>CM030368.1:5421686-6731888 GCA_017893485.1 Hemerocallis citrina
TGCGCGTTTATTAGCTAAAAAAGTATCTTCAGGGTCGGCGCTTCCTCATGCGCGCTTCTGAGTTTTGGTTTTTTTTTCCTTCGCCTCGGATTTGGCGATCCGGTTCTTTCATTGCAGGTTGGGCCTTGTGTCATTGTGTGAGGATGTTCGATCTCCCGAGTTTTTGGCCCGCCTTTTGGTTGTCTTCCTCTTTTTTCGCTCCCATCTTCAAGCCTAGAGGTGGCCCTGGATTCTTGTTCGCTGGCGGTTCTTTGGGTCCTGCGTGTGCTAGCCTTTGTGGGTGTAGCTCCTCCATCTTGGAGTGGCAGGACGTTTTCCGCCCATTTGCGTCGTTTTTCTTGGGGTTTTGTCGAGCGCGTCGGTTGGTCTATTGTCTTCTTCGCTTTGCTCGCTTGTCAGGGCCGTGGCTCCGCCCTCGAAATTCGGCGTGGTGCTTCGTGCTGTGGCTCCACGATATGCTTTACTGATTTTGTGTCTGTTATTGTAATTCTTAATCGCTCGCTTTTTGTACATCTTTCTTGCTCGCTTATTACTGTTTTACTTCTTGTAAAACCCTTGACTATTTGTATTGTTTATTATCTGTGTTATTGATTAATATATATTTTTTGATGGCTGGAGCCTTTTGGCTCTATCTGATTCATCAAAAAAAACTAAATTCCATGAATAAGTAAAATACATTACTAAGTAATATATAGATTTTTCACAATGAGTTGACTATTACTCCCTCCGTTCCACTTTAAGTGATATTTAGAAGTTTTGCACACAGATTAAGGAAGGGTGAGATAAATATTTTTTTCCCTTTATACCCTTATTAATACTAAGTCTCTATGAGTAATTACTAGGAGTAATTCTGATTTCAAAAAATGTAATTAATGTTTTCAAACCCAGATATCAAAAAGTGTAATTAATGTTTTCAAACCCATACTCCAGAGTACCAAAAATTCTTGTTCTTGTTCCTAATATACTCCAGAGTACTTAGATACTCCCTCACTGAGTACATCATTTACAAAACAAAAACAAAAAAAAATTCCCACCAATTCTTCCCTCCAATTTTTCCCTCCAATTAAAATAATTCTGATTTATAGGAGTAATTCTGATTTCAAAAAATGTAATTAATATTTTCAAACCCAGATATCCAAAAATGTAATTAATGTTTTCAAACCCATACTCCAGAGTACCAAAAATTCTTGTTCTTGTTCCTAATATACTCCAGAGTACTTAGATTCTCCCTCACTAAGTACAACATTTACAAAACAAAAACAAAAAAAAATTCCCACCAATTCTTCCCTCCAATTTTTCCCTCCAATTAAAATAATTCCCACCAATACGTCCCTCAAATAAAAATAATTCCCACCAACAAAATAGTGTCTAGTTCTTTATTTCTTCTTTTCTCACTAGTTGTTTTCCTAATCTGCATGAACATGGATTCTTCTTCACAAAATTCTCAACCTTACACCAATCCTTCTCATTCTATAGGGAAACCAAATCTCACCAATGAACAACGTTTAGCTATTTACCATTTTTTATTGAAGGAGAGCATAAATGGAAAAGTAAGGAAGGGTTCAATTCCAAAAGCTGCTACTATGTTTTCGACATCAAAAGCTTCTGTCAACCGCATTTGGAGACGATCAAAAGAAAATCAAGATCCAAATATGCCCGTTGATGTATCTTCTAGAAAACCAACAAGGGTTGGTCGCAAGCGAATCCAAATAGATGTAAGCAAGGTACCGAAAATTCCAATGGGTCGTCGTACTAATATTCGATCGTTTGCAACAGATTTGAATGTGCCACCTACCACACTACATAGACGAATCAAAGAAGGTGTGTTCAGGCCACATACAAATGCCATAAAGCCATATTTGAACGAGAAAACCAAGAAACAAAGGTTAGAATATTGTTTATCAATGATTGAACCATGCTACTGTAATTCAAATCCAAAGTTTAAGAATATGTATGATTACATACATATTGATGAAAAATGGTTTTTCACGACTAAAACATCGGAGAAATATTATCTTCTTCCGGATGAACCTGAACCTTTACGCTCATGTCAAAGCAAAAGATTCATACCGAAGGTTATGTTTTTAGCTGCAGTTGCACGCCCTAGATTTGATCCATTTGGGAACGTTACTTTTGATAGAAAAATAGGTATTTGGCCATTTGTATATCAAGAGGTTGCTCAACGTAAAAGCAAAAACCGAGCAGCTGGAACACTTGAAACGAAACCGATTGATCTAGTGACTAAAGAAATCACAAGAAATTTTTTCATTGTAAAGCTTCTACCGGCAATTCGTGCTAAATGGCCAATTGGAAATACACGACCCATATATATTCAGCAAGATAATGCAAAGCCGCATCTTGGGAAGAATGATAAAGATTTCTTAGATGCGGCACATTTAGATGGGTTTGATATTCGAATCACGTTTCAGCCTCCTTCTAGTCCAGATATGAATACTTTGGATCTTGGCTACTTTAGATCAATTCAGGGTTTACAACATCAACAAGATCCTAAGACCATTGATGAGCTTATTTTAGCTGTTGAGACATCTTTCAATGATATATCAGCTACAACGCTTAATTCTGTATTTTTATCGCACCAATTATGTATGCTCGAGGTATTAAAAGTTCGTGGGGGAATCAACTATAGTTTGCCGCACATCGGAAAAGACAGATTAGAGCGCAATGGTGAGCTTCCTGTTCAGATTGAAGTGGACAGCGATCTTGTTAAGGAGGCAATCGAGGATTTACAAAAAATGTAATGTCATGTTTGAATTTTGTTAAGAATGTATTAGAGGTAATCTGACATGTTCTGATTTAAAAGTATGTTCTGATTTCTGAAGGCATGTTCTTTTAAAAGTACTGTATGTTCTGGTTTCAGTCATTCTATCTTTGTACTAATGGAGGGAATAAAAGTACTGTATGTTCTTTTGGAGTACATTTCATTTCTGTGAATAACTATTCTGTCTGTTGAATGAAAAGAGTAGCTCATCCAAAGAGTAACTATTTCTGTGAATAACTATTTCATTGAATGTTAAAGAGTAGTCTCTGTGAATAACTATTTCATTGAATGTTAAAGAGTAGCTCATCCAAAGAGTAACTATTTCTGTGAATAACTATTTCAGTCATTCTAACTTTGTACTAATGGAGGGAATAAAAGTACTGCATGTTCTTTTGGAGTACATTTCATTTCTGTGAATAACTATTCTGTCTGTTGAATGAAAAGAGTAGCTCATCCAAAGAGTAACTATTTCTGTGAATAACTATTTCATTGAATGTTAAAGAGTAGTCTCTGGAGCATCATCAGATGGAGAAGGAATTTCCGTGAATAACATTTCTGTGAATAACTAAAGAGTAGTCTGTGAAAAACTCTTTGGATGACTCTTTCTGTGAATAATTAAAGAGTAGTCTGTGAATAACATTTCTGTGAATAACTACTCCTATGACACGGTAGTCTCTCAACTAGCTCATCCACACTAATTTAAGAGCATGTTCAGATTGAATTTTGTTAAAGATCTTTTCTGGGAGTAGAAGATTAAAAAGTACTCTTGAACTTTATCTGAATACTACGCTTTCAATTAATCTTGACCTTCCTGTACAACTATAGTTTGCCACACATATGATTGCTAAACTTTCAAAAAACCTTCAACAAACAGGCCATTAAATCTCTTAATAATCTTGAACTTTGAACAACGTTGAGACATTAATCTCTTCATCGAGTACAAAAGCACACCCAGAAAATAAATCTAAACAAAGGTAGAATACTAAAGCAACAAAACATTAAAAAAAAATAAAATTAAAGCAACAAGACAGACCCACAATATAATCCAAAAAACATGACTACGGTAATCTAAACTTAAAAGAATTTGGGTAGAATAATCTTTAGCATTTGAGAAATAACAAGTTCACGATCTTGAGCCATGGATATAAAACCCTCTTCTATTGGTGGTGTATTCACATCTACCGTAGTCTTCTTCTTCGAACCATGGTATGGAATCACAAATTGGTATTTTTGAGCCATGAACACTAAAGTACCTTCTCTCGGTTGTTGATCGTCATTTTTGTCTAAGCCGTTAGACATAATGAAGTTTTAGAAGTAGAAGTAGTGTTTTTTTTAGGGAAAGTAGCGGTACCGTTGTGGACGTAGTAGTAGTAGTATGTGAAGAGTGTAGGAGTAGTACTTTTGATTTGGAAAAAATATAGAGTTGCAAGTAGTAGGTGAGGGGGATTTGGAATTAATTTTTTGGAAAAAACAAAATCTAGAAACTTGAAACTACAATTTTCTAAGAATAGTTGATAGGATTAAGATGAGTAATTAAGATAAAACTTCAACATAAATAAGGGTGTTCGGAAAAAAAAGGGAAAAAATTGGATAATATCATTTAAAGTGAAACAAGAAAAAACCCCTTAAATATCACTTAAAGTGGAACGGAGGGAGTATAATTAGCCCCCACAAACTTCCTTACAATAGAATTATAACAACTATTATACAGGGTTAAATTATTAAATCCAAAATGAATCTTTTTGCATAGTTCGTAGTAAAATTGTCATGTTCTTTTTTTAGAAATCTAAATGGACCGAATCTAGTTTATTCGAATTCGAGTTCTTACAAATCGATATCTTATTTGGCTGGGATGTTTCCAATACCGACCGCTGCTCCTGTTTAGTGAATAAATGAGGGGATATCAGTCCTAAGAGCATCCACAGTGGTTTGCCAAATACTCAAAAATTAGAAATCCATTTAGAAAACAGACGTGCAGTGGTTTGCTAAAAACTCAAAGTTAGAATAGCAATCTACAGTACCTTGCTAAAGTTAGGAAGCCGGATGGAAGATTGCTAAATATAGAAGACGGATGATGGTATTCCGTTTGTGGCTTTGGACGGATGAAGATCATCCGTTTTTAACTTTTTTTTTTTTTTGGATTTTCTTTGATTTTTTTTAAAAAAAAGGTTAAAACTCACCAAACGGATATGAAGATCATCCGTTTGGTAGTTTCTGACTTTTTTTTTTTTAAAGATTATTTTGATTTTTTTATAATATAAAACCAAAAAAAAAAATCAAAAAAAAAGGCAAAACCATCCAAACGGATGAAGATCATCCGTTTGGAATGGTTTTGACTTTTTTTGGTTATTTTTTTTTTAATCACCGATAAGTATTATAAAAATTTAAAAAAAAAAAAAACTACAAACGGATGATGTTCATTCCATCTACAGTATTATAAAAATTTAAAAAAAAATAAAAAATAAAAATAGATGATGTTCATCCGTTTACTTAAATTTTAGGATTTTGACCACTGCAGCGAACTACTCCGATTGCTATTGCTAAATGCTATTTTTAGCAATGAGAATAGCAAACGACTGTGGATGCTCTAAAGAATCAGCCTCTCAATAAATTCGAAATTGCATATTTTAGTCAAACCAAAACAAAAACAAAACAAAAAAACAATTTTTTTGGGTCTAATTTAACCTCAGTTAAATTCTGAAAAATAATTGTCAAATGTCAATCAATTAGATAAACATATTTAAGAAAACATTAATGTACAAATATGTTGAAATCATCTTTTCTATTTAAATAAAAATCTGGTTTTGATATATATAGAAATCCATAATAAATTCATACTAATTTCCATTAATGCAAAACTTAAAGATACAATATGTATGCATATTTTAATGCATAAAAATTTGTGCAAATATTTTAAAGCTAATATGTTATAATTGTTAGGGAAGTCGTTTATCTCTTCTACTATGATCTTGTTGAGTTAAGCTACGTTGGAATTAATTTTAGCTGATTTTTCGGGCTGGATTCCGGCAGGCTCCGGCCACCGGAGGTGCCAGGAAATGATTGAATTGCGATCCTCTCGTTGAGTACTATTCCGTGGTGTGCTCATTTGCCAAAAACGAATTCCGTATGAATGAGAAATGTTGGTCCAAAGTTGGGTACTCGAAATATACTAACTTGGAAACTTTGAGAAAATGAATAGTCTCATATCGAAAATGGGGAAAGATTTTTCTAGTATGTATACTAAAAAATTAGACTAAAAGGCGTGGCTCGGGGGTTACCACTAACATGTAGTTGAGATAGGACTTAGCAAAAATGACAAACACACGCGCGCGCGCCCGGCCCGGCCCCGGCCTCGGCGTGCTTCGGCTCGGTTTGGTTTGGTCATAATTGGCTTGGCTCTGGCTTAATTTTTTTGCCCCAGTCAAAAAATTTCTCCTCCAGTACACTATTGAGGCTTTTCATGTTCAGTAACTGGTACCAATACTCTCTAACAGCAGAGTAATGGCTCATCAGTTATGTATCTGAACCACTACTCTGCTGTTGCATAGTAATGGACCATTACTCTGCTGTTACAGAATAATGAGCCTCCCATAAGTTGCTCTATTTTCTCCTATAAGACTAGTAAGTCATGTCTGCCAGAAGACACAGTTTTTGGTAATCCGAATTCCACTTGTTTTTCTTCTTCCTCTGTGTCAAACACTGAGAGTACAACACAGCAACAATTCGCTGAAATCTCTGAAGCAATGGTGCTGCTTTTCAGAAAAAGGTAACACAGTTGTATCATGGGAGGCAATTCGCCAGCAACCGTCACACTACGACTTGAATTTTGCTTTAAGGAGAGAGATCTAAATCTCGATTCTGTATAAAGCTTTTGGTTTGTTCTTTTCTTCCTGTAAATTCTGTTATTCACAAATATTGTTAGCAAATTTCTAATTTATAAAATTTGAGTTCTAATAACTACATGATCAATCACAACCACCAGCCAATAAAAGATTACACCAAACACATTGAAGTACACAATTGTAAATTTGTTCCGGTTAGAGCTTTCGCCTTAATATAGGGGAGAAGAAACCGAGATATTATTCAACCAGATAATATACAAGAATATTACAATTCTCGCAATAACCATCTCTCAAGCCTTACTAAACAATACTAGTTGTTTACAATTAGAGACCTCTAAAACTCTCTTCAATGAAGTACTCTCTTTTGACTCTCAATCGAAGCCAATTATAACAAATATAGAGATCTAGAAAAACCATAGTTTGATATTTTGATACAATAGTCATCCGATATTATCTGAAGTAATAAACATACGATAAGAGTCATACGATCTAACTTGGAGTAGAAGTCAGGCTTCAAACGAATCCCCTAGACCTGCCACCCGAACACAAACAACAGTCGCGCGCCCGCATTAGACTCCAATCAAATCCGAGGGGGTGACGGTCGACCACACCTTCTTCTGTTGCTATTGTTGCTTCTCATATTTCATGCGTTACTTCCTTCGCTCAATCGTACGTTTTCACATCAAACTTGGTATGCAAGGGATAAACCCAATAATATTTTGGTCATTATTCTCAATAAAATGAAAAACCAAATCCAGCAATTGAAATCTAAGGACAACCGAGGATGTTCAAATCCCGCAATTATACTGGACTTGTTACATCCATTTGAAATTAAACAGGAAATTTAGTTTAGATTTCTGATTTTTTTTGGCAAATTGATTGTTATTCCAAACCTTGGGTCATTAATAACTAACTAATAATTTACATATGCGATGCATGTTTTAATAATTTTATTTATAAAAAAATCTGACGTAAGGAGGATTTGAATTTGAAATCTTATTTATATTAGTTATGTACATGCTTTGCACCTGTTGGTAGAATGACAACATGACAAATGACACTAAGACCTTCTTCCATTATAATATTAGAGATTAGAGATATACATGTTTTATTCGGTGAATTCAAAAAATTAATTATTTAAAGAAAAAACCATATAATTTTAGAAAAAGGTGTTGTTCTTTTATGGAGCTGTGTACTATGATTAATTAAAGTTTTAAAGAACAAAGTTGCGGATTAAGTGCCATAATCTTCGTCAATGTCTCAAAGGATGCCGACACGTCGACATGATGTGGCAAGTACTTTGTGTTGCTTACCCACTATGCTAATTTATAGGCTAAATTTTAAAAAACCAACTCTCAACTGTCTGACCATTTATTTAAAACATCCTTCAACTATTTTATTTGTCCCATGGAAAAAATTGCGAGCATATTCTAGGTAGAGGACTATGATGATGATGAAGTCATTCTCAAACGGGAGATCATCTGCCGACTAGGCATTTTTATTTTTTAATTTTTTTTTAATTTCTCAAACAGCAGAACATCTGCCGTCTCTTCCAATTTTTGTTTTTTTTCTTCCAGACGGCATATCATTTACCGTCCACAAAAAAAAAATGGGGTTTTTCCTGAAACGGCATATCATCTTCCGGTTTCTATAATATGCATATTGCCAAATATAGCAGGGTACTGTACATCGAAAACTCCAAAATTGGGTATTTAGAAAATGACTACAGAGGCCTTTTCCTGCTTTTGCATATATAGAAAACGACTACAGATGCTCAAAAAAGGTCATTTTCGTTAGAAAATAGTCACATGCTAAAAAAAGGTTGACGGTAGTTGATCCTGTTTGGTTGGCTAAAGTGAGAAACTGAGTTTTAGAGGATTTATAAAAATAAAATAGTTGAGTTGTGTTTTTAAAATTTTAGTCCAATTTATTTGAAGAAAATCCTAGTAATAACTAATTAGTAATAGCATCCACGCTCGTTTGCTATTTTGCAAAAATTGTCATTTTTTGGCAATTGAAAAGCTGCAGTCGTTTGCTATTTTGGCAAAATTTTAGAATTGAGGAACAATGTTTTCTCATATTTGACAAAGAATTTGAGCATTCGCAAATTATAATTATAGATGATGAAACATATTGTTCCGTCCATATTTATTATTATAAATGGATCGGACGATACGTTGCGTACAATCTAATAATATTTTATTATTTTTTTAAAAAAAAGTAGCGGACGAAATGTGTTGTCTCGTCCGAAGCAAAAACTTTTTAAACGCATATTGTCCCGTTTGAAGACCTTAACAAGCCAAAACAAAGCACAAATCAAGGTTTAGTGTTAACTAAACTTTGATATTAATTTATTAACTAATTAATACTCATTAAACCATTTAAAAACTAATACATTTTAATCATTTAAAAAACTACAAAAATGCTTCTCTGACGGAACAACATTAGCCGTCTGATAAAATTTTAGATTATTTTCTCAAATTTTGGCAAATGGGCAGCTCAATCTCTTATTATCATTTCTCATTTTATCAGTTTTAAAAATTTGACAATAACGAGTGTGGATGCAGTAAGATTTTTTTTTTTTTTTTTTTTGCTGTAACCAGTAAATATTTTTATTGATTTAATTACCCCCAGTATAATGACATAAATTTTATGTGGAAAAATTGGCCATTTGGGACCCCACTTAACTGCCGGCAATCAAGAATTGGTAGACTTCAGGTTGAAGTAAGCTGGTGGGAGGCCCAGGAGGGGGGAAAGTAAAGCTGGTGAGATTTCAGGTTGAAGTCAAGTAAGATCTCGGATTCGGTGTGGGTCCTACCTGAGCTGGTGTGGTTTTTGTTTTCTGTAAGTGCTTCAGGGCATCCACAGTCGTGTTTCGCTAAAATATGCATTTTTACATATTACACATATAACAAAGCGAATTTGTTGCAGTCGTAAAATGCTATAATATAGCAAATAAATATAATTCTTTTTGGATTGGACGGATCTTCAAGATTCTTTCCACGAGTTTTAACTATTTTTTGAATTTTTTTAGAGATTTAAAAACAATTTGTTGTATTAAAATTTATATTAAAAAAAAGTGGGCCCCGCCATGGACGGATCTTCAAGATCCGTCCAAGGAGGTTTCACTGTTTCAGCAAAAAAAGAAAATTCTTTTTCGGAAAATTAAATTAAACATCAGACGGATCTTCTAGTTCTTTAAAATGTGTGACGAATCCGTGTGACGAATCTTCAAAATGTATCCTTTATAATATGCAATTTTCTTATATCGTTTACCATTTATAGCAATCTACTGTCCGTATTCATCAAAAAATAAAAATGAAGATGAATGTCATATTTGTAATTTTTTGAAAAAATTGCTGAAGAATTTGATGGCGGATTAAAAAATAATAGCTGGAAGATCATCCTCCGTTTTCTATGTTTAGCAATTGCTGAAACAAATTACTATATTTAGATGTCCACTATACATTTAGCAAACAATAGTGATTTTTTATTGCCAAAAAATGTTTTTTTTTTTTATGTGCATAAATAGCAAACGATATAGGATGCTCTAAGTTAAAATACAAAAAGTTAACGACAATGACTCATTAAGAAAAGCTTTACCAAATCGCGTGTTTCAGTCAAGGGTACCAACCACTGCTTTCAAGTGAATTCAATTCGCCAACGTATTTGATGGGCACCTAGGATACATTTGTTTTCTTGTTATGGTTCTGAAAATATTTAAAGTCACATTTACAAACTTATATTTTATAGATATGAAAATGGAGATGAAAAACATATATAGACCTTTAAGCATAGCAACAAATAGCATTGGTATAAATATCCGAAATTCGGATCCGACCCGGACCCGGCATTGGATCGGAACCGACGCGGCCTATCCGGTCCGGGTCCTAAAATTGGACCCGTTGTACTTTCGGGTCCGAGTCCGGATCCGCTCAAAAGAGACCTGACCCGGACCCGGACCCCGGCCCGTTAAAAAAATCTTAAAAAATCAATATAAAAATAAATATTTTATTCTCATCCCTCCCCTCATCCCTCAATTCTAAATCTTCCTTTTCCAAGCTCAAAACTCATGCTTTTTTCTTCTCTTCTCTATTCTAAATCCTCCACCCACCGCCTATGCTCGCCACTCACACTCCCGCTCCTACCCGAACGGGTAAGAATATTTTAATAGGACTCGGACTCGGAACCGGACCTGGTCCTCACGTGTCCGGATCCGGGTCCAACTTTTGGACACGTAGGGGACCGGATCTGGGTCGGGTAGTGAGGGACCCGACCCGATACCAATGCTAGCAACAAAGTTTGAGATTTATTCGAAAAATTTGCGAATTATTCGGGGATATGACAACAGCCGAATGCATCGGCGAATTAATTGGAGATGCCCGAATAAATCGAGAAATTCATGAAATTTTCGCCGAATTCCTGAATAAACATACAATTTGTGTATTATTCAACTGCATTAAAGTAAAAAATTCCAAAGAAAAAATAGCAGTTCGAAGGGATAAGCAACATCGTATTCATAAGTTCGATGGGCTTGAGCAGGTTTTTTTTTTAAAGGAAAAGGTAGAGTATGGCCACCCTGTTTCATTAATAAGAAATTAATGATACAAACCCAGAGAACTGAGCCAGATTACAACCTACAGACAGGAAATAAAACATATATGAAGCAACATGATCCGTACAAACAACAAATTCCTCCAACAACCCTGGAGGGTGGGCCGACAAACAAGCTCGGTCCAGCAAAATTGTATGTACGTCAGTATAGCTTCATATGGGCTTGAGCAAGTTGAAGAAGCAATGAGTTCTATTATGGCTATTTATTAGCCAAAAGTCAGCTTTATCCCTCCCACGTTCTCCTCACACGTTTCAACTTAATTACATGTGAGGCGGGATCCAACCATCTCGGTAGTATAAAATAATAAAAATTTACTTAACCCAAGTATCAAACAAACTTTCTATATCATTTTAATATGTAAAAAAATATGAATATGAATATGCCTATACCTATATTTGTTTTTTTTGATGAACCGGATAGAGTCTTGCGACTCCAGCTGAACAAACCAATAACATTAATCAAAAAGTCTTACAATCGGAGTTTTACAAGCCGTAAAACCAAAACTAGCAGGGAAAAAGGAGCTAGCAAAACACTCGAGGTACAACGCAAGACCAAATACACATAAGACATAAACCAAAGAACCAGACGAATGATAATAACGGAGACGTCGAGATGGCCCAACAGAGGGGACAACACCGCAAGAAGCACACAAAGCCGCTCGATCCCTAGCCAAAGGCATGACTTGCAGGGTGCAACTCGCAATCTCAGCTGCGAAGGGAGATCGCAGAACGGGAACACCCAGCAAGCAGCAACAACGCGACGAAGAGTGTTCCGAATAAAACCATGAACTCCTCAATAGCCCTGGACGAATAGACTCAACACAAGAGGGGAGACTGAAGTCCTATCTCAGAACAGACCACCATGACCGAACCCGTCACAGTCTAAACAACAAAACCATCGACTGTACTTGTTCCTCAGCAATGGAACACAAACAATTAAAGAAGGAAGGCAATAAAGGAACAAAATACTCATTTACATGTAGCTACTAACTCAAACTTGATAGGTAACCAACATCGAATCAAACTAAAACAGGGTGGTACATTCCTCCCACGCGTCGCTCAGAGGATATGAACTCTGAGCTAAAAACGCGCAAGGCCGGATCTGCCTACAGGGAAAAGAAAGGTCAGAACCTCAAAACCACACTCGCAAAGGAATGCCGCTCCAACAAAACACACAAATGCACCCAGACAAACAAAATGAATCAATCAGTCACAGAAGACATTGAAAGGGCTAATGCCACAACATCCAGAAAGAACAACATCCATATAAAACAAACACAGCCAAAGAAAAGAAAGCCACCACCATACAAGGTAAGAGAACCGCATGTGGTTCAAAGAAACAGAGATGGAAGGATTAAGAACATCCTTTGCTCTACTAGAGCGGAGCAAACAAAACCAACCAAAAGAGAGTATCACCGCCGCCCTCAACCAAAAGCAATACCAGGCAACCCCAAACCTGCGAGGAAGAAGAGAAGTAAACACTAAAAGCATTACTAAAGGAAAAAACAACCATAGCAGCTCAGAATAAAAGCAACTTAAAAGGCGTTAAGCGTACGAAGGCATAGAAAGGCTTCATTAAGTTTTCGACCGAAAAGAGCCTCTCTAGCTTCACTTTTTAACGAAGAGGACCAGAAATTGAAAAGAAATAAAAACTCTTCTATAATGATTTGAATAGAGGAAGCACGATTACTAAATAACCTCTTATTTCTTTCCAACCATATGATCCAAATAATAATTTGAACCGAAAGAAATCAAGATTTGCGGTATTTTTTGTTCTGGGGAAGAATAGACCAACAAGAGAGTAAGTTGGGAGGGATAGAGGGGAGTTCCCATGCAAGAGAACTAATTTTCCATAGCGGACGCGTGAAGCCACAGCTCACAAACAGGTGATCTGCTTCTTCAAAATAAAAGGAGCAGAGAGGACACAATTGCCCCCACGTTAAGTTCCTCTTGTTGAGGATTTCAGCAGTAAGCTGTGTATTGTTGAGGGCAAGCCAATTGACAATTTTCACTTTAAGAGGAGCGCAGGAGTGCCAAATGAGTTCGGCGAACGGGGAGAGAGTACCTCTATAGTTAAGAAAGTGATAAAAAGATTTAACCGAGTAAATACCCGCCGAGCTCCATCGCCAAGAGATATCTTCTTTTGGATTCCACTCATAATCGTTAAGGGAGGTTAGGAGGACATTGAGATCAGACGTTAAATGAGTCGGGAGACTGACAGTGAAAGGGATTAACCAATGCCTTTGTGAATTAATGATAGTGAAAGATTTTGCTACCGTAGCAAGAGGATTGGATGCCAGTCGAAAGAGAGCAGGGAAAGCTGAGGCGAGTTTGGAATTACCAATCCACAGGTCAGACCAGAAGAAAGTCATGGATCCATCAAAACAGTCATGTTTGATGCCACATTGGAAAGGGGCGGACGCTTTCCAAACTCCTTTCCAGAAAGAGGAGGCGTTGCGGTGGATACTGTGGGGAAAAGTCCACCACCTGCGATTAGAAAAGCAGTTGGCCTTGATACTTTGGATCCAGGGTAAATGGTCGAATTTAAAGAACCTCCAAAGCCATTTACCCAACAACGCTATGTTATGGTTTCTGAGGTTCAACACCCCTAAGCCCCGTGCCTCTTTGGGGGAACAGACCAGTTTCTAGTTGGATAGGTGAGAACCTGGCTTGTGATTGAACGAGCCAGACCAGAAGAAATTACTCCTAATTTGATCTATTCTCTTGATGACCCAAGAAGGGACATAATAGAAAGACATCATATAAAGATGGATAGACGAAAGGACCGAGTTCAGGAGGATCAATCTACCTCCTCGGGAGAGGAGCTTCCCCGTTCAAACATTAAGCCTGGATTCCACCTTATCCACCATGGGCAACCAATCTGATTGGTGCAATTTCCCCCATCTCAGGGGAATACCCAAATACATGATAGGGAAAGAAGCAATAGGGTAGTTAAAGAAGTTGGATATCTCGATCTGGCGATTGGGAGAACCTCCCAGCCAGAGAACAGAAGATTTTTTAAAATTGATCGAAAGACCTGAGGTAAGTTCAAACAGTAGAGAAGAAGTTTCAGGTTACGGAGAGAGTGGGGATTTGGTTTAGCAAAAATAATAGTGTCGTCTGCGTACTGTAGGTTCAGAACACCAAGAAAGAGGCCCGAGTCACCTAGCTCTTCAATGGCCTGGGCTTCTCGAGCTTTGCTAAGAAGCTTACTAAAGACGTCAGCAACAAGGGCGAACAAGAGAGACGAGAGCGGATCACCCTGGCGAAGGCCACATTTGATTTTAAATTTGTGACCTTCGGAACCATTAATGACAATGGAAGAAGTGCCAGAGAAGAGGCTGGATTTAATCCAGGCGATCCATTTGGGACCAAAACCCCTATTGATAAGAATATCAAACAGGGAATCCCAGCTGACGTTGTCGTAAGCTTCTTGGAAATCTAGTTTGAGAAAAATACCTTCAGAATTAGATTTGTGACAGTGCGATATTATTTCTTGGGCCGAAGCCACATTATCAAGGATAAAACGATCCTTGATAAATCCCGATTGGGCAGAGTCAATAAGGGGAGAAGCACCGCGCTTAGCCTCGCGAAAAGAACTTTCATGATGATTTTGAAAGTGGTATTGATGAGGCTAATCGGCCAAAAGTTGGACACCGTGTGCGCTCCCAACATTTTAGGGATAAGCACGATGTGCGCAAAATTGATGCGATCAAACAAAAATGCGCCTTGATGAAGTTCCAAGAACATCCGAAATAGATCATCTTTAAGGCAGTGCCAAAACTTTTGGAAGAAGAAAGCGGGGAATCCATTCAGTCCTGGCGCTGAATCGCTTTTTAAAGCAAAAACTGCCTCTCTAATCTCCTCCAATGAGAAGGGGACTTCAAGAGATGAGAGATCTTGAGACAGAGGACCGTAAAGATGGTGCCAATCTAGGTTAATGGAATGCTGTTTGCATGAACCAATCAGGTTTTTATAGAAGGAGAGAAAGGTCTGATGTATCTCCCCATCAGAATGAAGGTCGACACCGTTGTCTGTGATCGATGAGATATGGTTACAACGTTGCCTGCGGGATGCAAAGTTATGAAAGAAAGCAGTATTGCCGTCACCTTCCTTTAACCATCTCACTCTGGCTCTTTGAGCCCATTTTATGTGGTCCTGATAAAGGATGTTGGCGTAATCTCGCTTACAGGAAAGCCTTTCGGCACGAGCTGAGTCAGAAAGAGGACCCAGCTCCTCCATCTTATCGAAGGATTCGATGGAAGCCAGCAAGTAGTTTTTAAGGAAATTGGTGTTATACTGTCTGTCGTAGCGCCAAATCTTACAAACGAATTTGATCGCATGAAGTTTGAAGAGGATGCTACCCAGCCCAGAAGATTCGGTAATAGCGGATAAGCATTCGACAATAAGATTGACGAATAATTGATCTTGTAACCAGAATTTTTCGAAACGGAATTTATGATGATGAGTAAAAGTGACGTCAGAAAAAAGAACGATGGGAACGTGGTCAGATGAGGGGTTGGGTAAAGCTTTGGAGAACGTGTTTTGAAACTGGTTAATCCAGGACTGAGAAACCAGAAACCGGTCAAGTTTGGCCATCGTCGGAGATTGATGCTGGTTGGACCAGGTAAACACTCTACCATTAAGATGGATATCAGTCAACTGAAGTGCTTGAATGCAATCGTTGAAAGATGCGGATTGAAAACCAGAGAAGGATGGAGTAGACCTTTCAGAGGAGAATCTGGTGACATTAAAGTCCCCACAGAGGACACAGAGACCGATGGTGAGTTGGTGAAGCGATTGGAATTTGTTCCAAAAAGTAGGGCGACCATCTGAAATGGAGGGCCCATACACCGAAATCACCGTGAGTGGGCAGTTGAGAGTCAACCGGTGCAGTTGGACGATGAGGAAGAACTTAAGTCTTCGAACCGAGATAAGAGAAAAAACTGACTCTTTGAAACCGAAGAGGATACCTCCCCTAGAACCTCTCGCGTCAAGCGAGATCCATTTGGAGATAATGGATCCGCCGATGGTGCGAAGGATAGATGGGGAGGTGGAAATCGATCTTCAATTCTTGGATAGAGATAAGATCACAACGGGAAGAGTTAATTATTTGGAAAATGGCCCTTTATTTAACGGGGCAATTGAGGCCCTGAATGTTCCAAGAAAGACTAATCATCGAATAACAGATGCTCCCGAACTCTGATACGTTCTCTTTGCCTGATAAAGGAGAACAATGAGGAATTGTCCGAAACGATGATAAAGCCCATATTTTGAGCGTTGTTAGCCATTTGTTGATCTAGAAAAAAAGTCGAATTGGGGATGGAAAATAGAATCGAAGAATTCTTGTTCCTGCTGAGGTAGGGAGAGAGTTGGTTTGGCACCAGGAGGGACAAAAGCTAACCGGGGGGGGGGGGGGGGTACCAGAAGAATTAGTAGAAAGGGCTATTGCCTTTTTTTAGCCATAATCCGGGCGCTAGATCGGATAAAACGGAGTGGGGGCTTACCGCACGGCGAGTGGTTAAAGTCGGAGCCTCCTGATACCTCAACTGAAACCCGATGAGGAGGGCTGTCGATAGGAGAGAAAGTAGAAGGAAAAGAAAGAGAATGAGGGGCGTTATCGGGTGAAGGTATAGACTTATCAGCCCGAATCTGAGCAGCTGTAGAGCAGCCGCTGGGTGTAGAACCACCCAGCTTGGCCTCCATCGCTGCCTTCAGATCGAGGGATAACCAACAGGGGATCGAAGGGTCGATAAAAGGAAAGAGAAGTGACCGGAGAGGAGGTAAAGAGAATTCGGAAACACACCAAGTAAACTCCAAGCGCCAATTAGAAACAATAAAAACACACCAACTGAAATTAAAAGAAAAACATGCTGGTGATACCTGTTTTAGAGATAGCTGACGCTTAAGCTCTGCTTCCTCTTTGTTAAGCAAATTGTCGTGATCAATCCAGCCGTCTTCTTTAGTTGAGAATGGCTTTCTGACCTTGATGGGAGGAAGAGACGGAGTGGACGCATTGATGCAGGGAAAGTGCGCTTTCCTTTGTAAATTTTCCCAGTCGGAGGCATAATGAGGGTTGGCTTCCCAAGCGGGCTACTGAGAGGCGGAAGACTGAAGCTTGGTCGCGAGAGGTGGGGAAGAGGGACGGAGAGCTGGGGTGGGGATCTCCAGGGGAGCAGACTTTATAGTAGTGGAGGTCGGAGGAAGTGGAGGGAGGGAAGTAGAGGAGGAAGTGAGAGTACCCGACATCTTCCCAACATGTTGAGAAGTAATATCGGGGTTGATCCAAACGAGGTTCGGCGCTTTGGAGGGAGAAATCTTGTTGCTGCTAGGAGAGACAAACTGCTTGGTAGAGGGAGGGAACTTCTTCCTTGAAGCATATATATACACACAAATACATATATATGGGCCATCTTCCGTTGCAAACGCAAATGTCGTGCAAACGCCTTAACCCGTCATCGCCAATGACGGGTTGAGGCGTTTGCACGTTTGCAAACGCTACAGTAGCGTTTGCAACGGAAGAAGGCCCCATACAAATTTACAGAAACATAAAACAGGAAAATTATATGTATGTTTTTTTTTCTTCCTTTGATTAGGAAGGAAAACAAATATATTGTCCAAATCCTTATGCACAAAATTCTTATATCTTTTTAAGCAATACCTAGTAATTAACAAGATCCAATACAATTAATGAAAATTATATATAGTAATTAACAAGATCCAATACAATTAATGAAAATTATATATTTATATGTATATATATATATATATAATTGAATTATAGGCATTTGTTTGGAACAATGGCTTTGTTCTAAATTTTTAGAACCTAGGCCGTTGTTCCCAACAACGGCCTAGGCTATAAAATTTTATACAACGGTCTAGGCTATAAAATTTTATAGCCTAAGCCGTTATTGGGAACAACGGCCTAAGTTATAAAAATTTAGAACAAGGCCGTTGTTCCCAACAACGGCCTTTAATTCAATTTTTTATAACCTAGGCCGTTGTTCCCAACAACAGCCTAGGTTATATCAATTTTTTTAGAATCTGTTCAGCGAAGAGTTATTTGAGACGAAATTTTCAAAATAATCCTCCACTGATCAATTGAAACGGGTTATGGGGAGCTCGATCTGAGCCGCTGATCACGATCATGAGCGATCCAATGGCTCAGATTGGTGTTTTCCAACCCGTGAAAACTAGACCCGTTTTCAATGGAGCATTTCCCTGTATATATATATATATATATATATATATATATATATATATATATATATATATATATATATATATATGTATGTGGTAGGGTAAAAATGGCATGGGGGCCCAACCAGGGCCCTATACAACTCTCACTCAAGAAAGGTAAAAATGGCAATCTAGTTCAGCTTCGAACCACTGCAGGGTCGGCGCCGAACCTCAAGTTCACCCCCGCAGAACTGGCCTCCTCGTATCCGACGAGCCTCAGTGGTCCTCGGCCTCCGATCCGTGACAGCCCCACGGGCCGTCCCCCCTTTCTGGCGGAGCATGGGGAGGACCTGGCACAACCTAGACCCTCCGATTCTCCCAGAAGCGCGGGAGACCCACGATCAGCCATGTCAGCTCCAAATACCACCAAGGGTTCTGCCACGTCAGCCCTATACCGCTCCTGGTATTGCCACGTCTGCCCTAAACCCCCTGGGCCTTCTGCCACGTCAGGCCCATGGGCTTTCGGGTCCAGACCCGGCCCCCAAGCGGAACCAAACCCGGTTGGGATTCTCTATAAATACTAGACCCTCACCCACCTTTTGAGGTAATCAATCTTTTACCACTTAAATTCACCTAGTTATTGCTACTCTCTCACAGAGACTGACTAGATCGTCGGAGGGTCCGCCACCGGGACAAACCCCGGTGTTTCAGGACCATCTGCAGGTACACAAGACCTCGGATCCGAACCCTCTGATCCGAGCCCAGATCTCCGCCTCATTCCGAGGTCGCCGCAGGTTCCGCCCGGTCAGCCGAGGGTCGTCAGACGAGCAGCTTTCTCCTTTAAATACAAATTGAGTCCGAACTCACACCTGGTGCTTCCACACGTCTCCCAGAAATAAACCGCATCAGGTTGGCGCCGTCTGTGGGAAAACTGCTTCAGAAGCCGACCCGAGCCCGACCATCGAGCGACCTCGACAGCCGAACTCTTATGGCCTCCAAGGGCAAGGGGGCCGCGTCCTCCGTCAACCGACGGGACACACCCCCACCAAACACCAATGTCGGGCCACGCACATCAAGGCACGGAGATTCCCATCAGGGATCCCGGCGAAGCGCCACCCGTATAGTCCAGCCCGACCTACGGGGAGTAATCGTCAACCGACAGATTAGCCGCAGCAGGGGAAGGGCCGCTTCCAACCCGGCCCCGAACCATCCTAGACCGCCGCCCGAGGGACGGAGGTCGGCACTCAGCCGCATCGGGAGGCAGCCTCCAGACCGACCACACCGGGTCGAGGGAGCCCCCGTCACTCACAAGGAGTTCCAAGACATCCGGAGAGAAATTCTCGGGGCCCTCCGACGGACCCCCAGGGAGGACACCCTCTGCTCCCAAACGGGGTCGGATGCCGAGACCAGCGCGTCGCGCCCTTCAACAAACCAGCCGGAAGACGATGGCATACTCCTGAGGCGCCTCCAAGAAATGGAGGATCGCCTCGATCATATAGGAGACGGCGACCGACGGGCGGCTCAGGGGTACAGACCTGTCCGACCTCCCTTCTCCGCCCCCATCCTCCAAGCGGAAATACCCAGGAATTTCCGACCACCTCAGTTCGAGACCTACGACGGCGAGGGAGATCCCGCTGATCACATGGAAGGTTTCAAAACCCTCATGATGATTCACAGCGCCTCGGATCCCCTGCTATGCCGAGCCTTCCCCGCCACGCTTCGGGGTCCGGCTCGTGAATGGTATTCGAAACTCACCCCCAGCTCCATTTACTCCTTCGACCAACTAGAAGGCAATTTTCTCGCCCACTTCGTCACCAGCCGGAAGGCGGAAAGGACTAGCGCTTCTTTACTTGGGCTCAAGCAGATAGAGGGAGAGTCCCTCAGAGTGTTCGTCCGGAGATTTACCACGGAGGCGAGGTCGGTCTCCTCTCTCGATCCAGGCGTCGCCTCCGCGGCCTTTCGGCACAACGTTCGTCATGGACAGCTGAAAGCTTCTCTGGCGAAGAGACCCCCCATCGACTTTCCCGATCTCCTCAACCGGGTCGAGAAATACATTAGGGCAGAAGAGGCCCTTAACCCCGAAGATACCAGGGAGGCCATCGGGAAGGAAAAGCGGAAGGTCGAAGAGGTCGAACCATCAAAGAAAGCTCCGAGGGACGCGGGGGCCATGAAGAAGGTCCCACCGGTTCCCCGCTTCGAGAGGTACACTCCCTTGACGCATAACGTATCCGCCATCCTCTTAGAAATCGAAGACAAAGGCATTGTCCAACTACCCCCCCGATCTAATAACAACAAGAATCGAGATCAACGCTTCTACTGCCGCTTCCACAGAGATCACGGGCACGAAACCGACCAGTGCCGGGCCCTGAAAGACGAAATTGAGGAACTCATCTCCAGGGGATACCTCCGAGAATTCACCCGAGAAGTCCCGCGGGATCGACGAGATACTAGGAACCGGAGGTCCTCGCCTCCGAACCCTACCCCGAACCGCATCCAGGGTCGGGATCCCGAATCCGAGGGAGCCACAGATACGCCCTTCATCTTGCACTGTGTCCACGGAGGGCCGATGGGAGGAGATTCAAACACTTTCCGAAAAGCCTTCATCCGGGAGGTGAATGCTGTCTACGACAATCCCTCGCCCAAGCTACAACCGATGCCGGTCTCCTTCTCAGGAGAGGACCTCAAAGGCGTTCGCCTGCCCCACTGCGATGCCCTCGTCATTAATCTCCACATGGCTAATTGTGAAGTTCGCCGAATCCTCGTCGACAACGGCAGCTCGGTTAATATTCTTTTCCTCGAAGCCTTCGAGAATCTCAAGCTACCTAGAGGCAAGCTCAAGCCAGCCGGATACACCTTGCATGGGTTCTCCGGCGTCCCTGTCGTGATAGAAGGGATTGTCACCCTCGACGTTACCGCAGGATCGGCTCCTGTCAAGAGGACCGAGTCCATGGACTTCATGGTGGTCAACGTCAAGGCGGCTTACAACGCCATACTCGGCCGACCCGGACTATGCTCCCTCCAAGCGGTGCCTTCGGCTTACCATCTGAAACTCAAATTTCCCACTCCGCAAGGAGTCGGCACTGTCCGAGGTAGCCAAGAAGCGGCACGATCGTGCTACATGACCACCATCGGGGGAGGTGTGTTCTCCCTCGACGCCGTCAAGTTCAAACCTGAGAGGGACGACCTTGCTTCCAAACCTGTCACCGAGCGGGAGGAGACCCCAGTCGAAGCCAAGTACCTAATGACACTCCTCGAAGGACAAACATAGGCTCTAGCCTGGCTAAATGTAAACCCGTTTTTTGTGTAAACACTCATGTGTACAGGACCGTCTTAGCGGCCCTCCTTATCTTATGCAAAAGAGATCTCTTTTTGTTAAAATCCTAACGCCAGATAATGAGATCGGCGCCTGAGTCCTCACTCCGGTATCGTCCCCAACGTCTCGGTAGGCTCCAACCGAATCCAAGCTGGGGACTCTCCCTAAGGCCCCACTTCGATCCCTCGCGGATCGGGGGGCTCTCCCTAAAAACCACCATCGTTCATTACACTACTAGCCGAAGCAAAGAAGGAACAGGATTCTTTATTCGTACCCTTTTATTTCGTCCTAAGAAAGCGAACAAAGACTGTTACAGAACCACTCCACTCATCTCAACCTGGAAGAAGTCGCCATCTTAGAGCCCCTCGGGTCCGCTGAAGGGCGGAATTACTCCGAACGAGCGACTAAAATCCCTCTCCTCGTTATGATGGCCCTTGAACTCAGCCACGGTTGACTCCCCAGCCACGGAGCTCTGGGCGTCATCTGGTCGTGTACACTGCAACAGCAGCAGCGCAGAGGGAACCCCCTCCGCTTGCCGACCCACCGAGGAAGATGCCGAGGCACCCAGCATGATATTGTGACGGTGTATCTCCATTTCTTTCTCCGCAAAGACATCGCGAAGTAACCTCTCAGAAGTAGGCCTCGGCACCGAGGCACCCAACACTGCCTGTCCAAGGCTCGCACCGACGAAACCCCGATCCAACATCGCCCTCCTCAGCCGGCTCGCCTCCTCGCTTAAGGCTTCAGACTTATTCCGATAAAAGTTCAAAGTCGCGTCAGTGTCACGAGCCCCCCTTCGGTGGCAGACCAATGCGGCCTCCAGGGCCTCAACCTTGCTCCGGAGCCACGCCACGACGGAACGACGGGGGTCCACCTCGGGAAGGGGAGCCACAACCTGCAGGAGAACCAGCCAACCCAATGCACACACGCAAGAAGATTCAGAAAAGTCCGAGTTCAAAACACTTGGCCGGTCAAAAAACTTTTTTCCTATAAATTTAAGTACTCCTTACAAAAAAGGCGGTGGCCAGTCCGCGGGAGGCAAATACAGTCAAGAGAGGGAGAAAAGAGAGGCAGAATTATACAGCTTATTGTCCCACCTCAGCGTCGACAGACGGATTCACGGATGGGTCGGCCGGTGGGTCGAGAGCGGGCCCTTCTTCGCCAGGAGTCTTCGACGTCCCCTCGATCTCCATGTCATACTCAAAATTGGATAGATCGATGGTCGGGTAGAAGTGCCTCACATGGCTGAGAGCCTTCGCATAACATGTGTCCTGGGCCTTGATCACCATCATCTGGCCCGTAGTTGTCACCTCTTCCTTCTCCTTGGCGAACTTCTTCTTCAAGGAGGCCACCTTCTTCCCCCACTCCGCATCCTTGGACTCAAGCTCGAGCTTCATCTGCTGCTCCCTCTTGTGCGAACCCTCGAGCTCGATCCGCATTTCCTTCATCTCCTGCTCGCTCTTTTCCGCCCGAGCTCGCTCTTGGGCCAGGGACGCCTCGTAAAGGTTCTTCATGTTAGCCCCCTGCATGCAAGCTTGCGACCAACGAGCGCAGATAAGGAAAAGACTTCCGCAGAAAAATTAACAAGGAGAATAGGGTCGACGGACTTACCAGCACGGTGGCCTGCGCCAGGCGCGTGAACGCCACCTCCACGGGCTCGCCCTCCATCGCCTTACGGTCGCGAGGGGTCGCCAACTTCTCCACCACCTCGACGGCCTGGGCCTCCTCGGTCAGACGGTCCCCCATCCGGACCGACCAGTCCGGAGCCCACCGCTGCCGCAGCAACTCCACCACCGGGTCCTCTTCCTCAACCTCGACCAAGGGACCTTTCCCCTTGTCGAGAACGGAGGCCCTCGCTAGGCTCTGGCCCTTCGAAGCAGCCGCCCCCTTGCTCGTCTCCGAGCGAATCCTCTTGGTCCCCGGCTCGGGCTGGACCTCCGAGATGACTAGGGACGACCCCCTCGGCCTCTTCGCCGCCTCCCCCTTCTTCTCGGCCTTCTCCTTCCTCATGGCGAGCCTCTTTGCCTTGATCGATGCTTCGTCCATATCTGCAGAAAAAACCATTAAGAGCAATGAGCAAGAAAGTACGAAAGGACCAGAAGAAAAGAAACAACTACATACACATAACGGCCGGGCTCAGTCCAACGCTCGCCAAGTTGGCCTCCGTCACCTCCGTCCAATCGATACTGGGTGACGAACAGAGGCGCTCGACAAACCCCCACTCCTCGGCCGACAGATCCCTCGGCCTCGGCGTTTGATAGCTCGGCTTGGAGTGATTCCATCGAGTGGGAATGTCCCAGGGCTCTTCATTCCGGATCACCAGATATTTTTTCTTCCATTCCTTGATGGAGTCCGGGTGACTGTGAACCACCTTCCCCTTACTCCGGGAAGATATGTAGTAAACACCCTCGGCCGCCGAGCTGATCATCAACATCGCACGGAACACGTTCAGCCTCAGGGGTACCTTCTGTTCCTCGCACATCAGCACAAAGCAGATAGTCTGCTTCCAAGAGTTCGGCCCGTACTGCATGGGAGCCAAGGAGGCCCAGTTCAGCACATCCCGAACAAACGGGTGAACTGGCAACCTCAACCCGGAGATGAAAGTGTCCACTGGGAAGACGCAATACCAAGCAGAAAGGGGATCGGTGGGGCGCAGAGTAGGGCTCGGCAGCAACAATTCGTAGCCAGGCCCTATGTGATACGCCAGCTGCAGAACCTCCAAGTCCCCACCCTCCAAGACGGTCGGGATCGCGTCCATCATCACCCTCCTCCGACTCGGCGAAGAGGGCTGCACACCGAAGAGCTCCTTGTCAGAAAGATCGTCGGGATACTGACGGAAGGGCTTCGGTTGTACGGGCGAACCTGTCATCAAATTGCGGAAAACAGGCGCCTGGCTTGAACCACCAGTCCTCGACCCCGCCTTCCTCGGGGCCCTCTTCCTCTTCTTGGCTCGCTCCAACGAGGGAGTAGGTAGGGGCCCCAGGCCTGTCGGCGTGAAACTCGAGCCCGCACCCTGAACGGTGGATCTCCTCATCATGTCGCCCTCGCCCTCCTCCTCCTCGGAAGACAACTCCAGTACCTGGATGTCGTCCGAACCATCACTGGTTTCCTCCGACTCGCTACTCTCCTCCACGAAGGGACGTCGGGAGCATGACGGCCTCATCTTGTGTACCACCTCCCCCTCACCTACTGGTTCCTCCCACGAAACTGAATCGGAAGGCTCCGCAGCACGCACCGACTCCTCCTCAAGCACGGGCTCCTCCCACGACGTCGATGTGGAGGCTCGCTTCACTTCCCCCCTGGACGACGACGCTGACGAGCCGGACTGAGCCTTATCCATCTGTGCCTAAACTAAAAGAACTTACCAACTAACCGGGGGCCGCTTCGGAAGGACGAGCCTAGTACAGCTAACTGCAAGAACGAGCGCTGAATGGTTGGAAGATTTTTTAAGAAAGAAACCAGCAAGAAAGAAGTGGGCGAGAGAAGGAGAGGGGGGAATACTTATAAAGGATAAGGACGACTCCTCGACTTCCGCAATTACTATTCACCGATTGACGTACAACTGCCGCCTGGAAAATCGTGCCACATCCTCGAAACGCGCGCTACTGACGTCATCGGGTGCCAGGCTGGCGGCCAGACTCAGGGGTCGGTTCGGATGGAGTATACGACGGAGAAAACGTTTTTTAAGGTTTAAGGCGCCGTCCTTCGACAGACGCCCCGGGCTCCAGCGCTTGATCGGTTCCCCTCTCATCCCCGAGCAGCTCGGGGTTTACAGCCTTGGGTTGGCACCGAAACCCCCAACTGTTCGAGGGTGGGACAGAAACCACCATCGCCTGGAGCCCTATCGGAAGACAGAGTGGCCAACCCCTGATCGGAGGCGACCCCTCTATCGAGGCTCTTCAGCCCCAAGACCGGAATACGGTTGGTGTCCCTCCCGTCTGGTTCTCTCTCGGGCCAAACAACCGTGTCAGGGTCGTCTGACCCGAAAAAGGATCCAGACGGCAAAGCCACCACCAATCCGAGGCTCCTTTTCTACCGGTACGGATTTCGGCCGTTACCCCTCTCGCCCTGATCTCCCCTGGATCTGACTACCGTATCAAGAGCCATCAGATCCAAGAGAAGATCGGGACGGCAGAGTAACCACCTCTCCGACACTGCCAGGGTTGAAAATTTTTGCAAAAGACAGGCGTCCGCCGAAGCAGACACCTCCGATGGCCAATAGACCACCCCTGCTGTGATCAAACCCACTGTGGGGGAAGAGGTATTTATAGCTTCCCCCATAGACCAACCATTATGACACGGGAAAAGCCAATCGACGGAAGCCCATGCGCTATCTGCATTTATTAGGCGGCGCCATTAATGCCCCTAGGAAATTGGACCATCACACAGATTCCAGAGAGCCTTCAATGCTCCGCAGAAACGGTGGGCTACCCCCGCTCAAACACTCTAAGGCACGACAGTTCGACATCACCCTTGTTAACCTGTAATCCCTCGCCAGCTCGAGGTCAAGTCTAGCACCAGGGTAGTCTTCTCAGGAAGGCTCCACGGCTCGCCATCGCCCTTGCCGACCCGTAATCCCTCGCCAAGCTCGAGGTCAGGTCTGGCACCAGGGAGGTCTTCTCAGGAAGGCCAACGGCTCGCCATCACCCTTGTTGGCCTGTAATCCCTCGCCAGCTCGAGGTCAGGTCTAGCACCAGGGTAGTCTTCTCAGGAAGGCTTCACGGCTCGCCATCGCCCTTGCCAACCCGTAATCCCTCGCCAAGCTCGAGGTCAGGTCTGGCACCAGGGTGGTCTTCTCAGGAAGGCCAACGGCTCGCCATCACCCTTGTTGGCCCGTAATCCCTCGCCAGCTCGAGGTCAGGTATAGCACCAGGGTAGTCTTCTCAGGAAGGCTTCACGGCTCGCCATCGCCCTTGCCGACCCGTAATCCCTCGCCAAGCTCGAGGTCAGGTCTGGCACCAGGGTGGTCTTCTCAGGAAGGCCAACGGCTCGCCATCACCCTTACCGACCCATAATCCCTCCTCATCATGAGGTTCGGTCTGGCACCAGGGTACTCTTCTCAGGAAGAAACAACGGCTCGCATCACCCTTGTCGGCACATAATCCCTCGTCATCTCGAGGTTGGGTCGAGCACCAGGGTACTCTCCTCCGAAAGATTCAACGATTCGCCATCCCATTTCCACGACCATGAACACTCCTCCCCGACTAGCTCCCGCACCCCCGCAGGAGTGGGGGGCTTGTGTGGTAGGGTAAAAATGGCCTGGGGGCCCAACCAGGGCCCTATACAACTCTCACTCAAGAAAGGTAAAAATGGCAATCTAGTTCGGTTTCGAACCACTGCAGGGTCGGCGCCGAACCTCAAGTTCACCCCCGCAGAACTGGCCTCCTCGTATCCGACGAGCCTCAGTGGTCCTCGGCCTCCGATCCGTGATAGCCCCACGGGCCGTCCCCCCCTTTCTGGCGGAGCATGGGGAGGACCTGGCACAACCTAGACCCTCCGATTCTCCCAGAAGCGCAGGAGACCCACGATCAGCCATGTTAGCTCCAAATACCACCAAGGGTTCTGCCACGTCAGCCCTATACCGCTCCTGGTATTGCCACGTCTGCCCTAAACCCCCTGGGCCTTCTGCCACGTCAGGCCCATGGGCTTTCGGGTCCAGACCCGGCCCCCAAGCGGAACCAAACCCGGTTGGGATTCTCTATAAATACTAGACTCTCACCCACCTTTTGAGGTAATCAATCTTTTACCACTTAAATTCACCTAGTTATTGCTACTCTCTCACAGAGACTGACTAGATCGTCGGAGGGTCCGCCACCGGGACAAACCCCGGTGTTTCAGGACCGTCTGCAGGTACACAAGACCTCGGATCCGAACCCTCTGATCCGAGCCCAGATCTCCGCCTCATTCCGAGGCCGCCGCAGGTTCCGCCCGGTCAGCCGAGGGTCGTCAGACGAGCAGCTTTCTCCTTTAAATACAAATTGAGTCCGAACTCACACCTGGTGCTTCCACACGTCTCCCAGAAATAAACCGCATCAATATATATATATATATATATATATATATATATATATATATATATATATATAAGCAATGTTCCATTGAAAACGGGTCTGTTTTCACAGACCCGTGAAAACGGTGTTTGTGGCCGTTGGATCAAGTTATCGAGCCCGCCCATCACCCATCTAACTTAAGTGGCAAAGGGGTAATTTAGGAATTTCGTCTTAAATAACTCTTTGCCTCATTCACTCTAAAATTTTGAATGAACCTAAGCCGTTGTTTGAAACAACGGCCTAGATTATAAAAAATTGAATGAACCTATGCCGTTATTTGGAACAACAGTCTTTTTTATAACCTAAGTAGGGTATAAAATTTCGTTGTTTCAAACAACCTAGGCTATAAAATTTTATAGCCCATGCCGTTGTTGGAAACAATGACCTATGTTATAAAAAGAACAACGGTCTAGGTTCATTCAATTTTTTATACAAACAACGATTTAGGTTCATACAACCAAAGCGAGTCTAATTTCACGAGTATTTGAAAACAGACACGTTTTCAATGGAGTATATATACATAGATATATATATATATATATTCCACGCTATAATTAAAAACTGAAGCATGGAACAAAATCACGACTCTTAGAAACGTGGTAGGGCTCCTTGCACTCTAAAAGGTTAACCTTACAAAATATTTCTCATTATCATGCTTTCATAGGAAACATTTACCATAAATTTCCATGTGCTCTAATTGATTACCAATGTTCAGTGTTCAATGTTTTGGGGTTTCTTCTCTTTTATCTTCACATATTTTATGTTCTGGAATATCAATTCTTCACATCTTGCACGAAAGTAGGGACGCTTTCAGATGAACACTTTTTTTAATGTTTTTTTTGATAAAAGATAACCACAGTCAACTTTTTTTAATGTTGATAATAAAATTTAGCAAGATCGATCATTTAATGAACATGAAGTATAAGATTGCTACTATATACCATGATTAGAGCATCTGTAGTCGTTATCTATATATCGATAATATCGATATTTAGCTTAAAAAGTAGCTGCAGTCGTTTGCTAATATCGATATTATCGATAAATCGCTACAGCGGATTGCTATATATGAGAGACGAAATAGCTTTTATCGATATCTGAGGGACGGCGTTCGAATAGCCGTCCCACTCAAAAAATTACTATTATAAGCGTCGGACGGCACTCGAAATGCCGTCCGTTCGAAAAATTTCTAATTAAACCGATTAATTAAATCCCCAAAATCCAAATAAAGCCCACCGTCGGACGGCACTCTATGTGCCGTCTGAGCCATTTCCGCTATTCCCGGACGGCACTCGATGTGCCGTCCGTTGGGAATTTATTAAAAAAAAAAAAAATTGCCGAATGACGATTTTTATTAAAAAATTTATTAAAAAATTTCCACAAGTGGGGCTACAGGCCAAAAGTAGGGAATTTCCACTCTATGTGCCGAATTTATTAAAAAATTTCCACATAAAGTAGGGAATCAAGCATGGAAATGGGGCTACAGGTCAAAAGTGTGTCGGACGGCACTTCATGTGCCGTCCTAGACACACGGGTGGGTGTTTTTTTTTTTTTTTTTTTTTTTTTTTTAAATAACGGACGGCACTTCGTGTGCCGTCCGACGATTCCGCATGCATTTTTCACTTTTCGGCCTCCGACGGCATACGAAATGCCGTCGCTTAATATTAAATAATTGTTTGCTATAATATAGCTTACGACGAGTGCAGCGAAATCCTGATATCTATTTCTATTTATCGATATATGGATAAATTTAACATTAACGACTACAGATGCTCTTAGGACGGCAAACGAATCGAGCTATTCGCGAGCGATTCGGCTCGAGCTCGTTCATAGGTCGGCTCGAACCGAGCTCGAACTCAAAACTGAACTCGTTTCATAAACGAGCTCGAGTTTGGATTTTTTTTTTAGGCTAAGTTCGCGAGCTATTCGTCTCCAATATGGTCAAAGCTCGGCTCGAGCTCAAAACTGAGCTCGTTTCGTAAACGAGCCGAGCTCGCTTGATTGCAACCCTAACCATGATAGATTTTGGTGGGCGGATGTGCAAAACATCCATCATATAGCGCATATATTGAACATGGATGTCGAGAATTTGTAAATTGTACAAAGGAGTAAACTACATGCTACGACATCCCCCTCATAATAGTTTCAATTTCAATCTTAAATCATTATATTTGATTTCTTTAATTCATTCCATCATATTCTGCCAACATTGAAGGGGGGAAAATTACTCCATAAAAATCAATAATTGATACACTTTTTGATAGAACTGGTAGAAACTGAGAAAGTAGAATTCTGTCTAAGATAGTGGTTTCGAAGTGGGTCCAAGTCATATGTAGGAAAACGGTTAAATAATTTTGATGCTGCTTGTGTTTTTTTTTGTGTGAGAGCAATATGTGTGAGTTCTTGTAATTTGTGAAGCGAAAGACGTGATACTGGTGCTCATCCCACCCTCGGTTGTTGGACCGGCTCGGGGGTAGCAGGAGTGAGGTAGAGGCCGGATGCTTGGCTCGGATCTCGTAGCTCGGCTCGGACTCTCGTACCTGCACACTGCCTAGAAATATCGAGAGAAGTCCCGGCGACAGTGTAACACCCCGAATTTCAAATAAGGATAAATTCGAGATTTCACAGGATCCTTACTTCACTTCGTACAATTTTACAATGAAATTTTAAAACTTTTTCAATAGTACATCAGAGTTTCTTTACACTTGGTTTTTACACAGCGGAAGAATAAAACTTACAACAATTGAAAACAAAATATAACTTGTACAATTTTACATCATTTGCAACTTCTTTAACTTTCAAATAGTAATAGCATATCCACTTTATAACTTCATGAATGGTCATTTACCTGCATGTTAATCTGTGGGCTCGTCAGTTACTTACAACTGACGAAATGTTATACACAGCTATCCTCTCTATGCCGGGAATAGTATAACGATCTCATACTTTAACAAATCACAAAAAGATTGAATGAACAAGTGTCAAAAGTGATTATTCTAAACATAAGTGTATGTCATGCCTTAATGCCGAATGCACACAATCCTACACTAGGATGACACTAATGCACACTTGTTCAGATTCTATGCATCCCATACTATATTGGTCCGAGGGCAAGCGCCTACGTTCTTCACAATACAGGGCTCGATCCCTCGCCATGAAAACTACCCGGTAGCAAAACAAAGTCTAGACTATTCCACGAATTTGAATCCCAGCCTTGGAGTCCACCGCCGGCTGTTATAACAGATTCCACATCGTGCAAATCGTCCCGTATGTGACCATCTAGCCCAGTATATATATATATATATATATATATATATATATATATATATATATATATATATATATATATACATTGGAGACGGTAAACACAAAACCCATCCGTCCGACTACTCAAGATCCCGGAGTCCACCACTGACCCGTCCTCGTAGTCCCGGATTAAAATATAATAATCCGTCTCCCACAGGGCAACCTCAGTCCACCAACTGGGTCTATAGTCTTGGAGTCCACCGCCGACTATATAGAGCACCCCACTTACGTTTCCCTAAGTTTACTACATCTTCACTTATGTGCCTAAATTTTCTTAAGTTCAAGACATGAATAATTTCTACTCATAGAATCAGTTTTACCTCCTACCAGACTTAATCAACAAATACAAGATGGCTCCTTAGCCATATCTCCAAATCATTTCTCAAATCCTTTCTTTCAATAATGCCGGTACCGAGGTCTTACTAACTCTAAATCATAAACTTTTATGTACAAGAAACATGGGTACATATATCCTTTAATAATCATGTCTTAAACTTATATAATTTCATCTTTCAATTCATTTCACAAAATTAATCAAATCTTGTCACTATTTATGATCTATTCATTTATTCATCAACTTTATACGCAAAAATAATTCCTTCCAAGCAACCAATTTCATCGCATGAACCAATTCAAGCTCTCATATTTTCTCAATTCACATAAAATATTCTTAAACCAAAACGATTGCACAATTTCTTCAAATGAAAATTTAACTCACACAATCAATACTTTACTCCTCTAAAAATATTATCATGCTCTTTATTAATTAAATTCTAATCACAATCAAAGTGACATTTCAATTTCTCCTCTTTAAATTCTCAAATATACAAAAGAAATTCTAAAACTATATTTGATGAATTATATTCCATTTTTATTCCATTATTATCCAAATTTCATTCTTTATTAAAAATGTTAGATGATTTCCAAAATGAAAACAACGTTAGAATATTTTATAAACCAGTAAGGGCCTTTCAAAAATATATATATGTTTACAAGTCAAGTCAGGATCTCCAAGTCAGAGACTCCACAAAAAAAAATAAAAATGTTTAGAAACCAAAACAAAAAAAATGTTTAGAACCCCAAGTCAGAGACTCCAAAAAAATTTGTTTAGAAACCAAGTCAGAGGCTTCCACAAAGCTTCGAACCCACAATCCGCAAGAAGAAAGCCCAGACACCAAGCCGATAGGCCAAGTGCTCCTACATGACTAAAGTACACATGGGCCTTTAAATACCCAAACTCTGCGTAAATATTCTCTGTTTAAAATTTCTCTTCATTCATGCATGCTAATGTATGACAAATAATCAATCAATTCTTTTTCTCATTAACCCTTAACATGACTTAATTTATTAATCATACATGAATTACTTATCATTCTCATCTCATACCATAGCATAGATCATATAAGCATACATTATTCTAAAATTAGAAAGTATAGAATCACCCACCTTAGTTGTAGATCGAACAATTTGCTTGAAGCCCTCCTAGTTCCTCTAGCACTTCCTTGGTCTTCTTCTTCTAGAAAGACTCCTCCAAACACAAACTCTCACTCACTTTTTTTTTCTTTCTTTCTTTCTTCTCTTTTCTTTTCTCTCTTTCTTTCTTATTCTTATTTATTTTTTTGGTGTGGACAAGAGAGAAGAGGATGGGGCTATTTATAGGATTTTGCTAGGGTTCAAATTACAAAATTACACACCTAATAATACTAAAATTAATTCACCAACTCTTCATATTCATAACTCTCCTAACTCCCAATCTTTCATCTCCCCACCTCTTCAAAACATAACTTCCAATTCTCTTCACATCCTTAAACCCCTCCCGGATTACCAAAAGACAACCCGGTCATACACCAAATCTTCATGCCACGCCATCATGCACAGGAGGTACCAGCACCTTGCTGCCTTTCACAAACCGCAAGTGGGCCCCCATATCTCATGCACCATATACCATTTCAAGTATATTACCTCCATGTATTAAACCTTAATACAACAGCCCATCTCTTCACAATCTACAATGTGATGTCATTACCAATTGCATCAAAATCATTTTTGCTGTTTCAAATAAGGTGGGCCCCCATCACATTCACACCATTTTCATTTAAACCAAACCAGACTATAAAACCAACTTAGTATATGATCATATATATATATACTATATATGTTTAGTAAAATAGTTTTCTTTTTCAAAATGTATCATGCACGATTAAAATAAATACACACACTCAAAAATTTATTTTGAAACGGATATGCTTAGAAACGCGCATCGAAACAAACACGTGCGTCGCACGTGAAAATATGAAAATGCGAAAATCGACTTTATTAATGAAAAGTTATTAAATATAATCGAAAACAATATAAGCAAAATTACATTTACTAATTTACATATATTTCATGATGAAATCACTACTCGTAGAAAGCACGTGCATTATACGTGCGGAAAATCGAAAAATGCATTTTAATCAAGATAGGGGAAAATAAATTTTCGTTTTATAAAATAGATTTAAATACGTAAAAATAAATAATTTAAACCTATAGAAAACATTGTACGTAGTGGTGGAAACACGTGCATCAAAACACGTAAAAAGCACGTAAATTCCAGGGATTGAAATATTATATTTTAGTTGACTGAAATCAATACGGAAAATATATAAATAGTACGAATCCAAAATATGTAGTGAAATACATTACAAAATATACGTGCGTAACACCCAGGTGCAAAATTGTAATTTCCAATTTTGCGGGGTGTTACAGACAGGCCCTCCGACGATCTAGTCAGTCACTAAAAAAGCAACATTAGCTAGGGTTCAGGTAGGAAAACATTTATTACCCTGGGCAAATAGGAGGGGGTCTGGTATTTTTAGGCAGGGGTAAACGGGTCTGGAACCCGGACGGGCCGGGTTGGATCTGTTTGTCTGTGGGCCTGAGTTGGCAGAAGCCCGTTGGACTTGTTGACTTGATGAATTGTAATGAGCGAAATCTGAGGAGATCTGATGCTCGGATGAGACCATATCATCTACCCCATATCAAACTTATTTGTGTTAAATTGAAACAAATAGAAAAACTTTTTGTTTAGAGATCCATACTTGTTTTTTATATTCCCATATTTTTCATATTTTGAGAGAAAAAAATGCTGCAGTCGTTTTTCATTTTGTCATGTTGATTCTTGATTTTGATGATCACAACACAGTGCAACATGTGTCTATGTTATACAGCTAACATTGCAGGTTGTACTACAAAAGACTATTTCAGCTGAACAAATGCACAAGCTCAAAGGATACATTTAAAGACTTCACTCAGACAAGATTCAAGACTTCACTCAAGACAAGACTCAAGACTCAAGACCCTTAGCTCAATTGTGTTAAAATTATAGTGTCTTGTAAAAACATTGTATCTTACTTTTTGTTGAGTCTTAGTCTGATATAAAGCCTTGTCACACACACACGCACTCAAAATTTCATAATGTGTGTCTCTTAAAAACCCCCAAAAAGAGTCAAAACAGTTTGAAGAAATTTAACTTTTGAGTACCAGTCGACTTAAGCCTCTGCCAGTCGACTGACAGTACAAAACTGTTTAAATTTATTCAAACTCTGATCAGTCGACTCATATGGCAACCCACTCGACTGTTCGAGAGCTTTTGACCGTTTTCTGTTTTTCAAAATCGAATTTTTTTTCAAACTCAAAAGCTTAGATCCGTTGGTTGACAGTTGGAGTAACTGTCTCCCAACGTCCAGGAGATCAAACTCTTTAAGTAGAGTTCAGATCTCACTGAAAAGATCTACAGAATTCTCTTTGAAATCCGAGCAATCTTTGTGAAAAATTTTAAGTGATATTTTTGAGAAATAAAGCTTTCAAGATCATACTCTCTGGTTCTCTACACTCAGTCCAGTATAGCAACGAATTCGCTCTGGACTGAGTATAGAAGTCGATCTTGTTTTTAGCCACGTGCATCAACACATACACCAACAAGGCGATAGGTTGACTGTAAAGTATTTCTTGTTCTTTTGCTCTCGGTTGGAGAGTGTTTTTGACTCTAGGTTGTAGAGTCGGTTTTGTTTCACTCTTGGTAGTAGAGTGGGTCTGCTTTCTCTGGTTGAGAGAAAGGACTACGGGTTAGACAAGGTTGTTGTCGTAACGCCGTAGGGTATTCTTGTAATCTTTTTCAAGAATAGTGGAAATCTTAAGTGGGTTGCTTGGGGACTGGATGTAGGTCGGGAGGACCGAACCAGGATATATCTTGTGTACTCTGTGATTGATTGTCTTGATTTTGCATTTACTCTTGTTTATTTAAGTTCTGCAAAAAGTGTCTGGACAGTCGACTCCTTGCACTATCAGTCGACTGGTCAGTGTTAAATTAGTTGTAGTTTCATTGTGTCTTCAGTCGTCTATCTTATCCATCAGTCGACTGCACAGAGTTATTGTTTTTATTTTATTTTGGTTATATCAGTCGACTGGTTCATAACCAAGTCGACTGCACCGAGAAAATTTCCGCAGTTTTTATTAAACACTATTCACCCCCCTCTAGGCACTGTTTGGTTGGAGGGGAATGGAGGGAAGGGGAGGGGAGGGAAGGGGTTTTTAAATACTTTTCTTGTTTGGTTCAATTTTTAGGAGGGGAGGGGAGGAAAATGGGGGGGTGCAACACCCCTCCGAGCCAATTTTGGCTCCCCTCCAAAAGTGGGGGGATTTGGAGGGAAGAGAAAATAGGGCTAATTTTTTAAAGTGGCTAGACTAAATTGCCCTTTAAGTATCAACAACCCCAGTTGGATTGTACAAACAGTTGCGGCATCTATAAAACTCATAAATTACGTGCCCAAATGGATAATTAAGAACCAAAAAACAAAGAAAGTTAATAACAACGAATAACAATAACATATAAATAATGGGGGCATATACCCTTCAAAAAAGAGACCTCATCGGACTAGTTTCCTCCACGCAGTGCGGCCGCGATTTATTTCGAGCCCACTGTTTGACAACTTCAAGAAATGAAGGAACTGGCAATGGTCTTGCCTGTGCTTTCCATTGGCAGACCCATTATGCCTGTCTTCACTGCCTGTGAGCTCCGAGCTAGTAAGGGAATCAACAATATCGTCGTGTTGACATTCCCGCCTGCAGCTCATGGGTGTCGATGATTTCTTGAGGCATACTCTAAATTACGAAGTAAAATGTTATTGTAAGAATAATGAATAAACTACTAGTAAGAGTATCCCAATACAAAAATAAATAAACAAATAAACAGAACTGTCAAATTATACATGAGCTAATACATGAGCAATGCAGGATTAAAAAAGTTAACACATGAAAATTGAATGATGAACTGAAATGATACCCTCCTAAAGATTGAATGATGAACTAGAAAAAGAAGAAAAAAAATTCTCTAATTCTCGCTGTTGTTTCAATTGTTATTGTATAAAGTGGTTATATGAATTTCTTATCATATGCAAAAAGGGTATAAAAGTAATTTTATTATAAAATCCATTCCCTCCCCTTACGAACCAAACAAGAAAATTATTATTTTCCCTCCCCTCCCCTCCCCTCCCCTCCCCTCCTTTAAATCAAACAGAGTTTTCATAAAATCCCTCCCCTCCCTTTTCCTCCCCTTCCCTCCCCTCCATTAAAATCCCTCCCCTCCCCTCCCCTCCTTTGAACCAAACAGACCCCTAGTGTTTGTTGTCTCGCCTACAGGATCCAACATGTCATAATATGAGAAAGGGGTGAACAGTCACTTCTCGTATTTTAGAAATATATTTGGCAATTGTTAAATATAGGTGACAAAATATCATGTTTCGTTCCTCTAATTTTTCAAAATTTCAAACACATTAGACATTACAAGTTGTTTGTCCAAGGGTTTTTTAAATATTTTAAATAAAGTATTTAAAATAATCGGACGGTACATGATGTACCGTATAAAGATATATAATTTTAAAATTAAATAAAAATTAAAAGAGGCAACAGACACAACATGCTGTTCCGTCCGATGCATTTTTTGCGTGGACGGGACAACATGTTCCATCAAAGTTTTAAGGGAATTAATTTTGTATTTTTTTTAATATAGAAGGAGCACCAATATTAAGGAGGTTCAATGACTTGATTGTGGTATGGGTATATAATATCATATAGGATTAAGACTATAGGATTTTAAAAAATAATAATCATATGGGACAGAACAACATGTTCAATCTCTTAGTGTGTTTTTTTTTTACGGTACAACATGCACCGTCTGGTGTTTTTTTTTTTAAAGAGAGAATATCACCTTAGAATAAATCATATTCCGACCGACTATAATTTTTTACTGTTTTCTCATATTTTAGCAAACGATGAGTAAAAAAAAAAGTTGCCATTTTTTTATCTTGGCCAAAACGAGTGTGGATGCTCAAAGTATAAGAGCATCTGTAGTCGTTGGCTATATACTTTTTTTGTGTGGAAAAAATAGGAAAAAGAACGCTGCAGTCGTTCGCTGTATACCCAAAATTTGGATATGGAGTGAACGGTGGGCTGCTATTTTTGATAGATTAAATGGTTTTTTTAGAAAAAATAGCTGACGAAACATGATATTTCGTCCGTTCAAACAGACGAAATATCATATTTCGTCGCTTATTTTTTTATATATTTAAATATATCATGCAGGAAATGATTTCTCGGGTGTTTTTTTTTAATGATCACGGAAATTCATTTCCCATCCGTCGATTAAAATAAAATAAAATTTGGTGGGACAGGAGATGATCTCCCGTCCCAAACCCAATTTGAAAAAAAAAAATTTAAAAAACTAGGTCTATATAATGTATTATGGGTAGATTTTCAACATTTTTTTTTACGATAAAAAAAATAAAAAAATTTTAAAAATGGTGGGACAGGAGATGATCCCCCATCCCAAACCCAATTTGAATTATTTTTTAAAGAACTAGGCCTATACAATGTATAATGGGTAGCTTTTCATTGCAATTTTTAAAAAAATCAAAAAAAATATCGCGGGCCGTGAAATGATTTTCCGTCTGTCGATTTTAAAGCTTGGAAACCCACAAGTTGGATTTGAACGACTGTAGCATAAACTCAAAATTTCTTTTCATATATGTTAAATACCCAAATTTTAACATTCAACGACTCCAGATGCTCTAACAACATACCAACTTAGACTAAACCAAAACAACTTTTTAAAAAATAAAGTGGGTTCCACTTAAATTTTTTTATATGTCTTTAAGGTGAGGAAATCATTCGTTCGATTATGTTGAGGTGACATTGATATTATAAAAGGGTATGAGGTGGCACATTTTTATAAAAAAAATTATGAGTCACCAAATAAAATAAAACCAAATTAAAAAGTTCTTCCTACTACTTTTTATTCTGTATGTAGGACTTTGTAATTGGGCTTAGTACTCTGAGTTTATTTTATTAATCTCTTATTAATAAAACAGGGTGTTCATATTCCACCTTTTCTTAAAATTAAAAAAAAAATTCTTCCTAGCCATTTTTTTTCCTTTGCCTCTTCCACCAAACAATATCTTCATAGAAATCAACAGCAATTAGATATCAGTGTCAAAAAAAACTCGAGTCAAATGAGAGGTTTAGAGAAAATATTATCATTATTTGTTGGAGAAAATTGTCAAGGGTGAATCTCAAGGGAATCCTACTCATAGCCACGTATGCAACCCTAGGTAAGTCCCAACAAATGTCTTCAGCCAAAACAGAACAAAATATTAGCCAACTAGAGACAACTAATCGGTCGGCTTTGACTCTCTATTTGTTTAGCTCTAGAACCTTATAATATTTTTTTGCATGGACCCAACTATATGAAATTATTTTCATACATGATCTTCTCAAAACAAAGCAGTCCGTTGTCCGTCCAAGTCCAGCTTGAGAAAAGGTTCGATCGTGGACTGTCTGAGCTGTTATACAAACCGAACTTGAACAAAGTATTAGGTCTGACGTTTTACCGAGCTCGAGCCGGACATAAATATGTTAGAGTATTATTGTGGTTTGATACTTTACCGAATCGAGTCCGGACTATAAAAATTTTATCTGACCTGGATAGAGACCAAATTAGGGATAACAAATTAAGCATTAAACAAAGGTTATGATAGAGACCAAATTAGGGATAACATTGTTTACAGACTAACCGGTTAAGATATCTTCATGTCCAAAAGTAGGATGAAAAGGTCATAAATGAAACAAAGTTGATGATGCTATAATCCAAATTGCTTGTCTTGAATACAAGCTAAAATTCTAAGGTTTTAATAGCTATTAACTTTCCTACCAAGCCTAACACTATCCACTGTCCTGTGGAAATCCTACAAGAGGGTCATATTATATATTAATAAAGGATTTTTTCCCCCATTTCATATCATAGTAAAAGGAAAAAACTAAAATATCTTTTGAAAGTTGGTAAGAGTAGTCGGCTTTGCCTTTTCTTTCACAGTGTCGGCAGTTAATAGTTTTAATGATTATCTGAACCACAATAAATGTCATTAATTACATTGAATATGCCAAATAGGGTGGAAAATAGCATTGGTATTGGGTCGGGTCGGGTCGGGTCGGGTTCTTCACTATCCGGACCTGGATCCGGTCCTCTACGGGTTCAAAAATTGGACCCGACCCGGACCGATGAGGACCGGGTCTGGGTCCGGATCCTATTAAAATATTCCTACCCATTCGGGTAGGAGTAGGAGTGTGAGCGGCGAACGGAGGCAGCGAGTTGAGGATTTAGAATAAATGAAAGAAGAAAAATGCATGAGTTTTGAGTTTGGAAGATGAGGATTTAAAATTTTTGAGGAATGAGAGGAGGGGTGAGGATAGAATATTTATTTTTATGTTGATTTTTTTGAATTTTTTTAACGGGTCCGGGTCCGGGTTCGGGTCGGGTCTCTTTTGAGCGGACCCGGACACGAAAGTACAACAGGTCCCATTTTAGGACCCGGACCCGGATAGGCCGGGTCGGGTCTGTGTTTCGGATATTTATACCAATGCTAGTGGAAAACATATACATATCATACACTAGTAGAATAAAGAATCTATCTCGTATCCCATTTTTTTAGTTTTGAAATAGAAAAATGAGAGTAAAAATAGCGATTCTGATTTAACTAACACGTGCACTATGCATGTTTTTATTTATTCAAATAACAAAATCAAAATAAAAACTATAATCCCTAAAACATAGTATATTCTCCTCTTACTTTTCCAATCTCACAAATCTCACGACTCTTCCCAAACTCACCCCTAAGGTTGTAAATCGGACGGAACGGGAGTGGATACCCTTATGTTCAAACTCGGACTGAAATTCTACTTGGACAGCCAGCTTGGTCCACGTTAGACAAAAATTTATAGTCCGAGCTCGGTTCGTTATAAAAGCAGACTGCTATGTTTGTTCAGATAGACCGGACTCGGCAAAGCAGCAGACCTAATAATTTATTAATGTTTGGTTCATATAACAGTTCGGACGGTCCACGATCCTGTCATTTCTCGAACCGGACTCGAATTAGACTCGGATGGACGACGTACCGTCCTGTTCATTTTCCAGCCCCCAGTAGCTTTAGTAATATTCAATGGTATAATATTATGGTTTGGCCGTGATTCTCTAGACTATCTGCTTATGTAAGGATGATAGTGAAAATTTCAGAAAGTACGGTATGCATGATATTCATAAGTTTCTCTCAATTATCTCAATTTTTTTGGAAGTTTTATATAAATTTATGGGTGTCCCAAAAGTATTTTAGGCTATGCAATTTGCATAGGGTAACACTAATTTTATATATTGAACTACCAATCCAATATTCACATAGCTATATTGTTACTTTTTTAAAATACAAATGATTTATGGCATCTGCATTATACGTGTTTCCGCAACAAAATATAAGGTTGATTAATTATCTATGGGGGTAAAAAGCAAAAAAACCTCCTATAATATTTTCCCCCTGAATTTAAAAATGATTTAATATTTGTTTTGAGCCAAAAAAAAATAAATCCCAACAGTTAGTGTACCTTTATTTATTTTTATTTTTTTACTCTGTCCTCTTTTATTAATAGTTACTTAATAAAAAATGAACTTTAAGGATTTTAATTGCCATATTTTATTTGTGTGTGTGGTTGGGGGTACCATAAAAGGGAAAAGAGAATTTTTTTTCATAATTTAACAACACAAATATAGTAGAGTGTTTATTGACTCAAAATAAATATCAGGAGGTTTTTGTTTAATTTAACGACACAAATATGGTAGGGAGTCTTCTGACTCAAAATAAATATTATGAGGTTATTTAATTATGTAAAAAAAACATTAGTTTTTTGTTTTTGATATTACCAACACATGCAACACACGTGAAGAAAAATATGATGTTTTATTATTATTTTTTTTAAGAAAGAAAAATACATACAATATTTTTTTTTGATGAATAAAATACATACAATATTAAAAATGGATTGATTAGGGTAAGAGTTTGTTTGTTTTTTTTGTTTTTTATTTATTTTGGGTTTAATTGGGAAGAAGAAAGAGAGAATAGAGAGGGGAGGAGTGAGCGAGAGAGTATTTAACCCCCACCCTCAACCTCTTCCCTTATTACTCTCTTCATCCAAAAAACCCACTGCTATTCTCCTCCCTCTTCCTCCATTTCAAATTCCCACAATCTCAACACTAAAGAGAGAGAGAGAGAGAGAGAGAGATGAAGTATGTTTTGGTAACTGGGGGTGTGGTTAGCGGGCTGGGCAAAGGGGTGACGGCTAGCAGCATAGGGGTGGTTCTCAAAGCATGCGGCCTTAGAGTCACTTCCATCAAGATTGGTATTCTAAAGATCCCTTTTTTAGAAGAACCCTTTTCTTCATTTTTCTTTGTTTTGGGTCTTTCTGCTAGTTTTGGGTTTGGGGGGGTTTGATGGGTTCCCTTTTATATATATATACACCTCTTTTAGTAATTGGGTTATCAAAATTTTAAACCTTTTTTTGGATGTTCATGTCATTTGGGGTAGCGGGTTTGTTGTCCCTTTGTTTTTGTCCCTTTGTTTTATCATTATGTCAATGTGTTGTTGTTGTAGATTATAGGGATTCACTTTTCAATTTCTGTAGATTAAGATTTTTAACCATTAGTTAGTGAAAGTGGGTTTAAAAGTTCAACTAGAAAGGTGACTTATAAAGTGAAGGAATTGAAAGGTGATGGATTTACATTTTATAGATGGAGGGTTATGATGTTTTTGGGATGTTTGAGTTTGTGGGTGGGTGGGTGGGTGGGTGGGGGGGGGGGGGGATTCTATATAATTTGGGTTCACTGTTTGTGTGAAGGATTTTGAGAATTGAGAGCCTGAATTTTGTTTTTGGTGCTGTTTGAATTAATATTATGTGGAATAAGAAAAATTTGATGCCTGTAAATCAGAATGTGTTAAGGTTTCATATTGATAGAGGGTGGAAATACGTTTTTCGCGGTGTAAGTAATTTTAGCTCAAGCAAAGGGAAAGTTAAGCAAATACATGAATGGGCTTGGGGTTTTCCCCATTTTGTTGTAGAAGTGATGGAGAATAATGCTATGTGTGTGGTTCAGCTATTCCTTAACAAAGTTATGGAAATGATGTGCATTTTTACTAATGTTTTGATGTTTAAATCATTTGAAACAATGAGCAGGGTTTCATTCTCTGTCTTTCTTTCCTGTTGATAATTTACTTTCATTGTTTAATGAAAAAGCGAAAAAAGGATAAGGCTCTGTGTCTCTGGATAACCGAGTAATACTATGCATAAGAAGTTAAATTAGATATATCGAAAGTTAATATAATTTAGATCAACCAATGTGGACATAGAGAACAGATAACTAGAGGAAATTTTTGTTGTGGTTGTTGTGGGTTTTTTATTTTTTAAATAAATATAATTTTAATTGAGAGTGGAGCTCTATGCTATGTGGTTTCTTTGTTTCTTGTTTTTGGCTATTTCTAGGTGACATAGCCTATCATCTTATGCCATTTTATATCCCTCTACATAAAAATAAAGATTGGTTTATACACAGCTGTCATACACTGATTTATAGATTTCCATGTTTGTTCCTTTCAACTATGTCGCTGTATAATATATTCATATAGTCCAATATTTGTTTTTCGAGCGTCCACTTAGAATGTTCAATATGTATTTGGGCATTGGGAAAACAATTGGAAGTCTCTCATTCTATGGCCCCATCTTTGTCCATTTCTAAGTTAGGGTTTTGCTGCATGAATTTCTTTCTGAAACTAACATTTATTCATTTATTTGCACATGTGTAGATCCATATTTGAATACCGATGCAGGAACTATGTCACCGTTTGAGCATGGGGAAGTGTTTGTTTTAGATGATGGCGGTGAGGTAAGAAAAGTGCTTAAACTTTATCTCTGTTTTCCTTTGTTTTTTACTACATGTTTGTTTGTTTGTTTGTTAATTAGTTCCCTGTTTCTGTGTTGTTTAAATCTGGTATAACTTCTTCAGTTATCCATATCGAGTCATTACTTTTCACACTTATTAAATATTATTAGATGCAACAAATGATCAACTAGTTAATTCCCTAGTTTTAAATCCTTCTACTGCATTTTATCTACCTTTTCTTAAAAGGGATACAGCCAGAATTCTCTCTACCGAGTGCGTACTTCATTAGACCATCATGTTATTGTTTTCATTTAAGCTTAAGGATATACTATATGTTTTGCTGCTTTTTGTATTATAAGTAAATGTTGCTTGTTTTTATATTCCTGGATCCTTACCTGTTTGTAATCAGCTACTTCTATTAATATATGTATTATATTTTTCTTTTTTGGCTGGAGTTCATTAGACCTCCATCCCTGTTATAAAAAAAAGGATACATATTTTTGACGGAGTTAAGCCTGCGCATAACACTTCATTTTGGATTTTCAAGGCGGACTTGGACCTTGGAAACTATGAAAGGTTCCTAGATATTACATTAACCCGTGACAACAACATTACGACTGGGAAGATTTATCAGGTACTTGACTGCAATGGCCCTTTGAACCAATTAATCAAATTTCCAAAAAATCCTACTTACTAGTCTTTGTTCCTTTTGGCATTACATTGATTACAGTCTGTCATTGATAAGGAGAGAAAGGGAGATTACTTGGGGAAAACAGTACAGGTGTATGACCTATTCTAAGAACCATCATTATCAATGGAAAATTTGTAATTAACCCCTAAACTAGTGCCTTTATTTTTTTTTTATAGGTTGTACCACACATTACAGATGCTATACAAGAGTGGATTGAACGAGTCGCCAAAATACCTGTCGATGGCAAAGATGGGCCTGCGGATGTTTGTGTCATAGAATTGGGAGGAACTATAGGTGATTATGAAATTTGAGTTGCTTCTTGATCCTAGAGAAGAAAAAACGTGGAGGGTTTTTATTGAATAACCCCATAAAACACCATCAATTTGATATAACCTTTAGAACACTTGTTCATTGTTCACAACTCCTACAATATGCATAAATTATTGTATATCACTGACTTCAGTTATTTTGTGACTATATTAATATCAATTTATTTATTCACCATTGAACCATGCAATTTATATTTTACTAATGTACCCTCTTACTTTGGAGTTAGCATATAACTGCTTATATTTTAATTTTAAATTTTACTTTTATTAGTCTAAATTTGAATAATTCTAAGAGTTTTTTATATTTAATCGTTTTTTTTAGAAAAGTACATTTTATTTATATCACAAATATTTAGATGACTAATTGATGTAAACTTAACCCTAAATAGAGAATTTTCAAGAATATTAAAAGATTAAGTTTACCAACACGTAATGCTGATTAAGTTAGAAATTAAACTATTAATTGGTTTAATGGATTTTCAAGATATGAATTAAGTTTAACAAGCACAATTCACGATTCAGTTATAACAATCAATAATTATATACTTAAGCGTTCTTAGTAAGTAAAAGATGCAATAATGATTTGTGCTGTAATTGACAAATGGAAGCACACTCTCAATATTTGTGGACGATAGATAAATCAAATAATATTATAGAGATGATAAAACAGTAACACAAATATTTGAGAAGTGGAAAGAAATTACCGGGTTCAAAGCAAATCGCATTAGTGCTTCGAGGGCTGCGGTGGTGAGGCAACGAAGAGTCACCACCGTGGTGGGAGAGTTGGCTGCCATCGAGTGGGATGCAGCGAGATGGCACGGCGGCCAGAGGAGGTGCCGAGGGCGGCGTCAAGTGTGGAGGGGGTTCGGTTGAAGGGAGAGGGAGGTCGGGTTAATGGTGTTGGTCGGAGGATGAGAAGAGGCGGCAAGGGAGCTGGGGAGGGTGATGGCGACAACGGTGGAGGGTTTCGGTAGTCGATGACAGGAGAAAGGGGATCGACGACAGTGGAGGGGGAGTTGACGATGTTGGTGAGGGAAGAGAGGGGCAGTCGGGGGGTCGTCGGTGGCGCATGGGGCAGTAGGTAGGTGGTTGGTGGTGGTGATCGACGGTCAGGAGAGAAGATGAAGAAGAAGAAGATGGTTGTGGTTGACGTTGAGTTTGATTTGGGGTATCAATGGTATCAGAGCCAGATCCTGGGAACCCGATCGAGCGCTCGCCGATCCTTGACTCCGGAGGAAACTCTAGAATCGGATCTCAGAGCCCGCTGTCGCGAGGGTCCACCTTGGACGGTGTTGACCCTTAACAGCAGACCTATCTCACGCAAAAGGTAGAGGGCCTTGAGATCTCCATCGGCTCCCTGCATCAGATGACTGGGCTTCAGCTTCAGATGACGAGATCAGAAGCTTGCTACGCCGCCTTGCGGAGCGAGAGTCTCGTAACAGAGAAGAAACCCCCTTTCCCCAAAACCCCGATAACGAACGCTCTCGTGCACTCCTGCCTTCACCTGATTCGATTGCCAACCCACGGTGGAGAAGAAGCGAAGATGAGTTTGACAGGTATCAATCCATCTTCCCCAAGCATACCAAACTTGAGATTCCCCTATTTGATGGATTTGGCGACACCATTTCGATACCCAAAAGATTAAGGAGAAGTACCAGGTGAACTTTAGCGTCTATTTCTTGAGGAGCGACGCCCTGATGTGGTGGTGCTGGTTCAATAGACGGCATGGGGGAGAGATCACTTGGGACTTCTTGAAGAAGGAAATGTTGCTACAATTTGGATCAACCGAACTCCACAACCCCACCGCAACCCTACTCAAACTTCGACAAACAGGTTTTGTACAGGACTTCCACAAAGAGTTCCTCAAGTATAGCCATATCAGCAAGCCATTGGAGATGTCTGTGTTGGTCGACTGCTTCGTCTCAGGGTTGAAGGAAGAAATTTAGCAAGAGGTGCTGTTGAAGCATCCCCAGTCGATCACTGAGGCTTACAGAGAGGCTATTGCGAGAGAGACCATCGCCATATGTCAGCAGAAGGCTGCGAGATATCTGGGGAGCACCCCCAAGCCAGGGGCATCCTATGTTAATCCCACTGCTAAGCCATTTCCCACAGCTAGCCCCCAAGTTCAAGTGAAGAACCCCATTTCTGAAATCCCCAAACAGACTCAATTTGACAGGATGTTGGCAGAAAAGAGAGCTCAGAACCTCTGTTTCCGCTGTGATGAGAAGTGGACTAAGGGTCGCCGATGTCGAGGAAGGTCCCTCATGCACATTGAGGGTGAGCTTGACACCGAAGAGGCAGTAGTTGTCTAGCCAGTTGAGGAACAAGGGAATGAGTCTCGTGATCCAACAGAAGCCCAACTCAATTGTATGCAGTTGGTTTCGCCAGAATCTACACCCCCAACCATTTCCTTCTGCGCTATCACTGACCTTGAAACACCTAGAACTCTTAAGGCTGAATGGGAGTATAATGAGTCGTGAGGTGTATGCTCTCCTAGACACAGTCTCTACCCATAACTTTGTGGACTCACAAGTAATAAAGAATGCTAAGATCCCTATTAATGATAGTGTCAAGTTTTCAATAACTGTGGCAGGTGGCAAGGTCCTGCAATGTGAAAGGGTTTGTGAGAAACTTGAGTTCAATTGCCGGGGGTAGTGATCACAACCACCTTCTATGTGGTGCCCCTTAGGACTAGCCAGTTGATTTTAGGAGCCCAATGGATGTGATCCCTTGAAGGTATATGGTTGAGCTTTAAGAGCAATTCTGTTTGTTTTGAGCAAGGTGGAGAAGTGAAGGTGTTGAGAGGGGTAGGCAGCAAGAATTTGGAGGTTGTGGAACCGAAGGCACTGCAAAAGACCCTAATACACTTGAAGAGGGGTCTACTCCAAATAACAACAATCACTCCCTCAAGCCTTGTGCAGGAAGCTACAGTAACCACATGCCCAGGTGAATTTGCTGAGGTTTTGAGCCACTTTGAAGAGGTTTTCCAAGACCAAACAATTCTCCCACCAGTGAGGCCCCAAGACCACTGCATACCTCTCACCCCCAACTGCCAACCTGTCAATCAAAGGCCCTATAAATATCCCTGGAATCAGAAGAATGAGATAGAGAGGTTAGTCAAGGAAATGCTGCATACAGGAGTGAAATGCCCCAGTACTAGTTCCTATGCTTCCCCTGTCGTGATGGTGAAGAAGGCAGATGGAACTTGGCGACTATGCGTGGACTATAGAGCCTTAAACAAAATGACTATCAAGGACAAATACCCCATACCTGTTATTGACGAATTGTTGGATGAATTGCAAGGTTCCAAGGTGTTTAGCAAGTTGGATCTCCGCAGTGATCACAACCACCTTCTATGTGGTGCCCCTTAGGACTAGCCAGTTGATTTTAGGAGCCCAATGGATGCGATCCCTTGAAGGTATATGGTTGAGCTTTAAGAGCAATTCTGTTTGTTTTGAGCAAGGTGGAGAAGTGAAGGTGTTGAGAGGGGTAGGCAGCAAGAATTTGGAGGTTGTGGAACCAAAGGCACTGCAAATGACCCTAATACACTTGAAGAGGGGTCTACTCCAAATAACAACAATCACTCCCTCAAGCCTTGTGCAGGAAGCTACAGTAACCACATGCCCAGGTGAATTTGCTGAGGTTTTGAGCCACTTTGAAGAGGTTTTCCAAGACCAAACAACTCTCCCACCAGTGAGGCCCCAAGACCACTGCATACCTCTCACCCCCAACTGCCAACCTGTCAATCAAAGGCCCTATAAATATCCCTGGAATCAGAAGAATGAGATAGAGAGGTTAGTCAAGGAAATGCTGCATACAGGAGTGAAATGCCCCAGTACTAGTTCCTATGCTTCCCCTGTCGTGATGGTGAAGAAGGCAGATGGAACTTGGCGACTATGCGTGGACTATAGAGCCTTAAACAAAATGACTATCAAGGACAAATACCCCATACCTGTTATTGACGAATTGTTGGATGAATTGCAAGGTTCCAAGGTGTTTAGCAAGTTGGATCTCCGCAGTGATCACAACCACCTTCTATGTGGTGCCCCTTAGGACTAGCCAGTTGATTTTAGGAGCCCAATGGATGCGATCCCTTGAAGGTATATGGTTGAGCTTTAAGAGCAATTCTGTTTGTTTTGAGCAAGGTGGAGAAGTGAAGGTGTTGAGAGGGGTAGGCAACAAGAATTTGGAGGTTGTGGAACCAAAGGCACTGCAAATGACCCTAATACACTTGAAGAGGGGTCTACTCCAAATAACAACAATCACTCCCTCAAGCCTTGTGCAGGAAGCTACAGTAACCACATGCCCAGGTGAATTTGCTGAGGTTTTGAGCCACTTTGAAGAGGTTTTCCAAGACCAAACAACTCTCCCACCAGTGAGGCCCCAAGACCACTGCATACCTCTCACCCCCAACTGCCAACCTGTCAATCAAAGGCCCTATAAACATCCCTGGAATCAGAAGAATGAGATAGAGAGGTTAGTCAAGGAAATGCTGCATACAGGAGTGAAATGCCCCAGTACTAGTTCCTATGCTTCCCCTGTCGTGATGGTGAAGAAGGCAGATGGAACTTGGCGACTATGCGTGGACTATAGAGCCTTAAACAAAATGACTATCAAGGACAAATACCCCATACCTGTTATTGACGAATTGTTGGATGAATTGCAAGGTTCCAAGGTGTTTAGCAAGTTGGATCTCCGCAGCGGCTACCACTAAATCAGGATGAAGACGGAGGACATACACAAACTGCCTTTAAAACTCATGAAGGCCATTAGAGTACGTAGTCATGCCGTTTGGTATCACCAATGCGCCTTCCACGTTCCAATCTCTAATGAATGAGATCTTCAAACCCTATCTCCGCAAATTTGTGCTGGTTTTCTTCGACGACATCCTCATATATTGCAGGTCTCACCAGGAGCATGCTCAACATCTGCGCCTAGTTCTGTAGTTGTTAAAAGAGAATTTCCTAAAGGCTAAGAGGAGCAAGTGTGTGTTTGGTGTAAGCGAAGTCTCCTACTTGGGCCATATAGTAACTGCAGGAGCTGTCTTTGTTGACCCTAGCAAGATCTCAGCTATTAACCACTGGCCCCAACCGAAGACACTGAGAGCCTTAAGGGGGTTCCTTGGGCTTGCAAGGTACTATCGCAAGTTCATTGATAAGTATGCCTCTATTGCTTCTCCCCTAGTGTCCCTCACAATAAAAGGAGCCTTCAAATGGTCCACTGAGGCTCAGAATGCTTTTGAACTTTTGAAGAAGGCTCTCACCTCTTCCCCAGTGCTCGCATTGCCTAATTTTGAGGAGAAGTTCACTCTAGAGTGTGATGCGGCAGGTACAGGTATAGGGGCTATCCTAATGCAGCGACAACACCCCATTGTCTACTTGAGCAAAGAACTGAAAGGGAAGAGCAGACATTTGTCCACGTACGAGAAGGAGATGTTGGCCATCCTACTTGCCATTAAGAAATGGAGACATTACCTGCTGAGTGGGGAGTTTTTGATCCAGACAGATTACAAACTGCTGAAACACCTCTTGGAGCAGAGGCTTGAGACGGAGGCTCAGCACACGTGGCTTTGGAAGCTCCATGGTTACCAGTTCACAGTCGAATACACACAGGGGAGGAAGAATAAGAGCGCGGATGGGCTTTCTCGTATGTTTGAGGACTCTCAATTGCAGGCTATCTCGGTTGTGCACCCCACTTGGTTGGTTTCTTTGAAGACAACAATGCAACAAGACCCCTTCTACCAGGATATCCAAACCAAAATGACAAAGGGCGAAGCCCCAGGTTACTGCTTCCAACATGGACTCTACAACTACAAAGGTAGAGTAGTTGTAAATCCTGCTTCCCCTATAGCTACCCAACTGCTGCAGCTCCACCACGACACCCTGCAGGGGGGTCAGTCTGGTTATGAGAAGATGTGGCTGAGGCTTAAATAGGTGGCTTACTGGCCAGGATGAAAAGGATGCTCAGGGACTACATCAAGAAGTGTGACACATGCTAAAGATGCAAATACAGCAACCAAGCGCCTTCGGGTCTGCTCCAGCCCCTCCCTATACCAACTCAAGTATGGAATGTGAGCATGGATTTCATAGAGGGACTACCACGAAGTTGGGAAAAATCAACTGTGTTGGTAATGGTCGCATGCTCTCCAAGTATGCGCACTTTATCCCAATCTCCCACCCCTATACAGTTAAATAGGTAGCCGATGTTTTCGTGCACAATGTGATTAAGCTTTATGGGGTTCCCTCGACCATTGTAAGCGATCGAGATCCCATTTTTACAAGCACCTTCTTGCGAGAGATCTTCTTCCTGCAAGGAACCCAACTTTGCCTCAACACCTTGTTTCATCCCCAAACCGATGACCAAACCGAAGTCGTCAACAAAACATTGGAAACTTATCTGCGATGCTTCTGCTCCTACAAGCCCTCCAGTTGGGTTAATTTGCTCCCTTGGGCGGAGTATTGGTACAATACAACGGTGCACACCGCTACAAAGTTGAGCCCCTATCAGGTCCTATATGGTCGAGCTTCCCCCAATCTCCTCACTTACACCCCCAAAACTGTCCTCGAGAGGAATACAACTCTGCAGCTACTCCGAGATAATTTACACAGGGCTCAACAACGAATGAAATCGTATGCAGATAAGAAACACACTGAAAAGGAGTTTGAGGTGGGGGACTTCGTCTACCTCAAGCTGCAACCTTACAGGCAGATCACCGTCGGCGGCAAAAGAATTCACAAACTATCTCATCTTTACCATGGCCTCTGTGAGGTCCTGAGCTGGGTAGGGGGCGTCGCTTATAAACTCAGGCTACCCCAAAAGGATAAAATTCATGATGCCTTCCATGTGTCACAGCTGCGACAGCATGTTGGGGATAGCAGCAAGCTCGCAACCACTCACCCCGCCTATTTCCAGGAAGAGAAATTGCAGCCTACGCACATTCTAGAGAGAAGAATGGTTGGAAAGGGGGGAGTGGCGGTGACGAAGGTTTTGGTCCAATGGCAGGGAGGCAGCAGAGCAGAGGCGACGTGGGAGGAGTTTTCGGACATACACAGTCGCTTCCCTGATTTTCGCAGCGTCATGGAAGCTCTTTTTCAATCGGGGAGGAGTGATGCAGTCGGCTGAGCTGCGTATCAGTCGAAATCTCTCATATATCAGTCCCCGAGAGATTTCGCAATCTTTTGGGGGACTTAAGTGAATAAACGCTAGCGAAATTGCATATAAATCCCCAATTAAACCTCACGGGTGGGCCCCTGGTGCTGAGGTGTCCATTTCCGAGTGGAGGGTAATTGCGGGTGGGGCCCACGCTACAGTGGAAATCGTTAAGCAGTTGGCGTCTCTTTCTTTTCTTTTCTTTTCCTTTCTTTTCCGCGTGTTGCACGTGTCACGTGTCACGTGTCAACGCGTGATTCGCAGATCTCCTGTAGCTCTTCTTCCTCATCTCTTCATATACAGAGAGTGAGCTGTAAAAGTTATTATGTTAATGAATTGAATCTCTTCCTCCTTTCTTCTATTTTCTTGCTTTGTTCTCTTGTATCTTGACTACCACTCGCAGTTAGCAATGGTGGAGACCCGCTCGCGGCGCGATCCCCCGCCTCCTCCGCCTCAGAGAGGGCGACCCCAGTTTGGGTCCATATCAATCACAAACCCTAATATTTTATTAGAATTTCTCACAAACCCTAATAATTCTCTCAATTGTCTCACATAAAAAGAGGGATGAAGAGCAATAACTCGTCAGAATAATTTTTTTTAATCAAGAATAACATATTTTCTCATTATTCTCAAGGTCTATATATAGGCGTAAAATAAATTCAAAACAAATCTCAAACAAATCTCAAACAAATCTCTCAAATAAATTACATATGGCTAAATCTCAAAATAAAAATAAAACAGATTTGATGTCCTAATCACTAATGTTAGAGTCATATCAAGAGGATTTTGCAAGTTAAACTATTGCTTGATTAGATATCTTTTCGATTGGTTTTTTTTTTAATAAAATCTTTTCAATTAGTTAAAAATGATAGTATATCGTTGTGATACAAAACAAATTATTCCCCCTTCCATCCCCACCCACCCTTATATCTGATAGTCTTCTAAGTGTGTGGGTGCAGGGTCCTTGATCTTTTCAGAGCATAACAACAATGGACTTCTTGATGCAGGGGACATTGAATCGATGCCATTTATTGAAGCTTTGGGACAATTCTCTTATCGAGTTGGTGAGCAACTTTTAACTCAATATTAAATCTTGTAGCTTTCTTTTTCTCAACTGCTTGTCTTGATCATTTTCGAGTTACATTGTCAATAATGCTCCTTGTCTCTTGCTTTAGGTCCTGGTAATTTTTGCCTTGTACATGTCAGCCTTGTGCCAGTTTTAAATGTAGTTGGTGAACAGGTGTGTTTCGGAAAAAAAAGTCATTTTTAGTGTTTTAGTTACTTGTTTTTTTTGTTAGATATATTTGGCAGATGTTTTGATTGAAAGTTTTCAGACGTTGTAGTGCCTTTACATTTGAGATTATTTGGGGTTGATTTTTTTTTTCTTTTTTCTTTTAATAGAAAACTAAGCCAACCCAGCATAGTGTCCGCGGCCTAAGGGGACTTGGATTGACACCAAACATTCTAGCTTGTCGCAGCTCAGCGGTCTCTCTCTCTCTGCCTGCCTGCCTGCTTTCTAAACAAATCTTTTCTGGTTACTTATGTCATCCTTATTTGTATTTTAATTCTTCTCCGGTCACTTATGGTCATCTTCATTTGTATTTGGACAGCCACTAGAGGAAAACGTAATGGAAAAACTCTCACGGTTTTGCCATGTTCCGGTACTGTTACCTAATGAGCAATTCATTCTTGTCCATTATTTTTTGAATAAAGGGATATTTCCTAGGTTATTTTTTGTGAATAATTTCATTTCTATATCCATTTTGTAGGCTGCCAATATCATCACTCTTTATGATGTAACAAATATTTGGCACATTCCTTTATTGCTAAGGGTAGGTTGCTTTCTCACAACAATATGTAGCTATAGCTATTTTCTCTTATATTTGCTGACATTTTCTCGCCTTAAATATCTTTATATCTGTAGGAGCAGAAGGCACATGAAGCCATACTAAAAGAACTGAACCTACAAAGGTGTGTGTTTTGATTCACTTCTTTACTTCCGTCGGTTTTTTTTGCTTATCAAGTAAATTTTGATTTATTCCATGCAGTGTTGCTACCTACCCTATGTTAGAGGAATGGACAGCTCGGGCTAAACTTTTTGATACTCTGTGTGATCCTGTAGGTTCTACTTTCAGATTTGCAGCAAAAATTCGGTTTCATAATTTGGCATTCAGAAATTTGACACAATGTGTTTTACAGGTCAAAATTGCTATGGTTGGAAAATATACTGGACTTTCTGATGCTTATCTCTCTGTACTAAAAGTGAGTTCTTGACTCTACTAAGTAGTAGTTGTCTTCTTAGGTTAATTTCCTACTAACATTCAGAATCATGATGTTAGTTTTATTTGAGGAGATCCCTGCTTTCGGGTCCATATTCTACGTTGTTTTTTTCTTATTCTCTGTGGCTCATGAATGGCATATTTGGTTTTGTGCAATGCTTAAAGACAATAGTTTTGTGCTGTACCTTAAGTAGAGGAGAGAAACTCTAGGTGAATTTGCTCAATATTTGGTAATCATCAGCCTAATAGATCAACAACATTTTTGGTCTCCTTAATCAATCACCAGGAAACACTTTTTTAATCTTCGACAAATATGTTTTTTCACTACGAAAAATCAAACAAAATTAGTGGAAAAGGAGGAAAAACATAAGTTTTTTTTGGAAAAACTTCTGTAATGAATGCTTTTCCAAATTTTACACCCATCCAAACAGGATCCTAAAAGAAGCTGAATGGAGGGAAAAAATGAATGTCTGAACCCAACTATTTGGGGTAATGGCGTGGTTGATGTTATATCTATATATAAATCTGACCTCTAGGATATGAATTTGACATTTGTCACTTTTATTCAATTTTCTAAATTATCCTTTTATTTATCAGAGATGATAATAACTAAGTAGTTTTGAACTAAAACTAAACTAGCTAAAGATAGATAACACTGTGAATAGCATGGGCTGTCGGCAAGTTATACAAGCTTCTGTCCCCTGCTGTTTAGGTGGTAGCTGATAGTAAGATGATGACCATAGTCCAATGGCATGTTCTGCACTTGTACTACAATTCCTTTGAGAATACTTGAGGATCATGATGCAACAAAATAATCCAAAGGCTATTATACTATGTTCATGCATTTAGTTTCTTGTTATAAATTGTACCTTCAATTTTGCCAATTGCAATGCACTTTTTAATCAACAAGTTAATGGATGGATATAGAATTTCTGAAGGCTGATCTCTATGAACAATTCTATAGGCACTTCTACATGCATCTGTTGCTTGTCGTAGGAAACTTGAAGTACAATGGGTTGCTGCTTCAGATCTTGAAGACACAACAGAAAAAGAGGTTTGTAGCTTTTGTTGGCTTATGGTTTAGTCTAATTTAAGTTTCTCTTTATTGATATCAAATCATAAATTAAGAAATAATTTAATGGTCTAGGCACCTGATGTATATGAAGCGGCATGGAATTTGTTGAAAGTAAGAAGCCTTTTGTACATTTGTATTCATCTCATTCTTAGCCTTCTCATGATGATTTTGACTGATCGATATGAAAATTTCTTGATTTAGGGTTCAAATGGTGTACTGGTTCCTGGAGGTTTTGGTGGTCGAGGAGTACAGGGAAAAATTTTAGCAGCACAATATGCGAGAGAAAATAACATTCCATTTCTTGGAATTTGTCTCGGCATGCAAGTTGCTGTTATTGAGTATGCACGGTCTGTTATGAACCTAATGGATGCAAATAGCACAGAATTTGATAAAGACACGGGGAACCCGTGCATCATATTTATGCCAGAGGTAAAATCATCCTGCAAGAATTTGTGGTTTTCATTGGGGTTTTGAACATATTAGCTCTAACAACTCAGTATTTTCTGTATTAGTCTCTCATAATGTGGGCCCACTTATTAACCTCATGAGAGACTAATGTTATAAGAAATATAGCCCAGCTTAGGACTTATACCAATTATGAGAGTAATATGCTAAAAAGTTTTCTGATAGTTTTGGAATAGTCGTCGTGATCCTCCTTAATAATTTTTATGCGACTGCAATGAAATTTGTAGGGTTCAAAAACTCATATGGGGGGTACGATGAGACTAGGGTCGAGAAGAACATATTTCCAAAAGGACTGCAAGTCTGCAAAATTGTAAGGATTCTTAATTTTGTACCTTCAACCGGTGTTAATCTTGTATTATTCGCATTGTTAATGAAGAAGAGGCTTGATTTTATTTTTCCTCAATACGTTATCAGGTATGGCAGTGTCAACTATGTTGATGAACGGCATCGCCACAGATACGAGGTTTGTTCTTTTGAATTTCATTTTACGAAATAGTTTTGACAATTTTTATTTTTATTTTTCTTATGCTTGATGGTTCTGAATGTCAAATTTTGATTGCAGGTAAATCCTGATATGGTAGCGAAACTTGAAAGTGCTGGCCTCTCATTTGTCGGAAAAGATGAGAGTGGAAAACGCATGGAGGTATATGCTTGCAAATTTACTGCCCCTTCTCCTTTTTCTTTAATTCGATAGATTTTTCCGAAGCTGTATCCACTGTTGGTGCTTGTTATCTATATTAATAAGTTAATGTACTGTTTGATGCAGATCCTGGAGCTCCCTGCTCATCCTTACTTTATTGGAGTCCAGTTTCATCCCGAGTATAAATCCAGACCTGGAAAACCATCCCCACTTTTCTTAGGTATTATATCAAATCATTTAATATTACAAGAATCTACCGTTTAGGTCAGACACTTGTCATGTCTAAATGCACGTGTCAGACAAGAGTTTGACACACGCATCCAATACAACGTTTTTTTTTTCCTCCGGAAAAACTACATATTCGCGTTTGCAATTAATATCCAGTCGGGTGTTTACAGGATTTTTCATCTAGCTATAGCATGTAGATAAGAAGATTCAGAACACAGTGGATTATCCAATACTATGATCCCTTTTATACTTGTATCATTTGCCATAACTAAGCTATTTATGCTCTAGAAGTATAAAAACCTCGCCCTTTAACCTTTCTAACCACTTTACGTATTGTTATCAGGGCTTATAGCAGCCTCATGTGGGCAACTGGATTCCTTGATGCAAACTTCCAACACTGTCAACAAGGTCTCAAAAACTATTACAAGCAACGGTGTACCCAAATCGAAATCCTACCAAAACGGAAATATTAAGGGCCTCTTGAATGGAACGTACTACTCCAATGGTAACGGCGTTCATGTCTAACAAAAGGAACAGAACAGAACAAAACCATGTTTTTTGGGGGGGTTTGTTGCTTCGTCTTGTAGTTTCTTCTCAAACAATATGGAGAATTTGCAGACAGTATAGCTTGAGCAAAGATTTAGGTTTTTATAGCTTGAGGGAGTTTGCGAAAATTTGGAGCTTGTTCCGGGGGTTTTTTAAACAAGGAGCAACCTTGTATTTTCCTGCTGATTTATAGAGTTTGGGATCCTCGTCCCCTTTTCGCTTTTCAGGCTTTCACCCAACTTGCCTTTGTTTCTCTTATTCTTGTAGTAGTTCCAAAGTGCTTGTTTTTGGTAAAGGGGATTCTTAGTATTTTTACATGTAAAAAAGAGAGCTGAGTACTGGCATTTGAAGTATGTGAAACTATGCTTAATATGATAAGTTTGGTATTGGTTTTGTGTTTTATACTGGGATCACACTTTTGCCATTACCTGTGCTTCAAATGTTTCGCAGTTTTATATATCTGATGAGCTTCCTTTCAACTTAGTTTGCGGGAAAATGCAAATGTGCAAATGAAATGTTCTGGACTTTTCCAGTTTACCATCTCGAGGTTATTGTGGGTGTAACTCTACAGGTTCAACCGTTCAATTAATATGAAGATGATCTCCCTCGTTCCTAATATCAGGTAATACTCAAAATACAGGGAAACGGTCGTTGAATCCTTCAACAAAAGGATCGTGTGTGCTCTATTCTGGCAACGGAAAAGTTGTACCTGCGCAGAAAATGAGATTAGAATGTGCAGATGCTGATCGAATGCTTAACTATCAGATGCAAAAATGATTTTCTCATGTCCATTATGAAGATAATAAGAATAACTATCTTCAGTTTCTAGCTATCAGCAAAGTAAGTGAACTGATGAAACTATCATTTGTTTTTATCCCTTGTCAGAAAAAAAATGTGTGTGCAATATGAGATACTAGCATCCACGACAAAATTTACTAACAACTTGCAACAAAAATCCAAGCTGTTTTTTTTTTAAAAACGCGGATAGAGTTTTAAGACTCCAGTCCAAAATTGCATTAAAAAGGAATGATAAAGTACGAGTAAAATTTTACAGGATGTAAAACTAGAAGAGTGAAAAAATCCAAGCTGTTAATTAAATAAAAATGCGCGATAACAGGACTGTCACGAGTATGAATCATTTAGTGCGCGACCCCTAAGCTACCGTCTAAGTTTCATAAGATACCTTCTTCCTTCTTCGGACCATCATGGACACGACCCTTCTTTTATACCGATAAGTTTGATACATACCGTCATCTCTTCCATGCATACGATGCAATTATTCGAGAAATATGGATCCCCATCAACTCTAAGAAACCATTACATTGTAATCTATATAATAAAATACAAAGAAAGCTATCAAGTGGCTCACCTTTAATCCCCCAAAATTAAAGGCCTAGATCTAACCTCACAAAACACATTTTTCCTCCCAAAATTTTAAACCCCAAAACCAATTGTTCCCCCCAAAACTAAAAAATTCATTACTTTATTACTCTCTCTCTCTTTTCTCTTCACTTTTTCATATTTATCTTTTTCTCTCTCTCCATATCTTTCTCTCCCATTCTTTTTTTATTTACTTAGAAATTTAGATTTTAAGATTGTAGGTTTGTAAATTTTCAGAATTTTCATATTTTTTTTATTGCACATGTTATATTGAAAGTAACAAATATATCTCTTCATCTGTTAAATTTCATCATTTTCCACACTTAAAGTTCTAAGAAGTTAGATTTTACACCCTCATTTATAATTATTTTTCAACATATACTAATGGAAACATGGACTTTTATTTACAACTAATTATTGGCATACTATTCAAACTTGAGTTACATAATTTTTGTTTTACTGTTTACATGACTTTTCGTATTTTGTATCGTTCCGAAGACGTGTCGTAGGCACGTGCCCACGGGCAAATCTAGTCTATATAATAAAACACAAAGAAAGTTATCAAGTGGCTCTCATTCAATCTCCCAAAAATCAAAGGTCCATATCTAACCTCACAAAATACATCCCCCTCCCCAAAGTTTCCCCCCAAAACTCAAATTCAAATTCCCCACCCAAAACAACTTATTTATTTATTCAATTATTTTTCTCTCTCTCTCTCTCTTTCCTATTTTAAAAGTTAAGAAAATTCTAAAATGTAAAAAAATTTAAAAAACTTAAAAACTAAAACAAAATAAAACTTTAAAAACTTTTTTAAAAATTCAAAAAATCAAAAACTTACAAAAAAAAAATTTGAAATTTTTTGAAAAATTAAAAGAAATTAAAAAATATATTTAAAAACTTTAAAAATAATTCAAAAAATCAAAAAACTTATTTAAATTTTTTTTAAATTTTGAAAGAAAAAAAAAATTTAAAAATGTAAAAATTTTAAAGATTTTTTTAAAAATAACTTTTTTAAAATTAAAAAAATAAAATAAATTTTTTTAAAAAATATTTAAAATAAAAAAATTTAAAATTTAAAATTTTTGAAATTGTGAAAAAATTGAAAATTTGAAAATCTCAAAGCAAATCCAAATCCAAATCCAATGTCGAACCCCAATCAAGATATCGTCGCCAATATCTGATCCGCTGCTGATTTTGTATCGGTGACTCCCCTCCACCAAATCCAGCGTAAATATCAAGCAACTCCGTATCGGCGACTCTCTTCCACCGAATCGAGAGCCTCTACATGCGATGCGACGACTCTAATTTCATCTCATTAACCGAATTCTCATTCTCATTTTTAATTTTTTAAGTGCAGGGGATTACCCAGTTTTTTTCTGACTCAAATTTTGTGTGTGGATGGGATCTAAGTTCAAAGAGGTATGATTGTTTTATTTTTTGGTTTAAAATTTTTAATTTGGTGATTTATTTGATGAGTTTTTTTTTAGTTTTGATTTAAGGTGTACGCAAGTGAGAGATGGATAATTTGGTGGCCTCAATTTGGATTTTCAAACCTTAGCAGGACAGGTAAGCTGACCAGCAACCTAAAATAGCTTGGCAAATATGCAACATTAATTTCTTTACTACAGGAGAAAATACTATCGTGAAGTGTTCCTTTCACTAGTTATTAGAAACCATGGATAACATAACATATAAGAACTTTTAGTATATGTTTGGATATATAGGATTGGGATAACTGGAGTTTACAAGTGAAAGGTGCAAACTCTCCACTCAAGAAAGACAACTAGGGGGGGTTTGGTACAAGGATTTTTTTTTGGTTCCCAGGAATCATAAATCCTGGGATTTACGATTCCTGGGATTTATGATTCCTAGGAATCATAAAACCTGTTTTGTAGGTCTTAAACATCTCTGGAAATGTTAGTTGAAAAGTTAATTTTCTGTGTTTGGTTGAACTACATATTTTCTGGGAATCTTAATCTTATTGTCCAAAATACCCCTCTCACCCTCAAATAACAAAACAAACTATTTGATGAAATACCTGAGTAAAAAAATGATGCAAATTTGGGCCACACAAATTAATACTTAGTACAAGTTCATATTCAAAACCATTACACAAGCATAAAATCTATTTCCTACTGAGCAAACTCTGCAATTTCCCTCGGTTCCAGCTTCTCAACCAACTTCTTAGCCCGACACATTCAACTCGAAAAGCTTCTTCAGATACCCAACTGTTCCATAAGAGACCATCAACTTCCTACATTTCTTACTTGTTGACAACATCAATAAACAAGAAACCGGATACATCTTGGTTGCATTTTGTGTGCAAGGATCAAGCAACTGCACCAGATTCGGAACAGACTCCTCAACCCTCCTAACCTCCCCACGGTTCTGAGCACAACTCATCAAGTTTGCAATTGCCTGTGCTGCCACATCTCTAGCACTGTTACTCTTCGATGACAGCAATCGAACTAACAATGGAATGCAGCCAAATTCCCCAACCAACCTCTTCACTTCCATCGAACTCCTTGAAACTATATAAATTATTGAGGCAGCAGCCCGTTGAGCTCCAATTGATCCATCCTTGAGTACATGAACTAAACACGGAAGTAGGATATTGTTGTCCACTGGGGTTGGAGTTGAACTAATAAGATTTCTCAATGCACCAACTGCTGGTTCGTGAGGTAAAGGCCCATCAAGGTAAGCCAAGAGGCTTTGGATCCCTCTTTCAGTAACTGTGCACCTGCAAAGGCTCTCGTTACTAGCTATCAAATTTTGCAGACACTCGGCAGCCTACTCTTTCGAACCCAAAGCAATCCCACAATCAAGAAGATTGATCATGACTTCGATGATCCCTTCATCAGCTAAATTTTGTCGCACTTCCGAAACAACCGACAGATTCTTTAGCATCCCTGCGGCTGCCAGTTGAGAGATTGAATCAATTTCAGTCTGGCAGATCTTAACGAGTGGTCGGACCCCACCATGGGATCGTCGGCGCAAAGTGGGATCGACAGTGCGATGAGTTGAACGACGGCGCGAGAGATGGTCGGGGTGCTCGGGGATCGGCGGAGACAAGTGGGAGTGACGGTGCGACGAGTTGAACGACGACGGCCAAATTCGGTGCTCGGATTTTTGGGGGAGAAAGAGGGGATGGGTTTATTAGGGAGGAAAAGGAGAACAAATATGAAGAGCCAGGTTTAGGATTTTGTTTATTTTAGGGGCAAAATTGTCATTTTAAAGAAATAATATTTTTCCAAGCACTTGAGAATTTAAGAATCCCATCCCCCTCCATGGGAAAATTTTTGTGGGAATTGTGGCAAAAAAAATTCCTAGGAATGTTAGTTTCCTGAGAATTTGAATTTAAAAATTAACATACCAAACATGGGAAACTAAATTTCCAAGTTAAGATTCCGAGGAAACAAAAAAAAAATCCTTGTACCAAATGCCCCCCTAAAGTAATTTGTTATTTATCCATTTTGATTTTTTTTAATAAAGGTGCAATGGGAAAACAAAGTGGAGATAAAAGAAATGATTAGCTTTGTTTAGAGTTTTGAAAACTTCATGTATTTTATTTTGGTTGAAATAATAATATGAGGTATTTCAATTGCAAACTGAGTCTCAGACAAACAAATGTTTAAATTATTGGTATTGTAGATACCTTCACACCTGCACTTGCGTTACCATTGTATTTAGACTTGCTCATAGTGGTTATGGGATTAAACTCTATAAAACCTATTTGATAATGTCCTTGCATAACTATTACAAGTATCTAAAAGTGATGCTGAAGTTAAAAAAAACTTTATGCAGTGTTTCTAACAAACTATATGCATTACAGGTAAGTTCAATCTAATGATTAAGAATGCTATGGTTGAGCTCAAAGGTAGATATACTGCCTCTTCATATAATATGTTTGCTACTTCAATTAATTTGCTCGATCTCCAAAACTATTTTATATAATCAAACTAGGTGCACCGTTCCGAAAACATGCCATAGGCACGTGTCAACGGATAAACCTGGTAATAATAATAAAGCATGAGTTATTTATAATAATAATAATATGCTTGTTAGAGCATCCACAGTCGGTTGCTATTTTTCATTTTATCCATATTATTGCAAAATCACCTTTGCATTCGTTTGCTATTTATTGATATTTTGACGATTTCGCTACAAAAGATTGCTATATATGAGAGGCGATTTGAGGAAATGGGACAGATCTTTAAAGTCCGTCCCAAATATATATTTTTTAATTTATTTTATCGGACGGATCTTTAAGTTCCGTCCCAAATAAAAAATAATCATGTTTTCAATATGAGACGAAACTCTAAGTTCGGTCCCAACAAAAAACAAAAAATAAAAAAATTCAATCTTAACCTTGGATGGATCCTGAGATCTGCCCCACCTTTTTTTAAAAAAAAACTTTTTAAGATTATTTAAATTAATAAAATATTCAAATAAATTAATAAAAAAATGCCTATAACTTTTTTTTCCTCTAAGTTCCGCCCGATCAGATTTTTGTGTTGTTGCTATATTATAGCATTTCACCACTGCAGCAAACGTTCAATTGCTATAGGTATAATATACATTTTGCTATTTTTTAGCAATCACGATTGTGGATGCTCCTAGAGGCTAAATCTGGGTAGAAACTTACATGTACCTCTTTCTGATATACTTGGGTATCATAGCATACTTCTAATCGGACAACACTCGGCCGTCTAATATGCCACAGTCGGAGGCAATGCTGGGTACGAAGCGGTGGGGGTTTTCCTTTTCGTGCAAACTTGATCTTGCAATATGTTCGTCGAAATAGTAACACTCAACCAAACAGGCAAGAAAGTGGATGGTAAAATTCAAACTGTAGTGTTGCCTAAAGGAGTTTTGAAAGGGAGAGAGATTAAAGAGACAATGACTTGTTTGTTTTCATTGATCTAGGTAGTATATATACAAGTTTCATGAGCACATAAAGAGAAAACTAATTACATAAAAGAAGGAAACAGAAAAACAAACCGAATAAAAATCTCTTGAATTGTGGCAGATTCCTTCATTTTCTCTATTGACCTGCCCAACTTGATTGCATATCTTTATCATGCCCTCGCAAGATGGACGGCGGTGAAGCAAATCCAATCTTGACCTTGAGTGAGTCAAAATGAGGACGAGCAAGAGGTTTTCTAAGAGAGTCGGCTAGTTGATCAGCAATAGAGACGCGTGACACTTGTAGGAAACCATTTTGAACTTGTTCCCTGATAAAGTGATAGTCGAGAGCAACATGTTTCATGTGCGAGTGAAAGACTGGATTGGAACATAGATTGTTTCACCAACATTGTCACAATAAATAACCGGTTGTTGAGGAATAGAAACGCCGAGTTATGTGATAAGAGAACAAATTCAACGAATTTCTGCAGCAGTAGATGCTACCGATCGATACTCGGCCTCAGTGGAAGAGTGAGCCACAGTTCGTTGTTTCTTGGAGCTCCACAAAATAGGAATGTGACCTAGATAGACCATGTATGCACTAGTAGAGGTGAAATCATCCTTGTTACCTGCCCAACCAGCATCTGAAAAAGCATGAAGTGCTATGAGTACTAAGCTCATCGAAAGGAAAATAGGGCAGGTGCGACGAAGTGTGATACCATGATCTAAGGTGCCACGGAGATACCGTAGTAAACGTTTAATCACATTCCATTGAGCACTAGTTGGTTGGTGCATGAAGTGAGAGAGTTTGTTCACAGTATAAGCAATGTCCGGTCGAGTGAGGGAGAGATACTAGAGGCTACCGACAACCGTCCGATACTCGGTCGGATCATATGGTGGTAAGTTTAGGTTGAGCAGCCTAGCAGAGTCATCTTGCGAAGTCTAATTTAAGACCTAGCATGTTGTGTTTATAATATTGTCATCCCTAGGATTGTTCAGGGTTAGTGACATCATTAGGGTAGTAACTTATGGCTATTACTACTTAATCATTATTATTATCATCCTTCGCCGAAGGGAATGAGTTGGTGTTAAGGGTGATTCCTTATGATCCGACCTATCCTATAGGCCGACACTAGGAGGTGTTATTGGGTTGTACCTTCCCGTCAAAGGGATACGTACGGTGTCTTCTCACGAGTTGGGAGCACGGGTTGCGTATCTTGATTGTTAATTCCTGAAATATCGTGGCTTGGGGTGCCACAGGATGCAACGTGCAGTCCTGCGCTTGCGAGACCCCAGGGGTGCCACAGGGTAGGCTTCGCGCTACCCTGCGCTTGCAAGACCTTATGTTCTTTTGATTTTCGAATGAGGCCCGATATACTGGGCAATAGTGGCAAACATGGACACCACTATATGACTGCAGTAACGGAACTAAACCGTACCTGCAACCTTGTTTTTTAGTGAGGTCCGGCATGTCAGGTAGTAGTGGCAAACATAGACACCACGAGCGTACTGCATTGGTGGGACTTGACCACATCTGCAACCTCATCAGTCACGTGGTATTGTCAGGAACAGGATTGTGTACAAATAGAAATTCATAACGCGGGTTCAAATCCCTTTATATGGAGAAATGACTTGAGATGGGGTGTATGTAGTATGGGATGCATACTGTTCCGGAGACTTGCTTACATTAGAATAAGAGCATCATTGTATTGGTAATCTTGCATTAGAGTTAAGTCATAACATATACTGGCACATCAATTATATGTACACGTGTTTTTTCCATTCGAGATGAATTACGAGTGTGATAGTTGAAGTAAATTAATAACCAAGCTATGGGCTTGGGATGTGATGTGATATTAACCAAGTTCGGCTTGGGGTGCGGTGGTCATCACCCAAGCTATCGACTTTGGGGTGTGATATGTTATTGCCCAAACTATGGTTGGGATATGGAGTATATTGTGATGAAATGCATGTAAATGGTAATGTGCAATGAAATGTTAGGTAGGACATGAATGAATGTGGCAGTATGAGAATGAATGCATATGTTTATGATGTGATACGTGATATAATGCAATAAAATCAATATCTATATTATGAGAGTGGTTATGAAAATGGTTAATAAAGATAAGTATGTTTTGAGCAGGTATGGATATACATACAGGTGATGACTTAGAGAGTATTTGATGTGAAATCCCATTTATGATATTTACATGTTCAGTTGTTAAGTAAACTTTGATTATCTTGGTATTTGTAAGTTCGTTCTGTTTTTACTTATAAAGTTTACTTTATTTGCTTATTCAGTAAATTATACTCACACCAGAAATGGCTAACCCCTTAGTGTTTGGGGGTTAGGGAGTTCCTGGACTACCCTAGGTCCCCTACTGTTACAGGTCCTCAGCAGTGCAGAGGTGAGGTGTAGGTTCATGGTTCTGTGGAACGGAGTTTCATTTACAATTTGTTGTTTATGGTTTAATTATGTTAACAGTGAAATTTGTGTTTTAAATTGTATTGCTGATGTATAAGTATGTGGATGATGATGATGAGTATAGTGTGGAGTGGCAGGATATGTTTTTGACCCGTACCCATCTCGTTGTGGAGTACCGGGCGCTGTGGTATGTTTTTACAAGTTATTTTTTAAAAACTTACTACGTTTTCAAAGGAATTTATGGTTTTTAATTGATAATTGATATCCTGTTATGAGTTTGGCCCCCCCAGAGCATGATATTATATTGTCTGTGTGATTCTACTCATTTTGGCCTGGGGAGCCCATGATATTATTGCCTGTGATGTGAGCTACGGAATTTAGAGCAGAATTTCGTAAGTTTTCTGTGTTTCGGGGCAGAAATTACAGGGAAAACTCTGCCCAAATTTTCCTTGAAATATAACTGTCTTAGTTTATGTTTAAAGTGATATAGAAATTGAAAGAATTGATTTTGGAGTCAAAAGGAAGGGAAAAAAGGGCAGGCGTTACAGTTTGATATTACAATTGGTATTTGTAATTATTGGGTAATAACTCTGATGGCAATAAAAGTGTTTAATTTTTCCAGTTTTTCTGTGTATCGTGACTAATTGAAGAAAAGATCTTGGCATGTGTCACGGTTTCCCCAGTTACGTGGAAATCGGGGCGTTACACTCAGCTCAAGATCGTCTCGAGTCGAGCTTTGATCGAGCTCGAGCCGAGTAGCTCGCGAGTAGCTCGGATCGTTTGCAGCCCTACTTACAGCCAACCAAATGTTGAGTAGGTTGAGATGGAACTAGGTCACCGATCATAATTTCATCTGTGCCATCATAAGGATTGTGGATAGCAAGGTTGCGTAGGTCAGTGGTGACATGATGTGAGGCTTCACTATCAAGTAGCCATGTGGTATTTGAGAGAATGGTGGTTGCAACATATGCTTGAGTGTGCTAGGGAGCCGGCAGTCGAGTTTGCGGTGAATTGTCGGGACGAGGAGGTGGTTGTATATGTGGAAATTGCTGTCGAAAAAGAGGACAATGTGAGACCACATGACCTTGAGTACTACACCATTGGCAGGGACCAAGGAATGGACGAGTAGGAGGACGGTTGTATCGATTGTTGGTGGGAGAACTTCTTCTAATACTTTGAGTGGATGTGGGTTCATGGGCATTGGAAAGTTGGATATTCTCGTTGGCCATTGGAATTAGGAGATGAAAGGCTTATTGATAGTTGATGAAAAGTTTGTTGAAAATAAAAGAACGTGGTTAGGATCAGAGAAATTTTTTTATATATAATAAGGAGCAAACCTTCACCATAAAGGAGTTTTGAAAGTGAGAGATTAAAGAGACAACAGCTCGTTTATTTTCATTGATCCAGGTAGTATATATACAAGTTTCATGAACACATAAAGAAGAAACTGATTACATGAAAGAAGGAAACAGAAAAGCAAACTGAAAGAAAATTCCTTAAATTGTGGCAGATTCCTTCATTTCTCTATTGACTTGCTCAACTTGATTGTATATCTTTATCATTGCCTACTTCAGCCCAAAACTATTGCAGGATCAAAGGGATAGCAAAGACTCTCCTTATATAAGCTGAATAGTATTTCACAAAATATACTTAGGTTTATACTAGTTTGAATTGTTCGCTAATTTAAACGCTTGCACAAAACGTGACGCTCACACATGACATTCTCGATTAATTACCAATGCAAGATACAATATATATATATATATATATATACACACACACACTAGGTTTGCCCGTTGACACGTGCCTACGGCACGTTTTCGGAACGGTACACCTTGTTTTATCATATAAAATAATTTTTGAGGTCCAGCAAATTAACACCAGCAAACATAGAGCAAAAAACATTTTATTTTTGAATTATTTTTAAATTTTTTATTTTTTTATTTTTTTATTTGTTTTTAAATTTTTTTTATTTAAAAATTTTAAAAAAATTTATTTTCTTAATTTTTTGAATATAAGAGGGAGGGAGGGAGAGAGAGAGAATTTTTATTAAAAAAATAAATATAAGAGTTGTTTTGGGTGGGAGATTTGAATTTGAGTTTTGGGGAGAAACTTTTGGGAGGGAAAATATGTTTTGTGAAGTTAAATCTGGGCCTTTTATTTTTGGGGGATTGAAGGAGAGCCACTTGATAGCTTTCTTTGTGTTTTATTATTATTATTATTATTATTATTATTATTATTATTATTATTATATATATATATATATATATATATATATATATATATATATATTTGTAAATGTTGGTTCAAATCCATAAGAATTGACACATTGATCTCAAAACCCGAATATAATTTACTAATAAGTGGTTGCATTCGATGTCTCCAATTTTTTTTTTTAAAAAAAAATTGTTGCATGAAAAAATGAACAAATCATGTGAAACATGTATTTCCTTTTTAAACATCCGTATGCGGTAATGTGAAGCGGTATCTTCCATTCCCTAGTATATTATTTGGTATAGTAAGTGGACAATCATAATTTTAAAAATAATGTTGAATTCACATAGGAATCGAAATTATTTATTATAAAAAGTTTGCATTCCCCCATTAAACAATGGGATATGCGAATTCGCATATAATTCTCATTAAAAATAATAAAAATACCTCGAAAAAATAATTTTTAAAAAAAATGTAACAATACATGATTTATGAAAATGCAGTGTATTATACGAAAAGTGGTAATCCAACATTCATGTGATTCTTCATTCCAATTCTCTTACTCCCTTGAATGCTCTAATCCGCATACTAAACACCCCTTAAAGAAATTCAATTTTTTCGAAAATAATGCAGTTTGTTTAGATTGAAACGAATATATCACAAAATATTTTTTAATAACCCAAAAGCATTATCCTACTTCATTCCACTGTCATCCCATTAGTTACTTTGCTCCTCCCTCTAAAATCTGTGCTATTTCTTACCATGTTACACAATTGCCTAGCATAGTTTCAAGTTGGATGCATTGGACAACAAACATCCCCCTTCACGTCAAGTATATCTCATCTCACCGAGTTTCCTCCTAATCTATCTTCTTCGTCGACGATTGCTTTCCCTCTCCTACCTCCCTCTTTCGAAACTTGCTGATAGCGTATCGTCACAATCAATTACAACACTTATTTGCTAATTCTAAACTGAAAAAATCAGCACCCAAAAAAAGGGGGGGAAAAAACCCGAATTAAAACTGATAATAATCATTATGCATAACGTTCTTTACGCCTGCAAATGATCTCAAGCAAATCTTCCTTTCCACGATTGATCCATTGATAAGATTGAAGAGATTGGACCGATATCGGATTCCTTCCGTAATGAAAGGAGCGCCTGCAAACGTGAATTCGCGTCTGTTCTACATAACGATCACATTAAATGGGCTCAGCGAGCCAAGGTTTGCTGGCTTAAGGAGGGTAATGGTAACACTGCCTTCTTTCACAACTTTGCTTCTCACCGTCAACGGTGCAACCGCATTTCCTCCATTATTCATGACGACATTGAGTACACTTCTGATTCTGACCTTCATGCTACCTTTCTTCGCTTTTATAAAAATCTTATTGGAACATCTCAACCCCGTTCCATCCGTCTAGACTGGACCCAACTTTATGGTCAGGAATATCATGACCTTTCCATCCTGGAGGTGCCCTTTACTCTAGAGGAAATTAAAACTGCTGTTTTCTCTCTTAAAAGCGATTTTGCGCCCGGACCAGATGGTTTTCCGTCTTTCTTCTTCCAAAATTTTTGGGATCTTCTCAAGGTTGACATCTTTGGGATGTTCGCTAACCTCCACTCGGGTCATTTCTTCTTTGATCGTATTAGTTACGCTCACATCGTTCTCATCCCTAAAATTATTGGAGCGAATTCGGTTGCCAATTTTTTACCGATTAGTCTCATCAATACTACGTTCAAGATCATTATGAAAGTGCTTTCTAACATACTTAGCCAAGTCATTTCACCTCTTATCGATCCCGCTCAGACGGGTTTTATCAAATATCGTTTTATACTTGATAGCGTGGCATCGGCTCAAGAAGTTATCTCCAACTGTCATAAATCAAACTCTGAGGGCATTATGCTTAAATCAAACTGTGAAGGCATTATCAACTGTCAGAAAGGCATGTAGCGGAGATAATATCTGATGTGTATTTCTGTTGAGAAATGAGTATCCCTCGAGATCCATGAGCAATCTCTAGGCCCAGAAAATAACGTAATCTACCAAGGTCTTTCATATGGAACTGCTGATGAAGGTATTTCTGGGTGGATGTAATGCCCGCAGAGTCATCCCCAGTAATGATCATATCATCAACATAGAGTAGTAGAATTATCCTCCCCTGCGGTGATGACCACATAAACATAGAATGGTCCTTAGAACTCTGACTAAAACCAGCCTTGGTGATGACAAGGTGAAAATACTCAAACCATGCTCGAGGGGCCTGCTTCAAACTATATATAGCTCGACGCAATCGGCAAACATGACAAGTAGGAGTAGGGAGGCCAGAAGGAGGATCCATATAAACAACCTCATATAAGGTATCATGAAGAAAAGCATTCTTCGCGTCCATTTGGTATAACGACTATTGGTGGATGGCTGCAACAGCAAGAAGAGTGCGAACAGCAGTCATCTGTGCAACAGGAGCAAAGGTTTCATTATAATCAATGCCATGCTCCTGAGTAAATCATCGGGCTACTAGACGAACCTTGTGCCGCTCAATAGATCCACCAGGTTGTATTTGACCTTGAAGATCCACTTGCAGCTAATAGGCTAAACGCTCTCTGGCAGAGGAATAACATCCCAAGTGCCACTCTGATCAAATGCACTGAATTCCTCTGCAATTACTTATCTCCATTCAGGATATTAAATTGCGTCTTGATAGGTTCTGGGCTCACGTGTAAAGTGTATAGCAGTGAGATAGGCATGAAACTGTGGTGAGTAGGAAGTTAGGGTGGCAAAGCCAAACTAGTCAGAAGGACCAGTGGCATCGGTGTATAACGTGCCGGAGGAATACCAAAAGTGGAACGGGTAGACTGACGAAGAAGTGGTTGACTGACAGGGTGTGGGGGTGAGGACGGTGGAGTGGGTGCATGTGTCGGTGGAAAAGTAGGTGGGATGGGTGCTGGCTGCTGTGGGGATGCAGGTGGTGTTTCGGTAGGAGGAACAACAGGTGTAAGGACTGCAGGAGATATGAATGGAGCCAAAGGAGTGAGATCAAAAGGAATGCGAGAAGATAAAGTCGGGGAGCTAGCAACAACTGGGGAATCGAGAAATCTAGTATCCTCGGGGGGAGTCAGGTAGTAAGGGGAGTCTTCCACAAAGGATACATGTCGAGAAATGCGGACACGACCTGCTGATGGATCAAAACAACGATAACCTTTGTGTTCAGGACTGAGACCTAGGTGAATGCACTTAGCAGCACGAGCGGAGAGCTTCGTGCGCTCAGTAGGAGGAAGAAGGATGTAACAGGTGCACCCAAAAGAACGGAGCATACTGTAGTTGGGAGGTGAATGATAAAGAGTCTCATAAGACGTCGTACCAGCCAGGGTAGAGGAGGGAGTAATGTTGATGAGACTAACAAATGTCATGATAGCTTCAGCCCAGAAAAAACGAGGAGCGGAAGGGGAGAGTAAAAGAGCGCGAGCTGTCTCAAGGATGTGACGATGTTTGCGTTCAGCTACACCATTCTACTCATGTGTGTGAGGGCATGATTGCTGAAAAAGGGTGTCGTGAGACTGAAGGATCGATCTCATAGTGCTGGAAGTGTATTCACATGCACCGTCCGATCGAAAATTCTTAATGTGCACACCGAACTGAGTATGAATCATAGTTGTAAAGAATCAGTAAATATCAGGTATCTCAGATCGCTGACGCATAAGAAAAATCCATGTATGTCTAGTGAAGTCATTGATGAAGGCAACATAATAGAGATAGCCTTTCCACGAAGGTACGAGAGAGGGTCCCCATATGTCAGAATGAACAAGTTGAAAAGGATGACTAGTTTCAGAAGTTCTTTTGTGACTAAAGGGTAGGACAATGTGTTTGGCCAAATGACCTAAACGTCTGTGCCACAGATTAGCATTAGAGGAAACAATACTGACAAAAATAGGAGAGTGATGTGCACGAAGAAAATCTAGATAATATAGATGACCCCGACGACTAGCACACACAAACCTCTCACCGGTGGAGGAATCAATAATAGAACAACCTAAAGAGTCAAAAGTAACGACAAGACCACTATCACACAACGCACTAATAGAAATATGGTTTATTGATAAATGAGGTGCATAAAGAACATATGGTAATGTGAGAGTGGGTGAGCTAATTGACCTAAGTGTGTAATAAGAAGTGGTAAGCCATCAGCTGTGTGTAGAGATGGAAAGTGAGAGGGAAGTGTTGTGCAGGTGGTGAATAGTGTCTGATTACTAGTGAGACGATGTGATACACCAGAATCTAAAATCCAGAATGAATTCATACTAGGAGTGGTAGAAAGTGCAAGAGCAGAGGAGCCAGTATTGATAGTCTGACCCATGAGCTGTAGTTCCAGCCGAGTGAGGCGTTGCTGAAGATTAGCCCAATCAGCAGGAGACGACAAGGCTGGAGTGATGGGCATGGCCGAGGATGTGAGGGACGACGCACTGCGAGGGCTGCTGTGACTGAGAGCATAATGTGGAGGGAGATGCTGCTGGTGTCTGAATCGGGGTATGGAGCAGGATGGTGCTACCAGTGTCGGAAGTAGAGGTGAGGTAGGGTGAGCAATGATGTTAGGAGAAGGTAGGAGGCCGGAGGCAGACTGAAAGTGGCGCTGCTGCTGTTTGAATCTGGACGAGGAACGAGAGGCGGTTGCATCGGGGAAGTCAGTGGAAGCGAAAATGTGTGGGAAAGATTGAGATTCCATCAAGTAATAGTACCTGTATATATATATATATATATATATATATATATATATATATATATATATATATATATATATATATATATATATACACTCCTTCTCACCGCGTGAACACTAGGCCTTCGGGCGTTCATATCGAAAATCCGAACCATTCACATTTATCTACACATCTAAATTAGTCTAAATATGTAAAATCAAATCATTCGAAATTCATTTGCCCATTCATTGAAGTGTTACAAAATTGTATGGCTGAAAATCATTATTTTTATAGTCACATGATGGATGGACAAATGAATTTCAAATGATTTGATTTTACATATTTAGACTAATTTAGATGTGTAGATCAATGTGAACGGTTCGGATTTTTGATATGAACGTCCGAAGGCCTAGTGTTCACGCGGTGAGCACTAGAGAAGTGCTCAACTGATCCTTTCCACACACACACACACACACACACACACACACACACACACACACACACACACACATATATATATATATATATATATATAATAATAATAATAATAATAATAATAATAATGATAATGATCATGATGATTTTTTTTCCAGATTTTTTTCTTTTGATTTTTTTTTTTTGATTTTTATTTACAGGGAAGAAAGAAGAAGAAGAAAAAAAAAGAAAAGAAAAGGAAAAGAAACGAAGAAGGAAAAAAATAGGGTTTTTAGAAATTTTTTTTTGGGGGTGGGGGGGGGTCGCCAGTGGCGAGATGGCGGCGGTGGCAGGATTGACAGGGGCGGCGCAGGTGGCTTTCTATGAGGATCTTTGATGGGTTATTGAAGATGACGAGGATTTGATTTCAATCTCAACAGATGTAAGGGGATTCACCGACTGGGGGATTCGGGAGGTCAACGACTGGGGGATTCGCCGACTTGGAGGTCGGAAGGTCTTAAAGAGGGAACGACAGTCTCGAGGAAGATGAACGGCAGTCACAGGATCCCAACGGGTTGATGAAGATGAACATGATTTTTTATTTTATTTTATTTTATTTTATTGTTTTTTTTATCTAGGGTATTGGGAAGAAAGTTGTATAACTTGGCTGTGGGAATTTGAGAATTTTTGTAGAGAAAATTTAAGAAGGGAAAACTTGGATAATTGGCTCTGATACCATGTTAAGGTAAATCAGAGAGATGAAAACAATAATGAATATCGAATTGAGTTCAACCAAGTACAATACCACCTATATATAGGAGGGGAACAAATATCAAAACAACTCTACAACCAATATGGGACTATAATAATATCTAACATGGGTCATCAAGTGGATCGACCAAATCAGGAGGAATTTCTTCTGGTCAGGTTCTGATTTCTATAGAGCCGGTAGTCATCTCTATAGTTGGAAGAGGGTCTGCACCTCCAAGGCTGCTGGAGGTTTGGGTGTCCTCAATCTTAGGAACCAGAATTTAGCTTTATTGGCTAAATGGATATAGAGAATGCTTAAAGTGGATCAATTGCCCTAGGCCTGCCTCATTTCTAGTACCTGCTTTCAGAGTCAGAGGGTCTGGGAGTTTCAACCCTTCATTTCCTCAAGAGCGTCCTCCTTCTGGAAAGGCGTGTGGAGGGTGATTGAACCCTTTCAATGTAGCATTCTTCATGTTTGCACTGATGACTCTAAGACCATGTTCTGAACCGATCTTTTGATTGGTAATCTGAAGCTGGCTTCGGCTTATCTGGCTCTATTTCAACCGGCTTTTAACCCTAACACCTCTGTGTCAGATTACCTGACATACAATTACAATACCAGAATATGGTTCATTCCCTTCAACTGTATTCTCCCTTCTTCTCTTCTGTCAGATTACTTACACCTCATGACCCTTTTAAACAGCTACGCTTGGCAACCCAAAGAAGACTTCTTTTGGCGTTGGACCAACTCTGGTTTCTTCTCGGTTAAGTCCTTTTATAACTTACTCAACCATGGTGGTGTCAACTCTCCATTCGTGAAAACCATTTGGAGTTGTTGTGCACCGTTGAAGGCCAAAATTCTCGCTTGACTCGTTATTAATAACAGACTCCTTACCGTTGAGATCCTTAATAAGAGGAACTTAGCGATAGGTTAGTTATGTGTTCTATGCCAACATTGCCACGAAGACCTTGACCATTTGTTTTTACACTGCACCTTTACTCAACAACTATGGCAGATTTGCATTAAGGCATGGCAGGTTACCTCTCCCCCTTCTTCCTTCCTGGATTATTGGTACGGTCACTTTGTCAAAAAAAGTACCACAAGTCATGGATCCTTTCGATCATGGTCATTATTTGGGTTGTCTGGAGGGAGAGAAATAACCGCATCTTCAATCACTCTTCTAAACCTATCGACACTATTATAGATGAGTTTTTATTTTTGGTGAAACATTGGCCCTCCTACTTACCTAGTATCAAGATTCGGACCTTGTATCTTTACAGATTAGATGAAGCTTCACTTCTTCTGCGTTCTTATAACTCTTTTATTAATCTCGCAACTTTGGTTTCTCCCTAATTCTTCTTGTTCTGACTTGTTCTTTGCAGTGCTGATCTTGTGGATTCCCTCTCTGTTCTTTTGGTTTGTTGGGCTATTTTTGGGGGGGAGCTGCGGTTGCCCCATTGCCCAAGATAATGTTACCATTTTTGGTGACCGATTGCACATGAGCAGCGTTCCTTTTTGCTATACCTCTAACTGTTCTGTTCTAATGTTTACTTTGCTTTCTATATTGTGCCAACTATACGTTCTTATATTTACTGTTGTCTGGTGCTGTCTTTGTGTAACATGCTGATTACGGTCGCCTATTTTCCTTTTGTATGAGGTTTTGCTCTGGTTACTCTAGATGCTGGCCTGGCTATAGCTACCAACTTGTTTTCCGTTTAGGTTTGTGATGGGTGCTTGCTGCGACCTGTGGTCCTACTATATGATACAAGGTTGGTTTGCACCCTGGGGTAGGTCTCTTGTTGGATTACCTTCTCTTAGTGTTTTGGTACTCGGCAGCGCCCATTCTAGGTTGGTGTTGCTTCTTGTGGATCTGGGCGACTCATCTTGGTTCGCTGGTTTTTTTACCGGTCTTGTCTCGCGTTTCGTTTTGGCTGTTTTGTTGTATGATGTACTTCATTTTCTTTACCTTTTGCCTGTGTGTGGCCTGAGAATCTTATTCTCCTGCGCTAGTACTTCATTATCGCGACTCTTGCTGTAATTTTACTCTTTCAGTTTTTCTACTGTTCATCTTCAGTTGTTTGTTCTGATTTTTTTGGTCGGTGCCGTTCTTTATGCCTGATTCGTTAGCCGGTTGGCTTCGTTGAGGTGTTGGTTGCCTTCACAGTGCTATGTTTCTTGTCGGGGACCTGATTGGTGTTCTCCAGCTATTATTTTCGTTCGCTTTGTCTTTGTCTTCGAGCTCAGGTGTGCCTTCAGATGGTTTCGGTTTGGCTGCGGCCTGTTGCTTTGGATCGGCTTGCTGGTCTTCCGACTTCGTTGCTCCTGTCCGTTGTTCAGTTGGTGCCTATTGGGTCCTCCTACTGTTGGAGGCGCTACTTGAGGGTCTCCCGCGGTTCTAGCTGTCCATCCAGCTCCGTGTTCTCAGTGCATGCATTGTGCTCTTGTTCTTTTGGATATTGGTTTTTTAGGTTGTATGTTTAGTCTGTTCTCTCTGGCATGTTTGTGTGGGCAATGCGTTCTATTGCCTCTCTTTGTTGCAATTCGTTGTCTGTTATTGTGCTTATCGTTTCTACTAATTTTACAGCGTGTAAGATTCTTTTTGTACTATTCTTTTTATTAATATATAGGGCTGGAGTCATGAGACTCCATCCGCGTTATAAAAAAATACTGATAATAATCATTAGTATATTTAAGAAAGAGTAATGCTTTAGCCACTACCAATTTCACTACCATTTCCTTCACTACCTTAGGTGGCATACTTCTATTGGAGAGTTCTCCCACCTACTCTATCATCCCCTACCTGTTGGAGTGTGCCACCTAAGGTAGTGAAGAGAAATGTAGTGAAATTGATAGTGGCTCTAGCATTGCTCTTTAAGAAATAATAATTATAAATGTGGTTTTAAATGATTAAAAATCAAAGTGAGTTCCTGACATCTATTCCAAATCTGGACCGTACAATCCCCCTCCTCACCCCTTTAAAACCCTAACGAATAACAATCCACATCCTCTTTGCTCCTCTCTCTCTCTCTCCTCCCAAAACCCTAACCCTAAAATCCATGGCGAGCCACCACAACCATCTTTACGGCGTCGGCTACGGTGAGGACCCTGCCTACTCCCGCTACGCCGCCTCCGACCCCTACCGCTTCTCGTTCCCGCCGTCCGACCTCGGCAAGTACTCATCCTCCGATATCGGATCCTCGCTGTATTCGGATCCGGGTCGAATCGCCGCACCGTGGAGTGGAGTCGAAGGGAGCGGGTTGGGCGCCAAGCGACCCAATGAAGGTTTGCTAGGGTTTCTTATTCTTGTTCTAAATTATCAAAATTTTAATTTTGTTTATTTGATCAATATTAGTATTTGGAGGTTCGGTTGAATCTGATGAACGGTTAATTTCGGTTACGAATTTTAGCTTTGATCCAATTAGTTTGTTTAGTAATTTTGTAGTTGTTAAAATTTTATTTCATTTATGATGTTTTCTTCATTAATTGTTGTGGGTTTTCCGGTTACTGTTGTAAATTATCAGTCTTTTTGTTCTGGTTGTTGTTTTTGGTTGGATCTGATGATTGTGGAATGGTTGATTTTTAGCTCTGCTTTAAAGTTTGGAGTAAATGTGGTTAGATTATTGGGTTTTAGTGCTAATTGAAATGAGTAGTTTAGTTGTTGTGTAGTTAGAATTTTTCATTATTATGATCTGTTGGGTTCATTAATTGCTGTTATTATGTACATTTATTTTCTAAAAATTTTGTATTTTAAGATGGTCTTCGGGGTTTTATGCAGTGAACATGCAGGATAGGAGATCGATTGATTCGGTTTCTTAATTTTGTTCTAACTTTTTATAATTGTTAATTTCTACTATGCCTTTTAGCCCTGCCTTTAAGTTTGGAGTAAATGTGGTTAGATTATTGGGTGTTTTGCTAATTCAATTAAGTACTTTAGTATTTATGTAATTCTTAAAACATAGAAGTTTATTTCTATTATGATTTATTTATTTATTAATTGTTAATTTTATGTATATATATTTTCCTCATTTTAAGAAATAATAATGATAGTTTTTACGGTTTTTACCGCACAAACTTTAATTGTCGAAGTCCGAATTATGCGGCGAGCATGCAAGATGGGAGTGAAGACGATTTATTGTGTTGGTGAAAAATATTTTAGTAATTTTGGAGTTTTTAAATTTGTATTTATATTATGATTTTTCTTCTTCTTCATTTGTTATTATTATTTATATATTTTCTTAAATTTGTTTGTTTTAATACCGTCTTTGTGCCAAAAGGCTCGAAAACCCTAGATGGCAGAGTCCACATTAAGAGGTGGACATGTGAGATGGGAATAAAAATGATTGATTGGTTCAGTTAATTCAAGTGAGAAAGATGACTGTCCAGGTGCTAAATGATTTAGATTATGGGAAGGAGATTCAATGAAATCTACAAGATTTCGTTTCATTTTATTATTTATTATTTTTAACATTCTGAATTTCTGATGTTAAAAGACCAGCCTTTAGGTGATTGTTGAGTACAGATAGAGCACCTAAACTCTGCTTCATATTATTAAGCTTACCACAAGGAGAATAGAAACACGAGTTGTTTCTGTTACCTTTTGGAGCTGACATGACACATCTGGGGCCCAACAGATGCATATTTTTTTAATTTTTTGAAACCAGGAAGCAATAGTTTGATTTCTCTTATAATTCGTTCATGTAGTTGAATTATAAATTTATAATTCAATATTTATACTTCTTCCTTCAATTTATGTGATCTTACTATGTGTGAAATGATCTTTAATGTTAATCCCATGAATCAGAACTTTGAATGAACTTTCAAAAATTCTTATCTCTAATCTCCGTATGCAAAGACACTTCCATAAACCTATAATTATGCATGCATCCTTTTCTTAGGACTAGATAATTGTGTTCTTCACCCCTCGGAAAAATTATGCACTGGATAATTGGCAAATCCTTCTTGCTATTGTTTGAAGATACGACTTAATGGATCCGGAGGAGGACCAAAGATCTTTCGCAGATAGATCATAGTTATGGAGATGTGCTATGATAAATTGGCAGTTTTATGTTGGGTAAATAAAAAAGAAAAGCAATTTTGGAATTTAATTCAATGGACAGATGTTAGTTTTAAATGTGGAGGAGTCGAAGTTAGTTTTAAATGCAAATTTAAAGACTTGTGATATATGCTGAATTGTTTTTATACATGTATATGTTGTGTTAGAACGTGTTGTCATCCTATGGGAAGCTATCGGTCAATTTCAACATAGCATAGCCGTATGGGCATGTTATAGATATATGGAAGTGTATGCACATATTTGTATGTACAATATTTTTTTCATAAGTTGAGCAAGGAGTAGCAAGCTTCTCATTTACTTGGAAGCTATTTATGGTTAACTTGATATGATCATTTATCTTCGTGTCGTTCATTTCTTAGGGGTAAGAGTTATTTTTTCACTCCAGATCACAAGTCCTATAAGGTGTCATGTGACTCACATATAAACTCTAGCGCTAAGTATTGCCCTCCAACATCTAAGCAATTTTTTTCTTGATCTGGATGTTTTAAGTATCTCAAACACTATGCTTTTGAATATATATTTTTTGTTTAAATAATTTAAAAGAATATGTTATTCCGGATGTTGGAATGGAAGTTTAGTTCAGCTTTTCTTTGTTGGCATCGGACATTGTCCTTCGTAATTTTATATACTATTCAATTTCCATTTCCTCTAGCAAGGCCCATGTGCAAAATAGGAGATGCTGTGAGCTGAATTCTGCATCAGTTGGCATTTGATTACAAATATAGAACAATGGTATTAAGTCTTAAGCCGAGACTGAGGAGACTCCGAGTCATCTTGGTCTTTTGCCTACACGATACGTTATGCCTTATATATCAGTATCTGCCGATACTCAAGTTTGACAAGGAAATAAGTGCAAAAAAATAGTAAGCAGTTGTTGAAACCAAAGACTAGAACATATTATTACTGGTGTTGTCGCTGATGAGTAGGTGTGTGAGAGTGGAAGAGAGATATTCGAAGTATGTATATAGTTTATATTATTATACTGTATCTTTCTATATTATATATTTTGTGTCTTAAAATTTGATTTTTTTAGTATATGGTGCGATAATTAGAATTCATGGCATAGTTTATAAGAAGAATGTATATATAAAGTGAGAAATTTTTGTAGATGAAATGAAAATATCATGAACAACAGCAACAATAAAGCCTTAGCCTAAGATTTTGTGGTTGGCTACATGAATCCTTCTACATAGAATGAAAAACCCAAAAAAGATTATTACGATCAATTATTATAATTCAAAAATATTATAGATTGTATATTAGTTTAAAGTTTCAATATTGAATTTCTTCCCCATAATTTTCAATTAAATTTTTAAACGCCTTAATAGGTCGATACTAATAATTCTGAGACACCGAGACAGTACAAAAGGTATTTGTGAGAAATCCGGTACCAAGACCAAAATCGAACATCCAATACTTTAGTGGGTACCCAGTCTTGATGCCATGGATAGACGACTTTTTAGAATTTATTTGTTGCATGCTTTTCTTTTTCTTTTTCTTAGCCTGAAAGCTAGAATATAAACCTCTTATGTGATTGACACTAGTGTGGCACCATACCTCAGCATTTGGTATAAACTTATTATTCGGTTATATGCAATAACTACTATATTTATACTGAAATTCATTAAACACTGCTGGCTTGGAATGCCACTGAAAGTCAATATTAGTATATTATATTGGTCTGCCACATTATTATGTATGCACAACCTTAGCTAGCATCTGGTTAATGCGTGAACTAGTATTGGTATTTTGTATTTGCTCACTTTGGTGTATAAATGACATTGAAAGTCATTAAAGAGTGGTGGATTAAAACGATAGAGAAAGTCAATATTAGTATATTATATTGGTTTGCCACATTATTATGTAAGGCAACCTTAGCTACCACCATCAGGTTATCTGCATGAGCTAGTTTTGGTATATTGATTTTGTGACTTCGGTATATAAATGTTAAGACTTTCTACGTAACTTTATTCATCTAGATCGTGTTAACTTCAATATTTTTCTATTTATTTTTCAAATACTATAAAAAACTATTTATGTTTACCCATTGCGTTCTTATATTACTTTCTCTACTATCTACATATAGCACTCTACCACCAGAGTATTGGGCAAAGTGAAGCTTTATATTCAAATTCTCTGTACAAACACCCTAGATTCGAAACTGCAAGCAATCTTCCTATATATCCACAGCGACCAGGAGTAAAGGATTGCACTCACTATATGTCAACGAGAACCTGTAAGTACGGAGAGGCCTGCAAATTTCATCACCCTGACTGGGTACCTGAGGGTGGAATCCCAGATTGGAAAGAGGTGATGCATCGTTAAACTATATTTATACGTAGCAGGTTGTTAATAACTATTTTTACTTAAGAGTAGTTTTATACATCTTATTTAGTTTCTACTGTTAAACTTACAGCACAAGTCTGATACAGTTTGGTAGTATCTTATGTGTGATTATATGAGGACTGGATATGGCATTTTAAATTGCAGTATATTATTACTTTAATCTGTGTAAGCTCTATGATATACGAGGATTTCTTTTATATATTCTTGCTTACGTTAAGAAATAGTTATTCTGTATGATTTCCCCCCTTAAATGTCTTGTTGCCTATAGTTCAAATCTTATTTATTATATTTGGTGAGTAAAATTGAGGAGTAGCTTGAGTTTTGTTACAACTTATTTTTAACTTACATTGTATTTACAAACACTAATAGCACACTTAGATATGAAAGTGCTCTGAAGTGCACTGGACACATTTATTATCTTTAAATGAGTTATATTAGAGAAAAGGGGATCTCATACTTATAGTGGGCACAATTCCATCATTTGGAATGACCGTAACTACTTGGTGGAACACCCCATAGACTACCCTTGCCATTACGTAGTTTGATTATTATGTCACTAGCCTATTAGCACGTGCACTGTTCCTGGGAGCCAAACTGTCTTGTCCCAGTCCTTGTTAATTATCATCAATTCCCAATGTAACAAATTTAGAAAGAAAAGCTTGTGCAATACATGGGTTGTATGGCATGCAACCACAACCAGCTAGCTATAATAGTAAAGATAATATGTATAATTATAAGATATCAAGGAGTTTGGTGATCATTTACCTATGTTTTAAGTGGTTGCAAAATATATGATTTTTCAATAATATAACAAATTGGCACATGCAAAATGCATGGTTGAGAAGCCTCCAGCCAAATTAGTTTTATAACACATGCATCCTATCATTGTTTTAAATGTTCTAATATATTATCTTTAAATGAGTTGTATTAGAGAAAAGGGAACCTCGTACTTATAGTGGGTGCAATTCCATCATTTGGAATGACCGTAACTACTTGGTGGAACACCCCATAGACTACCCTTGCTGTTACTTTGATTATAATGTCACTAGCCTATTAGCACGTGCACTGTTCCTGGGAGCCAAACTGTCTTGTCCCAGTGCTTATTAATTATCATCAATTACCATTGTAACAAATTGAGAAAGAAAAGCACCTGCAATACATGGGTTGCATGGCATAGCCGCAACCACAACCATTTAGCTACAACCAGCTAGCTATAATAGTAAAGATAATATGTATGATTATAAGATATCAAGGAGTTTGGTGATCATTTACCTATGCTTTAAGAGGTTGTAAAATGTATGATTTTTCAATAATATAACAAATTGGCACATGCAAAATGCATGGGTGAGAAGCCTCCAACCAAATTAATTTTATAACACATGCATCCTATCATTGTTTTAAATGTCAGTCGTTGCAGCAATAATACCGGGCATTATAACATTTTGAACCATTTAGTGACACCGATATTGTGTTTTTGGAAATAGTTTTTTTCTCAATTTTGGTCGACATCCTATATATCGTCCGATATCCGTTGTCCAATATGTTGTCATATATTCAATAGTCTTTTTTAGGTCAAATTATTTTCCTCCTTTGATACTAGGTTTAGGTTAAAGTTCGAACACAAACCTGACATGTCATATAAAAGAGAACCTGAAAAATAACCCTTATTATTCTTCATAATGAAAATTGTATGTTCTCCTAAATCTTATATGCTTCCTCTCCACATTAAAACACGTTTACTTGGCTGGAGAAATTATTTTTAGTGCTTTTATATGTTAAATTGACTCTAGATGTATGATTTCACTCTTGAATTCTGTGGAAAGTGAACATGATTATTGTTCCTCCTTTTGTTTCTATTATAGTTTTCCCTAAGGATTTAGGTGGATGCTTAGGTTGCCTTTGTTAGTCATATATAACTTATTGTATATGTACATCTTATCTAAGTCACATATAAAATATATGCTTTTACCCTAAATATGGCAAACCAATATTTTTTAAATATCGCCGATATAGTCCTGGTTGTGGATGTCTGATATGGAAAATTGCCATCCTATATGATACCAATATTCGATATTCAAGACCTTGCGTCTTATTAAGCGGATCATCCATAGTCATTCTTTTCATACCCTATATTTGCCTTTTACTTTAGTACTTTCTTATTTAATATTGAAGTGATGTGATGATAGATTTTGGAAAAAAATTATGATTATTTCTCCCTTCTCTTTTATAAGTGACCAAGGGCAGATCTTTGATAGATACGTTGGTGTATAAATATTATTCTCCCTTCTCTTTTGTAAGTGACTGGACTTGAATGGAACACCAATCTATAAGTAGTTAAACAGTCAATAAATAGTTAAGACCCTCATCTTCTTCAGAAATTGTTATATATTGGTAAACAACGACAAATTTACTTGTATATAAATTCTTTAGTAAAACCACTTTGCAAATCCATATGACGACACCCAATTCTTGATCTGACCTGATGATGACTAATTTAAAAGCTTTCATTCTTCTCTTCTTTCTCCTTCATGTCTTTATTTAATCCTAATTGATGCCAAATTTCCTCCATAACGTTGCCATGTCGGGTCTTCGATCGGTAGGTTGCGTGGGGATATCTAATATGTTGACGGGGTTGGTGATAGGTTGCAGTAATTTTATTTTAACACTGTTCTTGAGATTTAAATTGTTGCACATACATGTGTAAGTATTATTGCCTGCTGCCACAGAGGTGGCATCTTTCAAGTTTGGATATTCTCATTTCTTTTCCTTTTTACTGTTACGGAAGTGGATTGCGGGCATCTATTGTAATTGGATTAGCTATTTTATGAATCTAGTTGTGTTAGATCCCTGATTGAAAATCATCATACCATTTAGTTATCCTGATTTGATTGCTCTGATGAGCATGGGTTCTGCTTACGACAGCAATAAAACCTTTTCCCAAATTTTTGTCTTTAGTCAGATTAATTTTATTATTTTCCTATTATTTTCCGTTCAGCTATCGTATTTTCTGTTAATTTTGATTGCATATACCATCTCAGCTAGTTCTCCTCCATTTGTGTCGTTAAACTCTCTCATTGTCTACCTGAAGCAAGGATGAAAGATGGTTGTCAACTTGTCGAGATAGCCGATGGGCAACCTAAAACTAAGCTGATCTATCATAAAATGAATTCTAAAGATTATGGCTTGCTTGCTTCTTTGAATTTTGATGATTTGCGATTTTTAAAAATGTGAAGTGTTATTTTATTGACATTGTTGTACAAGCCTATTAATCTTTATCTTAAATGTTTGTAACTGCATCAGCACTAATAAAGGTTATGGTTTTTGCAGGTTCCTCAAGTTCCAGTGGTCGAAACTCTTCCTGAGAGACCAGGGGAACCTGATTGTCCTGTAAGAAGGATCATTATTACCTATTATAATTGAAAACACAGCAGTGAATATATCTGAAGTTAAATTTTGTTATTTTGATGTGCTATAGTATTATTTGAAGACCCAAAAGTGCAAATTCGGTGCAAAATGCAAGTTTAACCATCCAAAGGACAAGTCAAATGCATTGACAACCGGAGATGATGCGGTAAGCATGTAGTATGCATCCATTGAAGTGGTTCCTAATTTGTCTCTTTTTTCTTGCCTTTTTGTTTTCATAATAAGTATCTTTGTACTGTATGAAACTTATAGGGCGGAATGATTGGACAGTCATTGCTACCAGAACGACCTTCAGAGCCAGTTTGTGCGGTGAGATAATCTCCATAACTATTTGCATAGTCAGCCGTTCATTTCCATCATATCCCTAACCTGTTTTCTCTCTTTTCTCTTTCTTTCCATTTTTTTGAATTCGTAACAGTACTTCTCGAAAACTGGAATATGCAAATTTGGTACCAGTTGCAAATTCCATCACCCTAAGGATCTTCAAGTGCCATCTGGTGGGCAGACCACAGAACTGACTGACTCAATAATAAAGGGTAATGGGGCAGCATCTGCTTCAGGGGCAGTAAAAACATTTGCTCCAGTCCCTCCTGCGCTACTTCATAACTCAAAGGGATTGCCTATACGGCTGGTATGTACTTATGAGTTTATTATATTGATGCATTGTGGTTATAAAATCAGTTAAAGTACCAGACTGTCTATATTCATCGGGATCTTTTATTTTAGTTATTTAGTAACTGACATGTTGCCTTACAAGTTAAAAAACATGTGTGCAACTATAGATGTAATGTATAAAAATTTAGTAGAAGTAAGAAATAGTTATATAGAGAAGGATAGATAATATTTGAAGATGTGAAGTGTATAGTGTTATCTCTGATGAAGAGATATGTGGGAGAAAATGTAGGGGGAAATAGAAAATGATAAGAGATTGTATTAATATAGTAGGCTACTTTACATTTACTTGAATTACCAAGCTTATATTATGTATATTTATAAGGTTTATACTTTATAGTTTTATTTTATTTTTTTCAATTAAGGAAAAAGACCTACAGAATCTTCTCTGAATATATCAAGACTTGTACACTATATTGTACAATTATTATTAACCTATTATTACTATAGATTAGAGAAAATTCTAATATTCCTAAACTTTGTTTCTACATTCGTTTTTCACATCTGGGTCTTAGTTAAAATAACGGTGAGAATTATTAATAGAATCTGATTTCTGCATGCCTTTAACATTCTCTGTTTGACAAATTTTCCAGGGTGAGACAGATTGCCCATTCTACCTTAAGACTGGAAGGTATTATTTTTTGTGGTCTTGTATTACAAACTCGGAGTTTTAAGCTAACATGTGGGTTTGACCTTTTCTGTTTGTTCACTCAGCTGCAAATATGGGGCTACTTGCAAATACAGTCACCCTGATATACCTTGTACTTTTTATGCTCTTCAACATGTATTTGGTTATGGTTGTTTGTTCCATAAGTTTCTATAAAGTAATTGTTTGAATGGTTGCCTTTTTGCAGCAATGAATCTACAATTTGTTGGCAATTTAGGCCGCGGTATGATGCCTTCTGCTAGTAGCCTGCCAATTGGACTTGTCAATCCTGCTGCTAGCTTTATCCCTACCTTGGATCCTCTGTTGAGTCAAGCATCAGTAAGATTAGCATTTTCTTATAAAAAAATTCATTTGATTCTCTACAATAATGGAGCATACCTTAGATGACCCTTGATAAGTTAATCTAAGGGGTTGGCCTTAATTACATTTGTATCATTCTATTCATAATCAAAGCCACTCATCTTGTTATCCATGTTGTAAAATACCTGTGGATGAAAAACATGCAGTATGGAAACATTTTCTTATGTTTTAAGTAATCCAATTTGTTCTATTATTTAAAGAAACCATTTGCTTTACAATTCCACTAATATTTTATACACAAGCATCTTAGGACATGAATATATCTTTGGCCATGAAGATCATCATGAACGGTGATTATCTTCCTATTTAACCAGAAAAGGTGATTTTAGGCAGATCTCTGTATACTTTACCCAATTATAAAAATAGTTTAATTGTCTAAATCCATTGTATTCTTTTCAAGGAAGTAATTTCTACTTTATTTTTGACATATCTCTAATCTCTAATATTATAATGGAAGAAGGCCTTACTGTCATATGGAGGTCTCAGGTTCGAGTCCTCACTACGTCATATTTTTTACTTTAGTTTTTTTAAAATATATTAAATGTGCATCACACGTGTAAATTACTATCTATTTATCTATCTATCTATCTATCTATCTATCTATATATCTATCTATAATAACTAATATGAAGGATGTCTCAGCTTTGAGTCCTCACTACGTCAGTTTTTTTTACTTTTTTTAAAATATATTAAATGTGCATCACACGTGTAAATTATCTATCTATCTATCTATAATATAATATATATAATAACTATTATAATGGAAGAGTTGGAGTTGTAAATTAAATTTACCTACTTACGTGCACCGTGCAACTCAAACTCCCATTATAGTCTTCACATTTACTTTAAAAAATATATAATCATATTTATTAAGACATTTACTTTAAAAAATATATAATCATATTTATTAAGACATGCATCGCACGTGTAAATCAGAGATAATGGGAGAAGGCCGTAGTGTGTACACGTGACACGTACTTAACTAATATGAAGGAGGTTTCAAGTTCAAGTCCTCACTACTTCAGAGTTTTTATTCTTAAAAAAATTATTATTAAGAGGTGCATTTCTCATGCATAACTAACTAACTAATATTAAAGAGGTCTCAAGTTCGAGGTCAGACTACATCAGAATTTTTTTACTTAAAAAATTTCTGCTGTATTAAGACGTGCATCGCACGTGTAAATTACTAGTATGAAACAAATGCGTATGAGTACAACCTTTTTTCTTATAAATGACTTACCTTCAGTTTTCAACTGGTCTTTTTGGGTTAGGGTTGGGGATGGTTCTGTTAATTTTCTGTTTAATTGCGGTGTACATCCAAATACCCCTATTATCTCTAGTTGGGTGGCCCAGCTCGGGTCCCTAATGTTTAATAATGGCAAGAAATCTCATTCCCGTCATTCTGCACATAATTTTGCAACATCTAACAATTTCCCTTTTGGTTGCTGCAGCTTGGAGTTGGCCCGACTGTTTATCCTCAAAGGCCTGGACAGATGGAATGTGATGTACGTTATTATAGCTCCTCTCAAAATTTTAATCGGGTCGCCTGACATTACAACATTCTTCAAAGAAATTATTAACAGTTTTGACTGAGTCTATTCATAGTTACATCTAGTGAAACTGTCTGATATTTTCCTCTGCTTCACATCAAAATCATTTCTTTTGATGAATGTTGTACTCACATATCGGAAGATACTATATTTGACATGTGGTGCTGGCCAATTGTTGCATTATCTAGATCTGGCAGCACAGCACCTCTTAGAGCATCTCCAATCGTTTTTGCTATCTTGCCAGTTTGGCAAAATAGCAAATGGCAAATAGAGTGTTTTGCTGCAATCATCGTTTGCTATAATATAGCAAATGAGAAAAAGTAATGGACGGACCGAACATGTTCCGTCCCACCAATAAAAATAACTTTTAAAAAAATATTTGGCAAAATTGACTTTGAAGCAATTTGTTTTTAACTTGGGTTTGGCAATTGATGAAAAATTTGGAGGAAACATTGACTTGGATTAAATTTTCCAATCCAAAGAAATGGAAGGACTGAACATGTTCCGTCTGACCACTTCTTTCGTTTCTTTCTCTTATCGGACAGTACATGTTGTACCGTCCTCCGACGTTTTTTTTAATTATTATAATTAGGACGGAACATGTTTTTCTTTCTCTTATCGGACTATACATCTTGTACCGTCCGACGTTTTTTTTAATAATTAAGGCGGAACATGTTCCGTCCGTTCGTTAAAACACTAAAAAAAACACGAAACATGTTTCATCCGACGCGTTTAATTTTGTTTAAAAATATATACATGATGTTCTGTCTGCTATATTAGGCAATTGGGCACACTACTGTTCCTCATTTGCCAAAATTTGGTAAAATAGCAAATGATTGCAGCTCTCGTTTGCTATTTTTTTGCCATTTTTCCAAAATAGCGAACGATTGGAGATGCTCTTAGACACGTTTGCACTGCATAGAGAAGTTTCACTAATTCTATGTAGTGCTTTTACTGAATTGAGTTATGCTGCAGAAAATGCTCTTATTTTCTTTAGAACTGTGTGGTTGACTGGTGATTTTTTGTTGCTCTTGTTTGATAAAATTAAGTATTTTCCCTCCCAGTTATCTATGACGATAAAATTAGCAGCACTGTTGGAGCTTTCAAATTTTTTTCCCATTCAGATCGTTCATAACCATATTAAGTTTATATCAGATTTTTTGTTTGTTCTTTGTTCTTCATTTCCTGTTCACTTGATTACTGGTAGTATGACATTTTTTTTTCTCCTTCTGTGCATTTGCAATTGTAGTTCTACATGAAGACCGGAATCTGTAAGTTTGGAGAAAGATGTAAGTTTCACCACCCTTTCGACAGGTCAGCACCCACTGCAACTTTACCACAAGCTCAGCCAAATGTCAAGCTTACCCTTGCTGGGCTTCCAAGAAGGGAGGTAAAATCTCATCATCCTTTATATACGTTCTCATATATTCCTCATGTAGATCCTCATTAATCTCTCATCATAGATTGTTTGTGGCCTGGCAAATGTGGTTTGAATTTGTATTTGCTTTCAATTTTCTTTGATTTCTATCTATTTTAGAACCCTGTGTGTCCTTTTGTGCACATGAATATCAAAATTCCTACGATATATGGAATCAAACTGGTGCTTTTCCTTGTTACCGCATGAATTAAAAAAATAAAATTGTACTTGATAATAATTTCTGACTTCACCAACTCGTTGAAATGGAACATGCGTGATGCTCTATCTTAAGTGATTCCCTGTTTCCTTTAATGGACACAACCATGAAGTGGTAGCATTGATCCAAACCAGCTGCTAGAAAATTACGTAAAAGATAAAAGAGCTAAAATAAACTCAAGTTGAAGGCAAAGACTGATGTTTGATTTTGGCTTTAAATGATCCTTGTTTCTCACTGGTTTTCATTCGAAAGGCCTGATATAACTGGAAAAGATAAGCAGATGTATAAAGTAGAAATTTCTAAATTGGTAGGATGTGGAATAAATCAACCCCGCACTTCGCATTATCTGCCACAGAAATTTGTTTGTTACAACAAATTCTGGATCATGTGAAAATAGTTTTAGTTTGAAGTGATATCCAACCTGGCATAACACTTGCGTGCTTGGATCAAATAACTCACTCAAGGTTATCCATTCAAAATATAGGTTTACAACATTTAATTTCTTTGTTTTATTACTATTTATTTTTTCTAAAAAATAGTTACCTTAGTAAAGTGTGGAAAGAGTTTCAGGAAATTTTGAGTTTGCTGCTCAAATACCCAATAGCTCATACTTAGCAATATCTCTTTAAATTTTTGCAGTCAAACTGAGATATTTTACTGGCCCATGCCACTTATGCCATCCTTTGTAGAACTGTCTTTTTCTAGCAGTCTTCTTCCTTTTTGCATCCAGCTACCTTTCCATACACATTGGTTGGCATGTGTCATAGGCAACTTACACTTTTCTGAATTCTACATGATTAAAATGGATGCCTTTACTTTGTTCTACACTCTGTTTTTTTGTTGTTGGGTTGTTGAGGTTTTGCATCAATGAAGAGACCTAGATGTATTTGACTTATTCTTTTACCTCTGAAGCTTAGAGTTAAGAGCATTTTGTACATTAGGTGCAGAGATGATTTACAAATGTTGCTGCATGATACATCTTTGGTAATATATGTTGCAAACTGTTACGGCCTGTAACACTTTGCTGCATCATTCTTTAAGAGCTAAAATACCCTCTGTTCCGTTCAATGTGCTTCAGAAAGCTTATCATGTTAATTGAAAATTGGTCATATATTTGGTTAGTCATTCCAAAAGTTGGTGTTTTTATATGACCACTACAGAAATCACTGATGCACTTCATGAAGGATGTGCAAACAGGAACAACATTTAATACCATATATATGTATTATCACAAATTATTATTTTACAGGATTTGATATTTGATGCCTAAGACTTTATAAAAGCTAAATGCTTTTGATGTACTTTTCAGGGTTCAGCAGCATGTCCCTATTACATGAAGACCGGTGCGTGCAAGTACGGGGTGACGTGCAAGTTCGATCACCCACCTCCTGGAGAGGCTGTAGCCATGGCGGCAGTTCAAGGAAGTGACGGAACTGGAGTTGCAGCAGCAGCAGCAGCAGCTGGAGGGGATGAAAATGCCCCAACCGCTGCGGAACAGCAGTAGGATGGACTCTCTCTCTCGCCCCTCCTTCCCCCCTTAAGCTATTTCTTTTTCTGTTTTCCGTAGGAGAGAACTTTGTTCTTTTTCTTAAGCTCTAGGGATATTTCCGTTCATTCCGGATGTTGATATGTCGTGATTTTTCATAGCTTGGATTTGATATTAATGGTGCTAGTCTGGATCTTAAATTTGTATTCGTCTTACCATCATGATATTCTGGTCCTTATGATTATTACAGATTATTGTTATTACTTGTGTGCCCCACTTCCTGAAAGGGTAATTGCTGTGCCACATTTTCATGCGGGTCATGTGTCTGCATTAGTTGTGCTGCCTTGCGGATATGCTTGTTGTATGTTTGTATGACACTTCTGTAATGCAATTAGCCTTGCTATGTAGCATGAATCATGGAATAGTGATGACAGGTTGCAGCACAACACAAATTGGAGATGAAAAAGTTGGGTGTTCAAAAGAGTAGGCAATGCTTTTTTGTCCTCAGTTATCTGTTGCTCTCTTCTATATTTACAAATGATAGTTATGTTATCAGAAAATGGAGTGTTTTTTTTTTTTTTACAGAAGAGGATTCTCTTATATAATGAGGATTCTCTTATATAATGTGACTGTCATTGCTTGATAATCCCTCTCATGGTTATACTATTTTGTACATGTATGAAAGGGGGATTTGATATGGTATAATGTGCAAGAGAATCCGTGGATTTTCTAAAAACAACAACAGTCTTTTTCTCATTTAGTTGGGTTCGGCTACATGAACGAATCTTGGTTTTCCATTCTTTTTGGTTTAGCGTAATATCTTCTGTAAGGTCACAAGTTATCATATCTCTTTTTTTAACCGTTTCCATCCAAATTGAAACTAGTTTAGGTCTTTCTCTATTCCTAACTCTATCATCAATACTTATAAAATCACTCTTTGTAACTGTTAGATCTCAATTTTTTCTCAACTTATTTTAACTTATCTTGAATTTTCTGAAAGGAATCCTAAATTACCATCGAATAGGTAAAAGTATGATATCACGCTTCCCCCAAAACATTGCTCCTACCTATTGTGCTGCCTATACTGTATGTTTGTATTGGGTTGCATTGTGTTCCCTGTACAGTACGAGATGTACAAACAAAGAAAAGAGGATTGCGAGATCATGCAAAGAATGCGACCTGACCGTCGTTACTAGCCGCCGTGAAATCTGGTTTGCAATGCTTGCATAGAGCTTTTCTTTAACAAAACCAACAACAACAACAACAACAAAAATGCTTGCATAGAGCTCGCCTTTTTGCATTCTCCCCAACAAAATGTAGACATTTATATTTGAAATCCATTGATCTGGAGTTGTTTGTTTGAAACAAGATTGCTATCGTGTTGCAAGGGTTTTGTGCGACATGTATCTGAATCAATGTACTACTATAAGCAGAAACATTCTTTCACTCAGATAATACATGCAAGATACAACCATCCATCCTCTTTATTCTAGTTCATCTACATGCATGCATCATATATACATACACACATAATTAAACCATTATTCAGTACAAATTAAGCTCAGACTATCTCACTACTCTCCGGTGCCAGTGCCGGTCACACCGAGATCCGGCTTCTTCTCCTCCTTGCCAGCTCCGAAAACTGGCCCACCTTTCCCCGCAGCATCCTCCACCTTGTTCTGCAACTTGTCAATCTGTATCTTCCCCTCGTCTTCGGTCGAACGTATGTCCATCCTCGACTGGTTCTCTCCCCCCGGCACCGACCCATAAGTCGTCGCCGTCAGCGACCCCTTCGGCTGTGCACCTTGAGCCCCTGACATCTCCCCTTTCTGCTTGGTTGGTTCAGCTGTTGGAGATTAGCATGTTTGAGCTATATATAACAGGATGTGGTGACTACAAAAAATTTCGGAAAATATTGAGCGATCTAACCCACTTTCGAAAATATTTATTCAACTAATTCAGTTTTGGGCACGTCAGCATTAACCGTTATTAAAAATAACGGCATAGGTTAATACCATGTTGTTCTTCCAAAAAGCGGCATCAGTTTTTTTTTAATATGTTTAGCATGCCGCTGTTTGAAACAACGCCATTAGTACATTTCTTATACAAGTGTGAACCTTCCGACTTGAAAAAAGTTCAAAGTACTGAAACAACTTATAAATAATGTCGTTATCCTTAAAAATGACATTAACATTACTGATGCCGTTGTTGGAGATAACGACATCAGTTATAATACTCATTAAACTCACTTCCTTCACAATCGTTCTTTCAAACAATGATATGAGATAATTGTTGTCGTTCTTAGAAACAGGGACAACAGTTTACAAAAATAAATTAGCAAAGTATAAGTAATAAAATGAATTGTTGCCGTTATTCCAAATGACGATATCAGTTATCCCTAACAATGAATATTATAATTGATGCCGCTATTCATAACAACGACATCTATAATGCTATTGCCGTTGTTCCAAACAACGATATCAACTATATAATTTTTTCATACTTGTATTTTTCTTAAAAGTCAGAGAGAGTACACAATTGAAAATAAGTTAATTAATGCCGACATGCGATTTTTTAAAAAAAACAGATGCTTCTATTGAAAATAACGGCATATAAATAACATATACTGTTATAATAACAGTTAATGCGTTAGCTGGATAAATATTTTCGAAAAGTGGGTTATATCGCTCCATATTTTCAAAAATTAGACCAGTATGGCGAAATATCGGTGACAACTCGGTACTGCCACGTGGATGCAGGATGTTGACACGTGGATAGAATTGTAGGACACGTGGTTGAATTGCATGCAGAATTAGTGATTTGAATCCTCAGCCGTAGCAGGAGAGGTCCAGTGCTACAATTTTTTTTATTATATGCATCTTTTTAAAAATATTTATATTTATAGGACAGGTGCTAAAATATTTATATTTGCAGACTCAACAACTGAACTCGCTATTCCTTATGACAAGTTTAGTTGTTCTAAAATATTTTTCTCTCATATTTATTTTTACTTTATACACTAAAATAATTTCACCTAATCCTCTGCATTAAATTTATTTTTCTCAGCATTCTATCATATAATATAATAAAATTATATCCAACCAAACCACCTTTTAGAACTGTTGCCGCTGATTTCGGTGTGGGGGCAAACAGATAGAATTTGTGAGTTCTTAGGGAAACTGAATAGTAAACCTGTATACCTGTTCCGTCGGGGTTTTGATCGTCGCTCCCGCCGTGCACCTGCAAAAAGTGCGAGACACCGGGGTTGTTCCTGGCGACGCACCCTCCAACGCTCAAGTCAGTGATCTGGAAGACTATGAAAGAGCGCAAAAACTGGTGACCGACTGATTACCTCTTAATGGAGATGGGTGGGGGGTATTTATAGGCGTCTTAGGGAACAGATTAGGCATGTAATTCCTTGTGTATAGATAAGAAATGCAATCCCTAATCCCCAGTGAAATGATAGATATGAATCAGGGCCGTTGATTAATATTAATCAGAAATCCTAATTCCACCCTGTCGGACCGAGTTTGTTGCGGGTTGAAACTCGCACTCGGTTGAGGTGGATCCGTTCGCGGGTTATTGGATCTGTGAGAAGGAGACCCAGTACCCGTTTCTGACCCGTTTGTAGGTGAAATTACTGTCTTACCCCCGGACTTCAGGATTCGTGCCCAATTTGGACGGTCTCGATTAAACCCCTATTTTTAGCCATATCACGAGCCCCCCACTCCTAAAGGCTGAGGACAATCAGTCTTTGAGGAGTAGTTTGACTGTTTTAGTGGCTAGTGGAGTTGTATCGGAGTCCGAATGGGTGTTTTTGAATCCCGAAGTGGGTGGTAAGGTAATTCCTTCTTCTTTTTTGAGGCCATGTGGTGTATCAAGTTTTTATCTATCTTTTCGGGCTATTTATTTAATTTTGCGATGTGTTAGCTAGTCGTTCGGGGGTCTTAGCCGTATATTCTAGGCAACAATTGTTCGTTAGGGGGTTCAAAAATATCCCCCTAAATTTTTAATTACCTCCTAGAATTTTTAGCTCATTTTTCCGAATTTTTAGCAATTTTTCGCAATTTTTAAATTAATAAAACGATTTAAATAAATAAAAATCGATTTTAAAATACTTATTTATGACGTGGGAGAATCTGGACCATCGATCAAGGCGGAGCGCGAATTTCTTAACAATCAGACGGTCCCTGCTCCTCGGCATGCTTTTTTTTGCCGTATACGAGGGTCGGTACCTCGGTACCTCGGCTCGGAGGGCCAGCGCTTCGGCCCGGTGGGTCAGTGGTTCGGCTCGGAGGATCCGAGGTACGTGGCATCATCTCGGCCGTCCATTTCAGCGTGGATCTCCATAAAACGCTATCTTGTCGTTTAGTGGACGTGGCCAAATCTGGGTCGTCCATCATGACGAGCGCGCTTTTTCACAAGATCCAACGGCTGATATGGGTCGGCGTGATTTTTTGCCATATACGAGGGTCGGTACCTCGGTACCTCGGCTCGGAGGGCCAGCGCTTCGGCTCGGTGGGTCAGTGGTTCGGCTCGGAGGATCCAAGGTACGTGGCATCATCTGGGCCGTCCATTTCAGCGTGGATCTCCATAAAATGCTATCTTGTCGTTTAGTGGACGTGGCCAAATCTGGGCCGTCCATCATGACGAGCGCGCTTTTTCACAAGATCCAACGGCTGATATGGGTCGGCGTGATTTTTTGCCATATACGAGGGTCGGTACCTCGGTACCTCGGCTCGGAGGGCCAGCGCTTCGGCTCGGTGGGTCAGTGGTTCGGCTCGGAGGATTCGAGGTACGTGGCATCATCTGGGCCGTCCATTTCAGCGTGGATCTCCATAAAATGCTATCTTGTCGTTTAGTGGACGTGGCCAAATCTGGGCCGTCCATCATGACGAGTGCGCTTTTTCACAAGATCCAACGGCTGATATGGGTCAGTGTGATTTTTTGCCATATACGAGGGTCGATACCTCGGTACCTCGGCTCGGAGGGCCAGCGCTGTTGGTCGAGGTGCTAAGTTGGCTGTTTTGGAGGGCACGTTCCTTGGAGGTTCCCCTCTTCCGCACCCAGTAGCTCGGCTGCTCGGCTGAGCTGTTCGATAGCTCGGCTGAGCGGGCCGATGGCAGGCAGCTCGGAAGATACGCGTGGCTGGATCTGGGTCGTTCATCACGGCGCGCATCACGAGGATGGGGTTCAGATCACGAGAAAACGTTATCTTGTCGTTTTGTGGGCATGGCGCGATCTGAACCGTCCATCAAGTTCTGTCGCGAATTTTGGAGAGATCCGACGGTGACTTCACCTCGGGCTGATTTTTCTCCATATACGAGGGTCGGTACCTCGTCATCTCGGCTCGGCGCATCAGGGCTGGTGGTCGAGGTGCTAAGTTGGCTATTTTGGAGGAAACGTTCCTTGAAGGTTCCACTCTTCCGCACCCAGTAGCTCGGCTGCTCGGCTGAGCTGTTCGGTAGCTCGGCTGAGCGGGCCGATGGCAGGCAGTTCGGAAGATACGCGTGGCTGGATCTGGGCCGTTCATCACGGCGCGCATCACGAGGATAGGGTTCAGATCACGAGAAAACGTTATCTTGTCGTTTTGTGGGCGTGGCGCGATCTGAACCGTCCATCAGGTTCTGTCGCGAATTTTGGAGAGATCCGACGGTGACTTCGCCTCGGGCTGATTTTTCTCCATATACGAGGGTCGGTACCTCATCATCTCGGTTCGGCGCATCAGGGCTGGTGGCCGAGGTGCTGAGTTGGCTGTTTTGGAGGAAACGTTCCTTGAAGGTTCCACTCTTCCGCACCCAGTAGCTCGGCTGCTCGGCTGAGCTGTTCGGTAGCTCGGCTGAGCGGGCCGATGGCAGGCAGCTCGGAAGATAGCGTGGCTGGATCTGGGCCGTTCATCACGGCGCGCATCACGAGGATGGGGTTCAGATCACGAGAAAACGTTATCTTGTCGTTTTGTGGGCGTGGCGCGATCTGAACCGTCCATCAGATTCTGTCGCGAATTTTGGAGAGATCCGACGGTGACTTCGCCTCGGGCTGATTTTTCTCCATATACGAGGGTCGGTACCTCGGTACCTCGGCTCGGCGCATCAGGGCTGGTGGCCGAGGTGCTAAGTTGACTGTTCTGAAAGGACTCCCTAGCTCGGTTTGGCAGACCGGTGGCCGAGCCGTCTACTTGGTAATTTTTGGAGCCCTTCCGTTATTCGAAACGTCGCAATTCACCGCTTGGCGCTATGGCTTAGTGGGCTTTTCACGCTTCTCAAGGAGGCCCAACATTTTAGGGGTTATAAGTTCTCCCCCCCCCACTCCCAAGCTCATTTCTTACTTTTTTACTCCCAAGACTTCACTTTTGCTCTCTAAGTTCTCTGCTAGCGGCGACTTTTGCTCCAAGGCGGTGCTGTTAGCTGTCGCGTAGGCCAGGCAATTTCCGGCGAGTGCATTCCGACCGTGAACGTCACTTCAAAGGTCAGTTTACTTAGTCTTAGCCTTTTACCTAGAGATGTCACGAGTGAACTCGGGAAGTGGGGCCTCGTCCTCGGGCGATGATGGTGCCGAGGAGAGGAGGAGGTCGGAGATCCGGAGAAAGGGTAAACAAGTTGCCGAACCGTCTGTAGCCGAGGCGAGGCAGGAGAAGAAGAAGAGGAGGGTGGAGACCCAATCCCCCGTGGTTGAGGTGGTCGTGCAAAACCCAAAGCAAGCTCCCGAGATGGGATGATATCCCTCTGTTCTGTCCGGGCATTCGGGTGTCAGGCAGTACGAGGGCGACCTTTTGGAGAAAGCTATCTATGGGAAGTCGAAGATCGTTGAGGAACCTAACCCGGCCCTTCCCACCGAAGCCGACGAGCTCATCTCGGTGTTATCCGAGAAGGATCTACTTCGGATCAGAAAGGCCTTCGCCATTCCTCCGGAGTACAAACTGATGCTCCCCGGCCCCGGGATGCGAGCGAATTCCAAGCTGTCATCGTCGGACATGTGCATGTTCGACTTCGACTCCTTGAACGCCGGACTGCATTTTCCGCTGCACCCTTTCATCCTCCAGATCCTCGGCTGGTTCTGCCTCGCGCTGACCCAATTCATGCCGAACACATGGCAGCACGTGAATGCTTTCTTGCTTCATTGCCACAGAGCCGAAGTGGTGCCGGACTTGACAGTCTTCCGAGGCCTGTATCGGATAAACAGGCAGCACAGGACGGAGTATCGGTACTACTTGGGGCCGAGGAAGGGTGTTAGGATTATAGAAAACCCCGACTCAATCAAGGGTTGGAAAGAAAAGTATTTTATAATAAGGGGTGAGGCGATTCGGCATATTCCGACCCGGTGGAAAGTGGAGGTGCCGAAATTTGCGCGAACTGACCCTGTATTGTCTGAGGCCGAGGAGGAGGTGGCGAGGAAGATAATGGCCCTTCCGCTGTTGAGTTGGAGGGAGTTGACGGAGGAGGTGTTGTTCGGGTCCGGCCTAAGCCCCATCGACCCGAGTATGCTCCTGACATCTCATTTATTTTCGTTTTTCAAGTTTTTAGTTCGTCTTGCTGATTTGTTTTTTGTTGTCCGATGCAGAGGCGATGAAGATTGATTTCAACTTGATGATGGCCGATAGGTCCAAGTTGGCCGGGGGCAGAAAGAGGAAGAGGGCGATCGAGGCTGCCTCGTCGACTCCGCAGCCCACTGTCGCCTCTGCCACCACCCCGCCTCCTCCGCCTACCGAGGTGCCTTCGGAGGTGGCTGTCGTCGATGAGGCCTCGGCTCCCGTGGTTCCGACCGTGATAGAGGGGGCCTTTGATGTCAACGCGGCTCTGGCGCTCGAGGCTCCTCGGTTGACTAAGGCGGCCGAGGAAATCCTGACCGAGCAGCACAAACAGTTGTTTATGCCGAACTGGCGGGTGAGGAATCATGACGGATTTCTCGACAACTCGCAGATGTCTGTGCAGGTCGTCAAGCACTTGGCGACCCCGAAGGACAGAGCCGCGCTGAAGGCAGGGACAGTTGGCGACGACACCTATGAAGTCGCTCGGTCACTCGTGTCGGTAAGCGTCCTCTTGCGAATTTCTTTAAGTTTGTTGCTCGGCTTGCGCATCACTCTGATCTGATAGCTGTCTTTGCAGGCCACCTGTCACTTTGGCCACCTCCTCGAGATGTTCGCCGCGCAGGAGAAGGAGCTGAGGGCTGCCAGCGACAAGGACAGGTCGGCAAAGGTTAGGGCGGTCAAGGAACTCGAGGCCGAGCAGAGGCGAGCCGAGGCCTTGGAAGTCCGGGTGGCCGACCTTGTTGCCGACCTGGAGAAAACCAAGGGGCGCCTCGAGGCGGAGTCTGCCAAGACCGCCAAGGCCGCTGAGGATCTGGCTGTGGCGCTGAAGTCCTTGGCCGAAGAGAAGGCGGAGAAGGAGGCCTTGGCGACGAAGATCAGGGCCGAGGTGGAGAAGGAGGCCGAGGCCGAGCCGAAGAAGCACATGGCCGAAAACATGGAGAGGTCCTATCAGAGGGCCCTCGATCATGTTCAGGATCGTGTCTGTAACACCCCGAATTTTAAATAAAGATAAATTCGAGATTCCACAGGATCTTTACTTCACTTCATACAATTTTACAAGGAATTTAAAACTTTTCATTCATAACACATCAGAGTTCAATTACAACTTGGTTTTGCACAGCGGAAGAATGAAATTTACAATAAAACATTTACAACATCTTTAAAATAAAAGCAGCATCAGCATATCCACTTCATAGCTTCATGTATGATCCTTTACCTGCATGTCAATCTGTGGGCACGTCAGTTACTTACAACTGACGAAATGTTATACACGGCTATCCTCTCTATGTCGGGAATAGTATAACGATCTCATACTTTAGCAAATCACAAAAAAATTGAATGAACATATAAAGTGTCAAAAGTGATTATTCTAAACATAAGTGTATGTCATGCCTTAATGCCTAATGCACACATTTCTATACTAGGATGACACTAATGCACACTTGTTCGGATTCTATGCATCCCATACTACATAGGTCCGAGGGCAAGCGCCTACGTACTCCACATTAAAGGGTTCGATCCCTCGCCATGAGACTACCCAGTAATAAAACAAGTTTTAGAGTTATTTCACAGATACGGATCTCAGCCTCCCTGGCTTATATTAACAGATCCCAGCCTCCCTGGCTATTATATCGTGATGATAATCCCGTAAATGCCCTTCTAGCCCCAGTATATACATATTCTTTGGAGTATGGTAAACATCCGTCGACTACCCTAAGTCCCGGATAAAACACAGTCCATCTCCAATGGGGCAACCACAGTCCACCAACTGGGTCTATAGCCACGGAGATCCACCGCCGACTATATAGAAGCACCCATTTACGTTTGCACAAGTTTATCACATCTTCACTTAAGTGCCTAATTATTTTTAGTTCAAGACATGAATATGTTATCACCCTAGAATCAGTTTTACCTCATACCGGATTTATTCACAAAATACGAGATCGCCTGACGGCATTATCTCAAAATCATATCAATTCTTTCTTTCAAAATTACCGGTAACCGAAGTCTTACTAATTCTTAATCATAATATTTCATGTACAAGAAACATGGGTACACATACCCTTTTGTAATTATGTCTTAAACTTATATAATTTCATCTTTCAATTCACTTCACAAAATAATCAAATCTTGTCTTAACACTTATCCACAAAGTAATTATTTCATAGTCTTGCCACTATTCATGATCTAGTTATTCATAATAAATAATAATTCATTCATAATTTCAAATTCATACGATGTCTCATTTCAACACAATTCAATGTCTCATCTTTGGCACTAAACATGATTTATTTATTCACAACAAAATCTTTCATGATCTCAAAAATCACATAACTCAACCATATTGCATTTGTAGAAATAAAGAGATTTCAATTCACCCTAAATTATTATTTTGTAAATTAAAAGTCATGCTCTTTACTAATAATTTTGTAGTCATTCATCTTTCTTTCTATCTCAAATCCTCGTTAAAACTTATCAAATACACAAGAACAATCTTTAAAAAAATAATTTCTTCATTCATGTTTTATGAATACTAAAATTTTCCCAAAATGAAACACTTTTGAAAGTTTTTACCCAACTGACCCACTCTCGAAACTATTTACCAAATTGACCTACTCATTATCAAAATTACAGATCTAGTTCCCACGAAAGTTTTTACCAAACTGACCCACTTTCGAAACTATTTACCAAATCATTTTAAAACCCCAAAATAAAATATAAGTCACCAGGAAGTTTTGAACCCGTGATTATTCTCAACCAAACCCAAGTTTATTACGCTAACCAATAGTCCATTGTGACTACTTGTCATGAGAAACAAAACTAATCTTTTGTTCAAACTTTCTATTATTCTATTATCATCAAAACTCGATTTTCCTCTTGATCTAATCTTTCATGTAATTATAATTTGTTCATCTATATTGAGTTTACTTTCTCACAGTAACTCATAATTTTATAATGCATAAAAATAAAACTAACTTTCAAATTTTTATATGAATTTGCATTTATTCAATTCAATCAAAGTTGCACACTACATCTTTTGCAATCAAAGAGTTTAATAGCATCAAATTTACATTACAAAAATATAGTTGCTTATCAAAAAGGAAAACTCAACAATTAATCACATGATCAAAAATCTCTACATTCATGTATACTAGTTTATGACAAATTAATCAATTATTCTTTTCTTATTATCAACTAACATAATGCTGATTTCATCGCATCTTTCATTACACCCTATGCATAGATTTGTTCTACTCTTTTTCAAAATCAAATCCTACACTACACATTTATTTTCTTATTAGCATGCACATTATCTATAATTTAGAAAGTAGAAGACACCCACCTTATTGTTTGAAGGTTGAAAACTACAAGTGAATGGCTCCTTCTTGCTCCTAGCAACTCCTAGTCCTCTTCTCCTCCTAGCAAATGCTCCAAGCAAGAGATCCTCCAAGCACAATAACTCTCTTTCTTTTATTCTTCTCTTTCTCTTATTTATTTTATTTTTGGTGTGAAAAAGAATGAGAAATGGGTTGCTATTTATAGGACAATGCTAGGGACTATATTGCAAAATCTCCCACCTAATAACTTCTCATTTTAATTCTTTTTTTTAATTCTCACCTCTTCATATTTTTAACTCCTAAAACTCCCAACCTCTCATCTCCCCACTCTTCATGAACTTAACCGCTCCATTAATCCCCTCCCCTAGCCCACAAAATGGTCCAAATACATTTGTGTGTGCATGCATACATGCACAAACAAATATGAACACATTTCTATAACTCAAAAATGTGTACTAATATGTGTAACTTGTCATGTATTAGCACATGTTTAACTAAAAATGTGATTTTAATAGTGGGCTTGCTACATGGGCTCATTACTAATTAATTTATTTAATTATCTAGTGGGCTTGCTACATGGGCTCATTACTAATTAATTTATATAATTATCTAGTAGGCTCCTCTTCTAATGGGCTACATTTTAGTTTATAGGTCCCTGGATCAAAAGAAAGGCTAAATAAAACTAATGCATGCTAAAAATAGTAAAATGAGAGTAGCAAAATGAGAATAAAAAATTTGCACGTGCACCATACGTGCAAAAAAATTGAAAAATGTATTTTAATCAAAATAGGGGGAAATGAATTTCCATTTTTATAAAATAGATTTAAATATATAAAATAAATAATTTAAACACATAGAAAATATTGTACATAGCGGTGGAGAATATGTAATTAATACGTGTATTGAAAACACGTAAAAAGCACGTAGAATACAAATATCGAAATATTATATTTTTGTTGACTCAAAATAGGGAAAAATCAATATTGAAAATAAATAAATAGTCGATAATCAAAATACGGGATGAAAACACATTACAAAATACACGTGCGTAACACACGAGGGCAAAATTGTAATTCCAATTTTGCGGGGTGTTACAGTGTCCCCGGCTTCGAGCGGGTCGGCTACCGACTGTGGCCAAGGTCGCCTTCAGGCGACGAGGGGGAGGAAGACGAAGGCGACGAGGCCGAAGGTGAAGACGAGGAGGAGGAGACGGACCCACCTATGGCGGACGGCCAGGTCGAGGGGAGGATCGAGGGGCCATCTGTCAATGCGCCCGTGGTCGAAGCGGCGACGCAGGTGGACCCCTGATCCCCTCGTTAAATTTTTTGTAGTTTTCGTTTTGTTTTTTCTTCCGAGCATTGTAATGCCTTTTGCGGACTGGCCACCGCTTTTAATGAATAAAAAATGTTGACTTCGAAATTTTATCTAAGTGTTTGGTTCGGCAATATAGTGCTTCAATGCTATCCCTTTCTCATTTCAGATTGCCGAGCAGACTCTTATCACCTCGGCTGATCGGCGCCGAGCCGAGTTGTTTAAGTGGTCTCGGGAGGATCGTCTCGAGGGTGAGGTTCACCTGACGAGGAGGATACTTTACAACTTAGAGATTAGGCATAGTGAGGCGTTGGCTGAACTGCACCATCTACGGATAGTCGAGGCCGAACTATCTGCTAAGGAGGAGGAACTGGTGCGAGTTTCGGCCGAATGAGATGACTTTGCGAAGAAGCTGGAACAGCTGCAAAGGGTGACGGTCAACAAGAGCATCGAGGTGACCCACTTGCGACGCGTCATATCTGACAGTGCCGAATACCCCGGTTCGGCGAAACTTCCTCGATTCAAAGTGATTGTGAAGGACGACACGTTGAAGGACCGGATCGTCGAACTGGATGAGGAGGTTGCTCGGCTCAAACCTCCGCCGGCGAGGGCTAATGTCCGGAGCACCTCGTGCACTCGCGAAGAGATTAAGTGAGGGATCACGTTTTATCAAGCCGCGAGCCGGACTCCTATCATAGGCAGGTCAGCAGCCGACGCCCAAAGCGGTGTAGCGGTGTCTTCAAGCGGTGCTTCGGTTGGAGCAACTGTCAGGGTCAGCGGCGAGGAGGCGTCTCGATTCGTTGGTCTGGAGACGAGTTCGGGGGCCAAGAAGCGCCGACCCAAGGTATCGCTGAACCGGAGCGTACCACTTCCTCGGAGGCAGTAAATGGGTCGTGTCTTGTATTCGGATTTCCGAACTGTGTTTTGTTGTAATCTTTTTGTAGATCTATCCGAGTTATTAATAAAATTGAGGTTGACTTATCCGAACTGTTATATGCTGGCTTCTTACTGTGCTGTAATCGCGTTAGTTAGGGTAGGCTCGAAACGAATCCGCGAGGCAAGTGTTTGCTTTATCGAGCATCTTGGCCTCGAAACTCACACTTTTGCCGCGGTCCTGAATCTCGCTCGGAGCCTTCAGATATGGTCTTGAGAACGGTACCCCATAATTAATACGTGGCGCTCCAGTTCCCTAGGTGCGACTTTTGGACTCCCGAGGGTCATAATGACGGTCTCTTGGGGGAAGGCTATAAATCCCACACCCCCCCTTGTATTTTGTCATCGCAGTCTAGAGCTCTTGTGGCATCGACGGCGTCTGCCCTTAGGCGGATGCCAGCTTAGTGAAAAAATTTCGCCTCGAGAGGTTCGGAAGAGTGGCCACCCTACTGCCTTGTTCTTCTTCCGTTCCTGATGGCCCCGATGTAGGTGTCAGAGGCGAGGGAGGACAAGGCAGAAGAGTTGGCTACCGTAGTCCGGGCCCGAGGGAAAGGCTCTTCGGGAGGAGAGGTGGTCGCTTTTCCACCATGGTCTTCTCCTGACTCTGACGGCTCCGAGGCGGGTGTCAGGGTCAGGGGAGATCATGGTGGATGAGGTGATGACCAGAATCCGGAATCCGGGGGAGATCCCTTAAAACGTTAACCCGAACTTTTTAGAGGCTAAGTTTTTGCTTCGTAATAGGTTGGCAGTGCTCATACGGCTCGTCGGCCGAGGCGATTGCGGAAGAAGGTTGATTCGGATTGCCGGTTGCTTAACGTTTGGGGTCGAGCGAGGTGAGACGATTGGGGCCGTTGGATGGTGGCACGAATCTTGAGGCTGGTCCAGTCCCCAAGAAAATGTTATCTTGTCGTTTTGCGGACACGTGGCTGAATTAGATCCGTTCATCATGCCCTAGCACGTTTTCTGAGACGATCTGACGGTGGTTTCGTCCCAGGAGGTTTTTTCTCCATATACGAGGGTCGGTATCCCGTCCGCTCGGCTCGACAGTCGTGGGGGCAGGTCGGAGCGGCCATCTAACCCCGGCCCGTTTTGGGACGAGCCGGGTAGGTAAAGTCGAGCCATGGGACCCCTACTATCTTCAGACTGGTTTAAGGGTCGTGGGAGCAGTTCCGAATGGTGAGCTACCTCTAGATCGCTTAGGAGCGAACATGCGAAGTAGAATCGAGCCAAGTGTTGGACTCCGAACCATTCAACGGCTGCGGGAGCAATTTCGAATGGCGATCTACTCCTGGCTCGTTTATGGGCGAGCCGAGGAAGTAAAGTCGAGCCGAGTGCTGGACTCCGAACCATCGTGAGATTAGTTTAAGGGTTGTGGGAGCAGTTCCGAATGGCGAGCTACCTCTAGATCGCTTAGGAGCGAACATGCGAAGTAGAATCGAGCCAAGTGTTGGACTCCGAACCATTCAACGGTTGCGGGAGCAATTTCGAATGGCGATCTACTTCTGGCTCGTCTATGGGCGAGCCGAGGAAGTAAAGTCGAGCCGAGTGCTGGACTCCGAACCATCGTGAGATTAGTTTAAGGGTTGTGGGAGCAGTTCTGAATGGCGAGCTACCTCTAGATCGCTTAGGAGCGAACATGCGAAGTAGAATCGAGCCAAGTGTTGGACTCCGAACCATTCAACGACTGCGGGAGCAATTTCGAACGGCAATCTACTTCTGGCTCGTCTATGGGCGAGCCGAGGAAGTAAAGTCGAGCCGAGTGCTGGACTCCGAACCATCGTGAGATTAGTTTAAGGGTTGTGGGAGCAATTTCGAATGGCGAGCTACCTCTAGATCGCTTAGGAGCGAACATGCGAAGTAGAATCGAGCCAAGTGTTGGACTCCGAACCATTCAACGGCTGTGGGAGCAATTTTGAACGGCGATCTACTTCTGGCTCGTCTATGGGCGAGCCGAGGAAGTAAAGTCGAGCCGAGTGCTGGACTCCGAACCATCGTGAGATTAGTTTAAGGATTGTGGGAGCAGTTCCGAATGGCGAGCTACCTCTAGATCGCTTTGGAGCGAACATGCGAAGTAGAATCGAGCCAAGTGTTGGACTCCGAACCATTCAACGGCTGCGGGAGCAATTTCGAACGGCGATCTACTTCTGGCTCGTCTATGGGCGAGCCGAGGAAGTAAAGTCGAGCCGAGTGCTGGACTCAGAACCATCGTGAGATTAGTTTAAGGGTTGTGGGAGCAGTTCCGAATGACGAGCTACCTCTAGATCGCTTAGGAGCGAACATGCGAAGTAGAATCGAGCCAAGTGTTGGACTCCGAACCATTCAACGGCTGCGAGAGCAATTTCGAACGGCGATCTACTTCTGGCTCGTCTATGGGCGAGCCGAGGAAGTAAAGTCGAGCCGAGTGCTAGACTTCGAACCATCGTGAGATTAGTTTAAGGGTTGTGGGGGCAGTTCCGAATGGCGAGCTACCTCTAGATCGCTTAGGAGCGAACATGCGAAGTAGAATCGAGCCAAGTGTTGGACTCCGAACCATTCAACGGCTGCGGGAGCAATTTCGAACGGCGATCTACTTCTGGCTCGTCTATGGCCGAGCCGAGGAAGTAAAGTCGAGCCGAGTGCTGGACTCCGAACCATCGTGAGATTAAGGAGTTAAAAACAGATGTAACAGTATCAAAAATACGAAAAACTTTATTTATTAATATCCAATGATCGGCTGCTTCTAAAGTTGCTAGCCGTTATTACAATGAAAAATAAAGGAAAAATCACTACTAGTAACAGGAAGGGAATGATTCGACATCTCGGGTTACTTAGAGAGGCGTCGTTGCTCTCTCTTGGTATTTCAAGAGATGGTCAGCATTCTAAGTCCTGGGAATCTCCCTGCCTTCGAGGTCTTCTAGCTTGTATGCACCGGGGCGGATCACTTTCGAGATCTTGTAGGGTCCCTCCCAATTCGGGGCCAATTTGCTTTTCTGTCCGGAGAACGAGATTGCCAATTTTCGGAGGACTAGGTCCCCTTCTTTGAGGTCCGTTGGGCGGACTCTTTTGTTGTATGCTTGCTCAATCCTTCTCCGGTAGCTTTGTTGTCGTATGGCAGCTCTTTCTCGGATTTCGTCTATCAAGTCTAGACTTGCTCTGAGCTCTCTAGCGTTCTGCTCTTCTTCGAAAGCTATCAAACGAGGAGAGGGTATTCCGACTTCTAGGGGAATGGTGGCCTCGGACCCGTAGGTGAGATTGAACGGACTCTCGCCTGTTGGGGTCCGCTTTGTGGTGCGGTAGTTCCACAGCACGTTGGGTAGCTGATCAACCCACAAGCCCTTGGAACACTTGCCTAGTCTCTTCTTGATGCCTGAGAGGATCTGTCGGTTGGCATTTTCGGCCTGGCCATTTGACTGAGGATGAGAGACGGAGGAGAAGCGGTGTTGTATAGCGAGGTCCTCACATAAGGCTCGGAAGGCAGCCCCAGTGAACTGTGTTCCATTATCTGTAACTATGACCCGGGGAACGCCGAATCGGCAGATCACATTTTTCTAGAAGAATTGAACGACCCTGTGCTCAGTGATTGAAGCCAGGGGCTCGGCCTCTATCCATTTCGAGAAATAGTCGACTGCCACGACTAAGAACTTTAACTGTCCGGGAGCTGGTGGAAACGGCCCTAGTAAATCCATTCCCCACATTGCGAAGGGGATCGGACTTGATAGGGAGGTGAGTGGTGCTTGTGGGAGCCGTCGGATGTCGGAATACTTCTGACAGGAGCTGCATTGCCTGACGTGTCGTTCGGCGTCCCGTAGGAGAGTGGGCCAGAAATACCCGTAGTTCAATACTTTGCGCGCCAGGGCTCTGGAGCCAGAATGGGCCCTGCCAATGCCCTCATGAAGTTCTTGTAGGGCGTAGTCGGCTTGCTCGGGAGAGAGGCACCTTAGGTAAGGCCGACCGTCTACCTGGGTGAAGGAGCGTTTATATAGGATGCCTTCGATTAATGTATAACGCTCGGCTCGGGCTCTTATTCTTCGTGCTTCCTTCGGATCCTGGGGGAGGAGTCCGTCTTTTAGAAATTCGACGAGGGGTTTCATCCAATTGTCTTCGAGGAGGACAGGCAATGCTTCATCGGTGTCGAGTGCATCGTCCTCTATGCTCGGCTTCAGGAGGACTTCTATCAAAACAGTCTGTTCGAGGCCTTGAAGGGAAGAGGAGGCTAATTTGGATAGGGCATCGGCCTGAGCATTTTCCTCTCTGGAGATTCTTTGGATGAGGGCCTCTTCAAACAGTGCCATGAGACTTTTGACTTTAGCCAAGTATTTAACCATCCTGTCATCGCGGGCTTCATATTCACCGAGGACCTGATTGACGACCAACTGATAGTCGCTGAAGATCCGTAGGCGTTGTGCCCCAGCATTGCGGTCCATTCCCAGACCGGCTATTAGCGCCTCGTATTCGGCTTCGTTGTTCGAGGCTTTGAAGTTTATACGGAGGGAGTATTGAAGGATGAAGTCGCCCGGGCCTGCCAGAATGACCCCTGCCCCACTTCCCTCATTGCAGGAGGATCCGTCAACATAAACTGACCAGACTGGTGGTCCCTTCACTGTTTGGCTGGACTCGGGGATGGTACTCTCAACTATGAATTCGGCCAGTGCCTGTGCCTTGATCGCGGTCCGAGGCTGATAAGTTATATCATGTTGGCTCAGCTCGATCGACCACTTCATAAGGCGACCGGAAGTCTCGGGCTTGTGAAGAACCTGTTTCAGCGGCTGGTCGGTAAGAACGACCACTGAATGGGACTGAAAGTAGAGGCGAAGCTTCCTCGCGGCCATTACCAGGGCATAGGCCATTTTCTCAATCTTCGGGTATCGGAGCTCAGCGTCCTGAAGCACTTTGCTGACGTAGTAGATAGGCTTCTGAGCCCGGTCTTCTTCCCTCACTAAGACTGCACTGAGGGTCTGCTCGGAGGCTGCCAGGTAGAGGTAAAGCGGTTCGCCAGGTATTGGTTTGCTGAGAAGAGGTGGATTGACGAGGTAAGCTTTAAGCTGGTCGAAGGAGTCTTGTTGCTGCTGCCCCCACTCAAATCCTTTAGCCCCCCTGAGGGCCTTGAAGAACGGGAGGCACTTTTCCCCAGACTTTGACAGAAAGCGCCCTATGGCGGCTAGGCGACCAGTTAATCTCTGAACTTCTTTAACATTTCTAGGAGGGGCCATGTCCAATATGGCCTTGATCTTCTCCGGATTTGCTTCAATTCCTCGTTGGCTAACCATGAAGTCGAGGAACTTCCCTGATGAGACGCCGAACGTACACTTGTTCGGGTTGAGTCTCATATTGTGCTTCCTTAAAACGTCAAATGCTTCTTGGAGGTCAGCCACATGATCAGTGCCCCGGATGCTTTTCACAAGCATGTCATCAACGTACTCCTCCATGTTCCGGCCGATCTGAGCCTGGAAAACCTTGTTGACGAGGCGCTGGGATGTTGCCCCCGCATTCTTTAGACCGAACGGCATGACTCTGTAGCAATAGAGCCCCTGGTCGGTTACGAACGAGGTTTTCGGGATATCCGGGGGGAACATTCTTATCTGATTGTAACCTGAGAAAGCATCCATGAAGCTGAGGAGCTCATGTCCCGAGGTCGCGTCAATCAGAGTGTCAATACTCGGCAGAGGGAAGGGATCTTTGGGGCAGACCTTGTTAAGGTCGGTGAAATCAATACAAATCCTCCAAGTCCCGTTGGACTTCTTCACCATTACTACATTCGATAGCCACTCCGGATAGTTCACTTCCTGTATGAACCGGGCCCTCAAGAGTTTGTCCACCTCCTCTTTGATAGCGAGTTGACGCTCGGGGGCGAACTTGCGCCTCTTCTTCTAAACCGGTTTGGACCCCGGATCAACGCTCAGGCGGTGGACCAAGAGTTCTTCGAAGATTCCGGGCATATCTGCTGCTGACCATGCGAAGAGGTCTTGATTGGTTCGGATGCATTTTACAATATCTGAGTATAGGGCGGACGGGAGGGTCTTGCTAACAAAGAACCTGTGGGTCGGCTCCTGCTCAGAAAAGAGTACCTCCTCCAACTCGTCCACCGGCTCGGAAGTCGGCCGAGCAGCATCTTGGGGGAGTTCCAGTGTTTCTAAGGAGAGGACGGGTCCGAGGGTAGAGGACATATAACACATGCGGGCCTGCTCCTGATTGCCCCTTACTTCTCCTACTCCGGCTCGAGTGGGGAATTTCATTTTGAGATGATAGGCAGAAGGGACGGCTTCAAGGGCGGCCAGACCGGGTCGACCCAAAATGACATTGTAGGCTGCTGGGACATCTACGACCATGAAGTCCATCGACTCCGTTCGGGTAGTAGGAGTTTTGCCAGCGGTTACGTCGAGGGTAATCACCCCTTCAATAGACACCGGCACTCCCGTGAACCCATGGAGCGTGTAACCGACGGGCTTGAGTCTGTACCGCGAGAGCTTTAGGCCTTTAAAAGCATCGAGGAAGAGGATGTTGACGGAGCTGCCATTGTCTACTAAGATCCTCTCCACTTTGAAGTTGGCCATGTGGAGACTGATGACGAGTGCGTCATAATGAGGGGTGCGAACACCCTCAAGATCTTCGTCGGAGAAAGTGACTGGCACTCCGAGGCCTTTGGGAGGAAGGGTGGTTCGGACTGAGTTGACCTCTCTTATAAATGTTTTCCGAGAGGAGTTCGAGGAGCCCCCCATTGGACCCCCGTGGATGAGGTGGAGGACTCGCTCTTCCTCAAAGTCTGGAGTCTCTTCTCGTTCCGGATGCTTGTTAGCCCCCCGAGGCTGGGGAGGAAGTTCGGCTCGGTCCTTTCTTACAAACTTCGTCAGCTGCCCCCTCTGGATAAGGGCTTCGATCTCGTTTTTCAGAGCACGGCAATCGTTGGTGTCATGCCCATGGTCCCGGTGATAACGGCACCATTTTTCTTTATCCCTCCTCTTGGCGGGGGTGTTCATCCTCGGAGCTGGAGGTAAGATCCCCTCCTTTTCGACTTCCATCAGAATAGTTGAGACGTTAGTAGTGAGGGGAGTGAACTTCTCGAATCTGGGGGGAGATCGGCGCTGGCCGGCATTATCATTCTGGAGCTTCTTAGCCCCTTCTTCTTCTGTTCCTTTTCTCTTAAACCCGGAGGAAGACCCCTCCCAATTGGGTTGATGTTCGGCCTCTTCGGCCCGGATGTACTTTTCGCTGCGAAGGAGAAGGTCGGAAAAGTTCTGTGGTGGCTTCTTAGCGAGGGAGGAGCGGAGATTGGAATTGAGGACATTGGATTGAAATGCTGCTGCAGCGACCGACTGGTCGAGGGATGCTATGGATCTGGCTTCGGCCGTGAACCTCTTCACGTAGTCTCTCAATTTTTCCCCCTTCTTCTGGGGGAGGTGCAATAGGGAGATGCTGGTCTTCTCAGTCCTTCGGCTGCTTACGAAATGGGTGATGAAAAGGGTCTCGAACTGCTCGAAGGAGAATATTGAGGCAGGGGCAAGGCGTGAGTACCATTCCCGAGCTGGGTCCTTGAGAGTTGCGGGAAAAGTTTTGCAGAGGAGGGCGTCGGAAGCTTGATGGAGTAGCATCAGGGTCTTAAAGCTTTCGACGTGATCGACGGGGTCGGTCTCCCCGGTGTAAGTCTCAAATTGGGGAGGTTTGAAGCCGAACGGCACTGGTGCATCCACTATGGTTCGGGAGAAAGGGGGGCGGCTAGGACGTAAGGTCCTCCCCCTAAGCTCCTCTTCCCGGTCTATCTGGCCCAGGCGCCTCTCTACTTCGTGAAGACGGCGGTACATGGTGTCATCTCTCTGACGGTAACCAGCCGATCCCCTATATTCGTCTTCGTATGAGGGAGAGCGAGGGCTACGGCGATGGTGACTTCGGGAGCGGCGAGGACTCGGGGTATGCCGGGAGTTGCTAGGAGTAGGACGAGGAGATGGAGACCGTCGGCGAGGGCTTCGGACCGGAGGAGGAGATGGGGCCTTCGGTTCATTACGGTTTTGGCGGAGGTTAAGGGCCTGTAGGACGGTCGCTTGGAACTGCTGGAACTCGGCACGGGTGATTGGTGCCTCATTGTTCCTGGGCTGTTGCCGACCCGCGGGGGAGTGCCTTCTTCGGTAATGCTCGGGGGACTCTTTCCTTCCTCTGCAGACGGGAGACCTGTAGTACCGGTGGCGCGGAGACCGCTCGCCCGGATGGTGTTGGCGGGACGTTCCCTCTCGGGCCCGCTTTTCATCCAGATGGCGGCGGAGGTCATCATCTTTCGGGCGGTTGAAGGCGGTATTGCGGTGACCAGAGGCTCGGGGATGATGGGAGGCCATAGAGTCTGTGGAGGCGTTGTGGATGGAGACGTGTTCTTGATGAAGAGGTTGTTTCTGAGGGTTAGGACCCTTTGGATGCGACTGATCAGGAGGGGGAAGGTTCTGTTGGAGTGGGTCTTCCGCTGTATGGGGAAGTTGCCCTTGTGGTTGAGCAGGATTATGGGGGACTTCTTGCTGCTGATCAGGGTTGGGCCCTCGGTTGGACCCCATTGACCTGACTTTCCGAGGTGGCATGGCTAGAGAAGATCTGTATTCGGGGAAGAGGAGAGGTTTCTATTCGTTAGTTTCCCACAGATGGCGCCAATCTGTTGCCGCTGATTTCGGTGTGGGGGCAAACTGATAGAATTTGTGAGTTCTTAGGGAAACTGAATAGTAAACCTGTATACCTGTTCCGTCGGGGTTTTGATCGTCGCTCCCGCCGTGCACCTGCAAAAAGTGCGAGACACCGGGGTTGTTCCCGGCGACGCACCCTCCGACGCTCAAGTCAGTGATCTGGAAGACTATGAAAGAGCGCAAAAACTGGTGAAAGACTGATTACCTCTTAATGAAGATGGGTGGGGGGTATTTATAGGCGTCTTAGGGAACAGATTAGGCATGTAATTCCTTGTGTATAGATAAGGAATGTAATCCCTAATCCCCAGTGAAATGATAGATATGAATCAGGGCCGTTGATTAACATTAATCAGAAACCCTAATTCCACTCTGTCGGACCGGGTTTGTTGCGGGTTGAAACCCGCACCCGGTTGAGGTGGATTCGTTCGCGGGTTATTGGATCTGTGAGAAGGAGACCCAGTACCCGTTTCTTACCCGTTTGTAGGTGAAATTACTGTCTTACCCCCGGACTTCAGGATTCGTGCCCAATTTGGACGGTCTCGATTAAACCCCTATTTTTAGCCATATCAAGAACTAAGCACAGATTTAATTTCTCTACAGTAATCTTTGAATTTCAAAAAAATTTTACGTACAGCCAAACACTTAATTCAAACTAATGTCTACAAACACCTAATTCAAACTAATGTCTACGGTGGGACCTACCTCTCTCTCATAAAAAAAAAAAAAAAAACGCCAGCTCCCGGTCGGACCCACCACCCAGCGTTATTTAGTTTGTACCAAACAAGCTCAACTTGCAATCATACAAACACGTGCATTGTAACCCAATAAATACGTATAATGCACATGCATAACTAAATATAAAAGAGATCTTAGATTCGATGCCAGACAACGTCATAATTATATATATATATATATATATATATATATATATATATATATATATATATATATATATATATATATATATACTATTTTAATGAGAGAGTTGGGGTTGTAAACAAACAAATCCTAATTTTGTAACTGAGTAAACACGTGTAATATAAGGTAAACTAAATCCACCAAATATACCCGTGTGATGCACGTGCAGCTCCTAAAAAAAGGATATTTTAGCAAATGCCCCCATTTAAAATGTGAAAATTAGCATATACCCCCACTATTTTTAAAAACTAAGAAATACTCCTATTTCTAATATTATAATGGGAGAAGACCTTAGTGTCATTTGTAAATGTTTTGTCAATCTACCAACTCGTGCAATTCACGTGCATAACTATTATAAAGGAGGTTCTAAGTTCAAATCCAGATTATGTCTAAATTTTTATTTTAAAAAACTATATTTATTAAGACGTGCATCGCACGTGCAAATTACTAGTACTATTTTAATGGAAGAGTTTGTCACCAAACAAACTCAACTTGTAACTAAACAAACACGTGCATTGTAACCCAACAAATACGTACAATGCACATGCATAACTAAATATAAAAGAGATCTTAGGTTCGATGCCAGGCAACGTCAAATTTTTTTTAAAACATATATATATTTATAAAGACGTACATTGCACGTGTAAATTATTAGTAAAAACAAATGTGAAATACCCGCTTTTATGAATAAAATAAATTATTAGTAAAAACAAATGTGAAATACCCGCTTTTATGAATAAAATAATAATAATAATATTTTTCAGTTGCTTGCTTCGGTTCTTCTACGAATCGATCATCTTCTTGCTTCTCTTCCCAAAATCCCAAATCCCAAATTCAAGATCAAAGAAGACGACGATTCACCAACCGAACAGAAACCTAACCTTAAACTCTCAGTCTCTCGATATGGGGGTTCCGATCCCAGCCCAAACCCTAGCCGACCGCGCCAACCTCCTCCGCGAGTCGCTCCACAAGAGCCAGACTGTCGCCGACAACATGGTCGCCATCCTCGGCTCCTTCGATCACCGCCTCTCCGCCCTTGAATCCGCCATGCGCCCCACTCAGGTCAGGTTCCACGTTTTTTATTTTTTTTTTAAATTAAAAAAAATTATATTTTGGTGTTGTGATTTTTTGGTGGACTTTGGTTTAGGTTCGGACGCAAGCGATTCGGAGCGCGCATGAGAATATCGACCGGACGCTGAAGTCGGCTGACGTAATACTTGGCCAGTTCGACTTGACGCGACAGGTAATTGAATTTATGTTAGTTTAGAGGGTTAGGGTTAGGGCTGCAATCGAGCAGAGCCAAGCCGAATATCTTCAGGCTCGAGCTCGGCTCGTTAAGGAATCGCGCTCAGTTTTGAGCTGGAGCTCAGTTAGAGCCGAGCTTTGACCGAATTTGAGCTGAATAGCTCACGAGCTTAGCCTAAAATTAAAAAACCTAAGCTGGAGCTCGGCTCGAGCTTTGACCGAGCTCGAGCTGAATAGCTCGCGAATAGCTCGATTCGTTTGCAGCCCTAGTTAGGGTTTGGTTTGAGAGCTGAAATGGGGTTAATTTGTGTGATATTGAAATTTTAAGTTATCGAATTTGATGTTTGGATGTGTGGAATTGAGTGATTTTTTGGAGTTTTGTTATGTTATGACCCAAATTGCCTTTGGGCCCATTGGGCTTTGTATCCACATATATGTAACAAAGAATCAAATGAATGAACTAATCAACAATTTTTTGCCCTAATCCTCTTTTCAAGCAGCCGACTCTCATCTTCTTCCTCTCTTCTCTTCCAATCTTCTCAAACCCTAACAATCCAAAACCCAATCAAATCCTAACAAACTGGTATCAGAGCCAACACCACTAAACTCCGATCCCTACTCCCAATCACTCCCGATCCCTTCCCGCGCCGCAGTCGCCCTTCTTTCCCGTCAGGAGCACCACCGACCGATCAGCCCAGATCCTCTCAGTCCAGATCACTGCCGAAGTCAGATCTGATCCTCGTCGCTCTTCAGTCCAGCCCCAGATCTTTCAGTCCAGATCCGGCCAACGACCGATCAGATCAGTCTCCGACCAGTCCATTCCGGTGCTTCATTCTCCTTGGTAGCAGCGCAAGTAGTGGCAGTGGAAGCCCAGTCAAGAAGGAAGGTTTGTTTTTGGGGTGTTTTGAGTAACTAATTTTTGGGGAAAATTTGGGTGTTTTGTTGATTTGGGTTCAAGAAATTTGTATGGATATGTCGGGGAAGTATGATATTGAGAAGTATGATGGGAAGACGAGTTTTGCATTATGGCAAGTACGTATGGCAGTAATTTTGTCGAGCCAAGGCGTTAAGGATGCCATTTTTGGTCGAGAAAAGTTGATTGATGCGGTGCCGGATAAGAAATGGAGAGAGATGGATGATAAAGCGCTCTCTATTATCCAATTGTGCTTGAGCGATTCGACATTGCAAGAGGTCCTATCGGAGAAGACCGCTAAGGCTTTGTGGGAGAAGTTGGAGAACATCTACATGAAGAAGTCCCTCACCAATCGACTGCGGTTGAAGCTGCGCCTCTACACTCTTCGCATGGTTGAAGGTACATCAATTTCCGATCATATTACGGAGTTTGCATCTATTTTGAATGATTTAAGCAAGATTGATGTTAAGGTGGAGGATGAGGACCAAGCCCTTTTGTTATTATGCTCATTGCCCGCATCATATAAGGCTTTTAGAGATATGTTGATTTATAGTAGAGATAAAATTTCTCTAGAGGATGTTAAGAGCAATTTGCAAGCCAAGTTGCACATTGATAGTGAGATGACCAATAATGAGAAAGGGAGCCAAGGTGTTGGTTTAGTTGTTGATCGAGGTAGGTCATGGGACCGAAACTCGAGAGATACAAGGACCCGTTCGAAGTCTAGGCACAAGAATTTGACGTGCAACTATTGTAAGAAGAAGGGACACATTAAGGCCGATTGTTTCAAGCTCAAAAATAAACAAAAGGCGGATAGTAAAGGTCTTTCTTCGGAGGAGGCCAATGTGGCCGAATGTGACACGGTTGATACTCTTTGTGTGACAGATACTAATGTTGATGATATGCATTGTTGGGTGATGGATACGGGTGCTTCGCAACACATGACTCCAAATAGAGATTGGTTTGAGACTTATGAGCCTACGGATGGTAAGGTTCTCATGGGGAACAACAATATGTGTAAGGTTGCCGGGATTGGTTCGGTGACAATTAAGTTCCATGATGGAAAGGTCCGAAGGTTGACGGGTGTGAGGCATATACCCGATTTGTCTAAGAATTTGATTTCTTTGGGGTCTCTTGAAGAAAAGGGGTGTAAGTTCCAAAGTGAAGGTGGAGTCCTCAGAGTCTCTAAAGGGGCTCTCACAATCATGAAGGCGAAGAGGATTGGAACTCTTTATTTCTTACAAGGTTCCACGGTCACGGGCTCGGCTGCCATTGCACGTTCGGGTACTATGTCAGATGAGGAGACTACTAGGCTTTGGCATATGAGATTGGGGCATATGAGCGAGCGAGGGATGACCATTTTGAGCAAGAGAGGCTTGTTGTGTGGCCAGTGCACGGGCAACTTGGAGTTTTGTGAGCATTGTGTATTTGGCAAGCATAAGAGGTTGAGCTTCTCCACGGCCATTCATTCGACCAAGGGAACACTTGACTACATCCATTCGGATCTTTGGGGACCTTCTCGTGAGCCTTCCAAAGGTAATGGTTCTCGTTATATGCTTACTTTCATTGATGATTTCTCAAGGAAGGTTTGGGTTTATTTCTTGAAAGAGAAAAGTGATGTGTTTAGCACCTTCAAAGAATGGAAGTCACTTTTGGAGAACCAAACAGGAAGGAAAGTCAAGAGGTTGAGAACCGATAAAGGTTTGGAGTTTTGCAACCGTGAGTTTGACAATTTTTGCAAGGCTGAAGGGATTGTTCGGCACAAGACGGTGGTCAACACTCCACAACAAAATGGTGTTGCAGAAAGGATGAATAGGACACTACTTGAAAGATCTAGAAGTATGCTTTCAAATGCGGGCTTGGGTAAGGAGTTTTGGGCGGAAGCCATTAACACATCCTGCTATTTGGTGAATCGATCTCCTACCACTTCAATTGAGTTGAAGACACCCGAAGAAGTGTGGTCGGGTAAGACGGCCGATTATTCTAATTTGAGGGTGTTTGGTTGTCCCGCTTATGTGCATGTGAATGAAGGAAAGTTGGAGCCTAGATCGAAGAAGTGTATTTTTGTTGGGTATCCCAGAAATGTGAAGGGGTATAAGTTGTGGTGTCCCGAATCATCCAAGTTCCTCATTTCAAGAGATGTCATTTTCAATGAGTCGGCCATGTTGAAGGCAAATGATGTTGCACCCGAGCCGACTATTAAGGAGAATGAGAAGGTTGAGAAGAAGGTGGAGTTTGAGGTGCCGGTCCAAGAAGGTGATGATTTGATCTCACATGATGATGTCAATTTGGAGGAAGCCCAAGAGGAGGTACAACCATATGCATTGGCAAGGGACCGAGTTAGAAGAGAAACAAGGCCACCTACGAGATATGGATACTCCGACTTTGCTTATTGTTTGGCAATTGCAGAGGATGTGGAGTATTGTGAGCCATCTTCCTACAAGGAAGCTATTTCTTCTAAAGATGCGGCCAATTGGGTTGCCGCTATGAATGAAGAGTTACAATCTTTGCAACAAAATGAGACTTGGTCTCTTGTGAAGCCTCCCAGTGGTAAGAGGATTGTGGGTTGCAAGTGGGTGTTTAAGAGGAAGATTGATGGCTCAAATCCCGCGGATTTTCGATACAAGGCAAGGCTAGTGGCTAAAGGGTACAGTCAAGTCCAAGGTGTGGACTTCAATGATGTGTTCTCTCCCGTAGTTAAGCACACCTCCATTCGAGTTTTGCTCTCTTTGGTGGCAATGAAGGATTTGGAATTGGAGCAAATGGATGTGAAAACTGCCTTCTTGCATGGTGATTTGGAGGAGCAGATTTACATGAGCCAACCGGAGGGTTTTGAGGTTGCGGGAAAGGAGGACCGTGTGTGTCTTTTGAAGAAGTCCCTTTATGGCCTTAAGCAATCACCGCGGCAATGGTACAAGAAGTTTGACTCATTCATGGTGAGTATTAATTTCCATCGTTCCAATTTTGATAGTTGTGTTTATTTGAAGAAGTTGGATGGTGGGAATTTCATTTACTTGTTGCTCTATGTGGATGATATGTTGATTGCATCCTCAAACTTGAAAGAAGTTAGGAGGTTGAAAGAGCAACTAAGTTCGGCATTTGAGATGAAAGATTTGGGGGCCGCCAAAAGGATTCTCGGGATGGAGATCACAAGGGATAGGTCCAAGAGAAAGTTATTTCTTTCACAAAGGAGTTTTGCCGAGAAAGTGCTACGCCATTTTGGCATGGAGAAAGCAAAAGTTGTTTCAACACCTCTTGCGGCGCATTTCAAGCTTTCGGCCGCTTTAAGCCCGAAATCCGATGATGAGAAGAAATATATGGAAAAGGTTCCATATTCGAGTGCAGTTGGGAGTCTCATGTACTTGATGGTGTGCACTCGACCAGACATTGCTCAAGCCGTTAGTGTGGTAAGTAGATATCTCTCTTGTCCGGGAAAAGGGCATTGGGAAGCGGTGAAGTGGATCTTCTGCTATTTGAGAGGTACTATTGATGCTTGCTTGGAGTTTGGTAATGGCAAGAAACTGACGGGCTTTGTGGATGCGGATTTTGCGGGTGATTTGGACAAGAGGCGTTCCTTGACGGGTTATGTCTTTACCCTTGGAGATTGTGCAATTAGTTGGAAGTCTACACTTCAAGCCACCGTTGCACTCTCAAGCACTGAGGCCGAATATATGGCGATTACTGAGGCTATTAAGGAGGCTATTTGGCTCAAGGCGTTTGTTGGTGAGATGTCTTCACTTGAGGGTCCTGTTGTGGTGTTTTGTGACAACCAAAGTGCTATTCATTTGACTAAGGACCGCATGTACCATGAGAAGACGAAGCACATTGACATTCGATACCATTTTGTTCGAGATGTGATCTCGGAAGGCAAGGTTGCCGTGAAGAAGATTGGTACCGAATCGAATCCGGCTGATATGCTCACAAAGCCTCTTCCAATTGCAAAGTTCAAGCTTTGTTCAAGTTTGATGTCGGTTTGTTTCTAGCTAGTTTGAGCTAATTTTGTTTTCTAGCATGTTGCTAGTTTGTTTTAGGTTATGTTTGCTTTATGTTTTAGTTTGTTTTAGATGCAATTTGGTTCAAGGTGGAGATTGTTATGTTATGACCCAAATTGCCTTTGGGCCCATTGGGCTTTGTATCCACATATATGTAACAAAGAATCAAATGAATGAACTAATCAACATTTTTTGCCCTAATCCTCTTTTCAAGCAGCCGACTCTCATCTTCTTCCTCTCTTCTCTTCCAATCTTCTCAAACCCTAACAATCCAAAACCCAATCAAATCCTAACAAGTTTGGATTCAAAATGAGGCATTGGGCTCTGTTTGGATACAGAGGTAGGATACTTATTGGTCATTTTAAGTGGATGTAGATAAATGGAAACTATAGGTTGCATAGTTGCACATTCATAGCTGAATTCGAAGTTTAGATACCCTGGTGGATGTAAGAGCATCCACTATCGTTTCTCTCTAAATATGCATATATAGCATTTAGAAAGAAAAAAAACTTAGAAGAGCGCTGCAGTCGTTAAAAGCTAAATTTGGAAAAGACGGAAGAAGATCTTCCGCCTTTTTTTAAAAAAAAAATTTAGAAAATGGCATTTTCGTAAATAGTCAATGGCAATTTTATAAATATGGAAAAAAAACTTTGAGAAGAAATTTTCAGACGGAAGATCTTCCGTCCGATATATATATATATACTAGATTTGCCCGTGGGCACGTGCCTGTGGGACGTCTTCGGAACGATATAGCATATGAAAGTCAAGTAAACAGTAAAACAACAATTATGTAGCTCAAATTTGAATAGTAAAACAATAATTTGTTGTAATTAAAAGTCCATGTTTCCATTAGTATATGTTTTTTTTTTGAAGAAAAGGCGGAATGTTTCCATTAGTATACATTGAAAAATAATTATAAATGGGGGTGTAAAATCCAACTTCTTAGAACTTTGAGTGTGGAAAATGATAAAATTTAACTGTTGATGAGATATTTGCTATTTTCAATGTAACATGAGCAATAAAAAATGCATAAAAAATTTGAAAATTTATAAACTTGAAATATGAAAATATAAATTTCTGTGTAAATAGAAAGAGAATGTGTGTGTGAGAGAGAAAGAGAAGTAAATAAATAAATAAATAAATAAATGAGTTGTTGTGGGGGATTTGAATTTGAGTTTTGGGGAAAAACTTTTGGGCAGAAAAATATGTTTTTGAAATTAGATCTGGACCATTGATTTCAACCCTATTGAATGAGAGCCACTTGATAGCTTTCTTTGTGTTTTATTTTATATATATATATATATATTGGAAAATGGCATTTCCGTAAATAGTCAATGGCAATTTTGTAAATATGGAAACAAAAGTTTGTGAAGAAACTTTTTCGGACGGAAGAAGATCTTCCGTCCGATATTTAAAAAAAAAAATGACATTTTTGTAAATAGTGATGACATTTTTGTAAATAAGTAAAGATGAGAGACGGAGCTTCTTCATCCGTCTCACATCTTTTCGTTTTTTAAAATAAATTAATCGACGGATGGAGCATCATTTTCCGTCCGTCCAAAATTTTTTCTCAAACGGATGAAGATCATCCGTCTTCTACATTTAACATTTTTTCTGTCGCGATTCTATGTTTAGCGAACGACTATTCACTCCTATTCTAAATTTTGGGTTTTTAGCAAACGATATTGGGGGTTTTTTCAACTCGAATGCTAAATTTTGGGTTTTTTACAAAACGATAGTGGATGCTCTAAGTGGAGTGATTGGTATATCTGCTGCTATCTAAACTTTAGTCCGTTTGAATCATATTTGGGGGTTACTTTACCTCCATTTATTTAATGTCAAAGTTAAGATAATTGAAGGTGTCTAAACTGTCCTTTTCTTTTTAAGCCAAAAATGGAGGGACAAACCTTTGCCTCCACTTAATAATTACCTACAGATAACCTACCTCTACCTCTGTATATAAACATGCCCTTAATCTTTGAGGTGAGATAATTGAAGGTAACTTAAATAGTACGATCCATACGGATGATACTTTAGATAATGCAGATATGTTACCTCCATGGCTCCACTAAATCCACCTATCTTACCTAATCTCGGTATCCAAACAGGGCCTTCATTGTTAAGTTTCACATATTTTTTCTTTTAGATTTGGTAGTGGAATTGAGGGGAGTGAGGATTTTGGAGATGGGAGTGTTAATTGTGCTTTGAATGTGCAGGCGGAGGCGAAAATTTTGAAGGGGCCGCATGAGGACTTGGAAAGTTATTTGGAAGCGATAGATCAATTGAGGGCTAACATTAAATTCTTTAACTCCTACAAGAGTTTTAAATGCAGTGATGGGGTGCTTAGTCATGCGAATAGTTTGTTGACAAAGGCTATAATGAAGCTCGAGGATGAATTCAGGCAGATCCTTGCTTCTTACAGGTGATTTTGTGTATGCCTTATTTGCTTTTATACAATTACAACATTGGTACTTATAGCAAGGGCTTACCATCCTGCATTCCCTTGTTTGCAGTTCTCATTTTCATTCTTTTTCTCAGATGTAGAATTGTAACTGTTATTTGACTGATTATATTATTTGTTATAGTAGGATTTTCCAAGGGCCATTTCTTTCTCGATCTTAAATCCATTTTTTAAGCAGTCTCCATTCAAAGTTGCTTGAAGCTTTTGCTCTTTCCAGTTTCATTATTAAATATGTTGAATAACAATGTTGAACTCCTTAATGGAAATGGAAGCTTGTATGGAAACCAGATCTAAAGTCATCACTCTTTATGTTATGTTTTATCAGTTTCTCTTAACCCTAATCCACTTATCCAAAAGAATGGGTCAGCTAAGATGCAAGAAGATAAAGTGGGTGCCTCATTGATGTGAATAAGTTTGGCTTCTTAACAACATCTTATCTAGAATAATGTTAGTCTATGCATGTGTGTTTAAAAAAGTATGTGTGAGAGAGAGGGTAGTCGAGTTATCCACAAAAATGAGGCAGACAAAACCCAACGGTGCAATATGGGGATGCTTATATAGAATGGAGGTTAATAATTTGATGACCATAGCCAAAAAGTTATGGTATATTACTCGGTCTTTAGATGTGGATGGTCATTAAAGTTAGTTGCTGGTTATAATTTTGCAGATAAGTTGAACTTGTTAGTCGAGAACTACCGAGTTTAATTATGCAAGGGTTAGTGAAAGGTCCCACAAAGTATTGCTTGTTGAGAGTAGAGGTTTAGGTTTGAGTTTAGTTTATTTAGTATCGACACTTTAATATTTGATTAAGAGGAAGTGAGAGAGAGATGAAGAGTTTGTGGCCGTTGTGGGCGTACTTCAACTAATCCAATACCCGTAGTGTTGGGTTTATATCTTGCATACTGTATTCAATGTGAAGAGAAGACGGTGATACGAGAGAGGACTCGAAACGAATGTTGGAGAAAAAGGAAGCAACAGCAACACAACGACACAATGACACAGCAGTGCAGCAGCACAACAACACAACAGAGCAGCAGCAGCAAGACAAGACAGTCGACTACCAATTGGGCAGTCGATCGCCCTTTGACTTTAGTTGGGGTAACGCAGTCGATTGCCTTAGGGGGTAGTCGACCGGGATGAGGCAGCAACATCAAATTTGGGTTTGCGTTTGGTGATTCGTATAAAGCATGACTTCTCCAAGTTAGATCGTACGACTACCATTGTATGATTTTCTCCTTAGAATACATCGGATGGTTATTGTATCATGACATCAAACTAGGGTTTCTCTAGATCTCTATATATTAGTATTGGCCTCTTTTGAGTGGTAAGAGTGTTTTTATTGAAGAGAGTTTGAGAGGTTTTTCTATTGTAAACAAATATCTTTTGGTGAGTCTTAAGAGGTAGATAGGGTCATGGTGAGAGTGGTTGTAACTCTTGTATCTTTCTTTAGTTGAATATCATCTTGGTTATTTCTTTCTCGGATTAGGGTTCACCCAAACCGGGACAAAAGTGTGTGCTTTGGTGTGTTTGTTTTGATTTATTTTGCTTGGTTTGTTCGTAGTGATCGTGTTGCATAAACTCAGCACAAAATTTCTAACAATTGGTATCAAAGCTTCCGCAAATCCTAATAATTGGTATCAAAGCGTCATGTCATAAATTTTTGCAATCTAGGAGTTGCTCGAGTTCCTTGGAGATGTCAGATCAATGCACAAAGATCAAGCGGTTCGACGGTAAGATCAACTTTGATCTCTGGAAGGTAGACATGCATGAAGCATCAGTTCGACATGACTTGGATCTAGCCCTAGAAGGAGATAAAAAGTGTATTCGGCACAAAGCAGGAAAATTGAAAGGATATTTATTTAGAAGCCTTGGTTTTAATGCCACTGTTATTGATGAGCGACGTTAGGTGCAGCCTCGTAGGGGGGGGGGGGGGGAGAAGCGTGGCAAGTCATTGGGCAAGACTTAGAACTGACTCCTCGGAATTGTCGTTACATGATCAGATGTACCAGAATACAAAGTTGTCGGGTTTCTCAATGAAGAAAAGTACAACTTTTTTAAATCACACAACAGAGTTAAATACAGAGTTATCTGAACAGAGGGCGACTAATGCAGATGATCTAAAAGCTTCTAACTTGATGTACTCACGGCTAAATTTATCCAACTTGATAACCACTATGCTAGACTGAAAATCTGCCAAGGAGAAGTTTTCAGTAGCAAGTGTGGTCGAGGGCTTGGAGGAGGAAGCACTTAGGAAAGAAAGTCAGAGATTGGTGTTTACTTCTGTGAGTTACATGACGGTGGATGATACTTCGATTGGAAGAAAAAGTGCGCATGTGGGTGGGGTCCGTGGAGGGATTGAGCATTACAAGTGAGACTGTTGCAAGTGGATGAATCAGAGGGGTGTCAACGTAGTGAGCGTCGCTGAATCAGCTGATAACTTAGATTGTCTTATTGTTTCAAGTTCTTTAGGTGTAGATTCTAAATGATTTCTTGATTCATGTAGTTCTTCTCACATTTGCTTCGAGGGAGAGATGGTTTCTACTTACAAGTCTACAATAGATCGTTGTGTAAGAACAGGAATTTGTGAGATTTGTGACGTAGTGGGTGAAACTGTGAAAGAATAGTAAAGTCGGAGATGCCAAACGGAAAGGGATACACACTAGAGAAGGTTATGCATATTCCTTTATTGAAATAGAGCCTGATATCTAGGAGAACTCTAGAAGCACGGAGTTGTTGGTACACAACACAATGTGGAGTTCTATTAGTTTTGAAAAATTGTTGTGAGGCCTCTCTAATTTTTTAGGAACCGGAAAATTCGGCCTAGTGTTTGGAAGTCCACTGTTCCTAAAGCATTATCTAATTCGCTGTCACTAGATTCATTGAAACAAGACTACGGCATTCAAATAGCATTGAGAGGTGGAGAGTGGCTCGAGGTAGGTGGAGTTCGTGCGGAGAGTGGCGCCTTCGCGTTAATGCCTACTAGGGTGAATCTTTGAGGGTCATACCAATTGAAGAAAAAATAGGTGGAGGTAGATTCAACTAGCAGAAGAAGCCATTGAACCGGGTTGTTTGCAAGAGAAAAATAAAAGGTGTTTACGTCTTGAATTCTATATGCGATGTGAATAGAAGATAGTGATGCGAGAGAGGACTCGAAGCAACTGTTGGAGAAAAGGGTAGCAGCAGCAGCACAACGACATAGCAGAGCAGCAAGGCAGGACACTCGACTGCTGCTGCCCTCTGACTTTGAGTCAGGGCAGCGCAATCAATTGCCCTACTGCGATGGGGCAGAAGCAGCGGATTTGAGCCTAGGTCTGGTGATTAGTTTAAAGTCCAACTTCTTCTCTAAGTTAGATCGTATGGCTTTCATTGTATGATTATCGCTTCAGAATACATCGGATGGTTATTGTATCAAGATATCAATCTAGGATTTCTCTAGATCTCTATATATTATTGTATTGGCTTCCTTTGAAAGGTAAGAGTGAGTATTTCATTGAAGAGAGTTATGAGAGATTTGTATTGTAAATAACAAGTATCTTCTAGTGATGCTTAAGAAATAGATAGGGTCACGGTGAGAGTTGTTACTCTTGTATCTTTTTCTAGTTGAATATCATCTCAGTTATTTCTATCCCGGATTAGGGTTCGCCCAAACCTGGAAAAAAGTTTGTGCTGGTGTGTTTGGTTTGATCAATTATTTTACTTGGTTTGTTCGTAGTGATCGTGCCATATGAACTCAGCACGAAATTCCTAACAATTGGTATCAGAGCTTCCGCAAATCCTAATACTTCGCCCTTTGATTTTATTTCTTCGGTACACAGGACCTTTAGAACAATTTCTTTAGTGTTAGAAGAATTATCCTTGATATCTTTCTTTTATGTTCAGTAAAAGGTTTGCAATTTACGAAGTAGGGTAAATTGTAGTGACCCGCTTATTCTATTCAGTCAATGCAACTTGCCCCGTGAAACACTTACAGTGTAGTTGGCAACACTTCTCGAACATATTTATTTTCGGCCTCAAACAGAATTAATTTGGGATGTTGGAATGTCCCTCTCCCTTAAACAAACAGCTCCTAAATTGGGAGGCTAGGGCGAGTGCCAGAAAAAAGAAAATGCAACTAACCCCCTCAAGTATTGATCAATGCAAATAATACCTATGAAATATCTTTTTTTTTCTGTTTTTTTTTTTTTTTTGGGGGGGGGAGGGGGTTATTTGTTGTCTGGGTTAAAGATACTTTGAATGGAATGAAATGATGGGAAATACCCATTATCTCAAATGAGGAGCTGTCCAAAAGTATGGGGGGAGATTTAAACAATTGAGAAAAAGGCATTCTCATCATTTCATAGCGGTCCAAGTTTGTTTCATCTGGTCAACTGATGCAAACTAAGGGCATACCCTATATAAGATATGTCTGGGGTGTTATCTGCTTTGACCATTGCTTGAGGGCGCTATTTGCGTTGACATGATAACATAGTGGGGTTATTAACAATTTACCCTGTGAAATTATATTCACTATGAAACTATTTTAACTGCCGAAGTTTGATGTTTATATCATATTAGCAACATAATTTCCATATGCTTGATCATATTTTTTACAGGTTCTAGTAAAATTTCCCCTTGTTCACTCAAATACTAATTTTTTTCTCCCTCTTTGGTTTCAGCAAACCTGTGGAGCCCGATCGCCTTTTTGAATGCCTTCCCACCTCGCTTCGTCCTTCAGCTGAAGCTGATGGTGCTAAAAACTCGTCAGATGCGAAAAGTTTAGAGACTGCTATGTACAAACCTCCAACTCCCATTCCTCCAAGGATTTTACCTCTACTGCATGACTTAGCTCAACAGATGGTTCTAGCAGGAAGCCAGCAACAGTGCCTAAAAATTTACAGGTACTATATCTGTATGATACTTTTCATAGTATGGTCTTACATTTCAGCTTTTGGTGTAAACTTTTTTTTTTGGAGAGGGAAAGCTAGATTGTCCAATTGGGCTTAGAATTTTTCTAGGAAGTACTACTTTTGAACTATGTACCAATCATCATTAGTATCTATATACCTTGAGAAGGAAGTAGTATTCCATTATTCTGCAATCTGTTACTGTACTTTTTGAGTAATAAGCATAAAATTTTAAGGACACTTTCCTGTAAATTGAATTTGTGAATGCTAATATGTCCGGCTATTTAAATCTGCAAATCTTAATGTTAGGTGTTTAGGTGTTATATTTTTAAATTTTTTTTCGCGGGCAAGCTTGAAATGGTTGGCCCTTTTTACTGATTCATATGGGCTATCAGCGTGGTTCATTACCTTACCCAAAATAATCTTTTAAAAAAAATCATGCCCTTTATTTCACTTAAAATTTTCCCCTGCATCATTTTTGGCTGGTCGGTGTAAAACATTTTATTTCTGTTTTTATGTGTCATTCAGAGAAACTCGTGCTTCAGCTTTAGAATTGAGCCTTCGGAAGCTTGGGGTAGAAAGACTTGGAAAAGGTGATGTACAGAAGATGCAGTGGGAAGTTTTAGAGGCCAAAATTGGAAACTGGATTCATTTTATGCGAATTGCAGTAAGCATTGACTCGGAATATCTTTATCCAGTGCATATTTTCTTTGTTTCTTCTTTTTCTTTTTTGCAGCCATTTAACTGTGGCCGAAACAGGTCAAACTACTATTTGCTGCAGAGCGGAAAATTTGTGAGCAAATTTTTCAAGGGATCAATAATGTTCCTAAGGATCAGTGTTTTGCTGAAGTAACATCAAACAGCTTACTAATGCTTCTTAGTTTTGGAGATGCTATTGCCAAGAGTAAAAGGTCACCGGAGAAGTTATTTGTTCTTTTGGACATGTATGAAATAATGCGTGAACTTCAGCCAGAGGTATGAAATAATGCGTGAAATAATCCTAGATTATGCTCTTTATGCTTATCAAATTACAATTTCTTTCATATGAAGATGTCATCACTTTTATAGGTTTATCTTGTGAGATTTTTTTTTGAAGAATGCCCTAATTGGCAATAGCCATTGTCTACACCCCAAGACTTCTGAAGAAGAGTAGTAGTCAAACAAGAATTAAAAACCAAGATAGATGATTCATGATAGTGTACATGTTGTTTTCCATTTTCTCAATTTTAACATTCCATGTTTGAACTCGTTTTTATCTTCTTCTTTTTTTGTTTGTTTGTTTGTTGTTTGTAAAGAGCTCGTTTTGATCTTCAATTTGTTGATTTTGGCTTATGGAAGGATGTCTTATCATCTATCTCATACATGAAGTGCAGTGGCAATTTAATCTTGTAATATGGTTAATACAAAATTTCTGTTAGCATAGGTGGGTAGATAGTTTTCATAGTTACTGTGTTTAGGTGTATATACATTTGTGCATAATAAAACTTGGTGGAATTTTTTGGTTCCCTCTTCCATTTTGGTTGCTTCAATATTTAGGTAGATCATACACATAAAAAACTGTCTGATGTTGGTATGTTTAATTCTCTATCCTTCTAACATATATGGAAACTAAGGGGTTGTTTGGTTCCTTGCATTTGCAGTGGAAATCTAAACTTTCCCTCTAAAACTTTTGGACTCAATTACCAAAACCATACCTTTTATCATAACCTCTATTTTGTATGTTCCAATCATCAATTCCCTCCAAAAATTAGTGGATATTTAGGTAACAGAGGCCAAAAGTTTTGTAGGGAAATTTAAATTTCCACTTGCAAATGCAAATGCAATTGCGACTGGCACTTGCAAGGAAGCAACTCTCTAGGAGACACATTTCTTCATCATAGCCGACTCTACTACCGTTCCTTTCGAATTGATGTTCTCGTAAACTCAATGCAAATTTGTAAAAATATTGCATCCTGGCTTGTAGTGAGCTCCTCTTACAGCAAATAACATAATGTTAAACTTGGACCTTTGCATATTTGCCAAAAGGGTTGGAAATCGCATGAGCATATCAGGTGTGTCTCCTTTGTGTGTTGGTCTCTGATATATATATATATATATATAGATATATATATATATATATATATATATATATAGAGAGAGAGAGAGAGAGAGAGAGGGAGAGGGAGAGGGAGAGGGAGAGGGCTCTAGGGCTCTACCTCACCCTTATTTTGAAAAGGAGTTCGTATCTTGGAGGACCTCAAAATAAGAGGTTAGTAGGGCCTTAGTGGATCACCTCCCTCTCTCTCTCGAAATATATATAATTATGTCTTGCAACGGGTAGTGTACGGATTGGGTTTGGGATATACCTATACTCTACCCTACTTTTAAAACCCTTACCCTAACAGGTCCGTAGAAATTTTAAATTACCCTACCCCAACAGTTAAGGGTAAATATTTTTATCACCCGACAGGGTAAAGGGGGGAACGGTAATACCATATTACGTTAAAAAAAAGGCTTTAGTTATACTTTTACCATATTTTTTACAAAAGGATGTCAAATTGAAGCAAAAAACATACAATAAGTACATATATTTTGACGATATTTCTGCTTTATATGCGATGTTCATTTTATGGTTATTGCTTCTTACGCACATCCTATTCATACCAATTATATTAATCTCTCTTTTTCCTTAATACTTCATCAGATTGAAACAATTTTTGATGGTAGAGCTTGCTCTGAGATGTGTGAAGCTTCACTTAGTTTGACTAAGTGCTTAGCTCAAACTGCCCAAGAAATATTTGGTGATTTTGTGGAAGCAGTTGAAAAAGATGCAACAAAAACATCTGTTCAAGATGGAACTGTGCACCCTCTGACTAGCTATGTCATAAATTATGTCAAGTTTCTATTTGAGTAAGTTCTATGCCTAAGTCATTTGTTTCCAACTGTTTGAAAATGCCTTTGTTCTCTATAACAAATGTCCCATCTATCTTTGATTCTCCTAAACGGATAAACTAGAATATGCTCCTATCTTTTATGAGCTTTTAATTTAGATTTTGTTATCTTTCTCAGACTCTACTTTGTTCTGAGTACTGACTTCATCTTTTTTTTGTTGTATAAAACTTTAATTTCCTCTTTTTTTATTCTGAATATTTCTTCCTTTGAGGCTACTATATTGAATTATATTCTGCTTTTAACTAAGATTTGGTGGGTGCTTGCTTATCATATTATCCATTCACTAAATTGGCCCCATATGTTTCGAGCCTGGTTATTTGGATTGCAAATAATCATGCCTCTATAATTTACTGTTTTTGAAAGATATATGCCAACTATGATAGTGTTCATGAACATATAATTTGGATGCAGCGTGGATTAGGTTTATTGTTTGTGGGCTGTGTCTATAATCCATATCCTCATTGTTCCTAAAAATTAGACCGAAATTTCTGTCTATAGACATGGTTACTGAATTTGTTTCACTTTTTATTTTATATATATGAAGTGAGGTATAGCATTTCAATTTCTATCCTGTCATGTGTTAGTGCAGTGTATGTATTTTTTTTTAATGGCGCTTCTCTGTTTAATTCAATATAAATTTCTGTGATAGGCTTTAGAGAGTTGATTAAATCTTTATGAGCTAGTCATGTGTAGGATCTGCTTACTATCTCACTTTAGTACACTCCAAATTTTAGTGAAATAATAGAGGACTATCAAATGCTTACAGAGGTCAGACTTCAGAAGGTTGTTGGGCTTGTTGCTTGATATATCACATCCTTGTGAGTAGCGAATTTAATGGTACGATAGAGTAATTGGATGGTCAGTTCTATATCACATAAAATAATAGATGAGTAGATAATTGAGAAGTTTGGACGCAGTACTCCAATTTCTCTTCTCAGTTGTTTGGGTTCCACGCCTATGCCACTTTCCTTCCATACAACCAGTCCTTGTAAATGATATTAGAGCCCATGGTTTATTTGGCCTCAAGGATGTTGTGGCTTTGGGACTTTTAGGTGCCACGGGTGTGGCTTAAAATGGAGGCTCATAAATCATAATTGGTTCTAGTTGATGTTGGCTTCCTTAATGCAGTTTTCTATGTCACGACCGACAGCAAAAGATTTAACATGGCTCATCTACGAAGGTTTTGTCGAGATCTCTCAATGTGGTCTTTGCTGGGCTTAATCTGATATGTGAGAGGTGTTTGTTTGTTTGTTAGGAGTGTAGTATGCATGGGAAAGGAAATAGAGCGGGGTTTAGCCAAAAATTAGGTAGAATAGTAGATGGTAAAATGAGTTTGTATATTTTGTTAAGTTGAATGATCTATATTAATTTTATTTACCGTATCACTTTTGAGGAGAGCATTGGGTTTCAGGCTGGCTAAACAAAGAATATTCATGATAAAGAACATGGAGGTAACTTTACCCTTTACTCTATTTTTACTTTTTAGGAAAAGGAAAAAAAACATTAGTTCGCATAACACGTGGAAAAAGAGAACTTCATAGGTGGCCGAAGAATGTAGTTGAATTAAGCACTTTGCATGGGACTACTTTTTGGCCAGACATGCATCCAGTTCATGTGGGAACATAAGGCAAGTGCTCTTGGAAGCAACGGCGGATGACAAAATAGGTTGTGGAGTGTATATGTTCTAATTCTGAAGATTTCTTGAGCTCAAAGCCTCAAACAATTCACCCCTTCTCCCCCGTTCCACAGTTAACATTTTCTCAGTCCCTTCACTGTCAAATCAAAGCATCCACGTTGAGCAGAGTGATCTAGATGCTGGAAAGAATATGTTCAAATTTATGGGGGTGGTTTTGAATCTTACATGTTTTATGTACTGTGTTCCATTTTTATCATCAATTTTCAACGTTCCATTTTCAATAATGTTGTTAATTGATATGAAAGGCACGTAAAAAACACGCTTCTTGTTTGTCATATTATATAGTTAACAATGGTAATAATCGGTATGAACTATTATATAGTAAACAGTGCTAATAATCAGTATGAAAGGCACTTACAATACACGTCAGCGTCCAACCAAATACGTGTGTCTCCCATTATTTAGTAGTAGAGATAAAGCATATGATAATTTGGATCTATGATTGAGTTTAATTGTGAGTTAAATGTATTTGAAATGTCTTCTAGAATATGATATGGCAGTCATTTGATGCACATTTATTTAGTTATAAGGTCCCCCTGCCCATATAATTTACTATGCACACAATAAAAAACTGGCCTCTTTAAGTCTATGAGAACATTGTTAGCTTTCTGGAAAACTATATTGAGGTTACCTTCATTCATATAATTACACTTGTACCTGGATTTCTTAGGCCCATTTTTTCCGGGCATCATTTGGGCAGACAAATCATACTTGACCCAAATACACTTAATAATCAGTTCTAACATATTTTTCTTATTTATTGTTTACCTGTAACCATTTACATGGTTACTGAGTAATGTACGGATAATTATCTGACAGAAGTAAGCATCTGTTTTTTTGTATAGTTATCAGTCCACACTGAAGCAGCTTTTCCAGGAGTTCGAAAACGGAGATGATTCAAATTCTCAACTGGCAGTTGTAACCATGAAGATTATGCACGCTCTTCAGACTAACCTGGATGGCAAATCCAAGCAATACAAAGATCCTGCTCTAACTTACCTATTCCTTATGAATAACATCCACTATATGGTTAGATCAGTTAGAAGGTATGCTGATATGCAGTTTTAAAAGTTAAGATGCCATGAAACGTATAAACTGACACTCGTCACGTTGTTATTTGCAGATCTGAAGCAAAGGATCTGTTGGGCGATGATTGGGTTCAAAGACACCGAAGGATAGTGCAGCAAAATGCAAATCAGTATAAGAGGGTTGCTTGGGCAAAGGTTTTTACTTTGACAAAGCTCAACGTCTTATCAAATAACAGTCTTTTGTTAATAGAATTGCGTTATATTGATGTTTTGACTTTGTATCCTTATCCTTTTTTGTCCGTTTGATTTCTTACTCTACAGATTCTGCAGAGCCTTTCTGCGCAAGGTTTGACTTCATCGGGTGGTGGGAGTAGTGTGGGGGGTGATGGAGGAAATAGCAGTGGAGTCTCAAGGGCAGCAGTGAAAGAGAGGTCACTAATCTTTTATTCTTATTTATGTTTTAGGTTTTCTTTACCATATGTCAACTAACTTACAAATATATTCTATTAGGATCCTAATTTCATGCTAATATCTATTAGATCCCTCATTTAACCGATAATCAAAAGAGGTCATTTTCAGTAATTTCTATCTGAAGATTGACCTAACCATTGCTGGAAGCTAATGAAAATATGGAACAATGTGTTTTTTTACTTGTATAGAGTTATATTGTAAAATATTGTAATTGAATGAATTTAGGCCAACCAATGTCCAATGATTAACTCGAGGGACCTTTTTCTGATTATTTTACTAATTTAAGGACCAAGTCGATTTTAGTTAACAAATTGAAGGGCCAAATAGATGTTAGCTAATTTATTGGGGAACTTGGTGCAAAATGCTTGTGAGTTTAAGGTCTTCTTTATTAAGAAAACCTTATTCTATTAATGGATTTTCCAAAGCTGACTCGGCCTCCTTTCCAGGTTCAAATCTTTTAACATGCAGTTTGAGGAGCTTCATCAAAGGCAATCTCAGTGGACAGTTCCCGATCCAGAGTTGCGTGAATCTCTAAGGCTTGCTGTTGCTGAGGTTCTATTGCCAGCATATAGATCTTTCATGAAACGTTTTGGGTTAGCTTCCTTCCACCTGCAAATATTATTTGCATTGTTACAATTTTACTTGGATCTGCTTTGTAAGTGGAATTGGTCTTACCATTTTATCAAAGCGATTATCAAGAAGAATACATATTTACTACTCCTGTCTCAACATTTCATAGCTTGAGAAGTAATTTTACAAATTGTCCTAAGCAGGGCCGGCCCCGAGGCGAACTCCCAAAATGGGCCCCCACATAGAATTTGTTTTTTTTAAAAAGTTGGTATTTTTTTGTTTTTTTTGGCTACAATTCTGAAAAAAACTGAAATGTATTGTGAAATAGATGGAGATTTAGGAATTTGAGAAATAAATCTCCGTACAAACCCAAGTCCAACTAAAATAAGCCAGCCTAAGTACTAATTTACAAAACAAAAGCCCCAAAAAATTAAATTTGGGGTCCCTAAAAAACATTACGGGCAAAACACGTATATATTAATACAAGGAATTTTTTTTTTGGGCCCCAAAAAATGTGCAAAATTCGGGGGCCCAAGGCAGCCACCTTGCCGGCCTCGAAGCGTGGCTGGCCCTGGTTCTAAGAATATATTCTTATGCCTGCTTTTTTTTTTGTTGTTGTTGCTTAAAATGGGGTGCTAAATTGCAAAAGATTTACCTGTTGTTCACCTTCAATGGTGTGAAGCTACTTTTTGTAGCTGTTAGTTTTACAAGTCTGGGATGTAAACCAGGTGTCTGATGTGTGTCCTGTTATGTTGCATGGAATCTGTTATTTGTGTAGGTAATCATGATAACTTTTGACATCTCAAAGGAAAGGAATATTTATATATTTTGCAACAAAACTTCTTGTTTTACTTCTTACTGTTTGATACTTAAATGAACTGTTTACCATAAGATGAGAAAAACTTTCTGATATCACCCAAGCATGGTTTCAAAAAGCGGTAAAAAGCATCGCTTAAGCGGTAAAGTCACCGCTTAACTCTTACGCGTCGCTTAAGCAACACTTTTTTACCCGTTAAAAGAGCTGTTTAATTTTTGTACCCAATTTGGACTTGACCCGACCATACCTGATATTGGATATTTTCTTTTCCCTTGCTTCTGTGATGCCCTGGCCCCCAAATAGGTATTTTGTGGTTTTCTTTTTTTCTTTTTTCTTTTTTAATTTTTTCTTTTTTCCTTTTTTAATATTTATTTGTATTTTAAATATATTTTAATTTTTAAAATTAGCAAAACGCTTTTTTCGCTTAAGCAAAATCGGAGGCCCACAGCTTTATTTTTTTTGAACGCCAAGTGTGCCCTTATTTGCTGTTATATTGTTGTCATTTGAGAATGATATTACACACATATAGTGAAGGGTACTCATTTATCTTTGAACTAAACAAAGTCAAATTTTTGATGCAAAGGTTTTGCATCAATTTTACTGGGAAAAATACATTTAATCACCGATATCTGCATGATATCTACATGCTTTAATTCTTATCTTTTTTAGTTCTGAACTCTTCATCGTTTATTTGTTTTCATTTCAGGCCACTTGTTGACAGTGGAAAGAATCCACAGAAGTATATAAGATACACACCCGAAGATCTTGATGGAATGCTGGGCGAGTTTTTCGAGGGAAAGGTACCTGGAGCTTAGATAGATAAGTGTTATGTGCTCTGTAATTTTGTAATCTAATGGTTAGATCCCTTCGTAGTAGTAGCTTGTTTATAAATATATAATGTTGTTCTCAGGGGTATTTATTGGTTTTGACTGAATAGAGAGAGGGTGATGGGGTGTGCAATGTGATGATGTATTTCTTTGTGTATATTTTTTGATTAAACAAAATAAGACAATTCATTGGGGAGCCGTGGATAAAAGCGCGTTTGTTTCCCACCTTTTCCTTCAAAAAAAAAAAAAAAAAAAAAACAAACAAACAAAAACAACTGCCTTTGTGGGTCTGTGTGTGTTTATATATATATATATACTCCCCTTCCATTGCGCACTAGGCCGCAGTGTGCACTCGGTCTTCCCACCTTCGTATTCGAATCGTTCACATTGATGAGCTATACATCTAAATTAGTTTAAATATTTAAAATCAAATTATTTAAAATTAATTTGCCCATCAATCATGTGACTATAAAAAATAACGATTTTCAGCCGTATAATTTTGTAATACTTCAATGGATGGGCAAGTAAATTTTAAATGATTTGATTTTACATATTTAGACTAATTTAGATGTGTAGATCAATGTAACGATTCGGATCGTCAATACGAAGGCGGGAAGGCCGAGTGCACACGGCGGCCTAGTGTACAACGGAAGGGGAGTCATATATATATATATATATATATATAAAGCTTATCAAAAATTGTTTTGATTATTGTACCTTATCTTAGCTCAATCTAAAATTTTCTTCCACCGATGCACATGTCTTGGTATGGATGAGGAAGAAACTATATGGTATCCTATTAGGAACGTATATCGCCAGTTAAGTAGTAGACTTTTCGACTTAACCAATTCTCAAACTTTTACAACTGAAACTATATGATTATCATGTTAGGAACATATATGAACAGCTAAGTACATGACTACGACTTTTACATATGTGGTTGAAACTTCAGTTGTTTCATCCTCATCTATACCAAGGCATGTATGCACCACGGTTGAAGAAAAATTTAGAATTCTGGTTTAGAGGGATTTTGATTGTAAGTGGATGGTTTATTATATTTCGGATATAAAAATGTGTAGTTGGGATTATATGCTTGTATTATAACAGTGTTGTTGAACCAGTAATACACTTAGGGCTGCAATCGAGCCGAGCCCAAAATACCTTCAGGCTCGAGCTCGGTTCGTTTACAAAATGAGCTCAGTTTTGAGCTTGAGCTCTTTGATCGTATTCGAGCCATTCGGCTCGCAAGCTTAGCCTAAAAAAAAAAAAAAAATCAAGTTCGAGCTCGGCTTGTTTACGAAATGAGCTCAGTTTTGAGCTCGAGCTCGGTTCGAGCCGAGCTTTGACCGAGCTCGAGCCGAATAGCTCAGCCCTAATTTATACACTCAGACCCAACTTCCCGTGGTTAAAAATACAATACAAAGTGGATAGGAGAGAGATTAAAAAAATAAACTATCTCTACTATTTTAATAAAATAGTAGAGTTGAGATTTATAACAAACAAGCCCTAACTTTGTAACTATATAAACACGTATAATACACGTTCAAACTATATCCAACAAATATAAATATGCACTGTACTTGTAGCTCAAATCAAAACATTCAAATACAAACTAATTTTTTCTTATTCGATATATATTCAATTTAATTGATTGATTTTATTTTTTTAAGAAGTGCATCGCATGATTATACTAGTAATTGTAAAAGGAATTACCTACCATGCTATAAAAATATATATATGTTTGTTGATTACCATTCCTCAAACCCTGGATTTCTTCAATGGCAAATTGTAAAAGCTCAATCAATAGACAAAGAGTAAGGATGGTCTATAAATTATTATATGTTATATAAGGTAAAATAGGAGGACTAACGATGTCTTGTTAAGGGTGTGGGATGTAACTGAAAGTGAAATTGCAGGTGCAAGCAAAATTTTACAGTTTTTTGAAGGAAAAAAAAACACTAAATGAACATTTATTAAAATTTATCTCCATACTTTTTCAATTTAGTTATCAACATAATCTCCATACTTTTCCTTTTCTTGCAACTTATATTTTTACAAGTTTCTCAATGGAATGAATTGCTCTGATTTGAGGCTAGCGGATGGGTGGGACCGAGAACCTCAGTTTAATGAAATTGAGGGGCCTAGGCTTATCCCCGATGCGGCGCGGCGCGGGCACGGCTCTTATGTTGAACGTCAAAGTATGCTCCGGCATTCTCTCAAAGAGTCAACCACGTATTCCCTCCTCTAAACCTTTTTCCATCTAAAATGATAAATTTAAAGAAAACGGATAAAAAAACAACAAATACATCAAGAGATGTGTCCCATGGTTGACCAATCTTTCCATCAAAGCTAGGCATTTGATGCAGCTGGCTATTAGATAATCATTCCTATGTTGTAGATTGTTGGGCAAACGGTTCAACCAAAAGAACAGAGAAAATTTTGATGTAGTAGACTTTTGGATATATGATATCCGTAAAATTTAGTACTTTTTGTTACGGTTAACCTATTGAAACTGGTGGCCGTACGATTACTGTTCTATAAATAATAATAATAATAATAATAATAATAATAATAATAGAGGAAAGTAATAAGAAAAATATTTTTAAACTATTATAATGGGAGAGATGGGGTTGGTAAACAAATAAACAATTTTTTATTTTTTTGTGTATGTGTGTCAACATGTGCAGCGCACGTGTTGGTAGTTTTTTTTTGTCTTTTTCATTTTCCCTTCACGTGCATCGCACGTGCATAATACTAGTATTTTAAAATTCAAGAGAAGAAACTAATTATATTATTATTCATGGTCAAAATGAAGTACACATTAGAAATAGCTTTTCTTCACTCTTTTATAATATACATGAACTTATCTTCAAAGAATGGACTGTAACTTCTCTAGAACCAGAGCGCAGCCAGCTAATTAGCTGCAGCGTTTCCTTCCCGTTAAACATGAGAGAACTTGTGCTCTCTGAAATGCTTCAGCAATTCCAATACTTCTCTCCAAATTAGCTTGCTAGGATTAGAAGACTTGTATGATTTCCATAGGTGTTGTATATAGGTACATATCCTGTATTGCGACACCCAGCTACAATACAACCGTACAACTCAATTTAAATTATTATATCAATTTGAGTTAAACTTAATAAAAATAAGGGTTTTGTATAAAGGTCCCTAACAAATTTCATATGCCAAAACATCCCCCCACAAATTATATTTGTGAAGAAGTCCCAAACAATTAGAGTTGAATTGCAAAAAAACCAATTTCAAATTAAGTTTCTTATAATTTAGTATGATTAATAGCTAATCATGGCTCTTTACCACTTGGATACCTCATGTACCTTTCCCTCAAATCCTCATATAACTCAGTTTTACCACATTTTGAATAAACCATAAACTCTCTCGAGTAACTTTTATGCAAAAAGAACAGAAAAAAACTAACAAGAAGTGCTTTTTTGGAGTATGACCATAATAAGATTAACATTAACATTAAAATTTAAAAAAAAAAGGGGAAATTCCAGTCCCAATCCGGATATATTATCAGATATGGATATTTGGATATATATCAATACACCTATTTGACCTAATACCACCTATTAATACACTCAAAAACTACATAAAATAAAGGAAACAAAAAAAACAGATACCAGAATTAAGTGAGAGAAATCAAAGAGAAGCACATTAAAGACGAGAAGTATGGAAAAGTATGGAAGTAGAAATTGACATGTTCACCGTCTAACTTACCTAAACAAGATGGTTTTATGCAAAACACATTAACTCATATATGTCATAAAGACATAATAAAATTTCGCCAATGTCTCCTTCGAGTTAAGAGATGGGTAAAACTATCTAGATGTAGAAGAGAAAGAAACGAAAGGAACAATCTTCTTATAATATTTCCTTATGATTTTTACTGTTGCATACAATGTCACTCACATTTGAAAATATATATCATAAAAAGGATGATGTTTATCTTGCATAAAATATCATCCACATCTTGTAAATATAAATCATAAACTTTACATATGATATCATTCACTTTTTATGTCATTATTAATTCTTCTATTTATTTAGCACACGTGCAATACACAGCAAAGGCAAAGATAGAATCAATTTAAGAACAACAAATCAGACGTACCCTATCAAGGTTTTGGCTGAGATTGGATCGGAATCGTGATGAAGGGGATTAGGGTTTGGGAGAATAAGATTTGGGGAAGAACAATGCAAATTTTTATTGAGATTCAACTTCAATTACAAGCTAGCCTTTTAATTGGTGGCGGTTTCGTTACAGGACAAAGACTCAATTACAAGCACGTGCAGTGGACTCTACTTACCCGCCATCCCACACATTAAAAGTGAGAATACAAAAGTGCGTAATGAACACCCTCCTCTCCAAAATCTCCTCTGTTAAAACACCCTTAAAAGCTAGCTATTAAAGGGAGGAAACCCAAGTTTATTTCAACCCACATCGGTTACTCAAATAACCGATATGAGACTCAATGGTCCCTAACAAGACTCAATGGTCCCTAACAAACCACACGCTTCCACTACAACTCCCACTCTAGGGCACCAGCAATTTTAATCTAGCCACTAAGTAGTCATTTCCAATTCTCGGGTCAAACACTAATTTTAATCCAACCCGAGAATTTGGATTAAAATTAATCCGGGTTAGCCCTTTCCCATTCCCAACCCCAAGGTAGCCCTTTAAGAGCACCGCAGATCAAGAGCATGGAACCTGCTTTGATACCAATTGAAACGAACCCAGGAGAACTCACCCGTAAAAGCTAGCAGCTAAGGAAAGGGAACCCAAGTTTATTTTCACCACACATCGGCTACCCATATAACCGAAATGAAACTAAATGATCCCTAACATACACTACCTTTTCCTGACAAAAAGATACCTCTACAGATTACATTCCAATTTTTGGGTTAAAAAATCATCAAATTTGAAACTTAGAAGAGAACAAAAAATTGAAAACTGATTCTAGGATCCGAAATAGGAAAATAGCCGCCTAAGAAAAGGGGAGAAAATTGGTGATATAAACCAAATTCACCACATAATACAAATCAAGCACATGATGTCCATCTTCACTATGAAGATCAAATTTAACCAATAACCATCACAACCAACAACTGTTGACTGGCATTAAAGCCAGTTCATTCGGAGAGAAAAGATTGTCGCACAACAAATACGCATTGCAAATCGGATGAAAATTTACCAGGTTATAAATAAGGATATACTAAACTCTGCTGAAATAAGAAAAATCTCTCGAACGAGAGTTCAGCTCAAACAATTGAGTACTAGGGAAAACTTCGCTTTATTTCTATCAAGGCCTTGTGATTGCGCAGTATGTCCATCCCTTTACGATACCCTGGTCCTACTCATCTGCAACCAAATCAATCAATAGAAAGCTATTGAGAACATCAACAAGAAATTTGAAGTAATTAAGAAAAGAAACTCAATATTAGGAGAAATTTTATTCATTACACTTTTGGTGACATTTGACATATTTTGGTGAAAATAACCGATTTTTTATAGAAAAATATGGTGAAAAATGAAGATAAAGAAAGCAAGAAACCACAAGCTATGGTTGCAGTGACCCTTCAAAATGAGTCTCATGTTTGCCTGGCACATAACTGAAACATGAAAATCTCATTCAGGTCAACAATCGACTCAAACTAACTAGTCCAAGAAATGTGGCTAAAATGTCTTGAATATTTTGTGATTGCATTGTGTAATAAGAGGAGCATGAAAAGTATTTGAGATCAAACGTAGTTGGGGAATGAGACGGATTAACTTACAGCTAATGAATTGAGGTTACTCAGGATGTTGGAACTATTGGATATAATCAAAATACACAATGACATACATAGCATTAGAAACTGCAAATAATTTATAACTAATATGAAATAACCATATTATCCCTGTTAACAGAAAATCCGATCTTAAACTTATTGAGCTTCATAATGTGCTTCAATATTTGATTCAACAAGGTAGGTATATTTAATTATCTAGTTTGATCCATTGCTTTATCTTTTTAGTTTCTTTTCTTGATGCACATCTGATTGTCATCGATGACTGATTACTGCTGCTATGTGCTCCTGATATTTTCCTGAACTTTTCTTGCTTCGGAGGACCCTCTTTGCTGAGATTTACTGGATTTCTCGTCTATCAGTTTTCACTTCAATTATAGGTTGCTCCTAATGTTATCTTTCTATATGTTTAGATACTGCTGCTTTTCTGTTTCTTTCTCTTTCTAAGTTTCTAAGTTTCTTCTGTTGGTTCTGTAATATTTTGATACTATACTTTGATTACTAGCTTGTCACTGTTGTTAGACAACAAGTATCTTCTGTTGAACTGATCTTGTTATTTTTATTTTGTTGAATATATATAGTATGCGGCAGGAGCTTTTTAAAGCTCTATCCTTATTATCAAATATATATATATATGAAATAACCATAAGCCACTATGTTTCCAACATTCAAAATTCGCAATTAAATTAATATTTATACAACAAATAACTAATACAACAAAATATAGCATAAGCTCAAATGGATAATAACTAATTTGAACTAGCCTTTTTTTTGCTAACTACTAATATGAACTAGCTATTAGCAATTATGTATCCAACAGTCCCATTAAATCTACCTCTATATAATTGAAAACTTTTGTGATCTTGTTTCACTGTTTAAAAATGAATATTATACATATACAACCATGTCCAAAATATTTCTCAGAGTTAGTGTCAGTGTTAGTATCTTCATCGTGTGTTCATGTAACATAAATCATGTCTCCACTAGTATGAACAATCAGAAGACACAAATTAGGAGATTTTATTGCTAAAAGGCTTACCAGCACCGATTTAGAGTCTTGATTTTAGCTCCTCAGCCACTGCATCAATGAATTCCTCAGTATTCAGATAATGCTCACGAGATACCCTGAAAAAAGACAACAAAATAATTGGCCAATGTTTCAATCAAATCAAAAGGGTATTGCATGAAAATTAACAGATGAGTTGCAAAGGGCCAAACAGTACTTTGATCCATGAATGAGGAGGGCGAGATCCTTTGTCATCTTTCCTGACTCCACAGTTCCAATGCAAGCAGCTTCCAGTTTTACAGTGAAATCAAGCAGTCTAGCATTGTCATCTAGCTTTGCTCTGTTAGAACACGCAGTTACATAGTTTCAGCGAAGCAACATACCCATGGTATTACATACGGCGACCTTCTAAAGTAATTATAGATTTTAGGAAATACGGGAATAACGAGTGTTCTTAACTGCAAGTACTATCAGAAAGCAACTACTACGTAAGTAGTTTGCTTAAATATAGGAGGGTCTGTTAAGTATATGAGGGCTTGTATAAATCTAAGTCAGATCAGAATATGAAACAATTCCTAAATAGACCTAGCTCTAATTTGGATAAATGAGGGAAAATCAACGAAGATGGTCTGGAATTTTGCAACAAATGGCCACTGATGGCGCTAGCTAATAAGACTGCAGTTAATGGAGCAAAGAGGACTAAGGTGGTCCTAAATAGACTTGAATGGAGGCAGGTAAGGAGGATTTAGTGAATGCTAATGTAACAGAGGAGATGTCTGTTGGAAAAAAACGCTGAAAGAGAGAAAAGATTCATGAGACCAAACCAGAAATTTAGGGATGAAGGCTTGTTTTGTTGTTGATTTTCTCACAGCAATATGTAAAATAATATGTGCAAAAACCATTTGAATCGCGCTCCTTATAAGGTAAATATATGTGAATAGCATGACAGAACTCAATAGGTAATGAAGACCAAAAAATAACAAAGGTCAACATTTCCATACCTGTGAGCAAGGCCTCGTGACCAGGCAAAGATTGAGGCAATGCTATTGGTGCTGGTCTCACCTCCTGTCTGGTGGACCCTGTAGTGTCGAGTTACTGTCCCGTGAGCTGCTTCAGCTTCAATTGTTTTCCCATCAGGACACACCTGAAGCAGACAGAGATCATAGATTTTGCCTTCCAATAATGAGAAATTGTATGAGGAGTCAAGTTATATTAACACAGAAGAACAGTTTCTATGAGGACACAGTTATATTAACACAGGACAGTGTCTATGAGGACATTTTAATCAGAGTAAAAACCAGTTGTCTCTTAAATTAGCAAAAGTGGAAGGTAAAGTTAAGGAGTTAGTGGTTGATGATTTTTTTAGAACTACTGATCAAATATACTAACAGTTATATTTTAACCACATGCATTTACAGTGACTTCACCAGCCTTGATGAAGGTCTTGACCGATCAAGTTAAAATAATAATAATAATAATAATAATAATAATAATAATAATAATATAAACACTGGTAAGTTACTTGTTCAACCAAACTAAGCTTGGAAAAAGCTAACAATTGTTATTGTCATTTCAAAGCTGTGATTGATCTTTTGCACATAAGGTTGGCACTTAGATAGCAGTCTTCAAACAGAAGTTACAATGGAACATATTTCACACGGAAGTGAAGTTAAATAAGTTCATATGCATACCAGTACTGATGTCATCAAGCCTAGAGACCCAAAACCTGGAGAAGGGCAACAAGAGTTGTATTAGTAATAAGCAGACAAAACCCCCTTCTTTACAGAACAAATTCAAGATTGCCTAAGGTAAAGTAAAGTTTGAACCTTGAGCTAAGAAGTCACTCTGGACATCACCATCATAGTTCTTACAAGCCCACACATAACCACCTTCACTCTTAAGCGCATAAGCAACCATATCGTCAATGAGACGATGTTCATACCTGTCAACCATCAAAACGCATTAGGGAAATGCTGCAAATATTTGCATGCAATCATAGTAAGAGATCAAAATAGTTACCATATTCCAGCAGCCTCAAACTTGGATTTCCATGAAGCTTCATAAACTTCCTGGAAGATATCCTTGAACCTGCAGGAAGGAATTAACAATGTGCTAAGTCGAGCATATGGCATATCACGAAGGTGATTCTAAAAAATAATAAGTACATGCTTGAACAAGGAAAAGGTTACTGTGGACCAGGGAGTTTATGTTGATTCCACGAAAGAAGGAAAAGGATGGCTTGGCATATCAGTTTGCATGGGGATGTGATGATCAAAATTTCAACGAAAGAATAGGGTTGAGCTAGTGGACCCAAGCTAAACTTGTGTAAATTGTGAACAACTACTTTACAAAGTAGATTTGCATCTAGACTAGATTTTACATATCCAAATACTTAAAAGTCATGGTTGTTGTTACTGCCAGCTTTTACATACCTTCCATCATACTTCTTCAGAATTGTGTTTTTTGTGCAAAGATAAAGGGGCCACTTCTTCTCGTAGGCAGTGTTCATGGAAGCATCAGCAAAGGAACGGATAGACTGCACACAATTGGATATGAAAACACTAAAACTTACCATTACTGAGAAAAAATTTACTTTCTAACTCTGTCAGTGATATAAATGAACTGCAAATCAACGAGATAAAGAAACGTAGAGCTTATACCTCATCAGTGTTATACATTGCTATGGCTACTCCTCCTGCACCAGTGAAGTTGTAGACCTCTAATTCTACCTCCTCCTCTTTTCCCTCTATGACATGCAAGAAAAGAGATCAAACATAATTACAAGTAGAATTAGCAGTCACGGGAATAAATTGACTTTCTTTAACCAATAGTAGCCCAAAAGTAACAGATAAAAGAATAAGTTTTAATATGATTCTAAGTTATCAGCAAGGAAACATGAACAACATATCCTCCTCACCAAATACTAATTTGAGCTTGCCAGGTCCCTTGATAACTGTATCAGTGGCTTTGTACTGATCACCAAACGCATGCCTTCCAATGCAAATGGGCTTTGTCCACCCTGAAAAAAAAAACCAAGAATCAAATTATGCAAACAAATAAAAAGCAAAAGCAAAACAACGAAATCAATACTTAAGAAAAGGCCACTAGTGTAAGATACCTGGAACTAGACGTGGAACATTTTTGCATATGATTGGCTCTCTGAACACAGTACCTTCATAGGGAGAAAGGGGGATTTTTTTTGAAGTGCTATTACTTTCTCCCATAAATTACATGATTCAAAGTTGACACTGAAATAATTTAGTCATCATACCATTCAAGATGTTCCTGATTGTTCCATTAGGGCTCTTCCACATGGATTTCAAGTTGAATTCCTTAACGCGAGCTTCATCTGTACAAATGAATATTGCATAAATTACAAAATATCATGTGACAAGGATTTGCCAAACTGCAATTTCTACGACACGTGACAAATATTTCAAAAATAAACCAGTTGAAAACAATCAGATAAGCCTAACCAGGAGTAATTGTTGCACATTTGATAGCCACATTGTACCTGCAGGGTAGTCATGTTAGTTAGATCTCAAAAAATGAACAAAACTTTTTGGGCTGTAAATCTTTCTTTTCAGATTCTAACCAAAACATTATCAGTTAAGTTCACATGCTTGCAAAGATGAACAATAGAGATTATGCATTGCAGGAGATAGAAACTACTGAAGTACTATTACAGATACTCAAATTTATGCATAGATGCATATTCTGAAAATAAATAGAAAAACATGTATTCGGGAAGAAGAAAAAAAAAAACATAACAGCTTCAAATTCCATATTTCTAATACTTACTTAAGAGTAGCTTCTGCACTCTCCACTGTAACCTTGTCCTCAGTGGCATCACGGTGAGGAAGGCCAAGATCAAAGTACTTAATATCCAAATCCAGGAAAGGAAAGATCAGCTGCGCAACCAATCAAAGCATCAAACTTCAGTCGTAATTTATTAAGTACATGAAACATAAAGAAAAGAAACTATCAACAATAATAACAATGATAACAATTGATAATTTGATATCAATAATTACATACCTTATCTTTAATTGACTGCCAAAAGATTCGAGTCATTTCATCCCCTGCACCATTTGTAATAACATCAAATATTGCCAAAAGATTCCGAGTCATTTGTAATAACATCAAATATTACAAATCCAGAACCATAATTCACAAGAGTCTAAATGTAAATATGAATTACAGAATCCGGATTCACGTCACTCTTAGTTACACCCACAAGATTTCCCATTGGAACTGATACTAACTTTTGGCTCAAAAGTACACAATGATAATGCACTACTAAGTCCGTTGTACTGAAAATCACACAAATAAGTGAGGAGGAAACCATTCTACAATTCAAACATACAACAAATATGCCCATAGAATTTTCTCGAGAGCCCCCATTTCTAACGGTTAGTTTTGCATATATTATGTCATTTGTTATTTTGAAAGAAAAAAAAACAAGTAGAAGTATTTTAAGTCATTTTTTCCATACTGACCCACTTTTTGAAAATATTGACCAAACTGATCCACTTTCGAAAATTTTACCCAACAGACTCAGTTTTGGACACAAGCATAAAACGCTATTGACAATAACGACATATATTATTTTGATGCCGTTGTTGCAAATAGCGACACATGTAAAAAAAAATGTTCCCGCTATTGGGAATAACGTCATCAGTATATCTCGCATGCACTTAGAAATTCTATGACTTAAGGAAAAAAATTGTAAGTAAAAATCGCTTATAACAGATATCATTATTCCCAATAACAGCATAATTAGCCTGATGCCGCTGTTGGGAATACCGGCATAAATTCGTGCAGGTGCATTAACTTCAAGCCCAATTTCGACCATGATACAGCCAGTATCTCTCAAAAACTTAAAACATGAAAGTTATAGATTTTTTTCTTAGCGTTTCATAGCATTTTGAATCATCTCAATCGGAGTTCGGATGATAAAGTTATGTCCATATTACATAGCAATGTTGAAACTGTCCAGAAAATTTTACAAGTGAAAATTACTTATAACTGATGCCGTTATTCCCAATAACGGCATAATTAGCCTAATGCCGTTATTAGCCATAACGACATCAGTATAATCCACAACGTACTCCAAATTTCTGAACAGTTTCGACATCGCTATGTAATCTGAGCATAACTTTATCAGCCGAACTCTGATTGAGATGGTTCAAAATGCTATGGAACCCCAAGAAAAAGTTCTACAACTTTAATATTTTGAGTTTAGAAGATAATGGTTGCATCAAGGTCACAAACGGTCTTGAAGTTGATGCACCTGCACGAAATTTGAAGTACACTGTGGATTACATTGATGCCGCTATTACCAATAGCGGCATCAAGCTAATTATGTCATTATTGGGTACAGCGGCATCAGTTATAAGATTTTTTTTCTTTTACAATTTTCTTCTCAAGTTAGAGAGCTCCTAAATACGATATGTACCGATGTCGCTACTTCCAATAGCGGCAACGGAGAATTTTTTTACAGGTGTCGCTATCGGCAACAACGGCATCAAAATAACATATTCCGTTATTGTCAATAGCGTTTTATGGTGATATGTTCAAAACTGGGTCAGTTGGGTAAATATTTTCGAAAGTGGATCAGTTTGATCAATATTTTCAAAAAGTGGGTCAGTGCAGGAAAAAAATCGTACTTAGACTAGGAAGCACAAACATACACAAGTATTTCAATGTAAAATATTGCTTAAATTTCCGATGTCTCAGTGTGTCTGTAATCACGAACATATCTCGACTAAGGGATTCCTCAATGTTTTAGATCCAACAAGTTTGCCATTCGAAATTTGCAATTTAACTAAATTAGCGTTAATCCACAATAATCAACTGGACTACAAAATTACTAATTAATCAGATAATCTTGTTTAATCATCTGATGGCCACAAAATCAAAAACAAATACTACATAAACCGCAGATTCGATGTCGTACACATCGCACATTCGGATTCAGTAACTAGATCCGTAGATATATTACAGATCCGTGCACGTTGACCTAACTGATCATTTCAGCTCATCGACGATAAAACAAACGAACAAAATACATAGAAATTGAGCAGATCTAGAAAGATCGAAAGAGAAAAGTGACAAGAAGATGAAGAGATCCTCACCGTCCATCTCGACGATCGGATTCTCGACCTTGATCTTCTCGAACGCCATTTCTATTCGACGATTGAAGGACGACGACGAGGAGGAGGAGATGATCAAGAAGAAGAAATGGAGATGGAGAGTTTGACTTGGAGAGCACGGTAATCGCAGACGACTCTCTTCAAATAGCGTACAGCATTAGGTTTTTGACGACGAGGCGGCGGCACCAATTAGAGTGGACTGACAGGCAACTGGGTGGAGCCGGTATTTGGTAACCGACAGCTGGCGGTCGCCACTCTGGACTCCATTATGGGTGAGGCTTTTGCGATGCGCGTCTGATTGATCCGACGGTCGAGGTCTTTTTTTTATTTGATGAGGGGAGCAGGTCAACTATTCACGCGAAAATGGCCGTCACGATCGGAAAGAGAAAAATGGACGATGCTGTTGTGGGGCCCATTTATTCTTCAATAATGGATTGGGCCTGGTGGGTTTTGTTTATGTACCACTACCTTAGATTTAATAGTTCAAGTGTTAATAAATAGCAAGAAGAATGAACAAATGATACTCAAAGTTTATCATAATTTACAAATATTATTCAATGTTTTTAAAATACCCAAATAGCACTCGAAGTTTTTAAATATGGACAAAAAATCACCTGCTGTTAAGTTAATGGAATATTCCCAAATACTGGCTATGTTTTGGGCTGGTGACCTATTTTCTAGGTGGCTACTGTCCCCTTCCAATTGTGGATTTTTTTCGTTGTCGCTTAGCTGCGTATGTGGTCGGTGGAATAGTCTTGTATTTTTGGTAGCGTTCTTAGCTGCTCTTATTGTTTGCTGCATGTCTGCCTGAGTTGTTTTAGCTTTACTTCTTGTAATTGCTTTTGTTGTATTTTGCTTTACCTCTTGTAAAAGCTGTTGTATACTCTGTTCCCTTCATAAATTATTATTTTATTTGGGTGGCTGGGGTCGTTTGACCCTATATAAACATGTTTAAACCCGTTAGGAATAGTATGAAGTGGCGAAATTAACAGATTTAAAATCAAAACCCTTCTCCACCGTTGACCGCCATCTACACCGCCGACTACCATATCTACCATCTTCATCAACCACAATCACCACCACTGACCACCATCTCCGTCAACCACCTCTGAAAACCATCACCATCACCTCCGAAACCTATCACCACCGACCACCATCTCCACCACCTCCGAAACCCATCGCCATCACCTTCATCTCTACCAAAATCCAAAAAAAAAATTAAACAAACAAAACAAGAAAAACTAAATAAAACTAAAAAAAAACTTTTAAAAAAACTGAAAAAGACGAACTAAAAAGAGAAGAGAATGTGGGGGGTATTTTTGTAATTTCACATTATTTCAGCTAAAAAGTTAACCGAATGAATTTTTGTCATATTTTAAAAACTTCGGATGCTATTTAAGTATTTAAAAACTGTAAGTGCTATTTAAGTATTTTCAAAACTTTGGATGCTATTTGAAAATTATGATAAATTTTGAATGATATTTCGTCCTTTCAGTCCCCTGTATATTATGGAATGTATGATCTTATGTGGCTTGCACTTACTGCCTTTATTACATTTAGTCCGAACTCTGTAATTGCAACTGCAGTTGTAATTGGAACTGCAACTACAACTCCTTTGATTGGAGACACTTTCACAAAGTTACGCAACTGTGTATCTTTATCTCCGTGTCTTACTTTTTACAAATTTCATGTCTTCGTAATTGTGTACTTGTATTCGTGCTTCATGCATATTCAATGAGAAAGGGAAGCCAGTTAGTACTTGGTAGCAACTCGCAGCATGCATATTAAGTAAGAAGGGAGAGTGACAAGGTAAATCTTCTCTTCTAGAGATCTTTGGAAAAGGGATGATAAATTTTTGGGGAATTGAAACTATTATCATCAGTTTATCCTTATTTTAAACATAGGAATGTTTTCCGGTGAGTTTCTCTTTCATTCTCTATGATTTTAGACTGAAGGAAACTATGTATTACAGTCAGACCTATTAGGTATTTCAGTCTATATCTAAGTGTTGAAACTCCTTCATCTTGTGTAAAAATTTCGATAATCGTTAAACCTTACCCGAGGTCGTAGTTAGTTTTCTGAATGGAAAATGAAAGTGAAGTACCCAACTAGCCTAACACTACAAGGATGGGTCACATTTGCGAGCACGAATATGACAGAGCATTAATGACTCATGTGTTGTGTGGAATACAAACTAACCAACAATCAAACGAGAGAAACAGCGAGAAAAACAGAAAAACAAGCAACACAAGAACACAAGATTTAATGTGGTTCGGCAAAACACATGCCTACATCCATGGGGCGGTTGGGGTTTCTTCTTACTTCAAATAATCACCAATGGGCGAAAACAAACCCTTTACAAAAGATGACGGCTACAAAACCGAATAGGGGTCTCTAATTTCGTCTCTCTTAATTACAAAACCCTAACGGGTCGTATTTATAGGGAAACTATTGGGCCTTTCGAAATGGGCCTATTCTGGATCCAAAACCCGCCGACAGTCGACTGGTGGTACTTCCTTCGGGACAGTCGACTGATCAGTCGACTGCTGCTGCTGTATCTTTAGTCTTTGAAACTTCTCTCTGGACAGTCGCCTGATCCTCCAACCCAGTCGACTGATATACTGGAACTTTCATTCGCTGCAAATACTCCAAAATAATCTGAACCAGAATCGAGCCATTATCCTACAATCTCCACCTTGGCGAGATCTTCCAAGTATCCAACAATCTCCACCTTGGCGAAATCTTCCAAATAGCCCAAGCAATCTTCAATAAATACTCCAAAACAAATGCTCATCACCCAATGTAACAAAAGAACCCAAACTCCACCAAACTCCACCTTAGTATGATATCACATACTAAACAAACCAATAGCAAAGCACTATTCCAACCGCCCATGCCAAATTATCAAACATGCAAAATATTAGCCAGGTTCATGCAATACTTGAACTTGGCTGCCCCAACAACTTTGGTCAACATATCAGCAGGATTATCAGCTGTTCCAATCTTCACCAAATGAATATCACCATCCTTTATCAAATCACGCACAAAGTGATAACGAACATCAATATGTTTGGTCCTCGAATGATGAACTTGGTTCTTCGCTAAATGAATAGCACTCTGACTGTCACAGTGTACCTCCACCTTCTCCCGATGAATTCCCAAGCTCTTCAAAAGTCCATGAATCCAAATAGCTTCCTTCATAGCTTCAGCAACTGCCATGTATTCAACCTCAGTAGTAGACAACGCTACAGTGGACTGCAAATTGGACCTCCAACTTATAGGTGCTCTAGCCATAGTAAACAAATAGCCTGTAGTAGACCGCCTCTTATCTAGATCACCTGCATAGTCAGAATCAACATAACCAACCAATAACCTGCTAATATTGTCATCCCTTTCAAACTTCAAACCCACATCTGTGGTGCCACTTATGTACCTCAAAATCCATTTAGCTGCTTGCCAATGCTCTTTACCTGGATCATGCATATATCGACTAACTATACTCATCGCCTGAGAGATGTCTGGTCGAGTACAAACCATGGCATACATCAAACTGCCAACCACACTAGTATAAGGTACATTAGCCATATACTGTCTCTCTTCATCTGTACTTGGAGACTAAGAAGCACTAATTCTGAAATGAGTGGCTAAGGGTGTACTGACTGGTTTAGTTTTCTCATCTATACCAAACCGTTTCAGCACCTTCAAAAGATATTGCTTCTGTGTCAAACTCACTATGCCCTTTGCTCTGTCTCTAGTTATCTCCATCCCAAGTATCTTTTTGGCTTCACCAAGATCCTTCATCTCGAATTCAGAACTCAGCTGATTCTTCAAATTTTGAATCTCCTTAGCATTTCTAGAGGCAATCAACATGTCATCCACATATAATAACAAATATATGAAAGAACCATTCTGCAACTTCCTGAAGTAGACACAATGATCATACTCACTTCTGGAATATCCCTGCACTTTCATAAACTGATCAAACCTCAAATACCACTGCCTTGGAGATTGCTTCAACCCATAGAGAGACTTCTTCAACCTGCAAACACAATTTTCCTTCCCAGCTGTCTTAAACCCATCTGGCTGCAACATATAAATTTCTTCATCTAGATCCCCATGTAAGAACGCAGTCTTCACATCCATCTGTGTCAATTCAAGATCAAACTGTGCTACCAATGCCAACAAAATCCGAATAGAAGGATGCTTCACAACTGGAGAGAACACTTCATTATAGTCAATACCTTCCTGTTGAGCATACCCCTTTGCAACGAGTCTAGCCTTGAACCGAACACTGTCTTTTGGACCTTCTTTCTTCGTATACACCCACTTGCAACCAATTGCTTTCTTCCCCTTTGGTAGTTGCACTAGATCCCAAGTCTGATTCTTATGAAGAGAGTTCATCTCTTCATCCATAGCAACTTTCCAATCTGTATTTTCAGAACTTCTAGTAGCTTCTTTGAAGTTGGAGGGAACTTCATCATCCACAATGGGAAGAGCAAATGCAACTGTGTCTGTAAAGCGAGATGGTCGTTTGATATCTCTTCTTTGCCTTCTTGCTGCAATTGATTCTTCGTGCTGGGGAGGGTTAGGAACTTCTTCCTCATCCTCAGTATCAACCACATCATCTTTATTTTGGGCAGGATTTTCAACTGAAAGCTTTTCTAACTCCACCTGTTGGAGAACTCTCCAATTCTGTTGCTGCTGTCGATCACCAGTCGACTGATCCTGTACACCAGTCGACTGTCCCGAGCTTCTGCTGCTCACCTGTTGGAGAACTTTCCCACTATTCTGCTGCTCACCAGTCGACTGTTCTCGACCACCAGTCGACTGTCCCGAGCCTATCATGCTGGTCTCATCAAAGGTCACATCCCTGCTGATTACTAACTTTTTCTGTTCTGGACACCACAACCTGTAACCTTTGACACCAGTACTAAAACCAACAAATATAGCCTTTTTGGCTCTTGCATCAAGTTTAGTTTCAGTTACATGAAAATAAGCAGGACAACCAAATATATGCAAAAAACTATAATCAGATGCAGGTTTACCACTCCATACCTCAATAGGCGTTTTGCCTTCAAGTGCTGCTGATGGTAAACGGTTGACAATGTGGCTTGCATATATAACAGCTTCTGCCCAAAATGTCTTCTTCAATCCAGACTGTGCTAACATACATCTCACCTTCTCAAGTAAGGTTCTGTTCATCCTTTCTGCAACCCCATTTTGCTGTGGAGTCTTCCTAACTGTGAAGTGCCTCTGGATCCCTTCATCTTCACACAATTTCAGAAACGGATCATTCTTGTATTCCCCTCCATTATCTGACCTCAGAACCTTAATCTTCCTACCAGTCTGATTTTCAACTTTCTTCTTCCATCTTGTGAACAATGTCAAAACTTCATCTTTGTGCTTCATGGTATATACCCAAACTCGTCTGGAGTAATCATCAACAAAAGTAACAAACCAGTGTCAACCACTCATAGAAGGTGTCTGAGTAGGGCCCCAAACATCTGTGTGCACATAATCGAGGATACCCTTTGTCTGATGTACAGCTGTACCAAATTTCACCCTAGTTTGCTTACCCAAAACACAATGTTCACAAAATTCTAACTTGCACCCTTTAGCATCTCTGAGCAACCCTTGCTTCACAAGCCCCTGCAAGGCCTTTTCTCCTGCATGCCCGAGTCACATATGCCACAACCTAGTAGAGTCGGGAACAACTTGTTTAGGCTTTTCAGTTATACTGGCAGCCTGACCCAAATATATTTTTCCCTGCAAGAAAAACAAGTTCCTTTTCCTTTGCCCTTTCATCACCACAAGTGCTCCGTTAGTCACCTTCAGAATGCCACCTTCACTAGCAAATTTCAATCCACTGGCCTCCAAAGCACCAAGTGAAATCAAATTCTTCTTCAAATCTGGAACATACCAAACATCTGAAAGCTCCCTAATAAGACCATCATGCATTAGCAATTCAATCTTCCCGATTCCTACCTTCTTACAAGGCGCATTATTTCCCATCAAAACTACACCACCATCCATATACTCCAAAGAAGTAAACCACTCCTTTTTCCAAGACATATGATAGGAGGCTGCTGTATCAAGAAACCATACTTCTTGATAAAGTGAGGGACTAGAAGCAAGTGCAAAAGAAAAATCCTCGCCACTATCTACATTATCTACAATCACATTTGCAGTCGAATTTCCCTTATTTCGTAGCTTAGGACAATCCTTTTTCCAATGTCCCCTTTCATGACAGAAAGCACATTCATCTTTGGCCGGTATTTTCCTGTCCTTCGAAACTCCTCTCGATTTGGAACGAGATTTGTTTCCCTTTTTTCCAGATTTGGACTCAGATCTGGTCTCAGTCCTGCCCCTTACAATCAATGCTTCAGAAGTTTCTCTATCAACCATTTTATCCCTTCTCCTAGTTTCATTATTCAACAAAGCATTTGCAACATCTTCATATTTCACAGTATCCTTTCCATATATTAAAGTTGTTGCTAAATGATCATAACTTTCAGGTAATGAATTCAACAGAATTAGGGCTTTATCTTCATCTTTAATTTGCTCATCCAAATTTAACAAATCAGCCAATAATTTATTAAATGATTCAACATAAGCATTCATAGACATACCTTCTGTATAGGTGAAGCGAAAAAGTTTCTTCTTCAAATACAGCCGATTCTCCAAACTTTTCCTCATGTATTTGTCTTCGAGCTTCTTCCACAACACCGCAGTAATGGTATCCCTCATCAAATCGTACTTCTGAGCCTTCGCAATAAAGAGCCGAATAGTCCCACACGCAACTCGATTCAACTTCTTCCAATCTGCTTCGGACATATCCTTTGGTTTTTCTTTCTCCAAAGCAACATCTTGTTCTTGTTGAACAAGAACATCCAACACCTCACATTGCCACATCCCGAAATTGTTTGTCCCATCAAATTTTTTAACTTCAAATTTTGCGTTGTGAATCGTTGTTCTGGACGAACTTGATCCCACAACATCCTTGGTTGCATCTGCATCACTCGCCATCTCCCTCTAGGTCGAACCAATAGCTCTGATACCACTTGTTGTGCGGAATACAAACTAACCAACAATCAAACGAGAGAAACAGCGAGAAAAACAGAAAAACAAGCAACACAAGAACACAAGATTTAATGTGGTTCGGCAAAACACATGCCTACATCCACGGGGCGGTTGGGGTTTCTTCTTACTTCAAATAATTACCAATGGGCGAAAACAAACCCTTTACAAAAGATGACGGCTACAAAACCGAATAGGGGTCTCTAATTTCGTCTCTCTTAATTACAAAACCCTAACGGGTCGTATTTATAGGGAAACTATTGGGCCTTTCGAAATGGACCTATTCTGGATCCAAAACCCGCCGACAGTCGACTGGTCGAATTACCAGTCGACTGGTACTTCCTTCGGGACAGTCGACTGATCAGTCGACTGCTGCTGCTGTATCTTTAGTCTTTGAAACTTTTCTCTGGACAGTCGCCTGATCCTCCAACCCAGTCGACTGATATACTGGAACTTTCATTCGCTGCAAATACTCCAAAACAATCTGAACCAGAATCGAGCCATTATCCTACATCATGAAACACTCATAAAAAACTAGTGTGTTAGGATTGCTTATGAAAGCTTGACTGAGGATCTTGTTGAGTTATTCGATACAATCAACACAAACTATCAAGCACATATGAGATCATACCAAACACACCAAAATACACACAAGTTTGTCCCGATTGGGGCTTTCGCCTTAATTCGATGAAGAAGAAACCCGAGATGTTATTCAACTAGAGAAGATACAAGAATATTACAATTCTCACCACGACTCTCTCTCAAGTCTCACCAGCAAGTACTAGTTATTTACAATTGGAGAAACTCACAAACTCCACATTCAATGAAATACTCTTTCTTTTGGCTCTCAATAGAGGCCAATAACAACAATATATAGACATATAGAGAAATCCTAGTTAGATATCTTGATACAATAGTCATTGGGTATTCCTGAAGAGATAACCCTACGATAAGAGTCGTACGATCTGACTTGGAGAGTAAGTTGGCTTCTCACGAATCACCAAGACCCAACCCAAATAATCCACCAGTGCCGTGTTCTATTATGTTTGATCTAAAGCGTAAATATAGTCACTTGTAGGTTCCAAATTAAGATTTGAGAACTGAACAATTAAACCCTTAGCTCATCTAAAGGACACTTCACTATTCAAATCTTCATATACCCTTATAGGATATTCTATATATAGGTATTCTGTACTGAATTATATCTAAAGCCAAACTCTTATATGAACAACTAGTGATCTAACTGTGCCCCTTGGACAGTACCAGGTGCTACTCTAATGTCATGTAGCTCAACTACAATGCTGGTGGTTCCCCTTCAGGTTTGTTGTTGTTTTGTTGCATTATTAACACTTAATAGTAGTATATATTTTTGCAAATTGATGAGACTACCTTTCTTGTTTGTTTATGATTTTTTTTTTTTGTATTTCTTTTGTTCTGGTCTGCTATTATTTACTGAGGGAAATGTTTTGTATCTGATATACAACATGAATCTCAGGTAATGATATCGTTTTGTGTACTGCTAGCACAAGCAAATGGGGGCCTATTCAATAATGACAATGTCATCAACTTTTTCTTTATCTGCATATGGCAAGGCCCACACAGATCTGGGAAATTTTTTTCCTCTTTTTTTTTTTTAACTCTTATTGATGCACTGTTAGTTATATCTCAACTATTATAACTAGAAAGTTCGAGCTGGTGAGTAGTTAGGGCTTATTCGTTAGTGACGATCTATTATCTATACGTCTTTTTTTCCCTGCATATGGGATATAAATCTTGCTTTCGCCTAGTCAGATTGTACTTTAAATGAATAAATTTGAAGTAATTTCTCCCTTTTAGAAACATGTATTCATGTTTTTGTTAGGACAATTGTCTCCTGTCTATGTAATATGTTTACAATTATTTGTATATGTATTATATACTTAAAGTATTCCATATTGATCATAATTTGAGAATTGGTTTTTCGTTTGGTCTGCTCTGTTAGATGTCGTTGGAACGAAAAACATCAATGCCCAAATTATATTATCCAAGATAACATAACTTAGATCAAAGAAAAGAAAATGCCAACAATCTTTGAAAAGATTTTACTTAAACCAATGAAATATAAAAAGTTCATGAAACGTCAGAGCAATCTCTGAGATGTGGAGTGCTATCTAACAATCTAATATATATATAAAAAAAAAGTTATATCAACATCAATGATACATTCATTTGAAAATTATTAACTGAGATATATAACATGCGATGAATATTGTTTTTTTGTGCGCATTAATTTCGATGTCACGAGACAAACAATCACATTCATAGCTGCATCCGAGATTCTGCATTAGTAGTCATGCTTCCATGTTACACGGAGGGCAAATCAACCCCATGGATTACAAACTCTTTTTTTGTCGGTACAATTCGGAGTGAAGACGACGTTTAACCATATGAGTTATTCACCCCACCTGATCAAACCTAACCAAGGATAGTACTAGTTTCGAACTTATTTCATTCCAAAATGGAAGTGTTTTACTCCGATGATCCCTCCCTATACGAAGTCTTTTGGTGTCAAACTTTTTCCGTAAATGAATTGTTGGATTGTTGCAGTAAAAGCGGTTAAATGCTTTGAATCTACAACTACAAAGTGGTTCGGTTGCAACGCTTGACATCGGTGTGGTCTTTAAGGATCTCATACTTATCTCGCATAAAAACATTGAGGCCCATAGCATCCCAGATCTCTCCCGAAAATCCGGATGGAGAATTTTTTGGTGATTTTGAAATCCCCCGTTCTCTCCTCTCTCCTGCCTCCTCCTCCGGCCACCTCCTCCTCCTTTACCTCCGGTAGCCCCCCACCTCCTCCCGGCCCTCCTTCTCCACCTCCACCTCCACCTCCACCTCTCCCCCACAGCCGTCTTCAGTGGTCCCTTTCTCCTCCTCCACTTCCGGTAGCCCCACCTTCTTGTCGCCCCATCCCTCCTCTCTCCTTCCCAACCGGAACCCTTTCCTTTCCCGACCTCCTCCAGTCCGAAGCTCTCCCTTCATCCCCCTCCCTCTCTCGACCTCCCTTTCCGTCCGACCGTAGGGGGGGAGGGGGCCTCCTCCTCTCTCTTCCTCCACCGAGTTTACTCCCATAACATCCAAATATTTTCGTCCCTAATATTCAAATTACAACCGATTCACAATTAACAGAAAAATGTATCCTAGTTGGTGTGGACGACTGTTATTAGACAAATTTATAGTTTGGGCTCTACTTTGACCTTGGTTGGGGTTGTCTTTGGTTTCTTTCATGTTAGAGGGCTCGCAGGGATCAAGTGCAACGTCTACCCTCGTTGCGAAATTGCAGTGAGAGTCATTGAGGGTGAAGCGAGGGGATGAGAACGAGGACTCAATCTTGACATGGAGTTGTCAGATTGGTGGAGTGTCTGCGGTGTTTCTCAAATGGTGCTTACACTTGTCATTTGGGTTGCTGCTGGGGGCAATGAGGGAGAGCGTACGATAGTTGGAGAGGATAAACAGTGTACAAGCGAGCGATTGAGTGAGAGAGTAAGCCCAAATTGACACGAGAAATTTGCTCTGGCGGGGGCGGCCGATCAGTAGAAATAGATTTCACTGTACTTTTTATTTGTTGGTTGGAGTGTATGAGTTTCAGAAGCCAATCTGTTGGGATCTGAACTTCATAAGCTTCATTTTTTTTTTGTATGTTTTGTTAAATTCTCTTTAATTAAACGCCGGGGCAAAGGTGATTACCCACCGTTTAACGATCAGAAAACGAAAAAACATTGAGGCCCAACTAGTTTGCATCCATCACCATTTGTATCGAACATTTGAGTCATTGAGTGTATCTCTCACTTAAATATATCAGGTGAAATAGACCGAAACCATGTACATGCATGCAATTAGAATCCATTGACATTTCTCATATATATATATATATATCAAATTTCAAATATGGCAACTAGTTTTGCGGCCACTTACACCAACCAAAGGCCAAGGTTGGCTTCAAAGAAAAAACAAGTAGCCTCTCGTGAACGTGGAAAGTCGACATTGTGAGTCCCAACATTAATAATACATACATACATACACCTGAATTCGATGGTAACAAAATTAATTCAAGTTATTGTACGTATTTTTTTTAATATTACTGAAAAGCTTAGCTATATGGTGCAAATTGGCCTAATTTTTGTCATATTGTTCACATATCTTATGGTGATTTAAGCATTGGTTGAATTGTTATAAATTAATTAACGGAGTAATCAAAGGGGGAGGTTGCCCTTAACATACTCCAAGCAAAAACAATGTGACAGTTGGATGGAGTGATTCATCTCCGAAGCTCCTGGTTTGGATGAGGCTGAGCCAAGGGAGAGGGTCGAGGTTTGGAGGAATAGAATATTATTAGGGTTAATTGAAGTCACGTGTCAAGTTAATTGACACTTAGGTGTAGGTAGCATTGGTATCGGGTCGGATCGGGTCCTTCACTATTCAGATTCGATCCCCTATGGGTACAAAAATTGGACCTGGAACCGGATCCGTGAGGACCGCGTCCGGTTCCGGATCTTATTAAAATATTCCTATCCGTTCGGGTAGGAGCGGGAGTGGGAGCGGCGAGAGGAGGTGGCGAGTGAGTGATTTAGATTAGATGAGAGAAGAAAAATGTATGAGTTTTGAGTTTGGAAGAGGAAGATTTAGAATTGAGGAGGGAGGGGATGGAAGGGATAATGATATAATATTTATTTTTATGTTGATTTTTGGGAGATTTTTTTAACGAGTCCGGATCCGGGTCGGGTCGGGTCTATTTTAAGCGGACCCAGACCCGGAGGTCCCATTTTAGGACCCGGATACAGACCCGGATAGGCCAGGTCCGGGTCGGATCCGAATTTCGGGTATTTATACCAATGTTAGGAGTAGGACTCCTCCCAAGGTGAGTGGGCCCGGATTCCGGAGCGTGACAAACAGTATCAGGACTGTTTTTTCACTTTGGAGCCACAATGGATGTATACTGGTAGACCAGCAACAGTATGCTTGTAATACCGTACGCTGGTGAGGCTAGAGTAATGACATCCACATGGACCACCTAGGCTAGAAAGGAAATCTCGGCTGGATGCAAGTCCGAGCTCAGCAATGATGCTAAATCTATATATAAGAGATGAACTGTGTGCTAATATTTATGTCATCTTCATGAATATCTTGATATGACTGAAAAGTATAATGAACCGTTGAGAATAACATTATTGACAAATACGTATTCAATTAGCACTAAAAATGCCTTTGTACACAATGTACAAGGAAAGATCTTGTCAAAGGCAAAGTGAGCAAAGATGAGACTAGGATCAGACGATATTCACATTGCATTGTTCCATGTCGGATAACTAATCGGAGAATAGGAAGAGTCCTTCACGAAACAATTTATTTGTTCCCTCCCAAGTCCCAACTGCTCCAACATGGAATATGTGCTGCCTCTCCAAACATAGAAAGAATTCAGAAATCTTGAAATTCCTCTCTCTAATCAGGATTCTTTGTAACAATAGAATCACCATTTTTTAGGATCACAATATTAAGTGACACTAAGTTGTAGCTGATATGGTATAGAGCTGAAACGGGTAAAGAGATTTCAAGTTCGAGATCATGCTGCAATAAAATAAAAGAAATATGTAGCGACTTACCTCAGATACTTTGATCAGTTGCATACTTTTGTGTATGTATGTATGTATATATGTATGTATGTATGTATGTATTCATACCTAATTTGGGAACATAACATATCAGATATCAGATTGCATTTAACAAATTTTCATTCATACTTTGTGATTATCCCTTCCACTTTTCCTCCATAATCAGGTTTGGGACAAGACTAAGTACAAGGGTCACATAAGACTCATAACCAAAGCCTAGTTACAGTTTGCATTGTAACTTTGTAATACATTGTAGATGCATCTAAAGCAAGATCTGTATCTGTATATTATGTAGGCTTTGTGCATACCTATTTTTTGGCAACTTCTTAACTCATATAATGATAACACATTTTTTAAATTATCACACCTCAATATGGAGAGTTCCTAGCTGTCAAAATCTTGTACCAATTCCTGTAGTTTTACAATGAACAGGACAAAGATGGTTGTGAAGTTGTCTTTGATATCAGATCAATCTGTTAGCTGGGTTGGATTCAATTTAGTAAGTGAGATAACTGAAACAAATTTGTTGGACATGTCAGAAAGATTCATTCATTTGTTTTCTTAGTCCTTAACAGGATCAACGGGGCATTGGTTGGTACTTTATTTATATATGCAAAATTTGCTGTGTGATCGCAATAGATGTGAGTTTGCTTGATCAGATGAATATGAACTTCTCATCTGAAGTGTTTTTTTTTTTTTTTGTGATAAAAAGTGATTAATATCACCTGTTTTATTAATAAAAAGTTAACGAAACAAAGAAATACAGTTACATACTCTACATCCAGTACACTCGGCTTCTAACAAGTGGACAAAATACATCTAGAAACACATAAATAGCACTTACATACTCCACAACCACCATACTCATACGTAAGCAAGTGGACAAAATACATCTACTAGAACCAAAATTTCCCAACGTTCATCAGATAACCAAAACAAAGAAGAACCCCCTCCTTCACTACCATCGCAAGCTGTAGACAATGTGAATGCCTACACCTGCAGAAGTCCAACACTATTCTACCCCGCATTATCCATGCGAAGCCTCTTCCTTGCTCCTGTCGTACCTATCCAGTGATTGAAAAGAGACCAAATTTTATTCAACAACATACGAAAAGTACAGTACGTTTGTGCTATTCTCATCTGAAGTGTTACAGAAGGTTGTATATGGTTAGTTGATTCATGATTGTGTCTACTCCTTGTGCAGGTTGTAAATGCGGTTTTGTCGGATAAACTCAACCTCATTTACATCCAGCTCTGTAATGGTGGAGTTTATAGTCTTGCTCAAGGGGATGGTTTTCTGAACAGAAGATTCCCAAAAATATGATGGTAGGAAAGCAGATTCTTGCATAACCCTTGGTATCGAATCATGCTGCTTTAAATCTGTAATTCACTAATTCTTATTTTTGGGACAAATGTGTTGCATGTTTCTTTGGGGGAAAAACATCTGAAGCAGAAAAAAACATGTAAGGTAATTATATCATTCTCTATAAGATCCCATTCCGTATAAAATATTTGTTACAAAGTATGATCCTTTGTGCAGAGGTGGTTAAGAAGTAATAATTTTAAATTGTTCAGCAAGAAAGGATGTAAAATAAGTATCTTTAAATTAATTACAGGTATATTCATAATGCTTTATATTATATTAGTTAATTTCGATGCTATATATATATATATATACTAGTCTTACTGATGTGGTTTGTTTTTGGGGGTGGCTACACCAGGTGTGAGTTCTCTCAATTTATAAAGTTGAAGTCGCGGTACTGGATATACGCCCGACCCTGAGCTGAGGGAGTGGCTCGGGAGAAGCAGAAGTGAAGTGGAGGTCAGATGCTCGACTCAGATCCAGCAAGCTCGGCTCGATGTGGGGGGCTCGACTCGGTCTCGTGTACCTGCACTATGCCTAGAAACACCGAGAGAGATCCCGGTAGCAGGCCCTCCGACGATCTAATCAGTTACTGAAGAGCAACAGTAGCTAGGGTTTCAGAAGGGAAAGATTGATTACCTTTAAATGAAGGGGAGGGCCTGATATTTATAGGCGGAGCAAACGGGTCTGGGACCTGAGCGGGCTGGGTCGCACCCGTTTGCTGGTGGGCCTGAGGTGGTAATGGCCCGTTTCACTTCCGTTGACTCAATGATCAGGAGAGAGCGGGTTTTGAGGGGATCTGGTGGCCCAGGAGGGGCCACGTCATCTGACCCATATCAGGAGCCCCCAATCCTGGAGGACTGGGTAACCCAGCCATGTAAGAGTGGTTTTTGCCTCTGTAGGAAGAGCGGAGTGGTGTGTACGGCGAAGAACGGGGTCCGTATCTTCCTGGAGAGGCCAGCAGGGTTGGATGAAGGGGATCCCCTCTTGGAGTCGTGAGGGGCGTCGAGTGCTGAAGAGCAGGAGCTTGCTTTGCCGAGAATCGAGGGTCGGGAGACGAGCCCCCTCACTTATTAGAAAAGCAGGGGGACATCGAGATCTGAAGAGTAGGATCTTGCTTTCCCGAGCATCGAGGGTCGGGAGACGAGCCCCCTCACTTGTTGGAAAAGCAGGGGGACGTCGAGATCTGAAGAGTAGGAGCTCGCTTTGCCGAGCATCGAGGGTCGGGAGACGAGCCCCCTCACTTGTTGGGAAAGCTTTTGTGGCTCGCGGTGACATCCGAGCGCCGAGCCTAAAGCTTGTAAGAGAAGCTTTTTTGGCTCGCGGTGCCATCCGAGGGCTGAGCCTCAAGTTTGTAAGAGAAGCTTTTGTGGCTCGCGGTGTCATCCGAGCGCCGAGCCTCAAGTTTGTTAGGGAAGCACCGACGGTCTAGTCAGTTGCTGAAGAGCAACAGTAGCTAGAGTTTCAGAGGGGAAAGATTGATTACCTTTAAATGGAGGGGAGGGCCTGGTATTTATAGGCGGAGCAAATGGGTCCGGGACTTGTGCGGGCCGGGTCGCGCCCGTTTGCTGGTGGGCCTGAGGTGGTAACGACCCGTTTGACTTCCGTTGACTCGATGATCAGGAGAGAGCGGGTTTTTAGGGGATCTGGTGGGCCAGAGGGGCCACGTCTTCTGACCCATATCAGTTACCATGTACAAATTGTACAGCCTAAAATAGTTTTAAGAGACTCGTAAAATTATATAGAACTCCTAAAAAATGTGAAAAAAATGAGAGAAACTTATGAATATCATTCATACAGTAATTACTAAAATCTTCAACATCATCATCACGTAAACTGATAGTTTAGAGAATCACTGCTAAACTCAAATGTTATACAATTTATTATTACTATAGCTGCTGGGGAGTGCGGGAGTAGGGATGTGAGTGAGTTTGAAAATAGACGTGCGATTTTGTAAGGTTAGGAGAGTGATAGGAGAAGAGACAATATTTGAGAAATTAAGAATTTTTGTTATTTTTTAAAAATAAAAATCATGCGTAATGCACGTGCTAGTTAAATAAGAATTCATATTTTGTTCCCCTTTCTCTATTTAAAAATAGAATATATATATATATATATATATATATATATATATATATATATATATATATATATATATATATAGAGTGTTGTTCGGTTGCAAACGGGGCCGAAACGGGTCGGTTCGCACGGACCCGTGCGAACTTCGATCTGGACCGTTGGATCAAAGATCCAACGGTTCAGATTTTTTTTCATAAAATCTTGCCTTAACCCGTCGTTGTCAAGAACGGGTTAAGGCAAAATTTTATTTAAAAAAATGGCCTTAACCCGTTCTTGGGAATAATGGGTTAAGGCTATATTTTTTCATTTTCGTCGACATACAGTTCGTCTTCTTCTTCCGCTCCCTTCTTCTTTCCTCGACGAAAACAAACCCAAACGACGGAAAAAAAAACCCTAAAAAAACCTAGCTCCGACGATCGAAACCCTAGAACTCCCTCTTCTCTCCCAACTCCGAAGATTGAAACCCTCTAACTCCGACGATCGAAACCCTAGCTTCTCTTCCCCTCTTCGGAACCCTAGATACGAAATCGGAACCCTAGTTCTCTTCGAAAACCGATTGCTTGGCTTGATTTGGACCTATTCCATTAGGTATACACTATTTCTTGAACCCAATAATCTACATTTGTATTTTTTTTGTTGAATTTGTGTGTAGTAATTTATTTAGAAATTGGGAAAAAATTTAAAATGCGTTAGTAGATTTTGGATGTAGAATCGGGTTGACCTCAAGTATATTCAATTGCCGAATTATGTTTCTTGCATTAGTATCTTGTAGAATTAGAATTGTTTATAGGAAATTAGTTAGAATTTTCAGTGCGGTTATGGTTGAAAACCCTGCGAACGACCGTAAAAAAATACGAAACTTTCCGAGTAGGTTCGTCTCACGTAGTACAAGCCACACCAACTTGTAGAAGCGAGTTTCGACTCACGGTTCGAGAGATACGGCCGCGTATCGCTTTGGGTTGGAAAAAAATAAGTATAGCGGTGCACGGCCGTATATCGCAAACCGTGACTCGAAACTCGCTTCTACAAGTTCGGGTGGCTTGCCGTACATGAATTCGACCAAGTCGGAAAGTTTCGTATTTTTTGGAGGCCGTTTGTGTGGTTTTGCTCAACTTCTTTGCATGATAGTTTTTCGACTTAGAATTTTGTAAGTGCGGTTAGATTAGATTAGAAAACCCTTCAAACGACCTCCAAAAAATACGAAACCGTGCGAGTTGGTTGGTGTCACCTACGATAAGCCAAACCAACTTGTAGAAGTGAGTTTCGACTCACGGTTCGAGAGATACGGCCGCGTACCGCTTACGGTTGGGAAAAAAACGAGTAAAGCGGTAGACGGCCGTATCTCGCAAACCGTGAGTCGAAACTCGCTTCTACAAGTTATGGGGGCTTGCCCTACGTGCACCCGACCAACTCCGAAAGTTTTAAAATTTTCGGATGCCGTTTGTGCGGTTTTCTCAACTTCCTCGCATTATAAGTTTTGGACTTAGAATTTTCTAAGTGCGGGTAGATTAGAAAACCCTGCAAACGGCCTCCAAAAAATACGAAACTTTGCAATTTGGTTGGTGTCACCTACGAGAAGTGACCCGAAGTTGTAGAAGTGAATTTCGACTCACGGTCCGAGAGATACGGCCGTGTATCGGTTTTGGTTTGAAAAAAACAACTAAAGCCGGTACACGGCCGTCTCTCCCGAACCGTGAGTCGAAACTCGCTTCTACAAGTTCGGGTGGCTTACCCTACGTGAATCCGACCTAGTCGGAAAGATTTATAATTTTCGGGTGCCGTTTGCGTGGTTTTCTCAACTTTCCCGCACTACAAGTTTTAGACTTAGAATTTTCTAAGTGCGGGTAGATTAAAAAACCCTTCAAACGACCTCCAAAAAATATGAAACCGTGCGAGTTGGTTGGTGTCACCTACGATAAGCCAAACCAACTTGTAGAAGTGAATTTCGACTCACGGTTCGAGAGATACGGCCGCGTACTGCTTACGGTTGAAAAAAACTATTATAAAGCGGTATACGGTCGTATCTCGCAAACCGTGAGTCGAAACTCGCTTCTACAAGTTCGGGTGGCTTTCCCTACGTGAACCCGACCAACTCCGAAAGTTTTAAAATTTTCGGATGCCGTTTGTGCGGTTTTCTCAACTTCCTCGCATTATAAGTTTTGGACTTAGAATTTTCTAAGTGCGGGTAGATTAGAAAAACCTCCAAACGGCCTCCCAAAAATACGAAACTTTGCAATTTGGTTGGTGTCACCTACGAGAAGTGACCCGAAGTTGTAGAAGTGAATTTCGACTCACGGTCCGAGAGATACGGCCGCGTATCGGTTTTGGTTTGAAAAAAACAACTATAGCCGGTACACGGCCGTATCTCCCGAACTGTGAGTCGAAACTCGCTTCTACAAGTTCAGGTGGCTTGCCCTACGTGAATCCGACCTAGTCGTAAAGATTTATAATTTTCGGGTGCCGTTTGCGCGGTTTTCTCAACTTCCTCGCATTACAAGTTTTAGACTTAGAATTTTCTAAGTGCGGGTAGGTTAGAAAACCCTCCAAACGACCTCCCAAAAATACGAAACTTTGCGATTTGGTTGGTGTCACCTACGAGAAGCCAAACCAACTTGTAGAAGTGAGTTTCGACTCACGGTTCGTGAGATACGGCTGCGTATCGCTTACAGTTGGAAACTGTCCAAGTAAAGCGGTAGATGGCCGTATCTCGCGAACCGTGACTCGAAACTCGCTTCTACAAGTTCGGGGGGCTTGCCCTACGTGAATTCGACCAAGTCGGAAAGTTTTAAAATTTTCGGATGCCGTTTGCGCGGTATTGCGTCAATTGCTCAAGTGAGAAGTTTTTGACATAGAATTTTTTAAAAAACGGGCCGATAAGAAAACACTTCGAACCACCTCCAAAAAATACGAAATTTGGCGAGTTGATTGGTGTTACCTATGAGAAGTGACCCGAAGTTGTAGAAGTGAATTTCGACTCACGGTCCGAGAGATACGGCCGCGTATCGTTTGAAGGTTGGAAAACAACCTAATTAGCGGTATACGGTCGTATCTCGCAAACCATGAGTCGAAACTCACTTGTACAAGTTGGGGTCGTTTGCCCTACGTGAATCCGACATAGTCGGAAAGTTTTATAGATTTTTTTGTTTTCATTCGTGCGTTTTTCAGTATAATCTGGGTATGTTTGTTTTGTTGTCATCTTTATCAACAACATTTTAATTTTTTACAGACGGGTAGCTAAATGGCTAGAACAAGGCAACCGAGAATCGAGTCCGGTAACACTAGTGGCGCACCAACTACTGAGGTAAGATCGATTACTATTATTGGTTTTAAATACAAACATGTAACATTATCTCAATAATAACATTTGTTATATTTATTCGTGTAGGTTGGTGGCCGTCAATCCACATCGGCTGAGGCAGGTCCGTCGTCCTCGGTTACATCACCCGGACCCGTGGACACAAGCGTACTGACCCTGCAACCCAAACACCGATCGGAAGCCGTGTGGAATGGGTCCGATAAAAAACTAAATTTCCGGAAGCACACGGTTCTTCCTTGGGATGAACGTATCACGCCGTATGTGGTAGAGGCCGATTTCTACGGAGCAAGATTCATTCACTCTGTGAAGCTAGACCGGCCACTCCTCACAGCTCTAGTCGAGCGATGGAGGCCGGAGACCCACACATTCCACCTGCCTGTGGGTGAGATGACTGTGACCCTGCAGGATGTGGCAATGATAACAGGACTACCAATCGATGGGGTTGCCGTGACGGGGAACATGGACTTCGATCGAGTTGAAGTTGTTCGGGACTTACTCGGTATCGACCTGCAGTTGGTAGTTCTTGAAATGCAAGAGGAGGCCGAAAAAAATATCCGCGAAAATGCCCCCGCAGATTCTGATGAAGATGTATTGAACGAACAAATAGAAGCTGCGAAAGAAAAAGCGGAGGAAGAAGTGATGGATGATGCTTTCGAGGGTAAATCAATTTACATCACCTGGTTAAAATACCAGTTCGAGGAGGGATATTTGAACCCCGACTCGGGTGAGGATGACCTGATATACTATGCACGTGCATACATTTTTAGTTTGATAGGGGGACTTATCTTCCCGAACTCATCCGGATCAACCGTGCCGCTGATGTACCTACGGTTGTTGGAGGATTTCCGGTATGTGGGTCGCTATAGTTGGGGGAGTGCGGCACTGGCGCTACTATACAGGAGTTTGTGCACATGTTCTTTAGGTGGTGTACAGATGGGTGGCCCAATGGTGCTGATGCAGATATGGAGTTGGGAACGCATCCACATCGGACGTCCCCGTATTACTAAGCCTATACTGGAATTTTTGGCCGACCCAGGGGCAGCAGAGTTGTTACCTCCTGTAGGAGCATATTGGGCCGGCCGACACACGTGGGCCGATAACCCACGCCATTCGCTGACCTACTACAGAGATGAGTTGGACAACATGCGGGACGAGTTCGTCAACTGGGAACCGTACTCGGCCGACAGGTTGCAACGCATTCCTCCAGTCTGCCTGGACAGATCCCTTTGGTTGACGGCTGCAACGAAGATAAAATAATTAACAATAACAATAACATGCCGTATGAAACATTTTAAAGACGTCGTATTAGAAAAACATTTTAAACACCCACCTTTTTTGTTTACACCCACCTTTTTGGTTTCAATTTTTTTTAGAAATTTATATGCAGTCCCGAATACGTGTCGTAGGCACGTCCCACGGGCAATCCTAGTGTATCAACAAAAGAAGATATGTCCAACACCCGTGAAAGTTATTCTGATAATATTTTTAAGCGGAGAATGCACAAATATGTATATGTATCAGGGCAAGAAGATAGCACGAAGTTGAAAGCAATGTAAGGAATTCGTAACATAACCCGTTATTCCCAATAACGGATTAAGTAGAGAGATATTGGCCGATCTAACACCCCTATATGTGAAGTATTGAACCGAAGTACTGCCAATACCTGTCTCCTTAGCCCGTTATTGCTAATAACGAGTTAGATTGTATAAAACCGTTACCGCCAAGAACGGCTTAAGTAGAGAGATATTGGCCGAACTAAATCCCTATATGTGTAGTATTGAACCAAAGTACTGCCAATATCTAGCTCCTTAGCCCGTTATTGCTGATAACGGATTAGATTGTATTAAACCGTTAATGCCAAGAACGGGTTAAGTAGAGAGATATTGGCCGAACTAAAACCACCGTATGTGAAGTATTGAACCAAAGTACTGCCAATATCTATCTCCGTAACCCGTTATTTCTGATAACGGGTTAGATTGTATTAAACCGTTATCGTCGAGAACGGGTTAAGAAAAGAGATATTGGCCGAACTTACAGGTGCAGTATTGGTTATGCACGAAATACACAATCGCCAACACAAATAAAAAATTGTTCACATTAGCAGGCAGACAATTTTTCTTAACACAAAATTTCCAAACAGAACGAGTTCCCCAAATTGTATACATCTACCAATTTTACATTTTTCGACTGCAATAAGCATTCACAACCAAATTGCCTGGTCAAAATGCATAGTAATATAACTTTGTTCACAAATACACAAAATAAACTGACGTACAGAAATTACATTATAATTAAAAACATCATTAATTTACTTGTACTAAACAAGCACACGGCAATTATCCACACATATATACAAACCAAAAATAACACAACTTTTCAACGCATTGCGTCTTTCCATTTGGGCGCGTTATACTTGTTTCATTCCGGACCTATACCAGGGGAGAAAAAAAAAGGGTAACAATCCAGTCGAAATTCATAAAAATTGGCACGAATCAATATAAAATTTGGCAATTATTCGGTGATTATTTTGAAATTTTGACATGACATACATATTAATAAATTTCTTAAAGCCCCCTTAGCACGAACCTTCGCCTTCGTCATCATCACTCTCTACCGCGTTTGGAGCTTCTTCATTGCCCACCGATCCACTAAAAAAAGAAGGAAGAATGAGTTAAAACTGACAAAAAATAACAAAGTTTGAGTTCAATTAACAAATACAAAATCTCTGATATAATACCTTGCTAAATTTTTTGGGCAATTCCGTGAATCGTGACCTACGACACGAAGACATGTCCTGCAAAGTCTTGGCCTCTTCGTTTTTTGACATTCTCTTATCGACTTCAACCGTTTCCCTTTAGGCCTACCCTTTGTGGTGCACTGTACAGGGTCACCTACATGTGCATGTGTATGTGCTTGTCCACCACTCTCAGGTTGTGCGCTACCTTCGTGTGGTGTGTTGTTCACTGGATCAATCTTAGCAAAGCCTTCAATTTCCTTCAGCATGTAGTCGAGCATGTACTTGTATCCTCGCTCTGAAGAACAACCAAGATTGACCATATATCTTGAGTGCATACTCAGTTCACAATAACGCGAAGCAAAATTGTCGCCCATATTATTGCCCACCGGTATACTGCTTCTCCTCATTTGATCCCTGGTCCATCGCCTACAAATATATTGTTCAGGTAGTGCGGTGTGATCTGTGAACCGAATAACTGCAAGTAGATGTTTGCAGGGAATGCCTACGAAGTAGTACATGGAACAAGGGCATTTAGCAATTTTACTGATTTTACAATAAGAAATCACCCTCCCCGGTTCTGAATTTCCACAAACTGTTACAGAATAAGCTGCACTATCCGGTGTATCCATACTCGCAATTAAACTCACATTAAGTAATAAGCTTTTGACCACTTCTTGTTGAAATTTGTAGAAAATCTTCAAAGTGTATGTCCCTGCCATTTGTGACTCCAATGCCCACTCGGTCTTCAATTTTGGCCGCTCCTCGCGATTACGATGTGTTTCTTTAAGTTCATCGTGTCTTTGTTTTACTAAGAGTCGGTCAAAGATGATAGCAAATTCATGTAGTGAGTACTTTATATGAGTATGGTGCTTCAAGGATGAATGTAGCGATTCGCTACGTTGGGTACTCAACATGCCCCCCCAAAATGAGTCTCTTGCGTACACAGGGACCCATTTTTCACGGATCTCAAATTTTTCCTTCAACCATTTGTTATTTTCTAATTTGTACTGACAGATCAAATTTTTCCACTTCTGTTCGAATTCTGTTTTAAATTCCGCCGTATAAATAATAGTCTTCAAAGCATCCCTGAACTCATCAACGTTATTCGACATTCGAACTTCATGCAGTAGCTTATCCAAAATATGCCAAATGCAATATCTATGTGACGTGATTGGGAAAACTTTGGAAATTGCAGAAGTTATCCCGCGATCCTCATCTGTCACGATGTTGATCGGATCACATGTCATTGCAGCACGCCACTTTTCAAAGAACCACTCAAATGAGGATGCCGTCTCATTGGGGATGAACCCACAACCTAGGAATATTGATTGCCAATGATGGTTGAATCTAACAAATGGTACGAACAACATCCCGTATCGGTTTGTGTTGTAGGTAGCGTCAAAGCAGAGAACATCCGCAAATACTTTGTAATTATTTCTGGCGATACCGTCCACCCACACACAATGTGTCAATCGCCCTTCGGGGTCACATTGGTAATCAAAATAGAATAAGGGATCGGTCGCCTTTTTCGATTCAAAAAACTCAAGTAGCATTTGTCCGTCGTGACCTTTTAAACCTTCCATCTCGTCTCTCCTGAGATTTCTTACATCGGTTTCGGTGAATCCAATTTTCTCATTACCACTACTTGCACCTTCAAAGAATAGCATTTGTTTGCATACAGGGACATTAGCTTCGGTAAGTTGACCAATTACATTTTTAACTGTCTTAGTCAATTCACGGTTTCGAGGTAGCAAGTGACGTCTACCGGGTGAAGTAAATTCGTGATTGTGTGCTTCATTTAACGAATAAATAATCCACGTATTACTTTGTGAAGTACTATGTGGGTTTATTTTCACACGGACAAAAGCTTTGCAACCCGTTCTAGAAGTTGTACCTCGTCTGGTTTCATTATAGCTATTCGGTGACTCCCCGGCTTTATTACAGACGTATGATTTATCCACTACATCGTTTTCCTTATATTTATTTCCACCCTTACGCATAGCGAATCCCGCACATTTGCAGTATGATGAATAAAATTTTTTCGCATCATCAAGGGTGGGAAATGTCATACCAATCTTCGGTTTTAGGTGCTCGTCAACATGAGGAAGATACTCGCCAAGTGGTTGTGCACGAACAAATTTATCCCCGGCAACAGAACTTCCTTCGAAACTGTCCATACCTAAGAAACGGTGAAGAGGAGAATAGTTAGGGGTACTAAACCGCTGTATTTGGTGTTTTTATAAGTGCGCAAGCCACCACAACTTGAAAAGGAGAAAAGTTTCATACTAATTGGAGGTGGTTTGAAGTGTTTTATAAACGGCCCGCACTTAGAAAATTCTAATTCTAAAACTTAAAATGCGAGGAAATAGAGCAAAACCGCACAAACGGCATCCGAAAATTATAAAAATTTCCATCTAGGTGGAATTCACGTAGGGCAAGCCACCCGAACTTGTAGAAGGGAGTTACGACTCACGGTTTGCAAGATACAACCGTATACCGCTTTATAATAGTTTTTTTCAACCGAAAGCGATACGCGGCCGTATCTCTCGAATCGGGAGTCGAAAATCACTTCTACAAGTTTGGGGGGCTTCTCATAGGGGACACCAACCTACCCGCAAAGTTTCGTATTTTTTGGAGGGCGTTTGAAGGGTTTTCTAATCTACCCGCACTTAGAAATTTCTAAGTTTAAAACTTGTAGTGCGGGGAAGTTGAGAAAACCGCGCAAACGGCACCCGAAAATTAAGAAACTTTTCGACTAGGCCGGATTCACGTAGGGCAAGCCACCCAAACTTGTAAAAACGAGTTTCGACTCACGGTTTGCGAGACATGGCCGTGTGCCGGCTTTAGTTGTTTTTTTCCAATCAAAACCGATACGCGGCCGTATCTCTCGGACCGTGAGTCGAAATTCACTACTACAACTTCGGTTCACTTCTCGTAGGTGACACCAACCAAATCGCAAAGTTTCGTATTTTTTGTAGGCCGTTTGAAGGGTTTTCTAAGCTACCCGCACTAAGAAAAATCTAAGGCTTAAACTTGTAATGCGAGGAAGTTGAGAAAACCGCACAAACGGCATCCGAAAATTTTAAAACTTTCAGAGTTGGTCGGGTTCACGTAGGGCAAGCAACCCGAACTTGTAGAAGCGAGTTTCGACTCACGGTTTGCGAGATACGACCATATACCGCTTTATAATAGTTTTTTTCAACCGAAAGCGATACGCGACCGTATCTCTCGAACCGTGAGTCGAAACTCACTTCTACAAGTTCGTTTGGGTTCCCTTAGGTGACACCAACCAATTCGGAAAGTTTCGTATTTTTTGGAGGCCGTTTGAGGGGTTTTCTAATCTACCCGCACTTAGAAAATTCTAAGTCTAAAACTTGTAGTGCGAGAAAGTTGAGAAAACCGCGCAAACGGTACCCGAAAATTATAAATCTTTCCGACTAGGTCGGATTCACGTAGGGCAAGCCACCCGAACTTGTAGAAGCGAGTTTCGATTCACGGTTCGGGAGATACGGCCGTGTACCGGCTTTAGTTGTTTTTTTCCAACCAAAACCGATACGTGGCCGTATCTCTCGAACCGTGAGTCGAAATTCACTTCTACAACTTCGGGTCACTTCTCGTACGTGTCACCAACCAAATCGCAAAGTTTCGTATTTTTTGGAGGCCGTTTGGAGGGTTTTCTAATCTACCCGCACTTAAAGAATTCTAAGTCTGAAACTTATAATGCGAGGAAGTTGAGAAAACCGCACAAACGGCATCCGAAAATTTTAAAACTTTCCGACTTGGTCGAAGTCACGTAGGGCAAGCCACCCGAACTTGTAGAAGCGTGTTTCGAGTCACGGTTTGCGATATACGGCCGTGCACCGCTATACTTGGTTTTTTCCAACCGAAAGCAATATGTGGCCGTAACTCTCGAATCATGAGTCGACACTCGCTTCTACAAGTGGGTTTGGCTTGTACTACGTGAGACGAACCTACTCGGAAAGTTTCGTATTTTTTTACGGTCGTTCGCAGGATTTTCAACCATAACCGCACTGAAAAGTTTATAACTAATTTCGTATATACAATTCTAATTCTACTAGTTACTAATGCAAGCAACGTAATTCGGAAATTGAATATACTTAAGGTCAACCCGAATCTACATCCAAAATCTACTAACGCATTTAAATTTTTTCCCAATTTCTAAATAAATTACTACACACAAATTCAAAAAAAAATACAAATGTAGATTATTGGGTTAAAGAAATAGTTTATACCTTACGGAATAGGGCGAAATCGAGCCAAGCAATGGGTTTTGGAAGAGAACTAGGGTTCCGATTTCGTACCGAAGAGGGGAAGAGAATCTAGGGTTTCGATCGTCGGAGTTCGAGGGTTCCGATCTTCGGAGTTGGGAGAGAAGAGGGAGATCGAGGGTTTCGAGCGTCGGAACTAGGGTTTTTTTTCTTTTTTCCGTCGATTGGGTTTATTTTCGTCGAAGAAAGAAGAAGGGAGCGGAAGAAGAAGACGAACTGTATGTCGACGAAAATAAAAAAATATAGCCTTAACCCGTTATTCCCAAGAACGGGTTAAGGCCATCTTTTTTAATAAAATTTTGCCTTAACCCGTTCTTGACAACGACGGGTTAAGGCAAGATTTTATGAAAAAAAATCTGAACCGTTGGATCTTTGATCCAACGGTCCAGATCGAAGTTCGCACGGGTCCGTGCGAACCGACCCGTTCCGGCCCGTTTGCAACCGAACAACACCCTATATCCCATATATATATATATATATATATATAGGTGGCCCTTCGGTCGAGAACTAATTTGGTGAGAACTCCGCGAGAACTCAAGAAGTACACCCCCCATGAAAAATCCGAACCGGCCATCTCGTTCTACACGCCTTAGATAGCATAACATAAAGAAATTACGTAATTTGAAGTTCATTTTCCCATGATTTACATCATCGCAAAATTGTATGGCTGAAAATTCTACTCCATTTGACGGATGAGCAAACGAACTTCAAATTATTTGAATTCTTTATGTTATGCTATCTAAGGCATGTAGAACGAGATGGTCGGTTTGGATTTTTCATGGGGGGTCTACTTCGTGAGTTCTCACGAAGTTCTCACCAAAATTAGTTCTCAACCGAAGGGCTCCCTATATATATATATATATATATATATATATGGTAAAAGGGATATGAGCAACTTGCTCATTTAGTAAATGAGCAAGTGATGAGGTGGCATGCATGTGATTGGAAAATCCTAAAAGTGGTTAGATATTCAATGTATCACATGCATGCCACCTCATCACTTGCATATATCTATATATATATATATATATATATATATGATATTTCTCATCAGAATAATCCCAATTTTCCACATATCTTTCTCTAAAATATTTCCAAGAGGAGACTTCACGAGATGAACTTGCTACTGGAATTTACGGCTTAGGTATATAGAGAGCTGCATCTTACAAATGCTGCTTCTGAATTATTTTACCATTTTTTTATATAAAAAAATATGCCACAATTCCGAAATGTGATGACTGCATTTTGAAACTGTGGCTTTATTATTATTGTCGTACCCGGAATTCCGAACTGTGGCTTATGGTGAGTATCTATATAATAAAACACAAAGAAAGTTATCAAGTGACTCTCCTTCAATCTCCCAAAAAGTCAAAGGCCCAGATCTAACCTCACAAAACATATTCCCCCCTAAAAGTTTTCCCCCAAAACTCAAATTCAAATCCCCCACCCAAAACAACTCCTATATTTATTTAATTAATTTTTTTCTCTCTCTCCCTCCTTCTATTCAAAAATAAAGAAAATAAAAATTATAAAATTATAAAACAAATAAAAAATTTAAAAACCAAAAAAATTTAAAATTTTAAAAATTTTTAAAAAAATTTTAAAAAATCATATAATATGTTTTTTGCTGGACCCCTAAAAGTTTCTCATATAATATGTTTGCTACTTCAATTAATTTGCTGAATCTCCAAAATTATTTTATATGATCAAATAAGGTACATTATTTCGAAGACGCATCGTAGTCACGTGTCAACGGGCAAACCTAAGTATTCTATTAAAATTGAACTTGAAATTATTTTGATAAAGGACTAACAATGGAATATACTTTGAAAAGAGGACTTCTTTTAGAAAATAACTCTCAGATCGAGTTAAGATTTGGTCAAGGTAGAGTTGGCATCAGAAGAGGGCACAGCTAGTTTTAGCAAAGGAAAAGACACATTATTGTGTGAATTATTCCGTGTTGCTTGTCACCAAACACTTTGGCAGATACTAATCATGATTAATTAGCCAAATCAAAGCTTTTAAAAATTATAAAAATAATAACAATAATCTTGTTAATTAAGGCCCCATCATCAATAATCTAATTCAATCTAACAATGATCAATTAAAGAAGTATGAAGTAAAGATGGTAGACCATAGCAGCCTACCTCATACAACTAACAAGGATCTACAAATAATTTTCTGATAATCTTTTTAATCTGTAAATTACATGATAATGCTTTATCTCTCTCTCTATAAATTACATGATAATGTTTAATCTGTAAATTACATGATAATGTTTTTGGCAGACCTTATCATATGGACATGAAGTTATGATAAAAGATTGAGAATTCCCGTATTTATATATACTAGTAATTTATACATGCGATGCACGTTTTCATAAATTTAAAAAATAAAAAAAATCGGACGTAGGAAGAATTCGAGCATGAAACCCCTTCATGTTAATTATGTTCGTGCGTTGCACGTATTTGTAGCTTTACAAATGACACCAAGACATTCTCTTATTATAATATAAGAGATATATTTGATGAGATTAAAGATGATTTTATCATCGCTTCAGTGATAAAAGATTAATGAAATACAGTAGATCTAATTAACAAGAAAAACAAAGAAGGAAGGGCCTTTGAAATTGGTTTCATCTTTAGGGGTCTTTTTAGAGGTGGCTTGTTGGAATCTTGCTACTGTACAAATTAGAGTGGGCACTATGATGTTTTTGAGATGATGGACATCAACATCACTGATTTGAAGTGAAAGAACCATGGACATGAAACATAATACTATGTGAGGAAGATAATTCAATCTACAACTCTGACTTGATGCCTTCAATACTCAATTAGCAGTAAATAAAAAGAAAATAAAGTAGACCCATAATTGAAAGAGAGATTTTGAAATGAGAAGCAAGATGACAAAGGGATTTCTATTTACAGGTTAGTGCACTTTTTAAAGCCCAAAATCATCTGTTTATTATATAAGTAAGATTTGCTATAAATGATTTTAAAAGGAATTTTGGATGATTGCAGTTTTTTTGGATAATTGTAATTTACTACTCCTCATATTTAACTAGCTATTTGCATGCGTGCAATGTACGCCCTAATATTATTTTTCTTTTTCAAATCAAACACCAGAAATTACTAAACAACACAGCATTAATTTTATTAAAATTTCTACAAAAATAAAAAATCAAACACATACTGGGCATCTTGTTTAGACTCAAACGACTCACCGCTGTACTTCACCATCTGTCAAGCCTGTGTTCTTGCAACAAATGAATAAATTAACCCAATTAGAAACAAACCCAATAATTTTCCCTATAAAAAAACCCATGAATTTCCCCAATAATTTCCTCTATAAATAATCCGGATGGATATATAGGCAACATCAGACATTTAAAAAGCCATGAGTTAAACAAATTCAAGATATAGTTAATATACAAATAAAAGGCAGCATCAGATCTTTCTAACCAAAAGTCAAATAAAAAAAAAGTAAAACCAAATCAAGATCCAGTTAATATACAAAATGATGGCGCACGATTTTCAACGCGAAAACACGAATCGTAAAGAGTACCTGCTTGTTGTAGATGTTGAAGTAGATGCTGAAGAGATACCACAACCCAAACAGCGCACCGAGCTGCAGCGTCTGGAACAGATAACTCATTACGCGTTTTTTAAAGTTATACGTTAACAGATAACTCATTACGCAAACAGCTTGAAACATTACTGAATTTCAAGATTCAAATCAAGAAAAGAATAACTAACCTCTCTCCTGCCGAAAATCCTCCAAATCATCCAAGCCAAGAAACAAACATCAGTGCAAATTATCATCATATAACAACATATTATCAACAAAAAAAGAACTGTAAAATCAAGAATTCACCTCCACAATCCCTCCCCTCGAAAACCTCGTCGTCACCGCACCATCCCCATCTCCTCCTCCTCCCTACACGCTCCCAACGCAAACACCATCCCCCTCCTCCTCCTCTCCGCCCTACCCTTTATCGGCACCTGCACCGCCGGGAAGTGGAGCACCCTCCCATCCTCTTCCGCATCGAAAACCGGACTCGGATGGAACAAAATCCAGTGCGGCATCCCGTCCTTCCGATAATTCAGCAAACTAACCTGAATAGTTCGCTCATTTCTTATCGCCTCGTGGATCTCCATCAGGGATCGGCGATTCGTCCTCGGACCTTGGAAGATGCGGCCGTTCAGGTTTGCCAGTCCATATTTGGAGGGGGTTCGGAGGTTGGGGAGGAGAGTTGAAGGGGAGAGGGCGTACGCCGCGCTCTCCATTTTTCGCGATGGTCGCGCGACGCGAGAGATGAGGAGAGAGTGAGGCGGTGAGGATTTTAAGAGAGATGGAGAGGAATCGAACGAGGGGTTGAGATAGAGAGAGTTTAATTTGAGTGAGAGAGAGATTGAAGTAAATGTGAAATAAAAATTACGCTTGTGTCCTCTGATTGTTTAGGGATCAGGCGCAAAAATTGACAGAATTAACCTTATATTTTTTTCCAACCTTTTATGTTTATGGGGGCATGAAAGTAAAAAACCGTCAAAATGGAGCTTTGCTTAATAATAGTATAATTACTGTTAGATATAGTAGATTTTTGTGTTACAATTACCCCTTTATAAATGGGGGGTAAAAGCGAAAACAAAGAGAGGTTATTTTGATTCAAAGAGTTTCAATCACATTTATCGAACACTTGTCTTCAATATGAGGTACTTGGAAAGACACATGTTTTTTAAACTAAAAGTTCAAAGTGTGAAAGTGAACTGAAAGAGAAGATGAAATTGAAGATTAGAAATAGTACTGCTAAAAGGAGCATCAAATGTTCTTTTAATCTCAAATATTATAATGAGAGAGTTTGAGTTGTTTGTATACAACCCAACACGAGCATTGTCCATATATAACTAATATAAATAAGATCTTAGACTCGAAATCGGACTACGTTGAAATTTTTTACTTTAAAAATAAATTTATTTATTAAGAAGTTCACCGCACATCCATGTAATTACTATCATCTTAATTACAAATTTTGGCACCATCGAATATGAATCACTTTCAATATCATTGATTATTGACATAGGACTATCTACCAACCGTCACAAAAGGTTGGAAGAACTTTTCACCAGAAATGCATCATGTGAACAACATAGTGAAATGTCGACTCTTTTTTGGTGTAGGTGCAAACTCCACTTTTGAGTATATTCTTCGTCACTTTGTTCATTAACATCTTTTCTAAGCTACTTTAGTAGTGTTGGACCACCAACCATTTTTTTCAGTGAAAGTTAGGTAGTAGCTACACTTAAACATGTGCAATATGACCAGTAACAAATATGTCCTTTTTTGAAAGTGTTTTAATAGTCTGCTGCTAAGCCTTTTCAATAGTAAGCAAAAAGTTATGATTGATCGATGACGTTTAAAGTGTTTGCTCATGGACAAAACCGGTTAGGCTACGAGATCGGAGACTTTCTACTAACCTATTTTGGAATGCCAATTAGGCCGGGTGCAATGAGAAGTGCGGATTGGCAACCGCTAATTGAACAAATTGAAAGGAGGTTGTCAAGGTGAAAGGGTCGTTATCTATCTCTGGGAGGAAGATTAACGCTTTTGAACTCTGTTATCAGTAGCATCCCGGTTTATATGATGTCAATGTACGAATTGCTAAGATGGATGATCAGCAAAATAGACAAAAGCAGAAGAAGATTCCTGTGAAAATGTGCAGACAAGAGCAATAAAGGCTTTCACCCAGTTTAATGGAGAATGGTCTGTAAAGGGAAAATTGTGGAGGGCTGGGAGTATTAGATCTTAGAGATATGAATAAAACATTACTTTGTAAATAGTGGTGGAAAATAAAGTACAAACGCAATATATGGTGGTCTAAGTCATTTGCATCCTATCGAAGAAGGAAGAAATGTTGTGCGGAATACGAATTAACCACCAATCAAAGAGAGAAATAGCGAAAAAAAACCAGAAAACAAACAAACACAAGGACACAAAGATTTACGTGGTTCGGCAAAACAAGTGCCTACATCCACAGGGGCGGTTGGGGTTTCTTCTACTATAATCACCAATGGGCGAAAACAAACCCTTACAAAGATGACGGCTGCAAAATTCGAATAGAGGTGTTACTCTTTACAAAACCCTAACGGGTGTATTTATAGGGAAACTACTGGGCCTTTCGAAATGGGCCTATTCTGGTTTACAAACCCGCCGACAGTCGACTGGTCTCCTATCTGTCGACTGGTAATTAGTTCTGGACAGTCGACTAAGACCCATATGCCAGTCGACTGGTGTACCCTGCTGCTGTAGCCTTAGCCTTTGGAACTCCTCTCTGGTCAGTCGACTGAGACCCATAGACCAGTCGACTGGTGTACTGGAACTTTCGATCGCTGCAGTTACGACGGATATAAACAAACTGAACCAGAATCGAGCCATTATCCTACAATCTCCACCTTGGCGAGATCTTCCAAGTTGCCCAAGCAATCTCCAAAATACTCCAAAACAAATGCTCATCATCATACGCAACAAAAAACAAACTCCACCTTAGTATGATATCACATACTAGGCAAATAAATAGCAAAGCACCATCCCAACCGCCCATGCCAAATCATCAAACATGCAAAATATTAGCCATATACTGTCTCTCTTCATCTGTACTTGGAGACTGAGAAGCACTAATTCTGAAATGAGTGGCTAAGGGTGTACTGACAGGTTTAGTTTTCTCATCTATACCAAACCGTTTCAGCACCTTCAAGAGATATTGCTTCTGTGTCAAACTCACTATGCCCTTTGCTCTGTCTCTAGCTATCTCCATCCCAAGTATCTTCTTGGCTTCACCAAGATCCTTCATCTCGAATTTAGAACTCATCTGATTCTTCAAATTTTGAATCTCCTTAGCATTTTTAGAGGCAATCAACATGTCATCCACATATAATAATAGATATATGAAAGAGCTATCCTGCAATTTTCTGAAGTAGACACAATGATCATACTCACTTCTGGAATATCTCTGCACTTTCATAAACTGATCAAACCTCAAATACCACTGCCTTGGAGATTGCTTCAACCCATAGAGAGAATTTTTCAACCTGCAAACATAATTTTCCTTCCCAGCAGTCTTAAACCCATCTGGCTGCAACATATAAATTTCTTCATCCAGGTCCCCATGTAAGAATGCAGTCTTCACATCCATCTGTGTCAATTCAAGATCAAACTGTGCTACTAATGCCAACAAAATCCGAATAGAAGGATGCTTCACAACCGGAGAGAACACTTCATTATAGTCAATTCCTTCCTGTTGAGCATACCCCTTTGCAACTAGTCTAGTCTTGAACCGAACACTGTCTTTTGGACCTTCTTTCTTCGTATACACCCACTTGCAACTGATGGCTTTCTTCCCCTTTGGTAATTGCACTAGATCCCAAGTCTTGTTCTTATGAAGAGAGTTCATCTCTTCATCCATAGCAACTTTCCAATCTGCATTTTCAGAACTTCTAGTGGCTTCTTTGAAGTTGGAGGGAACTTCATCATCAACAATGGGAAGAGCAAATGCAACTGTTTCTGTAAAGCGAGATGGTCGTTTGATATCTCTTCTTTGCCTTCTTGCTGCAATTGATTCTTCCTGCTGGGGAGGGTCTTGGATAGGAACTTCTTCCTCATCCTCAGTATCAACCACATCATCTTCATTTTGGGCAGGAGTAGGATTTTTAACTGAAAGCTTTTCTAACTCCACCTGTTGGAGAACTCTCGCACCAGTCGACTGAGAGCACTTGTCAGTCGACTGTCCCGAGCTAATCTTCTGCTTCTCTTGATCACCAGTCGACTGAGAGCACTTGTCAGTCGACTGTCCCGAGCTGATTAAGCTGGTTTCATCAAAGGTAACATCCTTGCTGATTACTAACTTCTTCTGTTCTGGACACCACAACCTGTAACCTTTGACACCAGTACTAAAACCACAAATATAGCCTTTTTGGCTCTTGCATCAAGTTTAGTTTCAGTTACATGAAAATAAGCAGGACAACCAAATATATGCAAAAAACTATAATCAGATGCAGGTTTACAACTCCATACCTCAATAGGTGTTTTGCCTTCAAGTGCTGCAGATGGTAAACGGTTGACAATGTGGCTTGCATATATAACAGCTTCTGTCCAAAATGTCTTCTTCAATCCAGACTGTACTAGCATACATCTCACCTTCTCAAGTAAGGTTCTGTTCATCCTTTCTGCAACCCCATTTTGCTGTGGAGTCTTCCTAACTGTGAAGTGCCTCTGGATCCCTTCATCTTCACACAATTTCAGAAACGGATCGTTCTTGTATTCCCCTCCATTATCTGATCTCAGAACCTTAATCTTCCTTCCAGTCTGGTTTTTAACTTTCTTCTTCCAACTTGTGAACAATGTCAAAACTTCATCTTTGTGTTTCATGGTATATACCCAAACATGTCTGGAGTAGTCATCAACAAATGTAACAAATCAGTGTCTACCACTCATAGAAGGTGTCTGAGTAGGGCCCCAAACATCTGTGTGAACATAATCGAGGATACCCTTTGTCTGATGTACAGCTGTACCAAATCTCACCCTAGTTTGCTTACCTAACACACAATGTTCACAAAATTCCAACTTGCAACCTTTAGCATCTTTAAGCAACCCTTGCTTCACAAGCCCCTGCAAGGCATTTTCTCCTGTATGCCCGAGTCGCATATGCCACAATCTTGTAGAGTCGGGAACAACCTGTTTAGGCTTTTCAGTTACACTGGCAGCCTGACCCAAATACGTTTTTCCCTGCAAGAAAAACAAGTTTCTTTTTATTTTCCCTTTCATCACCACGAGTGATCCGTTAGTCACCTTCAGAATGCCACCTTCACTAGCAAATTTCAATCCACTAGCCTCCAAAACACCAAGTGAAATCAAATTCTTTTTCAAATCTGGAACATACCATACATCTGAAAGCTCCCTAATAAGACCATCGTGCATTAGCAATTCAATCTTCCTGATTCCTACCTTCTTACAAGGCGCATCATTTCCCATCAAAACTACCCCACCATCCATATATTCTAAGGAAGTAAACCACTCCTTTCTTCAAGACATATGATAGGAGGCTGCTGTATCAAGAAACCATACATCTTGATAAAGTGAGGGACTAGTAGCAAGTGCAAAGGAAAAATCATCATCACTATCTAAATTATCAACAGTCACATTTGCAGTCGAATTTCCCTTATTTCGTAGCTTCGGACAATCCTTTTTCCAATGCCCCTTTTCATGACAGAAAGCACATTCATCTCTGGCCGGTATCTTTCTGTCCTTTGAAACTCCTCTCGATTTGAAACGAGATTTGTTTCCTTTATTCCCATATTTGGTCTCAGATCTGGTCTCAGTTCTGCCCCTTACAATCAATGCTTCAGAAGTGTCTCTATCAACCATTTTATCTCTTCTCCTAGTTTTATTATTCAACAGAGCATTTGCAACATCTTCATATTTAACAGTATCTTTTCCATATATTAAAGTTGTTGCTAAATGATCATAACATTCGGGTAATGAATTCAACAGAATTAGGGCTTTATCTTCATCTTTAATTTGCTCATCCAAATTTAACAAATCAGCCAATAATTTATTAAATGATTCAACATGAGCGTTCATAGACATACCTTCAGTATAGGTGAAGCGAAAAAGTCTCTTCTTCAAATACAGCCGATTCTCCAAACTTTTTCTCATGTATTTGTCTTCGAGTTTCTTCCACAACACCGCAGCCATGGTATCCCTCATCAAATTGTACTTCTGAGCCTTCGCGATAAAGAGCCGAATAGTCCCACACGCAATTCGGTTCAACTTCTTCCAATCTACATCTGACATATTCTTTGGTTTTTCTTCCTCCAAAGCAACATCTTGTTCTTGTTGAACCAGAACATCCAACACCTCACACTGCCACATCCCGAAATTGTTTGTTCCATCAAAATTTTCAACTTCAAATTTTGCGTTGTGAATCATTGTTCTGGAAGAACTTGATCCCGCAACATCCTTGGTTGCATCTGCTTCACTCGCCATCTCCCTCTAGGTCGAACCCGATGCTCTGATACCACTTGTTGTGCGGAATACGAATTAACCACCAATCAAAGAGAGAAATAGCGAAAAAAAACAGAAAACAAACAAACACAAGGACACAAAGATTTACGTGGTTCGGCAAAACAAGTGCCTACATCCACAGGGGCGGTTGGGGTTTCTTCTACTATAATCACCAATGGGCGAAAATAAACCTTTACAAAGATGACGGCTGCAAAATTCGAATAGAGGTGTTACTCTTTACAAAACCCTAACGGGTGTATTTATAGGGAAACTACTGGGCCTTTCGAAATGGGCCTATTCTGGTTTACAAACCCGCCGACAGTCGACTGGTCTCCTATCAGTCGACTGGTAATTAGTTCTGGACAGTCGACTGAGACCCATATGCCAGTCGACTGGTGTACCCTGCTGCTGTAGCCTTAGCCTTTGGAACTCCTCTCTGGTCAGTCGACTGAGACCCATAGACCAGTCGACTGGTGTACTGGAACTTTCGATCGCTGCAGTTACGACGGATATAAACAAACTGAACCAGAATCGAGCCATTATCCTACAAAAAATTCAGATTTGAGAGAAGAGAAGGGCAAGGCAGAGTGTAATTTCTCTGGAAAGGGGTTACAAAGGTGGGAGAGATCTTCCATACTAACGCTAAGTGTAGGATTGGTAATGGCTGATTCTTGAAAGATAAATGGTGCGGAAATAACATTCTTCTTAGTTTATCCCCTGAGGCAGCTACAGCTACGGTAAACACCGATATGCTTGTAGCAAATGTGTGGCGAAACCAGAGACTAAGGGTCCAGGTCTATCAGCACCAGACCCAAGAAAGTTCAATCCAGCTACACAATGTAAATAGCTTCATCAGAGTCGAGGGCATATACACAAATGATTCGGAGGATGAGAGGGTTTGGACCTTAGGTACCAACTCAATATTCTCAGTTAAATCCATGTACAACTGGTTAAATGACGGGGGAACGAGGTGCACAGAAACGGACGTTATTTGGAACACTTACGCTCAGCAGAAAGTCAGGGTATTTCTGTGGCTGGTTAAGAACGATGCAATCCTATCCAAGACTAATCTTATTAAAAGAAACACGCCTATTAATGCCACTTGCGATAGATGTAACCAAACTGAGGAAGACACAAACCATTTACTCTTTTAATGTCTTAAAGCTAGGTTAGCTTGGGAGGTGGTATGCCTAGGGTTCGGGTGCCTAGATTGCCCTAGTTCTGGTTCTGAGGTTTGGGGCACTTGGAGAGTAGATAAAGTGAACAAGGAGGACAAGTCAGCATGGGATATCTCTGTAGCAGCGACTATGTGGGACCTGCGGCTAGACCGTAATGACTCGTGTTTCCGTAATGTGAGTCATAGATTTCCAGTTATGGTGCATAAAAAATTTTCACTCATTCTCAATTGAGCAGGTTTAGAGGAAACGAGGAAGAGGCTTCGGATGGATGAGGAGTAGTCTTCAAATCAGGATTCAGGGGTGGATACGAACACTCTCGTATCTTGCGGAATAAAATCAACAACAACGACAACGACGACGACGACAACAACGACGACGACGACAACAATGACGAGATACAAGAACTATAGAATTAAAACAAGAGAAGAAAGAACAACCAAAAGCAACACACAAGAACACACAAGATTTTTTTTAGGTTCACCCAAAACAATGGCTACTTCTCCGCGTAGAGGCACTTCTGCGATTTCCACTAGAAATATGAAGATTAGGTTTACAAATCTCTCAATAACTCACCACCAAGGTGTAGGGTTTCTCTCTAACTCCCTCTCTCTTAATGACGGCTGGTAGATCTCTATTTTCTTTTCAGTTAACCATAAATTTTTTACACAATACTATATATATAGGATTCCACAACTCTAATCTAAGCCACTCATCAGTTAGCGTCGGGACGGTCGACCGCAACATTATGACGGTAGACCGGTTCTCTCCTTCGACTGCACGAAGTCCAACAGAGAGTAGGTCGATCGACTGCGCGGTCAACCGGTCGCCTCTTCAAGTTACAGAATTGAGTTAGAGAGTGGGCCTGTTGACTGCGCGGTCGATCGTACACTTTTCTAAAGCGCGATCGAGGGGTGCGGTGGACCGCGCGGTCGACCACAACTCTGCCTGTAGCTTCAAACCACTTTTGACCTCTTGCTCCCACTTCGACTATCTTTCTCATCTGACTTCTCCAACCCCATTATCATGTATTAGATCCACAAACCCCAACAATCCTTCTTATTGCTTTAGATTTCCTGTTTGTATTTTCCGCTTTGACCCCAGATAGACTCTTATATGGCTTTTGAAATTTGTAATCTAAACTACTTGTTTCGTTAATTAATCATTAATGAAACGATGACGATGTCATCTTTTTATAATTTTTTTTAAAAAAATCACATTTGGGGTTCTTTCCACCTAAAAAATACCAGGACCGGCTTACCCAATCCCTTATTATTTTAAACAATATTTTACTAATACATATTAATATCTTACAGCAATGTAATCTTATTTATTAAAGCGAATAGTGGTTAATGAAAATTGCTACAGGCACAAGCATGAGTATATAAGATCGTTAATTTTATGAAAAAAACAAAACAGAATAAAATAACTGTTAAAAATCAATTAATGTGAATGTCTCTCCATTATCCCATTTTCTCCACTAACCCCATGATCTCCATGTTCTCCACTCACCATTTACTCCATGTTTGTCTTTTCAACTTCTTTTGTAAGCCTATAAAGCTTGTACAAACTTGAAGAAATGATGGGAATGAAAATCATACTCTATTCTCTTGTCTCTTATACTTTCTAGCATCGTCTTTATTATTTTTACAACATCGTCTCTATTATTTTACAAGAATAACTTCTTTTTGGTTGAGTAGAGTGGACACATCTCTTCCAAATATCTTACTGAGGGACTCATACTTTGAACTCAACAGTTGGGGGAGCCCTTAAATGCATGGGTAATAACTTCAATTAAGGTGGCGTTATTCCACCTTTAACCTAAAAAAAATAAATTAATAACTTCAATTAACCAATGCCTATTTGGTTAAATCTACATTGGGAAAAAAATGATTTTCATCCAATTCTTTATTGCACCAATAAATAATTCATTAAATTCTTAATCAGTCTATTACTCGCTCCCTCTCATTGTGTAACGGTTGGGCTCTCTCTAGTTGTGCACTCTTTCACGAGATGTTTCCTTTCGGTCGAACCTGTCGGAAAATAAAGACAACCTTACATTTTTCGTTGATAGTCTAAGTGAGAGCTATTGTTGTCTCCCCCGTTGACCTTCTTGCTGCTGGTCTTTAGTCTACTTTATTTTAAGGCCTATTTAGTCTGAACTAGGCTCTTAGACTAGAAAGTCTAGAGTGGACTCTTTCTTCGGGTTGAGGACTAGTTGTTAACTGGCTATCCATCCTTGCAAAGATCTCTTGAATCCTTGCGGCCGAACCGGCTTGGAAGCAAGCTACCTGTCGCCTATCTCGCCTGACACTTTTAAGGGTGAGCCTTCGCTTTTTGGATCGTCTTCTGCCTAATGCTGGGTATTTACCTTATCAATTAGCAAATCAATGGCGGGTTCTATTTGATTTGGCATTTAAATTTGAAGTCTGTTGAATTCCTGTTTAATGTAACCTCTTTGGAGGATGGTTTAAGTTTGCCCCAAATATCATTGAAATAACATACGGAGTACTTAAGAAAAATAGGGGTGGCTAGGATGTTAGAAAACAAATTTGAAATCGTAAAATACACGCATTTTATGTGCGTTGAATCTAGTAAATATACAGATAAACTGTTAGTCTTATGCGGATCAAAATGTGAACTGCTGAGTTGTAGTTTGGATGGTACAAGGGTGAAACAGATAATTTTTTTATCAGGATTGAAAACTAAAGAAAAATTAAAACCTAGACCATATAAGTTCTTAAACCCCAAAAAAAATCTTGAAGAGATTTTTTTTTTTTTTTTGAAGAAGAAGAAGAAGAAGAAAAGGTGGAATAATGCCACACTGTTTCATTAATAAGTGATTAAAAAACAACCCCAAAGCATCGGAAAAATAAAAGTGCAGTACAGGAAATAAAACATAGCCCCCAACAAAACCCTGGGGGATGGGTTACATCATCCAGCCTAAAGGCAACCAAACACAAATGCAAAATACAAAATACTAAGGCCTGATACAAAATAAGTAGAGGTGAGGCGGGTGTCCTCTCATCAGTCCAGAGTCGGCCCGATCTCTATCTCCTCGTCGTCGAACTCATCCACCTGGAAAACCCTTGCAATTCTCCCTCTTGATCCTGAAGCAACAGCTGTAGCCCAAAAAGAAATAAGATGCATGATATGAATAAAAAAAATCTTGAAGAGTTGGGCTCTTGAACATATGAGAAATGTTACATGTACATTGGTTTCTATCCCAAACGTATATTGGACTTATCTTTTAGTGAGCACTGGGTCCATGCCCCACTAAAAGATAATTAGAAAAGGCTCAATAATTATAAAAGAGTAATGCTACATCCACTACCAATTTCACTACCTTTTTCTTCACTACCTTTGTCACACTCCGCTTCCCAAAAATACGGAATACGAGTATATGACATTAGCCCAGCAAATGACTAACGTCACCCATAAGCTGTTTATCCGATCAACTCAACAATATAACCGATACAGAATAATTGCGCAGACAATGATAATAATCTCATGAACAATACTACTTGGAATGAAGCAATAAAAATATCCAAATACAATAATAATCCAACGTATGAAAACAAATAACAATATTCGGGACACAAGTCAAATACAAAGAAATAACAATAGTTTAATAATTAAGTCTCCATAACAAAGCAATAATTATTAAGCAGCGATACAATCAATTTCTTCACCAATGTTGTTCTCCCAATCCATTAGGTAATTCTCCATCGACACCTGTAAATACTTAATCTAAAAAAATGAGAAAAATTGTCCTTAGAGCAAGTCATGGACAGCAAGTAGAGAAAGCAGGGAACAATGGAATAACGGTATAACAATAAATTAATGGATCAATAAGAATCAATAACATGGGACAAAAAGATCATGATAATCGATGCAATTGGCTATAAACAATGGTTCAATAATCGGTAACAATAATCAGTGATCAATATTAATAACACTTAGCCAATATTCGATATCAATAGAAATAATAATGAACAATATGCAATATCGGTGATGTGTCAATTATTATGTCTATTAATTATTTTTAATCCTAACTAATACACGTACTACCGCATCCCATACAACAGGTTCGATGCATACAATCAATTTCGTTTTAGACTTAAGTGGTGGATTCTATAGTTCATGTACTCGGCAACAGTAATCAATATTCAATAGTGACCGATGACCGAATCAATCGAGATACTGTAGTCAGTAATCTACAATTAATCGATGACCGATATGACCAATAGACCAATAGACCAATAAATAGGAAAACACGGGCCCCTCCTCTGAGTACAGTCCCTATATTATCCACTACTAAAGTCAACCCTTAAACTCTGGCTTGTTAATTATTTATCAATGCAACAATACAATATGCAATTTCGAACATGAGGTGAACCATAGTATCGATAGGGGAACAATAGGATGATAACATGAAATAGGACAATTAGGATGATGATAATAACTCATTGGGAACATGCAATATAACATACATTCATTAATTCATGCAATAGTATAATATAGGAATAATTAATTTATTAAAAAGTGACATCTAAAATTCTGGACAGCAAGCGCAATCTGTACGAAAATACAGTTTCCCGCTGGCTCAAAAATTGAAAGTTGAATCCTTCAGATAATATGGAAACTAGACTTCCACACGGTTCCAACGCATATTTAATGTTCAAATTCTGACAATAGTAGCTAGGTCAAACACAATGTTCTTTACAGGTTTCATGTTTAGGCAGAAATTCGACATCTTGTTATTTTACTTTCTGAATCAGCAAAAACTAAATATTAAATTCATAAAAAAATATTTTCTAGACTCCTAAATATGTTAAGAAACAATCTGCAAATTTTCATATTAAATTTTTATCATTTGATAAGCCTTTTTACTGTCTAAACATGAAAGATACGAGAATCTGAAAATCTGAAAGTAAAAATACAGCTGTAGTAAAACGGGCATAACTTTTGCTACAAAACTCGGAATTCAAAAATTCAAGATGATCTGGAAACTAGAAAGATAAGGCTACAATTCATATTCAGAAAGTATTTTATTTTAAGGTCGCTTACTGGTTCGAAAACAACGGTCAAAATTCAGGTCAGCAAGCATATACAGGTTTTGGGTAGTTTTTTATGAAATAATTTAATTAGACTATATGGGTATCAATTCTACTAGTCAATAAACTATGTAAGTTGCATGATGGGTGTCAAAACATGATAAATAAAACTAGAACACACTCATACACCAATTTATCATCAATCAATCATCAATCGATCAAACAACATACAACCTTGCAATTGTATCTACAATAATTTATTTGTCCGACGACTATATAAACAATCCTATTATCAATTCTATATGCACTCATGAAAGATCCAAATTTTAGAGTCAAAAGTGGCACGATGTCAAGAATATTGGGGTTTGCTCATGTAAACCCTCAATAGACCCAACAAAGAGATGAACAATGGATAATACGATAACAAAGAGATCTACTTGCAAGAATTTCAATGAAACTTAAATTTGATACAATTAACAATTTAAGAGGACGGTAATTTGCTTGTTAGACGGTGAAAACAAAAACAAGAATAACGAGATAAGAATCCTGAAGCAACGAACTCACGAACTAGATCGACCCACCAATAATACGTGCACTCAAAGAAACCAACACACAAAGATATTGCAGCAACACCAGCAAAGAGACAACAGCAACAGGCGCAAGAGAAGAGAGAGAGAGCAGCAACAACAGCAAAGGGCTTCAGTGGTCTCGCTGGTGGCCGGGGTAGGAAGCATCGACGTTGGCAAGGCGTCGCAGGTGGTTCGACGGGGACAGGCGGCGCGGCTGCTGTCGACGACGAGAGAAAAGGGGCACCGGGGGTTTGTGGGTTCTAATGTCGTCGCGGAACAGGAAAGGCAGGTCGGGGTTAGGAGAGGGCACGGGAGGACGACGACGTGGTTAGGGGTTGCCGGAGTCGGGGTGAGCGCGGGGAAACAGGCTGGAGAAGATGGGTTTGGCTGAAGGGAATTTGGGCGGGAAAACAATCGGAAGATATTGAAATTAAACTTGATTTTGAGTTAAGCTTAATTATGGGTTCATAATCCAAACCCAAAATTAAGACCAAGTTCTAGAGATTCTCTAGAAACATCATAAAATATTATCACCTCCTCTATATGTTCTAGAGAATTCTATAAAATAATTATCTAAAGATTGTGTAGAAAATTCTAGGAATTGTAAGACATAAAATTTAGATATTATTGTAGAGAGTTCTAGAAAGATATTTTGTAATCTTGGAGCCTATAAATAGCTCATTCCTCTCTCATTTGTAAACAAGTTGAACAAATAAATAAAAAGCAAGTTAAAGAAAGAGTGTTCTTCATAAGTTCTCTAATTCTCTCTAAAAATCTTTCAAGTATTTTCTAAGTATTCTTCCATATCATTCTTCATACTTAGAGGGTTTCTTCTCTTGGTTTCACTCGGGTTTCTCGGGTATTACGGTCTTGGGCTAGTGCTAAGCACTATCGGAGATTCTCTACATGGTATCAGAGCCATTCTAATCTTGTGCTCATCAAGATCGGGGTTTAAGAGAGCTCGGTTTATTCTAAGTATGGAATCAATGGGTCGTGTCGTTGGATTGGGAATGGAGATCTTAAACCAATCTAACTACCGGTTATGGAAGTCATGTATGGAGTCATACTTGGTTAGTGAGGACTTATGGGATGTCGTCGGTGGTTGTAGCACAACACCACCAAGGGGTGATGCTGCAACTGCGGAAGCGACAAAGGAGTGGACACGGAAGAATGCCAAGGCGGAGTTTGCTTTGAAGAGGTCAATATCCTCGGGAGTATTTGAGCATGTCTCAAAGTGCACATCCGCAAGTTCCATATGGAAGGCGCTAGATCAATTGTTCAACAAGAAGAATGAGGCTCGGTTACAACTATTAGAGAATGAGCTGGCGAATGCGAAGCAGGGGGAGTCTTCAATCTCACAGTTCTTCATCAAGGTAAAGAACCTTTGCTCAGAGATTAATACTCTTAATCCGGAGGAGTCGATTTCAGAAGCTCGGATGAAGCGGTCTATTATTCGTGGTTTACGACCCGAATATACACCGTTTGTTACTTCAGTTCAAGGATGGGCTACACAACCTTCCTTGGAGGAGTTCGAAAATCTACTAGCTTCGCAAGAATCACTAGCCAAGCAAATGGCGGGAGTTAAAGTCAATGATGACTCGGGGAGCGCGTTTGTAGCTCGGAGGCAACAAAGTTTTAGAGCTAAGTTCAAAGATAGTGATACAAAAAATAATGATGGACGAGAAAGATCTTCTATGGGAGACAAGAAGCGATTCAAGTGCTACCGGTGTGGGAAATTTGGGCACTTTAAAAAGGATTGCCGAGTTAAGTTGAAAGAAACAAATATGGCGGAATCAAAGGGTCACACTGAAGACGAAGCATGGGGAAAATGTTTCACGGTGGAGGCTGCATCTTCAGGTACCACTACAACCAAAAATCTAGAAAATGATTGGATTGTAGATTCTGGTTGTAGCCATTATATTACCGGAGACGAGAAGTTATTTTCCAGTCTTCAGCGCCATGACGGAAAAGAAGCCATCATTACCGCAGATAACTCAATCCACCATGTTGAGAAGGAAGGGACTGTTGTCATTAAAGGAGATGATGGAAGCCCAATAACTCTCAAGAATGTATATCATGTTCCTGGAGTAAGGAAGAATCTTCTCTCTGTGGTAAATGCGGTGGACTCAGGTAACTACGTTTTATTTGGCCCAAGTGACGTCAAATTCTTAAAGAATATTAAAGAGTTAAAGGCAGATGTGGTTCACACCGAAGCACGGGTTAAAGATCTATATGTTTTATCGGCCTCCAACTCATATGTTGAGAAGATGAGCACCAATGATAATGTCTTTATATGGCATGCTAGACTTGGTCATATACATATGACTAAGCTCAAAGTTATGGTAAATAAGGATTTGGTTAATTGGCTCCCAAGGTTGAAGATTCAAGATGAAGGAAGACTTTGTGAAGGTTGTCAATATGGAAAATCACATAGGCTTCCATTTGACAACTCCACTTCACGATGCAGCGCTCCGTTGGAGAGGATCCATAGCGATTTGATGGGTCCAACAAGAACACCCTCCTATTCCGGGTTTCGTTACATGTTGTTGTTCGTTGATGATTTCTCACGGTACACCTGGGTATACTTTGTGAAGGAAAAATCAGAAGTATTTTCAAGATTTCAAGAATTCAAGGTTACCGTGGAAGGCGAGTTATGTCGGAAGATCAAGACCCTAAGGACGGACAATGGAGGAGAGTTTATGTCAAAGGAGTTCCTCTCTTTTTGTCAAGAGCATGGTATCAAGAGGGAATTTACATGCCCATATACACCTCAACAAAATGGAGTAGCAGAAAGGAAGATCCGACATCTAAGCGAAACGTGTAGAAGCTGGCTACATGACAAGAATTTGCCTAAAGCCTTATGGGCGGAAGGCATGAGATGTGCAGCATATATCATCAATTGAATGCCACTAAGTCCGAATAACATGAAGTCTCCTTATGAGATGGTTCATGGGAAGAAGCCAACGGTGAAACATCTCAGGATATTTGGATCAATCTGCTACGTCCATGTGTTCGACTCTCAGAGAACAAAGCTGGAGGCAAAGGCGAAGAAATGCATATTTGTCGGTTATGATGAACAAAGAAAAGGGTAGAGGTGCATGGATCCTGAGACACATAGGTACGTCGTGTCTCGTGATGTTGTCTTTGACGAAGTTTCCTCATATTATGGACAACCTCAAGTCATGGTCGAACAAGAAGGTGGAGATTCCTTCAAGGTTGATGAACCAGTTCCTCAAATGCCAAGTGTGAGCGGAAGTCTTGAAAAAGAGACGCAAGGTGAAAGGGGGAGCACTAATCAAGAGGAAGATGATGATGAAGATCATGGTTCCATGGCTAATCAAAGGCCTAAAAGGAACATTGTTAAGCCTGCCCGGTTCAGAGATGAAAGGTTTGTCACTACTTACTCATGTTATTTTGCTGCTCCATTAGATGAAGAAGAGCCATCATCTTATGATGAAGCTAAAGGTGTTCAAGAGTGGGAGACCGCAATGGAAGAGGAGATGAATGCCCTTATAAAGAATGAAACTTGGGATTTGGTTCCGAAAACCAAGAATGTTCAACCCGTTTCATGTAAATGGGTGTATCGAATTAAGCGGAAAGCGGATGGAAGCATTGATAGATTTAAAGCAAGGTTGGTTGCTCGGGGGTTCTCTCAGAAGTATGGAGAAGATTATGATGAGACTTTCAGTCCTGTGGCTAAGATGACTACGGTACGTTTACTTCTATCTTTAGCCGCAAGCTTTGGTTGGAAGTTATGGCAACTAGATGTGAAGAATGCATTTCTATACGGTGAGCTTGATAAGAGTATCTTCATGGAGCAACCACTTGGTTTCAAATCACGAGAGCATCCTGATTATGTGTGTAAGCTTAAGAAGGCCTTGTACGGGTTAAAACAAGCTCCTCGAGCATGGTATGGAAAACTTGCTCAATTCCTTCAGTTTTGCGGTTATGTACCATCAAATTCGGATCCAAGTCTATTCTTCAAGAAGAATGGAGGAGTCCACGTGGTAGTCCTTCTTTACGTGGATGATATGATAATCACCGGGAACGATGATGCTGAAATTGCTCGTCTACAAGAGGATATGTCGGTGAGGTTTGAGATGAAGAAGTTAGGTGAGTTGAATAACTTTCTTGGTTTGGAGGTTGAAAGGGTAAAGGATGGAATCTTCATCGGTCAACAAAGCTATGCAAGAAGGATTATTGAGAAGTTCAGGGTACACGAAGGAAAGACACGTACTACTCCGATGGATGTGAACATAAGGCTTAAGCGCGATGAAGGGTCCTTGCTACCTGATCCTCGACCTTATCGCTCTCTTGTGGGAAGTCTACTATATTTAACCATTACGAGACCTGACATTGCCTTCGCGGTAGGTCTCATAAGCCGTTTTATGCAAGAACCAAGAAAACCACATTTAGAAGCAGCAAAGAAGATCTTGAAGTATGTGAAGATAACTCTTGGCATGGGTTTGGTGTACAAGTACAATGCTAAGGTTTCTCTTTATGGTTTCACCGATGCTGACTTTGGTGGAGATCTAGATGATCGAAAATCAACATCAGGTTATGTGTTTTTATGTGGAGACACAAGCGTGTCGTGGTGTAGCAAGAAACAAGGAACGGTGTCATTGTCTACCACTGAAGCAGAGTATAAAGCTTCAACACTCGCAGCTCAAGAGTGTACATGGCTTCGAAGACTCCTTGAAGATTTGTTCGAGCCAATCAATAAGTCGGTTGCAATTTATGGAGATAATCAAAGTGCTATCAAGTTGGCTAATAATCCGATGTTTCATGCAAGGACGAAACATATCGAGTTAGAGCATCACTTCATAAGGGAGAAGGTGCTTGATGGAACAATTGAAGCTTTGGAAGTTCGAAGCGATGACAATGTTGCAGATATCTTCACAAAGTCATTACCAAAAGGTAAATTCGAGTTACTTCGCTCGAAGCTCGGTATGGTTGACAAAATCAAGTTTAAGGGGGAGTATTGAAATTAAACTTGATTTTGAGTGAAGCTTAATTATGGGTTCATAATCCAAACCCAAAATTAAGCCCAAGTTCTAGAGATTCTCTAGAAACATCATAAAATATTATCACCTCCTCTATATGTTCTAGAGAATTCTATAAAATAATTATCTAAAGATTGTATAGAAAATTCTAGGAATTGTAAGACATAAAATCTAGATATTATGGTAGAGAGTTCTAGAAAGATATTTTGTAATTTAGGAGCCTATAAATAGCTCCTTCCTCTCTCATTTGTAAACAAGTTGAACAAATAAATAAAAAGCAAGTTAAAGAAAGAGTGTTCTTCATAAGTTCTCTAATTCTCTCTAAAAATCTTTCAAGTATTTTCTAAGTATTCTTCCATATCATTCTTCATACTTAGAGGGTTTCTTCTCTTGGTTTCACTCGGATTTCTCGGGTATTACGGTCTTGGGCTAATGCTAAGCACTATCGGAGATTCTCTACAGAAGAGAGAGAGAACAGGAGGAGAGAGAAAGAGGAGAGAGGAGAGAGATTATACGGCTATGGTTTCGATTTGTGTGCCAAAAATTAGGGTTTGCATTAGAGTTGTATTTATAGGGTACAATTGGGGTACTAGGTTAGTGGTTTAGGATTCAATAAAAATAGGTTTGGGTTAAGAACACATCAAATTGGGTTTTAGGGTTCAATTAGGAGGTAGATCAAAATCAATAGAGTTCAAATAAAAACACCCACAATAAATAAGAGAACAATAGGATCGACAATAAAAGCGCAATCAAAAGAACAAAGAACTTCATGAACAAAAATTGAAATCCAAATAAATAGATAAATAATACAAATGAAAACAATATAAGTTGGCATGAAATTAAATTAGAATTCACCACGAAAATCAGATCAAGTACGAAAACAAAATAATTCGTTAAATGCACTTTAATTAAATAATCAAAGAATAACGATTAATAGTTATAATTATAAAAATAATAAAATCATACAATAATATAATTATTCGGGTTTAACAATTTACTAAAATGACCCAATTAATATATATATATAATTTGAACTCAAATACAAATAGTTGATCAATAAGATCTAGAAAATAAGATCAAAACACATCATTATTTGAAATGAATAAATTTTTGATTAGAAAAACACTTTAATATAAAATCCAAAACAATTTTAACAAATAATGAATTTATAATATCGAAATATAAAAAATATTCAGAAAATATATATTTATAGAAATGGGGGTTACAACCTTAGGTGACACACTACAATAGGTAGAAAAAGATAGAATAGGTAAGACAACTCTGCAATAGAAATATGTTACTTCAGATAATGAATAAAATGGTAGTAAAATTAGTACTGATGAAGCATTACTCATTATAAAACACAAACGTCAAGAGTCAAGACCTAGAAATCAATGTATGTTTAACATTTCTCTGAACATATAGTCTATGGTGGGCCCACAGTAACATGTGTGCATTAAAAAATACTGAGCTTATTACACACCTCACAATAACGTTGGGACCTAATTGCAATGTCCAAATCAATTACACACCTTACAATAACGTTGGGACCTAATAGCAATGTCCAAATCAATGAAGGTAATAGCATCTCTAGTCTTTTTGTTAAAAAATGGATATATGAGAAATATAGAAATAGAAATTACGAGGTAGCGCTGCAGTCGTCAAAATCCAAAAATTGAATTTTTTTTATAAAACGGAGCATGATTTACTGTCGATAAATAGAGAAAGAAAAAATTTCGTGAGACGGCAGATGTTCTGCCGTCTGATGAAGAAAAAAAAATTAAACATTTTGTGAAGGTCATCTCCCATCCGACACATTTATTATATATATATTTTTTCCTTTTTACTCAAACTACGACATATGATTTGCCGTCTTACCTTTTTTTATATAAATAAATTTATTTATTTATTTATTTATAATAATAATATTGTGCAGTGTGTGAATGAATTTGAAAAAGATAAAAAAAAAAAAATCCTAAGGATGGTCCCGTCCAACAACCTACACCATTTTTTTTTTATTTTTTATTTTTTCTTCAAATGTCAACAGAGAATAAGCCCAAGTTTTTTTTAAATATTTTTTTTTCCAAACAGTAAATCATATACCGTCTCTTCAATTCGCTATTAAAAAATTCATCTCAGACGGTATATCTTATGCCGTCCGATACATAGACGGTAAATTATCTTCCGTCTATTGTTAAATGCATATTGCCAATTACGCTATCAAATATAACCGTCTACTATTCATCTTAAACCCAAAAAATAGATATACAGATAACGACTGCAGAGGTTTTTATCTGTTTTTTTTTGATATATAGACAACGACTACAGATGCTCTTACGGGAGAATAGTAGACCCTAATAAAGACTTGATAAGATGCGGATAGAATATAGATAAGCACACCATAGCGACAGATTAGACACTCAGACTAATAATAGAGAGAGAGAGAGTCAATGTAAGCATCAGAATTGAAACCTACAAACCTAACACAAACCCGTCTCTCTCAATCTTTAGATGCACCCTCTTGACCCGAAACAAAGAGGCAGCGTCTACTAAATATCCTTTCTATTATCAAAAAAATGTTACAAATTTCCTTTTATTTTACCGTTACTGGTGAACTCAATTGGACGAGTTTCCCAGCCGAGATCATCAGAAATTTTTTCATGTATAGACACAGGACCGGCTCTAAGTTTCCGAAGGCACGAAGCGACAAGACTAAATAATTATTTTTGAGATCTCTAATAACAAAATAAATTTTTTATGCGTAAAATACGTATTTACCTATATTTATAAAAAAAAAAAAATACAAATTTGAGAGCTCCTAAAATTGTAAAAAAATCTGGGGCGTGAGGCGGTCACCTCACCGGCCTCAAGGTGAGGGCTGGACACTAAGGACAACAATAGTCATTGCCGGCATATGAATCAAAACCTTCGCAACTAATAATAAACTCGTGTCTCTCAGTTTGTAGATACAAGAGGGTGCACATCTCGGTTTATATATGATCATCTTGACTGGAAAGAAAGATGCAAAGTTTATTGAAAATATTGTCTATTGTCAACTAGGATTACAAATTTCCTTTTATTTTACTGGAGAACTAAATTTGACGAGTTCTCCAAGCGAGATCGTGAGAAAATCTTTCTTGCTATTAAGGACAACATCTTGCGTAGGATAGATGGCGCGGCCTAATCAAGACCGTCGGATCTTCTTAAATTTTACTCATCCCAAATCATCAGGTCAACGAGTCCAACAGACCTTTTGCCAATTCAGGTCAACAGGCAAACGGGTCTGACCCGGCCCATTAGGGTCAGATACCCATTTGCCCCTGCCTATAAATATCAGTCTCCCTCCTTACTTTCAAAGGTAATCAATCTTTCTCCACTTCAACCCTAGCTGTTTAGTGTCTTTTTCAGTAACTGATCAGATCGTCGGAAGACCTGTCGCCGAGATTTCTTTCGGTATTTCTAGGCTTTTTGCAGGTACCCTGGCCGTCTGAACTCCAACAACTCTTTTGAGCCGACCACAGGAACCGACCCGAGCCGAGGTTGAGATCCGTCCCTTCCATTTTATAAATTACAAGAACTCACACATGTTGCTTCTGCGCCGAAAACAAGCAATATCAACATCAATAACCGATTAGAGACTAACGTCAACAATACAACCAATGCATGTACCAGACTCGAAACTTAGAGAACTAATAAACTTGTCTTGGCAAGAGGTTGCGCCTTACCGGTGAAATCAATCTAACGAGTTTCCCTATTGATGCGGTTTGTTTTTTGGAGGTGGCTGCACCAGGTGTGAGTTCTTCTCGATTTGTATTTTTGCGAAAGCTTCAGTACGGATGGTACGCCCGACCCTCGATCGAGGGACCCAATCGAGAGAAGAGGTGGGAGCGAGGTGGAGGTCGGATGTTCGGCTCGGAGCTGGAGGCTCGGCTCGGATCCGGAAGCTCAGATCCGGGAGTCTCATGTACCTGCACTCGGCCTAGAAACACCGGAGTTGGTCCCGGTGGCAGGTCCTCCGACAATCTAGTCAGTCACTGAAGGAGAGTAACAGTAACTAGGGTTTGAGAGGGGAAAGATTGATTACCTTTGGAAGGGGTAGGGGGGCCTGGTATTTATAGAAAAAGCTAACCGGGTCTGAACCCGTTTGGGACCGGGTCTGAACCCGATTGCCCATGGGCCTGACGTAGCGGAAGCCCAAATGGTATAGGGCTGACGTGGCACGGGTCTGGAGTGGTTTAGCGCTGACGTGACGGAGACCGGGGTGGTTTCAAGACTGACGTGGCAGATCTAAATGATCCGATGATGAATGTCTTTTGAAGGGATCCTGCGGCGTAGGAGGCGCCACGTCATATGACCCATACCACCTCTCGAGATCATGAAAATCTTTTCTTGTGGAAGGACGACATCAATGACGAATCAAGACACAAAGCGGCCAATGGTAAAGTCAATGCATGTATCAGAATCGAAACCTACAAAACTAATAAACTTGTTAGTCTCTCTCGGCCGTATATGCGCTTCTTTACCATAAAAAGTAAGGGCGGTTCTATTAAAATATTGTGTATTGTCAAGGAGACTTTACCATCTTTGTTTACCATCTTCATATGAGCATCTTTGAAATTAACATATCTCTAATCTATCTATCTATAATCTATATCTCTAATATTATAATGGAAGAAGATCTCAGTGTCATTTGTAAATCTACTGCTTTACGCACAACTCCAATTCTTCCATTATGCACTTTATTTAAATGTACCAATTTACGTGCATTATACGTATAACGCAAACTCTCTCATCATACTCTTTATATAACTTAAAAAAATGCATTTATTAACACATGTTATACTATATATTACTTTAAAAACTACTAGTAATTTACACGTGCAATGCATGTTTTAATAAAAAAAATTTAAAGAAAAACTCTTATCTAGTGAGCTCTCGAACCTGAAACCTCATTCATATTAGTTATATACGTGCGCCACATGTTGATAGAATTGATAAATGACACTAAGACCTTCTCCCATTATAACATTAGATATTAGAGATTTATTGATTAAAACGTGCATCGCACATATTAAATACTAGTAGTAATATTATAATGGAAAAATGTCTTAGTATTATTTGTCAATCTATCAACGCATGTGACGCACGTACATAACTAATATGAATAATGTTTCAGGTTCGAGTCCTTACTACGTCAGAGTTTTTAATTTTTATTTAATTTTTCTTTTATTAAGATGTGAAGACTATCTCAAAATTTTATTTTAAAAAATATATATTGATTAACACGTGTGTCGCATGTGTAAATTACTTGTAATAAATAAATACTCTTATCCTCAATAATATTATTACTTCCCTAATACAAACAAGTAAAATAGGGTTACTATTGGCCGCATAAGCTAGTCTGGTTTTGATACCTTATCAAATCAGTTGGCTTATTTGTCAACTTGTGTGACGTCATCTCTGACGCCATCACCTGAGCGTGGTCAACTTCTCCACCTACCGTCCCAATGTTTAACCGAACAAAATAGAGCAGTTAGATAAGAGGAACAAATTACTATACAAAATCTTAAATTAAGAAAAATATTTATTTATTTCCTTTTAAAAAATTGTGGAGCATAATAAAATATTAACAAAATATGATTAAGTTAAATACATTTTGAGTACCTAATAAGTGTATTGAGTATTAACTAGATAGTTGGAGTTGTACAAATTTTAAAGCATCTAACTTAATCCCATCTCAGTCATATGCTTTAAATCCAGAATCATATTGATCATTCTTCTGAAATGAATTATCCAATATTGAAATTTCGATAATACTTAGTATGTTACATGTATTACATATATTAATGTTACATGTATTACATATATTAATCACCTAGCATTTATTAATTGCTAGGTGGCATCAAACCATTAGACTTGCTAGGTGGCATTTATTAATTGCTGGGTGGCATCAAACCATCAAACCTAGAAAAGTCTTGTGACATGCCATAAGTGACATTACAAGCGGCCAAACCATTAGACTTGCTCTTAAGAATTTAATCGTAGATCTTCTTATTTTATGAATACAGTAGTGTATCAGATCATAAAAAAGTTGTAACCTGAGCATTGTTCACTCAAATTGATTTACCTATCAAAAACAAATTAATTCATTAAAGCATCCACACTCGTTTGCTATTTTACCATTTTCCCAATTTTTAAAGCAATTTCAGTACTGCAGTCGGTTGCTATTCTGCCAAAATTTGTGAAACGAGGAATGGTGAATTCTCATATTTGAGAATGTTTTTAAAAATTCTCAAATTATAGGGGACGCCCCCCAATTTTTTTTAATAGGAACCAGACAATACATCATATAATTTTTTATATAGAAAAGTATTGGACAAAACAATATGTTCCATCAAAATTTATACAAAAAAAAAAAAAAAAAAACTAAAAAGGGACCAAAAGTTTCTTAAACGGGATAACATGTCCCGTTCCACATGTTGAACAGCCAAATCAAAAGTTAGTGTGTTTTAAACTTGATTTAAGCTGATTTAATTGTGTTTTAGTGTTAATTTATTAACTAATTATTAAATCAGTAATACCTATTTAAAAACTGATACCATTTGAATCCTCATAAAAATTACAAAACTAACTCTCCGATAAACTTTTTCTTTATTTCTTTCTCAAATTTTGGCAAATAGCCATTGTAAGAGCAATTGCAGCCGTTTTGTTTAAAAATGGGTATATAGAAAATATAAAAATAGAAATTAGGGCGTAGCGGTGCAGTGGTGAATACTAAAAAATGGCTGTTTTTTTAATCAAACAGAACATGATTTACCGTCCGAAATTTTTTCGATTTTGTTTTTAAATGTCTGATAAAAAAATAAAAAATTAAATGGGTTTGTTAATGATGATCACATGTGGGCCTTTTTTAAAATAGTCAAACGGCATATGTTTTGCCGTCTGCATTTTTTGTTTTTGTGTTTTTTGTTTTCTTTTTCCAAAGGCATATTATTTGCCATCTAGGTATTTTTTTGTTTTTTGTTTTTTGTTTTTTGTTTTCTTTTTTCAAAGGCATATTATTTGCCGTCCGCTCAATATATTTTCTTAGACGACATATAAATTATCTTCCGATTTCTATAATATGCATAATGCCAATTTCGCTGTCAAATATAAACGTCTACTGTTCATCGCAAACAAAAAAATGGGTAAATAGACGACGACTGCAGCGGTTTTATCCAATTTTTAGATATATAGCCAACGACGGCAGATGCTCTAAAGAACATCTACATTGCTATTTCTCATTTTGCCAATTTGAGGGGAAAAAAAAAGGCAATAACGTTTGTGAATGCTGTTAGAGAAATGACTTTAATCCAAACTGCTCTAGTTTCTAATTACATGTGCTGCACGTGGTAATGCATTTTGTTAATCTCATATTTAAACAAAGATATTAACAACTAATCCAACTTGATAAGCTCACCATGTATTTCCATTATACCACCCCAATAAACCCACAGTTACACTTCGTAACTGAACCTGAACTCCTTGGGATAAGTACCAAAACCGTCCGTCGCCTATTCATCACGTGCTGGTGGTGGTCCCCACCGTGCAAACTGTGGGCGGTGAATTATTACTACCTTTTCGACTGCGGAGGCTCGGCACCGAACCTACAACTCCAGTGGGCCCTACCACGAGCGGCTCACTCGTGCCGCAGCTGCCTACGTGGCATCGACAGTAGAGTCCTAGCTAGCTGTCATGTCCCCTCAGCTAAACCCACTAATTAATTGCCTCGACTGAATAAATTAAGTCCCCCCAAAATAATTAACTACTAGTATCGTAACTTTCTCATTTTGATTAAAAAAAAAAATTAAAAAAATTTCAAAAAAATTAGTAGGCGAAGGGGGTAGGCGAAGGGGGTAGCTGGCAAATAGCAGAGCGGGTCCCACCAAAGAAGATTCCTATAAATACCATTACCATCTAACCTCACAGAGCATAACCCTTGAGAGATTGTCGGTTAGAGAGAGGAGGCAGCTTTGAACGTTCTCTTCTTCAATCAGCTTGGAATCTCTGGGATTCGATTTAGAATCTTTTTTTTTTAAAATCAGGTAATAAATAATGTTCGATTCATGAAATGCAGAGAGGATCTGTCAGGTTTCCGATGTTGCGAATTTTTTTTTCTGCTTCTTTTAATGGAAGTTTTTTTGCGTTTCAGATCTTGTCGTATTCATTTTTCAGCACGAATCTTAAAGCAGTTTTTTTTTTTGTGGTTGCCTCTTCCTGATTTGTCCAGATCGGTACGAGCTTGAAGGCGGTTGTGGTTTTCGTTCTTATCTTCTCTTCTCACTCATAAATTCATCTCGTTATCCGAGATCTGATCAGATCTACAAAACCTAACGGAAAAAAATCTTCGAGTTGATTTGATTTCAAAAGATGGCAGCTGTTTCGGGGCAGGCGTTCAGAATCCGAAGCGACTCGGTGGCTCCGCCGTCGCTCTCACACCGTAACCATCGAAAATGGCGAGCCGCGAGTTGCCCCGCCACGCGCGGTTCACGTGCGGCGGGCGTGCGTCTAGAAAACAAATTCTTGGGGGTGGGCTCGCTTGGGGCTGCGGAGAAGGTCCATTTGGGCCCGGTGGCCCGGAACCCGAAGGTGAGGTTGGTGGGGCCCGTGATGATGTCTCTTTCTCAGGTCCCGGACAAGCCGCTGGGGCTGTACGACCCGGCGATGGATAAGGATTCGTGTGGGGTCGGCTTCGTTGCGGAGCTCTCAGGGGAGTGCCATCGCAAAACTGTAAGTTTGCCTTTTTCGTATCGAACTGAACTCGTGCTTAGTTTAACTTATTTGATGATAATTTTGGTTTCTATCTTATTGTTATAATCGTAAATTTTGTGTTGGATGTTATTGTGATCTGTCCTTTTTTGGAAATAAGGATTGTTGTTGGAGCTTATGTGGCAATTTGTTGTTTGATGTTTTGTCACTGCTGTGTTGTTGGATGTTATTATTGAATTCACATGTTCAAGTTGTTGGGTTTCTTAATTTGTGTTGTATAGGATAATAATGGAATGAAAAGGGCTTTCTAGTAGTGAAATGATTATTAAAGGATTGATGTTTTGTTTGCTGGATTATGCAGGTGACTGATGCGATTGAGATGTTAGTTCGGATGGCCCATCGAGGCGCCTGTGGTTGCGAGACCAACACCGGTGACGGGGCTGGAATCCTTGTAGCACTTCCCCACGACTTCTTCAAGGAGGTGCGATTATTTCTTGCTCAAATTGTGTCGGGCTGTTTGCCCCACCTGCTAATGTTTATGTTATGCAGGCAACGAAGGATTTGGGGTTTGAATTGCCACCTCATGGGCAGTACGCAGTTGGGATGCTCTTCTTGCCAACTAATCAGAGTCGTCGAGAAGAAAGCAAAGTTGTTTTCACAAAGGTATCGTTGAATTTGTTTGGAGTAGTTGTTTTTGGTACTCTCTTCTTTTTTGCATTGATATATTCATATTCCCTCATGTTCAGTTTGGCTACTTTTTAAGTTTTTGTTTTTTTTTGATAAAAGATGACTCAGTCATCGCTTCATTAACGGGAAATTAAAGAAACAGAGTAGAACAATTTACAATACACCCATGCATCCAAAACCCACATCTAGCTCCCGGCTAGTCAAAAGCATAAAGAAAAGATACAGACTCGATATAACAGACATAATCATAAAGCAGAAACTGAAGTAGTAGTAGCTAAAACGGATACAGTAGGACCACTTTTTAAGTTTTTGTTATGGAGAGAACTATGTAATTTAAGTTCAATTTTCCTGTATTTTGATGTAATTTTATTGTTTTATAAATTTAGTATGACACCAGATGATTAATTATTACCATGCTGTGGGATACATGAATATCATTGCCTGGTTTAAGTATTTCTGTCCTGTCTTATTTCTGTTCTGTCTGATTTATTAAACTTGGGCTTCGGCCAACTTTTTATGATAAAAAAAAAATATTACTGTGATCTGGTTGTTGGTTGATCTGGTTGTTGGTTGAGATGAGTTGGTGAGACATGTGTTGAGGCGTCTAACACCTACCACACTCTTGCATTATAATATTCAATAAAGTTGTTGTTACTTTTCTATCATAATTCATAAACCCAACTTTCCTGTTTCCTTTTGAGCGTAAGTTTTAAGTGCTGATTAGTTTATTTTTAAGCGGCTAATGATATCACACGATAAGACTTAGTACTAACCGACCAACCATGCTTGACTATACTTTTATGAGGTTGGTGCCGACAGAAAGACATGCGAGTTTCTGATTGTTGCTCCTAATAATAGATTCAGATTCAGATTCAAGAATCTATGTTTTTAAAGCATTTTAGGTTTGAGTTAGTGCTGTTATTTAAGACTTCTCTTATGTTTATTTGAACTTGCGGATTGTTCAGTTCAGAATTACCAGACCACCAAACTGCTGTTTGGAACAAAATTGCAACATACTAGCTTTTGGTCTTGCTGTTTTACCATAATAGGTTATGGTTTTGTTTGGTATAGGTTTCGACACAAGTGTCTTGAGCGTAAGTCTGGTGGGACCGTGGGAGAAAGTGAGAAATCCCCATTTCGGAAAATGCTTTTGGCAAAACATACTTCTATTTAATTTTACACTTTTACCAAACATTTGTTATGTACCTAAAAGTTCTTTTGGGAGTTCAAAATGTACTTCGGCTTTTCATAAACAATACCAAACATGCCTTAGATCATTCAAGTATCGGTTCTGTTTTAGGTTATGCTTAAATAAGATGATGGGTTTGAAATTTTTTGTCTATGTTTGATTTGGATATTGTCTTGAGACCAATATGTAAGATGCTTGTTATTCTCTACTTGTCATCAAGTTTGAAAATTGTCACTAGACATTATTACATTGGTGAGCAGTGATGAACTGCATCACTGCATTGGTGAAGGGTGAGCATACCGAGTGCTTCAGATTTCTTTGTTTATTCTGCAACTACATCCGCTAAAGTTTGAACATCATTATCATAATTTGCTATCCATCTAAATATCACTTCTGATACTTGCTACTCATAATTTGCTATCCATCTAAATATCACTTCTGATACTTGCTACTTCATTTATTTCACTACTTAATTTCTCATTTATTTCCTTATATTTTATATCAGTTAATCATATCTTTGTAATCTGATTATCCAGGTTGCAGAATCATTAGGGCATGTTGTTCTTGGGTGGCGCCTAGTACCAACTGATAACACAGACTTGGGCAACTCAGCGCTTCAAACTGAACCCGTCGTTGAACAAGTTTTCCTTACTGCAAGTCCAAGATCTACTGCTGATCTTGAGCAGCAGGTCGTTGCTCTACCCTTTTACTTCTCTCAGTTTCTTTATCTGGCAAAATCTATAAATATCTTAATTTTAACCCCAGATTTCCTTTGATTTATACAGATGTACATCTTAAGAAGGGTTTCTATGGTAGCCATTCGAGCTGCATTAAATATGCAGTATGGTGGAGCGAAGGACTTTTACATATGCTCTTTGTCTTCAAGGTGCTCTTTTTCCCCGTTGTTTTTATTTATCTACTACTTATAGCTGATAGGAGAATTTAAGAAATTGTCTTTTTAGTGGCTATCGTTCACTCTCTTTTTCTTGCTTGGCAGGACTATCGTGTACAAAGGACAGCTAAAGCCAGATCAGTTGAAGAATTATTATTATGCCGACCTCGGTGATGAAAGGTTCACAAGTTACATGGCCATGGTAATTATCTACCCGATATTCTTCTTCATGCACAATCTCTGCATTTAACAGCAAGCTGCTTCGAGAAGTCTCTGGAAGCAGAACGGATGTATGTTAAGCAATGAGGTTAAAGGCATATCAACGTTGTAATTATTTCTTCCAATTCTACGTTATTGAATACTATGAGTTTGGGTAATGGATGTCTTGGGTAAGTCTGTAGAAGTCCTTTATAGTTGATGCATAATAAACATGTTGCAGAATCCTGTTGCAGTGCTCTCTGTGGTCTGTACTCGTGGATGTGACATCCATTATGGAGGAATGGGATTAATATATGGGCAAGGTAGCTTAGGGCTTCCACGTTACTTTGTGTTGGGACTGATTATAGACAGGATCACTAGTTCTTTCTATGTTTCAGCTTTTCATGCAAGATGGACTTGGAATCTCAGATGAGATTTCAATCGTCTTGTATAATTAAAATGTGATAAACTATTGGAGTACCTTTTTGAGTTTCTATGCTTTCATGCAGGTCCACTCTCGGTTTTCTACTAATACTTTTCCTAGCTGGGATCGAGCTCAACCCATGCGTGTTTTGGGCCACAATGGAGAGATCAACACACTCCGAGGGAATGTTAACTGGTAAGCCTCAGTGATTAAGAGTAGATTCTGGAAGGAGCGAGATTGATATTGTTGATATTTAACATTAGCTCTCCGCTGATTAATAAGTAATTGATATTGTTTTTCTTAGGATGAAGGCACGAGAGGGTTTATTAAAATGCAAGGAGCTAGGCTTGTCAAAGAATGAGATGAAAAAACTTTTACCTATAGTTGATGCCAGCTCATCTGATTCTGGTAGGTTTGACTTAATGATTATTTATATGTAACATACCCTTGTGATGATTTTGCGAATGTAGGTTTTGATACGATCTTTGTAATTTATTGATGTTTGATGCAATCCTTTACATAACCATCATTTACAGAAACTGCATGCAGGCCTCCACATCTATACTGTTCAAACATGTGTGTTTGTATAATACTGTTAATTCCTGTACATGTTCAGTTTTTTTGTTTTTTTTTTGTTTTTTTTTTGGGATAAAAAGATGACAGTCATCGCTTCATTATATGTTCAGTTGTTCACATCATACTCTTGCACTTCTCTTCATATAATGCATGATGAAAATGCGAAAATCATGTGAATTGATTGCTGAAAGTTACTGACCTTAGCATCTCAATACTTAGGTGCTTTTGATGGTGTTCTTGAGCTTTTGGTTAGAGCTGGTAGGAGTCTTCCAGAAGCAGTCATGATGATGATACCAGAAGCATGGCAGAATGATAAGAACATGGATCCAGAGAGGAAGGCTCTATACGAATACTTCTCAGCTCTCATGGAGCCTTGGGATGGGCCTGCTCTTATATCATGTAAACTTCTCAAATTTGTTAATTTACATATTTGACCTATTGTTTCACATTTAACTTAAAAGTTGTATTATTTTGTATTCAGTTACTGATGGCCGCTATCTTGGAGCAACACTGGACCGCAATGGACTGAGACCTGGTCGATACTATATTACACGTAGTGGACGTGTTATCATGGCTAGTGAAGTTGGTGTTGTAGATGTAGATCCAAAGGATGTGACAAGAAAAGGAAGACTGAACCCTGGAATGATGTTGCTAGTTGATTTTGACAACCATATGGTTGTTGACGATGAGGTTTTAAAAAGGCAGTACTCATTGGCAAGACCATATGGAGAGTGGCTTAAGAGACAAAAGTTAACCCTCAAAGATATTGTCGAATCTGTCCCCAAAGCTGAAAGGGTCCCACCAGCCATATCTGGGATGACACTGGTAAGTGTTGCTCTTTGCAAATTAGACTCTTTGGGCCTGTTTAGATACAGAGTTATTACAACTATCTGAAATGTTTTAGTGGAAGTAGAGGTGCCAACTGTTGTTTGCATACATTGACCTCTATGCATCATTCACCTAAAGTTTTCTTTTTCACCTCCAAACTGAATACCAAATAGGTCAAAGTTAAGATGGCTGTAGGCATGTTCGATGCCTCAGTATGCCTCCAGTTATTTTAACCTATTTCCCTGTTCAAACCGGCCCTTAATTTGTCTAATATCGTTTTCTGAGCCTGCAGTATTGACACTGACAATGTTAAAATTTGTCTGAGTTTAGGCACATAATCAAGACGATAACATGGGAAACATGGGAATTCGGGGACTCTTGGCTCCTTTGAAGGCCTTTGGGTAAGTTTTATTTCTACCCTGCTGAGTTTTTGTGACATGTGCTTGTCTGGTTCTAATTATTTTCTCCCGGATGTATGTAATTGAAGTTACACAGTGGAAGCGCTGGAAATGATTTTGCTGCCTATGGCCAAAGAGGCCACAGAATCTCTTGGTTCTATGGGAAATGACACTCCTTTGGCTGTCATGTCCAACAGAGATAAACTCACCTTTGAATATTTCAAACAGATGTTTGCTCAAGTGACAAACCCACCAATTGATCCGATTCGTGAGAAAATAGTCACATCAATGGAATGTATGATAGGCCCAGAAGGGGATCTAACTGAAACCAGTGAAGAGCAATGTCATCGGCTCAAGCTGAAAGGACCTCTCTTATCTGTTGACGAAACAGAAGCTATTAAAAAGATGGATTATAGAGGTTGGCGTAGTAAAGTGATTGACATCACTTATTCCAAAAAGCGCGGTAAAAAGGGCTTGGAGGAGGCTCTTGATAGAATCTGCTTTGAGGCTCGCAGTGCTATTCGTGAGGGGTATACAACTTTGGTACTTTCTGATAGAGGTGAGGTTTATTATATAGATGGTAACTTCCAATAGAACTTTAAAAGAAAACAGATGCCATGGGTTCATCCATTATACTGGTTGTTATCATGCTGATTGCTGTTTTCTGAATAACTGTTTTCTAGTTTTTGTTCAAATAGGATTTGTTTGGTCAAAATAGTCATTTGTGTTTGACTTGCACGCTTAACTTCACCGAGTATTCTGAGCAAAGTAATACTAAATTTATGAATTAGTAGCATACCGTTATCATTGTTTTCTCCAGAATTTTTTTTATCATAAACGGTGGGGCAAAATTTCTCCTGAAATTAGGGTCTGGTTTACGTGTCCTTTTCTTATGCAGGTATAATTTGCTTTACCCATCAAATTTTCAAATATTTAAAATTATCGCTTGGGTCGGTTCCATGCACACCTCACCATTTGATGTTTGTCCCAAAAATTTTATTTCACTTATCGAGCTCACAGCAACTTGTTTTCAAATTGTCCAAGATGTTGGATCCTTATGTTTTTCCATGTATAGTATGTATTCTTATATAATAATGGGGATCTTTTTTGCAGGCTTCTCATCAGAACATGTTGCCGTGAGTTCCCTCTTAGCAGTTGGTGCAGTTCATCAGCATCTAGTATCAAAACTTGAGCGAACACGGATTGGCTTGGTTGTAGAGTCTGCCGAGCCTCGTGAAGTGCACCACTTCTGTACTCTTGTTGGATTCGGTGCAGATGCCATATGCCCATATTTGGCCATAGAAGCAATATGTCGTTTGCAGATAGATGGAAAGATCCCTCCGAAAAAAGATGGCACTTTTCACACACGAGAGGAACTCGTTAAGAAGTACTTCAAAGCAAGCAACTATGGCATGATGAAAGTTCTTGCAAAAATGGGGATATCCACACTGGCCTCTTACAAAGGTGCCCAGATTTTTGAAGCTCTGGGTCTCTCTTCAGAGGTTATCCAGAAATGCTTTAGTGGCACTCCCAGTAGAGTTGAGGGTGCAACATTCGAAATGCTTGCCCGAGATGCTCTACACCTTCATGAACTGGCATTTCCTAAAAGAGCTTTACCACCTGGAAATGCTGAAGCTGAAGCACTGCCTAATCCTGGTGATTACCATTGGAGAAAAGGAGGTGAAATACACCTCAACGACCCTCTTGCTATTGCAAAACTGCAAGAAGCAGCTAGGCAGAATAGTGTTGCAGCATATAAGGAGTATTCAAAGCGCATCCAAGAGCTGAATAAGGCGTGCAATTTGAGGGGAATGTTGAAGTTTAAAGATTCCAGGAAGAAGATTTCCTTGGATGAAGTGGAACCTGCTAGTGAGATTGTGAAGCGTTTCTGCACTGGTGCTATGAGTTATGGATCAATATCCTTGGAAGCACATACCACGCTCGCCGAGGCAATGAATAAAATTGGAGGAAAATCTAACACTGGTATGCCTCTCTCTGATATACTTCAATTTCTTAATGAAATAAATGCTAGTATGCTTGTCTACTAGATTTGGCCGGAGATTTGCATAATAATTTGATATTTATTTCACATGTAACAATCATTAAGGTGAGGGGGGCGAGCAACCTACCCGAATGGAATCCCTTCCTGATGGTGGAATGAATCCAAAAAGGAGTGCAATTAAACAAGTTGCAAGTGGAAGATTTGGTGTTTCAAGTTATTACCTTACAAATGCAGATGAACTGCAAATAAAAATGGCTCAGGTAACTAAACAAAGTCACACACAAACTATTTTTAGTTCATTTAAATAATATCAAAAAAATATTCTTCCATTCTGTATACATCGGTTCTTCCTACTGGAACATAAGTTCCTCTTGTTTATGAATTTATGTTCATGGACAGATGTTGAAGAGAGAACAACATACCTTGAAAATTTGGTGAGGTTATATCGACTAGAAGTTACTTTGTTTCCCCGGCTGCATTCTGTTTGATACTCTATTGTATTCTTCCTTTTGACAGGGAGCCAAGCCTGGTGAAGGAGGTGAACTGCCAGGACATAAAGTTATTGGTGACATTGCAGTAACTAGGAATTCAACTGCAGGTGTAGGGCTCATCAGTCCTCCTCCTCATCATGATATATACTCGATTGAGGATCTTGCTCAGCTAATTCATGATCTCAAGGTAAATACAGAATCCTTGCTCTTTCCTTTTATTTCCTGTCATTCCTAGTTTATTTTGTAAATATCTTCCAATCACTAATAGTAATATTGGGCCTAACCTTTATGTTTCCTAGAACTTCTCACCAGGAGTATATTGGTCCCAAAAATTAAACCTTTTTCTATGTCTTTTCCACCCCTTTCACACAACAATTCCAAAAGGTGCCTGTAGGTTTTGGAGAAGTGTATTTTACCCATTCGCAAAAAAAAATTAATCAACACATCTCCACCACTTTTGCTTGCAATACTTCTGTTCAAACAATACAAAACTGAGCCTTACCTCTATTTCTTCTAGAAAAGAGGTTTCTCTTTGATGCTATCTGTTTTGTTCTGTTATATCTTTCTCTTTTTTGAAAACCTGCTTGCTAAAACACCTAGGCCATGATTAATACGGGTAGTGAATCTATTCTCAGTAACAGTCTTTTTCTCCTTCATACAGAATGCCAACCCTGGTGCCCGTGTCAGTGTCAAGCTCGTTTCTGAAGCCGGTGTAGGTGTAGTTGCTAGTGGGGTTGTGAAAGGACATGCTGATCATGTTCTTATCGCTGGTCACGATGGAGGCACTGGAGCTTCTCGGTGGACTGGTATTAAAAATGCTGGACTGCCCTGGGAACTTGGATTAGCAGAAACCCATCAAACATTAGTTGCAAATGATCTCCGTGGCCGAACAACTCTTCAAACTGATGGCCAACTAAAGACAGGACGAGATGTTGCCATTGCTGCTTTACTTGGTGCCGAAGAGTTTGGTTTTAGCACTGCCCCTCTCATCACTCTCGGTTGCATTATGATGCGTAAATGCCATAAGAACACCTGTCCTGTTGGCATTGCCACTCAAGATCCTGTCCTTAGAGAGAAATTTGCTGGGGAACCTGAACACGTCATCAACTTTTTCTTTATGCTAGCAGAGGAAGTTCGTGAAATTATGGCTCAGTTAGGGTTCCGAAACATTAATGAGATGATTGGCCGATCAGATATGTTAGAAATTGATCCAGAAGTGGTGAAGACCAACGAGAAATTGGAGAACATTGATCTTAGTTTACTTCTGAGACCTGCTGCCGATATTCGCCCTGATGCTGCTCAGTATTGCGTACAGAAACAAGACCATGGGCTTGATATGGCTTTAGACCAGGAATTGATCTCTTCATCTAAAGCGGCTTTAGAGAAGGGACTTCCTGTTTACATTGAGACACCAATTAAGAATGTGAACCGTGCTGTTGGTACCATGCTTAGTCATGAAGTGACTAAGCGGTATCAGATGAATGGTCTTCCTTCTGATACCATTCACATAAAATTAAGTGGAAGTGCTGGTCAGAGCCTTGGGGCCTTCCTTTGCCCCGGAATTACGCTTGAGCTTGAAGGAGACAGCAATGATTATGTTGGCAAAGGGTTATCAGGGGGCAAAGTTGTAGTTTATCCTCCCAGAGAGAGCCAGTTTGACCCAAAGGAGAATATCGTCATTGGTAATGTTGCTTTATACGGGGCAACAAATGGAGAAGCTTATTTCAATGGAATGGCAGCGGAGAGGTTTTGTGTACGTAACTCTGGTGCTAAAGCAGTTGTAGAAGGTGTTGGCGATCATGGATGTGAATATATGACTGGTGGTACTGTTGTTATACTTGGAAAAACCGGGAGAAATTTTGCTGCTGGTATGAGTGGCGGAGTTGCTTATGTTTATGATGTTGACGGCAAATTTCATTCTAGATTGAACCCTGAACTAGTTGATCTTGATAAAGTTGAGGAGGAAGAGGATATTACTACATTAAGAATGATGATACAGCAACACCAACGTCATACAAGCAGTGTATTAGCAAAAGAACTTCTCTCTGATTTTGATACTGTTCTTCCAAAGTTCATCAAAGTAATTCCTCGGGATTACAAGAGGGTTCTTCAAAATCTTAAGGCTGAAAAAGCTGCCAAAGAGGCAGAGAAGCGAGAAGAAGCGGAGTTGATGAAGAAGGATGCATTTGAAGAGCTTAAGAAGATTGCTTCTTCAAACAATAAACCCAAACCGGTAATTATTTTGATTTAATTTTTTATTTGAGAAGTCATAAGCTTGAAATTTTTAGTATTGTCTAAATGAGTTTATTCGAAGTTTTAATATAAGATTCTGTTCTATGTAATCTCATATGGTATCTTACCCACAGGATGTAGGAAAAACATCAGCGAGGCCTACACAGGTTTCTAATGCCATCAAGGAAGGTGGATTTAAATTTTACGAGCGCCAAAGCATTTCGTATAGGGATCCTAATTCTCGAATTAATGACTGGAAAGAAGTTGCTGTTGAGTCGACTCCTGGACCTCTTCTGAAAACTCAATCTGCTCGCTGCATGGATTGTGGAACTCCCTTCTGCCATCAGGTAATTTTATGTGCAACGAAAGTCATGGAATTGCTCACAGTCAGTTTTATTGCTAATGTGAATTTGATGAACCCCTGCTTTTATTTGGTACATAACTAATTAACAAATAATTTTAGATAATATAGTGTAGGACACATGATAATCTATATTCATTGATTGTTAACTTCTTTTCCACCTAAACCTTTACTCGCCATTTTTATTTGAATAATTGCACAATGTGTGAGAAGATGTCTGTTAAGACTCTTTTTGTGAACGAACTATAAAAAAGGTTAAATTGTTATGCTGTTATTTTAATTTTAAGGCTCCGCTGTTTACATTTACACACAGAAACGTGTCTACTAAAATGGTAACTTAGATATAGTATATGTTCACAAGAGACAGATATAGTTGATTTTGCCATATGCATGTTGGAATCACATGTTGGAAACACTTGTCAGTTTACAAGCAATGGTACATGTGTCTCAACCCTCTTACGTTGCATGAATGGTTCAGAGAAGCTTAATCTTCAAGGATTACATCCTGTTTTTTAGCTCCATTTTCTTTGCTTATGTTTACTTCAGATTTGGGGCAGAGCAGGATTTCAATTTTCTCTACTAGCTTCTCTTTTAGATTTTTTTTATTTGTACAACTCTGAACCCTTTTAGCCAGCAGTAAATTCCCGAAAGACTTGTTACGGCGTGTGTATATATATAAGACATACAAGTTTGTTAGTGCACTTATACATACCTCAAATTTATCATCTGTTGTAGTGTTTTAACTCTGATATACTGTTAACTCAAACTTTAGAGCATCTGTTAGAAGGGTTGGGACTGCAAGAAATCATATTGGTACAGCATGGGAAAATTTGATATCATCTGTAGGTGTATTTTTTAAGATTAAGCAAATTAAGCAATCCATGAATATGAGCATTGTAGGTCTAAATGCAAGTTGATTGTCGGTCTGATCTGTTTCAGCAATTAAATTCATTCTCTGTACAGAAACAATTTACAAAATTTGGAGATGGCCCTTAATAGAGCTGATGGGGAAATTGACTGTTTTTTGTTTTTTTTTTTGATCAAAAGATGACTGAGTCATCGCTTCGGGAAATTGACTGTTGTAGCTGACCCAAGAGATTTGAGTTGTTGTGACAAACTACTGAATAAATGAGCTGTAACTGTGTACTTGTTTGCTTGTAATCAGGATAATTCTGGATGCCCTCTTGGAAATAAGATACCGGAATTCAATGAATTGGTCCATCAAAACCGGTGGCGTGAAGCTTTGGACAGGCTCCTCGAAACTAATAACTTCCCTGAATTCACTGGCCGTGTTTGCCCAGCTCCTTGTGAGGGTTCGTGTGTACTTGGCATCATTGAGGATCCTGTTTCAATCAAAAGCATTGAATGCTCTATCATAGACAAAGCCTTTAAGGAAGGATGGATGGTACCTCAGCCTCCACCTCAGAGATCTGGGTATGTTGTGCTTTAGTTTTTATTTTCATAATTATACTCACTGTACTAATTTGGAATCTAGTTTTTTCGAAATAAGCTTATCATCCTGGTTTTACTACTTTAATGTACATCTAGTTATACACCAACCAAATCATGCATACTACTAATTTGATTTTATAAACAATATGTCAATGTCTGTCCTGTCATTTCAATGTTTGTTTGCTCGGAGGTTTTGGAGCTGTATGTCGTATGTATTGTATCTATTACTGTTGATCCTATCTTTACCTAGAAAAATAGAAATTGTGTATGACGTTTGCCGCCTCCTCTGTTGTTTTATCAATTAAAAGTGAACCCTATTCTTTTCCAATGCATCAATATCATTGGACATCAACTGTTTCACTACTTTGTTAAATGCCTTTTTTGTAATTAAAAAAATAACTCTTTTCATAGTTTATTATATTTGATTACATGTTTTTGCTTAACATATCTCACCTTTCATACCTTGAGAATTATAAGTGAACCATACGTTAATGTGTACTCTTCTGATAATACCATACATGAAAATAGTTTCATATTCATCTGCACAGACAGAAAAACTAGTATAATGATACCAAGTTGATACAGGCAAAAGATCACAGTCATAGTACAACAAGTTTAACTTTAATTTTCTTTTGTATGGTAAACTTAAATTCTTGTGCATAATCATGCAGGAAGAAAGTTGCCATCATTGGTAGCGGGCCTGCAGGTCTGGCTGCTGCTGATCAGCTGAACAAGATGGGCCATTTGGTCACAGTTTACGAGCGTGCTGATCGAATTGGGGGGTTGATGATGTATGGAGTGCCAAACATGAAGGCTGACAAGACTGACATTGTACAGCGCCGAGTGGATCTGATGGCTGCCGAAGGTGTCAAGTTTGTTGTCAATGCTAATGTCGGAACAGACCCTGTATATTCCATGGACAAGCTTCGTACTAAGAATGATGCAATTGTTCTAGCCTGTGGAGCTACCAAGCCAAGGTAATTTTTACTAATATTATCAGAAAGTCAGGAGGCTTATTGCATGAGCTTTTGGTGCCAGTTTCTTCAACATTTCTGCACAAATAATGGAAACTAGAATTCTTTTGCAAGCACAGTTTACTTATTAGCTATTCCTTAATGCATCATAAAGCTAACCTATCTCCATGTCACTTAAAAATTGTTTTGTAGCACTAAAATTTAAAATGTACATGCACAAGAGGCTATGTTACCACATGTTCCACATAAGCACACCTATCCTTTGGGGTGTTATATAGAATATAGATGCAGAAGATATGGATAGCGTTTTAAAAAAATAATAAATAAAGAAGATATGGATAGTGTTGATAGTTGTTGAATCATTAATGCATAATATATTTTGTTCTTCAGGGATCTGCCCGTTCCTGGGCGTGAACTGTCCGGAGTTCACTTTGCCATGGAATTTCTACATGCAAATACCAAGAGCTTGCTCGATAGCAATCTGCAGGATGGTAAATATATATCTGCTGAAGGAAAGAAGGTGGTGGTGATTGGTGGAGGAGATACAGGAACTGATTGCATAGGAACTTCCATCCGACATGGATGTACCAATCTCATTAATCTTGAGCTTCTTCCCGAGCCACCACGAGCAAGAGCTCCTGGCAACCCATGGCCCCAGGTATATCTATCCCTTTCCATTGAAGTATACACTTTATCACACCTGCAAATTCCCTGTATAGTATCCTTAGCAAGGGAAATTTGTGACCGCATTCATCAATCTTTCAACTCTCTAGGAACTAAAGGAGTTTTAGTAATCTAAATAGTCTTAGAAAATTAGAAGAAAACAGCACTGGCATTTCTTTTATAGTGCTAAGAAAAGTAAAAATTATGTCAAAAGTCCATGACCCCGACGTTTGCTTTTTCAATTGAATGTCAATTGCATGTGCTAAATTTATCTAGTATCTACAATGCTGTAAAAATCACTCACACTTTTTTGGCATTTCTTTAGGTTTTAGAATCATTTGCGCGGTAACAACTTTACATTTTTTTCCCCTTTTATAGTTATACATGCAATTGATCATTTTCTTTGCTGATGGCCGTGTGGCAGTGGCCTAGGATATTCCGTGTGGACTATGGGCACCAAGAAGCTGCAACCAAGTTTGGAAAGGACCCCAGAACATATGAAGTACTGACCAAGCGTTTCATTGGTGATGAGAATGGAGCAGTCAAAGGTCTTGAGGTTGTGCGTGTCAAATGGGCCAAGGATAGCAGCGGGAGATTCCAGTTTGAGGAAATCCAGGGGTCTGAGGAAATTCTAGAAGCTGATCTCGTCTTCTTGGCTATGGGTTTCCTTGGTCCTGAGTCGGTAAGCTCCCTTTCCTAGTTAACTTCCGTCCAACTTCCCCTTCTTTTTAACGAATAAAGTTGTGTCGCTATAGCCGTCTAAAAATCCTTGTCAAGGTTTTTCTGTTTAAGTTTTCTTTTGCCAGAGTTGAACTCTAATAGTCAGCACCCTTTTACAATAATTTAGTTTCATAATATTTAGCTATTTAAATGTGAAGAATTTCGGACTTACATTTCTGAAGGTAACTGTGACCTTAATAATACTGTACTTACTATCCTCGCCTACATTATGCAGACAATTGCAGACCGGTTAGGCTTGGAGAGAGACCCGCGGTCGAACTTCAAAGCAGAGTACGGTCGGTTCTCCACCAACGTGGATGGGGTATTTGCTGCAGGAGATTGCCGACGAGGCCAGTCTCTGGTAGTATGGGCTATTTCTGAAGGTCGACAAGCAGCCACACAAGTCGACAAGTTCTTGATGAAAGACGAAGATAATGACGGTATCACCCAAATTGTTGATGACCTGGCCAGCAATCTTGATAGCAAACGTAAAGTAGCTGCATAAAGAAAACAAGGAAATTTCTGAAACAAGTACTTCATATAATTATACTAGCAGGTGTTTTGGAGTGAAAATGGTTATATATATATATATATATAGGAGTTGCAGGAGGTTAACATAGAGGTGTTGTATGGTGGGTTAGTTGTGTGCATATGAAGAGAGACAGTGTTTGTGAAAATGAAGCAACTTTATCTGTTCTTAAAATCAACTATGACCTCTCTTCCTTGTAATTTTTGTTTGTGTTTTTGTTTTTGTTTTATTTGTTCCTTTTTTCAGGGCTTGTTAATTTGTGGCTAAATGTGGTGAATTATGTACAGTTAGTTTTGGTTTTCTGGAAATAAAAAATCTCCTAGTTGCTGAAAATTTTGTTTTGCTCCTAACAGTTGTCGCATTAAAATTTCTTGTGCAGTTCATACATATTTCCTTTTGGTCATGCTTTGTATTGATTCTGTGCTCAATGTGCAGGAGAGGGTAGTGAGTAATTCTGCATGGCAGATTTTGATCTTCTCCGATATATGTAGTGTTATTGGAGTGTCCATGACATGATTGCTAGGGCACATAATCGATGTCTGTTTATGAAAGTAATCAAACTCTTTTTTTTTTTTTTGATAAAAAAATGACCCTGTCAGCGGTTCATTAATGCGCAATTAAAGAAACAGAGTAGTACTATTTACATATTTACAAGAAGCCACCAACATCCAAAATAAAGATGACCCACATCACCAACATCCAAAATCCAAAAAACATCGATGAAACAAACTAGCAAAGCAATAAAAGATACAAGGATTACTATCTCATGACCTCTCCTGTGGCAAAGATCCACCTAAAGCTGATGCCCCCAGACCTCCTGAGTTTGATATAAGGTCCTTTCCCTTGTTGTGCCGCATCCTCACCCTTCTATTCTTCCTCTTCCATGCGCAACCTTTTCATTGCTCGCCTATTTGGATGTTGGTGGCTTCCTTACTTCCTCTCTTCTAACAAACTACTCTCTTTCTCAAGTAAACAGAATGGGTGATTGTTATGCTCAAAGCCAATGTAAACTGCAAACCCGGTTGTTCCCTAAAAGTCGAAGACGGGCCGTTACTGCAAGACATCCTTTTCATCACACCAAATCGTTCACGTTGGCACCGACGTTCAAGAGGACAACAGAAAAGGTGTCATGGCCAAAAGTGAAGCACTCCACTCGCGCATCTATGTTGCTAACAACAGTCTAATAAATCTTGAGCTGAGGTTCGGAGGCCTGAGCTTCAGAGTAGCATTGGTATCGGGTCAGGTCCTTCACTACTCGGACCTGTGAGGACCGGGTCCAGTTCCGAGTCGAGTCCCATTAAAATATTCCTACCTGTTCGGGTAGGAGCGGGAGTGTGAGCTGCAAGCAGAGGGGGAGAGTGGAGGATTTAGAATAGAGGAGAAAAGAAAAGACATGAGTTTTGAGTTTGAAGAGGGAAGATTTAGAATTGAGGAGGAATGAGGGGAGAGATAAGGATATAATATCTATTTTTATGTTGATTTTTTGGGTTTTTTTTAACGGGTCCGGGTTGGGTCCGGGTCGGACCAAAAAGTACAACGGGTCCCATTTTATGATCCGGACCCGGACCCAGGTAGGCCGGGTTGGTTTCGGTCCAATGCCGTGTCCGGGTTGAATCCGGATTTCCGGTATTTATACCAATACTACTTCGGAGTACTAATAAATCTTCAGCTGTTACTGTAACTAACTGATGTGGTTTGTTTTGGGGGTGTTGTGAGTTCTTGTAATTTGTATAGTGCAAGTCCTACTGCGGTACTAGTTCTGGTTTGACCCCGGGTAGCGGGAGCCGAATCAGCGGTAGGAAGGGTGAGGTGGTGGACAGATGCTCGGCTCGGGTCCAGCAAGCTCGGCTCGGATCTGGGGGCTCGGTTCGGTCTTGTGTACCTGCACTCTGCCTAGAAACACCGGGAGAGATCCCGACGACAGGCCCTCCGACGATCTAGTCAGTCACTGGAAAGCAACAGTAACTAGAATTTTGGAGGAGAAAGATTGATTACTTTGTCGGTGGGGGAGGGGGTCTGGTATTTATAGGCAGAGCAAATGGGTCTGAGACTCTGTTGGGTTGGATGTGGACCCGTTTGCTCGTGGGCCTGAAGTGGCAGAAGTCCATGAGGCTCTGGATTGATCTGATGATCAGGTGAGAGCGGGTTTTAAGGAGATCTTGTGGCCCCGGAGGGGCCACGTCATCTGACCTATATCACTAACCTAACTTTTGCTGACTCGATCATGCACCACAAGTGGAATTCGAAATTAAGAAATTGGTGTAACTACTTTTATCATATTTTGAGCACTGAATAGTCAATTTGGTTTCAGTTCAATATTTCGTTGAGTTGTCTTCGTCAAATATAAATGTTTTGGGGCTTTTATTAGTTAAAAGGCTGAATCAGTACAATTAAATTAGTCAAATATCAGATAGAGATGTAGTATTTATTAGCCATGGAGGAAACCTAACTGTCGACTACGAATTAATGCCATATGTTGACAATGTTGTGTCTCAATCCTTCCATGCAAATTGAAGGACTAAACACTCCGAATCTTTGTAAAGAGTACACATAAATTTTACCCAATATGAGTTTGGAGTTTGTACGTTAGAGTCATAGACCAACCATTCAGATTGCATGTTTTGACGCATACAACTCTTGTGAATTTGCTCTGTTAGCTGCTTTGTTTGGATCTGATTTCGTCTCAACCCCGAAAATTTTGGGGTTAGTTTTACTCGGGATGGTCTCACAGGTTTCTTGATTTGTTTCATTATCTCTACTGCAGAAGGTTTTAGTGTAATTTGTCCATATTCCAATCCGTGCAATGCATGTGCTGGTAGTTTTTTTTCATTCCGCTTCCAAATTTTTTCCACGGGCACAGCACGTGTATAATACTAGTTACCTCTTTAATATAACAAAGTAGTTATATTCCATTTTTTTTTGGTGAATTTGAATACAAAGAAGAGTTCTTTTGGGTTTTCCACATCCTCTAGATGGATTTTCCACCGTCATTAAAGCGGTTCAATTCTCACTTCATATACTGTAGTCGCTACTACTACTGGTGACGCATAATAAGTTTTAGTGGACTAACAAATTTTTAATAGAACGATCAATAAAGTTGCACCTCCTTCTCGTGTGAGAAGTCGTACCATTGTACTACAAGTGCTTGGCATTTACAAAGTCGAATTCATACTAATTACCTGCCTTTGTCAATGTATTAAACAATTTCCACAACTAAAAGTCAAGAAAAACACATTTCACATCCCATCTTAAAGCACCACAGCTTGATTTTTCACTAATTGAATAGTACAAATGCCATTAAGTTGGAGCTCAGATGATAAATGTTTGAAATCGATCATAAAAGCAAGTCTCAGTTTTGCAGCTAGGCTACCACATAGTCCTTCTATTTGGATAGTAGTTATGGCCTGGTATAAGGGCCCATTGAATGAACTGGGACGGCCCAGTTTATTAAACAGAATTAAAACGCACGTGGTTTTGCAGCTGCAGATAACCAGTGACTTCATTTCGTTCCGTACACAGAAACCCTGACAAAAAACTTGGTGATGCCTAAATCTTATGACACGCATCTTAAAGCATCCCCTGCGCAATAACTTTTTTGTACTCTAAGTTGGGCCCCTCGTTAGATATCCAACTCCATCTGAATGTGGGAGTTGTTAGCCACCCGCACTATTTGGTATTTGCTTTGGTCACCCATAAAATATCAACTATTTTCAACAACCCCCAGCCCCCTAATTTAATGGATTTTTTCCACATAAGTCCCTCTGTAAATATTTCAACTCCAAATGAGTCCCCACAATTATTAGTTTCTCAATCAATTTCCATCGTGATTTATCATTTAAAAAAATCATAAGTTGATGGTCCTCTTCTTCTCAAGATAGTCATTCTATTCTCGTGACCTTATTATCATTTAGATAATTCTACTGACTTTTTTTTCTCCACACTTAGATTTAAGAACTTTTAATGACCAATATAAAAACAAACAACGGTTTGAGAAGTCAACACCAAAAGTGATCAATTGGAGCGTCAATTATAACATCATAAAATTTTAAACCTGCTGAACCATCTTTCAAGTAGGGCTTTAAATCGGACCGGACGGAATCGGACGACCATATGTTCAAGCTCAGACCAGTTTAGTCCGGACTCGGTTCGATAAAGTATCGGATCGCAATAATGCTCGGACGGACTTATGTCCGGCTCGAGCTCGGTAAAGAATCAGACCTAATAATTTGTTCGAGTTCGGTTCGTATAACAGTTTATAACAGTTCGAACGGTCCACAGTCGGACCATTTCTCGAGTCGGACTCGGACGGACGACGGATCGTCCTGTTCATTTTACACCCCTACTTTCAAGAAAGAATGTCAGAAGAAGAATTATTCATTTTCGCAAGATAGTATTTTCTGCTCATGTAATCTTATATACCTTGGCCTGAGTTCCCAGAACCCGAGGCGAAAACTTCTAAAGGCCCAAATATTATTTTTGGGCCCCTAATAACAATATAATTTTTTACGCGCAAAATACGTGTCTATGTTTACAAGAAAAATGCAAATTCGGGGTCCCTTAAATTGCAAAATAATCGGGGGCTTAAGGTGGCCGCCTCATCTGTCTCAAGCAGTGGCGGAGCCAAGAATTTCATCCACCGGGAGCGGAATCACAAGTACAGAAGTACTAAAAATTTATTGAAGTCTTTAAACATCCACACCACAATCATATTACAAAAGCAATTAAACAAGCATTTTTATATTACATAACTGTATTTTTAACTCTATTTTTCAACTCTATTTTCAAAGCAATAGTGCGAATGATGTTTAGATTCAAAAAAAAAAAAATACTCGTAAAATGACTCTATACTAATAACAATCAGCTTATCTTTTGATGGTAAGCTCATCTCTATGAAATACAATGGTTTTGCTCAATAACAGTTGACATTCCCTTCAGTATAGTTGTATATAGTTGTATACTTCATCACGTTTAGAAGAGGACAAAGAACTACACACTAATGTCATGTAAAATTATGCCATCTTTGTTTCTTTCTTGAAATGACTAGAGAACAATGATGGAATTCACATCAACATTAAACCAATTAACAGGTAATGGCATTTGGCTGTGCACCTTGATACAGTGGTAGAGGAAGATGATTCAATGGATATAACTCCGTCAGGCCCAATCTGCTTTATAACTTCAGCAATCAGATTCTTGATGAAATCATTGTTTCCAGCAGAAATCGAGGCCATGGCTGAAAAACAACCCAAGTCAATACTTCACTACATTCCAACTTTTATTAGCAGAACTATTCAATAGCAATGTTACCCTTCTTATATCTTCTTTTCTACCGAGAGGACTACATTTTCATTTAGAAGTGACTGTTTCATTTAATTAGTTGATAGATTAGACAATGTCACACAGTCATTGAAAACCTAACAGTTTGCTGGTGTCCGTAAGAGTCGGCAAAACAATTTCAGGGACAACCTTATATGTGCTTCATCGATCACATATGGTTAGTCAGTCAAGAAAGCATCAAATTTATCGGAGTAGCTTGTATATTAATAAAAAGAAACCCTTTTTCTATCTCTCACTTCCATTCTAAAACTGCTACTAACATAAAGAAAGGGGCAAAAAGCAAGTAATCACCATTAGGGCCGAAAGTGACAACATCAGCAAGCTTATCAATCCCAATTGAAGACCCCTTATGCAATCTTTATCAAAGGATATCCTCTTACGCCTTGCTCTGACACTAAAGATCCCACATTTTCACAATTCACGAACTGGGTTTTGAACCCATTTCATATCTTTAGCTCACTGTAATATATTCAATAACAAATTCAAAACAAAAAAATCAAAAAACTGAATTAAAAAATATGGGTTTTTGTTAGGGAGAGAGGATAATACTTACAATGAAAGGGAGAGATGGAGAAGCGGAGATTGGGGAAGATAGAGAGAGGGGCATCTTCATCGCTTACTCGCTCTTTTTGGTGTTTGAGATTAGAATAGAGGGTTTCGAAGAAGAGGAGCGGCGAAAGAAGAGGAGCGAAGAGGATCAGGTGAGTTAGGCGGCGAAAGAAGAGGAGCGAAGAGGATCAGATGAGTTAGGCTTGGGCCGAAAGAGGAGCGGGTGTTTCGGCTCAGGGGGAGCATGAGCTTATCTTTTAAAAAATTCCTTGGGCCTACACAACGGGGCTGGCTGAGCTCAGGGGGAGCGACCGCTCACCCTGGGCTCACTGTGCCTCCGCCCCTGGTCTCAAGGGTGGGGCCGGTCCTGTACCTAAAGTTGTGTAAAAAAATAAAAATAAAAAATAGTCGATACAGAGACTAATATGTAAATAACAGTTTATTGGGGGCCTTGAGTGGAAAGAAGAAGTCATTTACTATTTGAAAAAATCCAACCCATTTCCTCGCCCATCTATTTATAGGAAACGGAAACCCCTCGCTCAAACCAGGAGTAGATCGAATCAATCCATCAAAAGAAGAAGAAGAAGATAAAGATGAAGCAAATGAAGCACGTGGTCGAAGTCGAGGCGGGAAAGGAAGCCGCCGACGGCCGGCCGTCGGTGGGCCCTGCCTACCGCTCCGCTTTCGCCAAGGACGGTTTCCCGCCGCCGATCCCCGGCCTCGAGAGCTGCTGGGATATTTTCCGGTACCGATCCCGATCTCGTCATGATTCGTGCAGTCTCTTTGATTAATTAGGTTTATTAGTTCACTAATCATGTTTTGGTTTTTGAGGGAGGTTAGATTGTCTGTTGAGAGGAACCCTGGGAATCCAATGCTCGGCCGTCGTGAAATTGTTGATGGAAAGGTTTGACTTTTAGCGATTCGAATTTTGATTTTTTTTTTTTACAGGGTAATTATGTTAACTAGTTGTTGTTTAAATTTTTTTTTTGATTTTTTTTGATTTTTCTGATTTTTCTGAGTAGGCTGGTAAATATGTGTGGTTGACTTACAAAGAAGTGTATGACATTGTGATGAAGCTGGGTGCTTCGATTCGGAGTCTCGGAGTTGAGAAGGTAAAATTTTGTTATTATTATTTTAAAATTTCTTTGTTTCTTATAAATAGAAAGAAAGAAACTGATATGATAGTTTGGGGTAGTAATCTTTGTGAGTAGATCAAGAGAAATTAATGAAACATTTCCAATGTAAATAGTAAAAATAGGATTACACACGTAGTTGTGTTTGGGAATGGAGTTAAGTTACGATAACTGAAGTTTTGTGAGATATTTCCCATAATTTTAGTGAAACGAACCCATGGAACTCACCCTTAAAAGCTACCGATATGGGACTAAATGATCCCTAACAAACCACCAGTAGCAGTAATTTTAATCCAGCCTCTAAGTTGTCTTTTCCCAACCCCTAGCTAGCCATTTCTGAGCGCCGCAAATCAAGAGCATGAGACCTGCTCTAATACCAATTGAAACGAACTCAGGAGAACTCACCCTTAAAAGCTAGCTGTTAAGGATAGGGAACCCAAGTTTATTTCAACCCTACATCGGCTACCCATATAATCGATATGGGACTAAATAGTCCCTAACATTTTTTTGACTGTTAGCCTAGTCTGTACAGTTTTCTTCTCACAAGAGTTGAGATAGCCATAGTTAAGTTAACTTTACTAAGACCTAACTTGGGTTGCGAAACACATGTACTTTTGCTTAAGAAATTACTTCCCCCCCCCCTAATTATGTCCCGAAACATACCCTTCAATGCTCTACTGGCAACAACTTGAAGGGAAATTAATAAAAGAACATAGATCAACAGTTTTGAATCAGGGTTTTGAATCAGTGCTGAGCCTACACTACTTTGAATCAGTGTTTCATAGTTGGCAGTACTATTACTGCCTGGCTTATCAATAGTTACTTTCTTTTCTCTATTAAATGTAAGTTTGACTCTATTAAATATAAGTATGATAATATGTTGACTGTCCTTTCCAAATCGCTATAACTCGGAATTTTTGGGAGGGTTGAGGTATTTTATATTTATTTATTATACTAGTCATTCGTGAAGTGCAAATATTTTTATTTGTAAGCCGTGTCATATCCAACATGTATAAAGCACAACTACATAATTCAATATCGTAGTTTAGAATATTTCTTAATCCCTCATCCCGTGAACATCCTTGTTCTATGTTGAGACATGGGTTTGTGTGTAATACTATATGGTTTATGTCTTGTCCCTGTCCATTTGGTAAATGTTCATACAAGAACTTGAGTCTCTTTACCTTTGGTCTTAGTCAATTGAGATGTATAGCTTCTTAAAAAATGCTAATTTCTTCCGTTATTTGGCTTATTCACTTATCATAGTTGAACATGTTACCGATCTGTCTAAAAAATTTCATCACTCACTATTTGAAATTTAACTGTTCTTTTCCAGGGCAGTAAATGCGGTATCTTTGGTGCTAACTGTTCTGAGTGGATCATGAGTATGGAGGTATAGCTAACCTTTAAGATGTGTTTCTGTCTTGAGTTTTTGGTTTAGTCTTAATTTATTTTATTAGCCTGTTGTTTTGATTGACAACATCACATTTAAACTGTTACTGTAATCGTGTTCTTATGCATATTAATGATCTTTGCAGGCTTGCAATGCTCATGGTGTTTATTGTGTTCCCTTGTACGATACACTTGGTATGTATATTGCTACTTGGATTTACCATGTTTTTTCGCACACACTTGACTTTGCATCATTATCTGTATACATTGATGATCACATATATGATATTTTCCTATATATTCACACACACACACACACACACACACACACACACACACACACACACACACATTCATGAGAGTGAGCACCTTATGAGGTTAACGACTCCATCAAATTACTGTCAACTCTTTCTGTCTTTTTTTAAAAATAAATGCCTTCTAAGTAATGTTGCTTCTCTTTTTTGATGTAGGTGCTGATGCAATTGAGTTCGTTTTGTGCCACGCAGAGGTCGAGATCGTTCTTGTGGAAGAGAGTAAGATTGGGGAGGTACTATTATTTTCTTGTGGGGAGTTATTGCTCCTTGTTTCGCTTATTTTAAAACATTAGATAGGTATTATTATGTTTTCTTGTGGAGAGTTTTTGCTAGTTCTGCACGTATCACATTTTTTCTGCATCTTAGTTCAAAATGTTGTAACTCATCTAAATAGAATAGTGAGTTCACCACTCTGCAAAGATATGCTAAATTCGTCTCTTCTAGTTCCTTTCTCCTCTTCCTCCTTTTTCAGGGCTTGTATTAACTTTCATTACTTCTTCCCCACTCTTCCCCCCTTTCTACCTCAAGGGCTTGCATGAACCTCCAAGTTTCATTGCATAGATAAAGATATGGATAACATCCAGTGAGGTCAGCACATCCTATATTTGAAGTATTTGTAGATTTTCTTGAAGGTTTTGTTATTTTGATGATCAAGATGCTTAGTAACACTGGTCCTGAGATTCCTTCCTTTTGAGCTTGGATATTTCTCTTTTCTAGAACCCAAGAAACTAAACAGTCAGTCCTCTCTACAAGACTACATCCTATGCAATATTTTTGTTTTCCTCTGAGACCTTCTTGAATACAACCTCTGTGAAGCTGGTAGGTGTTGTATTCTGGGGGCCTCTTGTAACTAGTGTCAGTTGAAGATCTGAATTTTGTTGAGTATAGATTAGTTCTTAAGGTCTCCTGTCTTTTGTTGATGCCTCCTTTGCTAAAGTTGCCGAAATGGTGTACTGGAGCAAAACGAGCTGGACATGTGTAGAACCCTTTTAGAAGATTGGATACTCTAGATACTCTGGCAACTTTCTCAAAGTCAGATGGCTGATATTCTCAAACATTAGTCAGAGCAAGAATGACTGAGAACTAATTACATGTCAAACATTATTTGCTGTAAGACAATAACAGATTACAGTGAATAAAATATTCTTATAGTTCTCAAGTTGCTGGAAACAAAGAAGACGGGAAAGTTATACCGACAGTATGGCAGGCATTAGTTCATTTAGGGAATAAGAACATTGCAAGCTATGTGTAGAGTTGTGTCATTCTTCTAAGATATTTTGTCAACCTTTCTAGGGAAACAACTTGTATCATAATGTGTTAAATAAAAGCATCACATGTTCTAGGTTTTGCACTTCTAATAAGTTGACATGATTAAAGAAAAATCGATAATGTGAAGGTATCAAATATTGCATTTCTGTTTATTAAGGAGTGCACAACTGTGCATCGAAAGCATTCAATAAAAATTATTCTAATATAGATTTTAAAATTTTAGATACATGCTATCACCTTATTGCTAACCATTAATACAACAAATGATACTGATTTAACATGATAGATTCTCTAGTTTAGAAGGACAGAAAAGTGAGCAGTTCCTTTGAATGATAGATTAAACCATTAAATAGCACTATGCCTATATGTATTTGCACTACTTTAAAGTGCACCAGAGTAGAAACCCATCATATGCCACCATGCTGTATAATATGCATACTATTATGGTCCACCTGTTGTGCTTTTCCAATCAAATACATGTTCTCCTGCAAGATACTTGCGCTCAAACCTTCCATTTATTTCATTTGATTCTTGATTGTACCGATACTCTATTATGCACTTGTTGCTTATTTAGTTATAATGAAATTTCACTAAAAAGTGCTTTTCCACTTTGCCAGGTGTTGAAAACCTTTCCTAATTCAACTAAATTCGTGAAAAGTAAGTTACCGACAGGTTATCATTATTGAATATTAACTGCTTTTTGTATTACTTATATCCTCTGTTAATGATTTTTATATGTGAACAGCTGTTGTAAGTTTTGGCAAGGTCTCTACTGAACAGAAAGAAGCCTTTGAAAAGTTTGGTGTGCCATTATATTCCTGGGATGAGTTTTTGCTTTTGGTGAGTAATGGATTTTATACATGAAAAGCATCTTATGGGAGTGATAATGTCAATTTTTTAATCATTTAATTCAACTGTTGGCTTTGAAATACTATTGCATAAGAATTTACTCCAAATAATAAAGGGTGGAGTTTAGCTACTGTCGATAGTAAATTAGTGCAGCTGTATTTACTCTTCAACTCTTAGGATCTATACAGATGGAACTCCCTCCTCAATGATTCCCATAAACATTTATTAGCCTAACGTCTGATACACTTTTCTTCGCTGATATTGGAAGTGATCCTACTGCAGGAAGTTTAACAGTTTTGTAATTCTATTCCCAACTATACTTGAGATGTACAAGGCGATGCTTTTGGATTGACTCCTCGGTTACAGTTTCAGATTTCAGTAACCTTCAGGTGTTATTAGCCTACTGTCTGGATACCAGTTACCGGGACCTGTTAAAACCATCTAATTTATCCATTTGGTTTGGATAATTTCATCTCTATTTCAACAATAAACAATGCAATGACATTTGACAAGCTCACTAGTCATTTGGTCACTACAGAAAGGTTAATTATAGCCACAGTTTTAACCAATACATTACAGTTGCTAATTCAAACCAAACAATTTGGATACTGTGATGGTCTAATGTAATTTGCAAATCTCAAATTTTTATTAGCTAAAATAAAAATGCTTTAATTATATTGAGAAATTACGCTTGTTAATCTTGTGCAAACTTCTAGATCATCTTTACCACCTATTTCATCTATAAAATATATATCCATGGATGGGTACTTGTGCATGGAGGTTGCTACGATCTAGTACTTCTGATAGATTTATTCATTAGTTGATGACACTACAATGATTGTGATTGTTCTCTTTTTCAGATAGCGTCCTACTTACAAATCATCCAAACATGAGATTTCTCAAACATCTAGAGTACTTATATTTTCTAATGATATTGATAGATTATCACTAGTAGTCACAACTGTAAAAATAATAAGTTAGACATTTGATGAGATTTTGAATTACAAACTACTGTCTGAAATATTTTAATTATATGGTAACTTATTGTATTCTTGTTAATGTTATTGTTGTAGTTTGTATATATTATAGTTGTTGATATGTAATTGAAATCATCAATCATTATTGAATTCCATCGCTTCATTCATCATTATCTTAATGTATTTGTGCACGCTTAATTGAATAATTCTTTTGACAATGCCTTTGAACTTTTGCACTAAATTCACAATTATCAGACCTTTGCATTAATGTTGGTACATTGTTTCACAAGATATTTAATTCATGCATCATTCCTACAGGGAGGCGATCAACAATTTGATCTCCCAATAAACAAGAGAACAGATGTATGTACTATAATGTACACTAGTGGAACAACTGGTGATCCAAAGGGTGTATTGATTTCCAATGAGAGCATCATGACTCTTATAGCTGGTGTTGATCGGCTGCTAAATTCAGTGAATGAGGAGGTGATTTAATGTCCAGTTATTTACTGACAACTATTGCTTGTTGTCTCTTCTATATATTTTGGTTCAAATGATAGTTAGTGAGTCTTATTTTAATTTGTTCACCATTTTCTTCTTTTTGCGGAATTCCTACAGCTGAAACAGAGTGATGTTTATTTGTCATATCTCCCTCTTGCGCATATCTTTGATCGGGTTATTGAGGAGTTGTTTATTTATACTGGAGCCTCAATTGGATTTTGGCGTGGGGTGAGTAAGAATGGATGGAAATTATTTCCTTATAGGGTGCATTATGTTTATCTAGCTGCAACTTTTATCTGCAGGATGTCAAATTATTAATTGAAGACATTGGACAGCTAAGACCAACTATCTTTTGTGCTGTTCCGCGTGTATTGGATCGGATATATTCAGGTAGTGTTTGAAATGATCCTTTCGTAATTATCCAGGGTTACACGTATATGCTCTAGTATCCAACTCCAACTACATAGGAATCCAGGCCATTGATCTCAGCTATTTTCTGTACAAATTCTTGCTAAAGTCAGCTGTATTTCTATTTTTAATATATCTGACTATATGAATTGTCTATGCCGGCATGTGTGTGCACAATGCACCATTCATCATTTCATATTCTAAACATAGCTGGCTAATATCGGCTGCAACAGGAACAGGAACATACAATAAGAACTATACACAATGTTTCGCAGACAGAATGCATTATGTTTAAGCTAAATTTATTTTGCCTGTGCGTTCTTTACCAATTGCAAGTGAACTGTTGAACTGGTCACATTAGATAAGCATGGGACATTTAACGATGTTCACTAATTTCCATTGCATCTTTGAGGAGAAAAAACATGTACATATAAATTTGATAATTTGGAAAAGGTTGGCTTCTTGCTAAATGAGGATTGGGCTGGTTTCACATGCTTTTTGGAGTTATTTATCTACTAGTAATTTACACGTGCGATGCAAGTCTTAATAAATATATTTTTTTTAAAGTAAAATTTCGACGTAGTCTGGCCTACACCATGAGATCTCCTTTATATTAGTTATGCACGGACAATGCATGTCTTAATATATTTTAAAAATAAAATAAAATCTCTGACGTAGTAAGGACTTGAACCTGAAACCTTCTTCATATTAGTTATATATGTGCGTCACACGCGTTGTTGATAGATTTACAAATGACACAAAGGCATTCTCCCATTATAATATCAGAGATATTTTTTTTATCATTGAAACTGAACTCGTGGGGCTTGCAAATACATCTTCACCTATGGTGCAATTCAAATAAAACGAGGGTAATTGTGATAGCTACTTTGACAATTGGAACCTATCATAAATCCTTGATGGTCTATCATTCCATGTCTCTAATATGAAGAAGCTAGTAGGTAACTTCCTTCTCTATTGCATGCAGGGCCGGCCCAGGCCTGATGCAAGTGAAACATTTGCATCAGGCCCCCCAAAAAAAAAAATTGTATATGAGGGGGCCCCCGTTTTCAAAAAAGAAAAAAAAATGGAAATGTGTATATGCAGAGTATATGTGAAAAAAAATCTAATACATGAGGGGCCCCCGTTTTCGGGGGAAAAAAATGGAAATGTGTATATGTGAGGTATATGTGAAAAAAAATTCTAATACATGGATCGTTTTTTTTTGGGTATATGTGGGGCCCCTTTTTGAAAGTTTGCTTCAGGCCCCCAAAATTCTAGGGCCGGCCCTGATTGCATGACCTTCATCCTTGAGCCCTTATTTGACATTCATCGTCTTTCTAGTGCATTTTGTTGGAAATATGAGGTTGAATGGAAAACATTATTCCTTCCAAATATTTATTGCAAACAAACTATCTTATTAGTCTGCAGGATCTTTATCACATAGTTTAACTCTACATCCATATGATTGATTCATGGCTAGTGTGTTTCACATACCATAGAATCAAATGGGTTGGGCAGACATTAGTTGAGATTTAGATTTATCGCTCATCTGAATATATTTTCTTAACTCTGTGCAATTATCCAGGGCATTGCTTGCTCTACACCAAGCATGGTACAATTAATTCTTTAGAATTTTTTTGATATGAAGTCGTTAAAAAGAGTTATTATTTACACAAATTTTTATCTATCTATATATAACTAGTATTTTTCACGTGCGATGCATGTTTTGATAAACAGTTAGAGTTAAACGTGCGATACACGTAAGTCATTATTAAAAAATGGAGTTAAATGGGCGATGCATGTATTTTTTTTAAATTAAAAAGGAAAAACATTGATGTGTACATGCGATTCACGTGTTGAAAAATATATTTGGAGTTGCACGTGCGATGCACCTGTTTGTTTAGTGACAAAAGTGATGTTTCTTTTGTGACAAAAAAAATATTTAAAATTGTTTATTTGTGACAAACTCTTTCAATAAATAGTAAGTAAATATATTATATTATAGATAGATAGATTGATAGTAATTACACATGTGATGCATGTTAATATAAAAGAAAAATTAAAGTTAAAAAAAAACTGACATAGTGAGGACTCGAACTTGAGACCTCCTTCATATTAGTTATGCTCGTTTGATGCACGTGTTGGTAACACTAAGGCCTTCTCCCATTATAATATTAGAGATATGTAAATAAGTTATTTAAAAGAGAACCCAACCAAACATACTCATTCCATTATATAGTAGTATAGATTATGTCAACTGTATTACATGCGTAACACATTGCACAAATATTTTCAGCGGGTGTTTATAATAGTTCATTCTCTTTTAACAGGTCTGCAGACTAAGATTTCAAATGGAGGCATCCTAAAGAATACATTGTTCAACATTGCTTACAAATAGTAAGTCCTTCCGTAATTTATAACTGTACTGAAAACAGTATATGCAACTGCTTAATTTTGTCTGCATTGGCAAACTGCTCTTACACTTTCATTTGAAATATAGTTTTCTACTCGGCTAACCATACTTGTTTGCCGAGGCCGTAATGTATTCCCATGGGTGAAGCTGATGGTTGGCTTCAGATTATTGGTTTTCTTATCTGATAACTTTGTTGGAATTTGGCAGCAAACTTCACAACATGACTAAGGGAAGTAAACATGACGAGGCAGCTTCCGTGTTTGATAAGATCGTCTTTAATAAAGTTAGTCAAAATTTTCCAAAAGCCTTTTATTTGAAGAGTGCTGTTTCTTGCTATTAGTTTTTGTCGCTTCTGTTCTTTGTTTTTCAGATGTTCTCTTTTTCTTCTCTATCTAGGTAAAGCATGGGCTAGGTGGAAGAGTGCGACTTATCTTATCTGGAGCTGCTCCGCTAGCTACCCATGTGGAAGAATATTTGCGGGTTGTGACATGTGCCCATGTTCTACAAGGATATGGTATAAAATTATTAAAGCAATTAGAAATGCCTTGAACTGCAATTTACTTCATAGTCTATGTACAATTTATGGCTACCGTGTTAGTACATTACTTATCTTCCAGTAGTTTAAGGATTGAAAATGTGTTCTTTCTTCTCAGTTTTGTATAAATTTATAGTTTATTTATTTATAATTTAAATTTATAGTTGAAATGAACTCATGAAGAGTGTTATCTTTTGTTCTTTTATGTATTTGAAAGTTAAGTAGGGTTTTTCTCAATGAACTTGTGGCAGAGGGGACCATCTCTCTTTTCTGCTTATGAGTCTTCATAATATTTAGAAAAATCGGCATCCAATCAAGCTGTATAAGTTGATTGTGGATTTAGCTATATTGATGCTTAGGATCTGTAAACACTCGTTCAAAATAAGATTTATTGATGATTTGCTTAATATGCATGGCTAATTACTATCCTATTGCTATTATAGGCCTTACAGAATCTTGTGCGGGAACATTTGTGTCACTTCCAAACGATCTAGATATGCTTGGAACAGTAGGCCCTCCAGTACCAAATGTTGATGTTCGCTTGGAGTCAGTTCCAGAAATGAACTACGATGCTTTGTCAGATGCACCACGTGGAGAGATCTGCATTAGGGGAAATACCTTATTCTCTGGATATTACAAAAGAGAAGACCTCACAAAAGAGGTTATGATTGATGGGTGGTTTCATACAGGTCTCTCATCCTACACGTGAAATGCATGTGCTTTTTCTTCATAATGCTAGCCATTAATAATCTGTTTTGTCAATGCATAACTGTCATCAATTTCCTATGTTCTTCACATTGGTATGATAAATAAAGATGAAAAACATATGCAACATGTGTGTTAGGGGCCACATATTCACATAGCTACACAATGATTCTCCACCATCTTCCTCCTTGTAATACCGAATATGATTTTAAGTGAAGGATCGTTGGTCTGGTTAGTTTATTGTAGCCTGACTCCTACCATTTGCACTCCAAGCTTTAGTTGGATACGATAGAACACTGTAAACATGCATTAAGTGAGTGAACTCTGAGGCCTATTAAATATGTTGGTAGTAGTTTTATTTTTTTATTAGCCTTCATTATGTAAAATTTTAATTCCAAGTTTGTACAATTAGCTTTAATAATAATCAATAATAATTAATAAATGATATACAAATAAATGAATAAGAAACTCTGCCCAGATCATATTTTCATTTAAAACTTTTCTCGAGATAAAGGTGATCTTTTTATTACAGGGGACGTTGGTGAATGGCAGCCAGATGGAAGTATGAAGATCATTGATAGGAAGAAGAACATATTTAAGCTTTCACAAGGGGAATATGTTGCAGTCGAAAACCTGGAAAATATTTATGGTCTCACTGCTGCTGTAGACTCAGTAAGTGTTGTATGCTCACTGCTGAAACAGATGATGACATGATATTTTCCTGAATCTTTATATTATTTACTTTTTGTCATCCGCCTTAGCTGATTTATCTCTTTAGGTTCAGCTACATGTCCTCTGTCTTCATTCAACTTTGTTTTGAGTAACCCCTCTATCATATCAAACGTTTTTTTTTCTAAACTGCATCAATGCAAGTCCATTTAGGTGTATGTGGCCTAAGTTGTCATCTCCTTTATATTACAGTCCTATGGTAATTGTCATGGCTAGTAAGTTAGCAGCCTTTGTTGCACATGCACAAACCGTGTCAATAAGCAACAGCCCAAATTCAACCTTTTTTTTCCTTATCTATTTTATAAATGCATTGAAACTCATATGTTGTTATTATGCTTCCAAATTTCAATAACTGGAGATATGGATATATGGAAATAGCTTTGAGTCTTGCCTTGTTGCGGTTGCCAATCCCAACGAAGCAGCTCTTGAGCAATGGGCTTCTGAAAATGGTGTAACTGGAGATTTCACTGCCCTCTGTGAGAATCCAAAGGCAAAAGAATTCATCATTAGTGAACTTACAAAGACAGCTAAAGAAAAGAAGGTAACTAATTACTAGTTCTACGTCTGCTCGTCTTTTGTTTTTCTTTTTGTAGTAAGAATGCATCTCATTTGCTGGTTGAATTGTTGTAACTTATTGAAATCTAATTTTGTTTTCTCTACATCCAACCTTACGACAGCTGAAAGGTTTTGAGTTTGTAAGAGCTATTCACCTTGACCCTGTTCCATTTGACATGGAACGCGATCTACTTACCCCAACATTCAAGAAGAAACGGCCTCAGATGCTTAAATATTACCAGGTATATTGCTTTAATATAATTCCTCTCTACAGTCTTCATTTGAATATTAATGGTATAAATTGTGTGGTTCACTTCTGTGTTTGGTTTGGTGGTCACAACAATGATGCCTAAAACTTTTGGGTTTATTATCAACATTTATTTTATTTTATTTTCAATTCGCAATGCAAATTTCATCTTATCAGAAAAATTAATGAAATGTGGATACACATTGATGCAAATATTTCAATATAATGGATTATACAAATTTATTTGGGTAAATGTCAAATTCTTTTCGGAAAAATCAAAAATGAATATTTATAAATAAAAAAACTTCATATATGATGACCAATTATAAATCAAATCAAAGATCCAAAAGGTCGACATTACTCACAATTAATCAAATATTGACTCGCTTCTACTTCTTTTATTCCGGGAAGATCCAGAAAGTCGATGTCACTTACAATTAATCAAAACCAAATTATTGTGAAGTTATTGATTATGCTGATATTGTTTTGCAGACAATCATCGACAAACTTTACGAAAGCACCAAAAATACCAAGTGAGGTTTGCAGACAACTACTAGGAGATGCTTGGTCCTTTCTCTTATACATGAAAGCAGAAGTTCGAGTTTTATATGAAATAATTAGGTATTCACAGTGTAATATATAGAAATATGAGTGTACTCTGAAGGCTGATCACACATTTGAAGTGCTGAGATGATTTTATGTATGTGCATCAGAAACTACAAGTAAATATAGTATGCTTTTTACCATGACTATTCAACTTCACTTCCTATGTGTTGATTGAGTGCTCTCTATCAAAGCATAGTTGCTTTACCCTGTACAAAATGGTAATTTGTACAGTGTGCAGCTCTTTGGTCGCAGTGTTGGTTTTCTCTGTATATTGCTGGGTATGCTTCCTCCTTGGCTTTGTCCCTAATGTGTGTCATTCTAGTCTCTCTTTTGTGCCAAATTATTTGCTGCTTCAGGTTTCCAAGGGAATATCTTAAACTTTTTAGAGGTTCATAAATAAAATTTCATTTATGAAACGGTTTAAATCTTGTGCCGAATTTGAAGCTTGGCTATGGAAGTTAAGGCATGAAGCTATAGAATTGTTTTTTTATATGCCAATTTTCGAAACTATTTGCACTTATAGGACAATTGTCAAAAGTATTTGTGTTCATGGACTCCACAACTATACTTGCTGTTCCCAACGGTGAGTTTAGTAATTTCATCCTCGCTGTTGGCACACGGCGTTTTTAGTGTTAATTTTTAGTTCAAAATTTTCAAAAGATTACTCGTCGTTTCCAACGGCGAGGACATTTATATTAGACTCGCTGTTGGGAACAGCGAGTTTAGTTCAAAATTTTCAATGAAGACTCGTTCCCAACGGCGAGGACATTTACACTAGACTCGCCGTTGGAATGACTAGTTTAGTTCAAAAAAAATATATGGAGTTTTTTTTAAAAATTCACTAAGTCCAACAGAATACGTCACTCTCGGTAAAATTCCCTACATCCTCGTTGTTCCCAACAGCGAGTCCAGTATAAATGTCCTCACCGTTGGAACAACGAGTCTTCTTTGAAAATTTTGAACTAAACTCGTTGTTCCCAACAGCGAGTCTAGTAGAAATATCCTCGCTGTTGGGAATGACGAGTCTTCATTGAAAAATTAGAATTGAACTTGCCGTTGGAAACTGTGAGTTTAGTTGTTAAGTCCGTGAGCACAAATATTTTGACAACTGTCCTCTTTCTGTAAATAGTTTTGAAAAGTGTCTTATTAAAAAAAATCTTTATAAAATCTCAAGTTATACCTTCTTGTTGGCTCCTGTATAGAAGAGGTATATTAGGGAATATGCAGTGTCCCAGTGTCAAACTTAGGTGGAAGATAATTACCATCTCATTATAAGTGTGGGAATGAGGTCTTGTCAAAGATGAATTTGGAGAAGAATTTTGGTAATCTTGAAGAATGGTGGGATCGGCTACAAAGAGTTTATTGAACTATAGAGGCAAAGGTAGATTTTATATTGCTAAACCTAACTCATTGAAATTCCATCCAGTAAAACAGAAGAATTATAAATTTTCAAAATAATAGATAGGAATATCACAAATAAAGCGATTGCGACTTCCATAAGTGGTGTAGTCCCCCAGTCCGAAGCTACTTTGCCATATTCCGAATTCAATGGTTTCAATAAACTCTCTCCGGTAGTTGGCTTTGGCCTAGCTCTAGAGCTACCCTCAACGATTTGTGTAGCCATAAATCTTATTTAATCATTGACTGAGATCTGTTGACTTGTGGTCGGTTATGTCGCCTGGTTGATCTGAAAGAGGAGAAATCATGTTATTTTTGAAGGGGCATTTGATGATTGTAGTGGTGTTTGGAGACATGAAGATCTCTCATGTACTCAGGGAAGGTAATCAACCAGCCAACTGATTGGTCAATAGGTGTAGACAACTTTATTTAGATGTTGAATTTCCATTGGAGTTTTCAGTTTTAGTTAATATAAAACTAGTACAACCCTGTGTAATATATTATACAGAATTTTTTTTTTTAAAAATAATAAATAACAAAACTATTTAAAAAAATATTCTCCTAATAACTTTTTAGATTTGATTAAGGGATATAATTATTGTTTAAAATTAGGATGGAGAAAGAGTAGGGAGTTGCCTCATTTGCACTTTTTTTTTGGTTTGTTTTAATAAGAAAAAACGAGAAAAATTCTTGGGCAAAAAATGATCAGACCATAATAAAATGTAATTATGGGAGTGCCGTTTTTTTTTTAATAAAAGGATGACCACCGTCATCGTTTCATTAATGATGATTAACGAAACCAAGTAATACAAAATATAACCCAATACCGGAGCTTACTGCTCCATCATTACATCTGCCAAAACCAAAAGAAAATGACAAACATCTAGTAGTGATATGGCTAAAAATGGGATTAAATCGGGACCGTTTGAATCGGACACGAATCTTAAAGCTCAGGGGTAAAACAGTAATTTCACATACAAACGGATCTGAAATGGGGACTGGATCTTTCTTCAAAGCCCAATAACCCATAAACGGATCTGTCTTACTGGGTACGAGTCCCAGCCTGTTACAAACCAGTTCAGAAGGATAAAGAAGAATTCAGATTCACGATTATCTATAAGAGGTTGTTTTAACCACTTCTATTCACCCACACCGGGAAGTAGAGATATGTTTTTATCTCGAAACGGATCCCTAAGGCGACAATAACCACCCCCCCCCCCCCCCCCCACCCCCCCCCCACCCCCAATAAGGAGGTAATCAATACTTTTCCAATTAAAGCTCTTTTATAATCATACAGATTACTGACAAGAGCGTCGGAGGGTGCATCGCCGGGATCCATCCCGGTGTTTCGTACGTTTTGCAGGTCAACTGCAGCGGCAAGAAACCAGTCAATACATTGGTGAAGGTCAACAGGTTTGCTTTATTGTTTTCTCTAAGAATCCACAAATTCATCTGTTTGCTTCCACACCAAAATCAGCTACAACAAGTAGCATCGGTTAATACTTAAAGTACAATAAAAGCTATAAGCCAAAGCTGTCCCAAAGTGAATGAGAGCCGAGCTTTCCCCCTGCAGACCCGTGCATCTACTCCTCCTCGTTCATCTTCATCTTCTTCTTAGTTCCCGCATACCCTGCCCAGTCATGAATGAGAAAGAAAATTTTATGCATTGAGATAGAAAACGGATATAAAATATTGCGGAAGCATAAATCATTTCGGTGTAGTCATAGATTCCACAATGTTGCTGCTGCTACTACTATGTCCCAAGCCCGTTTGTCTTCTACCCTGATTAACTTTTCCCTCATCTCCCCCCAAACGTCTCAAGTTGAACTAGGATGCACCGTACATCCAAACCCCCTACACACTACCCGTGTACGGAGGGTGTTACTTAATCCCGTGTGTAGTTTGTATTTCCTTGTATTTTCTGATTATCAAAAAAGTAAATGAAACGTTTAAGACAGGAACTTTTTCCGTGGGACTAATCCACCATTTTCTTGAAAATAATAAAGTAAAAATTTTTTTTAACAATATATCCAAACGCAACTTCCTATGGGCCTCAGAGTAGACGAACGTTTCCTTATCTATTTCGCTTTATCCCGATTCTCGGCCCAAAAGAGTACATAATAGAAATACACATTATCTCATATACTGGGCCTCATATTGGCCCAAAAGTTAAATTTGAATCCGAACACCGCCCCGACTCTTTAAACAGTTGTCACCACCGCGCTTACTCATTAAAAAAAAAAATTTAACCCGATTTTGAGTCCTCCCGACATTGGAGAATTGGTCTCTTATTCTCACTGGAGGTGACCACAACCGTAAGTCTTTCGAGAATTACCGCAGCCCCTCTTTTTGACCAAACAATTGATAAGAGAATAAGCTGATATCTTGGATTAGGTGTTTACAAAAAACATTTATAAATATCAAAATTAAATTTAGCGAACTAGAGTTTTTTTTTTGTGGATGTTGTTGTTCCTAATTTGTAAGTGAAAGAGCTATTAATCAAGCAACTGAAATAATCAATGAGAAACAGGGCATAGAGCTCGCATGGCTTTAGACTGCTTGAATATGCAGGATCATAACATCTCTAATATTCCACCTTTTACCTTAAAAAAAAAACACATCTCTAATATTATAATGGAAGAAAGCCTTAGTGTCATTTGTCATTCTACCAACATATACACTGCACGTATATAACTAATATAAATGAGATTTTCGTTTCAAATCCTACTTACGTCAGAGTTTTTATTTCTATTTTTTGATGTTATTAAAACGTGCATCGCACGTGTAAATTACTAGTATTTAGAATTGGGCATAAACATATATATAAGAAGTCTGTTTGCAACTAGAGTCAAAATCCAGGACACATATCAACCCATTCCATATCCCTCAACAAAATAAAAACCATGCATACTACGGTGTGAATAATACATAGCATACCAACAGATTCAATTCCCCTTAGACTAAATCATAGATTCAAACAAAGTAATCGTAATATCGTGGAAGGAAGGAAGACCGTTGCTAACTTTTTTGGGTATTTAAATCTCTTGTCGTAGACAACCAACCATTCTCTTCATCACTCCACAACATCAAATAAATAAATAAATTTCCACGCAACAACAATAACAGCAGCCCATCCATTAAATTCTTGCAAGGTACAGTTTCACTACAAAATGTTTCTACTTTTGGTGGAATTATTCATAACCAATCCATCCACATATTATCTTTCTAACTCAAAGTCATATTTTTCGCTACTCTGCTGGTTTCATCGGACCTGCCATTTTATTTTATATATATATATTCAGAATAAGTCAGAAACTTAACAATTAGCATACAACCTTGTAAAAAATGTAAATTTAATTACCATAGTTGGGGAAACTGTACAGGACGCTCAGCTCACTCTTCAAAAATGCTGGCAATGAGAGCGCAGCCCTGTGCATCTGCAAAAATGAAGCCAAAGATGGTCATAATTTGACTGCAGCAATTAAAAGTTCTCCATAATTATTTATATTATTTTTTAAAAAAAGGAGTATAAACTCTATGAAAGTCAGAGAACTGTTGGTAAGAATAGATAATCTTGTTGCATAAAAGTATATTTGATTTGCGAGCATGAGAATTCCATGTGTTCAACAGAAGGCCACACAAGCCACAAACCCATGCACGGATGTAACCCCCCCATTTGGAGAACAGTAAAGATGAAATATTACCAATTGCTGGTAAAACAATTCATGATAATGACACTAATAACGAGTTGCATATAATGTTATAAAGTTGTGAGATCCAAACTCCTCTAATTCAAGATACATTTTTGGAACAGATCATATGGGTGGGTGATAAACAAGTCCAAACTATCTCAACTGATTCTCTATCATCTTGTCCTGAATTCAAGCAATCTCAAACATCTTATTCCTCGTATCAAAGAGTACTGCTACTGATGAACTTTTTTTAATTCTTGTCATATTCGCTTTGTTAAAAAATACTGTTGAACAAATTTTCAGTTGCAAATGTCAGCACATAAATCACATAAAGACATCTTATAAATTATACTCTCGAGTATTAGGCATTCCACATCATGTAGTACAAAAGACCAATAGTCCAATAGTTAGATTTAGATATTTAACATTTGTGTCAACGCACTTACACGTGCAGTTCAGCTAAAGACAAGCTGTTAGATGTAAGAGATCAATACAAAAAATAATAACAAACGTTAAACATTATTTTAAAAAGAAAAGAGAAAACTATAGAACAGCATGTATCAGAAGATACAATTATTAGGAGTATCATAAATAATATTGCAAATTGCTAAGTAATTGAGTGTGAAAGAAATCCAGCCACAAAACATATTAACTAAATCTTTATTTTAAGCACCTTCGAGTTATAGAATTGCAGTTCCCTCTTGGACTTCACTGCTCCTTCCAGTTTCTCAATTGGGTTCACTGGATTTGCAAAATCAACAGGCGGGCCATCCGTAGAGCACAACAAAAATCCAATTACACCACTGCATATTCAACAACAAACTGATTACAAAGCTAAGTTTTGCACAGATGAATAGAACTAGGAACATAGAATAAAGATTCAGGTTCTGATAATACATATGCATATGTGCAGGGCTGACAACTTCTTATCTTGTCATCGGAAAAACAAATAACAAACACGCAAGCACTTGAGAAAGCAAGCTCGCTAAAAGAAAGATAACAAGAGTAATGTATTTGTCAACATTTAGCTGACACACTACGTTGTTAACTATGTTTGCCTCCAACCATCATTTCTCTGACAAGTCCTACATCCACAATTAACTTGCAACGACATTAAAGACTAATACCTCCGGTGTTCTAAATGTCACCCTACATGTTAATTTTTCCACCAGTATGCGGCTTAAAATCATAAGCCCCTTTTGGGGAAATGTCCCTGGCATATTGCCCAACATATTCAGATATATCAGAGTTACGAGTTGTGTAACAAATGCTAACTGCAGCTTAGACTTTTCTAAACATAGGTTCAAATATCAAATATCGAACCAATAACTCGGTTCACCAGTATCTTGGTGGCTCAATTTGTCCCTAATTCTTCCAAGCTACAACAGCAACAATGTTTTATCTGTTTTTCTTCAGTTATTTTTTCTTTTTCTTTTTCTCTACCACCATCTCTTTCTATTCTTACAACGAAAGAGAAATAGAAGAACAAAAAGAGATACTAAGAGAAGAAAGTTTCATCCTCTCTTTCTCTATGCTAATTATCTATACTGTGTTCTCCCTAATCGTCTTTCATTCTTTAATTTTAAGTATTCTACACCAATATTATCAAATTTATATGATTTGGGTAACAATTTATGTAAGCAATATATATTATACTAAACACCTTTGTTATGATTATACTTTTCAATGTCTGAATTCTGTTTACAATTAAATTCTTGCAATCTATCTTTTTTTTCATGTGCTTTGCATGTAATTTCATGGATGCCTACATTTAAGCAGCAAACAGTACAGTATTATTTGAACTAAGTAGATCATACTTATTATACAGTACAACAGTAAGCAATTTATACTGTGTTCTCCCTAATTATCTATACTGTGTTCTCCCTAATCGTCTTTCATTCTTTAATTTTAAGTATTCTACACCAATATTATCAAATTTATATGATTTGGGTAACAATTTATGTAAGCAATTTATATTATACTAAACACCTTTGTTATGATTATACTTGTCAATGTCTGAATTCTGTTTACAATTAAATTCTTGCAATCTATCTTTTTTTTCATGTGCTTTGCATGTAATTTCATGGATGCCTACATTTAAGCAGCAAACAGTACAGTATTATTTGAACTAAGTAGATCATACTTATTATACAGTACAACAGTAAGCAATTTATACTGTGTTCTCCCTAATTATCTATACCGTGTTCTCCCTAATTGTCTTTCATTCTTTAATTTTAAGTATTCTACACCAATATTATCAAATTTATATGATTTGGGTAACAATTTATGTAAGCAATTTATATTATACTAAACACCTTTGTTATGATTATACTTGTCATGTCTGAATTCTGTTTACAATTAAATTCTTGCAATCTATCTTTTTTTCATGTGCTTTGCATGTAATTTCATGGATGCCTACATTTAAGCAGCAAACAGTACAGTATTATTTGAACTAAGTAGATCATACTTATTATACAGTACAACAGTAAGCAATTTATACTGTGTTCTCCCTAATTATCTATACTGTGTTCTCCCTAATCGTCTTTCATTCTTTAATTTTAAGTATTCTACACCAATATTATCAAATTTATATGATTTGGGTAACAATTTATGTAAGCAATTTATATTATACTAAACACCTTTGTTATGATTATACTTGTCAATGTCTGAATTCTGTTTACAATTAAATTCTTGCAATCTATCTTTTTTTCATGTGCTTTGCATGTAATTTCATGGATGCCTACATTTAAACAGCAAACAGTACAGTATTATTTGAACTAAGTAGATCATACTTATTATACAGTACAACAGTAAGAGTGCATATTTTCCTATTTTCCATCCAACTTGACACCTTGATATTTACAGTATAACCCTGATATACCCGACATCTGCAATCTGACATGTAAATTCTTTGCCGACAAAACTCAAGACATCTGATATATGGAATCTTAACATCTCAAGTACCTAATAGTAGTCAAATTACCACTACAGTACTTCATCTCACATAGACCCTCAAGTCATGTGGTAAGTCCTATAGCAAACGGATGACCCACTTTGGATTGCAAATAAACTGGGGAAATAATTGTATTCTCAAATTGCCAGTGACGAGACATGAACCCATGGACATGTTCAAACCTAGTGCTCTGCTATCATGCCATAGACCACTATAACCAAAATCCTAAAGTCGAAATGTTCCTGAAGTAGCAAAATTTGAAAAGCCATTTAGGGACTTCCATTATAGGTGAAACCGATTTCAATTCCGCCACAGAGGATATTAATTATCACTAAGTTAGTTACATGAATTTTTATTTCATTTTTTTCTATATTTTATTTATTTGAGTTTTTTATGTAAGTTTTTTTTTTCTTCAAATAAGTGAGGATGTTGGCTCTAGATGCAAGGGTTTATATACATTGCAATTTTTTTATTGGTTAAATAAGTCATGTAGGGAGAAAGAAAGTTTTTTATTTGCTTTCCTTCAATTAACTGTCTTTTCTTTGATTTGGGTGATTTTGAAAGAAAGGAAGTCATATTTTTACTAAAAAGTGTCATTCTATTGTTCAAGTGATAGAAGATATTATGTTCTTTATTAATTTTTTGGCCGAATGTTCTCCCCGCTCATAAAATTGCTAACCTGGACTGCACAAGTTGCAGGAAACTGTGCATTCTCTCAGCCAGCAAGAGATTTCATTTTCTTCTTGAGATTTATCTGCAATTTTTTTTTCCTTTTGGCTTGCGTCTTTTGCAGAGTTGAGCTGGATGTTTGAGGCTACTGCTGCTGAGCTTGATTTTTGGGGTTATTTTGGTTCGTGCAGGTTCAGTATTTGGCTACCCAAGCTCGCTGTTAAACTGCCTCACAGTCTGGAGCCTCCCATCCGCACTGTTCAGTGTTGTTTCTTCTGTTCGTGCACTGCTCTCTGTTTACTGATGTCGATGGCTCGGCGGGTTCTTTCGAGCCTGTTCTACTTTTATGTTCTTATGTGTTGTTCTCTCTTGTTGTTTCTTTTGTGAGTCTCGTGTTTTGTTGTACTGGATTGGATGCTATGTGTTCCTACTGTCTGTTACTTCTTATATATATATATATATATGGGTAAAAGGGATATGAGCAACTTGCTCATTTAGTAAATTGATTATGTGGCATGCATGTGATACATTGGACAACTAACCCTTTTAAGGATTTTTCATGAGCAAGTTGCTCATACCCCTTTATATATATATATATATATATATATATATATATATATATATATATATATATATATATATATATATATATATATATATAGTGGCTGGGGTCTTGGCTCTATCCGATTAATCAAACAAATTAACTGTCTTTTCTCTTCCTCGGGGTCCTTCTCCTTCATAGTTCATCTTCTAGGATATTTGGGTCAAGGGATGCAAAATTGAGGCAATTTTAGAAATGAACTGACTACAAACTGATAAACAAGACTACCATAAGCCCAGCAAGAAATAGGCCCGACCATTTCGGAGGTACAAGTTAAAAGAACATGGTGCGAAATTGTATAAATAAAGAGAAAAGCATGCACTATTAAATACTCTAAATTCAGTATTGTTGTACATTATCCAATAAAAACTTCTCTAAACATACAAAAGGATCTCCATAAGTACCTGGGATATGTAGGGACACTTGTCCACGCATAACAAACAGAACCTTTGAAAACATCACAACATGTGGAAAGCATTTCCTGAATAAGGTGAGTATGAAGCCACATACTTTCTGCTTGATTACAAAGAACGCCACCAGGGCGTAATACCCTTGCAATTGTTTCAAAAAATGGCTTTTTGACAAGCTCTTCAGCTGGCCCTGTAAATTGATGGAAGAACAGTTTTGCTGTTGTAAAGATGACATTTTGCTAGATCATTATGAAATGTATAAATAGGGGGGAAAAAGATCACCAAAGTGAAGCAACAATATATACTAAGAAGAAGCCCATTTAGTGAACAACCCTCAAGACAATAACACTGACCCAGTTTATTTCTCAGTAACAAAAAGAACACAAAGTAAAGCGACAATATATACTAACAGGAAGCTTAAGGATATGGTTGTCTGGATGTCTCAATATGGGAATTAGTTTCCGATGCTATTGCTAAGATAATAAATATAAACATATGTAGCAAAAAGAATCTTATCCAAATATAAAGTAATTGAATAAAATACTATATTACTTATTTCAGTATATCTAAGGAATGGCAAGGTCTGGAAATTTATTATGCTGTTTTATCGAGTGACTTCAGCCCTTGTAACAAACATACATTTGTATAGACTGATTTTGTGATTAAATGCATAAAGATAGCCATAGTAATAAATATGTTCTTAGTCACCTTTTCAGCTAACGGATCATGCAGTCAACCGTTTGTAATTAAAGGGAAAAACAAAAACTGCAGCATACCTACTGGGTCAGATGAATCAACAATTACCGCATCATATATCCCTTTCTGAGCTTTCTGAAGAAAGTCAACAGCTGTTTACAAATGTGTCAACAAACCAGGAAAATACAAAGATGATAAATTAATCATTAACATTATGATTCTTTTTAGTTAATTAACATTATGATAGATGATAGAAATAATAGTATATATTTTCCTGATTTTTGACATACCATCACCAACATGAAGCTCAACTCGAGGATCCTCAAATCCAATAGACAGTTCTGGAAAATATTTCTTGCAAACCTGAACGAAGAGATCCATTTATAAGCATGGCATGGTATGTCTGCAATGCAAAGGTAAAAGGTTCTATTGTGTGCACTTACATCTATGACCAGATTGTCTATTTCACATATATCTATTTTCTCCACGGAACTGTGTCGAGAAACTTCCCGAAGCACTCCACCATCACCACCTCCTATCACCAAAACCTGCATAAGGTATCCCCATTAAGTTCAATACGTAATAGTTTGAATATATGCAATTATGGTGTCTCCGTGCCAATGTTGCACGTAAGTAATTGTTATTAATAAAAAAGAAATCTTGAATTTTCTCTATAACAAAGTATATGAGTTAACATACTAGTGCAATCTGGAGTTAAAATACTAGATTAGTTAGTATGTACAGTGCAGATGAAATTAGAAGAAATAAGATATAATTATGAATTTTTAATATTAATGTTACTTTTCAAGGATAAAAAAGTACAACATTTATTAGTAAAAAAATTAACTTTAATATGAAGTAGTACAGTAAGATTGGTCTGCGAAAAGATGGATCTATTATATGCAATATAGATAATTGGACACCATTATTCAAGCACAAGGCATTCAATGATGTTTCCAATCTCCAATATATGCTTGAGAAGGAAGGCAATTGTGTTTTACTTGCAAATTGGCATCACATAACGATAATAAGACAAGCTTCACACAAACTCTCTTGTTATAATAATAGAAAATCAAAATAAGGAAAAAGAAAATTAAACAAGTAACTTACAGATTTAGGAGATGAAATTGAACAAAGAGGAAGGTGGGTTATCATCTCTTGATATGCACATTCATCTTTTTCAGTCAGCTGAACAATGCCATCAAGAGCAAGCACTTTGCCATATGCTGTTGACTGCAAAATTAAACAAGAAAAACAATCTACTTTCAGAACAATGACACCAAAAACAAAAGGCATCAATATAATTTTTTTTTAAACAAGCAGGAAAAAACAGGTGTTAGAATAGAAGATACTTTAAACACCAGTATCTCTTGATAGGCTGACTTCCCCTGAAATAAAATCTGTTCCACTTTCAATGAATGAGCCTCTCCTACAAACAGCAGTTTTTAACCATTATGGGCATGTGGGGAGTAAAACGGATATAAACAGAGCGAATGTGATACTCTTAACACAAGCCCTCATATACAGTATGCCTTCTCCAACAATAACAACAACAACAACAACAAAAACTCATATACAGTAACAGCTGCCACAGAAAGTAAATGCCGGACATTACAAGCAGGGTGTGTTGAATGAAGCTAAAAATGCCTATTATACAACTGTATTATTCGTTACAACATATTATTCTCTAAGTGCCACTTTGCACTCAGACCTGCATAACATGTTTCAAGACATTGACTACATGATATTCATAATATAAGAGTCTCACAACCATTATACAAACTGATAAATGGCCTTCGAATAACTAAACTAGGAGATTGCCAAAATTGAATTTGGTTTAATAGTAATAAGGTGTACTACCAGAACAGAATTTCTTAATTAGACATTTTGTATTTATTACATTTACTAGATTTGCACGTGGGCACGTGCCTACGGCACGTCTTCAGAACTATACAGCATATGAAAAGCCTTGTAAACAGTAAATCAACAATTATATAGCTCAAGTTTGAATAGTATGACAATAATTAGTTGTAAATAAAAGTCCATGTTTTGATTAGTATATGTTAAAAAATAATTATAAATTGGGGTATAAAAGTCCATGTTTCCATAAGTGTGTGTGTATGTGTGTGTGTATATATATATATATATATATATATATATATATATATATAATAAAACACAAAGAAAACTATCAAGTGGCTCTCCTTCAATCCCCCCAAAATCAAAAGCCCAGATCTAACCTCACAAAATACATTTCCCCACCAAAAGTTTCTCCCCAAAACTCAAATTCAAATCCCCAAAACAACTCATTTATTTATTTAATTCTCTCTCTCTCTCTCTCTCTCTCTCTCTCTCTCTCTCTCTCTCTCTCTCTCTATATATATATATATATAATAAAACACAAAGAAAGCTATCAAGTGGCTCTCATTCAATAGGGTTGAAATTAATGCTTTAGATCTAACCTCACAAAACATATTTTCCCGCCCAAAAGTTTTCTCCCAAAACTCAAATTCAAATCCCCTCAAAACAACTTTTTTTTTCTTTTCTCTCTCTCTCTCTCTCTCTCTCTCTCATTCTCTCTCTATTTACTCAGAAATTTATATTTTCAGATTTGAGGTTTGTAATTTTTTTTATTGCTCATGTTATACAAATGGAAACACAACTAATTATTGTTTTCCTATTCAAACTTGAGCTACATAATTGTTGTTTTACTGTTTACAACACTTTCATATGTTGTATCGTTCTGAAGACGTGTCGTAGGCACGTGCCCACGGGCAAATCTAGTATATATATATATGAAGACGTGTCGTAGGCACGTGCCCACGGGCAAATCTAGTATATATATATATATATATATATATATAGGGAAAAAGGGGTATGAGCAACTTGCTCATTTAGTAAATAAGCAATTGATGATGTGGCATACATGTGATTGGAAAATCATTAAAAGGGTTAGTTGTCCAATATATCACATGCATGCCACATAATCAATTGCTCATTTACTAAATGAGCAAGTTGCTCATATCCCTTTTACCCATATATATATATATATATATATATATATATGAGAAATCTTCGGTTGCACACTACTTTGGTGAGCACTCACGAAATAGAGCACCTATGAAAAATCCGAACCGCTCATATTGTTCTATAAGCCTAAGATAGCCTAAAAATAAAAAATCAAGTAATTTGAAGTTCATTTGCCCATGATTTACATCATCACAAAATTGTATGGCTGAAAATTCTAACAGCATGATGGATGGACAAATGAACTTCAAATTACTTGATTTTTTATTTTTAGGCTATCTTAGGCAAATAGAACAATATGAGCGGTTCGGATTTTCCATAAGTGCTCTACTTCGTGAGTGCTATATATATATATATATATATAGAGAGAGAGAGAGAGAGAGAGAGAGAGAATTAAATAAATAAAGGAGTTGTTTTGGGGATTTGAATTTGAGTTTTGGGGGGAAACTTTTGGGAGGGAAATGTGTTTTGTGAGGTTAGATCTGGGCCTTTGATTTTGGGGGAATTGAAGGAGAGCCACATGATAACTTTCTTTGTGTTTTATTATATAGATTATTACACTATCCACTACAAATTTTGAGAACTGTACTAGAAGAATTAGTAACAATGTTGTCAACCTCCAACTAAGAAATCTGAGTCATTCAGTAGATAACTTAGAATGGATTTAGTTAAATGGTTTATATAGTTACTCACATTTTTTGGCTATTCCCTTCAACTATTTGTAAATTGTAAGTGGATACAGTGGATTAGAGCAGATAAAATGAAATGGTATTATGTAAAGAAAGTTGAACCCAAGTCCAACCATACTGTAACATCTAGGCCTTTGAAAATTTATAAATTCTTCCTTCCCTTTGTAGTGCCCTTTGAAGCATGTTTCATTATAACCAAGACATTTGCCATGCAGTGCATGCTCCATCTTTTGCTGCCGTAAAAAATTTACAATGTATCATCGTCAGGGCCAGGGGTCACAGATATGCAAAGGCAGTACTTGTCTAATAACATCTAGCTCGATACAGGATCTGAAACAGAACTACATCTGTTTGATTTTATATGTTAAGCAAAATCTGGATAGATTTTATGGAGAAATTTAGTTAAATTTTCTTGTTCTGTCAATGCTTATAAAAAAGGTGGAATGAGCAATAAGACAAGAACCAGGCCGTGTGACAAACAGTCTCTTTTAAATTCAAAACCAAAAAAGGCAGGCTTCAAAATTTCATGTTTTGTGCTATGCATAATAGTTCTTACCATATCCAGTGAGATACAAGAAAATTTTAAATATCGTCCAAAATCATAACCAAGTTTGACACAACCAATCTAAAACAAGGCCTATATGGCTAAATCATGCGATCGTAATTGCGTTCAGGTTACACTTTCATCACATTCATTCGACTCCCACTAAGTTCAAACAAAAAATTAACCTTCCATAGTTAAAAGTTTCACCCCACACAAAACATCATCTACTAATAATAACACTCCAACCCAAATGGCTAATATTATCGTACGTAGATGTCCAAAATCGATACTACAATCAAGATTTCGACGCCATTCTTTCTTGGCCATATTTTCCTTATCCAGCATATCATCATCAAATTCACATAGTTCATATCTAACATTCTTGGAATGAATTTTGCATTCTAACAATGATGTTAATCATGATAATCTTGTTTAGCTCTATTAAAAAAATCAATCTTGTTTAGCTCTATTTTGCATTCTACAACCAACTTACAATTAATAATGAAATATTTCCTAATTGGTGTGGGCGACTGTTGTCAGAAACAAGTTTATAGTTTGGGCTCTATTTTGACCATGGTTGGTCAAACTGAAGGGTATCTTTGGTTTCTTTCGTGTCGGGGGCTCGCAGGGATCAGGTACGACGTCTACCCTCGTTGCGAAGTTGCGGTGAGAGTCATCGAAGGTGAAGCGAGGGGATGAGAACGAGAACTCAATCTTGACATGGAGTTGTCAGATTGGTGGAGTGTCTGCGGTGTCTCTCATATGGTGCTTACACTTGTCGTTTGGGTCACTGCTGGGGGCGACGAGGGAGAGTGTACGATAGTTGGAGAGAATAAACGGTGTACAAGCGAGGGACTGAGTGAGAGAGTGAGCCCAAATTGGCACAAAAAAATTTGCTCTGGCGAGGGCGACCGATCAATAGGAATAGATTTCGATGTATTTTTTGTCTGTTGGTTGGGGTGTATGAGATCCGGAACCCAGCCTATTGAGATCTGAACTTCATAAGCCTTATTTTTTATTGTATGTTTTGTTAAATCCTCTTTGATGAATCGCGAGATTTTATCCCCACCGTTTTACGATGAAAAAAAAAAATCAATTTTTTTTTCCAAAAAAAATCTTTAAAACGATTGTTCTTTACTCACCAATCAACCTAAACTTCACACGTATTAGACTGTAAAAGGAATTAAAAATCAAAATGCACATTACCAGGCCACATTGGATTGTTAAAATACTGAACCTTCAACTCCTTATCTGCAAAATGCACACACAAAACCCCATAAGCAACCCAAACCAACTCAAATCCAAAATCAAGAACCGCAAATTAAAGCAAAAAATCAAGAATTCAAGATATTGACCGGAAGACGACCGAGATGTTTCCGATATCCATCCCGAAACCACCGTCGCGTGCGCCTTCGCCTCCGACTCCGGCACCGACGCCAGCGCCTTCCTGCAGCACTTCGGAAGTCCACTTACGTTCCCTTCCGCCCCAATTCCTGCGCCACTTCCCTCCATGAATCTCGTTCCTCTTCTCAGTTTCTTCCAGTCTACAACGACAGTCGACCAATCAATTTCCCCACACACAAAAAAAAAAATCCCCAAATTTGGATATTATAGATGAGTCAAAAAAAAGGTGCGATTTTTAGGGTTTTAGCGATTTAATTTTTTACCCGAATTTAGGTGAGAAATAAATGAAGGAAATAAAGGGAGGGAAAAGGATTGATTCGATGGTTTCGTTCTTTAATCCTTTTTTTGGTATCGGAATATTTTCAATAAGGATGCAAAGGGTAAATTCGGTATTTAAGGCAACAAAAATCCTCATCAGATAACGAGCGCGGGTTTTAAGGAGATCTAAAGGTCTACATCTCCTTTTATATGGGGGAGGGTGAAAGTTATATGTGATCTTTTGGAGGAATTCCGGATGTGTCCAGTCGGTTGCCAGATTGTCGCATATTTGCGTATATTTGAAGCTCACATTTGGGAGTTAAAAAGTGCACGTGATTTATTAATTTGGTAAATAATTTGGGGGAAATTAATTTTGGTAAATAATTCGGGAATCTTTTTTCAAAAAAAAAAAAGATTTTCTTCTGGTAAACAAAATGGGTGGTCAAGAGACTACTCTCGTACAACAACTATGGTGCTATCGCTTTCTCTGGTGGATCTTTCCCATTCTACACCCTCAACGCATATCTCTGCAATTGCTGCAATGTTCGAGATTGGGAGTGGGTTCTCTACTCGTGTTCTAATGGGGATGCGTTAATTCAGTGTCCCTCGTCTAAAGTGCTCGATGAGCTTTGCGCCAACCATTCGCTGTCCATTGGTGCTATCTCTTTGTCCATCCGCAAGTAGGTCTCCTGTTCATCATCCTCTAAGTCTCTTGAGCTAACTCCCTCCAAAGTCACATTGGTTGGTCTTCCACCATTCTGCGACTCCCTGAGGTTAGTGGCTTCTTTTACCAAGTGTATTGGAGAAATTATCAGTATCGCTTCTTGCGTGCGTTTGGCCTCGGGCAGCATTCAGGTTGATGCATTGTTTCGTTGCCCGTCCCCAAAGGACCGCATTGAAGCTTTTTGCCTCAACGATGGTATCTCGTCCTTGATGTTTCTGTTCAATACCATGGATCTTCCTCTGAGATTGAGCCCTCGAAGCCGGGTTTCGTTCTCACCCCCCCCCCCCCCTGAGTTTCATCCGGTGCTTCCTCTGGCCCTAAGCCTTTGCTTACTTCTGGGAAGTCTACCCCTACCCCCCCGGCAAAGAGGACTCTCTCTCTTCCTCGTCAGTCTTCGAGCGCTGCTGTTCCCCCAAAGATTTCCCCAGCTAAGTCATCGAACCTCGTTTGGATCAATCCCGATCGTGCATCGCAGTCTCTGGCGAAGCCCACTCCTCCTTCTTCTTCTGCTCCGGTTGCTCTTGCACCTGAACCTTCTATCAGTTCTCTGGCGCCATCCCCCTCTCCCCCTAAATTGGAAGCCTGGCCTGCTTGGGATGTCAATCCTTCCTTCGCTTCAGATTGGGATTTGTTCCAATGCTCCGCTCACTTCCCGTCGGCCAGCTCATCTCGTCCCCCCTCTGCCCCCAAGGCTGATAAAGCTTCCCCTCTGGCTAAGGTCCAGGACTGGACGGCTAAAGACGATCTTCTTGGTGACGAAGTGGCTGCGCTTGAGCTTGCTCAGGCTTCCAAAAAGGTCCATTTCTTTCCTTCTTCTTTTGATTTCTGTCATTATTTTTGTTTAGCTTTCGCTGCTTATAGCTCTGCTTTTATGCTGGAATTAAAATTCCCGTCCTTTAAAAGGGTTCCTTTCGGTTTTGTTAAGGCCTTTATCTCTATCTCCTCCCTTCCTCTTTCTCATATTAAGCTAGATTCTGATGTGCTGTTATCTAGCTTTAATTCTTGCTTTCCCCTGCCTCCTGAGATTCCGTCGGTGGCTAACGACCATTATCATCCGATTGAGCAAATCTCTTTTCCCTCCTCCCTCTTTGAGGATCTCTGTCCCTGTCAGGAGGTGGAGAGTTCAGGACGGCAGTCCTCCTCCATTGTTGTATCCTCGATTTCTCCCACAGTCGTTCCCCCGTTTCGTCTTCAAGCCCCTTTCGATTGATTCGATCTAGTGCCCGTCTGAAGGCGAAACGCTCTGCTACTTCGTTGGCTCCTTCCCTTCCGTCCCCCAACTCTCCGTCCCCTCCTCTGGGTTCCCTTTATCATCACCAATTTGATGACTTGTCGGACCCTGAGATGGTTTCGCTGGCCAATTCCCTAGGTTTCTCTCTCTCCTCCAATTTCTCCATCCCTATCTCCTATCTTAGAGAGATTGAACGATCCCGAGTCCAGGAGTTCAGGCTTTATCATGATTAGTATCTCCTAGAACATTAGGGGTCTCAACTGCCCCGCCAAGCAAAGGGCCATATTCGACATTATTGCTTCCTCTCACTGTGACATCATTTTGATTCAAGAGTCGAAAATTGAATCCCCCTCCCCCCGTCTCTATCGTTCTTTAGGAGGTTCGGCCATCATGAATTGGATTTCCCTCGATGCCATAAGCTCCAGAGGCAGGATTCTAGTTGGATTCAAGGCCTCAACCTTCTCTCTAATCTCCATCCGTATCCTTAATTTCTTTCTCATAGTGCAACTGCACTGGCACCTCCTCGACTGTGTCTTCACATTCATCTCGGTTTACGGTCCATCGACTTCTAATCGACGGCCTCTTTTCTGGAACGAATTTCGTTCTCTCCACCAATCCGTTCAAGGTCTTGGCATTGTTTGTGGTGACTTCAACATAACTCGTTTTTGCCTCGGAGAGATCGAACTCATCTTCTTCCGACTTCCAATCGTGTGTTTTCAATGATTGCATTAGAGATCTACAATTATCTGAGATCCCTATCAACGGTAGGAATTTTACTTGGTCGAATCAGCGACTTCATCCTTCCCTTGCCAAACTGGATAGGTTTCTTGTCTCGCATCCCTGGTTCTCTAAATTTCACAATGCCTACGCGAAAGCCCTTCCCAACCCTTCGTCGGATCATGTTCCCATCGCCCTTTTCTCTGACTTTCACTTCCCCTATCATCACCAATTCCGTTTCGAAAAATTCTGGCTTAAAGATCAATTATTTATTAAGTTGACCGAGGAATGCCTTGTTTCCATTTCTGGATCGCGAGGCCTAGGCAACTTACTTCTTAAACTCCATGCCATCAAGTTTGGATGCAAGATTTGGCGTCGGGAACGTCAAGCAAACACCAATTTCCTCAAAGATTTTCTGCTTACTTCCATTCAGGCCCTTGACCTGATGGAAGAGCAAACTCCGCTATCTCATTCTGCTCTCCTCGAGAGGCTTGCCTGCAAGCGCGATTACGCAGATATTCTTCTTCAAGATCACTCTAAGTGGGCGCAAAGGGCTAGAGTTAACTGGTTGAAGGAAGGTGATGGTAATACCGCCTACTTTCACCACTTTGCCTCTCATCGCCGGCTATGTAACCCCATCACTATGATTCTTGATCAGGGGGTAGAGCTGCGCTCTGACCCTGATATTCACAAAACCTTCCTTTCTTTCTACAAAAACCTTATCGGTTCCTCTAAACCTCGTTTGATTTCACTCGATTGGCAGCATCTCTATGGTGCCCCAACCATAGATCTATCCTCGCTTGAGGCTCCCTTCACTATGGAGGAGATCAAGTTGGCTGTCTTCGCTTTAAAAAGCGATTCAGCGCCTGGAACGGATGGCTTCCCGGCTTTTTTCTTCCAAAAATTCTGGCCCTGGCTCAAAGCTGATCTTTTCGACCTTTTTCAAGAGTTGCACCAGGGATCCTTGTCCTTCGATCGCATCAATTATGCCCATATTGTTCTCATTCCTAAGTTGGCAGGAGCCAACTCGGTGTCTGATTTCAGACCCATTAGTCTGATTAATACTTCTTTCAAAATCATCATGAAGGTTCTGGCCATCAGGCTTAGCGCCGTCATCCCTCCTCTGATTGATCCGGCCCAATCGGGCTTTATTAAGGATCGTTTTATTCTTGACAGCGTAGCAGCCGCTCAAGAGATTATCTCGCTTAGTCATCATCACAAATTAGAGGAGATTCTTCTTAAGCTAGATTTTCAAAAAGCCTATGATAATGTTAACTGAGATTTTCTCTTTGATATCCTGCTTCATCGTGGTTTCGGCCCGAAATGGATTGGATGGATCAAATCCAGCTTGATAGCGGGTTCTTCTTCCATTCTGATCAATGGCTCGGAGGGCCATAAATTTAAGATTAGGCGTGGTCTCCGCCAAGGAGACCCCCTTTCTTCCCTTCTCTTCGCCCTGGTTGCGGACGTCTTCAGCAGATTGCTTCGCAACGCCCGTTCTGTTCACGCTATTGAGGGTATTGGTCGCTCCCAGCATTTCGACGGGATCCTCAATTTGCAATACGCGGATGATACTATTATATTCTCCAAACCGGAGCGTTCTTCTTTACGCAACCTTAAACTGCTGCTGTATTGTTTTGAACAGGCCTCCGGACTGTCCATCAATTTCAACAAGTCATCAGTTTATTGGCTTGGCGGTAATGATTAGCGTCATAGTGAGATCTCTCAATTCTTTAATTGCCGTATAGCTTCCTTCCCTATCTCGTATCTCGGTATTCCCCTAAGATGGGGTAAGCTCCACAGATCTGACTGGTTCCCCATTATCGATAAAATTGAGTCCAGGCTGAATGTCTGGACAGGCAAGTTTCTCTCCCGAGGAGGGAGATTAACCCTTCTCAACTCTGTCCTCTCTGCTATTCCTCTCTACTTGATGTCCTTCTATTATTTCCCATCTTGGGTCCTCAAAAGAATCGATCAAATTCGTAGCAATTTCTTCTGGTCGGGCGATGCTCTTTATAAACAGGGATCGCACCTGTGCAATTGGAACATCGTTTGCTCTTCCAAAGCCAGCGGGGGCCTAGGTGTTTTGAATCTTCGTGATCATAACCTGGCCCTCTTAGGTAAATGGCTGTGGAGACTCCATAAGTTTCCGCATCTTTCGTGGGTTCAATGCATTAAAGAGGCTTATTTTGGTTCAACCCCTTGGTGGCAGTTTAGTTCTCCCATCCATTGCTTTGCATCCCCGTTCTGGAAAGGCGTTTGGAAAGTTTCCCCTGCCTTCCAATCCAGCATTATTAGACTTTGTGCCGATGGATCGAGAACCAAACTTTGGACCGATTTCTGGTTAGGCAACATCTATATTGCCTCGGCTTATCCCTCCCTCTTCCGTCTTGCGGCCTTCCCGGAGGCATCTGTGGCAGATTCTTTTACCTGGGTTAACGCTGCTAGGGTTTGGTATATCCCTTTTGTTTCTCCTCTAGCTCCCCATCTTCTTTTGGAGCTGCAACAGTTGATTGCGTCCCTAGACCTTTTCAAGTGGAAACCCTCGGAGGACATTGCTTAGCGTTGGAACACCTCTGGCATTTTCTCGGTTAACTCGTTCTACAAATTCCTCAATTTCCGAGGCATGGATTCCCCAGCTGCGGATTTCATCTGGAAATCATGCGCTCCCCTCAAGGTTAAAATTAACTCTTGGTTGGCCATCCACGACAAGCTTCTCACGGTTCAGGTTCTCAATAAAAGAAATTTAGCGTGGGGTTAGCCTTGCATTCTTTGTTTGGAGGCCTCCGAAAATGCGGACCACCTTTTCGTTGAATGCTCATTCGTTCAGCCTCTTTGGAAACTTGTGTCTCTTGCGTGGTCCAGTCCAGCTCTTCCCTCCAATATTCTAGCATGCTGGTATTCTCCTTCGTGTCTTCCCAGATATATCAAGGGTTGGTACCTTTCTGTCCACATTATCATTTGGATTACCTGGATGGAGAGAAATCGCCGGATTTTCTCTCATAAGGCGTCCTCTATTTCCTCTCTTTTAGAGGATCTTTTATTTCTTTTTAAATTTTGGACTTCTATTCTTAATGATGAGAAGCGGCAAGTTTTTTACTACCACCGCTTAAATGAATCACTTACCGTTCTTTCCAGTCTCAATGCTCTTTAAATTTCTCTTGCTTATTTCCCTGAGTCATTTTATTTTGTTTTCGCTGCTCTTTCTTAACCCTGATATTGCTTTATTTTTTCTGGTTAGTGGGATTATTGGTCTTACTGTTGCTTCTGTTTCTTGCGGCTCTTGCAGGAGTGAGCGATTAGCTTTTGTTGTGCACATGGGACCCTCCGATGCCTTTTGTTTTTTGGTTGTGCTCGGTTGAGCCTTTAGCTTTGGTCCCTTTGTTATCGCCTAGTGTTGGGTCGGATTTCCGCTTTTTGACTAACCTTTGGTTATTATGCTTCTTCTTATCTTTGTTTAAATGTCTTCTTTAGTGTTTTTCTCTCTGGCTGGTGGTTGAATGGGTTGCTTTGGTGCTCTAGTTTATAGTGGTCTGTGATTCCAAGTTAGGTGGGCGAGCGTGAAAATGTACTATTGTAGCGTTCTATCTCCTTGACTTGTAATCTTTAACGGGTTGTTCTACTTGGCTTTATTTCTTATCTGTGTTATTTTGGTTGTTCTCTGGAGTGGTTTCTAATCTCCTTGGGATTCTCGGCTCTCGCTGTTTACTGCATTTTATGATGCTTTTGAGTTAGTTAACTGATCTCCTATATTGGTTCGCTTGATTTTTGTAGCTCAAGCTAATTTGCTGAGGATTGTTGATGCCGCTGAGGCTGCGGACCATTATCTTGATCTTCAGATTTCTTTGTATTGTGGCCTTGATCCTTGGGTTTGTTTTTCGGCTTGTTCAGCAGGCTGATGGTTATTTTAAGTTGTGGTAGTTGTTTTCCTTTTTGGTGGCTCATTGGTGGACTGTTGCAAGCTTTCGACTCTGCCTTTTTTCGCTCTGGTTTGGACGAGCGCTTGCATGGTTTTCTCCTTTGGTGCTGCGCTCTTCAACCAATTACTTCAGGTTTGCCAGACGCTTCCCACCCCATCTTTTGCGCCAGTGTGCTGTGCCCAGTTTAGCCCGTTCCCCAGCCAGCTGCTGTCTTCCCTCCGATCAAGTGGTTCTGGACTTGTTCCCGACCTAACCAGCTCTTTTGCCGATTACTTTCTTATTGTTGTCTGTTTTGTAGCTCTTTGTCGTATATAGGTCTATTGTATTATTAGCTGATTGCTGTTGTTCGTTTGATCTTATTATTTTACTTCTGGTAAAACCTCCCATGTTGGCATTGTACAGTTATATTTTTGATCTATATATTTTTTTGATCGGGCTGGAGTCGGTTGACTCTATCCAATTACATCAAAAAAAAAAGAGACTACTCTCGTACATTGAAAATACACCGAACATTAGGACTTAAATCGGACCGGACGGGATCGAAAATTTATATGTTCAACCTCGGACCGAAATTCTACTCGGACGGTCTTATGTCCGGCTCGGTTTAGGTCGGACAAAAAATTTATAGTCCAGACTCAGTTCGGTAAGACATCAAACCACAATAATACTCGGACGGACTTATGTCCGGCTCGGGCTCGGTAAAACACTGGACCTAATAATTTGTTCAAACTCGGTTCGTATAATAGTTCGGACGGTCTACGGTCGGACCATTTTTCGAGCCGAACTCGTACAGACGATGGACCATCCTGTTCATTTTACACCCCTACCGAGCATTGCATTCCGAATGGAATAGAGTGATCAAACGTAGAATGAGATTAAAAACTACAGTATTTGAAAATCAGTTTGAATTTATATCTGAAAAGTCAACAATAAAAATAATTTATGTACTAAGGAGACTGATAAAAAAATATATGAAGAATAAGAAATATCTACATATGGTGTTTATAAATCTAGAAAAGCATATGATAAAGTCCCTAAAAACATTATATGGTGGGTATTAAATAATAAAATAATAATTATATGGTATATTGAGGTAATTAAGGATATGTATGAAGGGGCAAAGACCACAACTAGGAAAACCATATGAGAGATCGGTGATTTTCCTATTACAGTACATTTACACCAAGATTCGACTTTAAGCTCCTACCTCTTTACTTTGGTTATTGATGAATTGACATGAGGATTACAAGATGGGGTGTCTTGGTGTATGTTTTTTGCCAATGACGTCGTTTTAGTGAACGAGGCTGGAGTAGGAGTCAATGCTAAATTAGAATTATGAAGAGAAACTATGGAAACTAGAGGCTTTAGAATAAGCAGAACTAAAATAAAGTATATAAAGTATAATTTTAGTGATATTCGGAATACAACTGAGGAAAATCGTGAAGCTTGATGGTCAAAAGATACATAAGAGAAACGACGTCCGTTAAGTAGGCTCGATTATACAAAAAGATTAAGAGATTTGTGAAGATGTTATACATATGATCCAAGCAGAGTGGCTTAAGTGAAGAAGTGTCAGTGAGGTTTTGTGTGGCAAACGTATACATTTGAAGTTGAAGATAAAAATTTATAAGACGGCTATTAGAACATCAATGATGTATAGAGCAGAATGTTTGGCAACAAATAAACAACATATCCAAAAAATGAGTGCAGCGGAGATGATAATGCTAAGATGGATGTGTGGTAAACCAGGAAGAATACAATTAGAAACGAGCATATACGAGACATATTAAAAGTAGCTCATATCCAAGATATATTAAAAGAGAATCACTTCAGGTGGTTTGGATATGTCACACGTTGACCTAGTAGTGCCCCATTAGAAAGAGTGATTTAATAAGTATTGATGATATAGCAGGGTAGGGGGAAGACCTAAACTTACTTGGGTAAAAACAGTGAGAAAATATATGAAAACTTGTGACCTTACAGAAGATATTGCGCTAAACCGAGCAGAATGGAAAACCATGTAGCCGACCTCAACTAGTTGAGAAAAAATGCTTTGTTGTTGATGTTAGTAGAATGTCTTGTTGAACTAGATTGATTGAAACTTGTTAGAATTTTCTGCCGAGGTTTGTGACACGATCATTATGAATAAACCACTAAGCAAATAATAGATCAAACCAAACACACAAAACATACATTTTTTCCCCGATTTGGCCATGCCCAAACCGGGGAAAAGATAATCGAGATATTATTCAACTAGAGTACCACTCTCACCACGATCATGTGAAGTACTTTCTCTCTTTGCTCTTATTTCTCAAAGGAACATTGTATATATAGAGATCTAGATAAACCATAGTTTACGATTTTGATACAATAACCATCTGATGTATCATGTGGAGATATCATACGATAAGAGTCATACGATTTAACTTGGAGAATAAGTTGTCTCAAAACAGATTACACCGACCCAACCCACACTGTTGTTGTTGTCGCTAGTTGCGATCAACTGCAATGATCATGACTCAGTCAGAGAACCCTAACTGTTGACTGCCCAATATGGCAGTCGATTTTCAATTGATAGCATCACTGATACAGTGATACCACCTGCACAACAACTCTTATTCTTCCATCATTCACTTTTGGAGTTATGTAATTTGTAGACAATCAATTATATAATCTCAACCATTCATTTTTTAAGTGGGAGTTGTATTAACCATTCATTTACTCAACTGTTATTAGTTACCATAATACCCTCAAAGTTCAAATTTATTTATGACATAATTATTTACAAAAGCGCTACTCATATAAAATAAAAGTTTGTGCCACCAGGGGTAATTTATAAAGAGTATGTGATAATTAAAGGGAGGTCTCGGTTCGAGACCAGATTACGTCTTAATATTTACTTTAATAAATATATTTATTAGGACGTGCAAATTTTATTTGTTCTCAAGATTTGATCTTTTAAAAAAATTTACTACATATTTTTTTATGGGCAATTTATTTAATTTAATGACTATATTTTTTTTAGGTGTGCATCGTACGTGCATTATACTAGGGGTGGACAACTATTATCCAAACCGACCAATCCCGAACCAATCCAATCCGAACCAACCAGTTTTTAACTAAACCAATTGGGGGTTTGGGTTGGCCGGTTCTTGATCTTGAATAACCAACTGGACCAGTTCGGTTGTTGGATGAGACTTTCAAATAACCGATGAAACCGAACCGACCGTACCTCTATGCATAAGTTCATAAAAAATCTCGTTCTCCTTTAATTTCTTGAATATACAAATAGTCATTTCTCATTTTCTTGGAGATACAAACAGTCTTCTTTAATTTCTTTAATACAAACCGAGCAGTTGTTCTATCTATGTTTTGATTCTCTATAATCCTGTATACTATGTTGTTAAGAAATGCTTGATTTACAATGTGACCCAGCTTAATAGAATCATATAGTTGATGTAATATTTAGTAATTATTTTAATCAAATCAAGAAGAAATTGTTTTCTAAATCTTTTTTTATTGTAGAAATTCAATTAGCTATGGTTATTGATGTTTCTTTTATGATAATAAACTAAGATTACAAAAGAATGCAAGTTAAAAAGCAGTTTATCTCACCCATTTAAACGTCGTCATCTCAAACAATTAGTGCAAAATTCAACAACTTGTGCTTTTATGAATCTTCATTTTAAATTTATTTCTGAATAACAAATAGCAGGTTGTTTCTTAAGTTTGATTAATGAAGTTGTTCTTTTAAATTTCAACAAAATTATGAATGATGTTGAAGGTGAAAAGTAGCACGCCAAACTGACCATCCAAACCAATCCAAACCGAGCTTAATCGGCTTGGATGAAAACCGATCCAATTAAGGTTCGGATTGGTTGCGAATGAGAAAATTTAAAAACTGATATTCTTTGGATCGGTGGTGGATGGTCCATATTAGGTAGGATACCGACCAATGCCCATCCCTACATCTGTATAATAAAATACAAAGAAAACTATCAAGTGGCTCTCCTTCAACCCCCAAAAAAATCAAAGGCCCAGATCTAACATTACAAAACAAATTTCCCTCCCAAAAGTTTTCCCCTAAAACTCAAATTCAAATCCCCACCCAAAACAACTCCTATATTTATTTAAATTTTTTCTTTCTCTCTCTCTCCCTCCCTCTTCTATTCAATAAATTAAGAAAATAAAAAATTTAAAAATTTTTAAAAATTTAAAAATTTAAAAACTAAACAAATTAGTAATTTAAAAGCTTTACAAATAATACAAAAAAATCAAAAAAAATCATATAATATGTTTTCTGCTGGACCCTCAAAAGTTCCTCATATAATATATTTGTTACTTCAATTAATTTACTGGATCTCCAAAACTATTTTATATGATCAAACAAGGTGCACCGTTCCGAAGACGTGCCGTAGGCACGTGTCAACGGGCAAACCTAGTTATACTATATGTTTAAAGGCATCCTATAACCACTGCACTCTGCAACATTGATAGACGTTCTAGCTACAGAACCATAAAAACTACAGTATCAAATCAAGCATCAACTAAAAATATCTCGGTCTAACTGGCCCATCCCAGGAATATATCTCTACTACTATAATGGGAGAAGGCCTTTGTCCTTAACCCAACCCGTGCAACGCACGTGCTGGTATTTTTTTTTTTCTCTTTTCATTTCCCTCCCTAAAAAAAATTTCCCCCCGTGTAACGCACGGGCTGGTAAGTTTTTTTTTCCCTTTTTATTCCCCTCCCTAAAAAAAGTTTCCCCACGTGCAAGGCACGTGTACAGTACTAGTATATATAATCCAATTTACTTACTAGTGTGAAGTATGAATCTTATATATCGGAAAAGATTAGATTTTACAAAAAGGAGATCATGTAAGGACATAACCTGCAACGAAGATATTATGCCTCTGGTCATGTTGTATATAGTCATATAATATGATACAGTATGCGACTTAATGACTTATTGGTTATTCGGTATTCCTCCACATTCAAACAATTACTATTTTATGTTTAATTTATATCAAGTGGTTCATAAATATTTACATGCAAGTGCACACACCTCTAAAACTTGTTGCTGAAGTCTTGGATCAAAAGCACTTAATTTTAGTAAGAGTAATGTTTTATCTACGACCAATTTCACGACCATTTTGTTTACTACCATATATTTCTGTTGGAGAGTTCTTCTATCTACTCTATCTTTTCCAACCTATTGAAATGTATCATCTAAGATAGTGAAGAAAAATGTAGTAAAATAGATAGTAGATGTAACATTACTTTCTGAGTAATTAGTGTTTCAGATAAGTGCTAACCATTATAAAAAATAAAATATCAATAACATTTATTCTTCACAGTAATATTATCAAGTGCCAAGTTTAATAGTCGTTGCTAAATACCTAGAAATTGTATATCATCTTCTCTATATAGTTACCTGAATCATCACTAATTCTACTCGGTCGAAATCATTTATGAAGCTAGGGGTGGCAATAGGGCCGGGCTAGTTCGGGCACGGCCCGGTCGGCCCTCGACTCGGCCCAGCCGGCCCACATGAGGGCTGAATCGGGGCCAACCCGGTCCGGTCCGCCATTTTCCCAAAAAAAATGAATCCGGCCCGGCCCACCAAGGGCTCGGCCCGGTCAGGCCCGGGGCTGGGTTGAACCGATACGGTCCGGTCCTGGCTGGCCCGCAGGCTGACCGTTGGTCAATTTTAATTTTTTTTTCTTCCCAAAATTGGATTTGTGTGCTAAATATATGTATAGAAATATACTGCAATATATATATATATATATATATATATATATATATATATATATATATATATATATATATATATATATATATATATATATATATATATACTAGGTTTGCTCGTTGACACGTGCCTACGGCACGTCTTCGAAACGGTGCATCTTGTTTGATCATATAATATATATATATATATATATACTAGGTTTGCTCGTTGACACGTGCCTACGGCACGTCTTCGAAACGGTGCATCTTGTTTGATCATATAAAATAGTTTTGGAGGTCGAGCAAGTTAATTGAAGTAGCAAACATAGAGCAAAAAACATATTATATGGTTTTTTTGATTTTTTTTTGAATTATTTTTAAAGTTTTAAATTTTATTTTTTTAAATTTTTTAATATTTTTAATATTTTAAATTTTTTATTATCTTAATTTTTATGAATAGAAGAGGGAGGGAGAGAGAGAGAGAAAAAAAAATAAAATAAATATAGGAGTTGTTTTGGGTGGGAGATTTGAATTTGAGTTTTGGGGGAAAACTTTTGGGGGGAAAATATGTTTTGTAAAGTTAGATCTGGGGCTTTAATTTTTGGGGGATTGAAGGAGAGTCACTTGATAGCTTTCTTTGTGTTTTATTATATAGATTTATATATATATACTGTAAAATATTTCAAAATTAACTGATCACTACTCATTATTCAATTTATTAACTCTCACCATAGCTATTTATAGTCAACTCCATCTCCTCACTTCTCTAATCTCACCAATGTGAGACGAAAAGCTTTCTACTTCAAATGGTCTTTAATTATATATATCTCTATTATCAAACTTTGAATGAAATATAGTTTCAGGTTGAATTTCTTGCCTAGTGCGTGCAAATTAGTGTGCCGAGTTTTGGTTTGTCACGGGATCGATATTGAGATGGCTCGGTTAATTTTTTTTTTGTTGAATGAATTAATCACTTTTTTGATCAAATTTATTTTTAGTTGATGTTTATTTCTTTTATTTTTATTTTTATATCTATACTATTATTAAGCAAAGCCCCATTTTGACGGCTTTTTACTATCATGCCCCCATAAACATAAAAGACTAAAAAATAATATATGGTTAATTCTGTTAATTTTTGCATCTGATTCCTCCACAATCAGAGGTCAGAAATGTAATTTTCACTTCACATTTACTTCACATTTATCATGCCCCACGTACATATGAAAACAACTCTCAAACTTATCCTAAATTTAAAAAGTTGCTAATATTTAAAACACCTCTTCAACTTCTCACCTTCCCCTCTCCAACTTCTCACCTTCCCCTCTCCAACTTCTTTCTCTCTTCAAATTCAACGACCAAATAATCCAAAATCAAATCACTAAAAAAAATTAAAAAAAATCCAAAAATGTCATATTCCCTCACTCTGCCAATCTCGCCAGCGGCCTTTTCCCCCTCCTGTATCCCCCTCATCCCATCCGACGGCTCCCCTTATTCCGCGTCACCACTCAACTCCCCCTTCCAATCAACAACCTCTCGCTTCTTCACCCTCACCCGCTCCTCTTCCTCAATCAACCCATTTTTTCTTCTCAAGCGAAAGCGGCCCGCAAAAATTGCCCTTCCGATAATCGACGCTGCTTTGGGATTCGCGCTGGCTGGATCGGACGGTCCGAACAAAGTCAAAAGGGATAACGTCAGGTGTTCCGTTTACAGCAAGAGAGGAAGGAAAAGAATGGAAATGGAGGACCAGTTTACCGTCGATCTCGATGTTAACAACAATCCGCAAATGGTTAGTGTTTCTTAAAGCTTCTTGTTTTTTTTCAAATTAATGTTCAATTTTTTTTTATTCAAAAAAAATTAAGGGGTATTTACTATTTTCAGGCATTCTTCGGCATTTTCGCCAGCCATGGTGGTACCAAAGCGGCTGAGTTCGCGTCGAAGAATATGGGGAAACACATTGTAGAAGAGGTCATGATAGAAGATGATGAATGTATTTAAGAAGCAGCTGTGGCAAAAGGGTATCTGAAGACCGATTCAGAGTTGTTGAAAAAAGAGGTTGCCAGTGGAACTTGCTCTGTTCCTAGACATTAAAAAAAATAAAAATAAAACGTGCATCGCACGTGCAGATTACTAGTTGTAATTTAATAAGATTTGTTTGTTACTTATCTATTTGATTAATTTGAAAATTTGTAATTTATAAAATAATTTAATTTATGAATATCTTTTTTATCTATATATTCAACTCAATTGTTTATCATTTTCCTTTCCATTTATCTCCCCCTTATAAAAAAAAATCTACCTAACCGGCGAACCAGCAACGAATCGGCCCGGTCTGATCCAACCGAACCCCCGAGCTGGGGCCAGGTCCGAGCCTCTCCTTCCCCTCCCTAGCCCGGTCCGCCTGAGCCCGGGACCGGATCAAACCCACGAGGTTTCAACCCGGGCCGGCCCGATGGAACCGGATGCCACCCCTATCTAAAGCAATAACAAATAAAGTCAGCAAACATCATACTCCTAGCTAGGAAATAATTGAAGTCTAGAAAGTAAAAGACGCAAACACCAAAATCACGGTCCAAACAACCCTCCAACGTAGTTTAAAATTAGCCTTTCTTAAAAAAAAAACGATTCATCTCTCCTACCTGCTCCCGACCCAAACAGCCAAAACCCTAAATCTAACCCTAGGGGCGGCGGCGGCTAGCCCTCAGCGCCGCCGCCCCCCCTCCCCGTCGTCCCCCCCCCCCTCCTCTACTCCATGCCCTTTTGTGGCCACCATTCCACTACTTTCCGAGTCGTGTACCTCTCCCGAACGACCATGGGGATACTTCGCCGGAGACGGGGCGGCGCGGCTAGCGAGCAGCGCATCCAGACGGCGGAACCTACGAGTCGCGGAGTTGGTTGGGGGCCAGGCAGCCCCCCCCACCCCACACCCACCACCGGTTGGGTGCTCCCCCCCCTCCCCCCCCCCCCCCAAATCTGTCTGGCTCTTTGCGGCCTGGTTGCGGTTTGGGGGGCCTGCGATTGATGTGGGTGCCCCCCCCTCCCCCCCCTCTCTCTCTCCCGATCTGTGGTTGCGGTTGGGTGCCCCCTACCCCCGATTGTTGTGGTTGAGGGTGCCTTTGTCGGTGCTTTTGCTGGGGCTGGGGTGGGATGCTTGTAGTTGTGTGCGATGGACGTTTGTGGAGGTTGGGGCCAAAGATGGGGTCCCTCCGTGATGTGTGAAGGCGGTATGTTGGGGGTGAGGGGGTGTGGGGTTTGGGGTTGGGGGGTGATCGGGTGTGTCCTACGATGTCGTCGGTGCAGCCTCTACAGTGCCTACTATCTGGCTATTGAGCTTCCTCCAGCTTAGGCCACTGCCTCGTGACAGCGCCGCCTCTTCCCTCGTATTGGGAGTTTGAGGTGAGATAAGTCTGTGTGGTGAGAAATCGCCGGAGAGAGCTTAAACGTGAGAGAGGTAAGGTATCCTCTACACGGCTCTCTCCTGGAGGATGGTGTTAGGTGGGGTGAGCGAGATAGTTGCTTTGTGAGAAATCGCAGGAGAAAAGCGCTATCGTGTGAGAGGTTAAGGTATCCTCTTCACGGCTATCTCTTTAGTAGCGGCTGTAGAAGCGGCTGGCGTGTCTGTAGGATGAGTGGTGAAGTTGGTGGGAGGCTGCGAGTTTCGATCTACGGTGCTTGGGCCCAAAGATGGGGTCCCCCCAGCGAGGTGAACGCAGGGAGCGGCGGGTGATAAATTCCTGCCATATTTGTTTCAGGCGGGTGTGCATGTGCCGTGGAGGCACTGTACAAAGCTAAACTGACGTACTCACAATTTTGCTGGACCGAGCTGGTTTGTCGGCCCACCCTCCAGGGTTGTTGGAGGGGCTTGCTTGTTTGTAGTCATGTTGCTTCATGTATATTTTATTTTATGTCTGTAGTTTGTATCTGGGCCCAGTACTCTGAGTTTGTTTCGTTAAACTCTTATTAATGAAACAGGGTGGCCTTATTCCACTTTTTCCTTAAAAAAAAAAAAAAAACATCATACTCCTAGCTAGGAGAATGAAGAACTCTACAGGACCAAAGTGAATCAATTTGGTGACCTCAACACTTTACGACCAAGAATAAAAGAGTCATAGAATTTCAATATATTCCTTCTACATTAGTAGTACGTACATTATAAGTGAGATGTGAGCGTCAATGCCTTTCAAGAAAGCGAAAGAATGCGGGAAAATAATGCACGCCATGCTCTTACGTGTGCATCATGGCATTGGCCATTGGGTGTTCAACCTACGTACGTGTTACAGAGTGCAGACATCGTCCAAACTTATTTTAAATTTTGATTGATTCATACCTTTCTTTAATTACTTTAGCAAGATATATAATCTTAAGCTAATGACAGTTGAGGCCGGGATTTGATAACTTGGGTCCCATATATATATATAGCTTTCTCTAAAGTCAAGTCATTAGATGAGAAAAGTATATATGCTAATTAATAATTAGTAATCAACAATTATGAACACTGGCATACTGCTTGTAGACTCGGTTGATGAATTGTCTAACGTTTATTATGATGCTATTTAAAAGACCCGTTTGCTTGTAGACTTGGTTGAGCGACGCACTTGGCTACCCAGCATTCAATTGTCTAATTGGAGGTCTGAATTGCCGAACGGTTTTGACGTACTGTTATTACCAGAAAAATTACGAAAGTTATGAAACCGACCCCTGCCATCGGGAGATTTCTTAATTTCAGAGAAAATGCTAGAAGGTTTCACGACTTTATACCAACACTATATGTGTGGGCTTATTTTGGCTATTTGGCTTATAGCATTTGTAGTCATTAAAGTCAAATTTGGCTATTTGGCTTATAATAAATAGCAAAACAACTTTCGTTGTAGTCGCTGTTAGCCAAAATTTGGCCAGACGGTCAATTATCTCCCGTCCGACATTTTTAAAAAATAGTTTAAAAAAATTTAACTAACTATGATAGTGACATTTTAAAAAAAATCAGAAAACCAGGAAAAAAAAATTCAAAAAAAATTTGGCCTGAAGGAAGCATGGACGGTATATTATACCTCGGCTGTGCATTTGTTTTTTTATTATTATTATCTACCCTACCTAAAAAAAAACTTTACAAATGTTTTGGACGGTGTATAATGTCCCATCCCGTAAAAAATTTTCAAAAAATGTTATACGACGGTGTATAATTTACCATCCGTTTATTTTATTAAAAAAAAATATTTAACAGACGGTAAATTATACATCGTCCGATCTTCAAACGAAAAATAATGTATTGTCGGGGTATATTTTTCATTCAGCCAAATCGACTGCCAAATATGACTATAGTACTGTTCACAATTAAAAAAAAAGGCTAAATAGTTAACGACTGCAAGCATTATAAGCTAAATTTTACAAAATTTTGCTAAATAGCGAACGACTACAGATGCTCTTACTTGCTTTTAGCCACCATAACCTTTTCCCTAACGTGTCAAATAATCCCACAAATAAAGTAATGATGTAGGATGTATCTAATTATGAGACGTTTTAAAAAATCTTTTTAATCATCTTTGGTACCTAAATTCGTCCTATTGTCTCCTAAAAAGTTACAGATTTAGCTATCATGATCATATTCATCTTCGCATCCCTCCATTGCATTCCGATTTAAGCTGTGTACAACTGTCCAAAGTGAGGTGTAATTTTTTGCACTAATTAAATTTTAGAGATAATAATAATAATAATAATATGTTCAACATTACTTACTCATAACCAGCTATTTGCACGCGTGCGATGCACGCCATAATATTTAAAGGTGTGTAGAATTTTGAGGAAAGATTAGGTCATCGAAGAGGTTGCATACAGAGTTGACATTTTGATATTTGCACAATTTTGATTTCTACAGTCATGCACATATTAGTTTAGACTGTAACTTTTCTATATATTGTTTACTTTTTAAATTTTGATCAACTTAGTATACATGCATCGTTCTTCCTAAACATTGAAGCTAAACATGAAATATTAATGGTAACAAATTAATAGTTTCCTCCTACTAATGTAATTGCATGCAAATTTATTCATCAGCAAAGTAATTGCACAAGTAATTGCATGTAAATTTATTCATTTTGATATTTGCATGCATGCGTTTATTTTTTTCGTAATACATGCAAATTACATTTCTGACTCCTGATATTAGTCCTATATTTTTTTTAGCCTTTTATGTTTAATAATAGTATAGATGTATATCCAGTTGTAGTCAAATTATATAAAGGGATGTTATCACCAAAATACGAGGAAGAAAGAAAGCATGAAAGAAAAGAGAAGGAATCTTTGTGTTGTATTCATTGTCCACTTTTCCCTTTTTTTTCTTTTATTTTGTTCCTCTTGTGACAAATTTAGAAGATATTCTCTACGAGAAAAATAAATAATATGTTCTCCACTATTTAGAAGATTAAATGGAATCATAATTTGTCGACACATTGTCAGCAATATTATTGTGTATAGCATTACACTTTTGCTTTAGAGAGTAATATTGGGTGGAACACAGTTACGGTTTTAAGCTAAGATATGAAATTAACGGTATCATTTTCCATCTCATTCATGACTGTAGCAGACATGGGAAATATAATTTATATGTGGGGCACTTCTTTTGCGTAAAGGAAGATGTCCTACTATAATGTCAAAATTTCATATTTCTTTATCTAATTTTTGTCACTTGCCACATCAAATTCATGTTCTCTCCATCTTTTACATTTTTTTTTTTTTGGTTGCACACCAAGAATGAGATTGTAAATATCAAAATGAACCAACCAATTACACTAAAAAACCAACAACTTCGCACTTTACTCTTAGAGGGTAACTGTAAATGCTCCATGCAATCACACTATCAGCGTGAAATTGATGGTTCCAATTAATCTCCAAAATTGGCGAGTGATACATTCTTTGCGTGGTACACAGGCATTTCTATGTTTGTCAAAGGCATCTTAATTAGAGAAAATCATGCAAACTATGGTGCATGAGATCCTTGTTTCACATCAAATATACAACGAAACTACAGAAGTACTGATACAAAATGTACTCAAAATAATTAAATCCCTTAATCAAATCCCAACCATACACACACATTATTGAAGCCATAAGTCATCTCTCTAATCTCTTTCCGGTGCTTTGGGTATCGGTAACTCAATACTCATTAACTTGTCTCTTTGAAAAACCATTAAATTAATCCCAAGTTTAAGCTCACAATTGGCCTCGAAGGACTGACACGTGTCGATACTAGTCTCGGTCACAAACAAAGATTCGGCCAGACACTGCCCGAACTGCCCGTGCCCTCGTATCCGCCTCGCTGCCCGAGGAAACCGACACGTGTCCTCCAGAATCAGATATTTCCAGGTTACCGCTACCACGTCACCACCGGTCTGTTTGGAGTTATTTTTGAAGTCAGTAAAGAATATGTTGAGATGATGACACGCACTTGGCCAATTAATCTTGCATCTACTCTAGTTAGTCTATGTTTATTGGTAAAATATTCAATCTAAGCTTCATAACAACGAATATATTTATATAAAATAACTTATTGGACATATAATCTTCATTTTTGTATAGGAATCTCTCCAAAAATTATTTAAAAATTAAGTGAACAATATTGTTTTTCTTTTTCTCCATAACTCAATCTAAGCTATGTAACAAGGTTTGCTTCCAAACCAAACACGAAAATCACCATCCTTTGCAAATTGTTCATAAGTCAGTAGTAACAATATTCTCATAAACATTTGCTTCCCACTTTCTATTCTAAACAATACAAAAATAAGACCAAGCGCACAAATTCATGAATCCAATAAAATTAGGTTAGGATTTAATATTTGAGAGTTTGAGGGGAGTTCGATTTGGGGTAGGGTTTAGAAGTGAGAGGGGTAGGGAAGTGAGTGGGGGTGGACTTGGCTGTCGAGAACTGAGCGTCAGCCAAGCTCCGACGATTTGGGGGAGTAGGATGGCGTCGAGCATCGGGGAGGAGCGTCGGTGTGGGTTTACAGTGGCGGGGAGAAGAGCCGGGGCAGTGATTTGAAGCGGCGGGGAGGAGAGGTAGCCAATCAAAGTTGGGGATTATTAGAGGAATGAGTTAGGGTTTCAATTTGGGGGCAAAGAGAGATCGGGAATGTGCATGAGAGAAGAAATAAGAGGAAAGGAATGAGATGGTGAGAAGTGAAATCCCCAAAATGCCCAAGATAACTTAGACAGATCTTTTCATTTGGGCGGAAAAGATCTCAGCCATCGGATCGCGATCCAACGGTTGAGATCTTCAGCTTACGATAAGGAACTCAGCTCACCATCTCATAATAGACTCACTCACGTGTGATGCACGTTTTGATAAAGAGTTGGAGTTAAACGTACAATACACAGAAGTCAACAGTAATTAGCACGTGCAATGAATGCCTTAAATTTTAAAAAATGGAGTTGAACAGACGATACACGTATTTTTTAAAAATTAAGAAGAAAAAACCTTGAAGTGTACGTGCGAAGCACGTGTTGAAAATATATTTGAAGTTGCACGTGCGATACACATGTTTGTTTGGTGACAAAATTGAAGTTTCTTTTGAGACAAAAAATATTAAAAACTGTTTATTTGTGACAAATTCTTCCATTCAATAGTAAGTATATATATTATATTATACATAGATAGATGGATATTAATTTGTACATATGATGCATATTTAATATATAAAAAAATTAAATAAAAAACCTGATATAGTGAGGGCTCGAACCTGAGACTTCCATCATATTAGTTATGCACGTGCGATGCACGTGTTGGTAGATTGACAAATGACACTAAGGCTTTCTCCCATTATAATATTAGAGATTAGAGATATATATTTAATGAAGTTTTAGGGAAGGCTTTTTTTTTTGCAATATGATTTCCAATATAGGAGCATAATTGTTATATTGATTTTGTATAAAAAAAATACAAAATACGAATATTAGATAACTGTACTTCAGGGGCGGATCCCGGGGGGGCTATAGCATTTGTTTTGTTTATAATCTCAAAATTATAAACATTTGAGATTTGTTTATAATTTTTTTTTTTTTAGGTATATTAGTGTTGAATATATGGTTTAGCCCCCCCCCAAATATATTTTCAAGCCCACCCCATATATATTTGAATTTTTTATACCAAAAAAAAAATTCCAGTCCCCCTCACTTTTCAATCCTGGATCCGCCCTGCTGTACTTATAACATATTGAGTGCATATGTAAGACTATCGGTTAAAATTAAAAGGCTTGTAGTTGAATTTCATGGAAGTTAAAAGTTGCAGTACTAGAGACGGATTGACTATATATAAAAGTGAGATTACAACTATGTTTGGGCTCAGGTGTCAATTTTGACTTGCAACAGATCCAACAAATCCAACATATCCTAAGAGATCTCGGAACGAATTGACCCATGAAAATTTGTGGATGAGCTTTAAGTTTGCTAGTGTAAGATAAAGGAATCATGATATTTCGCTACTGCCACAGTGACATAAATTTTATGATTTGATAGAAATAATTTTTGGAAGAATTGTCAGAACTTTACTGGTATCTCCTCACGGGCGGATTTGGACCCAAGCAGCACAAGTAATTGCTTTAGGCTCCCAATTTTATAGGGCTCCACAATTTTTTTGGCGTTACAATATTTTTTAAAAATATAATTGTTTTCAGATACAATTACACCGTGTTATCTAAAATTTGAAATAATAGTTGGCCTATTAGTTCATCTGGTTAGAGCATCGCACTAATAATGTGAAGGTCACAGGGTCGAAACTTGCATGGGTTATAAAATAACAAATACAAATGAAAAATAATATTAATTTTTTAATCATTTTTTATAAAAAAACTATTGCGTTTGTTTTAGTATTCAGAATTTCATTTTCAGAAAACTCTATTCTGAGTTGGCGTTTGTTTTAAGTGTTTTTTCCAAACAATATTTAGAATACTCATACCCCCTATTTTCCAAAACACCTCCTTTACTCTCTTCTCACAGCAACTACAAAGCAAGAGAGCCGGTGGCGCACGACGGGGGAGTTATTATATATTATTATTATTATTATTATTATTATTATTATTTATTATATATATTATTATTATTATTATATATATTATTATTATTATTATTATTATTATTATTATTATTATTATTATTATATATATATATATATATATATATATATTATTATTATTATTATTATTATTATTATTATTATTATTATTATTATTATTATATATATATATATTATTATTATTATTATTATTATTATTATTATTATTATTATTATTATTATTATTATTATTATTATTATTATATATATTATTATTATTATTATTATTATGTATATTATTATTATTATTATGTATATTATTATTATTATTATTATTATTATTATTATTATTATTATTAGTATTATTATTATTATTATATATATCATTATATATATTATTATTATTATTTATTATTATTATTATTATTATTATATATATCATTATATATTATTATTATTATTATTATTATTATTATTATTATTATTATTATTATTATTATTATTATTATTATTATTTATTATTATTATTATTATTATTATTATTATTATTATTATTATTATTATTTATTATTATTATATATTATTATTATTATTATTATATATATATATATATTATTATTATTATATATATTATTATTATTATTATTATTATTATTATTATTATTATATATATTATTATTATTATTATTATTATTATTATTATTATTATTTCAAATTGATATTCAAAATTGTCAAAAATATAACAGAACAGCTTTTAAACTCTCTTTTTCAGAAAAACAGCTTTCAGATAATAGTTTTCAGCTAAAAATATAACCGAACAGCTTTTAAACACTCTTTTTCAGAAAAACAGCTTTCAGAATACAGTTTTCAGCTAGAAATATAACCGAACAGCTTTTAAACTCTCTTTTTCAGAAAAACAGCTTTCAGATAACTGTTTTCAGCTAGAAATATAACCGAACAGCTTTTAAACACTCTTTTTCAGAAAAACAGCTTTCAGAATACAGTTTTCAGCTAGAAATATAACCGAACAGCTTTTAAACTCGCTTTTTCAGAAAAACAGCTTTCAGATAACAGTTTTCAGCTAGAAATATAACCGAACAGCTTTTGAACTCGTTTTTTCAGAAAAACAGCTTTCAGATAACAGTTTTCAGCAAGAAATATAACCAAACAGCTTTTAAACTCTTTTTTTCAGAAAAACAGCTTTCAGATAACAGTTTTCAGCAAGAAATATAACCGAACAGCTTTTAAACTCAGTTTTTCAGAAAAACAGCTTTCAGATAACAGTTTTCAGCAAGAAATATAACAGAACAGCTTTTGAATTCGTTTTTTCAGAAAAACAGCTTTCAGATAACAGGGATCAGCTAGAAATATAACCAAACAGCTTTTAAACTCATTTTTCAGAAAAACAGCTTTCAGATAACAGTTTTCAGCTAGAAATATAACAGAACAGCTTCTAAACTCTCTTTTTCAGATAAACAGTTTTCAGAATACAATATAAACAAACAGCTTTTAAACTCACTTTCAGAATAACTCTATTCAGAATACTCTATTCAGAAAACTCAATTCAGAAAACTCAAAGGTCCCTATAAGATGGTCAAAAGATACGGAGAATACACATTCAATGGTTTTAGATTTCGTACTAAGGATCGTGAATGTCATTTGAAGTCTCAAAATAGTGGAATGGTAGTGACGTCTAAGACTAGAAGTTATGCTTCCAAATCGGACACGAGGCCTGTAGATGGAGATCTCGACTACTATGGAGTGCTCACGGATATCATTGAGTTGAATTATTTTGATCATTTCCGTGTTGTCTTATTTCGTGGGGATTGGACTGAGTTTGATAGGAATTTTGCTAACAACAAGGATAAGCTTGGCTTCACAGTTGTAAACTTCTCAAAATTGATTCACATCGGTACACACATTAGCCATGAGCCATTTGTGTTTCCATCCCAAGTGCAACAAGTGTTCTACATTGAAGATCCAACCCTGCCAAAATCGTATGTGGCTCTCCCTATGCAACCAAGAGATGTATTCCAACTGGGCGATACTTCAGAAGATGAAGACGGTGAAGTCATGAACAGTTACATTGCTTCTGAGTTTTCTGTGTTTGATGTAAATACAACCGACGTTGGAATTTGCGGGACTTGGCTCCGCAAGGATGGAGAAGAGGGCGATGTACTGGAAGATGTCGTATTGTAGTTTACATGATTTTCAATTGGATTTATTATATGTCTGTAATTTTATGTCTTAAATCTTGTTGTAATATTATGTCTGTAATTTCGAATATGTTCATTGTGAATTTAATACACCGGTTTAATTATCTTTCTATTTTCTACTGCTTGGTATTATTTACATTAAACTATGCTTAGTGTCATTTGAACCAAACTATCATTGTAATTTAATCTGTTACAAATCTCTTTTTTTAAATTTTTTTATAATTATGTTGGTTTGTTAATCCTACTAAAGTATAAATTTTATGATAGTTATTATAAACATGTTATTAATTAAATTTGCATATCTAAGGAAGTTATCGAATCCTTGACAGGTACAACATGTCGAGGCGTGGAAAGAGGGTAAATATAAATGATGGCAACGAAAGCCATGGGGATGAGCAGCCACTAAATAATAGTGGCAGTCAAACATATGAGAGTGAGGGTAGCACGCCGCCCACTGTCAAAAAATATCGGTAAGTCTTTAAATTGGTATTTTTAAAGAGATTATGGTATTGAATGCATGAAAGACACGTACTAGTGTTTGTGAGTCTGCATTGTGGCTGTCGTCTTTAAGCATTTCGTCTATATTTCTTAAGTGGGCTGTGATTAGAAAGAAAGGGCTGGAGTGGAGATCTGGAAACTCAAATAGAGACATCTCGTTTATTATAATCTACACTTATTGTTGGACCAACCCCCTCTTGCTGTTGTTGCTGATGTCTCTTTGTGTGCGTGTGTTGAAGAGAATGAAGGGATGAGAGAGAGTTGAGGAAAATGCCGCTATGTTAGCATGGTGTATCCTCATTCTCTACCATCCCTCTTTCTGGCTCCATATATGGCTTCTATATTAAATTGGTTTCCTTCCACGATGACAGTCCGTAATACTACACTTGATATGAGCCCTATTCATAGCTGCACCCTATTGCATACTCACAAACAACTAATACGTGTCGTTCATGCATTGTATGACCAACCCCACTTTGGCACATAACATGGTATAGATGACATTGTATGACCTGCAAACAAGGTTTGTTCAGCCGTGTTGTTGTACTGATTTGGAGGATCTTGGTATGCTAGCAGCATACTTAGTTTGGAAGTGAACCCATTTTGGTTAAAAAATCATGCCAAAGATAGCAATCAGATGCATGAAATCAGCTTCTTTAACAGTATCTGAAAATGAAAATTTCCATAATCTGAGCATATATGTTTCTTTAACAGTGACTGTGAACAATTGTTCTTAATTGGGCTGTGATTAGAAAGAGACGAGTTGGAGTGGAGATCTGGAAACCCATATAGAGATATCTTGTTCATAATAATTTATTATTATTGTTGTTCTTATCGCTCTTGCTGTTGTTGCTGATGTCTCTATGTGTTCGTGTGCTGAAGGGAAAGAAGGGATGAGAGAGAGATGAGGAAAATGCCGCTATGTTAGCCTGATGTATCCTCATTCTCTACCATTCCTCTTTCTGGCTTCTATATTTGGTTTCCTTCCACGATGACAATTCCTTAAAACTACACTTGATATGAGCCCTATTCGTATTTTTCTTCAATGAAGAATTGATCTATGACTACAATCTCCATTCAAAACCCAATTGTTCTATATTTGGTTCCCTCTTGCTGTTGTTGCTGTTGTTGCTGTTGTTGCTGATGTCTCATCTTCTTTTATTGTTAGTGAAGCTTATTTTCATGCATCTGATTGTCATCTTGGCATGTTTTTTTGACCAAAATGGGTTCACTGTGAACTGAGGATGGTATATAGGTACGTATGCCAAAATCCTCCGGCCGGATATGCACAACAGTTGGATTTTAGATTTAGCTGGGCACAGTGAAGTAGTAGAGCAACATATAAGCTCAGATAATGGCAATTTTCATTTTAAGATATTGTTAAAGTAACCTGATTGCAATCTTTGGCATGGTTTTTTAACACAAAATGGGTTCACTTCCAAACTAAGTATGCTGCTAGCATCCCCATTTTCTTTCACTGTTAGTGAAGCTGATTTCATGCACTTGATTGGCTTCTTGGCATGTTTTTTTGACCAAAATGGGTTCACTGTGAACTGAGGATGCTATAGCTGTATGCCAAAATTCTCCAGATATGCACAACAATTGGGTTTTAGATTTAGTTGGGCTAAAGAAGTAGTAGAGCAATATATAAGCTCAGATAATGGAAATTTTCATTTTAAGATACTGTTAAAGTAACCTGATTGCAATCTTTGGCATGGTTTTTTAACACAAAATGGGCTCACTACCAAACTAAGTATGCTGCTAGCATCCCCATTTTCTTTCACTGTTAGTGAAGCTGATTTCATGCACCTGATTGGCTTCTTGGCATGTTTTTTTGACCAAAATGGGTTCACTGTGAACTGAGGATGCTATAGCTGTATGCCAAAATCCTCCAGATATGCACAACAATTGGGTTTTAGATTTAGTTGGGCTAAAGAAGTAGTAGAGCAATATATAAGCTCAGATAATGGAAATTTTCATTTTAAGATACTGTTAAAGTAACCTGATTGCCATCTTTGGCATGGTTTTTTAACACAAAATGGGCTCACTTCCAAACTAAGTATGCTGCTAGCATCCCCATTTTCTTTCACTGTTAGTGAAGCTGATTTCATGCACCTGATTGTCTTCTTGGCATGTTTTTTTGACCAAAATGGGTTCACTGTGAACTGAGGATGCTATAGCTGTATGCCAAAATCCTCCGGATATGCACAACAATTGGGTTTTAGATTTAACAGGGGTGTATTGAATTGAGATTTCAAAAGATTTTAAAAGAATTGAGAATCCCAGTATTTAAGGGATTCATGGGGAATTCACCTAAACTTTGACTGGGATTTATAAGGATTTTAAAATAGTTTGGTGGAATTCTTATTATGAATTTGATGGAATTTGAAGGAATTCCATGAAAATAAACTTTATAATTAGTTCATTTCCTACACAAGATTGTCATTCTCATAAGAGTAGTACGAATAAATATCAAGACATCTCGCAAGTCATAAAAATATCATTCTCATAAGCTTTTTCTGAAGTACTAGAAGGACACCCACATAAACAAAAGTAACAAAAAAAAAACCCTACATGAGAGAGTTGTTGATGAGTCCATCAACTCAATACTCGTTGTTTTAACATTCTGAAATAGCATAAAATAATAATAACTAATAATACCCGGTAACCAAAGTCATGGAGCAAGAGATTTATAAGGAGCACCAACTCTCCCGTTAGGCATCATAACTCTACCACATCTCCTCATGAAATCAATACTCGCTGTTTTTGCACCATAGGTCATCCAGTTAACAGTTTCACTATTAGGCCACATCATACAAACCATGGAACGTTATCCACTTCGTCCTGTACCTGCAATGAGAAACCAATTTATGTCATAGCAACCTTGAGAATATTTTTGAACCAACTTCATCACGTTGGTTTTGATTGAAATTGATTCCATTGTCTTTCAGGAGGCGGATGGAGGCCTCTGCGTGGGGATCGTTGGTTGGGCTGAATTAGGGTTTGGGTTGAATTAGGCCTCTGCATGGGGATCGGAGGTCGGGAGGTAGAGGAGAGTGGTGGGGATCGGAGGTCGGGAGGTAGAGGAGAGTGGGGTAGCAGCAAAGGATGGTGTCGGGAGGTAGAGGATAGGAGGAAGAAGACGATGGAGAGAGCAAGAGGATTATAGGGTTTGGGTTTATTTAGGGATAATTTGGGGCATATGTACAGGAAACAAAATCATACTCACCAATGGCTTGAAAATTTCTACAGAAAAGGTGAGAATTGCAAAGGCTTTTGGTATTTATACCTCGGACCCTAGATTCCATCTAAATCCTCCAAATTCTCAATTCTACCAAAATCATTAACTTTTTGAATACACCGAGAATTGAATAGGGTCATTTAAAATCTCAATTGAATACACCGAGAATTGAATAGAATTACTTAAAATCTCAATTGAATACACTGTGACTTTTATAAACTCCTTTAAAATCCTAATAGAATACACTAGGATTTTCACATTCTTTTAAATTCTTTTCGAATTCCAATCCAATACACCCATGTTAGTTGGGCTAAAGAAGTAGTAGAGCAACATATAAGCTCAGATAATGAAAATTTTCATTTTCAGATACTGTTAATGAAGTTGATTGCAATCTTTGGCATGGTTTTTTAACAAAAAATGGGTTCACTTCCAAACTAAGTATGCTGCTAGCATCCCCATTTTCTTTTACTGTTAGTGAAGCTTATTTTCATGCACCTGATTGTCATCTTGACATGTTTTTTTGACCAAAATGGGTTCACTGTGAACTGAGGATGCTATAGGTACGTATGCCAAAATCCTCCGGATATGCACAACAATTGGGTTTTAGATTTAGTTGGGCACAGTGAATTAGTAGAGCAACATATAAGCTCAGATAATGGAAATTTTCATTTTCAGATACTGTTAATGAGGCTGATTGCCATCTTTGGCATGATTTTTTAACAAAAAATGGGTTCACTTCCAAACTAAGTATGCTATTAGCATCCTCATTATCTTTCACTGTTAATGAAGCTTATTTCATTAAGATCCAGGATGGCAAATTTTGATTGGGCTGTGATTGGATTGTTTAGTGGCTGTTATCTATGTTCTTAATTGGGCTGTGATTAGAAAGAGAGGGTTCGAGTGGAGATCTGGAAACCCATATAGGGACATCTTGTTCATAATAATTTATTATTATTGTTGTTCTTGTCGCTCTTGCTGTTGTTGCTGATGTCTATTTGTGTTCGTGTGCTGAAGGGAAACAAGGGATGAGAGAGAGATGAGGAAAATGCCGCTTTGTTAGCCTGGTGTATCCAAAGTCTCTACCATTCTTCTTTCTGTTTCCATTTCTGGCTTCTATATTTGGTTTCCTTCCACGATGACAGTTCCCTAAAAATATACTTGATATGAGCCCTATCTTTTTTTTCTTATTTTTCTTATATTTGGTTTCCGTCCACGATGACAGTTTCATGGATTGTATGAACAATCCATGAAAGACATGCTTAGATACTGAATTTTCATTTGTTTTACTGTTTTAGATAGTGGATATTCCCAATCAGAGGAGAATATAAAGGTTTCAAGTTAGATACTGAATTTTCATTTGTTTTGTTATTTTAGATATATTTAAAAATAAAATTAAGTACTAGATTTTTAGCATTGCAATGTAATTATTTTACCTCTGTATATATCATTAACAATTTCATTTGCAATTGGCACTATGATCTTATAATTTAAGATACAGGTAGATCTTTTTGCAAGTTCAAAAAATATGTATATTCTGTATTGTGGTCTACTGTTGAATTAAACTATTGTTTTTTTTTTCACAGAGCGGTCGCCCAGATGAAGGAAATTCTGATGATCAGAACTGAAGCTACTCGAGGGGTATGAAGCTGCGGCCCTCCTTGCTGTTCTTATGTCCTCCTTGCTGTATGGTTGTTGTTCTTATGTACTCCTCTTTGCTATTGTTATGTCAGGCTGGTTTTTTTTTATGAGAGTTATGTCAGTCTTTTAATTTGGGATATTTTGGATATTTGTCAGACTGGTTTGTTTGGATATTTGGTATGTTAGTCCCTATATTAATTTGTTGATTATGACACTTTTAATTAATTAATGAATTTGGATATTGATATGACACGTGTGAAACTTTATTATGTTTAATTATTCTTGTGTTTGGTTGTGATTTGCGCAGTAATATGCAACGAAATTGGTTGAATAAGTTGTGAATTAGTTTACAGGTTTTGTAAATGAAACTGTGAATTGAAATCGAACGGAAAACCAGAGTATCGAAAATAAACGGGCATAGCTAGACCGGCGTTTTAAAAAATGCCGGTCTATCTAATCAATTTGTTGGAGTGTGCGATATACCGACGTTCCCACACATGCCGGTGTATGTCGTCAGTTGTAACGGCACTGAGGTACACCGGTGTTTTACGAACGCCGGTATACCTAACTACACCGGCGTTTTTGGTCGCGCTGGTGATTATAAGTAGGGAAACCCGGGCACTCATAAACGCACATACACCGGCGGTCGTCGACCACCAGTATACATTCATTCCACATCGGCATTTCTATAAACGCCGGTGAATTGATAAACACCGGCGGTCGTAAACCGCCGGTGAATGTATATTGGGGGGTAAAAGAACGGCACCCAGAGATCCCCATACACCGGCGTTTTCTGGCCGCCAGTGTAGTTATCACATTTACCGGCGTCCACGAAAACCGCCGGTATAGACCCCTTCTTTTCCGCGACGCTCGCTTCGGCGGCATTTGGACCGGCGCTATTATAAACGCTGGTGAAAGTTTCACCGGCGTAAAAAAACGCCGGTAAAGACGTAAAAAAACACCGGAAAATCGAGTATCTTTTGTAGTGTTACTACTGAAGGGTGCAAACTCTCCACTCAAGAATGACAGTTAAAGTAAATTTGTTATTTATCCATTTTGATTTTTTATTAAAAAAATAAAGGTGCAATAGGGAGATAAAGTGGAGATAAAATAAATGATTAGCGCTGATTAGAGTTCTGAGAACTTCATGTATTTCATTTTGGTTAAAATAATAATAAGAGGTATTTTAATTGCAAACCGAGTCACAGACAAACAAATGTTTAGATTATTGGTATTGTAGATACCTTCACACCTGCACTTGCGTTACCATTGTATTTAGACATGCTCATAGCAGTTATAGGATTAGACTAAGCTTTATAAAATCTATATGATAATTTTCTTGCATAACTATTACAAGCATCTAGAATTGATGATTGATGCGGTTTATTTCTGGGAGACGTGTGGATGCACCAGGTGTGAGTTCGGACTCAATTTGTATTTGAAGGAGAAAGCTGCTCGTCTGACGACCCTCGGCTGACCGGGCGGAACCTGCGGCGACCTCGGAATGAGGCGGAGATCTGGGCTCGGATCAGAGGGTTCGGATCCGAGGTCTTGTGTACCTGCAGACGGTCCTGAAACACTGGGGTTTGTCCCGGTGGCGGACCCTCCGACGATCTAGATAGTCTCTGTGAGAAAGTAGCAATAACTAGGTGAATTTAAGTGGCAAAAGATTGATTACCTCAAAAGGTGGGTGAGGGTCTAGTATTTATAGAGAATCCCAACCGGGTTTGGTTCCGCTTGGGGACTGGGTCTGGACCCGAAAGCCCATGGGCCTGACGTGGCAGAAGGCCCAGGGGGTTTAGGGCAGACGTGGCAATACCAGGAGCGGTATAGGGCTGACGTGGCAAAACTCTTGGTGGTATTTGGAGCTGACATGGCTGATCGTGGGTCTTCGGTGCTTCTGGGAGAATCGGAGGGCCTAGGCTGTGCCAGGTCATCCCCATGCTTCGCCAGAGAGGGGGGACGGTCCGTGGGGCTGTCACGGATCGGAGGCCGAGGACCACTGAGGCTCGTCGGATACGAGGTGGCCAGTTCTGTGGGGGTGAACTCGAGGTTCGGCGCCGACCCTGCAGTGGTTCGAAGCCGAACTAGATTGCTATTTTTACCTTTCTTGAGTGAGAGTTGTATTGGGCCCTGGTTGGGCCCCCCAGGCCATTTTCACCCTACTACAATGATGAAGTTAAAAAAATTCTATGCAGTGTTTCTAACAAACTATATGCATTCCAAGTAAGTTCAAGCTAATGATCAAGAAGGTGATAGTTGAGCTTAAAGTTAGATATACTGCTTCATCATATAATATGTTTGCTACTTCAATTAATTTGCAGGACCTCCAAAACTATTTTATATAATCAAACCGGGTGCACAGTTCCGAAGACATGCCTTAGGCACGTGTCAACGGGCAAACCTAGTGTATATATATATATTAAAACCTGCATCACACATTTCTACTACTTTAATGGGAGAAGACTTTAGTGTAATTTGTTCATCTGCCAATCCGTACAACACACGTGCATAACTATTGCAAATGAGATTTTAGATCAAATACAGACTACGTCTGAATTTTTTACTTTTTTTTGATGAAAGAAGTTTTTACTTTTAAAAAAACTATATTTATTAAGACGTGCAAGTACGTAAAAACTACGAGTGCTATATAATGCATAAAAATATGCACAGTGGCTCTATTGAAGGCTCGAAGGTCGAGATGATTTAAGACGTGCATCCAAAATTTATTTTTCATATAAAAAAAATATCTATGTGCAGGATTGTGGCCATCAGCGAACAATAACCGGCGCCGAAGCCAGAGTCCAAAAGTCCACAATCCCACTCTCCACGTGTTCCCGCTTTTAATCTGGCCCCGTCCACGTACCCCACCCACTTTCCGTACTATTCAGTCGCGCGTGTCCCTCATCAAAACCCACGTCACCATCCAACGGTCCAGATCCTCCCTCTCTCCCTCCCTCCCTCAAATTTAACCAACTTCCATAATTGCATTTCTCTCTCTCTCTCTCGAAAAACACCATGGCCGAAAACTCAAGCTCACAACCGGTTCTAAGCACGAAAGACGAAAAACTTAAGGGTGATCTCGGCAAAAAGTCCCAAATCGCTCGTCGCAGGCGGCAAGGAATCCTACGGCTGAGATCCGATCCCACCAACTCTACCAAAAAAACCCAGAAAGAAGGCACGTACGACACGTCATCATCGTCCTCCCCTACGTCACCAACGAAGACGAGATTACCGCGGTCTGGTTCGGACGCCGACGCGTCGGCGGCTAGGATCTCGAGCTCCGGCGAGAATCGGGAGGAAGATCGGAGGAGGCTGGAGAGGCACGTGCGCCGCACGTGCGCGTCGCACGGGTGGGTGTCGATAGTGGGGAGGAGGAGGGAGATGGAGGACGCGGTGACGGTGTTCCCCGGGATGACGTCAGGGTTCGACTTTTTTGGAGTGTACGACGGGCACGGTGGGGCCAGGGTGGCGACGGCGTGCAGGGAGAGGATGCACGTGGTTCTGGCTGACGTGGCGAGAGGCGATTGGCGGAGGGTGAATGATGGTGGTGGTGGGGACCACAGGTGGAAGGAGGTGATGGGGGAGTGTTTTGCGAGGGTGGACGGGGAGGTGGTGGCGGGAACGGAGGCGGATGAGGCGGATACGGTGGGGTCCACGGCGGTGGTTGCGGTGGTGGGTGTGGAGGTGATCGTGGTGGCGAACTGCGGGGATTCGAGGGCGGTGCTGTCGAGGGGCGGCGTCCCGCTGCCGCTCTCTTCAGATCACAAGGTAGGTTGGGGCAAATTGTACTTCGTTTATTTGTTTGTTTATGTTTTCGGGTTTTGGATGCAGAACACGTGTTACTCGTGTGTAGAAGTTGAATCTAGGGTTTGAAGTGCGGTAGTTCCCTAATTAAAAACGGGGATTTTTTTTAAATTTTTAATGATAGAAAATTGTGAAAGGTTTGCCCGTTGACACGTGAGTACGACACGTCCTCGGAACGGTGCACCTGATTTGATTATATAAAATAGTTTTGAAAATCCAGCAAATTAATTGAAGTAGCAAACATATTATATGAGGAAGCAGTATATCTAACTGTTGTGCGGAATACAAATCAAACCAACAATCAAACCAACGCGGAAACAAAGAGAGAACCAGCGAGAAAACACAGAAAAGCAAGCAACACAAGAACACAAGATTTACGTGGTTCGGCAAAACGATGCCTACATCCACAAGGGGCGGTTGGGGTTTCTTTACTATGATCTCTAATGGGCAAACAAAGCCTTTACAAGAGATGACGGCTGCAAAATCCGAATAAGGTGTTACAGTTTACAAAACCCTAACGGGTGTATTTATAGGGAAACTATTGGGCCTTTCGAATTAGGCCTATTCTGGATCCAAAACCCGCCGACAGTCGACTGGTCTTCATACCAGTCGACTGATAATCTTCGGGACGGTCGACTGATCAGTCGACTGCTGCTGCTGTATCTTTAGTCTTTGAAAACTCCTCTCTGGACAGTCGACTGCTCCTCCATCCAGTCGACTGAAGCTCTGAAACTTTCGAACACTGCAGATACCAAATACCAGAATCGAGCCATTATCCTACAATCTCTACCTTGGCGAGATCTTCCAAGTATCCAACAATCTCCACCTTGGTGAAATCTTCCAAGTAGCCCAAGCAATCTCCACAAATACTCCAAAACAACTGCTCATCACCAAATGTAACAAAAAAACAAACTCCACCTTAGTATGATATCACATACTAAACAAACCAATAGCAAAGCACTATCCCAATCGCCCATGCCAAATTATCAAACATGCAAAATATTAGCCAGGTTCATGCAATGCTTGAACTTGGCTGCCCCAACAACTTTAGTCAACATATCAGCAGGATTATCAGCTGTTCCAATCTTCACCAAATGAATATCACCATCCTTTATCAAATCACGCACAAAATGATAACGAACATCAATATGTTTGGTCCTCGAATGATGAACTTGGTTCTTCGCTAAATGAATAGCACTCTGACTGTCACAGTGTACCTCCACCTTCTCCCGATGAATTCCCAAGCTCTTCAAAAGTCCATGAATCCAAATGGCTTCCTTCATGGCCTCAGCAACCGCCATGTATTCAGCCTCAGTAGTAGACAACGCTACAGTGGACTGCAAATTTGACCTCCAACTTATAGGTGCCCTAGCCATAGTAAACAAATAGCCTGTAGTAGACCGCCTCTTATCTAGATCACCTGCATAGTCTGAATCAACATATCCAACCAATAACCTGCTAATATTGTCATCCCTTTCAAACTTCAAACCCACATCTGTGGTGCCACTTATGTACCTCAAAATCCATTTAGCTGCTTGCCAATGCTCTTTGCCTGGATCATGCATATATCGACTAACCATACTCACCGCCTGAGAGATGTCTGGTCGAGTACAAACCATGGCATACATCAAACTGCCAACCACACTAGTGTAAGGTACATTCGCCATATACTGTCTCTCTTCATCTGTACTTGGGGACTGAGATGCACTAATTCTGAAATGAGTGGCTAAGGGTGTACTGACTGGTTTAGTCTTCTCATCTATACCAAACCGTTTCAGCACCTTCAAAAGATATTGCTTCTGTGTCAAACTTACTATGCCTTTTGCCCTGTCTCTAGCTATCTCCATCCCAAGTATCTTCTTGGCTTCACCAAGATCCTTCATCTCGAACTCAGAACTCAACTGATTCTTCAAATTTTGAATCTCCTTAGCATTTTTAGAGGTAATCAACATATCATCCACATATAATAACAGATATATGAAAGAACCATCCTGCAATTTCCTGAAGTAGACACAATGATCAAACTCACTTCTGGAATATCTCTGCACCTTCATAAACTGATCAAACCTCAAATACCACTGCCTTGGAGATTGCTTCAACCCATAGAGAGACTTCTTCAACCTGCAAACACAACTTTCCTTCCCAGCTGTCTTAAACCCATCTGGCTGCAACATATATATTTCTTCATCTAGATCCCCATGTAAGAATGCAGTCTTCACATCCATCTGTGTCAATTCAAGATCAAACTGTGCTACCAAAGCTAACAAAATCCGAATAGAAGGATGCTTCACAACTGGAGAGAACACTTCATTATAGTCAATACCTTCCTGTTGAGCATACCCCTTTGCAACTAGTCTAGCCTTGAACCGAACACTGCCTTTTGGACCTTCTTTCTTCGTATACACCCACTTGCAACCAATTGCTTTCTTCCCCTTTGGTAGTTGCACTAGATCCCAAGTCTTATTCTTATGAAGAGAGTTCATCTCTTCATCCATAGCAACTTTCCAATCTGCATTTTCTGAACTTCTAGTGGCTTCTTTGAAGTTGGAGGGAACTTCATCATCCACAATGGGAAGAGCAAATGCAACTGTATCTGTAAAACGAGACGGTCGTTTGATATCTCTTCTTTGCCTTCTTACTGCAATTGATTCTACCTGCTGGATAGGAACTTCTTCATCATTCTCAGTATCAACCACATTATCTTCATCTTGGACAGGAACAGGATTTTCAACTGACAACTTTTCTAACTCCACCTGTTGGAGAACTCTCCTACCAGTCGACTGGTTATTGCCAACAGTCGACTGTCCCGAGCTCCCACTCTTCTGCTGTTCTGGACCACCAGTCGACTGCTCCTGTACACCAGTCGACTGTCCCGAGATTCTGCTACTCACCTGTTGGAGAACTGTCCCACTCTTCTGCTGCTCACCAGTCGACTGTCCTATACCACCAGTCGACTGTCCCGAGCTAATCATGCTGGTCTCATCAAAAGTCACATCTCTGCTGATTACTAACTTCTTTTGTTCTGAACACCACAACCTGTAACCTTTGACACCAGTACTAAAACCAACAAATATAGCCTTTTTGGCTCTTGCATCAAGTTTAGTTTCAGTTACATGAAAATAAGCAGGACAACCAAATATATGCAAAAAACTATAATCAGATGCAGGTTTACCACTCCATACCTCAATAGGCGTCTTGCCTTCAAGTGCTGCTGATGGTAAACGGTTGACAATGTGGCTTGCATATATAACAGCTTCTGCCCAAAATGTCTTCTTCAATCCAGACTGTGCTAACATACATCTCACCTTCTCAAGTAAGGTTCTGTTCATCCTTTCTGCAACCCCATTTTGCTGTGGAGTCTTCCTAACTGTGAAGTGCCTCTGGATCCCTTCATCTTCACACAATTTCAGAAACGGATCGTTCTTGTATTCCCCTCCATTATCTGACCTCAGAACCTTAATCTTCCTACCAGTCTGATTTTCAACTTTCTTCTTCCAACTTGTGAACAATGTCAAAACTTCATCTTTGTGCTTCATGGTATATACCCAAACTCGTCTGGAGTAATCATCAACAAAAGTAACAAACCAGTGTCTACCACTCATAGAAGGTGTCTGAGTAGGGCCCCAAACATCTGTGTGCACATAATCGAGGATACCCTTTGTCTGATGTACAGCTGTACCAAATTTCACCCTAGTCTGCTTACTCAAAACACAATGTTCACAAAATTCCAACTTGCACCCTTTAGCATCCTTAAGCAGCCCTTGCTTCACAAGCCCCTGCAAGGCCTTTTCTCCTGCATGCCCGAGTCGCATATGCCACAACCTAGTAGAGTCGGGAACAACCTGTTTAGGCCTTTCAGTTACACTGGCAGCCTCACCCAAATATGTTTTTCCCTGCAAGAAAAACAAGTTCCTTTTTCTTTGCCCTTTCATCACCACGAGTGATCCGCTAGTCACCTTCAGAATGCCACCTTCACTAGCAAATTTCAATCCACTGGCCTCCAAAGCACCAAGTGAAATCAAATTCTTTTTCAAATCTGGAACATACCATACATCTAAAAGCTCCCTAATAAGACCATCGTGCATTAGCAATTCAATCTTCCCGATTCCTACCTTCTTACAAGGTGCATCATTTTCCATCAAAACTACACCACCATCCATATACTCCAAAGAAGTAAACCACTCCTTTTTCCAAGACATATGATAGGAGGCTGCTGTATCAAGAAACCATACTTCTTGATAAAGTGAGGGACTAGAAGCAAGTGCAAAAGAAAAATCCTCGCCACTTTCTAAATTATCAACAGTCACATTTGCAGTCGAATTTCCCTTATTTCGTAGCTTTGGACAATCCTTTTTCCAATGCCCCCTTTCATGACAGAAAGCACATTCATCTTTGGCCGGTATTTTCCTGTCCTTCGAAACTCCTCTCGATTTGGAACGAGATTTGTTTCCCTTTTTCCCAGATTTGGACTCAGATCTGGTCTCAGTCCTGCCCCTTACAATCAAAGCTTCAGAAGTTTCTCTATCAACCATTTTATCCCTTCTCCTAGTTTCATTATTCAACAAAGCATTTGCAACATCTTCATATTTCACAGTATCTTTTCCATATAATAAAGTAGTTGCTAAATGATCATAACTTTCAGGTAATGAATTCAACAGAATTAGGGCTTTATCTTCATCCTTAATTTGCTCATCCAAATTTAACAAATCAGCCAACAATTTATTAAATGATTCAACATGAGCATTCATAGACATACCTTCCGTATAGGTGAAGCGAAAAAGTCTCTTCTTCAAATACAGCCGATTCTCCAAACTTTTCCTCATGTATTTGTCTTCGAGTTTCTTCCACAACACCGTAGCAATGGTATCCCTCATCAAATCATACTTCTGAGCCTTCTCAATAAAGAGCCGAATAGTCCCACACGCAACTCGATGCAACTTCTTCCAATCTGCTTCGGACATATCCTTAGGTTTTTCTTTCTCCAAAGCAACATCTTGTTCTTGTTGAACAAGAACATCCAACACCTCACATTGCCACATCCCGAAATTGTTTGTCCCATCAAATTTTTCAACTTCAAATTTTGCGTTGTGAATCGTTGTTCTAGAAGAACTTGATCCCACAACATCCTTGGTTGCATCTGCATCACCCGCCATCTCTCTCTAGGTCGAACCAACAGCTCTGATACCACTTGTTGTGCGGAATACAAATCAAACCAACAATCAAACCAACGCGGAAACAAAGAGAGAACCAGCGAGAAAACACAGAAAAGCAAGCAACACAAGAACACAAGATTTACGTGGTTCGGCAAAACGATGCCTACATCCACAAGAGGCGGTTGGGGTTTCTTTACTATGATCTCCAATGGGCAAACAAAGCCTTTACAAGAGATGACGGCTGCAAAATCCGAATAAGGTGTTACAATTTACAAAACCCTAACGGGTGTATTTATAGGGAAACTATTGGGCCTTTCGAATTAGGCCTATTCTGGATCCAAAACCCGCCGACAGTCGACTGGTCTTCATACCAGTCGACTGATAATCTTCGGGACGGTCGACTGATCAGTCGACTGCTGCTGCTGTATCTTTAGTCTTTGAAAACTCCTCTCTGGACAGTCGACTGCTCCTCCATCCAGTCGACTGAAGCTCTGAAACTTTCGAACACTGCAGATACCAAATACCAGAATCGAGCCATTATCCTACACTAACTTGCTCAACCATCGCTTTCTTGATAATTAGCTTGAACTTACTTGAAATGCATATAGTTTGTTAGAAACACTGCATAAAGTTTTTTTTAAAAACTTTAGCATCACTTTTAGATGATTGTAATCGTTATGCAAGGACATTATCATATAGGTTTTATAGAGCTTACTCTAATTCCATAACCACTATGAGCATGTCTAAATACAATGGTAACGCAAGTGCAGGTGTGAAGTATCTACAATACTAATAATCTAAACATTTGTTTGTTTGAGACTCAGTTTGCAATTAAAATACTTCTTATTATTATTTCAAACAAAATGAAATACATGAAGTTCTCAAAACTCTAATCCAAACTAATCATTTCTTTTATCTACACTTTGTCTCTCTATTGCACCTTTATAAAAAAAAAATCAAAATGGATAAATAACAAATTTACTTTAGCTGTCTTTCTTAGGTGGAGGGTAAAAAAAAAAAATTAAAATTTAAAATTTAAAATTTTTAAGTTCTTTTTTTTATTTTGAAAATTTGAAAATTTTAATTTTGGTTAATTTTAAAAATCTAAAATTTAAAAAATTTTAATTTGTAAAATTTTTTAAGCTTTTTTAAAAATTTTAAATTTTTTTAAAATTTAATTTTTTTTATAAGTTTTTGATATTTTGAATTATTTTTAAAGTTTGTAAATTTTTTAATTTTTAAGTTTTTAACGTTTTGTTTTTTTATTTTTTTTAAAAAAATTTTTCTTAATTTTTTTTAATAGGAGAGAGAGAGAAAAAAAGAGAGAGATAAATAATTAAATAAATGAAGGTGTTGTTTTTGGGTGGGGGATTTGAATTTGAGTTTTGGAGGGAAACTTGAGGGGGGGGGGGAATATGTTTTGTGAGGATAGATCCAGGCCTTTGATTTTTTGGGGATTGAAGGAGAGCCACTTGATAGCTTTCTTTGTGTTTTATTATATAGGCTAGATTTGTCTGTGGGCACGTGCCTACGGCACGTCTTCGGAACGATACAAAACACGAAAAGCCATGTAAACAGTAAAACAATAATTATGTAGCTCATGTTTGAATAGTATGACAATAATTAGTTATAAATAAAGTCTATGTTTCCATTAGTATATGTTGAAAAATAATTATAAATAGGGGTATAAAATCTAACTTCTTAGAACTTTAAGTGTGGAAAATAACGAAATTTAATTGTTAAAGAGATATTTGTTATTAAAAATTCTGAAAATTTACAAAATCGAAATCTTAAAATCTAATTTCTAAGTAAATAAAGAAAGAATGGGATATAGAGAGAGAGAGAGAAAGAGAGAAATATGAAAAAGTAAAGAGAGAAGAGATAGATAGTAATAAAGTAATGAGTTTTTTAGGGTGGAAATTTTGGTTTTTGGGTTTGAAATTTTGGTGGGAAAATATGTTTTGTGAGGTTTGATATGGACCTTCGATTTTGGGAGGATTGATTGTGAGCCACTTGATAGCTTTCTTTGTAATTTATTGTATAGATATATGGTTGATTTTCATAGTTTTTTTTATTAAAGATGTCTGAAAAGGGTGTCAGATGAGATATGATCGTTGGGAAATTACAGTATTATAGTTTTTTTTTGGGATAAAAAGATGACTTCATTAACAGTGATTAACGAAAACAGGCATATAAAAAGTACATAACATCACCGATCAGTAGGACCAGAGTTTGCTGTATTTTTTTGTTTGTTGGTTGAGGTGTGTGAGTTCTAGAACCCAGCCTATTGGGATCTGAACTTTATAAGCATTATTTTTTGTTGTATATTTTGTTAAATTCTCCTTTAAGGAAACGCCGGGGGTTTTACTCACCGTTTAACTATTAAAAAAAAAAGTACCTAACATCCGCCCGCAGTACTACAACCATTAGTTTATAGGTTATAACATTGTTTTGCTATTGTGCTATTAGAAATGAAATAGTGCCCATGTATAGCTGAAGATTTTGCCGCACTGCCCCACTTTTTGAAAATATTTAGCGATATGCCCCACTTCCCAAAATAATTAGCGATATGCCCTTGTTTAGGACACGTCAGCAAGAAACGTTATTGGAAAAAACGGCATAGGTTATTTCCATGCCGTTCTTCCCAATAACGGCATCTGTTTGGAAAAAAAATTGCATGCCGTTATTTGAAATAACGGCATAGGTTGTTTTGTTTTTCAAGAGCTTGTAGTCTACACTTAGAGAAAAAATTGCAAGTATGAAAAACTTTATAACAGATGCCGTTATTCCAAATAACGGCATTCTCAAATAACGGCATTTGGAATAACGGCATCAGTTATAAATTTTTTTAATGAAAAAGTAACTTATTATTCATCCTCTCTGATGAATAAGTAAAAAAAAAAAAAAAAAAAAAATTATAACTGATGCCGTTATTCGGAATAACGGCATCAGTTATAATTTTTTTTTTTTTTTTTTTTTTTTTTTTTTTTACTTTTTATCAATTCTTTCTGTTTCCAAACAACGGCAAGAGTGCATATTGATATATAACTGATGCCGTTATCTCCAATAACAGCATCAGGCATTCAAATGCCGTTATTCAGGATAACGGCATTGTTTATAAGTTTTTTTCACACTTAGAACTTTTTAAACTTAGAAGATTCACACTTGTAAGACAAATATACTGATGCCGTTATTCCAAATAACGGCATGCAATTTTTTTTTCAAACAGATGCCGTTATTGGGAAGAACGGCATGAAAATAACCTATGCCGTTTTTCCCAATAACGTTTCTTGCTGACGTGTCCTAAACAAGGGCATATCGCTAATTATTTTGAGAAGTAGGGCATATCGCTAAATATTTTCAAAAAGTGGGGCAGTGCGGCAAAATTTTCTGTATAGCTGGCATTGCATGTTTCATATTTTTTGAGTACAGAAGTATTATCTTACACCAGAGTATTTAAGCCAAAATTCATCCTACCAAATTGATTTATTAACATTATTTTAAAGAAAAGTGAGAGTATGTTTTTGGGGAAAACAAGAGTGCCCCAACCTGAGGGCACTGTTGTTTTTCCCATAAACAGGATGCTAGCTAGCCTCTTCTATTCCTCTCGTCTCGTCGATGCTGCTGACGATCAAACGACCGTGCACGGGGATGGAGAAGGAGAGGAGGACAAGAGATTCCCCTCCCCTCCCCGAACTGTGAGAGAGAGAGAGGGAGTCCAGGTTGAGTAGAAGGCAAGTGGAAAACAGTAGGCGAACCATTTATTTCTACTAGTTATTTTATTGTTTTCTCTGAAGTCACACTGTATATTCAGTCATTGTTGAAAAAAGTATTGCTTATCCTGCCATTGTATAGTGCTGTACTGTTGATTTGTTTATCTTTCTACTCGACCGGCTTTCTATATACTCTTATTTATATAATAAAATACAAAGCTATCAAGTGGCTCTCTTTCAATTCCCCAACATCAAATGCCCAGATCTAACCTCACAAAATACATTTCCTCCCAAGAGTTCCCCCCAAAACTCAAATTCAAATCCCCCCCCCCCCCCCCCACCACACACACACACACACAAAACAACTCGTTTATTTATAAACATGGACTTTTATTTACAACTAATTATTGTAATACTATTCAAACTCCATCTACATAATTGTTGATTTACTGTTTACGAGACTTTTCATATGTTGTATCGTTTTGAAGACGTGGCCACGGGCAAATCTAGTATATATATATAATTGATGCATTTATATCCATTCTAAATATTATGTTTTGAGTCTCTGTTTACACTGTATATTCAGTCAATGTTATGTTTTGAGTCTCTGTTTTTTCCCCTTAAGAGTAAGGTTGTAATGGGGTCAGTTGCAAAGGTTTGGATGAGTTGCAGCTTAAAGATGATAACAGTTTTAAGTTGTAAGTTTCTACTTGCACAAACATTTGGTCCAATTGACGTTGAACCCATTGCTCCGGTCATTGTCACCACCACCGCCTGCTACCTCCATCCCAGCAGTAGCGGCCGTTTACAACCATCTTTGGCAACTATCATCAATTATTACCTCCTTTCCCATTCTTTCACTTGAAATTGCAATGGAAATACATCCGAACATTTGCTGTTGCAATTGTTGCTACTATTAAGGTTGGAAGCAGTCAAATAGTTGCTTAGTGTGCTACAAAGTCAATATTACTTTTGCATTGCATGACAACTCTGTGGAGCTCATTCTCATTTATCATTTGTGGACGTCACAAAAGATCCTGCCTGTTCAAAAGTAGTTTATCGTTTGTATGCCATATTTTGTTCATTTCTTGTCAATGAAAGGAGAATGCTGCCCTCTTCTTATTTCTTATCTTACCTGAAATTAAGTTGATATTATTGAAAACATTCCATCTACACAGCCTAATCGACCTGATGAGATGGAGAGAGTGGAAGCAGCTGGAGGAAGAGTCATTAACTGGGATGGTTACCGAGTTTTAGGAGTGCTAGCCACCTCTCGATCTATAGGTATGTGAAATCACTTGTCGCTATTAACACACACTCACCTTGATTTTGTACTTTTAGAATAAACATCAAATTGTGTGATACTAAGAACAGAGAATATATATGTGCAATGCATATGGATATAAGCCGGTATTATTACAACGGAAAAAGTTTCCTAGATTATAGAATTCCCTGTAAGCCTTCTTTTACAGCCCCTATATTGTCTGATAAGCCTGCCCCAAACTGCCCGCCTACATGTTTCCTCATAAATTCTTGGATATTATATAATCTCCCCACACCTCCAACTTCATCAAGGGCTTCTCGGCTATACTTTTTTTTAAAAGCGTGTTTGTTATTGTTAATAAATATGTTCATGTATCCTTCATCTTACATCTCTAATCTCTAATATTATAATGGGAGAAGGCTTTAGTGTCATTTGTCATTTTGTCATTCTATCAACACATGCAACGCACGAACATAACTAATATGAAGGAGATTTTCACTTTGAATCCTCCTTACGTTAGAGTTTTTTAAAAAATTTTTTGAAATTATTAAAATGTGCATCGCGCGTGTAAATTACCGGTATTAATTTATTCTTCAGGGGACTACTATCTCAAGCCTTATGTTACATCAGAACCAGAGGTGACAGTCACCAACAGGACAGAGAGAGACGAGTTCCTGATACTCGCAAGTGATGGCTTGTGGGATGTAATTTCCAATGAAGTGGCATGCAGTATTACTAGGCAATGCCTCAGTGGACGAGCGGCCAGGATCTTCCCAGAATCGATCAGAGGAAGCACGGCTTCCGAAGCGGCTGCCTTCCTAGCTGAGCTTGCTATGTCTCGAGGTAGTAGAGATAACATCAGTGTGGTTGTTGTTGAGCTGAAGAGTTTAAGCCGTTAGACTGATCCCAAAAAAAAACTCTTGCCGGTCTTCGCTGGGGTGTTGTAAGGGTTTGAAGAGGTTGTTGAGGTGTACAGGGTTGTCTTCCTTTTCAATGGTTCTTATGATTTGTTTGTAGACTTCAGGGACATGGAAATCTTTGGTTTGGTTGAATATCATGATCATTGCTTCTTTCGATGTTTTGAATTGTATTATATACGTTTTCAATCCTTTTCACAAATCATTTTCGGGGGTCTTCAAGCACCATATGAGAGACACCGCATGCACTCTACTAATGTGTGAAGTTCCTGTACAGATTGAGTCCTCGTTTTCATCTTCTCGCTTGATCCTCGTTGTCTGTCATCACTACCTCGCAAGGAAGGCTATCATCGTCCTGACTGCTCTACAAATGCTGCCTCCCCCTTTTGAATTGTATTATATACATTTTCGATCATTTTCACAAATCATTTTCGGGGGTCTCAAGCATTGCAACATCCTTGTATTTGTTTAGCTGTTACAGGTGTATGTTTGAGTGGTCCCTGAGTTAGGCCTTGCGCAAAAGGAGAATCAATGATTAGTCAGAAAATTAGTCCTTTATAATTGAGATATTTTTGAATGTAAAGATAACGGAAAGGCCATCCCGTTTCATTCGCCATGAATCATAGTTGTTTAAGTCGTATACAATTTATAGAGAATCCTATAAACTATGGTTAGTAGGTATGCCATTTATTTGATCTAACCTCATCACTGTAAAGTAAGTATTGAAGGTAAAACAGCCTGCTTCAAGCACTGGAGGCTTCTTGCAACAATTGTCATGCTCGTTTATTTCTGTCGCAAGAATATTTTGTAGACCTTGTTTAATGTTACTTCTGTGTAGAAGCAAACGGATACGTGAATTCTTCTTATAAATAAAAATTGTAAAGAACAAACCTTTGTTATTCGTCGACTTTGACAACGAAAAACTGCAATTGACTACGAGATCTGATCGTTAGGAACACCGAAGTTCGCTCCTCTGGACCTGCAAGTAAGTCTGAAACATCGGGGGTGGTCCCGGCGACAGACCCTCCGACGCCCAAGTCAGAAACTTGAAGTTATTATGGGTTTTGAGAGTAGAGTTGTTAGTTACCTAGTTTCTGAGGAGGTCTCGAGGTATATATAGTCGCCGACGGGGGCCAGTTTCACGATATTCATCTATCTCTACTTCCCGGTGGTTAGATAGAGTCAGTTATGCCATCCATATGAAGAGATCGAGTTTGGACTCCTCTTTTGATGAATAGATAGAGTTTTCAAACTCTCGTGTATGGATGGATAAAATCAGTTACCCCTAGAAATAGGAGGTTTAAGCTGGGTTCGATGAATCTGGACTCCTTTGCGATAGGGTTGTTGTAGCGTCACTATTACAGAATGGGTTGGGTCGATAGGCATGAAAACGGACCAGCTCATCCCATCGGACCTGTATTGGCTGAAATTACCGTTTTACTCTTGAGAGCTTTAAGATCCGTGTCCGATTTGGACGATCCCGATTTTGATCTATTTTTACCCATATAACAAGCCCCCACTCCCGAAGACTGAGTTTCACAACCTTTGAGAAGTAGTTCGCCCGTGTTTAATGGTTAACAGAACTTATCGGATCCTTCGGGGATATCTGAATCTTGCTCGGGGTGTAACGACGTTGTTCTGACTTCATAAAGTATCCAAAATTATTTTTATAATTTTCTGATTTTTTTGTTTTTTTTTCGTGACTTTTCTGGATTTTCCCAATTTTTAATATATTTTTTGGAATTCTTAATTAATTAATCCAAAATTTAAATTAATTTCTGGAATTTAAACTTTTTTTCTTTCTAAAATAGTAATTATTTTTCAAAATTTAAAAATAATATGATGAATTTTAAATTATTTTTCAAAATTTTGAAATAGTTTTCCAGTCATTTTTGGATTTTTATAATTAATTTTGCTAAAATAATAATAATTTTTCAGAATTTAAAAAATAATATTCAGAATTTATAATTATTTTTCTGAATTAAAAAACTATTTTCCAAATTTTAAAAATAATTTTCTGATTTTTAAAATTAATGTTCTGGAATTTTTTAATAAGAAAATAAATTTTAAATAATAAATAATACCTGAGTAAATCTGGATCGTCGATTGTGAGAAGAACGCTTTCAGAGTAAATCTAACGGTTGGAAATGGCCAAAGCAACACACCTCCCCGGTTTTGCTTTTGCGCAGAGGAGGGCGCTGGTCCCACATGTCAGTGGAACAGTGCTAACATGTGGGACCCACCTCCTTTTTCCTTTTCTTTTAATTACGGCACGTGTGAAGCACGTAAATTTGTGGGTGCGATTTTTAGAACAACCTGGATCATTCATTGTGCGTGACATGAATCACGAGGCAATTGAACGGCGAGCGAGCGTTAAAGGAATCAGTCTCCTCGGTTTCACTTTTGCGCCGAGGAGTGCTGCGGGGCGAACGCGCCACATGGCCGCGTGTGAGGGCGCCACATGGTGGGCGATGTCGGAGGGCAACAACAGCAGGGGGCCCACTGCCGCGTGGCGGAGCCAGGAGGAGCAGCAGCAGTAAAGAGGCCCACTACCACGTGGGCGGGGTCAGGGGAGCAGCGGCAGCAGGGGGGCCCATTGCCACGTGGCAGAGCTAGGATGGCAGCAGCAGCAGGGGGGCCCACTGTTACGTGGGCAGAGTCAGATGGGTCGGCGGGTGCACTATGTTTTTGTGGGGCTCGCGCTACAGCTGCAGACCACGTGGCGCGGTCTGGTTGGCTGCAACGCGTGGGGCCCGACGCTGTCTCCCCTTATGCGTGTTAAATTTTAATGCATTGTGAGCGTAAAATTTTAAGGTGCTGAGCGCGTTAATTCCTCTTTCCTCTATATACTGCATATTTATACGCGGTAACACGTTTTTTTACACGTTTTCACATATTTTACTCGTTTAGAATGTGTTTTTGCTGCTGTTTTGTCCCCCATAAATTCAGAAGCTCTTCACCCCTTGCTCCTCACCTCACTATTCATTTCTCACTTCCCAATTAGCTCCCCTCCACCAAAATTGGGGGCTAGCTTTCACTTCTCAACTTCAAATTCCAGTACGAGCGAGATTTAATCGATCTTTGAAGATAAGTATTCTATAAGTTGTTCTTCACTTTTAGAGAGCCATGCATAAGACCGGGTCGGATATCTCTTCTTCTTCTTCTTCTAGTAGCCGGGGCAGGGAGGGGGGGGAGGGGGTTAAGGTGGTATCTAGCTCTTGCTCCTGCTCTCCCAAAAGGAAAGTCGGCTCCTCAACTATAGTCGAAGGGATAGACCGAACTATGGTTGAAAAGGGTTGTTCTCTTTCCCGGTTTCATCCTCCTCTTAGTTCACCAATACCCTGAGGAAGTGACTGAGGTAGTACAGTATGTGGTCACATATGATGAACTCGACAACTACCGCATTTTTTAGGCCGATCATGTTGAAACAATTCTTATGAGGGAGAAGATAAAGGAGATTAGAGTCTGTTTCGGGATCCCCGCTGAATTCGAGGTGTTTCTTCTCGGTTCCGGAGTTAAAGCTTTCTCTAGGATGTCAGGAGAATTCCGTATGTTTCCTTTCAATGCATTCTACGCCGGGTTGCGTCTCCCTATGCCACCTTTCTTTGTAGTCGTTCCCAGCTGATATTGGCTTAGTCTGATCCAGTATGTGCCCAACTTTTGGAGGAACCTTACTGGTTTTATTTTGCGGTGCCAAGAGATTGGCACCAATCCCACCCTAAGGTTGTGGAGGAGGCATTTTAGGCTTCATAAGCTGTGGGTATGTGACAATTGGTACTATGTCTCTCCCCATCCCAAGAGGGGGGTAATCCCACTCTTGATTCTGTCAAGAATTAGAACTGCAAGTAGTTCATTTTCAAGATTTCCAGGCCATGGGGATTCCTTACTAGGTGGGATAGTAGTATACCAAGGAAGTTGACAATAGAGCTGGAACTGACGGATGAAGAGTTGAAGATTAGTGATGCTCTCCTTGCTGGAGGAGAGATGAAGTGGAGGGATGTCACAGAGGGGGTTCTTCATTCAGCGGGACTGAGTCCGATTAACCTTAGTATGGTTCTCGAATTCTTGCATTTAATTCTCGCATTTCAATTTCAGTACTTCAAGATTTTCCTTTATGATAATTCATGGTTCTAATGCCTCCTTTTGTTTTTGTAACACCCCATGTTTTAAGAATATATATATATATATATATATATATATATATATATATATATATATATATATATATATATATATATATATGGAAAGGATCGGTTGAGCACTCCTCTAGTGCTCACCGCGTGAACACTAGGCCTTCGGGCATTCATATCGAAAATCCAAACTGTTCACATTGATTTACACATCTAAATTAGTTTAAATATATAAAATCAAATCATTTGAAATTCATTTATCTATTCATTGAAGTGTTACAAAATTGTATGGCTTAAAATCATTGTTTTTATAGTCACATGATGGATGGGCAAATGAATTTCAAATGATTTGATTTTACATATTTAGACTAATTTAGATGTGTAGATCAATGTGAACGGTTCGGATTTTCGATATGAACGCCCGAAAGCCTAGTGTTCACACGGTGAGCACTAGAGGAGTGCTCAACCGATCTTTTCCCTATATATATATATATAAAATTAAATTGGTTGTTGCCCATAGAGAATTCCTATGGGGATAGTTGTGTGGGATTTAATTCAAAAGGGAATTAAATGAGATGGAGGGGGGGGGGAATTCCTATTGGGATAGTTGTGTGGGATTTAATTCAAAAGGGAATTAAATGAGGTGGAAAAGAGGGGGTAAATGAGGTGGAAAAGAGGGGGGGGGGGACTGTGCATGTGGGCCCAGGTTATATATATATATATAAATTGGTTGTTGCCCATAGAGGATTCCTATGGGGATAGTTGTGTGGGATTTAATTCAAAAGGGAATTAAATGAGATGGAAAGGGGGGGCTGTGCATGTGGGCCCAGGTTGTAGTGTAGGTTGGCAGCACTTGGGTGCTCGTGTGGGTGACGTGGCGCTTGTGGGGGCCGGCCTGGCTGGGTGGGGCTGTGCGTCAGCTCGCGAGAAAGTTGAGAGTAGATTATGGGATTTCTTAATTCCATATCGGAGATTTGATGATTAATTGTGTATATATATATAATTGCCTGAGATTAGAGGTCACCAATCATCTATAGTACATTTTATGAGGCAAGCATGTGGTGGAAAGTTGTTAGAAAAATAGCTGTTTCAGGCCGGGGTGTTACAATTGGTATCAGAGCCGACTTTTGACACCGATGTGGGTACGAGTGGGGTGTGTCTTGTATGCCTGAGAGGGAGTCGTGGTCAGTACGCTAAGATTTGACTGAATCAGGGTACGCTACTCCACATTGGCTAGAAAGGAGGATGGGTGTGTGTAACACCCCGTGTTTTAAGAATATATATATAATTAAATCGGTTGTTGCCTGCCCATAGAGAATTCCTATGGGGATAGTTGTGTGGGATTTAATTCAAAAGGGAATTAAATAAGATGAAAAAGGGGGGCTGTGCATGTAGGCCCCGGTTGTAGTGCAGGTTGGCAGCACTTGGGTGTTCACGTGGGTGACGTGGTGCCTGTGGGGGCTCGCCTGGCTGGGTGTGGCTGTGCGTCAGCTCGCGAGATAGTTGAAAGCAGATTATGGGATTTCTTAATCCTATATCGGGGGATTTGATGATTAATTGTGTATATATATATATAATTGCCTGAGATTAGAGGTCACCAATCAGCTATAGCACCTTTTATGAGGCAAGTCTGTGGTGGGCAGTTGTTAGAAAAATTGTTGTTTCGAGCCCGGGTGTTACAATTTTCTTTTTGCAAAGGCGATCAGTATGGATTTTTAGGATGTCCTTGCTAATAGGGTTGCCATCCACAACAAGAGCCCAGATGATAAGAAGAAGAAGGGAACATCAAGCCGCCCCGGGATCCTAAAGGTCGCTAGGGGTTCCCCCGATCCTACTCCGATGGGGATGAGCTCTGCCAGGGGGAGCTCGTGCTTGGATCCAGTCTTGGCCCTCCAACAGGCTCCTCTCACTCTTACATCCGATTAGATATTCACTGAGGTAGAAAAGAAGGTGTTTAGTCCAGACTGGGGGGTGAAGCGGTGCGATGCGATCTTGGGGGACTCTGTGAAATGCCTTGACGTAGTTCAGCATCTCCTTCCTCCTCGGGACCAAAAGGTTCAGGAGAGAGAGACGATTGATGGCTCCAACATAGAGCTTTCTCGATGTCTTGTTTCAGTGAGTCATTTATCTTTCAGTCTTTTAAATTCAGTCTTTAGGCTTAACCTTCGAGTCTTAAATTTTTCTAAGACATTTTCTTTTGTTTGCAGGCTTCTTGTAGGATCGGAAATATGATCAAGCTGTTACAGGCCGATGAGAAGGAGTGGAGGCATAAAGCCGTCAAGGCTGATAAACTATGGAAGAGGGCCGTTCTAGAGTTGGAGGCGGCAAAGGGCGAGAAAGATGCCCTCCTTATGGGCGTTGAGGATGAGAGGAAGAGGCTGAAGGAGAAGGCTGTGAAGGATCAGGAAGCGGCGGTAGTGGAGGCAATAGCGGCGGCTATAGCCAAGACAGAGGCGAAGGCATTGGTTCATCTTAATGAAGTGATGGATAAGTCATATTCTAAGGCCATTGCTGATGTGGTAGAACGTGTTTCTGGCTTTGATGGGAAGGGGTATCGCCCGGAGTTTCTTCCCAGAATGGAGGCGGTAGTGGAGGAATGCGATAGGGATGACTCGTCGGGTGAAGGGGATGGAGCAGCTAGAGTTCCCAACGATTTGGCTTCGTCGGACGAGGAGCCGTGATCCTGGAGCTTATCCCTTTAGAATTTACTTCGATGTATTTAGTTGCCTAATAGCGGACTGGCCACCGCTTATTGTGTCTTCCAATCTAAATGCATGAGAAATTTGGAAACTTTTTGTGTTGAAGTGTCATACTTGTTTGCTTCTCTTTTGTTGGATGTTGAGTTTTGTATGTCTCCTTTCGTACTGTTTATTTGTGGCTTAACCCGTTGTGGGGAGAATTCGAACGGTTATTTCAAACTCTAAACCCGTATGTTCAGGTGCTTCATGCGTTGCCTCGGTGTAATGCAATTTCCCTGTGCTGTAGAGCTCCGATTTGGGAATTCTACCAAGCCTTTTGAGGAGGTCCCAAATGCCTACTAGTTGAGAGATGCCATCGTGGAGTTGTTGTGTGGTTCAACAAGTTGCAGGAGCAATTTCGAAGGGTACGCTGCTTCGCACTTACTTGTTTGCAAGTGACTAAAGCAGCGTCGAACCAAGTGTTGGACTCCGAAATTGTTGTTTGAGGGGGTCAACGAGTTGCAAGAGCAGTTCCAAATAGTGAGTTGCTTTGCACTTGCTTGTTCGCAAGTGGCTAAAGCGGCGTCGAACCAAGTGTTGGACTCCAAACTTGTTGTTTTGGGGGTTTCAACGAGTTGTAGAAGCAGTTCCGAATGGTGAGCTGCTCCGCAATTGCTTATTTGCAAGTGACTAAAGCAGCGTCGAACCAAGTGTTGGACTCCAAACTTGGTGTTTGAGTGTTGGCCAGTTGTGGGAGCAGCTTTTAGAGAGGCGCTGGACTCCGAACTAGCTTGTTGTAGTTGAGTCGGGTCGGGATTTGAGTGAGCATGTTTGAGGACAATGCAATGATCTTTGCGAGAAAAATAAACTATGTTTTATTGAAAGAAAAACTAAGTGGTTGCTTCAATGATGCGAGCCTTTATTACATACTTAGGCCATACCAGAAGTGTCGACCTTATTGTAAATATGGAAATTAGCTCTACTAGGGAAAATAGGGTGTTAAGCACCATTTTGGTACTTCATCAAGTGCTCAGCGTTCCAGGTCCTCGATATCTTCTTTCTCTCCGGATCATCAAGTCGGTACGCACCCGAGCAGACCACTTTCTTGTTGTAGAACTTCTCAACTCTTTGCTGATAAATATGTTTTTCATGGTGGCTTTTTTGCGGACTTCCTTGATAAGATCAAGGTTGCCTCTGAGATCGGTTGAGTTCTGTTTTTCACTGAAAGATAACAGGCGGGGGGAGGGTAGTCCAACCTCAATGGGAATTAGGGCTTTGGAGCCGTAAGTAAGGATGAACGGGGATTCTCCTATCGGTATCCTCTTTGTGGTCCTGTATGACCATAGGATGCTTGGGTGTTCTTCGACCCATAATCCCTTAGGGGATTCGTCAAGTCTTTTCTTCAGGCCATCGAGGATCTGTCTGTTGGCATTCTCTACTTGGCCGTTGGACTGAGGATGGGAGATGGAGGAGAATCGTCGCTAGATACCTAGGTCGGCGCAGGACTTGCAAAACGCTTTAGCCGCAAACTGAGTTCCATTGTCTGTTACTAGAACCCGGGGGATGCCAAACCGACAGACGATGTTCTTCCAGAAGAATTGCTGGACCTTATTCTCCGTGATGGTTGCTAGTAGTTCTGCCTCGATCCACTTGGAGAAGTTGTCGATGGCTACCACAAAAAAATTTTGTTGACCAGTTGCAGGAGGGAATGGTCCGAGCAGGTCCATCCCCCACATGGCAAAGGGGATTGGGCTGGATATGGAACTAAGTTCGTCCTGGGGTTTCCGTTTGATAGATGAGAACCTCTGACAAGAAGTGCATTGGCGGACGTGCTGTTGGGCATCACTGAGTAGGGTAGGCCAAACAAAATCACCATTCAGGATCTTGCGAGCAAGGAATCTGGCTCTCATATGAACGCCTCCAATGCCTTTGTGGACTTCTTTCAGGGCATACTGAGCCTCTTCAGGAGAGAGGCACCGCAGATAGGGCCTACAGTCCACCTGAGTATAAGAGCATTTGTACTTAATTACCTCAATGAGTGTGTACCGCTCCGCCATTACCCATATCAATCTGGCTTCTTTGGGGTCTGGGGGGAGGGTTCCTTTGTCGAGGAATTCAAACAGCGGCTTCATCCAATCATTTTCAGGTACCGGAGGGGGGATCACCATGAGCTCTGGGCTTTCTTCTTCAATGCTAGGCCTGAGCAGGACTTCAATCAAAGCAGTGTGGTCGAGTCCTTCAAGGGAGGAGGAAGCCAACTTTGATAGGGCATCTGCCTGCCCGTTCTCTTCTCAGGGAATGCGGGTGACTTCTGTTTCTTGGAAAATGGCTAGCAGCCCCTTGACACGGGCTAGATACTTAATCATACGATCATCCCTGGCTTCGTATTCTCCTTGGACATGGTTCACTACACATTGAGAGTCACTGAACACTTTGACTCGTCGTGCCCTAGCCTTGCGGGCTAGGAGAAGGCCCGCGATTAAAGCTTCGTACTTTGCTTCATTGTTGGAAGCTTGAAAATTGAGGCGAAGTGAATACTGGACGGTGAACTCATCTGGATCCGACAAGATAACTCCGGCCCCGCTCCCCCCGATGCATGAGGATCCATCGACGTAGACACTCCAGAACGAAAGGTTTTCGCCTTCCTCAGGTGGGTCAAGAATAGTGCTCTCCACAATGAATTCGGCTAAAACCTAGGCTTTGATAGCTGTCCTCAGTCGATAACTGATATCAAACGGCCCAATTCGATGGACCATTTCACAAGTCGCCCCGAGTTCTCTAATTTGTGTAGGACCTGCTTGAGAGGTTGGTCAGTGAGGACCACTACTAAATGCGCCTGAAAATAGGGGCGGAGCTTGCAGGCGGCCATGATTAGAGCGTGAGCCATCTTCTTCATCTTTGAATAACGAAGTTCTGCATCATGAAGGACTTTACTTACATAGTAGATCGGCTTTTGGGCCCTATCCTCCTCTCTTACTAGGACGACACTGAGGGTTTGGTCTGACGTGGCCAGGTAGATATATAGCGTATCCCCCGGTTCAGGTTTGCTAAGGAGCGACACGTTGACTAGATAGGCCTTGATCTGCTCAAAGGATACCTGTTATGACTGTCTCCACTCAAAACTCTTCACCCCTCTGAGTGCCTTGAATAATGGGAAGCACTTCTCCCTTGACTATGAGAGGAAGCACCCGATGGCGGCGAGGTGCCCTGTAATCCTTTGAACTTTCTTAACACTAGAAGGGAGAGCCATGTCTAGTATGACTTTGATCTTCTCTGGGTTGATCTCGATTCCCCTTTGGCTGACCATAAATCCCAGGAATTTGCCAGATGACATCCCGAAGGCACATTTAGAGGGGTTAAGCCTCATATTATGCTTTTGTAGGACATGAAAGGCTTCCTGGAGGTCGCCCACATGGTCTCTTTGGCAGATGCTTTTCACCAACATGTCATCCACATAGACTTCTATTTTCCTGCCGATCTGACGCTCGAAGATCTTGTTGACAAGACTTTCATAAGTGGCTCCGGCATTCTTCAGTCCAAATGGCATGACTTGATAACAATAAAGGCTTTGATCTGTGATAAAAGAGGTCTTCGGAATGTCGGGGAAAAACATCTTGATCTGATTGTACCCTGAGAAAGCGTCCATGAAACTTAAGAGTTCGTGATCGGACGTGAAATCGATTAGGGCATCGATGCTGGGAAGGGAAAACGGATCTTTCGGGCATGCTTTATTTAGGTCTGTGATGCATATTCTCCATTTTTCATTGGCCTTCTTTACCATCACCACGTTTGCCAGCCATTCAGGGTAGATGACTTCTTGGATGAAACGGGCGGCCAGGAGTTTATCCACCTCTTCCTTGATAGCTTTTGTTAGTCAGAGGCAAACTTGCAACATTTTTGCTGGACCGACTAGACTTCTGGGTTAACACTGAGACGTTGCATGATCAACTCCTCTGAGACACCGGCAATGTTGGCAGTGGTCCAGGAGAATAGGTCTTGGTTTCCTTTGATGCACTCAATAATCTGCTCTTTGACCCGGTAAGGGAGGATTTTGCTGACTTGGAATGTCTTGGTTGGGTCCTCCTTGAAAAAAGGGGATTTCTTCTAGTTCATCCACCGGCTCCGAGATGGCTTGGCTCCCTTGGGGGAATTCTAGCGCTTCGAGGGAAAGGATCGGACCTCCCATCGAAGTCATATAGCATTTTCTAGCAGTCTTTTGGCTTCCCTTGACTTCTCCTACCCCTGTCATGGTTGGGAATTTCATCTTCATGTGAAATGATGAAGGTACGACATGAAGTGCAGCTAGGCTGGGTCGGCAGAGGATAGCATTGTAAGCGGCTTTCACGTCGACGACCATGAAGTCCATCGGCTCTGTTCGAGTTGTCAGAGCTTCCCCAGCAGTCACATCAAGAGTGAATACTCCTTCGATTGTTACTGGCACTCTTGAGAACATGTGGATAGTGTATCTGGCAGGTTTTAGGCGATATCGGGAGAGCTTGAGGCCCTATTATGCCTCTAGAAAGAGGATATTGACAGAACTACCATTGTCGACTAGGATCCAGCGCACTTCGTGATTGACCATGCTGAGACTGATGACGAGGGTATCATAATAGTTTGGACGCCTTCTAGATCCCTGTCAGAGAATGTCACCGAAGTCCCGTGGCTCTTGGGAGGTGGAAAATTCTGTACTGAGTTAACTTCTCATATGAAGGCCTTTCGAGAGGAATTTGACTCTCCACCCATCGGACCTTCATGAATAAAATATGGGATAGCCCCAGGTTCGGAGTCTTAGGACTCGGCGGGCTTCTTGGTTCACTTGTTAGCTTCCCAAGGTGGAGGATGATCGGTCCTTTCCTTCATGACGAACTTAGCCAATTGCCCACGCTGAACGAGGGCTTTAATATCCTCCTTAATGGCTCGACAATCGTCTGTGTTGTGGCGGTGGTCCATGTGGAAGCGGCACCACTTATCTTTGTTCCTTCTCTTACCAGGGTATTCATCTTCGAGGGAGGTCGGAGCAGTCCTTCCTTGTCCACTTCCATAAGGACAGCCGAGATGCTTGAGTAGAGTGAACTTTTCAAAGCGAGGAGGAGGGCGACGCTGAACGTTGTTGTCTCTCTGGGGCTTCTTGGGACCCTCTTCATCCGCACCCTTCCATTTATTTCTGGACGGGGGCTCCTTCTGATCATGGGGGTGCAAGGCCTTCTCAACCCGGATATACTTCTCGCTCCTCAGCAGGAGTTCCGAGAAGTCTTGCGAAGGCTTCTTAGCGAGGGATGCCTTCAGATCGACATGGTTGACGTTGTGTCGGAATGCTGCGGAGGCTACTGATTTGTTGAGGGAGGTAATAGACCGAACTTCGGTGGTAAAGCGTCGAACATAATCTCTCAGGCGTTCACCTTTCCTCTAGCTGAGGGATTGCAAGGATGCACTTGTTTTCTTAGCTTGACGGCTACTGACAAAATGGGTGAGGAAAAGTTCTTCAAACTGATCAAACGAGAAGATGGAAGCTGGAGATAGGCGGGAGTACCATTCCCTTGCTGGACCCTTCAATGTGGTAGGAAAAGTTTTGCAGAGAAGCGCATCTGAGAGTTTTAAAACTCTCGATGTGATCAGCCGGATCGAACTCCCCATTGTAGGAGTCAAAGTGAGGTGGCTTGAAGGTTTTGGGGATCAGGGCTTCCATGATAGTCGTAGATAATGGAGGTTTGCGCGGTCGGAAATTCTTGGCTTGATGATCCTCTTCCCGGTTGATGTTTTTGAGGCGGTCCTCCATCTCTCGGAGGCAGTTAAGAACTAAGTCATCCCTTCGGTCGGATCTTGTCGACCCACGGGACTCTCCTTCATGTATGGTTGCGAGACGATGACCGTTTGATTGTCAGACTCTTTCTGGGGCGACGTTGAAGGCTTGGAGGATTTGATTTTTTAAATTATCAAACTCTTCTTTGGTCACAGGTTCCTGTTCATCTCCGTTGGCCGCATGAACTAATCGACTGGCTGCGGTCTGACTTCTTTGCTGCCGAGAGGGGGTCACCTTCTTCGTCCCCTGGGAGAGGGGGTTCTTCTGCGCCCCCATGGAGAGGGGTTTCTGCTGCACCTTTGCCTTCGAGGAGAAAGACTTCTCCCGTTTCCCTGATGTTCTGGACTAGGGGGCTCGTCACGAATTCGTCTCTCATTCAAACGGGTTCGAAGTTCGATCCCTTGTTGGCGGTTGACGATTATTTGACGGAGGTCTCTTGACCCCTGAAGACCTTGTGATGCCATCGAGTCGGTGGAAGGATTGTGGACCGAGACATGGTCATGGAAAGGATGCTGCTCTTGACGGCTTCGGTTGGAGCCCCCCAGTGTCACTCCTCTAGACAGAGGTTGGATTTGTTGGAGAGGGGGCTACTCGAGCCAAGATCGTTGAGACTGTTGGGCTTGCAGAGGTGGTTGAAGTGGGTCCTCCGCGAGGGGAGGAGGTGAAGCAAGGTAGCTGGCTCGTCGACGGGTAACCGTCGTCCTCGCCTTTCTTCTTGGAGGCATGGTGGAAATGGTGGTTTCGGATCGACAAAGTTGGATCGGTGATCATTCTTGTATCTCACAGACGGCGCCAATCTGTTGTTACTTACTTCTGTATGGGAGCAAACAGATACCTAAATTCTTATAAAAAAAATCGTAAAGATCGAACCTTCGCTATTCGTCGACTTTGACCACGAAAAATTGCAATTAACTTCGAGATCTGATCGTTAGGAATGGCTAAGATCGCTCCTCTGGACCTGCAAGCAAGTCTGAAACATCGGGGGTGGTCCCGACGACAGACCCTCCGACGCCCAAGTCAGAAACTCGAAGATATTATGGGTTTTGAGAGTGGAGTTTTCAGTTACCTTGTTTCTGAGGTCTCGAGGTATATATCGTCACCGAGGGGGGCCAGTTTCAAAATATTCATCTATCTCTACTTCCCGGTGGTTGGATAGAGTCGGTTATGCCATCCATATGAAGAGATCGTCTCTGGACTCCTCTCAGAGATAGAGTTTTCAAACTCTCTCTTGTGTATGGAGGGATATAATCAGTTACCCCCTAGAAATAGGGGTTTAAACTGGGTTCGATAAATCTGGACTCCTTCGCGATAGGGTTGTTGTAGCAGTCACTATTACAGGCTTGGTTGGGTCGATAGGCATGGAAACGGCCCAACTCATCCCATCGGACTTGTACCTGCTGAAATTACCGTTTTACTCTTGAGAGTTTTAAGATCCGTGCCCAATTTGGATGGTCTCGATTTTGTTGTATCTTTACCCATATCATTTAATGTTTTTCTCTATACTGTTTTTGGTGAATTTTATTATTTTGTTGGCATATATTGAACTTTTGTTGCATCATTTTTCATTTATGGAACCAGATGATCGACAACGTATTCATCCAAGTATTATACCAAAAGAAGAAAAAAAAACCGACTGCTTCAAACTTCAGACTGCCCAAGCGACTAAGAGAAGGTATATCAAGCTCGATCTACATATCTCATTTAAAGTCGAGAACTCAAAGCTCACAAGTACAACGACAACCAAGGTTGTACGTAAAATACAAATTAAGAAACCAAAAGATGACCTTCCTCAAATCACAGCTAAGAGTTCTCTTCGTGTCTCAGCTGTAATTTCCACCTCTCATCACAGAACAAGAGGAGAAAGAGGATGAACACTTGCTTTGTCGCATCGCTCCTTTCTCCCCAAACCCTCAAACATTATTCCTTTCTTCACAATTCATGTATAATACAATGGAGAACAGGAAAAAAAACCCGGAAAAGCTCAGACCAATGTGTAGTCTGAAACAGACACCTCGGCAGGCGAAGCAGAGTGGATGTAAACAAACTCGAAGCTTTCACCAGCAGGCAATGAACTGAGCCATGTGGGGAAATAACCGTTAGCATTCCCGGACTTGGTAAGGCCCCAAAAGGGGCCGTGAAGGCCTGAAATGGAGATAGCAATGTTTCTCGCGACCTTTGATGACTTATTGGTCACCACTGTGGAGTATCTGGTGTACTTTGTTCCCTTGGATTCCCAGGTTGCCGTTGCCTTCTGCTCTACTGTGAAGGGAGACGACGATTTGGAATCTGTAGTATACAAATAGTTTCGAAAGGATTAGTCATTTTATGACTGTTTTTTTTTTTTTTTTTGAAGAATTTTGAGTTCCTAATAATGATGACCAATTTCTATGTATTACTGAATTCACTGTATGCAAAAGAACCGAATACCTGCTGCAGGAATGGACTGTTTAGGCTCCTCGGTAGGATTAGGCATCGGAATTTCAACTGCAATTAATCAGAATTCAAAACCAATGCAATCAACATAACAATTCGAACAAAATGATTCATCCAAGAGAATAACTATACGAAAATCAATTTTTATATGTATATATATACCAGGAAAAAGTTGATTGTATCCACCATGACCACCACTGAGACGAGCCAAGATTCCGAGCATTGGAGCATTGTTATAAGTTGCAGGCTCAGTCTGCTCGTAATTGTCCCTCTCATCGACAAAGTTGTCGTAGGCATCAGGGCCACCAACAATGGCTCCATCCAGAAGGTTAGGGTCACTTGCCTTTCGGCTGAACCACGTGGCGTACCCACCTCTGCAGCTGACGAACGACGAGTCTCTTTTAATCGACACAATTGAGGAAGCACGGTGGTGGGTGTGGAGCGGGTAACTGCGGCCGTAACCCACCATGTAGCTGGTTGCTCTTGGATTGTCTCCCAATATGTAGTCCACCTACATCACACAACCATCCATATATATAGTACTGATTAATTTTACTTAATTTGTATCATTCACGTTAAAAGCTAGTATCTGCTAAAGTGATTATGATATCAGATTTTGTTACTTGAGATTTTGCGAAGTTGAGGATGTCGGAGGGCCAGACCGTCCCAGCAGAGCACCGAACTTTCCTACCAGATGATTGCAGATAGTCCGAGTAGACGGTAAGAAGAAATGAGGCACTCGTCACGAACTGAAGATTGTTCCACCTCTGTCGGAAAATGAGACCGCCAGGGGTCCTCTTTGCGTTCCGACTACCTTTCCCCATACACGCGCACACGAAATAGTCCGCGTTTTGTTGGAATTTCTCGAGGACCGGTGAGTGCTGTGCTGCCTTGCCTTGAAGTAGGAACTGCAAATTCATTGTTCAATTGAGTTATATATTTGCAAACAAAACTATTTTCCTATATATTAACTAGTCCTAGTTATAATTGCAGAAAATACGACTAGATTAAAGCTATGTACCTTTGCAGCGAGAACTTGCGCACCAGCGTATTTGACATCCCAACCGAACTCGGTCATGGCCCAACCGGTTCCGCCTAATGCATCACCATTTTTGCCCAAATAATCCAGATAGTAACGATTATTCGTAGCCTGGTACAACCAAGCTGCAGCCCACAAAAGCTCATCCTAAAAAAAAAGATCGGTTAATCCTGACCGTCAGATCAATGTTCCGAAATTCAGTGATAGTGTAGTTCCGTCAGATCAATGTTCCGAAATTCAGTGATAGTGTAGTTGAAAGATTTATACGTGTGTTTGTACGTACCGCGTATCCGCTGACTGAGGTATAGTATTTCTTTGCAACGGTTATGCTCCCGTCGTATTTCCCGCGGTATTTATCAGCAAATTCAAAAAGCTGTTATACAGACCAAATTTAATAGTCGGGTAGAAAATTAATATATACTCCTATTAACAGACTGCACGAATCACAAGGGAGCACGCGGTTTAATGACAAATTACAGCCTGTCATTCTCTCGAAACAATAGGGGTCAATGGTAATTTACGAGCAGAATTAAATGCTCCCACCATGTTGTGCCAAAAGCCAGATCCGCTAGTAGCGGGCCGGGGGAGTGGAGGCCGGCGCAGTCTAACACAACAACTCTTACAGAGCTAATATGCGCCTACTTGTTTAGGTTGACATTAATGTGTCAGTCAGTCTCCTAATCCTATGTTTATTTTTACGAGCATCAGGGCCGGTCCTGAGTTTTCGGGAGCCCGGAGGTCCATATAATTATATTTAGGGCCACTAATAGCAATAATTTTTTTTATGCATAAAATACGCTTTCTATATTTAAAAGAAAAATACAAATTTGAAAGCCTCTAAAATTACAAAAAATTCGGAGGTCTGAGATGCTGTTTCACCTGTCTCAAGGTGAGGGCCGGCCCTGACGAACATTGGAGTATATGCTAATTATGAATGAACGTGCAGGTTCGGAGATTGGGCTAACCTGTTCAGCGTGTCGTAGGAGCTGGCTTGAGTAGGCTGGGTCGGAACGACGGAAAATGATCGAGGCGGAAGCCATAGCTGCTGCAGTCTCTCCTGCTAGGTCTGAACCAGGGTGGTTCACATCGATCCGATAAGCTTGTCGGTTCGTTGTCATGTCCTCGGGCCGTTGCCAACAGTAATGATCAGTGGTTCCATCTCCGACCTGTAAGTTTGGTCATGAACATGTACATGAATCGAATAATTACAATTAGAAACACAATCTAAAAAAATATATATAATGTTTGTACACGTTAATTGAAGAGTGAGGAACTACTAGTTGTAACAGAGAATGATAGCAGAAAACACAGTTAAGTTCAGGGGTTAATCACCTCTCCATAAAGGACATAGGGTTCAGGGTGGGCTTTGATGAAGTAGTCAGTTCCCCACCTCACAGCTTCCATGGCATGGCCCAGCTCTCCACTTGCCGCCAATTGCTTACCATATTCAGCAATGCTCCAGCTCATCATTGTCACTGTAAATGCCATTGGCAACCCAAACTTCACATTGTCCCCTGCATCATAATACCCTCCTACTAGATCCACCTGCAAAAAACATTTATCCACATGGATTCATTAGCACGCACGTGCATTACACTTGTTGTTTGAAAATGGGGAAATAAATGGAGGTGAACATACCCCACTAGACTTGCCATCTTGAAGGCCGGAATTAGCTCTCCAAGTAACCCTCTGATTCCTAGGGAGGTAACCAGATCTCTGAGCCTCGAAGAAGAGAATGCTCTTACTCAGAGCCATCCTATAGTCATGACCACCACCACTGACTGTAGGCGATAATAATGCTAGTAACAAACCGAGAATAATCGTAGACCAAGTACTCATTGTGAGTTCAAAAGAACACAATGTTGTTGTAGTAGTTAGTTTAAGAGGAGTAGAGAAGTAGAGGAAGAAGAAGAAGAGGAATGAGATCTAGAAGAGAGGTGAGGTGGGGTGAGGTGTATTTATGCAGAGGCAGAGAGAGGAGTGGGAATGAACTGAGAAACACAGAGTGTCCAAAATGGTATTAAATGTTGTTTCATATAGAAACAATTATTGGGTAATTAAACGAATTTTTTCCCTAAATGACCCTTTTTATGAAAGTATGGACACAAACGACCTGTTTTTTTTTTAATTCCACAAACGCCCCACTCGCTTTTAGAAAAAGCGAGTGGGGTATAAACCATCACGCTTTTTCAAAAAGCGAGTCTTGGGGTTCAGAAAATTTGAAGAAGCGAAGACTCGCTTTTTGAAAAAGCGAGTTTGGTATAAACCATCACGCTTTTTCAAAAAGCGAGTCTTAGTGTTCAGAAAATAAGAAACCTAAGACTCGCTTTTTGAAAAAGCGTGATGGTTTATACTAAACTCGCTTTTTCAAAAAGCGAGTCTTGGCTTGGCGCTCATGAACACTTTTCCTCTAATCTCCATTCAGTCTTTGTTAACGAACCGTTATCCATACCAAATTAACACCTGTCACCTCAATCTTAAATGGGTCACCTCTTAGTTTTTGCTACACTAACTATATAAATCAATAATTATGGATTAGTTCATCAGATTAGCCCCATTGTTAGCCTCAATTGTACATACCCAAGCCTTCAAAAATAAGATCAATCTAATATCTCAGTGAACCTAGATGTTTGTATGCAACATTTCTCCATCTCTTAATGTATGCAACCTAGATGTTTGTAATACCTTAATGTTGTCAGTATATGTTTTCCTTGCTCAGCAATCTGTTATAGACTTGGCATTTATAATTGTTAGATTGACACTAGTTATTGTTGGATATATTAGTATATTCTCTCTATATAAATATAGCGCCTGCATATGTTTTTGGTTTTGCTGATTGAGATAAAAGTCTTGAGATTTCATAAAATTTCATAAAAGTCTTGAGATTTTGGGTTTTGCTGATTGATGCTTTCTTCTCCAATATAACGTAATATATATAGTCTAATGGGGAATAAAAATAATGATAGCAACAATAAGAATAAGATGAAGAAGGAGGAGGAGGAGAAGAAGGTGAGGCCGAGACCGAGGGAGGAGCAAATAGGTGTAGTTCGATCTGTAGTGGGCGATGATCCAAAGGAGAAGGCCAAGACTCACTTTTTGAAAAAGCGAGTGTGGTATAATCCATCACGCTTTTTCAAAAAGCGAGTCTTAGGTTTCAAATTTTCTGAGCCTTAAGACTCGCTTTTTGAAAAAGCGTGATGGTTTATACCACACTCGCTTTTTCAAAAAGCGAGTCTTCGCTTCTTCAAATTTTTTGAACCCCAAGACTCGCTTTTTGAAAAAGCGTGATGGTTTATACCACACTCGCTTTTTCAAAAAGCGAGTGGGGCGTTTGTGGAATTAAAAAAAAAACAGGTCGTTTGTGTCCATACTTTCATAAAAAGGGTCATTTAGGGAAAAAATTCTAATTAAACACCGCCCAGTAATGCTATATGTGAAAGACCTTGTCACTAAATCATTAACTCGCAGGCAACTAGTGCTGTAAATTGGACCGGTCCAGCCATATGTTTAAGCTCGGACCGTAATTCTGCTCGGACGGATTTATGTCCGGCTCAGTCCAGGTCGGACAAAATTTTTATAGTTCGGGCTCGGTTCGTTATAAAAGCTATGCTTGTTCGGACGGACCGGACTCGAACCAGACTATGTTTCCTACTTCCATGTGCAATTCAGAATAGACTAGTCAGTGATCGAGCTCGAGCTCAGTAAAGCATTGGATCTAATAATTTGTTTAAGTTCGGTTCGTATAATTTGAATCAGGCATCAGCTAGTCTCTAACAACTTTTGTTCCAGGTCTAACTATTCAGAATTTCTAATGAGAGCGTCCACAAGTGCATTACTAATTACTATGAAGAATGTAAATAAATTTCTCAGGTTTTTCTTGTCTTCTTTCTCTGTAACTGTAAGTAGTATGTACTCGGAATAAATTAACAGAAAATGGTTGGAAGGTGAGAGGAGTACATGTCATGTGCTCTGCATGTGAGACGTCGGTGGATTTTCCATTTCTTGCTTTTCTTCAAATGCAATTTGCACCGCAAACCCTATTACATTTTTAAAATTGCAGAGTTTTCGTTACTTTTTATTTTGATTTTTAGAACATAAAAGAAAGAATGATTATTTTTTACTTCTGTGAAAGTAAATACAAAAGGAGGTTATTAAGTATTTGAGCATATTTTATATGAAATGAAATCACTGCATGCATTTTGATACAATCATGAAATTAATTCTGTAAGTTGAATTTAGGATCGATCAATCGATCCTATCTAATTGTGTTCATTCAAATACTATGGCGTGCATATTGCAGCAAAAAATTTATGTTAGTCTCTCTTGAGAAGAACAAACTCAATCTTGAGCGAAGAAAAGACCACGACTTCAGTCCCTTCAATAAAATCATTATGTAGTAAATTAACAAAACCTAAAGTCATTTCACGTGTTTCCTTCCGGTTTACATACTACTGTATCAGAGTGAATGTGATCTCCACCGGACATACGTAAGCAATAGTGCAATGTATGAGCAAATATAGGGTCTTCTCTATAAAATACCACACTCACACAAAAAGATACAAATTAATTTATTGCATAGCTCATAGATGGCAACAAATATACTAACAAATAAGTAGATATAACAAAAGAGTAGCATTCAATTAATGGTGAGATGCCATTTAGGCTCTCAGCATCTTCAATAAGGTTATCCCATTGGCCAGTAGCCAGCTATGCACAGCATATATGCCATACCTACATGTCTTTATTCTTAATACCAAGAGGTTGTTAGTTGATACCATTATTGGGAATTTGAGAAAGAAAGGTAGTAATAAAGGAATGTCGATCTCTCTATGCAATGAGAAACTTTTACAGTTTGCACCCTCAACTTATAATTTGTTTATATAAAGGGGGCAATCCTGTTGGACTGTTTTTTTTGAGTCGAGTCCCATTGGACTGTTAGCTTTGTAAATTGCATGATTCACACTTTGTTTAGTTACTTTCGCAATTTCGGAATTATGCCCTTGTTAAATGGAAAAGGGCATAATTACACTTTTAACTACTAATTAATCTCTAATATCTAATCTAATCTAATATTATAATGGGGAGAAGGCTATTGTCATTTTGTCTGATTCCGAGCTTGGTACAAATGGCTGTGTGATTCCGTTCGGTCTGATTTACAGTCCTAGTTACGACGCTTGATACCACGCTCGATGGAGTTGTCTTCTTCGTGTCGCCTTCTTTTGTCATGGTGACTGGCTAGGTTTAAAGAAAATATTTGGTGAATTTTTCTTTTTCCTTATTAGTCTAGTAACGGGGCATCACCCTTTATATACAAGATATTACAACAATAAGCTGTTTAAATTCCTATACTGAAATGTTCAACAAGAATAACAGATAATATATAATGTATCTTATCTGATAGAAAGAGTAAATTAATACGTGTAAAGTACTAACAAACATTTGATGGACTTGAAAACCTTTTCCCAGATGTTACATGGCATGCACATGCATGATCCATAGGTCACATGAAAGATAATCATCACAAATTCGTTTATAAGTATCTTAATAAATACGAGGATTTTGTGAAGTACATTAGGGAGCTTTGTCAAAAGTAAACAGTACATCTTTAATTACTAATTAAGGGTTGGGAAAACGACAAAAAAGAACAAGCATCTTCATTCTTTCACATAGATTAATTTACCTTTGTTAACATACTACTTGATGATGCTTATTTTGGGCTGTGTAAGCAGCATGTGTGAGTTCTTGTAATTTATAAAGAGAAAATTATAGTACTGACGTCGGTTCATACCTGGAGAGTATGACCAGCTCAGAAGTAGCAACAGAGAGATAGAGATCAGGTGCTCGGCTCGGATCCAGTAGCTCGGCTTGGATCTTTGATGCTCTGCTCGGATTCAGTAGCTCGGCTCGGCCTTTTGTACCTGCACACTGCCTAGAAACACCGGGAGAAGTTCGGCGACAGACCCTCCGACGATCTAGTCAGTCACTGAGAAAGCAACAGTAGTTAGGGTTCAGGTGGAAAAAAGTTTATTACCTTCAGAAGTGAGGATGGGGTCTGGTATTTATAGGCAGGGGTAAACGGGTCTAGGACCCTAACGGACCGGGTCGAACCCGTTCGCTTGCGAGGCTGAATGGGCTGAAGCCCATTTGACTCGTTTGACTAGATGATCACAAAAGAGTGAAGTCTGAAGAGATCTGGTGGTCCAGATGGGGCCACGTCACTTACCCCATATCACTACTATTTCAAACTGATTCTTTTAACAACTAATACCGATAGAAATATATGTATTTTAGGTGCTAATAAATCAAATGTAAATTAAAGAAGTTAGCCTTATAGTTAACCCTCACATTCACAACATTTACTACCAAATAACCTAGCTAGCTATCTTCACAACATTTGTTTACTTTAATTTCTAGGACCGTTCATACTTTGGTTAAAATCGATTACCGATCCGAACCGAATCGAAATTTACCAATTTGGTTCGGTTTTGATCCAAACCGAAGTTTTTTTAAAGAGTTCGGTTCGGTTTTTGGTTGGCTTCTAAATAAACTGAACTGAACAAAAAACCGAACTTTTTTTGGACCAAAATAAATTATACCCCTAGGTTCCATTTCAAACTAAGCTGCTATGCAAGTGCACTTCCAGCTAATAGTAGCATACCTGACTGTGTGTGTGAAATCAAAATGAAATCAAAATACTACCAAGGCTATGTGTGAAATATGAATCCTGATTTAGGGTGAATTATTTTAAGTGAAGAATAGATTATTACCATGTGAGCCACGCTCATGTGTACCCTAATAAGACGGTGGTTCAATCTTCAACTTCTCAAATGGAGGACCAACAACATTTTCATTCTGAGATAGTCTGAGGGATGAGAGCGAAAAACATGAATATTTCTGACTCATCTGCCACTCTTCTGAGCCATAGTAGAAAATTAGTATGTACTAAAATTTCTGTTAGTTCGGTTATTAACCGAACCGAACCGATAAAATTCGGTTCGGTTCAAACCAAATTGTATCAGTTTCGGTTCGGATTTCGGTTTCAAATATACCAAATCGAAAATTTCGGTTCGGTTCGATTTAGCACCGATGAACAGCCCTATTAATTTCTAGTTAATTAATTAGCACTTCGTATAAATATGCTCCCTTATCATTGCTTGACAAATGGCTATGCTAGCACCACAATATAATACCCCACCAACTCCTAAGTACTAAATCATACTTTATACAGGAACTCCATTAACTATTCATCCCTAATCTTATCTTAAGTGCCTTCATAATTAACTAATCTCTAATTAACCCTACTTTTTTTTGCGTTCAAATTTAACCCCCATTTATTGTGCTGTTAGGGCTTATGCATGTGCATGGGGTGAAAAGATGGGACTCGTGGAGGTTCGTGAGCGAAGCGGCCGGCTTTCAAGTCGGTGACGTGTTGATTGCACGTGCAAATGCAGCGCTGGATTTTTGCCGTGGAACGTGGTGGGGTCCAGGCGAGTTTTGTCATCCTATGCACGAGGGAACACGTGACGTGTGGGAGTTGATGATGGGGCACCCGCATGGTGCCAAGTGTCATGATGTGGGATGCCAGTTCAGGGTAGCACGTGCCGAGTGGGACCCATATTCCGGTAGTCACGGAAATCAGCCCCCCCTTTTTTTGTCTTGGTTAGTTAATATCACAACAAACAAAGCAATCTCGACCGTCGATGTCGATTCCAAACAGCTAACTATTTAATTGAAAATCATAAATAACCTCAAAAGTCAAACAAACCATCATCCTCAACCCAACTTCACATGAACAAGCAGATTACCATGGCTAATTACATCAACTAATCTTCTTTAATACTCCACAAAAATTTAAAAAAGGGCCAAAATGCAAAATGCAAGAAGATTATACACACCTCTAAGATTGGAGTTTTTAAATCTCCACACCTAAGCATAATTAAGTAAACTAACAATTTGCACGTACGATACACGTTCTTTTTTTTCTTAAGCTTCTGCATTTTTCTTTTAAAAAAAACAGAAAATATACGATGTAGTGTAGCATTAAATCTAAGACTTCTTATTACCAACTACAACTCAGTGGTTACTTCTTACAAATTATTCATAATAGTACAAACTTTTATTTTATATAAATGACATTTTCAGTCATAAATAAAATTAAGCTTTGAGAGTATTATGATAACTGACAATAATTGAGTAAATAGATCGTTAATATAACTCACTTAAAAATGTGTGGTTGAAATTAGATCAATCAAGTTGGTTTGTTTACAACTCCAACTCTCCATATCTCCCATTATAGTATACTAGTAATTTACACGTGCGATGCACGTCTTAATAAATATAGTTTTTTAAAATAAAAATTTAGACATAATCTGGATTTGAACTTAGAACCTCCTTTATAATAGTTATGCACGTGTATTGCACGGGTTGGTAGATTGAGAAAACATTTACAAATGACAGTAAGGCCTTCTCCCATTATAATATTAGAGATAGGGGTATTTCTTAGTTTTTAAAAATAGTGGGGGTATATATTTGCTAAAATATCCCTTTTTTAGGGGCTGCACGTGCATCACACGGGTATGTTAGGTGGATTTAGTTTGGCCGTATATTGCACGGGTTTGCTCAGTTACAAAATTAGGGTTTGTTTGTTTACAACCCCAACTCTCCCATTAAAATAGTACTAGTATCATGCACGTGCGATGCACGTGGAGGAAGAAGGAAAAAGACAAAAAAAAACCTACCAACACGTGTGCTGCACGTGTTGACTAACATACAAAAAACAATAAAAAATTGTTAATTTGTTTGGAACCCCATCTCTCCCATTATAATAGTTATAGATATATACATGTGTGATGCACGACTTAATAGATATAGTTTTTAGAGGTAAAATTTGGACATAGTCTGGGCTTGAATCTAAGATCTTCTTTATAATAGTCATACACGAACGATACACATATCTGTTTATTTACAAATGACAACTCTAACTCTCACATTATAATATTTAAATATTAGAGAATAGAGATAGAGATTAGAGATTAAAGAACTAATGGTCAAGATTGCTGAAACCAACCAAACATAATCAATAATTCCATATAACATCCTAAAGCACCAGATGCAAAACAAAATATCAGAAAACTGCACCATTCACATTCTTGCAAAGATTAACCTTATGAAGGCTGCGTACCTACAGTAGACCATCACATAGCTAACTAAGATTAATCAAAATGATCAACTCATATTGCTAGTCAATTTCTTCTATATCTGTTTCTTCTACTTGCCGTGTTTTACAAACTTCTATCTCCAAACATCTCTAATACTACAATATCTCTAATACTACAATGAAGAGTTGAGATTGTCAATTTTAGACGATCAATTATCTAAACTTAACCATTCATTTTTAAGTGACAATTATATTAACCATTTATTTACTCAATTATTGTTACTTACCATAACACCGTCAAAGTTCAAATTTATTTACCACATAATTATTTACAAAAATGTCACCCATATAAAATTAAAGTTTGTGCCACTAGAGGTTATTTGGAAAGAGTGTATGAGTAGGGCTGCAATCGAGCCGAGCCGAGCCGAATATCTTCAAGCTCAAGCTCGGCTCGTTAAGGAATCGAGCTCAGTTCGAACTGAACTTTGACCGAATTCGAGCCGAATATCTCGCAAGCTTAGCCTAAAATTTTAAAAAAAACCCAAGTTCGAGCTCGGCTCGTTAAGCTATTGAGCTCGATTTTCGAGCTTGAGCTCGGCTCGAGTCGAGCTTTGATCGAGAGCTTTGACCGAGCTCGAGCCGAATAGCTCGATTCCTTTGCAGCCCTATGTATGAGTAAAGAGATAACTCAGATTTGAGGCCAGACTACGTCTTATTATATTTTACTTCTACAAAAAATTAAGTTTATTAGGAATTGCATCGGACGAGCAGATTACTAGCATAACTAAAATAAAATAAATAAAATAAAAACATCTCATATAGAAGATACTTGGCACAATAAATTTACTTAATACTAATACAAGTAAAACCAAATCAGTAATATCTTAATCCTTCCAACTATCCTTGCTAAATTTCCTCGAGGCAAGGCCTTTAGATGACGGAGTTAAAACAGGCATCGAGGGAGTCACAGGCGCCTCCTCATCATCCCAATCGTCTGCCCAGCTGTTATCCCAACCATCACCATCACCCCCGTCCTTCCCACTGGTCGATACAGGTAATCCAACATCCAACTGTTGATACCTCGACCCCCCTTCCGCTTTAATCCTCCAGAATCTTACGCACGACAAAGCCAAACCCACGACTAGGACTGCAGCCAGAATGGCGAGCATAAAAGAGGAGCGAATTGAGAGGCGGCCCAAGCGTGATCCAGGTAGAGCTGAAATTTCACTCTTTGTAGAAGTATCGGAAACTATATTCTGGAAGTTGAGGCTGCAGATTCCTTCTCCTGCTTTTAGAATTATTACCGTCTCATTTCCACCGTCCTTTACTGAAACTTTCACCTGAATCACAAAGTGCATAATAGGAATATGGATATATAGATTCAGGTTCAGAACATAGTAATGCTTGTTCTGTTTCTAAACATCTTTATGGAGAATGCATGAAAATTCAAGTAATATTGACAAGGCAGAATTCAAATGATAGTGCAAAAGCTTTCCTTGCTTGGCTCATGGCATTTTGACATTATTCATTTTTTTAAAGGAAGTATAAGCTTCATTAGACAGAAGAAGAAGAAAAAAAACTCTCAATTAACCACACTACATAGTTGACGAATTTGGATCCTCTCTGAGTCGTCTTAAAAAATAGCAGAACATAATTATCTTCTAAGGCACTAAAACCTTTGTATGAACCAGCATGGGAGACTTGTGGGGAACCAGAAAATATATAAGTTACTTTACTAATATAACGGTGTTAATTATACACTTACATAAGTTATATCCCTCCAATTCATATTTCCACTGCTTATAATTATAATAAACTCTGAAATCAGGGATTATTACGAACTATCTTTTACAAGATTTCCAAAAGTGATAAACAAATTTGGTTAGATATCTATATAAATTAAGAATACTACTGCAGCCAGAAATAAACCATAGTATTAAAAATAAATGATATTTGAATTCAATTATCCATACATTTAAATAAGCCAAATAAGTCTACTTAACATATTACATTTTGTCAAACTGCTGCATTCATTGATCATTAGTAGGCTAAATATAAAAAAAGCACACAGTTTTGGGCCAGTTTTTAAAAAGTACACTAAGGTTTTTTTGTTTAAAAAAAAGACACAAAATTTCAAAAAACTCCATTGAGGGTTAGTTAGGGTTAGGGTTAGTTCGGGGGGGTTTATTTAAACATCTGATTAGTTAAGTGATTTTTTTTTAACACAAATAAAAGATGAATTTGGTTTTTTTAAACACAAATGAAAGATGAAAGTGGTCTTTTTAAACCCTATCCTAACCCTAACCCTAACTAACCCAGTGGAGTTTTTTGAAGCTTTGTGTCCTTTTTTTAAACAAAAAAAATCTTAGTGTACTTTTTTTAAACTGGCCCAAAACTTTGTGTATTTTTTTTATATTTAGCCTCATTAGTAATATAAATGGAACAAACATGTAGCGCACAGAAATTTATATGCAGTGGGTAGTTTTTTTTTTTTGAGTTGAATATGCAGTGGGTAGTTAGCAGACCAGAAACTGGCATACTGGTTGCTCTCTCTCTCTCTCTCTCTCTCTCTCTCTCTCTTTATATATATATATATATATATATAACTGATTAATAGCTATGTAACTTACGAGCTAATTGTTGTTGTTGTTGTTGTTGTTTTAATACAAAATGGATCTAAATCAAATTCAAATATTTAAAATATAATTTTACACCCCCTTCAGACAAATTACTAATTCAGCTAATTTGCAGATGGGCACAGTATGTTACATAAAAATGTGGTTGTTAATCTAGCTTACATGACCTGTAAAGTAATCGTCCCTGCTTAAATCCGAGAATCCCAAGCAAATGACAATCTTTCCTAGTCATTGCTGAATGAATCGGTAACCAAATCATGCACAATGTTCACACAATACCTACAAAATACGCAATCATGACATACACACACACAGCATGAGATTTTCAAGGAACTCAACATCTATTAATGACCTATTTCTACCACAAATATTCAATCAATGAGCCACGTGGAACCATTTACACACATAGAGACATTCCCGCACAGGGAGAGAGAGAGAGGTGCAGGGAGGGGCAAGAGATTTTGGTGAAATTAAACATCTACTAATAACGCGATTCTATCACCATAACTTCTAGCTAAGAGCCACGTTGAACCATTTTCACATGGCATGATGAAACTGATAAAATGTGCACTACCTAATTTCCTGAGGGACAACCCGCATGAGCACTTAATAAGGTGAACATGGAGAATATAGCATTAAACATGCAGCATGTTGAAAAGAATTTTAAAATATACTCAGAAATGTTTCCAAGAGGAAACGATAAACTGATTAATAATACAAGACTATATATGCCATTAATTTTTAACTAGAGGTGTTAAATTTTTTAGGCAACTTGCAGAAAATCTCCTATATAAGTTGATTACTATTTACAGGAAACACTTAAAACTCTCCTAATCTATCCAACTTGAAATCTTGAATCCTTACTCAGTTTTAATCCGACTAGACTATCAATGATAACTATTCAATAATCAAATAATATTTTCTCTAATCACTATGTTTCTAGCTTGTCCAACCTAGTCTAAGTGATCATACTAACAGAATTTATTCGATATCTATCACTATTTCCCTACTTTTTTTCTTCTTTTTATTCTGTTATTTCATCTTACTCTCCACCTCTCTTCTATGCTGATTTAATCTGTTGTTTTTCCCATACTAACTGAATTTATTAGATATCTATCACTTTTTCCTCTTTTTTTTTTCTTCTTTTTATTCTGTTATTTCATCTTACTCTCTACCTCTCTTCTATGCAGATTTAATCTACTTCGGCTACCGTTCCTGTCATCCTCTTTTGATCGCTTCATTTTGGCGGTTTTGTGTACAGGATCTTATCTCGGTGTTGCGTCTAGTGCACCGATTCTCTAGCTCAGTTTATGATGTTCTAGATTTTGGGTTCCAGCCTTGGTTGCTGCTTCTTTTTAATGTTTTGTTGTTGATATACTTATATGCTCTATTTTCTCTACTCTTGTTTGCTCTGTTCCTTTAGCTGTCTGCTCTGTCATCTCATGTTATTATCCTCCCCTCTTTTAATGATTAAGTTACTCTGGTGTTATGACGGTTTTCCTCTTCTCTCATGGCTATGTTGTTATTGATCTTTTGAGGTTTTCACCTCCCAGGTTATTATCTATTCAGGTGGTGTTTTATTTCAATTTGCTGGGCAGGCTCCAGTGACTCTTCTTGTGTGGCGCAGCTGTTGTCTGTGCTTTTGGCGCGGCTGCGGACTGAGTTGGTTGCTGGCTTTCTGGTTTCCAGCTGCGCTGTTGTCAGTGCCTGCAGTTACTCGTGTCCAGCTCAGTCTTGTTGTTGCTCCTACCACTGGCCTTGTCTATCTCTTGTCTATCTCTGTGCCTCTTGCATTCTACTTTTAGTGTTCACATTTCGCTGTCTGTATATGATTATTGTTTTGGTATTAGGCAATTATCTTAATTGCTTTTTACTTTTTGTTTGGGGTTGTTCATTCTGTTCTTATTCGGCCTGTGTCTTACACCTTGTAATATTGTTCATTGTACGCTACTCTATTAATATATCTTGTTGGGGCTAGGGTCTTATGACTCTTATCCTTTATATCAAAAACAAAAACAAAAACAAATCTAGTCTAAGTGAAGAAAAGTGTACAGAGACTCTAAAATATTTCCAAATCTCATTAGAGGCACACTGAGATCAGGCCCTTCCTTCACTACATACCAACTAGTGCTTACATTCATACAATTTAAGCTTTCATCACAAGAGTTTTCTATAAGATGTTTATAATTTCCATGGAACCCAACTCCATAGGACTGGTTGAAGGTCTTAATGAAAGATATCACAGCAAATTGGCAGTTAGGTAAATTCACAAAATAATAATTAATAATTATATGCAGTGTTGAAAATGTCTCAAACTGCTCACATCCAATGATTCTCATCCAAGGCATGCCATTCATAGAAAGCTTCTATGTCAATGCCATCCAAATTTGGTTCTTAATTCACGCTTCTTTAAATTCATTCATCCTTGTCAAATGCAGGTAGACAAAAAAAAAATCTAAACCATATTCTAGCTAACTAATTGCTTGCTTTTTCTGTATGAGAACTTTCAACTATTAATAGGGAAACAACAATATTTTTGTGAGGGATCATTCGTGAAGTGAAGGGGGAAACTTTTTTTCTGAAAATTAAAATTTATAATTACACAAATGCCTAGCTATTATTGGAACATTGAGATTTCAGATACTGGTATTATGATAGTAAATATGATATAAGTATTTGCAGGATTTCGAAATAATAGGGAAGGTATCTTAAAAATCACCTCTTTGTCTTCTTGCGCTTTAAGTTGAACTGTCTCAAATTCTAAACTGACAAACTCAGAGTCAGGAGCATGAATGGTTACATCCAAGGGTCCAGTGCCTTTGTTCTGAATCAAAAGTGAAAGATCTAGTGAATCTGTTCAAGAAAATCGACAATAAAGTGAGTAATTCTCCAATGCTTCTAATTAAATACATAATACATTGTAAGGGCTGTTTAAAAACTATAAACGCTCCAGTAAGGAAAACAGAGGATAGGGCTGCCATGCTTTGAATGAAGTAACTAGTTAAATCCGTTAACGAAAAATTAATTGAATTGTTTCTTGTCCCATTTGGACTTTTCACAAGCATTATCAAAAAAATCAGCATAGAGTATCCACCAGATATTATTGATACAAATACGAGAATATTTTTAAAGTATTTCAGATCAAATTGAATGCTTAAGATTTTGCATCAGTAACTCCCACAGTCAGATTAGTTACTGAAGTCAATGTTGCAAACTGCCTAGTAGACTTAATTGTATCAATAGGACATGCTCCATTGTTCTTTGGGATTTGCCTATGTTTTTGTCTATCTGGAAATTTATTGGATTTTTTTACTAGTTTAGAACCACCATCTGTATGCATAGTTTTCAACAGAATGAGACTGAACTTCCATATCTGGCACAGATATTGAATTGGATCCAGACCATCAGGTCTAATCCTCTGCTACTGCTAAAGCTGCATGCCGTAACATCACTCGACTATGGAGGTTTTTTTTTCTTTTTTTTTTCTTTTTTGTAAGAGATATAACAAAGGATTAAGTCTTTATAAGATTAACTAGGTTCAAACAGGTCTAGAACAAAAGGCAACATGAGGTGAATAGGTGATAGTGGAAAAGAGGAATTCATTTAGGAACCAATTGAGACCAAACCTGATCAATAACCTCGGCCTGGGTCAAAAACATTCTCCATACATGTCATTATGATTGGATTAACATAGAGACAGCCTATAGTGGCGTAATTAAAAACATGTTTTGGTTAATTCAACTGAACACTGGAGCTAGGAATTCAATTGAGGTATGAAATATAAGTATATAATTGGAGTTTGAGAGATCTAAAGTCCTACGCATTCACCTAATGAGTAGTGACAGGTATATTCATTGAAACTTGGGGAATAAAGAGTTTCAATTTCTAGACACATAAAGTATTTAACCAATCTTGGTCTATTGCTAACTTCTACGATGAAAGAGATCACAGCAGTCACTATTGACCATTTGACCTGTTGACTGCCTAATTTGCTAAATTCAAACAACAACATGGATAAACAAGATCAGGTAACACTTTTGTTTTGTTTTGTTTTTATTTTTTGGGGAGAACAAGATCAGGTGACTTATGGATAGGATAATGAGATGCATTAACTTCAGACCCATTTTTTAAAGCTTAATTAATCGTACCAAAAATGGATCTGTATAAGGTAATTAAGAGAGGGGAACGGAACTAGTGTATACTAAGGTAGAATGAGTATTGTTATAATTGGCGTGTGAATCCATTCATGAATAAGTATCAATAAATGGGTAGAGTGATTCAGTTTCCAGTCTAGGAAACTTTTACTTGTTAGCATTCTATCTTCATATTTCATTCCAAAAAAATTATTGCATATCAATAATCAATCATTGTGGAAGTTATTTTACCATTTTCATTGTATGGATTCAACACTGACCAATCCAATACTAATTGTTTATATATATATATATATATATATATATATATATATCATAACCAGTAATATATCAATGGTCCGTGAACTAATGCTTATTGCTTCTTTAAGATAGTAATGTAGCATAACTTAAATATTTCCATGTCAAATCAAGCACTGCAACTTTTCTTAATTTATGTATAAATTGTCACTCTGGCAATTAGTTACATGAAGTATCTACTAAACATAGTGTGACTGGTTATTTAGTACTCCCTCCGTTCAAAAATATAAGTCATTCTAGCTCTCTTTTTTCCCACGATATAAGTCGCTTTAGGTTTTCAAGATATATGTCTTGTCCCTTCATATTAATAAATTAATAGATGTCCTGTCCATTGATTAATAGGACAAGTGACTTACAATTTTACCATTGTCTATTCATATTACAATAGAGAATGATAAGTAGTAAGAGAGGAGGGTAAGTATTACATTTTACAACATTCTTAAAGATCCATCAATCAATTATAATCTAATCTAATACTCATACACAATCCTAGGTTGTTCGTAAATAGTCGTATAGAAACCTAGAATGACTTATATTTTGGAACGGAAGGAGTATTAAAGTCGTTTCATACATTATTGATAATTACAACTGATCAGCTTAAGCTTTGGGTAAAGTGAATCATGTCTCGATCTCTTCGGTTCAAACCTAACCATTGTCAATTAAAATCATATATACTCTATTCAAACGAGTTATATTTCCACATGGCCCAAAGGCGCCACGATAGGATGACGGTTACATCTTGCCTCGCACAAAATGTCGGTCCATATCATCATTCTCAAATCTAAAATGAGCCATCTTTCCACGTCACGCAGAGGCTCAACCCCGAGAAGGGTCAAGCTTGCATCATACACAATATCGGCCAACAATTTGATCATCTTAATCTCTCCACTAACAAGCACAAGCACAAACATACCACCACCACCACAACGCGATCCAAAATTCTTAAATATCAAATATCTAGCATTATGTCAAGCACGTGTCCCATTCGACAATTCCACCAAACAAAAGTGTATGTGCTTCATAAATGCGTCTTCAACATTGTAAACAACCACAAAGCTTGAAATTACTTTTACCTTTCCCCGAAACCCGCAAGCAAGCAACAAGCTTGCTCTTGTCCACAATGCACTTGTTCGACGGATCGCACTCCACCACACGAGTTTTCTTCTCATCCGAACTCCCTTTCTCCTCCTTCTCCTCCTCCTCCTTAGGCTTCAACTCCTCCGATTCCTCGCCTTTCTTCTTCTTCTTCCTCAAATCCTCATACTCTTTCTGATCTCCAACCAAACTCGCCGCATCCGTTCCATTTCCATTGTTCACTGCCAGATTCGCAGCTTGCTTCGCATCGTTCTGATTCAGGAAGCATCATACATGATCAAATAAAGTCAATTGACAAAGAAGTTTGAATTGAAGCAGTGGCTTACTTCGATTCCGACGACGGAGTGATGAAGGAAGAAGAGGAGGGCGATCAAGAAGAGCAGCTTCTTCATTGCTTCTGAAACCCTAACTTAGACCGAATCTTCGAATCATTGACCTAGCGAATCAAGATTGGAGTAAGAAGCTGGGATCGAATCGGATCGGATTCGATTCATGAAGAAGGAGAGAGGCTTTCAGATTCGGTGGGGTGTGTGCTTTAAGATTCGTGCATGGCTGAGTTGGAAGTGGAGGAGAAAGCCTTTTTACAGTGGGTTCCAACAACGACGAACTCTGCTAGAGCGGCGGAATAAATATATGGTAAGTGATCCTCGGAGCATCTCCAATACATGTAACAATAGCGTCTTATATTTGAGAAACTAATTTGGCAACTGCTAAATATAGCATACGATCGAAGATGTTTCGTCTCAAATTTTGTTTCAGAGATCGGCCGCATCATCTTATTTTGTCTTAGGATTTTTTTTATATATATATATAGAAATTATTGGACGGTACATGATGTACCGTTCAAAAAAAAAAAAAAAAAAACAATTGAAGAGTACGGACACAATATGTTGTACAGTCCGAAGCAATTTTTTTCTTAGACGGGACATGTCCCGTCTTTGCCATCTGCATGGTTTAAGACATTAATCTCATGATTAATGATGATTAATGATTAAGAGTAATGCTACATCCACTACCAATTTCACTATATTTCTCTTCATTATCTTGGGTGGCACACTCTAATAAGTAGGAAAAGATAGAGTAGGTGGGGGAACTCTCCAATAGGAATAAGCCTCCTAAGGTAGTGAAGAGAATGGTAGTAAAATTGGTAGTGGCTGAAGCATTACTCAATGATTAATGATCAATGTCGTAATCTAGCTCATTTATGGTCTAATTTAATATTTAATTTAATAACTAATACCTAATTTAATCATTTTGCAAATATTTTTACAAAAGAAACAGAGAGAACAACATGTTTCGTCCCATCATCTTTTTTAATTGTTTTCTCAAATTATAGCAAAACAATGACGGTAGCAAAACACTCAGTTTGTCATTTGCTATTTTGCCAAATTGCCAAAATAACAAAAAAGTCTATGGATGCTCTTAGAATCCGATTATAGGACGGTTTTATAACCGTTTGATAGGATGGGCGAGAATCGTGAAGTTTCCACCGTATGTCCGATCGTAGCAGATCGGTTATCGGGTCTCGTCTAAAGGCCCAAACTATTAATGGGCTGAAGACCCTTCTGGATGCTTCAATGGGCCTAATATTTCTATAACTGAAGATGAATAATATTTAAAAATAACAATTTAAGATTTTTTTACCAATGAAGAAGAGAGTTGATTGCAAGTATCTTGCAATTCAATAGATCACTCCAGAAGTCACACACACACACAAATTAAGATGAATTTCTTAAATTTTGGAACTTGGTTCTCACTTTTTGTCGATGTTTGCAGCTGATTTTCATCTCGACAATTCTTCCAGCGTAATCAATTTGTGTACGAAAGGAGGTGGTTGTTAGAGCTGGTATCGGGTCCTCCACGACCTGGAGCCGGACTCAATACCTCTAAAATTAGACCCGGACCCGGACCCACACCTGCAAGAACCGGATCCGGATCTTAGTTAAGAAAATTTACCCATCGGATTCGGTAGCGGAGAATAAATATTTGCACACAAGTATTTTGCACCCGGTATACTACCGTTCCAACAATTTTTGCACTTAAGTACATGAATAAATATTATATTTACACATCTATAATCACCAATTACTATTTATATGTATATCCCTATAACACTGTTATTCAAATTTCGTATTTTTTAAGATATTTTTTAACTGGATCGGATCCGGATCGGTTCTATTTTGAGCAGACCTGAACCTTGGTCCGAAAGTGCATCGGACCTTATTTTAGGACCCGGACCTGGACCCGTATACATCGGGTCGGTTCTAGTCCAATATCGGATCTGGGTCGGATCCGAATATTGGGCAAATGTCACCATGCTAGTGGTTGTTGGTCGGCCACCCCGCCTTTGAAAAGGGGAACAAAACAAATTTAACCACCTCTCAAACTTAACGATCACCATTGCCAACATGAATACAATAGAATACATACAACAAAGTGTCACAATTCCACAATTTATTTTAATCACGAAATACGTTGACATTATATATAGAATCATAGAATTATATTATTTTTCTTGATAATTATTGTAGCCAAATGTTAGATGTAAGTAGTTATTAGTTAGCATGTCACCTCTGCCAAATATTGTGACATACATAATGTTTTAAAAGTCAAGAGCAATTGACAATGTTGTCACATCAATGATATCTACCATGCAACCACCATATCTCCAAAAACAGAAAGAACGTGGTACAGATCCACTCCTAGGAGCATCTTTAATCGGTCCAAGTTAAATTTTCTATATTTAGTTTTTAAAAATAAAAATTTTGAGTTAAAGCTGTAGTCGTTCAAATTTAAATTTTGAATAAATGGTAGATGATATATCATTTATTGAATCTTAGCTATTGATTCCCTCAATTGATTATTTGTATATAAAAAACTGTACTCATATGAACACATAACAATTCATATAGATCCATTCCATCAGAGCCCTTGGTCATAAAATTCACACCAATTACAAATGTAATATATATGCATAAAAAATTCTATAGACCCTATTCCATATAAATTTTCTTCATAAGCATGGGGAGATTTCTCTTGGAAGTCATTTCATCGAAGTTTATATATATATAAGTCATTTCATCTTGTCTCAAAAGTTTATATATATATATATATATATATATATATATATATAAATTACAAAGAAAGCTATCAAGTGGCTCTCATGCAATCTTCTCTAAAATCAATGGCCTAGATTGATTCTCACAAAACATGTTTTCCTGCCCAAAAAATTCAAACCCCAAAATTAAAATTTTCCCACCAAAACTAAAAAACTCATTACTTTATTACTATCTCTCTCCTCTCTTCACTTTTTCATATTTCTTTCTCTCGCTCTCTCTCTCCCATTCTTTCTTAACTTATTTAGAAATTTAGATTTTAAGATTTCAGGTTTGTAAAATTTTCAGAATTTTTATGCTTTTTTATTGCACATGTTATATTGAAAATAGCAAATATTTCTTTAAAAATGTTTTTTTTTGACTGGTTATCTCTTCAACAAGTTAAATTTTATTATTTTCCACCGTTAAAGTTTTAAGAAGTTGGATTTTACACCCTCATTTATAATTATTTTTCAACATATACTAATAGAAATATAGACTTTTATTTACAACTAATTATTGTCATATTATTCAAACTTGAACTACATAATTGTTATTTTACTGTTTACAGAGCTTTTCGTGTGCTATATCGTTCCGATGACGTACCGTAGGCATGTGTACACGGGCAAATCTAGTATATATATATATATAATTTGATCGAACGCAGTATGATATTGTGTCATACAAATTTATTATTTTTTTTTTAAAAATTAAATTTGATTGGAGGCAAGGTTGCGTTCGACAATTTTTTAAAAAAAATAAAAACAAAAAGAATGATTAAATTATACGACAGACGCAAGATAAACTTCGGATTCCTAAATTTGGGAAATTTCTATATTGCCTCTCAAATATGGACGGGCATTGTTCCTCAAAATCCAAATTTCACAAATACAGAGAACAACTACAGCAGTTTTTCCCTATATTTTCCAAAAGTTGAAAAATATAGAGAACGACTACAGATTTATTCGTTTTTTTTAAACGGTTATTTCCTCGATATTATGGATTATTGCTCTACTGTTTTAAATGATGTTTTTTACTACAGATTACAGTATTTTACAGAGAGTTATAATTTATTTACAATAGATTTTTAATTGTATTCTTATGACCTTATTAAGTGAGTTATATGTGTTTTCAAAAGAATTGATGTTTTGGTGACATTCTACGACTTATAAATGTGATTTTCTGTTATTTGATGGGTTTAATATTTTATTTGAATTCTGGAATTTCACGAGTACATTAAATAAATTAGGATTTTGTCATTTTCTTATTATAAAAGTGTTGATAATGGATTTATAAGTTTTATTATAAGTTTTGGTATTGATGGTTGAGTTATTAGTCTTTAGAGATTGAGTGGGGTCTTAGCTACCGACGGTTGAGATTTTGGTTGATGTTTAGTTGAGTGAAGTCCGGTAGGGTACACCAACTCTAAGAGATTCGAAATCTATTAAACAATTAATTAACTTAACAAGATAAGGACAGACACTAGGTGGTGATATGATGAAATGGGAACATGGGTTATGGATCTCAGTATGGCCTGTGGTGTGAGATAATCCCCGGAATTATCGAGGTGTGAGTGAAATAGTCTCCGAAATTATCGGGGTCGAGGCAACACTCATGGGGTATTCGTGTGATGAGGCGCCACAGCTTGCGGAGTGGGGTATTCTCGAAGATTCCCAGGTATGAGTGAAATAGTCTCCGAAATTATCTATGATAGAGATTGACCTCCGGAATTATCGAGGCATGGGCTAGTACTCACAGTTTATCTAGATCTCATAGTAGTCATCGTAGTAGGAATAGTTGCATAACAGGGGATTAAACCTTATCAAGTGGAGAACGATAAGGATTTGCACCGGACCTATGTATAGTGGGATGCATAGAATCTGACAAGTATGCATTAGAGAGTCAGTATATAGCATTGGTGTTTTCTTGACTTGGTTTAATGTGTGTTGTTTTCTGTTTTTCCTACACTCGACACTTAGTCTAGTTTTACTTGATATTTTCATGTTTTATTTATTGTTATTTCTTATTTTATTTATTCTTGCTGTTAATACATATTATTTATGACTCTATTCCTTATGTTTTATTTATGTTGTATTTCTTTTATGTCACTCATACCGTTATGGCTGATCCCTGTAGTTTTGGGGGTTAGGGTTATCTCTACTCTTATGTTTTATAGGTAGGTGCCTATAGTATTGGGATTTGAATGCATGAGATAGAATGATGGTATGGGGTATGGCTTATGTAAATTGTAAAAGAATGTGTTGTAAAAGATGGAATTTGTAATTCAAGGTTTTTAATTTTCCGCAGTGCTTTGTAAAAAATTAATGTAATAAAAGTTGAAAATTTTTCTCTATGTTTGGCTATGTTTACTATTACAAATGAAGTTGATGCTGGAAATTGTGTCACTTATTTCTGAGATATTATATTGAAAATTCGGAGCACTACAATTGGGTTGTGGCTCTTTTCTGACTCCTTGATGTACTCCGTTATCTTCTTCACCACCTTCCCTCTCAAATAAAAACTAATCAACATCAGAAACACATTGAGGGAACAATAATTGATAATAAGCTATATCAAAAGATGACATATATATATATATATATATATATATATATATATATATATATATATATATATATATATATATATATGGGTTTTGCTCCATTGAAAACGGGTTTGTTTTCAATGGGTTGGAAAACACCCATATAGGCCGTCCGATCGATCTTGATCTTGATCAGCGGCTGTGATCAAGATCCGCTAAGGTCTCCCACTAAGGCTTCAAAAAGCGGAGGGGTAACTTCGTCACTTCACGCAAAAAAAACATTTGGAACTTAGCGTTTTTTTGGCGTGGAGTTTTTTTTTGTCCAAAAAATCACTTAGGCCGTTGTTGGAAACGGACGTATCTCACAAATCGTGAGACGGAAATCGATAACAATTTCAAGAGTTCGCTTATACGCGTCAAAACAATACAAACGAGATGCAAAAATTCCTAAATTTCGCCGACAACTAGGGCACACCAAACACAAGCCAACGCAACTTGTAGAAGTCAGTTCTGACCTACGGTTTGAAATATACGTCCGTGTATCACTTTCACTCTTTAAAATAGAGCGGGAAGCGATACATTGACGTATCTCGCAAACCGTGGGTCGGATCTCGCAAATACAAGTTCCATTGCGTTGTGAATGGTTAGCCCAACCTACGTGCACCATTTCGTATTTTTTCAACTTCATTTAAGCATTTTTGTATTGAGACCGAACTAAAAAAAAATCGAGGTAGATTGAAGTTTTTTCATATACGCGTCAAAACAACATAAACGAGAAAAATTTTAAAATTTGGCCGTTGGATCGGGCTCCCCGCCCACAAGCCAACGCAACTTGTACATGGGAGTTCCGACCCACGGTTTGAAAGATACGGCCGTGTATCGTTTACACTATTGAAAACTGAGCGAAAAGCGATACATAGACGTATCTCCGAAACAGCGAGTCGGAACTCGCATGTACAGGTTGGTATGACTTGTGAGTGGCGAGACCAACCTACTTGCAAAGTTTCGCTTTATTTGGACTTCGTTTAAGCTATTTTCACCTCATAACGTATTCCATAAGTTCCGAGGTCGATTAAAGATTTTTTTATATACGCGTCAAAACAATAAAAATGATAAACTTATTTCCTAAATTTGGGCGTCAACTCTGGCACACCAAACACGAGCTGCCGGAACTTGCAGAGGTGAGTTTTGACTCTCGGTTTGAAAGATACGGCCGTGTATCACTTTATATCCGTTGTATTGAATTGAAATGATAAACGGACGTATCTCACAAATCGTGAGACGGAAATCGCCTCTACAAGTTCCGTTACCTTCTACGCGGCGAGTCCGACCTACTCGTACAAATTGAATTTTTTCATCTCGTTTTTTTCATCTCCTATATTCTACCACTACAACTACAACTACATCTACAAAAATATCAACAAAATGTACACAACATACATGATCAGAGATAATTATATACTCTCTAAATTATAGACTACACTACTATGCATAATACCAAAAAAACCAACTCCAAAATTGGAAAAAAAAATCAATAAATTCAAAGAGTTCATTATAGTAGATTGGGATTAAGAAAATACCTGGTCCAAAGAGAGAACGATAGAGAATTGGCGAAGATGTGAGAAGCCGCTGCACGCTGTTGTAGACAAAAGAAGACAATTTGTGCTAGGATTTAGATGATTTGGGAATTTGGATGTGAAGTTAGGGTTTGCTGTATTCGGAAGAGGAAGAGAGAGATAGGGAGCTTTCCACAATGGACGGAGATCGAGAAGGCAAAGAAATCGATGCCAAAGGGGTTGGGAGAGTGAACTAGGGTTTGGGGATGGGTTTCGGGAGCTCGAGAGAAAGAGAGATAGTGTTTGTGACGAAGTGAGGAAGATGAAGCCCTGAGTGCATACAAGTGTTTGGAAAAACATTTGTACATACCTAGGCCGCTGTTGGAAACAACGGCCAAGGTATGTTTTTTTGTTTAAAAAAACAACCTAGGTCGTTGTCTTAAACAACGGCCTAAGTGATTTTTTGGACAAAAAAAAACTCCACGCCAAAAAAATGCTAAGTCCCAAACGTTTTTTGGCGTGAATTGACGAAATTACCCCTCAGCTTTTCTCCGCGTTACTGGGAGACTTAAGCGGATCTTGATCTGATCCGCTGATCAAGATCAAGATCGATCGGACGGCCTATATGGGTGTTTTCCAACCCATTGAAAACGAACCCATTTTCAATTGAGCAAAACCTTATATATATATATATATATATATATATATATATATATATACACACACACACACACACACACACGAAACAAAATAGGTGAGAAAACCTCTCAAACGACGTCCAAAGAATACAAAACTCTGCGATTGGGACCGGCTTGCCGCACACAAGGTAACGGAACTTGCAGAAGCGAGTTCTGATCCACGGTTTGTAAGATACGACTGTGTATCACTAGCATTTACTCTTGAAAATGAGGGGAATTCGATACACGGATGCAAATAGCAAACCGTGGGTGACAACTCGCAACTACAAGTTTCTATGACTTGTGAGTGGCGAAACCGACCTACTCACAAAATTACAGATTTTTCAAGTGGGTTCTCTATTGAAAACTCGCTCAAAACATAACCAAATTCATGAGCAAACTGCACAACCGATAGTAAAAAAAAATAGACTTTGTGATTGGGTCGGGCTCCCCGCACACAAGGCAATGCAACTTGTACAAGCGAGTTTTGATCCACAGTTTGCAAGATACGGCCGTGTATCACATTCATTCATGAAAAATGCCAACAATGCGATGTATTGACGTAGGCCCCAAACCGTAGGTCAGAACTCGCAACTACAAGTAGCATTTGGTAGCGAGCGGTAAGCCCAACATGCTTGCAAAATTTCTTATTTTTTGGATGTTGTTTCCTGGTGAAAAGTCTCTCGATAGAAATCAAACATTAATTGTTGTTGTTGTTTGATATACGGTAGAAATCCGCACAAACGAGATCAAAAAATTCCAAAACTTTTTGAGTAGGACAGACGCAAAACACATGAGCCAACAAAATTTGTAGAGGTGAGTTTCGACTCACGGTTTGCAATATACGCCGATGTATCGCTTTCACTCACGAAAAATAGTCGAAAGCGATACACGGCCGTACACTTCAAACTGTGAATCCAAATACACTTCTACAAGTTGCGTTGGCTTGTGCGTGGTGAGCCCGACATACTCGCAAAATTGCATAATTTTTGGATCTCTTTGTGCGCTATTACTAACAACGAACAACAACAACTAATACTATATCTACATCGACAATAAAACTATAATTACCTAATCTATAATTAGCTACGCATAATATAAAAATTATACACTCAAACATTGAATAAATTTTTTTAATCAATTAACCTAGTTAGATCTATTAAAATAGGAAAAAACTAATACCTTTCACAATGAGGATTTTCAGAGAGGAGATAGAGGAGGTCCTTGCGCGCTGCTGTAGAGAAAGGAAGGGGAGTAGGGTTTGGCTAATTTCTTTAGGATTAGAATTTTAGGGTTGGGAAGATTTCGTATGGGTTAGAATTTTTTTGTAATCGGGATCTTCAAAGGAAGAGGACAAGAGTGTGAGAAGAGGGAGAGATTGAGTGAGAGGCAATGAGCAAGAGAGAGCTAGGGTTTTCAGATCGAGAAAGAGAGCTAAGGTTTGGGAAATGGGTTTCTCGAGCTCCAGTAGTAAGAGAGAGTTGTGAGAGAGATGGCGATCTGAGTATGTACAAATATTTGGAAAAATACTTGTACATATCTAGGCCGTTGTTGGGAACAACGACCTAGGTTGAATTTTTTTTTATAAAAAAAACAGCCTAAGCCGATGTTTCCAACAACGGTCTAAGTATAACTTTTAAATAAAAAAAAAACTTCACCCAAAAAAATGCTAAGTCTGAAGCATTTTTTAGCGTGAAGTTCCAAAATTGCCCTTCCGCTTTTAGAGCCCTTAGTGGGAGCACTGGTGGGTTTCGATCTGAGCCGTTGATCAAGATCGTGGGAGCGCTGGTGGGTTTCGATCTGAGCCGTTGATCAAGATCGGGAACGATCCAACGGCTCAGATGTGTGTTTTCCAACCCGGTGGAAACAAACCCGTTTTCAACCGAGCATTTGCACACACACACACACACACACACACACACACACACACACACACACACAAATGCACATTGTTCAATGCAAAATAAGATATTTTAGTATTACAATAAAGCATGGCTTCTTATCGCATTTCGTGTAGCAAACACACTAATTAAATGTTCTTAATAAAGCTTTCCTACCATTGCCTTTTCAATACATATAGTATGCCTAATCCATTCAATCTCTCTAGATACATGGTTGAACGAATGTAAGACTTGACAACTTTCAACTTTGAAAAACTTTTTTTTGCGGAAGCAACAGTAACCGGTATGATCAACAATAACTTATATGCGATCCATGCATATGTGAATATCACATCCATCCTTCGCAAATAATTAAGCATGTCAATTATTATTTTTTTGCTTCCGCAGGTAGAATTATTCTGAGGCTCTTCAACTCTAAAAATAAATCATCCCTATAAATATTATAATAAATCATGATGTAGAAAACATTCAAGAGTGGCACTACAAGCTTTCAAATCATTATCATGTAGACTTCTCAACTTCTTCAAATCATATAAAAAAACAAAGATTTTTTTTCTTCATTTTTCTCAAATTGTCCAAACATGTTATTGAGTGAGGAAATAGCTTGATCTACCACAGTTAAAAAGTAAATAACCTGCTATTGATTTCGGAAAATTCATTCAGTAAATCAACAAAAAGTTCACAAAGGCCCAAATAAAATTAAAAAACAATAAAACACTATTCCAAGTAATTTTTAAAAATATAAAAGCTCATATAATTAAATTTGGGGTCCCATAAAAATAATCATACAAATTATAATTTTACTTTATACGCAAAATACGTAACTACATGTATAAGGGATAAAAAAATTTAAAGCCCAAGAAAAAAAAATTGTGTGTGCACGTGTGTGGGGTGTGTGTTATGAAATGTGGCACCAGATCACCAGTATGCTAAATATTTAACAAATATTTAACTAGGGTTATGGGGGGGGGGTTATGAAATGTGGCACCAGATGACCAGTATGCTAAATTTTTAACTAGGGTTATTTTATTTTTATTTTTTTGAGGAAAAGGTGGAGTCTGGCCACCCTGTTTCATTAATCAGAGATTAATAAACAAAACTCACGATACTGAGCATACAACAAAATCCTAGAAAAAAAACAGAAAAACATACTCCACCCCAAACATGGGGGGTGGGACAAATTACAGACAGAGCATAAAGTAGCCAAAAGTAATACATCATTACCCCCAACAAGCCCTGGGGCGGTGGGTATCAATGTCCGTCAGAGCTCGTGTCTCAGTCAATCGTCGGGCCAATCTCGATCTCTTCGTCGTCAAACTCCTGTACCTGGAAGACTGTGGCGATCCTGTCCCTGGGACCTGCTGCTACCACATTAGCCCAAAATAAAATAAGATGCATAATATGATTTAGATTGCCAGAAAAATTCAAAATCTTTAAAAATCTCTAAAAACTCAAAATCTTTAAAAACTCAAAATCTTTAATATTTAACTAATATAATGATGCATAATATTTAACTAGGGTTATTAATGTTCACAAATCTTTAAAAACTTAAAATCATTTCTCAAATCCCTTAGAGGTTTAGGCAACTAAGGTAGCGTTTGGTCCAACTTAAAATTAGTTTCTCTTCTTCTTTAGAAGGAGAAGCTGGGCCAAACGCATATTTTGAAAAGCTCTACAGAAGGAGAAGTAGCTTATTTTTAATGAAGAAAATGAGCTTCAAAAAAACCCTCCAGAGCAACTTCTGGCTTCTCCTTTTCTCTTTTTTTTTACCTTCTCTTTTTTTGGTCCTTCCCACATATCAAACCCTAACAACAAAAATTTTCTCCCTTCCCCTTTTCCTTCCTCGCCGAACACTCGCGACCGAGGAACCCCGCCGTCGAGGAGTCGGATGCTCACCAGGTATGGTTTCTCAGCTTATGAATAACCATCTTCCACCATGCCACTGAGAGTTTCTTAAGGGAGCATACTGAGTTTTCCTGTGCTCCTTTTGTAGATGTGTCCAATTTCTCATTATTCATGCACAAGTTTCACGATTTGGAGGTTTCCCAAGTCCCAGCCTTGGAGGCTCTGTCAATGCTTGCTCTTCTCTTTTGGTTGCAACAGCATTGTGGAAGAGGATGCTTTTTCCCTAATGTATTAACTAATGTCTTATAACTTAGCAGTCTGTTTCGGCCTTTGTTATTTGTAATTTGAGTTATAGTGTTGATACTAGTCTCTAGTCCATGTAGTGACTGACTCTCACTTTGATTATACTGTTATGTTATGTTCTAGAAATGGGAAATGGCAGTGCAGGCATCCTAGTACGTACATTCCTAATTTCCTATCAATGCAAACAAATGTCATTGAGTTCTTTTACTATTATTTAAATACTGTAGTAATTTATTTTTCTAGCTACTAGCTTTAAGCGTTTGATGTAGAAGAGAAATTAGCTAGAAATATTTTGTTGGCTATCCAGGAAATAAAAAGTACAATATTTTTCATACAGAATGGAGTTAATAATAAGTAAAAGTACTAAATAAGAAGAAGAAGAAATAGAAGAAATCAAAAGTTTATTAGGTTATTCTAAATTTCATTTATTAGTAATATAAAGATTTTTTTTTGTAATTTGATAACTTATATTTTATTCTTAAATAAAATCAAAAGCTTAAATTGAGTATAAAAGTAGCTTACAATTGATATCTTATGCCAAACAACTTCTACCTTAAAAGTAGCTTTAAAGTTAAAAAAAGTGACTATCCAAATAATTTCAGTTTTTAATTTCAAAAATCTACTTTCTGGATTTTTTTTTTTCTTCTGAAATAGCTTTAAAGTTTAAAAAAAGTTAGGTCAAATACAACCTAAATCACCTAAATCACGAAGGATAAGTGAAGATTCAGCAAGGTTAATTCATTGCATGCATGTCAAACACCTCACATGCATGAGGACAGTAGGTCTTGTCAAGTTGGCAACTAGACACAGAACGGGGCCTAAATATGGACGAGGATTGTAAGTCAAAACGACTGCAAATTTTCAGCAAATTAATCTCCCGACGTGCATATCCCGTGATTTGACTGTTTGATTTGGCCCTAATCGAATCATTGTACTATATACTTCTAGATAGTACTAGGTGAGCCATTTTGGTTGGCAAGGCGTAATTAATACTAGTTGAGCAAGGCTTAGACAAGCCATGCATTTTGGTTGATAGAGACTGCATGCATCTTGCAAACTACTCAAATAACATCGGTTAATCACTCCAATATATTAAGTGGTGCAAGACCCATTCAAAAAGAAATGAATTCATGATATGTTTAACTAAATAATTAATTATATACTTAGTAATCTGCATATGTGATGCACGTTTTAATCAATTTTTTATAAAGTAAGTAATAAGGTATAATCTAGCCTCGAACTCGAAACTTTCTTTTACTCATACATATTCTTTACAAATTGTCCCTAGTGACACAAACTTTTATTTTATATGAATGTCACTTTGAGAGTTTATGATAACTAACAACAGTTGAGTAGATTAATGGTTAATATAACACATACTTAAAAAATCAATAGTTGAGATTAGCTGGTTAATTGTCTACAAATTACAAGTTGTCTAAAATTACAATCCCAACTCTCCAATTATAGTATTAGAGATTAGAGATTATTGGAGTTAACACTGAACTTAGTGTTCGGATTCAGACTGTACGCACATCAGAATTTCAAATCTCCGAACTCTTTTTTATGTGGTATTATCTTTGTATTTGGGTCATGGCTATATATTTTTGAAAATAATCTGGTGGGGGTGAGGGCAAACTCTCTCCCGTGTTTCATTAAAAAATATATTAACAAAACAAAATACAATCAAGGGAAACGAGCATTATGTTTATTCTGCTGACATACCAGGACTATGATACTCATGCCAAAAAAGAACATATATATAGCTAACACAAGCATACATAAAGCAAATCCAACAATAGTACGAAATATAAACGACAACCACAACCGCAAAATCAAAAGGCCAATGAAGATGCGTGTGTTGTTCAAAAGAGGCAGTCGACAGCCTGCCCGGAAAGGATTCTAGAGGGTCAAGTGTCTCTCAGATTGAGGTCCTCCTCCATCTCCGTCTCGCAAGTGGAGGTGGCGATGTCTGCAAAGCGCGCCTTGGCCTTTTTCTTGGTCCTATCCGCCCCTAGATGTGAACAAAATATGATATTAGCCGATATAATATGTAAAACATGCGATGGATGTTTGTGTACACTTCTAAATATTATGTGATTCTGCTCAACCCATATAGCCCAAAGAGTTACCGCCACACCGATATCCCAGGGTTGACGCTTTGCATTCTAAATGTGCGACCACACAAATCAGTCCAGAGAGCATGAATGCAATCTGGAACGAAAAAATATATATGAAAGCGCGCTAAGAGAAATTGCCAGATGACTGTACAATAGGAGTGTTGCGGTCTTTTTTTGGGCGTGTGGGAGCAACAGATAATGTGAGTCCTTTAGATTCGCGGAAAGGGCACCAACCAGAATCCTTTGGTTCTACATCTGAGGGAACATGAATTGGGTCGGGTGATGGATGGTCGCCTCGTAGACCTGCAAAATGAAGTTTGAAACAACGGGAGTATTGTCGGAGACAGACCCTCTGATGCTGAAATCAGAAAGACAATTTTTTTGTGGAGGGGGTTCTGTAAGGAAAGAGTTGTTACCTGTCATTGTATAATAGTCATTGTATTTGTAGGTATGGGGAGAAATCCCCTTGATCCCCGCTCTGGGATTAATTTGTCCCTTGACTTTAGATGGCACGGTTTCGATGTAACTGACGAAGCGGCAGGCACAAAAGGCGAGGTGCAGTTACGGTGTAACCGACAGAGTGGCTAGCGCAAAAGGCGGGTGACCCACCCAGGCGTGCAAACGGGTCTGCGAAAGGCCCCTGGAGCTATCTGGCTTGGGCGAGTGGTGAAGTTGGTGTTAAGCCCAATTTGTAGCTTCGTGATTCGTGTCAGAATCATTGGTGGAGATCACTCACAATTTTTCCCACTTCATGAACCCCCCACTCTCGGGAATGTGCTGGTGGTCGTTCCGAGGAGTAGATAACTCGTGGAAGAAGCATGAGTGTGACATTAGCATTGGATAATCGCATCGTGAAGGGAGTGTCGCTAAAGGGGGGGGGGGGGGGAAGTCGAAATCCAAACCTTTTCTCGTGTTAGATTTCATGGAGCTCGAGGAGTTGACACATGACAGGGTCATTCAGTGGGCTATCAATCATGGAATTCGAAGCGACGGCACATGCCGACGGTTCGAGAATCAGTTGCCCCTTTTAAATTTGACCTCACTACCAACATTATGAGAGGTTATTTTCTTTAATTCTGGAATCTCTCTTTTCAATATCATAGTCCTGGATATGTTGACCGTAATAATCTGTACCTCGTCCTCTTTCGGCGATAGTGGTGGATCAAAAACAAGTTCTTCGCGGAGTGGGTCGGCCACTGGTTCATCGAGTTGATCTGCCTCGAGGGGAGGCAATTCTGAGAACTCGGGGTCGACACGTGCGATCTCGCCAGAACCGGAAGTGGACATCATTGGAATCTCCTATTCCGAAGAAGGGGATCATAGCCGGGATGGAGACGGGGCTAGGTCCGGTGACACTGTGGTTGGTTTAGTGAAGGAAAGCCGAGAGCCGCCCGAGGTGTCAGAGGGGGGAGGCGACTGGGGGAGCGGAAGTCGGTCGACGGTCGACAAGGGGAGACCCGTGGGCGTTCTTGGGGGGGTGGCCCCTAAGGTTGAGGTCCTGTTGGCCTTTTCTCCCCAGGAATAGGGTCTGTTGAAACCAGAGGGGGCTCAGCTCCGCTTGGACCAGGCATTCCTGCGGATGAAGTCCATCCAAATGTACCGTGAAGACCTAAAGGGTGAGCCCGGGTTCGATGTTTCGCCTCCGTCCAATAGGTCAATAGCGATTGTCGATGAGGCAAAGAGTGCCTTGGCTGTGAGTTAATTGGAGCCGCTTCAAACTGTTTATCGCATTCCTAGCGGTTGTCGATGAGGCAAAGAGTGCCTTGGCTGTGAGTTAATTGGAGCCGCTTCGAACTGTTTATCGCATTCCTCCCCAATTCGAGTTGATGCTTCCGAACTCCGATCTTGAACAGGAATGCCAATTTTCCGGGGCCGCTGTGTATAATGAATGTTGACATGTTCCATTCTAATTTTCATCTCCCTCTCCATCCTTTTGTAAAGGTGTTGAATTGGGCAGGCCTGAGCCCTATGCAGTATGCGCCGAATTCATAGAAGCAGGTGGCGTGCTACTTAGTGGTCTGCCATGAGAGGTTTGCCACGAGAGATGGGTCCCACTCCACCTCAAGTATCTACAGATGTGTTTGGGCTTTGGAGCGCTGCTGAGTCATCCCTACCAGTGGTATATCTCACCACGTTGAGGGTACATGGTGGTACATGGTCATCCCAACTCCATTAAGGGATGGAAGATGAGGTATTTTGTTATCCAGAGTGGAAAACCTTGGGATATTCCCACCAAGTGATCATACGAGGGACCACCGAAGACGGATCCCCCATCACCTCATGATCTTAGCCCGAAAGAGAGTGCCGAGTTTCAGAGACTTTCTGGGATGGCCCTAGCCTTGACTGGCAACAAGTGTCGGCACTACAAAAGAAACTCACTTTCCCGGTGTTTTTTAAAGTCTTTACCGACGTTTTTTTACGCCGGTGAAACTATCACCGACGTTTATAATAGCGCCGGTCCAAATGCCGCCGAAACGAGCGTCGCGAAAAGGAAGGGGTCTACACCGGCAGTTTTACTGGGCGCTGGTAAATGTGACACCTACACCGGCGGCCTAAAAATGCCGGTGTATGGGGGCCTCTGAATGCCGTCTTATACCCCCCAATATACATTCACCAGCGGTGATAAACCGCCGGTGTTCATCAATTTACCGGCGTTTATAGAAACGCCGGTGTAGAATGAACGTACACCGGCGGTCTGTGACCACCGGTGTATGTGTGTTTATGAGTGTCCGCTTTTCCCTACTCACAAGCACCGGCGTGATCAAAAACGCCGGTAAATCCAACTACACTGGCCTTTTATAAAACGCCGGTGTTTCTTTTTACCGTTACATCCGACGGCATTAACCGGCGTCTAGCAGCATACACCGGCGTTTGCGTGAACGCCGGTATATCGCACACTGCAACTAATTCAATAGATAGACCGGCATTTTATAAAACGCCGGTCTAGCTATGCCCGTTTGTATTCCTTTCTCCGGTTTTCCGTTCGATTTCAATTCACAGTTACTTTTACAAAACCTGTAAACTAATTCATAACTGATTCAACCAATTTCATTTCATATTAATGCGCAAATCACAACCAAACACAAGAATAATAAAGTCTAACACGTGTCATATCCCAAATATCTCAACAAACTAATTAACAGTGTCATAATCACAACCAAATTCACCGCAAAATTAACAGTCATAATTAACAAATTAAAATATCGACGAACATCCCAAATATCTCAGGTCTGACAAATATCCCAACTAAACCGTCTGACATAACTCTCATCCAAAAAAAACAGTCTGACATAACAGCAAGGAGGACATAAGAACAATCATACAGCAAGGACACAAGAACAGCAAGGAGGACCACAGATTCATACCCTCGAGGAGCTTCAGTTCTGATCATCAGAATTTTCTTCATCTCGGCGACCGCTCTGTGAAAAAAAAAAACAATAGTTTAATTCAACAGTAGACCACAATACAGAATATACATATTTTTTGAACTTGCAAAAAAATCTAACTGTATCTTAAATTATAAGATCAAAGTGCCAATTGTAAATGGAATTGTTGATGATATATAGAGAGGTAAAATAATTACATTGCAATGCTAAAAATTCGGTACTTAATTTTGTTTTTTAAATATATCTAAAATAACAAAACAAATGAAAATTCAGTATCTAACTTGAAAACTCTATATTCTCCTTTGATTAGGAATATCCACTACCTAAAACAGTAAAACAAATGAAAATTCAGTATCTAAGCATGTCTTTCATGGATTGTTCAGACAATCCATGAAACTGTCATCGTGGACGGAAACCAAATATAAGAAAAATAAGAAAAATAAGATAGGGCTCATATCAAGTGTATTTTTAGGGAACTGTCATCGTGGAAGAAACCAAATATAGAAGCCAGAAATGGAAACAGAAAGAAGAATGGTAGAGACTTTGGATACACCAGGCTAACATAGCGGCATTTTCCTCATCTCTATCATCCCTGCTTTCCCTTCAACACACGGACACAAAGAGATATCAGCAAGAACAGCAAGAGCGACAAGAACAACAATAATAATAAATCATTATGAACAAGATGTCTCTATATGGGTTTCCAGATCTCCACTCGAGCCCTCTCGTTCTAATCACAGCCCAACTAAGAACATAGACAACAGCCACTGAACAATCCAATCACAGCCCAATCAAAATTTGCCATCCTGGATCTTAATGAAATAAGCTTCAGTAGCAGTAAAAGAAAATGGGGATGCTAGCAGCAAACTCAGTTTGGAAGTGAACCCATTTTGGGTTAAAAAATCATGCCAAAGATGGCAAACAGGTTACTTTAACAGTATCTTGAAATGAAAATTTCCAAAGATGCCTCAGTTCACACTAAACCTATTTAGTATCAAAGAAACATGCCAAGAAGACAATCAGATGCATGAAATGAGCTTCATTAACAGTGAAAGAGGATGGGGATGGTAGCAGCATACTCAGATTGGTGGTGAACCCATTTCTGGCTAAAAAATCATGCCAAAGAGGGCATTCTGCAGGATACTTTAACAGTACCTTAAAATGAAAATTTCCATTCACTGAGCTTAATTATATGTTGCTCCACTAATTGTTGTGCCCAACTAAATCTAAAACCAAATTGTTGTGCAAATCACAGACCAATGTGGGCGTACGTAGCTATAGCATCCTCAGTTCACACTAAACCCATTTAGTATAAAAGAAACATGCCAAGAAGACAATCAGATGCATGAAATGAGCTTCATTAACAGTGAAAGAGGATGGGGATGCTAGCAGCATACTCAGATTGGTGGTGAACCCATTTCTGGCTAAAAAATCATGCCAAAGAGGGCAATCTGCAGGATACTTTAACAGTACCTTAAAATGAAAATTTCCATTCACTGAGCTTAATTATATGTTGCTCCACTAATTGTTGTGCCCAACTAAATCTAAAACCAAATTGTTGTGCAAATCACAGACCAATGTGGGCGTACGTAGCTATAGCATCCTCAGTTCACACTAAACCCATTTAGTATCAAAGAAACATGCCAAGAAGACAATCAGATGCATGAAATGAGCTTCATTAACAGTGAAAGAGGATGGGGATGCTAGCAGCATACTCAGATTGGTGGTGAACCCATTTCTGGCTAAAAAATCATGCCAAAGAGGGCAATCTGCAGGATACTTTAACAGTACCTTAAAATGAAAATTTCCATTCACTGAGCTTAATTATATGTTGCTCCACTAATTGTTGTGCCCAACTAAATCTAAAACCAAATTGTTGTGCAAATCACAGACCAATGTGGGCGTACGTAGCTATAGCATCCTCAGTTCACACTAAACCCATTTAGTATCAAAGAAACATGCCAAGAAGACAATCAGATGCATGAAATGAGCTTCATTAACAGTGAAAGAGGATGGGGATGCTAGCAGCATACTCAGATTGGTGGTGAACCCATTTCTGGCTAAAAAATCATGCCAAAGAGGGCAATCTGCAGGATACTTTAACAGTACCTTAAAATGAAAATTTCCATTCACTGAGCTTAATTATATGTTGCTCCACTAATTGTTGTGCCCAACTAAATCTAAAATCAAATTGTTGTGCAAATCACAGACCAATGTGGGCGTACGTAGCTATAGCATCCTCAGTTCACACTAAACCCATTTAGTATCAAAGAAACATACCAAGAAGGCAATCAGATGCATGAAATGAGCTTCATTAACAGTAAAAGAAGATGAAAATTCTAGCAGCATACTTAGTTAGGAAGTGAACCCATTTTTTGTTAAAAAATCATGCCAAAGATGGCAAACAGGTTACTTTAACAGTATCTTGAAATGAAAATTTCCATTATCTGAGCATATATGTTGCTCTACTAATTCTTTAGCCCAACTAAATCTAAAACCCAATTGTTCAGCATATCCGGAGGATTTTGGCATACGTAGCTATAACATCCTCAGTTCACAGTGAACCCATTTTGGTTAAAAAAACATGCGAATATGACTATCAGATGCATGGAATAAGCTTCTTTAACAGTAAAAGAAGATGAAATTTCTAGCAGCATACTTAGTTTGGAAGTGAACCCATTTTTGGTTAAAAAATCATGCCAAAGAGGGCAATCTGCAGGTAACTTTAACAGTTTCTTGAAATGAAAATTTACATTATCTGAGCATATATGTTGCTCCACTAATTCTTGTGCCCAACTAAATCTAAAACCCAATTGTTGTGCATATCCGGACCATTTAGGCATACGTAGCTATAGCATCCTCAATTCACAGTGAACCCATTTTATATCAAAAAAACATGCCAAGAAGACAGTCAGATGCATGAAATCAGCTTCATTAACAGGATAAGAACATGAAAATTTCCATTACCTAATCATATATTTTTCTATTAATTCTTCATCCCAACTAAACCATTCATGTTAAGGAAATCAACATGCATCTATCAGAAAAAACATGCTATGTTTCAAATTGTTGTGCAAATCACAGACCAATGTGGGCGTACGTAGCTATAGCATCCTCAGTTCACACTAAACCCATTTAGTATCAAAGAAACATGCCAAGAAGACAATCAGATGCATGAAATGAGCTTCATTAACAGTGAAAGAGGATGGGGATGGTAGCAGCATACTCAGATTGGTGGTGAACCCATTTCTGGCTAAAAAATCATGCCAAAGAGGGCAATCTGCAGGATACTTTAACAGTACCTTAAAATGAAAATTTCCATTCACTGAGCTTAATTATATGTTGCTCCACTAATTGTTGTGCCCATCTAAATCTAAAACCAAATTGTTGTGCAAATCACAGACCAATGTGGGCGTACGTAGCTATAGCATCCTCAGTTCACACTAAACCCATTTAGTATCAAAAAAACATGCCAAGAAGACAATCAGATGCATGAAATGAGCTTCATTAACAGTAAAAGACCATGAAAATTTTCAGTATCTAAGCATATATTTATCTATTAATTCTTTATCCCAACTAAACCATTCATGTTAAGGAAATCAAGATGCATCTATCTGAAAAAATATGCTAAGTTTGGAAAATAAGAAAAATCAAGAGATGATACCGAAGAGAGCGAGAGAGAGAGCGGAGGAGGGAAATCGAAAATGACGAATAGGGCTCATATCAAGCGTAGTTTTATGGAATTGTCATCGTGGAAAGAAACCAAATATAGAAGCCAGAAAGAGGAATGGTAGAGAATGAGGATACACCAGGCTAACATAGCGGCATTTTCCTCATCTCTCTCTCATCCCTTCTTTCCCTTCAACACACGGACACATAGAGACATCAGCAACAACAACAAGATCGACAAGAACAACAATAATAATAAATTATTATGAACAAGATGTCTCTATATGGGTTTTCAGATCTCCACTCCAACTCGTCTCTTTCTAATCACAGCCCAATTAAGAACAATTGGTCACAGTCACTGTTAAAGAAACATATATGCTCAGATAATGGAAATTTTCATTTTAAGATACTTTTAAAGTAACCTGATTGCCATCTTTGGCATGATTGCCATCCTCATCTTCTTTAACTGTTAATGAAGCTTATCTCATGCATCTGATTGTCATCTTGGCATGTTTTTTTAAACAAAATGGGTTCACTGTGAACTGAGGATGCTATAGGTACGTATGCCAAAATCCTCCGGATATGCACAACAATTGGGTATTAGATTTAGTGCAGCTATGAACAGGGCTCATATCAAGTGTAGTGTTACGGACTGTCATCGTGGAAGGAAACCCATTTAATATATAAGCCATATATGGAGCCAGAAAGAGGGATGGTAGAGAATGAGGATACACCAGGCTAACATAGCGGCATTTTCCTCATCTCTCTCTCATCCCTTCTTTCCCTTCAACACACGGACACATAGAGACATCAGCAACAACAACAAGAGGGGATTGGTCTAACAATAAGTATAGATTATAATAAACGAGATGTCTCTATTTGGGTTTCCAGATCTCCACTCCAGCCCTTTCTTTCTAATCACAGCCCACTTAAGAAAATTAGATTTAGTTGGGCTCAAGAATTAGTAAAGCAACATATAAGCTCAGGTACTGTTAAAGTAACCTGCAGATTGCCATCTTTGGCATGATTTTGTAACAAAAAATGGGTTCACTGTGAAACTAAGTATGCTGCTAGCATACCAAAATCCTCCAAATCAGTACAACAATACGGCTGAACAAACCTTATTAGCAGGTCATACAATGTCATCTAAGCATGTTATGTGCCAAAGGGGGGTTGGTAATACAATGCATGAACGACACGTATTAGTTGTTTGTGAGTATGCAATAGGGTGCAGCTATGAACGGGGCTCATATCAAGTGTAGTGTTACGGACTGTCATCGTGGAAGGAAACCCATTTAATATATAAGCCATATATGGAGCCAGAATGAGGGATGGTAGAGAATGAGGATACACCAGGCTAACATAGCGGCATTTTCCTCATCTCTCTCTCATCCCTTCTTTCCCTTCAACACACGGACACATAGAGACATCAGCAACAACAACAAGAGGGGATTGGTCCAACAATAAGTATAGATTATAATAAACGAGATGTCTCTATTTGGATTTTCAGATCTCCACTCCAGCCCTTTCTTTCTAATCACAGCCCACTTAAGAAACATAGACGAAATACTTATAGACGACAGCCACAATGCACACTCACAAACACCAGTACGTGTCTTTCATGCATTCAAGACCATAATCTCTTTAAAAAAACCAATTTAAATACTTACCCTGGGTGGGACTTGGGACTGCTGTCCTATTAAATTGGCCATTTGTTCTTGGAGGAGTGCAACTTGTGCCTTTAAGGCAGTCATCTCCTTGTCCCGATTGCCACTTGAACTAGATTCACTCCGTCCAAATAGCCGCGAGGGGGTTGGTCCTAGGCCCATACCACGGACACGTCCATGCCTCTCCTTTCCCCTAACATCGGTCAAGGCAACTCTCTGCCGGGTACGCCAATCTGTGCGTGCCGCCGTAGGGTCAGAATCTGAAGCAGAGGAGATTTCATCATACCTTTTCCGAGCGTTAGTCTGTAAAAGGACATAACAATCAGAGTTAAAAGCAGATGAGATTTCGACTACTCATTAGATATTAGTTCACAAATTACCAGAATCCGTGCTGTCTCAGGGCTCGCATACGTCCCATCCTTTGATTTGTGGGTGGCATCAAAAAAGTCAATGTCCCCAAACTCCGTAGGCTCCCCCAAATCTTCTGCCTATATATTAGTAAGATGAAATGGTTATAAACAAATAACTGTAAGTAAAAAATTGTTCAATACTATTGCGCCTACCAATTCTTCCCGAACCAGAGCGAAGCTCTGTGTACCAGCGGTGTGCAGCACTAGTTGCTTTGACCGACTGGCAGCTCCCACCTCCGCCCTTTTCTGTACATGCCACAATGAAGTTAGCAGAAAAATTTATTACAGCCGCCATACAACCACATACTCATTAGATTTTTGTGTGTTTAATGTAAATATCTGACCGATCGCCGAACTCCAGTAGTGCACAAGAAATTGCCAATCTGAAGGCTCCACATTTTCTGGCACATTCACTGCATTCTCCTCCTCTGAAAGGTCTTTGTTATAAAACTTCGACTTCAATTCACTCTTGTGGTCCCTCCACTTCTTGGAGAGTGACTTTTCAACCCAAGGCGTAAGGGAGTCGGCGAACGAGAAGTATTGCTACAAAATTTATTACCCATCACTAATAATACATATTTCAATAATAATTTTTTGCCGACCAATTATGTATTTTAGATGAGAAATACCTTGATTGTCGTAATAGCAGTGGCCTTTGTGGTGGTTGGCACCTTCGGCCAACTCTCGTATGACAAAGGAAGTATGCGGGGGTTCCTTGCTATAACCCCAATGAAGGAAGAAAATTTGCTGGCGTTATCGCCAACCGGTTGCCCAACATCGTTGGCCTCCACCTCGATCCTTTCGTCATTCTGAAGCCTCCAAACATTCGTCATCTTAGTCCGCCCATGATGTTTTTTGACAGTGGGCGGCGTGCTACCCTCACCCTCTTCTGTTTGACTGCGACTATTATGTAGTGGCTGCTCATCCCCATGGCTCTCGTTGCCATCATTTATATTTAACCTCTTTCCACGCCTCGGCATGTTGTACCTGTCAAGGATTCAATAACTTCTTTAGAGGTGCAAATTTAATTAATAACATGTTTATAACAACTATAATAAAATTTGTACTTTAGTAGGATTAACAAACCAACGTAATTATAAAAAAATTTAAAAAATGAGAATTGAGACAAATTAAATTACAATGATAGTTTGGTTCAAATGACACTAAGCATAGTTTAATGTAAATAACACCAACCAGTAGAAAATAGGAAGATAATTAAACCGGTGTATTAAATTGTTGTGCATATCCGGAGGATTTTGGCATACGTAGCTATAGCATCCTCAGTTCACAGTGAACCCATTTTGGTTAAAAAAACATACCAAGATGACAATCAGATGCTTCAAATAAGCTTCATTAACAGTAAAAGAACATGAATATTCTAGTAGCATACTCGATCAGTTTGGAAGTGATCCCATTCCTGGTTAAAAAATCATGCCAAAGATGGCAATCTGCAGGTTACTTTAACAGGACCTTAAAATGAAAATTTCCATTATCTGAGCTTGTATGTTGCTCTACCATTTCTTTAGCCCAACTAAATCTAAAACCCAATTGTTGTGCATATCCGGAGCATTTAGGCATACGTAGCTATAGCATCCTCAGTTCACAGTCAACCCATTTAATATAAAAAACACATGCCAAGAAGACAATCAGATGCATGAAATCAGCTTCATTAACAGTGAAAGAAGATGAGGACTATGCTAGCAGCATACTTAGTTTGGAAGTGAACACATTTTTGGTTAAAAAATCATGCCAAAGAGGGCAATCAGGTTACTTTAACAGTATCTTAAAATGAAAATTTCCATTATCTGAGCTTATATGTTGCTCTACTAATTCTTGAGCCCAACTAAATCTAAAACCCAATTGTTGTGCATATCCAGAGGATTTTGGCATACAGCTATAGCATCCTCAGTTCACAGTGAACCCATTTAATATGAAAAAAACATGCCAAGAAGGCAATCAGATGCATGAAATAAGCTTCATTAACAGTAAAAGAAGATGAAAATTCTAGCAGCATACTTAGTTAGGAAGTGAACCCATTTTTTGTTAAAAAATCATGCCAAAGATGGCAAACAGGTTACTTTAACAGTATCTTGAAATGAAAATTTCCATTATCTGAGCATATATGTTGCTCTACTAATTCTTTAGCCCAACTAAATCTAAAACCCAATTGTTCAGCATATCCGGAGGATTTTGGCATACGTAGCTGTAACATCTCAGTTCACAGTGAACCCATTTTGGTTAAAAAAACATGCGAAGATGACTATCAGATGCATGGAATAAGCTTCTTTAACAGTAAAAGAAGATGAAATTTCTAGCAGCATACTTAGTTTGGAAGTGAACCCATTTTTGGTTAAAAAATCATGCCAAAGAGGGCAATCTGCAGGTAACTTTAACAGTTTCTTGAAATGAAAATTTACATTATCTGAGCATATATGTTGCTCCACTAATTCTTGTGCCCAACAAAATCTAAAACCCAATTGTTGTGCATATCCGGACCATTTAGGCATACGTAGCTATAGCATCCTCAGTTCACAGTGAACCCATTTTATATCAAAAAAACATGCCAAGAAGACAGTCAGATGCATGAAATTAGCTTCATTAACAGGATAAGAACATGAAAATTTCCATTACCTAATCATATATTTTTCTATTAATTCTTCATCCCAACTAAACCATTCATGTTAAGGAAATCAACATGCATCTATCAGAAAAAACATGCTAAGTTTCAAAAATAAGGGGAATCAATAGATGATACCGAAGAGAGAGAGAGAGCAGGGCGACGAGCGCGGGGGAAGGAGATAGCGAGAGAGCGGGACGACACGGTCGTTTCCGATCGCCGATTCACCTCCAAATCGGGATAGGGAGGAGGGAAATCGAAAATGGCGAAGGGAAGAAGGGACGATGACGAATGTTCGAAGGCCGTCGAAGAGGACGAAGCGGCGGAGGCAAACGCGCGGGAAGTAGAGCGAGGAAGGAGGGAAAACGAAGCGCCCACTTTTTTATTATTTTTTTGGGGTTTGGGGAAATGGCGATCGAAAGGTTAGGGTAGATGGGATTTATCGCAGCTTTTCACCGGCGTTTTAATTAGACACGCCGGTGAATAATACACTTCACCGGCGTTTTTAAATAAAACGCCGGTGATTACGCGGATTCACCGGCGTTTTAATTCGGCCGCCGGTATATAACCATCCCATCTGGTGCCCCATTCCTAATCGCTACCTACCCCGGCGCTACTAGTAAAACGCCGGGGAATATTCGCCAGTAAATCTAGTTTCTTTTGTAGTGCGGAAGAGAGTTTGGTCGACGTTGGTTTGAGCTTCGTTGGTTCGAGTAGATTTTTCTTCCTCGACCTATAGTGGTGATACTTTGCTTAATCTGATGTCTATTTCTCTTCGCAGGTACTGGCGTGACGGACGCCTTGTCATTGGACCCTCCGGAGGCACTGGTGATCGACCGTACGGGCAAGCGGAAGATCGAAGTACCTGCCTCAAGACAAAAGCCTAAGGCCTTGAATGCAGCGCCCCGAATTTCCAATAAATAAATTCAGAAATATGTGGCACAATTTCCAGCATCTACCTCAATGTAATAGTAAACATAGCAAACACAGAAAAAGTTCAACTTTTATTACACCAATTCTTTACACAGCACAACGGAAAATTAACACCTTGAATTACATTTTCTTTCTTTTAAAGCTCATCCTTTTACAATTTGCATAAGCTATATTATCATTCTGTCACATGCGTCCAAATCTCAAGCTAATGGTACCTACTTGTAAAACAAGAGGCTAGAAATAACCATAAACCCCAAAACTATGGGGTCAACCATAACGGTGTGAGTGACATCAAAAGAAATACAATTTAAATGAAACATAAAGAATAAATTCATAACCAACACATTTCTACAGTAGTAACAAGACGGAAAATGAAATGACGATAAATAAAGCATGAAAATATTAAGTGAAACTAAGTTAAGGGTCAAGTGTAGGAAAACAGAAAACATCATGCATAATACAAGTTAAGAAAATACAAATACAGTATGATGACTCTCTAATGCATACTTGTCAGATTCTATGCATTCCATACTACATTGTTCCGGTGCAAGCCCTTATCGTTCTCCACTTTATAGGGTTAAATCTCTCGTTATGCAACTAATCCTACTACGGTGATAGAAACAAGATCTAGAATACTCTGCGAATAGGTCTAACATCCCTCGAAGTGCAAGAATCTTGTAAGCATAGCTTTAACTCAGGAGATTCACCTCCCTGCCATGTACCCCACGAATAGACCTGCCGACCCTCGACGTGCAGATACACTGTACATTCCATGAATAGGCATGCCGACCCTCGACACGTGAATGTACCGTATGTTTCGTGAATATGCCTGTTGATCCTCTATACGCGAACATACAAACTGTCCTCTAGGCATTCCGTGAATAGGCCCGCTAACCCTCGGCACGCGAATATAATAGGGACACAACAACACACACTCCTGGAATACATTTGTTGGACTATCAACAGAGCCCATACTTACTTTTCCCAAGTTCTACCACTTTTCCGCTAGTTCCTGTCCTTCAGTTGATTATTATTCATTAAAACACAATTTCTCCCTCCCTAGAGTTGGTGTACCCTGCCGAACTTAATTCCACTAAAGCAACACTAAGGCCCCAACTGGCCAATATCCACAAAATCTCATGTGCCGGTTTATAGGAGTCCTACTCAACCTCTAGAGACACACAACTCAAATACTTACACAAAATCTTTCATTAAAACTCTTAATTCCATCATCAGATCGTTTATATTGAGAAAACTTCTTTAAGTCACATAAATCCAAATTTATTTGAATACTCATAATTTTCTGAAGTAAAATCTGAGAATAAATCTCTTAAACAACTGAGTTTCACATTTTGAAGTCATATAAAAATCATGAAACATCAATCCTTCAAAATTCGTATATATTTCTTGTAACACCCCGCAAAATTGGAAATTACAATTTTGCCCCTGTGTGTTACGCACGTGTATTTTGTAACGTGTTTTCATCACGTATTTTGATTGACGACTATTTATGCATTTTCCTGTATTGATTTTTACACTGTTTTGAGTCAACAAAAATATAATATTTCAATCTTTGCATTGTACGTGCTTTCTACGTGTTTTCAATGCACGTATTAATTACATATTTTCCGCCGCTACGGGTGATAATTTCTGGGTTCCAATTATTTATTTTATGTTTACAAATCTATTTTATAAAACGGAAATTTATTTTTCTTCATTTTGATTAAAATAAATTTTTGCACGTATAATGTATGTGTTTTTTACGTACGTAACAATTACGTCGTGAAATGTAAAATCAATAAATGTATTTTTCTTATGTTATATTTTATCATGTTAAACATTTTTCCGTTGATAAAATCAAATTTCGTATTTCAGTATTTTACGTGCGACGCACGTGTTTGTTTCGGTGCGCGCATATAGGCGTATCCTTTCTCGAAATAAATTTCATAAAATGTGTGTGCATTTATTTTTTCATGAAGCATTATAAATTTTGTTTTGAACTAACTTTTACTTAACAATATAGTATACAATATCTAGTGTATAATATATAGTATGATAATTATATGTTATGGTAAAATGTATGAAATGTGAAATGGATTAAATGGAAATGATTTGGTTTTAGATGGGGGGCCACGGATTAGTAAACATGGGCTGTTATAGTTTTTGGTGTTTAAGGAGTATAAGTGTATGGTAATTTGATGGGGGCCCACCTACAAATGTTGTATTGTATACATATGTGCAGGTGTGCATTCACACACACAATGTTGGCCCGGATGGTACCCAGGGTAGGCCGGTTTTGGCATGGTACGAGAGAGAGTAATGAGACAAGAGAAAGGGATTTGAAATTAGGGGGTTATAATTTGAAGGATTTAATTAGGGGAGGTTATGATTTGGGAGATTTAATTAGGGAGGTTATGAAAAGGAGTTTTAATTGTGTTAAATAGGAGGATTTATTAGGTTGTGTAGTTTTGCAATCTAGACCCTAGTGTAAACCTATAAATATCACCCAATCTCTTCTCATTCCTCACACCAAAAGCAATATCAAAATAAGAAAAGAAAGGGAAAATGAAAAGAAAAGGAGTAGAGTGTTCTTATCCTTGTGGTGGAATTCTTGCTTTGGAGAAGTCTTGCTAGGAGGTAAAGGCCTTGCTAGGAGTTGCTAGGAGCTAGGATTGCTTGGTTGGAGCTAAGACTACTTCCATCTTATTTGTTCAACCCTTCACTAAAGGTGGATGTTCTTATGCTTTCTAAGTAGGATTTGCATGCTAATAGGTTAATGAGTAGTAAAGGATTGAGCGAGATATTGAAGATAAGAATCCATGCTAGCAACTCATGATTTTATTATTACCATGCTAATAATGAATAGAATAAAAGTTGAATGTGATGTGTGCTAATATGACATGCTAAGACTTGGTTGAAATTAAGTAATTTACTATTTATTATGAACTTTGAAATAGAGGAACAATCACATAAATCATGGTACTGAATCATGTTATGATGAGTAAATTAAATTACAACATGTAGTGTTAATGAGAAAAAGAAATAATTGATATTTCTACCATGCACTAGTATACATGAATGAATGATTGAATATATGAACAATCGGTGGGATTCCTTTTTTTGTTAAGACAACAAAATTTTATTTTGTAAAGTAAATTTGATGCTATTAAACTCATTTGATGGGTTATAAAAGATATAACGCGCTATTTTGATTACATTGAATAAATGCAAGATTGTGTCCATCAACGAAAAGAAACGATTTTGAGAGAAATTTTTATTCTTTAGTCAGTGGATCACTGTTATAAAGTAATCTCAACTTTTACAAAATTATTTCAGTCAAATAGAAGGTTGATCAAATTTAAGGAATCGAGTTTTTTGTAAAAATATAGGATAACACGAGAGTGGAACAAAAATAAAAATAAAAAGAATACTCCTTATCGTTGGGCGCATATGGTCCTTTGGTCTGTCATGTACGCTGTCTTCCTATCCGGCTTGGGTTCGAAACCTGGGAAGCCCAAACACTTTTCTATTTTTTTTTGTTTTAATTGAATTCAGAACGGGAGAATGGGTATAAGGGGTATTCGGTATGGAAGTTGAACAACAAGTCCACATGGACTTCTTGGTTAGTTAGTGAGCCTTATGGTTGTGGCCGGGTGAGCACTGGTTGGAAACCCAAAGATCACTTTTTTTTTATTAAATATTTTAATAAATTTAAAGAGTCCTAATGCATTTAAAAATTGGAGAAAAATCCTAGTATTTATAAAGAATTTATTAGATAGAGAATTTATTAAAATAGTTTCAAAGATTTTCTATGTATACTTGAGAAGTAAAAAGACATTTTTTTAGATAGAATGAGATTTGTTCTCAAGTTAACTATTTTAAAGAACATGATTTTTTATCTTTAGAAGGAAAAGTAAAGATTTTGATGAGAAAGTTAGTTCTCTTGTTGAGATTTTGCAATTCATGTTGAATTCTTGATTCTATATGTGCTTAATTGATAATGAGTCTTTAAATTAGATAAATTCATGTGCATTGTTATTATTGGAAAGAATTGAGAATGAATAAGTGAGTTATGAGAATTATTATTAATCCTTTGAAGGGAAAATGGGTAACAACTATAGATCTCCCTTTTTAACACTCATGTTGAGATGCTGATTTGTTTAGTTTGCTTATAGAAGTTTATAATATTAAATCTTTTGAGATAGAGATTATTTGTTCTATGTTTGAAAATGCATGAATAAATTCTAAGTTGAAACATGAATATTTGTTTAAGAATAAGTTGGATAGGCATAATTATTCAAGGGTATGAGTACCCATGATTCTTGTACATGAGAAATTTTGATTTGGAGTTAGTAAGACCTCGTATACCGGCAATTTTAAATGAAATGATTATTATATTTTGAGATGTGCTATGGAGCTATCTCGTATTTGTTGATTAAGTCCGGTCGGAGGTAAAACTAATTCTACGTGTGGAAATTATTCATGTCTTGAACTTAAGAAAATTTAGGCACATAAGTGAAGATGCAGTAAGACCTAGGCAAACGTAAGTGGGGCATTCTATATAGTCGGGCAGTGGGCTTGTTGCGGCGGTTCACTGGGGCTATAGACCCAGTTGGTGGACTGTGGTTACCTCGTAGGAGACGAATTTTTATTTTAAATCCGGGACTATGCGTAGTCGGACGGATAGTTTGTCGTTCTCCATGTATATACGTATACCGGGGCTAGAGGGGCACTTGCGGGAGGTTTGCACGACGAGGAGTCTGTATAACAGTTGGGTGGGGGATTTGTTGCGGCGATTCCCCAGGGCTGGGATCCGTACTTGTGGAACGTCTGAACTTTATCTTATTACCGGATAGTTTCATGGCAATGGATCGAGCCCTTTATTGTGGAGTACGTAGGTGCTTGCCCTCGGACCTATGTTGTATGGGATGCATAGAATCCGAACAAGTGTGCATTAGTGTCATCCTAGTACAGAATTGTGTGCAGTAGGCATTAAGGCATGACATACACTTACATGTTTAGCGTAGACACAGTTAACACTTATTTATTCATTCAATCTCTTTGTGATTTTGTTAAAGTAATGAGATCGTTATACTATTCCCGGTGTAGAGAGGATAGCCGTGTATAACATTTCGTCAGTTGTAAGCGACTGGCGTGCCCACAGATTGACATGCAGGTAATGGATGTTCATGGAGTTATAAAGTGGATATGCGGTTACTGTTTAAAAGTTAAAGATGTTGCAAATAATGTTAAAATTATACAAGTTGTATTCTGAATGTTGTAAATTTTATTTTCCGCTGTGTACACAAAGTTGTAGTTGAACTCTGATGTACTATTGAAAAAGTTTTAAAATTCCTTGTAAAATTGTATGAAATGAAGTAAAGATCCTGTGAAATCTCGAATTTATCCTTGTTTGAAATTCGGGATGTTACATTTCTCTTTCTAAAGCCATAGAAATACGATTTAAACTCTATTATAATCAAAATGTAACTCTCTATAAAATACAGTAATCCATAGCAAAAACTTCATCTAAAACAGTAGATCAAAAATCCATAAGTTCGAAGAAATAATCGTGTAATACCCCGTAATTTTAAATACGATATTTTGAATTAATAAATAATTTTAAATGAGTTTATTTAATTATTTTGAATTTTTGTGAAATGGTCATTTTTGCACGTGCGAAACACGTGCAAATATTTTCGAAATACAAGTTTTGGAATTTTGAGTTCCCAAACAAATTCTATTATTCATAATTAGATAAATTTGACTTTTTTAGATTTTTCTGAATAAATAAACTAATTTTATAAATACTTCGAAAGAAATGGGCCTTTTTGTAAAAAGGTCGTTAGGGGTGAAATTTTAACTTAAAATTTGTTTGGATGCATTTAGGGTCAGCTATTCAGTCGAAGGATCTAAGGAATTAGATTATTTCCAAATTTGGATGATTTTTATTGATTTAATAGAATAAATATGTAATTACGTAATTTTGGAATTGTTGGAGACTTTTTTACAAATATTTTCTTCTTGAGAGTAAAAGTCAGAAAATCTATTGGAGAAATCTAAAATTTATTAGTAAAGGTTATTTATAAATTTTTTGGATTTTTTCGAATAATTTATGACATATTTGCAAGTACTCAAAAATGAATGACTTTTGTGCAAAATTGCCACTTGGAGTAAAAACTCCAGAATTTTCTTGAATTTCGGGTTGCATGTGGGCAGGTCAGATCTGGGTGTGAAGGGATTAAACTATTTTATTTTAAATTAATTTGAATAACTAATAATTGGAAGGGATCCATATATGTAAATAGATAATCTTATTGGTGGAGTAGATTAGTAAACTTTTGTGAAAACCCTAGGGCCAATCCCGGCCTATAATTAGGTCAGCAGCCGGCCACCCTCCTTGTACACTCAAAACATCTCTTTCTCATTAATTTCTTGAAGTTTAAATTGTAATACCCTAAATTTCCTTTTTAATAAAATATTGACTTTCACGTGTTGTGCACGTGAAAATTTCATATGTATATTATTTATTTATTTTTATATACAAAATCTCTTTTGATAGTATGAACAATTATTTTTCCTTTCCTTTATTTTCCTAAAAATCTTAATTTTATAAAAAGCCTAAAACACTAATTAATTGTTTAAGCCCATTTTAATTTATTACTATTTTGTTGTTTGGCCCACAACCTAAGCCCACTATTTATGAAGCCCACCAATTTAATAAATTAATTAAATGGCCACACTTGTCATGAAGAGACAAAATGTGAACAATTTAATTTATTAAAATTATACAAATTTTTAATTAAGGGTACTAGGTGGCATGTGCGGAGCACGTAGTGTGCATTGCACACAAAGTAGGGCCAGATTGTGCATAAGAGTGGTTTGTGTACATGGGTGGTTACCTAGTGTATGGGTAGTTACTATAACTCCTACTCTCATCCTAACCCTCCATTCTATAACCATCCATTGAATCCTAGCCCTCCAATCTACTTCAAAATTATGTATAAATACTCCATAGCTTCTTCTCATCTTAGTACAATAGAAGATTTGTTAAAGAGAGAAAAGATTAGAGTAAGAAAAGATTGAGAATTTTGGGAAGAAAAAGATTGAGTAGCTTCTAGTGTGAGTGTTCCCTTGGAGGCCGGCTATTCAACCCCAACTTGAAGCTTCGGTATTAGCAAGGAGCAAGAAGGAGGAGGCGTGCATCGCAATCTAGAAAGCTCTAAGGGATTTCACTTTGTTTCTTCAAAAAGGTGGGTGTTTCTCATGACTTCTAAATTAAAGACCGTGCTAGGTTTTGTGCTAATTATGCATGAATAAATGAATGCCATTATATTGCTCCTCGTTAATATTATGATTAAAATGAAAATGGAACACAAGTATAATTGTATGAAATGAATAGGGGAACTTAATGAAGTGGTATGATTAATGTTATGTTATTTTAATCTAGCATACTGAATTGGGATAAATGTTTATCTCTGTAGAAAAAATGATGATTATGGGAAAATACGTTTTCTTTGAAGTCGTGGTTGTGTGGAAAATACTAGTCGTAAGAATCCCTACATTAATTAGCAAACCATGCTTGTGGTGATGGTAGTCAAATAAAGTTGCATGTGCGTGTTGATAAATGAACATATTGTAGTTTAACTAAAATGTTGGGTACTAATCGAAAGGGAAAAGAAACGTTTCCATACTTTAAATTTTGGGCATAAAGGGCAAAAGCCAAAGTACCCCCCCCCCCCCCCCAACGTTTGGCCCGAGTACAAAATGCCCATACAACGTTTGAAAAAGCACAATAAACCCATTTTTCCGTTAACTTAACCTTATCCGTTAAGTTATAATTATTAAATTACTTTTTTACCCTTACCCTTTCATAATCAAATTTTTTCTTTCTTTTTCCTTTTTCTTCATTCTTTTTTTTCAAATCCCGATCGATCTGTTAAAACCTATTGTCGTGACCACAAATTATCTATTTATACCATCTGACTCAATCCATTAATACATTTTATAAACAAAAGTTGAGATATCAGCTTTTGCTTTAATTCTTTTGCAAACAAAATATATTCAAGCAAAAACTTTTCTTTTCCAAATTTATACTGAAGCAAAATCTGCTGGTAGCTACTTAGCTACTCAGACACACATACACGATTCAAGGCCCTAGTCAATCTTTTTCCTTTCTCCTTTCAGTTGGTCATTGAACAATCAACAGGAAAAACTTACTAGTACCATACAAGCCACATCACATAGCAATTGGAAGTTAAAGAATTAAAGAAAGATTGCAGATGTAATATATATTAAAAATTTAAAGCTGATGTCTCACATGTGCTAACAAATTAGTCATTTCAATAATATAAATAACAAAGATAAGCTTTTTCCCGAAAAACATTCCATTTAATCTACAATATGCTAACAACCTCCAGACAAATGAAAATTTTGTTCATCTCTAATTTTACACATCTTTCATTGATCAAGTCCTTAAGCATCTGTTGCTTTTGATAGCTCGCCTCAACTGATAACATACACTTAAATGCATAAACACATTCAAGTCCCTCATCAACTCTTGCTTTCATTTCTCTGAACCGAAAACACACACACACATACAAAAACACATTCAAGTCAATAATCCTCTCTTCCTTTCATTTTTCTCAACCAATAAAAATTGGCTTAATCACTATCAATATAATTGCTCGCCTTAATCACTGTCAATTCTGATTTATTCAATCGACAGATCGATCGGAATTTGAAAAAAAAAGAATGAAGAAATATGATAAAGAAAGAAGAGATCTGATTATAAAAGGGTAAGGGTAAAAAAGTAATTTAATAATTATAACTTAATGGATGGGGTTAAGTTAACGGAGAAATGGGTTTAGTGTACTTTTTCAAACGTTGTATGGGCATTTTGTACTCGGGCCAAACGTTGGGGGGGGTATTTTGGTTTTAGCCCTTAAATTTTAATACTGATCAGTCGACCGAATATAGGTAGTAGTCGACTGACCTGATTATAAAAAATCCTTCGAGTTTAAAACCCTGCAGAACAGCCGACTGGTCTGAGTAACAGTCGGCTGCTCCGCAATTTGTATTTTCGAGTTTAAAGCCTTGCATAATAGCCGACTGGTCTGAGTAACAGTCGACTGTCCCGCAATTTGTATTTTAGAGTTTAAACACTGCAGAACAGCCTACTGGTCATGTGTAGCAGTCGACTATTCCGAACATTTTCTTGAATATTTTTCCTTTGCTGAACAGTCGACTGGCTATGTTTTGAGCCGACTGTCCAGACTCTTTTTCAACACCTCAGATTCTAATTTTGCTTTGTGATAAAAATAAATGTATATACTGTTTGGAAGAGATGAATGAAGATTGGATGTGACAATTTAGAAAAGTAAATTTTATTTGTCCTTGCACGGAATTGTATATGAAGTGAAGTGAATTGTTCTATTGAAATTATAAAAGGTTTTACGATTATGAATGCTATGAACATGACAATGAAATCCTGATGTAATCATGAAAAATGAACTTATGAGTTTGAAATACTTGATTCTTGTGTAATTGTGAATTGAAATTGAGAGATAGAGTGTAGCTAAGCCTCATACCGGCATTGGAAAAGAAATAAATTGAAATGAAATTTAAAATGAAACGACCACAGCTCAAAACAATACAATCACCATTTTAGGAATGCTTCTTGAGCAAATATCACACTCCCCAAAGATTAGTGTCATTTGTGTATCGGAGATTTAGGACAGCCATGACATCCCTTCGTTCCCCCAGCCCATGTGGCATGCCAATATTCTGGCCTCTCTTAAGGATACTGTTAAGCCTAACTAGGGCGAAAAGCAGGGGGGGGGGGGGCGGGGGAGGATCTCCTTGTCTCAGCCCATGACTACAGCTGATTTCGGAGCCCTCCTCCCGGTTGACCAAGATTTTAACTTTGGCCAACCTAGGCCACGTCTCGACCATCTAATCCAACGCTATCAAAACTCTCTTTAATGTAGTACTTCAATTAGGTTGCTCCATGCGACCTTATCATATGTTTTTTCAAAATCCAGCTTAAGGAGGCAACCGTTAATATTTCTTCATTTGCAGTCCTGCATGACCTCTTGCACCATTGCAATACCATCGAAGATGTCCCTTCCGGTATTTGTGTATAGTCGACTCTGTGCCAATGAAGGCAAGTTAGGTACGGGTCTTAGTGATTCGATTAAAGCCCAAACTTCTACTAAATGTTATGTCGTATGATTATTATCGTATGATTATCTCTTCAGGAATATCGGATAGCTGTTGTATCATGATATCAACCTAGGGTTTATCTAGATCTCTATTTATTACTGTAATTGGACTGCATTGAGAGCTAAGAGAGATAATGCTTCACTGAAGAGAGTTTGAGAGGCTTTTCAACTGTAAATAACTAGTATTTTCTTGTAAGGCTTGAAAGAGGAATCGTGGTGAGAGTTGTAACTCTTGTATCTTCTATAATTGAATATCATCTCTGTTTTTTCTCCCACGTATTAGGGCTTGTCCAAACCGGTACAAAATTGTGTGTTTTTGTGTATTTTTGTGTGATCTTATATTTACTTGGTGGTTTGTGTTGATCGTATCACATAACTCAACAAGATCTTAGGGCATAATCTCTTACAAAACATGCTGGTATTAATGCCAACGATAATGCCTCCTATTGCAGCAATGACATCCTTAACCTTCCATTCAACAATGAACGGTAAGTAAAACGATCTAGTACTTGGCCGAGACAAATTTGTCTCTTCCAAGCAAACAAAATCCACCATATGGGTTTTGATGATTTCCCCCACCATCCTCCGCTTGGCCAGACGGCCTAGCCCCCTCACATATCAAAAGATAGCATTATTCATTAAAACCTGTTGGGGGTCCTACAACCGAAGGAGCAACATCCCGCTCCTCGGTTGAAATGATGATGTTTTCATTGCAATGGGATTGTTCAGACCAACGTGGCCTTGTTCCTTGTCCCTAAAATGTCTTGTAAAGTCTTATGTGCACTCTCCCTCGCCCAAGTTTTTATTTCAATTAAATTTTTTCTCTCTAATTAGGTTGTCAACATATGTATGCATGATTGATATAAATTTAAGAATGTATATATCACTAGTAATTTATATGTGCGATGCACGTTTTAATAAAAAAAAATCTTAAAATTAAAAATTCTGACATTGAGAGGATTCGAACCTGAAACTCCCTTCATATTAATTATGTTCGTGCGTATATATTGATAGATTTACAAATGACACTAAGGCTTCTCCCATTATAATATTAGAGATTAGAAATTACAGATAATTGGAGTGATATGTAGTAAAAGTATCATATCATTATTATTGCTAATTTCTTATAATGACAGTGATTAGTGGGCCTCGATCATATATATGTAGACTCGGGCAAACTTTTACAAGTTTGCAACATTTCCTCATCTTCAATTTATAGATAGCAGAGAAAGCGAGAGTTAGAAAATTGAACAGTGGGAAAAGGTTGAAGAAATGGCAAGCTCGTGCCACGTGTCAGCCCATGTCTGGCTGGTTCGTAGAGGCCACACAGCTGTGTGATTAGTGCCAAAACTTCGCTTTTTGGTTTCAATAAATACTTGGAACTATCCTAACAAATCTAAGAGACAGGACAGATTAAATGTGGACCCTACTTCACGTTCTCTCACCATAAGTCTACGGGTGGGCCCCACTCTGCAAGCAAACGAATTTAAATTTTTTTCTCCAATTATCAAAATATCCTTGTTTATTATAAACGATTTTTAAAAACATTTAAAAGAACCTAGAAATTTAAGTGGTAGTATGTTGAGAATTTAAAAATGAGGAGGACTTGGTGGTGTTTTGATAATTAAACTTAAAAAATTAGGAGGAATTTTTTATAACACCGTGCGTGTATTAATTAACTTTCCATAGAAAAAGGGCAATCCCAATTCATCTCCTTGATGAAGTATGAAGCAAGGCCGAGAGACAAACATATTCCTAGTATGCACTATCAAGGTCAACTTTAATGTTTGATGCAGTCATAGAGTCTATCGATCGCACAACCACTCTTGAACACAGTCTGTTATGTAGGATGGTACAACCCGGTCTGATAGAGCTAATAATTATGTGTTGACTAAGATAGTGAAAATAATACAGTAATTTTAAGAGTGGATGTAGCATTACTCAATGTTGACACCTCATCGTATCCTCCTAATATGGGGTAGATGACGTGGTCTCATCCGGACCATCGGATCCCCTTAAATCTTGCCTCTTCATGACCATCAGTCAAAGCAGGTCAAACGGACTTCAGTCCATTCAGGCTCACGGGCAAACGGGTCCATTCCAGTCCGTTAGAATCTCAGACTTATTTGTCCATGCCTATAAATACCAGATCCCCTCCTCACTTCAAAAGATAATAATCTTTTTTCTCCCCTGAACCCTAGTTACTTTTGCTTTTTCAGTGACTGACTAGATCGTCGGAGGGTCTGTGACAGCGATTCTCCCGGCGTTTCTAGGCAGCGTGTAGGTACAAAAGACCGAGCCGAGCTTCAAAGATCCGAGCCGATCTGCTAGATCCGAGTCAAGCACCTGGCCTCTACCTCTCTCCTGCTACTTCCGAGCCGATCCTACGGCTTAGAATCGGATCGACGCTATAGTACAACATCTTCTCTTATACAGATTACAAAAACTCACACTTGTTACTCCCACATCCCAAAAACAAACAACATCACCTACCTTCGCCAAATTCTACGCGTTCTTCCCTACAATGCCCTCTCCCCTATCACCATTAATACCCTATACTCCAAGGTCATTCTCGTCATTTCCCCTCCTCCATCTCCTTATATATTAGCCCAACAAACCTGCTAATTCTTGAGAGAAACCCTCTATTATTCCGCACGATGAATAAAGAAACAATGCCTTATTCTGACCCCTGCCATGTCAGCACCGCAGTCTCCTCCCTTCTCCTCTCCGGCACCTGCACCGCCGCCCTCGACTCCATCTTCTCCCAACCCACTGCAACCTCCTCCTCCTCCTCCTCATCACCATCATCAGTCGACGCGCTCCACACTGACCTGCTCCGCTCGGCGTGCGGACCCCACGTCATCGCGGGGTCCACCGAGAACAAGAAGCACTACCGCGGCGTGCGGCAGCGGAACTGGGGGAAATGGGTGGCGGAGATCCGCTTGCCGCAAAACCGGGTTCGGGTCTGGTTGGGGACGTACGGGTCCGCGGAGTCGGCGGCGTACGCGTACGACCGTGCGGCGTATAAACTACGCGGGGAGTACGCGAGGTTGAACTTTCCGCACCTGATGAAGAACGGTGGGGGCGAGTGCATAGATGATCGTATGCGATCGTTGAGATCCACCGTTGACGCGAAGATACAGGCGATCTGTCAGCGGATCGGACGGCATAGAAAGAAAGTTAAAAAGGAGAGTAAGAATAAGGAAGGGGAAGTTAAAAATAATAAAGAGGTGGGCCCGGCAACGTCGGATGGGGTACGGACGGAGTCATCCTGTTCGTCGGTTTCGTCGGAGGGGAGCGAGATGATGGACGGTCTGTATTCGTTGGCGAGCATGCCGTCGTTCGATCCCGAGCTAATTTGGCAAGTGCTTGCTAATTAGAAATAGGGAATTTACTAAGAACCCCCTCTTTTGACCGTGAGTTCTCTATTAGACAGTTTGATTTTTTACTTTATACTTCGAATTTCTTCTATTCTATGCCTTAGTTGGATCTTTTTCTGAAAGAGAAAATCTACACGAAAGGTTTTTTTTTTTTCGAAGTCTAAGGTTTAATGGAAACTGAGGTCAAACGAGGGGTATAAGAAAAGTTTCCTGAGATTACTCAAGAGCTTAATTAGAATGACTATATAATTAATTAGTTGTGTATTTTTGGTTTTATTAGTAATATATAGCAGTGTTTTATATGTAAGGAGGTATACAAAGCCCAAAGTTTTTTTACAGGGGTTTGTTAAACAAAGGATGTAATTATGTTCTCTGAGTAATTTACGATGCACATTTTTATAAATATATATTTTTATTAAAAAATTTTGACATTGTCTGACATCGAATCTAAGATTTCTTTTATTTTAGTTATGCATGTGTATTGCACATGTTTGTTGGTTACAATGGATGTATTTGTTTAGTGACAAACTCTTCCATTAAAATAGTAGAGATGTAAATATGAGGCTGTTGTATTAGTATTGTTCAGTTTTGCGCGAGTTTGTGTGTCCGTGATTATTCAATATTTATCTAAGGATGCAATTCTTTCTTCGTTCAGATTAAGAGAGAGAAAAAAAGAAGGTGAGATGCATGTCTAATTTCAACGGCCATTTGAGCATCAATCCGTAACAAAAAAGAAGTCGATCAGACTCATGAGTTTCTAATTTCAGTGGTCATTTCAGCATTTATCAATCATTAGGTTCTGTTTGGTTCAAATGAGGGGAGGGGAGGGGAGGGATTTTAGTGGAGGGGAGGGGAGGGGAGGGAAAGGGAGGGGATAGATTTTAATCAAGACCCTGTTTGGTTTAAAGGAGCGGTGGGAAAGGGAGGGGAGGGAAAATAATTATCTTCTTGTTTGGTTTACATGGGAAGCGAAGAGATTTTATAATTAAATTACTTTTATACCCTTTTACATTTCAGGATAGTCTATGCATTACTGTTTCTAATTTTAACTTGGTAATATAAACAAAATAATGAAGACCAATAAACAGATTAATATGCAGCTGGTGTGATATGTGAGGAACTACCTCAAGATTTGTGTGCGTTTGCGGTGCCATCAACAGCTACGAGATGCGTGTTGGAGAGCTACCAGAACCAGAAGTAGGGAAAGGTCGACACAGAGTACCAGTGCAGTACCTCAGAGGAGGTGGTACAGCGAATCTCCAATCACAATGAGACTGACCAATCTGTGAAATCATGCAGAGTTGACAGACACTCAGTCGGAATCTCATCAGATTATCTGTTTGAGGCGTAGTTCACCGCTAAATTATTAACTAATTTGCACATGTTAAATACCAGAATCAAATACTAGAATCACATATAATCAACTATCTTTCTGTTCTGCACATATCAAATACCAGAATCATATATAATCACATACGGTATTACACAAAAAGAAAAGACATAGGATCAGTCTCAACTCCAAAAAAAAAAAAAACAGAGTACAAGAATCAAGTGTCCTCCTTTGAATTAAAATCATAATTTGAAATACATTATTTGTTTATCTGATGCTACATTGAATTGTGAAGCAAATTCTCCTATACATCTTACCCAACGTGGTAATAATGAACAATATGACATGCAATAGCTATATTCTCAAATAAATTAGAAAGATTCTGATTCTATCCGATGTCACTACACTGGAACAAAAAAGCAGCAACTGCGTAACGATTTTATCAGCAGTAGCACGCTGAAAGAATAACACAATAACAATAATGATGATAACAATTATTACAATAGAGAGGATCAGAATCTCCTACACCTGCTCTTATTGCTGCTTAAATACATTTCTTCATGATTAAATTCTCTTTTACACTCCCTCTATAGTAGATTAGTATACACAGAAACGAAATCGATTTGTTGGGTTCTCGAAACAGAAGAGGGGGAGAAAGAAAGAGGGTGAGTGGGAGAGAGAGGATCTGTTTAGTTTTAGGAGATTTAGATCTAAAGAGCAGTTTAGTCCAATCACTATACAAAAATTTGACTCAATTTTTCTCCCCTCCAAATCCCCCCAATATTGGAAGGGAGCCAAAATTGACTCAGGAAGGATATTGCACCCTTCTATTTCCCTTCCTTCCCTTTCCATCCTTAAAAATGAACCAAACAAGTAATGTTTAAAAAATTCCCTCCCCTCCCCCTCCATTCCCCTCTAACAAAATTTAAAAAGGTGTAGAAGGAAAATAAAATCTATTTCGGGTTGAAACTTGCGAACGTTACAGACCTACTGCTAAAGTTTTATAGACTTTGCATACTAGCTTAAGATTCATACAAAATCTCGATTTGTATAGAAATGGATAGATATGCAAATCTTTGTTTGCAGCATTTATAGACGTACGGGGGACCTTCTCAAGCTGAAAGCCTAATGACATTGCAAAACCCTACATGGTATGGTTCAACATGTGGGAAGGAACGGAGACAATAATCACGCAAAGTTTAATTACTCGGTTCAAATTATTTCTCTCGTTGTCGATCTATTTTGTTCTATGATAAATCTACATAAAGTCTTATTAATGTTTTTGATGCGGTTTGTTTTTGGGGGGGTGGCTGCACCAGGTGTGAGTTCTTCTCAATTTGTATTTTTGCGGAAGCTTCGGTACGAACGGTACACCCGACCCTCAGCCAGAGGGGACGGCTCGGGAGTAGAGGCGAGAGCGAGGTGGAGGTCGAATGCTCGGCTCGGATCCGGAAGTCTCGTGTACCTGCACTCGGCCTAGAAACACCAGGGTTGGTTTCGGTGGCAGGCCCTCCGACGATCTAGTCAGTCACTGAAGAGTAACAGTAACTAGGGTTTTGAAAGGGGAAAGATTGGTTACTTGTTGAAGGGGTAGAGGACCTGATATTTATAGGCAGTGCTAACTGGGTCTGGACCCAATTGGGGCCGAGTCTGGACCCGGTTGCCCATGGGCCTGACGTGGCGGAAGCCCATGCGGTTTAGGGCTGACGTGGCGGGAACCTAGGCAGTTTAAGGCTGACGTGGCAGATTTGATGATCGGGGGTGAACGCCTTTTGAGAGGATCTTGTAGCCCATGAGGGGCCACGTCATCTGACCCATATCAGGAGCCCCCCACTCTTGGAGGGTTGGGTGATCCAGCCGTGTAGGAGTGGTTTTTTGCCTCTGTAGGAAGAGCGGGGTGGTGTGTACGGCGAAGAATGGGATCTGTATCTTCCAGAAGAGGTCAGCGGGGTAGGATGAAGGGTTTCCCTCTCGGAGTCACGCGGGTCGTTGAAGCTCTGCCGGCCGAGCATCGAGGGTCGTTGGACGAACCCCCTTACTGGTTGGAAAAGCAGGGGGGGCGTTGAGACCCATGGAGCACGAGTTCTTCTTGGCGAGCCTCTAAGGTCGGCAGGCGAGCCCCTCGCTGGTTAGGGAATAGTTTAGGGCTCGCAGTGATATCCGAGCGTCGACCCAGAGGTCATTTGGTCGAGAGATTAGGGGGGTCGGTAAGCAAGCCCCACTTGTTGGAAAAGCAAGGGGGCGTCGAGACCGTGGAGCAGGAGCCCTTCTCGACGAGCGTAGAGGGTTGGCTGGCGAGCCCCTCATTGTTGGGGGATAATTTTGGGGCCTCAAGACCGTGTTGGCCATTTTCACCGACCAATCAGGAGCCCATGACATCAGCCCCTCCTCGCCACCATCTCACGAGCGTCAGGGAGAACCGGAGGGACCCCGCTCTTCAGAGCCTCGGCAAACCCTACGGTTATTAGTGCTCGGCTCCCGCTCTCGCTCCCATGACCCTCCAACAGAGAGGGTCTTCCCCCTCTTAGGAGTCCATTCCGAAGGGCCTTCGGAACTGCCCTGAGTGGGCCTCGCCTTCTGCTTAGGCTGCTCGGCCACCCACTTCTTGACCTTGTCCATCGTTGAAGGGGAAAGAGAAGATGTTAACACGAAGGTAGAAAGTTAAATAAAATAGAAACAAAACATACAAGGGTCAACGGGGCTCGGTCCGATCCGAGCCAAGTGCAAATCGGTCACATTGGGCCAGCCGATGCTATGGCCATATACGATTCGATCAACATCAGCCCACTCCTCTTCCGTCAACTCTCTTCGCCTCAGAGGATTGTGGTTCGGTTTGTAAAAATTATAAGCAGTGGGAATTCCCCAAGGTACCGGGCTTCGGATGACGAAGAATTTTCCTTTCCACCATTTTATAGAGTCCGGATGTCCGTACACCACCTTCTTGTGAGGGTGAGGTGATATACAATATATGCCTTCCTGCCCTCCCAACAAGCTTACCCCCATGACGGCCCTGAAGTACTTCAACGTCAAAGGCACTCCCCTCTCCTTGCAGAGTAGCATAAAACAAACCAGCTGCTTCTAGGAGTTGGGACCATACTACATTGGGCAAAGGGCTCCCCAATTTAGCACCTTCTTGATGAACGGATGCAACGACAGCCTTAGCTCCGAGCTGAAAGCATCTTTAGGGAACATGAAATAGTAGGTTTCCAACTCGGTCGTAGGCAGAAACCAGGCCTGGGAATCAACAAGTCGTACTCCAGTCCTGTGAAATAATTGGCTCTTATCACGAGCATGTAGTCAGCCACCAAAACACTTTGAATTATGTCCATTTGGATCTGGGTTCGACTCGGCAAAGAGAATTCCACTCCATACCGAACCAAGCCTTGGGCGTCATCTGGGTACATCCTAATTTGAAGTACGGGACGTCGAGCCCGTGCTTAGGCATAGACTCGTCTGGCGTCTCCGGACTGTCCGGGAGACGCCATTTTCTCCTCATCCTTCGAACGCGAGGACCCCTCGCAAGGGACGGTGTCGCCAGAGGCGGAAGAATAGGGTCAACTTCCACAGCATCATCCCCACTATCCTCATCAAGCGTGCCCTCCGCTCCCTCATCTACTATGCCTTCCTCCATATCCTCATCCGCCACCTCCACCTTGCCATCAGAATCGCTCGACTCCACCACAAACGGCCTGAGACGGCGGAGTGGTGCTACGTCATAGACCTTCTCACTTGTATCCCAGGACGTGGAGGCCGAGAGGTGACCCTCATTGTCCCGACCAGAGGAACTCGCTGCAGAGCCGGACTGAAACCGCGATATAACAATAACAATACTAACTCGACTTTCGTTAATGGAATGGTTCACCAAAAAGGACACCGCCGGCTGCTAGAGAGAGAAGCTCCAAGGGTTAGAGAAAGAAAGCAAAGTGAAGAAATGATAAGGGGGTGGGGGATTTATAGGAAAGCTGTTGACGCCTCGAATTCCTCAAAGGGATCCCAAACCGTCCAATCTTTATCATCAAAATCTAATGACTGATAAGATTTTAATGCCTCGAATCTCTCCCTCCCTACGTCAGCATCACACGTGTGGTGCATGTGCCCCCACTAGCTGGCTGGGCTCGACACTCGACAGTGACTTCGAGCAAAGCGCTAGCTTTCTCACTTTCTCACAAACTGAAGAAGCTCGATGCTCAACAGAGACTTCAAGCAAAGCGCTAGCTTTTCACAAGCTGGAGATGCTCGATGCTCAATGTTGGTGGGGCTTAATGCTCAGCAGTAACTTCGAGCAAAGCGCCAGCTTTCTCACTTTCTCACAAGCTGGAGAAGCTCGACGCTCAGCAATGACTTTGAGCAAAGTGCTAGCTTTCCCCACAAGCTACTCGACGCTCGACATAGACTTCCAGCAAGGTTCTAGCTTTCTCACTTTCTCACAAGCTGGAGAAGTTTGACGCTTAGTAGTGACTTCGAGCAAGGTGCTAGCTTTTCACGAGCTGGAGACACTCGACGCTCGACGCTGGTGATGCTCGACGCTCGGCAGTGACTTCGAGCAAAGTGCCAGCTTTCTCACTTTCTCACAAGCTGGAGAAGCTCGACGCTCGCAATGACTTCGAGCAAAGTGCTAGCTTTCCCCACAAGCTGCTCGACGCTCGGTATAGACTTCGAGCAAAGTGCTAACTTTCTCACAAGTTGGAAAAGCTCGATGCTCAGCAGTGACTTCGAGCAAAGCGCTCGCTTTTCATAAGCTGGAGACGCTCGGCGCTCGATGCTGGTGGGGCTCGATGCCCGGCAGTGACTTCGAGCAAAGCGCTAGCTTACTCACTTTCTCACGAGCTGGAGAAGCTTGACGCTCAGCTGTGACTTCGAGCAAAGCGCTAGCTTTCCCCACAAGCTGCTCGATGCTCGGCGTATACTTCGAGCAAAGCATTAACTTTTTCACATGCTGGATCATCAGTAACTTCGAGCAAAGTACTAGCTTTTCACAAGCTGGAGAAGCTCGATGCTCAACGGTGGTGGGGATCGACGCTCGGCAGTGATTTTAAGCAAAGCGCCAGATTTCTCACTTTCTCACAAGCTAGAGAAGCTCGACACTCAGTAATGACTTCGAGCAAAGCAGTAGCTTTCCCCACAAGCTGCTCAATGCTCAGCATAGACTTCGAGCAAAGCACTACCTTTCTCGCAAGTAGGAGAAGCTCGACGCTGAGCAGTGACTTCGAGAAAAGCGCTAGCTTTTCACAAGCTGGAGACGCTGGTGGGGCTCAACACTCTGCAGTGACTTCGAGCAAAGCGCTAGCTTTTACTTTCTCATAAGCTGGAGAAGCTCGACGCTAGGCAGTGACTTCGAGCAAAGTACTAGCTTTCTCACAAGCTGGAGAAGCTCGACGCTCAGCAGTGATTTCGAGCAAAGCGCTAGCTTTTCACAAGCTGGAGACGCCTGATGCTCGACGCTCTGCAGTGACTTCGAACAGAGCACTAGCTTTCCCCACAAGTTGCTCAACGTTCACGCTCGACGATCGGCATAGACTTCGAGCAAAGTACTAGCTTTCTCACAAGCTGGAGAAGCACGACACTTAGTAGTGACTTCGAGCAATGTGCTAGCTTTCCCCAAAAGCTGCTCGACGCTCGACGCCTGGCATAGACATCGTGCAAAGTGCTAGCTTTCTCACAAGCTGGAGAAGCTCGACGCTCAGCAGTGACTTCAAGCAAAGCGCTAGCTTTTCACAAGCTGGAGACGCTCGATGCTCGGCATTGACTTCGAGCAAAGCGCTAGCTTTTTCACAAACTGAAGACGCTCGACACTGGATGCTCAACGCTCGGTATTGACTCCGAGCAAAGCACTAGCTTTCCTCACAAGCTGGAGACGCTCGATGCTCGACGCTCGACAGAGACTTCGAGCAGAGTCCTAGCTTTCTCACAAGCTGAAGGGTATCGATGCTCGATGCTCGGCATAGACTTCGGGCAAAGTCTTAAGCTTACTCACAAGCTGAAGAGGCTCGACGCTTGGCAGTTAATTTGAGCGAAGGCCTGAGGGCTCGGCGCTCGACACTCAGAGGTCGGGGGGTCCGACTCCTTAACGGTCAGACTTGGTCCAGTTTTTGCTCTCCAGGGGATCCTCCATCCTACTCCCATAACCACTCCATGCTGATCTTCCAACATGGACGGGCTACTCTTCGACGACTGATATATACAACCCTCCAGGAGTGGGAGCCTGTGATATGGGTAAAAAGAGCCCTACCTAATCAGGACCGTTCGATCCTCTCCAGATCTTCTCCTCCATGATTATCAGGTCAAAGGTCAAACGGGCCTCCTACCACTTCAGACCCATGGGCAAACGGATCCAACTCGGCCCAACAGGGTTCCAGGCCCGTTTACCCCTTCCTATAAATATTAAATACTAGACCCCCTTCCTTGCCCAAAGTAATAAACTTTTCTCCACCTGAACCCTAACTACTGTTACTATTACGGTGACTGACTAAATGTCGGAGGGCCTGTCGCCGAGATCTCTCCCGGTGTTTTTTAGGCAATCTGCAGGTACTAAGACTCGAGCCGAGCCACAAGGATCCGAGCCGAGCACTCAACTTCTACTTCTCTCTTGCTACTCCCGAGCCAAACATACAGCCCAAACATCGGCTGGAGGCCCAGATCTGTTCCAGTGCCGCTCTTTCCATCACAAAATTATAAGAACTCACACCTGTTGCCCCACACTAAAAAAATAGCAACATCAATTAGAAAGGAAATGTGTTTCGTGATATTGCGTCATTTATAAAAGTGAGAAGAAAATGTGTTTCGTGATATTGCGTCATCTACTTCTCTCCTGCTACTCCCGAGCCAAACATATAGCCCAAACATCGGCTGGAGGCCCAGATCTGTTCCAGTGCCGCTCTTTCCATCATAAAATTATAAGAACTCACACCTGTTGCCCCCACACTTAAAAAACAGCAGCATCAATTTGGAAAGAAATGTGTTTCGTGATATTGCGCGTCATTCATAAAAGTGAGAGAGGGGGGGGGGGGGGGAGGGGGGGGGGGGGGGGGGGTTGAATAGGGAATATAAGATCAACAAATATCATAAAGGAATAAAGGAAAGAGTAGTACTTCATCCACTACCAATTTCACTATCATTTTGTTCACTACCTTAGGTGGCATACTCCTATAGGAGAGTTCTCCCACCTACTCTATCTTCCTCTACGTATTGGAGTTTGCCACCTAAGGTAGTGAACATAATGGTAGTAAAATTGGTAGTGGATGTAGCATTACTCTAAAGAAAAATGAAGGGCATTACAATTTCTTTAAGACATAGTCACAAATTTGGGATTCCGGAATAATTCATCAATATTTAATATCCAGAATTCAGCAGTACTTAATGTAAATCTTTCTCACGGTTCTTCTCCAATAAGCAAGTTTGTTGTCAAGCGACTCAAGAGTATGGTTACAATCTTGCCATCACATAGTAGTTTATGTAGAATGCACATTATATTAAGATGGACGCAATTAATGAATAATGAGAAGACTTTTGTTTTTCTAAAAATGTTCCAATTTTTTTAAAATTTTTTTGTTTATTTATTACTTAGAACATGTAATTGTATTGGGATATGATCGAGTTCATAAACTAGATGAAAAATCTTTGTAATGATGTTGGTTAAATGATCTGAGATCCTTGTAGGGCTTGGGATATACATAAGGGCTATGGTCGTCTCCTTATACCATTTTATTGTATTATTTAGTATAAGTGGCTTTCTAATTTAGTTAAGGATAAATCTATATCTACAATCTCCACCACTTACACCATAATAAAGTTGTAAAATAAGTATAGCATTACCCTTTAATTAATGGTGAATTTCAATAAATCGTTTTCATCAATTTGCAGATAATCTTATCGAACTTTTTTATTTACAAATGACTCTAGTACATGCCTAAAGTTATTATAGATGACCCTGCTCCTAGTCGACACCCTTAATTTGGTATAAAATGACCAACGCACCCTTATAAAGTTGAGTAATTTTTTATTTTATTTTAGGCCAAATTGCGTATAAAATCACGACCTTTTTATGAGTTGCAAATAAAACCCCACTTTTTCAATATTGCAAATTAAATCATCACATTTTCTAAACATTGCAAATTAAATCATTACGAGCTGTGGGCTCAAATCGTAGAAGCTCCATCAACTTTTTCAATATAATAGGGCAAAAGAGGCAGGCCAAGGAAGGCAGGAACTATAGAAGCTCCATCAACTAACAATGCTGGGAGAGTGAAGAAATTACATGTGAGGAAGAACTTGAGACAGCCTACAGACTCAGTGATTCAAAAAGAAAGGGCAATGGTAGTTTAGTTTTGTTCACTATTCATATTTTGATTATAAATATGTCATATTTATAACCATTTTGGACTGAATGATCTTGAACAGGCAAGGAAAGGATTTGGGGTTCTACAGTCTGAAACAACAGGAAACATGTACATGAGGGTAAGCATAATTATATGAATATGTATTATTTCTTTTGCAGTTGGTCAAGCTAATTCAATGTAATATGTTTAGATGTCAAATGAGAAGAGAGTTCAATTCATTCCTTCCATGCATGCTTCTAATTCAACTGGAAGGGGAGGTTCATCTACAAGAGGAAGGGGGGGTTCATCAACAAGAGGAGGGGGGGGGGGGGGGGGGGGGGGGGGGGGTTCATCAACAAGAGGAAGGGGGGGTTCATCTAGATCAGCCTCTGATGTGATTGAGAATAATTTGGACACTCAAGAGAGTAGAGCACAATCTGAAGTTTAGCTACTCTATTTCAAAAATCTGAAGTTTAGTTTGTTTTTTGGCTATATTTTGTAATTTTGAATTTTGGGGTTTTTTGGTAATTTTGGAGGTTAGTACTGGTATGTTTTGAATAACAATTCTGAAGTTTGATCCTAATTCAACTATGTTTTTTGACTATTTGTGGAATTTTGTTTGGGGGCTATTTGTGCAATTTTATGAAAATTATACAGGACTCGGTTGACATTTTTTCCTACGTAATTAAAATTGGAGAAGAGCGAGAAGTGTGAGAATTGAGTATTTAGGTCTGGTGTTCTGCAATTGGGAGAATTAGGGTTCTTGCGGGGTTATGCTGTTTAATAATGGCAAAGGGATCCAAACGTCGTCGTTTTGTTCAGCAGCTTTGGAGCCAAATTAAGTTGAGTTCATACCATCCAAACGGCGTCGTGCAGGGGTTATTCCACCTCATTTTTCTTTTTTTTTTTATTATCCTACGTGTAAATACACGGGCCAAGACACGTCAGCAATTGGGCTACGATTTGAGCCCACAGCCCGTAATGATTTAATTGCAATGTTTAGAAAAGGTGATGATTTAATTTGCAATATTGAAAAAGTGGGGTTTTATTTGCAACTCATAAAAAGGTCGTGATTTTATACGCAATTTGGCCTTTATTTTAACAAGTCCGTAGTCACACAAACGACCACTTACCCATATACATATATGGGTAATGCTACACCTACTACCAAATTTACTACCTTTCTCTTTACTACCTTAGGTGCCACACTATTATTGGAGGTTTGTACCACCTACTCTACAATAACCTCCACTAATAGTGTGCCACCTAAGGTAGTAAAGGAAAAGGTAGTAAATTTGGTAGTAGGTGTAGCATTACCCTACATATATATAGGATAAATTTCGCTTAATCCTACTGAGTTTTTCCATATTTAGACCGGACCTGACCCAAACTTTTTTTTGGCATTCTACCCTACTAATTAGGTTTTTTACACGTAACTAATATTGGCTGTTAATTCAGTGTGCAATGATTGAAATGTCTGTCAGTTAAGTTGTGAATAGGTTCAGAGTAAAAGTTAACTAGTAATTTGCACGTGCGATGCACGTCTTAATAAATATAGTTTTTTAAATTAAAATTTAGACATAATCTGGATTTGAACTTAGAACCTCCTTTATAATAGTTATGCACGTGTATTGCACAGGTTGGTAGATTGACAAAACATTTACAAATGACACTAAGGTCTTCGCCCATTATAATATTAGAAATAGGAGTATTTCTTAGTTTTTAAAAATAGTGGGGGTATATGCTAATTTTCACATTTTAAATGGGGGCATTTGCTAAAATATCCCTTTTTTAGGAGCTGCACGTGCATCACACGGGTATGTTTGGTGGATTTAGTTTGCAGTATATTGCACGTGTTTACTCAGTTACAAAATTAGGGTTTGTTTGTTTACAATCCCAACTCTCCCATTAAAATAGTAGAGATATTTTGAAAACTTACCTTTAATGAAAACCCTTTCGCCTTCGTTTACTTTATGTAATTCTATCTCATCCCCTCCCCCCCTCAATATATATATATATATATATATATATATATATATATATATATATATGGGTAAAAGGGATATGAGCAATTTGCTCATTTAGTAAATGAGCAATTGATTATGTGGCATGCATTTGATTGGAAAAGCTTTAAAAGGGTTAGTTGTCCAATGTATCACATGCATGCCACATAATCAACTGCTCATTTACTAAATGAGCAAGTTGGTCACATCCCTTTTACCCTATATATATATATATATATATATATATATATGGGAAAGCTTCGGTTGAGCACTACTCTAGTGCTCACCGCGTGAACACTAGGCCTTCGGGCGTTCATATCGAAAATCCGAACCGTTCACATTGATCTACACATCTAAATTAGTCTAAATATGTAAAGTCAAATTATTTGAAATTCATTTGCCCATTCATTGAAGTCTTACAAAATTGTATGGCTGAAAATCATTGTTTTTATAGTCACATGATGGATGGGAAAATGAATTTCAAATGGTTTGATTTTACATATTTAGACTAATTTAGATGTGTAGATCAATGTGAACGGTTCGGATTTTCGATATGAACGCCCGAAGGCCTAGTGTTCACGCGGTGAGCACTAGAGTAATGCTCAACCGAAACTTTCCCTATATATATATATATATATATATATATATATATATATATATGCACTCTAGTAATTCATACGTGTGATGCACATCTTAATAAATATATATTTTTTAAAGTAAAAAATTCTGTTGTCGTCTGGCATCGAACTTGAGACATCTTTTATATTAGTTATATATGGATAATGCACGTCTTAATAATAAATTTTTATAAAAAAAAAACTGACGTTGTGAGGACTCGAACTTAAAACCTCCTTCATATTAGTTATGTACGTGCGTCACATGCGTAGATAGATTTACAAATGACACTACGGTCTTCTCTCATTATAATATTAGAGATTAGAGATTATAGATAGATAGATAGATAGATAGATAGATAGATAGTAATTTACACGTGTGATGCACATTTAATATATTTAAAAAAATATAAAGTAAAAAATATGACGTAGTGAGGAATCAAACCTGAGACCTCCTGTAATATCACAGATTTTAAAATAATGTTTTTAAGATTAATAATTGAATTAAAATGATTTTTATTGATTTAATAAATATTTTTCTGAAATTTATCTTTTTTACACGTGCAAAACACATGAAAATATTTTCATGGAAAGTTCAAAGTTAGAAATTATTTTGGGGAAACCCATTATTTATTATTAGATATTATTTGTGAATTTTCTGGATTTTTCTGATAATTATTTGACATATTTGCAAATATTACAAAAAGAGGAACTTTTGTGCAAAATTACCACTTTGAGTGAAAACTCCAGATTTTTGGGCTGAGCATGATGCTTAGTCAATTTAGAGGTAAAGAGTTTACCTTTTGTTTTAATAAATTTGGTTTATTTGGCAAGTTTTGATAAAGACGGGTCTTTTTTGTAAAATTGCCACTTAGAGGGCAAAAAGTACAATTTCATTTTTTCTGAGTTTTACAATAGTGTCGGCCAGATCTGGAGTGTTGGTTTTGTTTTTAAATACAAAATTGAATTGGTTTTATCTAATTTTCAAGTATGAGGATTTATATATGTAAAGCTATATTTAAAAGAGATAATTTGCAAATCTATTTACAAACCCTAAAAACCCAATATCCGGCCAATATAAAGTGAGGTGCAGCCGTCTCTTTGCTGCACTACACAAAGGAATTTCTTTATTATTATTTTCTTGGAGTTTCAAAGCGATGATCTTGGTTTTCTTGCAAAAGGATAGATCGATTTTCTTATTTCTTTATTATCTTCGGTTGATTCTTCAATAAGGTGAATGACATATGTTTGATTTTTTTTGTTCTAAACATGTTGTATGTGATGATTTATTGATTAGAAAGTATGCTAGGGATTGTATGTTGATATAATGAAAATCGATAGGTAGATGAACTAAAACTTGAATCTTTTCATGAAACCAATGCTCTAATGATTAAAATTTTATATGGATGAATTGAGATTGTTAAAGAACTCAATAGATATCATGAGTATGTTGTTTTCTTTCATATACTTACTATTTTGATTTTATTATAATGAGTTACATGATGATATTGTACAAAAGTGAACAAAAGTGGATTCATAGTGTGTATATACTGCATATGTTCTGTTTAGGGGTTACACTGAGTAGAAACTTGATGAATGATCGTTATAATTACTTATATTCAAGAGTGAACTATTGTGGGTGATTGTATATGAGTTAAATGGATTATAAGAAGGGTTATTGAATTAAAAAAAATGAAGTTTTCAAGTTGGATTTGGATAATCAGATTTCGGGACTGATGGAGTTTGGCCAAAAATTTGATTTTTGTGAATCTGTGAAGTTTCGATGGATTTCTGAGTTGTTTGATACTGAGTTGAATTGAGAACATTAAATTACATACATACCATGAATTCTTGATGTTTATTGATACAAATATGCACACATACACTTATATACATATATATGCATATGAATACCATTTCACTGATTTGGAGATATTGTGTATTTTGTGAAGTTTTGATTTGAATCTTGATTATTTTTTTACAGAGATTGTTTGAAAATTTTATTGACTTTAACTGATGAAATTTCGAGGCTTTAACTAATGCAATTATACGAAGGTGCACACTTACATCTATATATGCACTGTTTTGAAGATTTTAACCAAATTTGCTCTTGTATGATCTTAATGCGATTTTGATGTATTTTATAAACTCATATATGTTGTACAAATCATATTTTAGCATCTCAAGAAATTGGTTTTTCAAATTTAAGGTTTTACAAAGAACTATGCATGTATCAATAAAACATGCACGAAATTTCAAAACTGCAGTCCGTTGGAATTTTCAGTCGACCGCTTCACCTTTGAACTAAAGACGGTAGTTGACTGTCAGTTCTTGAGTTTCGGATTTTTGCAGGACATTCGACCAGCCATTTTCGACAGTCGACTGTCATTGTGCTGGATAATGGGTTTTCTTGAGTTTCGAATTTGCGTAGGACAGTCACCGGACATTTTCGACAGTCGACTGTCATTGTTCTAGCTGATGGGTTTTCTTGAGTTTCAGATTTTCACAGGACAGTCGACCGGCTATTTTTGACAGTCAACTGTCATTGTTCTGGCTGATGGGTTGCTTGAGTTTTCTGATGTTTTCTTTAAACGGTTGGTTCTTCGATATTGTGGATTATTAATCTACTGTTTTAAATAACATTTTGCTACAGTAGATTGCAGTATTTTACAGAAAGTTATATTTTGTTTATAATAGAATTTAAATTACATTCTTATGACTTAATGAAGAGAGAGATATGTGGTTTTCAAAGGAATTGATGTTTTGTGATATTCTACGAGTTAAAAATATGATTTTCAGTTATTTAATGGATTTAGTATTTTATTCAAATTCTGGAATTTTATGAATACATAGGTTTGCCCGTTGACACGTGCCTACGGCACGTCTTCGGAACGGTGAATCTTGTTTGATCATATAAAGTAGTTTTGGAGGTCCAGCAAATTAATTAAAGTAGCAAACAAATTATATGAGAAACTTTTGGGGATCCAGCAAAAAACATATTATATGAATTTTTTGATTTTTTTGAATTATTTTTAAAGTTTTAAATTTTTTTATTTTTTTTAAATTTTTATAATTTTTAAAATTTTAAAATATTAAATTTTTAAACTTTTAAATTTTTAAATTTTTTATTTTTTAAAAATTTTTAAAATTTTTATTTTTTTAATTTTTTGAATAGAGGAGGGAGGAGGGAGAGAGAGAGAGAGAGAAAAAAATTTAAATAAATATATGAGTTATTTTGGGTGGGGAGTTTGAATTTGAGTTTTGGGGGGGAAAATATTTTTTATTTTTTAATTTTCTTAAAATTTTTAATTTTTTTAAAATTTTTAAAACTTTTAAATTTTTTATTTTCTTGATTTTTTGAATAGAAGAGTGAGGGAGAGAGAGAGAGAGAGAGAAAAAATAATTAAATAAATAAATGAGTTGTTTTGGGTGGGGGTTTGAATTTGAGTTTTGAGGGAAAACTTTTGGGGAAAAAAATATGTTTTGTGATGTTAGATCTAGGCCTTTAATTTTTTAGGGGATTGAAGGAGAGCCACTTGATAGCTTTCTTTGTGTTTTATTATATAGATTATATAAATTGGATTTGATAATTTTTAAGAAGTCTTCTTAAATGTAAAAATATTGATAATGAGATTATGAGTTTTGTTGAAAGTTTTGGTATTGATGGTCGACTTATGAGTCTTTAGAGATTGAGTGGGGCCCTAACTACCGGCGGTTGAGATTTTGGTTGTTGTTCAGTGGCGTTAAGTCCGGTAGGGTATACCAACTCTAAGAGATTCGCTATCTATTAAATAATTAATTAACTTAACAAGATAATGATATACACTAGATGGTGATATGGTGAAATGAGAGCAAACGTGAGTTATGGACTCCAGGATGATCCAAGGAGTGTGATATTCCCCAGTATTCCGGGATGATGAACTTAAGGGCCACAAAGTGATCCGCAAAGTGGAATTGATCTCCAGTATTTCGAGGACGAGAGCGACGCTCATGGGATGTTTGTGCAATGAGGGTTCTAGGATGACATGCAGAGTGAGGCAATCCCCAGTTTTTCGGGAAGATGGACGTAAGGGCCAAAGAGTGATCCGCGGAGTGGGATTGGCCTCCAGTATTCCAAGGGCGAGAACCGATACTTGCAGAATGTCTAAATCTCGTAGTAGTCATCGTAGTAGGTTTAGTTGCATAGCGGGTGATTAAACCCTATCAAGAGGAAAACGATAAGGGCTTGCACCGGACCTATGTAGAGTGTGATGCATAGAATCCGACAAGTATGCATTAGAGAGTCAGCATATAGCATTGGTATTTTCTTAACTTGGTTTTATGCATGTTGTTTCCTATTTTCCTACACTTGACACTTAGTCCAGTTTCACTTGATGTTTTCTTGTTTTATTTATTATCATTTCTTATTCCATTCGTTACTACTGTTGATACATGTTGTTTATGACTCCATACCTTATGTTTTATTTATGTTGCATTTTTTTTATGTCACTCACACCGTTATGGCTGACCCCTATAATTTTGGGGATTAGGATTATCTCTAGCCTCATATTTTTACATGTAGGTACCTATAGCATTGAGATTTGGATGCATGAGATAGAACGATGTTATGGCTTATGTAAATTTTAGAAGAATGTATTGTAAAAGAAAAAGAAATTGTAATTCAATGTGTTTGTTTTCTGTTGTGCTTTGTAATGAATTGATATAATGAAAGTTAAAAAAATTATCTGTGTTTTGGCTATGTTTACTATTACAATTGAGGTTGATGTTGGAAATTGTGTCACGTATTTCTGAGATATTATATTGGAAATTCGGGGCGTTACACCTCCTTCATATTAGTTATGCACGTGTATTGCACACGTTGGAAGACTTTTACAAATGACACTAAGGCCTTCTCCCATAATAATAATAATAATAATAATAATAATAATAATAATAATATTATTATTATTATTATTATTATTATTATTATTATATAAAATCCTTGTATAATCCACATCGTTCAAAATGTTCGGCATGTCTAAAACATATGATGATGAAATTTTATCAAAGTTGAAGGTGTTCTGCACATGTATTTAATGCTCTTAATAGTTGTATTGCTGAAAAATAGTGTATTTGCAACTTCATGATGAATGTGTAAAATATATTATTATTCATTTCTTCTTCGCTCTATATGATATGAAGATCACCTTGAATGGTGTGGATTGTGAATTTTGGTTGCAGAAAATGAGGTTTTAGTGTTGTGTATGAGCAAATTTTCTCCTATGGCTTAAGACTCCCCACATATAGATCTATTTTTTAGAAAAAAAATGTATTTCAAAATTTGTGAGCTTATTATAAAATATTCTCTATCTTTCACTATTTTAAAAAAAATATTATACATTTAAGCCCTTGAATCCCTAATTAACTAATTAGGGGTATTTTAGGTGAAAACATAAAACCAAAATAGCCCCCCAAAGACTAATGTATACAGATTTTGAATAGAGTAGGGTTATTCACAACAAGCTTGGTCGTCTGTAAAAAATAATATATAGGGTTCTTTGTAAAGGGAGAAGGACGAAACAACATTCAAAGTTTTTATAATACCTAAATATTACTCGAAGCTTTTAAAATAGGGCCAAAATCCCTCTTGTTAATTTTTAAGCGAAAGTAGTTTGAAATTACATAAATGACCCCGTGCCTTTCTTCTTCCATTTTCAGTTCTTCTTCTTCAAAATTTTTTCTAGTTTTTCTTCTTTTTGATTTTTTTTTTAAAATTTGGTTGGAGATGAATGTGAAGGGTTTCAGAGGCGGTGGAGATGGTGGTTGAAGATGATGGTGGTAGTGTTTGGTGGAGATGGTAGTCGGTGGTGGTGATTGTGGTTGAATATGATGAAGATGGTGGTTGGTGGTGATGCTAGTCGGCGGTGGAGATGGTGGTGAAGAGGATAGATTTTGTAATTTGTACAAGGAGATTAAGACAATTTTGACATTTCACATATTTTTTAACGAGTTTAAATATGTTAAGAAGTATATATGGAGAATATTCAGCTAACCTAAGGGGAAAATATAAAGACAAGTGCTTTTTTATTATTATCATATTTTACAAATTTTGAGTGCTACCTGGGTATTATAAAAAGTTTGCCTACTCTTTTAAAAATATATGATAAACTTTGAATATCATTTAGTTGTTTCGGGTCATTTGTAAATAGATCAAAAGTAGGGAAGGGTTTAGTGTAATTTACCCACAATTTTACTGCATAAAACCCCCTCAAAACCCCAACTCGTTTTTCCTCTTTCTTCCCCTTTCTCATCAATCTCCGTAAAAAAAAATGGCGGTTAGGGTTTTAGAGTTCCAGCGCCCCTTGAAATCTCGGCCATGGCTGACACCAAGCCAGCCGATCAATCCAACGACCCGGCTTCGCAAAAGAAGAGGAAGAGAGAAAAGGGAGATCGACTTCAAGATTCGAGCTTGCCTGATAAGAAACGATTGGCCGTTGATGTCGATGAGGCCAACGAGGATGAGGGTGGAGTCACTAATCAAGTGAATGAATCTCACATTTCCAATACTAGGTAATGTTTTTCTTGATTTGCATCGTGATAATTGGCAATTGATTGTGTTTAACTAGGATGCAATACACGTAATTTGTTTGGGTTTGAGCAAGTTAAGAAATATATGGTAGGTAATCCAATGCTGCACAGTTTGTTGTGATGATCATGCGTAGACATCAATGTATTAATAAAATGGTCTCATTAAGACTCTGTTGCGGCCCCCATTTGTCGTATGGGGGCTAAGTGGGGAGTTGATATGGGGTAGATATAGATTTGGGTTATCTCGTGAGTTCTGCTGGGTCTATATCAATGGTATCTGAGCAGGACCCATGTCCCCTAGTTCACCCAAAGGGGCTACCTAGAAGACGGACTGAAATTACTAGTAAGACCTAGGGGCGCTAGGCTAGTGTCGCTACTCGAGTGAAACACTACTAACCGGAATGGATATAATGGCGTTTTTTTGGGTCTATAGCGGCGCTTATAAACGCCGCCATAGATGATAGCGGCGATAATAATAACGCTGCGCGTAACGCCGTTGTATCGAGCGTCGGGACAAACCATAGATCTATCACGGCGCTTTTTTAGACCGCCGTTACAAGCCATAGGCTATAACGGTGTTTTTTAAAAGCGCCGTTATAGACCTACGACTTGTAACGGCGGTTTTAAAAAGCGCCATTATAAGTCTTACATCTATAACGGCGCTTTTAAAAAGCGCCGTTATAGACCTATGGCTTGTAACAGCGCTTTTTAAAACCGCCGTTACAAGTCTTACATCTATTACGGTGCTTTTTTAAGCGCCGGTATAGGTTCATTTTTTTAAAAAAAAATAATTCGCCACGTTTGGTGGATCGATATGTATCTCGGCATCGGGTTTTCTCCCACTATTTTAAAAATAGATCACAAATTCAAAATATCTGTAGTCACATCAAATTTGAAAGTTCAAATCTTAAAATCACTAATAGCATAATATACAACTATATAATCATGGACTACAATAAACAATAATTACTTGTCTAAAAATGGCCATACGAAGAGTTAGAAATATACATGTTATACATCAATTTCTTTAACAAAACATAAATTCAGTTTCGACAAAACATAAAAAGACTGTAGTCCAAATTAAACTAAACTACGACAAAGTCTACTGCTGTGGCTCGGCATTGCTTTCATTCCCATTGATATTTCGTCCAGATGTTTGTGCGTGACTAGAAGTCGATAGAATTCGCTGGTTCTGTATAATTCACAATAGTGTCATTTATTAGTTTATTCACTATACTAGTCACCACACCAGTCAAATGCAATAATTAAATTTCATACTGATATCGTAAAATGTTGCTGAATACTTACAATTCCATGTACTGGATTGTTAGAGTTGTGGTTTTGTTGGGAGATTAAAAAAGCAATTATATCTTTCAAGCCGTCAATCTCTTCCTGCATCTTGGCTTGCATCTTGAACCAAATACCTGTGCCAAGGAGGTAGATCACAAAAAGCTTATAATAAAACTCGGAATTTCTAATACTTCATTTATAAAAGTTTGTGTCAAGGAAACTAGTATACTGATCAAACTAGTATACCGATCAATATATACAACTCAAAGAATGACATTTGACGTAAGGAGGAATGAACACAATTCTATTACTGGGTCGTCCTTCCCAATGCCCACACACAAAAAGAATTTTCAAATTCATGATGGATATATACAACTCAAAAACATGGACTAGGTTGAGATTTAAAGTTAACATAAGTCCAACAAAAGATGTAGAATTGATAGGAATCAAAAATTAATATCAAACTAGTATACTGATCAGTATACACAACTCAAAGAATGACATTTGACGTATAAGAGGTATATACATCTGGGCGTATAAAACCTTTGAATTACATGTACAAACTTTTGAATTTTCAGATTCATGATTAGTTGCTTCAAAGGAAGACATTGAGAATGTAAAATCACACAACTAACTAGCAAAAGAAGAGCTGCTTATTCTATATATCAGCATCTAGATGCAAAATTTCAAATGCAATTAGATAAGATCACAACTACTTCAATGAATAAGAACTAATTAAGAATTAGCACAAGAACTTACTGCACTGCAGCAAAAACTTGGCGAGTACTAGAGAAGTCGTGATGCAAGATCTATTGCTTCTGGAGGCATTCTCTTGTGAAATATCTGTCCAAAAGAAACTTTTAGTATAAACAAATGATGAAAATTTTGGTATCATCATGAAAAACATAAGAGACTCGGTGAGAATACGCAGAAACTATTATTAATGATTCACAAATTCGTTATATAGTCAAGAGCTTTCTTTTCAGCTCCTAACAGTGGAATGTACTACCCTTTCCTTCTCCAACTGTTAGTTTACTTAAGAGAAATACCCATCAACAGATTAATCTATGCTTACAGCCATGGATTGCATTCCTAATGTACAAGGCAAAATTGGAGTTTGTCCGCCTATAAATTTATTTTTCGTGTTTCTGTGGTATTTGGCAACAACCAAAAGTACAGCCTACAGCCTACCTGAAAGGCTGAAACAAAATATTCGACCATCAGTGGACTACTATGCAAGCCTCACATAAGATAAAAGACCATTTTTTGCCCTTAATGAGATATCTATTATCAGAAGCTCGCACGAGCTGAATGATCACTGAGAATCTGTGTCTTAGTAATAACTGATAACATCCTATTATATAGATAATGAATACATTTGATAGTAGTTAAGGAGACCTCATACATGGAGATTTGAGTCAATGTCATCATAATGTGTCAAAAATACATCAACATAATATGAAAAATCTTTGTTCCAGGATAATTCCACCAAGAAGAAATTATTAGGGGTCCAAGGGATTCAAATACTAATTAATTTTGTGTAATGCAATATAAGAAAACAATTTCATCTATTCATATGTATGCTATTAAAGATGAGAACACCATACTGACAAATACTTTAAATGGTTAAAAAGCCAGGACTTTAGCTAAATAAGTTATCAGCGTGTTGGCACATTATGCCATAATGAATAATGCAATAATAAATAAATGGTCATCCATATAAGGATCAGTCATTCAAAAGGGAATCATTTATACTCTTTTTCTTTTTTAAATAACTGGCTTATATTCAATTAATTCGTTTCCAAAACAAAGATGTCAAAGGTGCAGATTCCAACCTTATGCCATGGATGAGCTTTTATCTGTGGAAATCTAAAATCTGTATAATTTGGATTCATGCATCGAATTTCCTCCCGTGTTGGAGTACCAAGAACCTGGAAAGAAGTGTTTACATTACTACCAAAATTAGTTAAAGTAAAGATCCTCTAAACATCATGCTAGGACCTTAACTTACCTTAATTATCTCAACAAGTTGATCAACTGCACTTCCTCCAGGAAAGAGTGGCTGGCAATAACATACAAAGAGTTGAAATTGTGTATTTAAAACAACTGAAAATCAAACAAATTGGTGGCAGAGCAATCGTGTCTAAATATGAAAGCTTCATATACTGTATAAAGTCTGATGACTAACCTGTCCAAGAAGTAACTCAGCAAGGACGCAACCGGCTGACCATATGTCAATTGACGTAGTGTATTCCGTGGCACCAAATATAAGTTCGGGAGCACGATAATAGCGGGAGCAAATATATGATATGTTTGCTTCGCCCTTAACCTGATGATACCATTCAAACCATTGAACATTAAAATGAGGGAGAGAATTTTTACAATAATGAAGGGTTTCTTCTATATACAATAAGCTACTGTCCAATACAATTGACCAAAGTTTAACGAGAAATAGAAATATTTTCAAGAAATAAAAGGAAACTAGCTGTAGGTACTAATATCACTAGTTAAAAATCAGCTTTTCCTCAACATGCAAAAACATTTAAATCTCTGATTATATGCTTTATTCTGTCACCACTTTACTTTGCTTTCCTTTTTAGGTCCATCCAAACCATACAGGAATAGTTCTAAATAAGTAAGAAACATATGATTTTAGGACTTAAATCTCTTTTGCAGGCTAACGCCTGATTCAGTAATGTATTCAGGGATAAAATAAATTGACCCTGTCACCCCTCATGAGGTAGTACAATTTGTGCATATCACTATCCTGTAAAGTAGAAAAAGTCCATTGGCTTCCAATGATAAATTTAGGTGTAGTTCATTAATAAGCCACTCCTACACCCCTAATTGGTTGTGAAAGAAGTAATCCAACCTCTAACTACAGATACAAGGCTAACCTCCCAGATATTTAAGCTTATCATATTAAAGCATACACAGCCCAATTCCTGAATTATATATATATATATTTATATATATATATATATATATATATATATATATATATATATATATATATATATATATATATATATATAACACAAATTGAATTTAAAAGGATTGTATAGAAGTATCAATCATAAACTCAAAGAACCCATATATTTCGCATATCTAATGGAGGGACAATGGAGCAAACCTGGTGTGTAGGAGGATACATGGAGTTTGTACAGACTGGGCACTCAAGAAGCTCATGCACACCACTCGAAGAAGACACAATAATAGCTTTCACACCAGAAATGAAGAAGGCTTACTAAGCAGAATATCCCCAGTTTTATTTCTATCAATCGACTGCTCGCTATCCTCCGAAGTATTAGATTCAGACACATCCAAGTATATACTACTCCCCTGGGGGGCCATAGCCATATCAGTCTTCAATTATACTATATATTTTAACCCACCAAATTTTCAATAAAAATATCACACAAAAGAATTCCCCAATTCATAGCTTAGCTCAGAAAATTATCATCATATTTCATCTCAGAATATTATCTTTGCATAACCTTAAAAAAAATTTAAAAAAGACAAAACATGGTTAGGATTAGGTGTTAATTTGAATCATGGGTAACTACCAAATACTACTTGCACAGCACAACACGAAAATCAAAGCATAAGAAACAACCATTTCTAGTATAATCACGATACCAAATACGGTAATCCAGAGGATTAGCACTATTTTGAATTGAACTATAAAAAAAACCCATTTCACAAGTCAAACACACTAATCTAAGAAGAAGAAAGAAATGAATATACATTGGAACCAAATCCATAATACTCCAACCCTTCAAATAGATTTTTTTTCCTTCTTTTTGATCTTATTAATAAATAAATAAATAAAGAAGACAAATTGTATAATAATTATTTAAATTTAATTAAAGAAAACAGGAAAGAAATTGAGATGTGATGATTGGGTTGTCTTGGCCCTTGCTGTCCATTCCATTTGAACAAACCACCCTTCAAAGTATCCTGCAGTCCCTTCGAGGACGTCTGACAAAATTGGACAAATCACCCTAAAGAAAACTTCCTACCATACAAGACACAAAAACCAAATGACATACCAGTATTGTACCTGATTCCTGTAGATGACGATGGCGATGACGACGACGGCGGCATCGATGGCAACGACGAAGGCAACGACGACGACAACGATTACGGGCTTTGATTTGGTATTTTGAGAGATTTAGGGGTTTTGAGATATGTAGGGCTTTTGATTTGGAGGGATTTTTTTAGAGATTAGAGGTTGGAGGGATTTTTGAGAGATTTGGGGTTGGAGGGATTTTTGAGAGATTTTGGGTTAGAGAGATTTGGGGTTTGAGGGATTTTGACAGAATTTTGAGAGAGGCTATCCCGGCGTTTCTATTGAAAACGCCGTGATAGCTTATTGCTATTGCGGCAGAGTATTCAAACGCCGTAACAAAATGTCATAATAGACCCCTCGAATTTTTGCAGGAGTCTATCGCGGCGTTTCACGTAAATGCCGGCAAAAAAATATCGAGATAGACCATTTATTTTGTAGTGAAAGCCGTAGGGGATGTCGGATTAGGGAAGCGTAGTGGAATGTTATGGTCCTATATGTCATATGGGAGGCTATCCCATATTGGCTAAATGGGGAGTTGATATGGCATAGATGTAGATTTGGGTCAACTTCCTAAGTAGTCTCATTGAATTAATGATGCAACATTTGAATTGTTATAAATTATCAAATGAGATTCACTTTTTGTAGGTAGCATAACGTAATTCTATGGGTCCACTCACCTACTCGTCTAAGAACCTAGCCACTGTAGGATAATGGCTCGATTCTGGTTCAGATTGTTTTGGAGTATCTGCAGCAAATGAAAGTTACAGTATCAGGCGACTGATAGAAGGATCAGGCGACTGTCCAGAGAGTTTTCGAAGGCTAAAGATACAAGCAGCAGCAGAGGATCAGGCGACTGATCGGTCGACTGCCAGAAGGATTGCCAGTCGACTGGTAAGTCGACCAATCGACTGTCGACGGGATTTTGAACTAGATCAGGCCCAATTCGAAAAGGCCCAATAGTTTCCCTATAAATACACTTGTTAGGGTTTTGTAATCGGTGACGAAAATTAGAGATCCCTATTTCGGTTTTGCAGCCGTCATTATTTGTAAGGGTTTGTTTTCGCCCATTGGTGATAATTTGAAGAAGAAGAAACCCCAACCGCCCCGTGGATGTAGGCATGTATTTTGCCGAACCACATTAAATCTGTGTGTCCTTGTGTTGGTTTGTTTTTGTGTTTTCTCGCTGGTTCTCTCTTTGTATTCCGCATTGGTTTGGTTATTGATTAGTTTGTACCGCGCACAACAGCCACAGGTTAGCTTAGTAGGTACTCTTGGGATCATAAGATCATAGGCAATTCTATGTATACAACTCGAACTGTTATGATTTTCCTGTGCGGGACTAGACTTTTCTGTTCTCATACTCACATACAATTAATATGCTACAATCTACAAAGAAAGGAAAGATAGGCGCTCACCTTCAGCTGCCCCTCAGTGCTCTTCCTTTTGAAATGATTTCAGTTTGCTGTGTGTGTCGGGGATGCATGCAATACCTTAAAAAGTATATTTGATCACCTTGTCCATTTCACTAGACTGTCCCATTCTCAGGAAGTTTTAAAAATTACGAAGGCTTCTCATTGGTTGCATGAGCTTGAACCTCCATATTAGCAAAGGTAGGTCTCTACACCAGTTTGTGGTGCTGCTTTGATTTCAAGAACCAACACCACCCTTTGCTTCAATTTTTTTGTCATTGTTTGACCATCCCATTCCTCTTTCTGTATATAAATTATGAATTTAGATAAATATGTAGTACATTCATGCATTGCTAGATTGTCTTTTCACCATGCTCTCTATATTCAACAGGTTTGATCAGTGTTCAATTTCTCAGTTATCATTGGAAGCAATAAAAGCAGCTGGCCATGAGAAGATGGAATTTTTTACCAAACTATCCCACTTTTTGTAAGTATATACCAAACTGTCCAGTTTGAAAGTTAGATACCAAAAAGTTCTTGTTGCTGACTGAGATAGCGCGCCTGGTAAAAATATCAATCGAAATATTGCCGAAATTGGTGAAATATCAGCCGCAATAGACACAAATGTTATTGTGAATATATTAAAAAAAATTGTTTTGCTTTTTGCATATATGTCTTTCAATATAAGATCTTAAGCTAAAATAATGTGAGGATTTCATATCGCTATTGTTTATATATATGCAAAGTCAAGTAAGTTTATTAACTAATACATTTTTTCTAATCAATGTAAATTTAATTTAGTTATATACTTATTTACATTCTCTTCTATATAATTGTTAAATTATGCGAAAATTTACCGTAATTGATTCATGTCATTTGTTACATTATACAGTATTTTATATGATAAGTGACATATAAGACACAATATCTTATTTAGTAACAAAAAAAAAACATTTATTGAGTATAGAAAATGAACATCCGATATGATCACATTTCTCCGAGATCTCCTCCGATCCGAGACGAAACACTCCTTACCGAGACGAGTCCAAAATCCAAGATTTAAAACCATGATAATACCTCTATTCATTATTTTAAAAATCTTTTTTTTTTGCTCATGTTGCAGGAAAAGATGTTCTTGCAAAAGCAAAAGACAGGAACCAGAAAAAACTGTTGCATTTTTGGTAATCTTCTGGATTAATTGCTCTCCCAATCAAAAGCTGATGTTTAGTAGCTCCGTTTCCTATTACTATTTTATTTCTTAAGTACTTTATGTTGGTGAAATTACATAAGTTGCAGTTTTATTAGTTCAGCCAAAATCCAGTATCACTACTTGACTGCCAAAAATATATTTAATTAGTATATGTTTCAATTAGCAAATTGTGATGTTTTATTTCAGCTTCCAGCAATTGAGCGTATCTGCATGTTGCTGCCTCTTGATAGTGAACGTAAAGTCTGTGCTCTTGTAATATGTCCAACTAGAGAGCTTGCGAATCAAGTGGCAACTGTGGCTATCGTGCTTACAAAGCACCACCCTTCTATTCTGGTACAGGTTGTGACAAGGGGAACAAAAATAACTCGTGAACAAAAGTGTACGTTAAGGCCAGCCCTTGCCAGGTTAGGCGCTTGACTAATTTCTATCGTATATTCATATTAAATTTCAAAACTAGTGCTTTCTTAATTTTCACTTTCACATTAATTGCTTAGCTGAAGTAATCTAATATACTACAATGATATTTGACGCGACAGATTCTTTTAGCAACACCTGGAAGACTTACAGATCATCAGGATTTATTCGTGTTGTTCCTAAAACACGACAAACCCTTCTTTGTTCAGCGACAGTTTCTAATGAGGTATGAACATGCTTAGTGTTTTAAATTTTTTTGTTATCTTGAGGTATCCCAATTTTCTAAACACTCTTTTTGATAGGTCCGCCAGGTTTGTAATGTTGCCATGCAAAATGACCATGAGTATATTAACACAGTCGAAGAAGTTGGCCATAAGGCAAGTAATACTGTTGGATATAGTTCTTGTGCTTCTTTTCTGTACATTGAAACCTAAAACCTTGTTATTAAAACTCTAGGTGATTGTGTTTTGCACAACTGCAATGGCTACAAAGCTAGTTGCTGAGCTACTTTCTAAGCTACAAAGTAATGTGCGGGAAATCCCTTCGAGTATGAAACAGAAGAAAAGAAACAAAGTCTCCGAAAAGTTCAAGAAGTCAAAAGGTCTGATACTTGTGAGTTCTGATGTATCTGCTCGTGGGGTTGATTATCCTGATGTCACCCTTGTTGTATAGGTAATCATTGTTGCACAATTCCTCAGCTTTTCTTTTCATAGAAGGTTAGATCTTTGTACTTGAGAGGTTACATGAATTTATTCTATTTGTTTGAATGAGAACAAGGCTTTGTTTAGTTTTGCTTTGAACAAGAACTGCTGGAGAAAAAAGACAAGAAAAAAAATGCTTTCACAAATAATTGAAAGCACCTTGGGAGGTGGTGTGGGTGGGAAAGAAAAATCCCATGTTTGGAGAAGTCTTCAGGATTTACCAATTACCAAACATGCATTTAATCCTAGTAGTGTGTATGGGTTCTCCCAAAGCAATATGATGCATAACCTAAACCTTCAAAAGATTTGTGAGTTCAAACCTACGGCTTTGCTACATATGATCGAATTGCTAAAATCTGTTTCAGCTGGGAGTGCCTTCCAACAGAGAGCAATACACACACACATATATATATATATATAGCAATGTTCCATTGCAAATGGGTATGCAAATTACTGATACCGTTATATTCGGAACAACGGTTTAGGTTTATAACCTAAGTCATTGTTTCCAACAACTTTAATGAATTAGTGGTTTGCATATCCGTTTGCACGAGACCCGTTTGCAATGGAGCATTGCGATATATATATATATATATATATATATATATATATATATATCAATGCTTCATTGTAAACCACTAAAGCCGTTATTCCGAACAACGGCTTTAGTGGAGCATTGCTATATATTTAGAGGGCTTACGGTATATCAGGTTATCAGCCCAATTGACAAGTGTAACCCAAAATAGCTGCTCATCCAACTAATTTGTAGATCTTACCAAGTTGGATCAAGTTTGACGGAATAGTATGGATTGGGCCAGGATACTTATGCGGCCCATGCCCAACAATATAGTTTTTCTCAGTTTTCCATAGCTTAAGACTAGGTTCTCACTTCTCCATAAGTTGTACTTTACAGGGTTAGTTGCTTAGCCATTGTGTTATATATATATTTATATACTAGATTTGTCCGTGGGCACGTGCCTACGGCACGTCTTCAGAACCTACAGCATATGAAAGTCTTGGAAACAGTAAAATAATAATTATGTAGCTTAAGTTTGAATAGTAAAACAATAATTAGTTGTAAATAAAAGTAATGTTTCCATTAGTATATGTTGAAAAATAATTATAAATGGGGGTGCAAAATCCAACTTCGTAGAACTTTGATTGTGGAAAATGATGAAATTTAATTGTTGATGAGATATTTGCTATTTTCAAAGTAACATGAGCAATAAAAAATTAATAAAAAATCTGAAAATTTACAAACCTGAAATATGAAAATATAAATTTCTGAGTAAATAGAGAAAGAATGAGAAAGAGAGAGAGAGAAATAAATAAATAATTAATTAATTAAATAGAGAAGTTGTTTTGGGGATTTGAATTTGAGTTTCGGGGGGAGCTTTTGGGCGCAAAAATATGTTTTGTGAGGTTAGATATGGACCATTGATTTCAACCCTATTGAATGAGAACCACTTGATAGCTTTCTTTGTGTTTTATTATATAGATGCTACATAACTTCAACCAATTTTGATATGAAAAATCATTTTATGACAATGATGCAAATGCATATTCTGGTGACAATAACTTATTTAGAGCATCCACAATCGTTTCTCATTTTTGCCAAATTCCTATATTTTGAGAATTGAGTATCTGCAGTCCTTTGCGATTTTGCCATATTTTGGCAAAATCGCTACAGTCGCTTCTCAAATTTGAGAAACGAACTAGCGATTCTCAAAATATAGAGGTGTTCCATCTCTTTGTTTTTTTTTCCAATGAGATCGAACGAAACAAGTTGTTTCCACTGATTTTTTTTTTCCCCTCTTCCAATGATCAGACGGTACACAGTACATGTTGTACCGTCTGAACAAAAAAAAAAAAAAAAAAAAAAATCGAAAAATCGTCAAACGTGACATGTTGTCCCGTTTGAAGCTAGAGACAACATGTCTCGTCCAACACATTTCTGAGCTTAGGCTTTAGGGTTAGGTAGATTAATTAGTTAGTTAATTAGGTAGATTAGTATATATTTTAATATTTAATTTAATTATTTTAATATCTAATTAATAGTTAATTAACTTAAACATTATTAACTTAATATATATATATATTTTTTTACTCAACGTCCCAGACGATACATGTTGTTTCGTCTTATTATTTTTTCAGATTTTTTTAGCAAACGACCACTGCACACATAACGTCTATTTTCTATTTCTATTTGTGCCATTATCTTAAATATGAGAAACACTATTGTGGATGCTCTTACTATTTTGGTATTAGCATATTATGAAAAGTGACCTGATATATGCTCATTGGTTCAATTTTTAAACATGTATACATGCAGTTGTGTTTGTAGCGCATGAGAAAATTGTGTTGCATTCAATCAACGTAATAAGTGATGATAATTCTCACAAGTTCACAGTGAATGAAAGAGACAAATATGCAATCTAAATTAGATTTAGAGTAAGCCAGTTGTGTCTGATTGCGCACAAGAAAACTGTGTTGTATACAACCAAACAACTGATGTGATAATTCTGGTCGGTTACAACTTATGAATGGGATAATTGTGCAATGTAAATTGGATTTATGAACGTATGTTTTCTCTTTCGTGTCTGTAGTGCATAATTATTTTTTTGTCATATACAATAAGTAGCGTGATAATTAATTCAAATTGGTTTAGAATGTATAAAAGAGAAAAGCATCAACAATGTAAATTGCATTTGGCGAACAACCAAACCTTGTTGTACACAACAGTGCGCAACAAAACCTTAAAATACGAGATTAGTTGAGTGATTGATCCGAGATTGGTCCGACGCTAGACTGGGAGATGTGCCCGGCCTGGCAGATAGGTATTGTTGAGTGATTGATCCCCACCACCCCAGAATTTTGTTGGTGGGAGTAGTTGTTTGGATGTTCTTTGTTTGCTTAGATGTATATATGTTTGTACCGTCTTTTGCCCCACCCCCATGTTTAGAATGGATTTATGTATTTTTGTGTTGTAGATTCTTGTACTTGGCTTAGTACTCTGAGTTTGTTTTATTAACTTCTTATTAATAAAATAGGGTGGCCATACTTCACCTTTTTCCTTCCAAAAAAAAACAGTGCGCAACAAAACCGTAAAATACGCTACCAAATATATATGTCGTGTCATGCACGATCATAGGCAACATAATCATGTCGTGGAAACAGAATCATGTTGGTTTTGTACAACAGAGTTTTTTTTTGAAAATAAAAGTGACCGAGGTCACCGATTTTATTAATGATTGATTAACGAAATATAAGGATCCACCCATACAAGATATCCATAATGTCCAACAGAGTTATTCGACGAGATTAACTGTTGGCATATTTTTCAGCAGAATAGAAGAAAAGAAAAGACCTATGAAAGTGGTCACATCTGCTAGGAACAAAAAGGGAAGAAGGTTAAATCTTGTGCGTATCATCCAAGTAGCACCTATCTCAAAGCCAAACACTCCAATCCAACGGTAAGGCAAAGCCCCTGCAAGAGTCACCGAATACCATACACACGCTTTAAAGAGTATTCAAATACGTTTTGTATCCTCTTGTCTCTACACCCAACCGCTTCCAAAATCTTCGTACACGTGACATCCAAGCTCCCCTGGATCTACTTTCCACTCGTGTTCTTCCGATTTTTTTTTATATATGACACTTTTTAAAAATATTTACAGAAAGAGGATAATTAAAAGTATTTGTGCTCGTGGACTCAACAACTAAACTCTTCGTTCCCAACGGCGAGTTTAGTTGTTTCATACTCGCCGTTGAGACATGGTTGAGTTTAGTGCTAATTTTTTGAAAAACTCGTTGTTCCCAGCAGCGAGTTCATTTCTGAATTTTCAATGAAGACTCGCCATTCCCAATGGCGATGACATTTACACTAGACTCGTTATTAGGAACAGCGAGTTTAGTTCAAAATTTTGAAAGAAGTCTCGTCGTTTCCAATGGCGATGACATTTATACTAGACTCGTCGTTGGGAACGGCGAAGATGGAGGAAATTTCACAAAAAGTGAAACATTCTATTAGACTTAGTGAATTTTTTAAAAAAAACTCCATAGATTTTTTTTTTGAACTAAACTCGCCGTTCCTAACAGCGAGTCTAGTGTAAATGTCCTCGCCATTGGGAACGGCGAGTCTTCTTTCAAAATTTTGAACTAAACTAGTTATTTCTAATAACGAGTCTGGTATAAATGTCATCGTCGTTGGGAATAACGAGTTTTTATTGAAAATTTTCGAACTGAACTCACCATTGGTAACGGCGAGTTTTTCAAAAAAAAATTCACTAAACTCGTCGTATCCCAACGGCGAGCATGAAACAACTAAACTCGTCGTTGGAAATGACGAGTTCAGTTGTTGAGTCCACGACCACAAACATTTTGGCAACTGTCCTATAAGTGTAAATATTTTCAAAAATTGGCATATATAAAATAAAAAATTTCTGCTCTTCCACTGTTTTCATTTCTCATCCTATTAATTTCCAAAAAAATAAAATAAAAATTAAATAGCAAAGAAAAAAAAAACGAAGAAAATGCGGAAACGGCTCTCTTGGTATAAGGTGTCAAAGTAGCTGCATGAGCCGCACACTTGCCACCTTTCTTCTGCAACCCCTCCAATTACCAAAATACCCCCTCGAACAATTCTGCCTACGTAAGCTATTACAAGAGCATTTTCGTCAGTTCAAGTTAATTGCCAGGTTTTCTTAACACGCTTCTTGACACGTGCTGAGAATGGCTGCATCATCTTCTCTGATATTTTCCCCTTGAGTACTGTCCCTATAAACCCACACTCACTCTTTGTTTCTTCACCAAACCTACATTTGCACGCATATTGAGGCACTCTCTTGAGGAGATCGAAAAGTCTACAGATTTAGGTATGTGGGTAACTTGCATTTCTGATAAATAAGAAAGATAGTTTTTTGCCATGCATTGTCGTGAGGGTTTCTCAAAGAGGATGATTCTTATCTAATTTTATGATTTGTCGGGTTTTTTTTTCTAATATTTTAGTGGGAGTTTTGTTCTAGGGCCGGGGTTTGATTAGACCTTGGTTTTTATTATTATTAGGGTTTTCTTCGATGTTGTCGAGATTAAAATATGATATATTTGAGGTTGGTGGGAATTGTTGATTTTAATTTAAGTCTTTTTCTGTAGGAATATTTCTTCGAAGAAATTATTAAAGAAGTTGTGTAGTGTAGAGAACAAAGAGGGGGATAGATTGTAAATTGAGGAGGTTTTAAAGTAATATAATATGGCACATGTTAATAAATAATATAAAGAGTATAATAGAAGAGTTTGAGTTGTACGTGTAATGCACGTAAGTTTATAGATTTAAATGAAGTGTATAATGGAAGAGTTGGAGTTGCACGTGTTTAAGGGGCAGTCTGATCCAAATGATGCTGATGACTACATTTATAGAACGAACTTAAGTGTGTGGTTAGAATAAACACACCGACACTGTTGTACGACCATGCAGAACATATCTGGTTCAAGTAAGGTCGTCAGATCATTAAAACTAATGTATTTTCAGATATTTAGAGTTGATCTTTAAGATTTATCACTTTTAACAATACTACAGGCTCATTCATACCACTATGTTCGTTCTAACTTTATTCGACAACACGTGGCGTCATTATATTCGTTCTAAGTTCATTCTAAAACACGTGGCGTCATTATGTTCGTTCTGAGTTCATTCTATAACACATGGCATCATGCTCATAGCGTTATTTAAACTAGCTAGCCTTTACATAGATATGTTGATGATGAAATGAGAGAGTGATCGAGATGATTTAAGCTGTGCAATATATTCGCATTACACTATAATAGTAATTTACACGTGCATCGCACGTTTTCATAATTTCAAAAAATAAAAATAAAAACAGTAGGAATGATTTGAATTGGAATCATCCTTTATATTAGTTATGTACGTGTGTTGCACATGTTGGTAGAATGACAAAATGACAAATGACACTAAGGCCTTCTCCTCTTATAATATTAGAGATTAGAGATTAGAGATTAGAGATTAGAGATTGATAAATAACATTTCAGATGGTTATTGACAAAATAACGGCTCAGATCCTTCCTTGGATCAACATTATCAATACTAGTAATGTTCAAATTAATTTTTTAATTATAGTAATAATAGCACGTAATCTAGCATCGAATATGAGAACTTCTTTTACTAATCATATACTCTTCACAAATTAACTATAGTGGCACAAACTTTATTTTATATGAGTGATACTTTTGTAAATAATTATGTCATAAATTAATTTGAACTTTGAGGGTATTATGGAAACTAACAGCAGTTGAGTAAATAAATGGTAATATAACTCCCATTTAAAAATGAATGGTATAGATTAGATTGTTGAATGTGTACAAATTACAGATTGTCTACAAATGACAATCTCAACTCTTCCATTATAATATTAGAGATTTGAGATATGTATTTGCTTCGTTTTAATTTTGTATTCAACTAAATAGTCGCGATTTAACAGAAGTTTACAATTATTGCTTGAAAGGGTAAACTAAAGTGAACTATCATATATTTTTTTTCTTTACTATCATAAACTTGCTTTATTTTATGGGAAAAGGGGATATGAGTAACTTGCTCATTTAGTAAATAAGCAATGGGTAATGCTAAACCTACTACCAAATCTACTACCTCTTCCTTTACAACCTTAGGTGGCACATTATTAGTGGAGGTTATTGTAGAGTAGTTGATACAAACATCTAATAATAGTGTGCCACCTAAGATAGTAAGGTAGTAAAGGGAAAGGTAGTATATTTGGTAGTAGGTGTAACATTACCCATAAGCAATTAATGATGTAGCATACATGTGAATAAAAAATTCTTAAAAGGGTTAGTTGTTCAATGTATCATATGCATACCACATAATTAATTGCTCATTTACTAAACGAGCAAGTTGCTCATATCTCCTTTACCCTTATTTTATTCACCTACTTTGAACTTGTTTCCTTTTCACTTACCGATCATTATATTTTTTTAAAACTGGTTTACTTTACTACACTATTTCATGGTAATAAAATAAAATTAAAGATAATTTCCCAGTAGTAAAGTAAAAGAAAATAAATGTAAAACAAGTTCGTACGAAGTAAATACTAGAAATAAAGCAAGTTTACCATACGAAAGTAAAATCCAATACAAGTTTGGTAGTAACCTGGTTGAACTTAGGATTAGCATTGGTATCGAGTAGAGTCGGGTCCTTCACTATCCGGATCCGGGTCCGGACCCAGTTTCCTACGGGTCAAAAAATTGGATTCGGATCCGAACCCGTGAGGACCGGGTCCGGTTCCGGGTCCGGGTCATATTAAAATATTCATACCCAAACAGATAGGAGCGGGAGTGTGAACGGCAAGCGAAGGCGGTGAGTGAAAAATTTAGAACAGATGAGAGAAGAAAAAAGCATGAGTTTTGAGTTTGGAAGATGAAGATTTAGAATTGAGGAGGAAGGAGGAGAGGGATGATAATAGAATATTTATTTTTATGTTGATTTTTTGGATTTTTTTTTATAACTGGTCCGGGTTGGGGTCCGGGTCAAATCTCTTTTGAACGGACTCGGACCTGAACCCGAAAATAAAACAGGTTCCATTTTAGGATTCGGATCCGAACCTGATTGACCGAGTCGGTTCCGATCCAATGTCAGTTCCGGATCGGATTCGAACTTCGGGTATTTATACCAATGCTGCTTAGGATAGGTAATTAAAAGACCATGATAAAAATGAGGTGCTTAGCTTAAAAATTTTCGTTGATGTTAGCTTCACAATCAAGCTTTGACTTATGATGATGTCACTCACTTAATTAGATCCGAAAGAATCTATTTAGTAAATGCAATTTCAAGCAGCCATTTTGGAAGCGTCAACAACTAAGTGAGGGACGGTGAAAACTTTTTTGGAAATTTTCGGTTACTTACATATTTAATTATTTTAACGGTGTTTAATTTCTTCCCTCAACGATGATCCCAAAAATGTCGACATATTCTCTTGTTTTTGTCCTTATTTTTTGTTGATTTTCTTTTTCTTTTTTTAAAATTTTTTTTATAAAAAAAAATGCAAGCAACAGTTTCTTCGTATCACCTACACGACAAATCACTCAATTTGGTTCTATGGTACAAACAAAAGCCCGCACTTGCCTCTAGGTTCATTTGAATCTGCCTAGATGAAGTGGACCGGGTTCGGGTTGGATTCTGGTTTTTTAACTTCGCATAAGATCCGTGCGTAACCTTTCGAAACATATCCAACTTCATTTATTAGATTACACTCATTCGGTCCATCCCAAATTTATTAGACTAGTATTATACACGTGCTGTGCACGTGGAAAAAATTGGGAAAATAAAAAGGACAACAAAAAAAAAATTCTACCAGCACGTGCGTTGTACGATTTGGGTTAAGAACAAATTACACTAAGGCCTTCTCCCATTATCTCTCTCTATATATATATCTCTCTACTACTATAATGGGAGAAGATCTTTGTCCTTAACCTAATCCGTGCAACACACGTGTAGGTAATTTTTTTTTGCCCTTTTCATTCCTTCCAATTTTTCTCCACGTGCACAGCACGTGTATAATACTAGTAGTAGTAGAGATCAATTGAATCCCAAATTTATTAGATCAATCACAGTACAAATCTTTTTACAGTTCATTGATAATTATTATTGATAATTATTATGTATTGAGATAATTTTTCCATAATCTGTTTTTCGGGTCGGGCTATCAAATAGGCATTAACCCGCATGGAAGGCTGTTTTTGTCAGCCCATTTATTAAACATTAAACGGTACACACAACACACTACTGTTAAACCTCTCTCTCTCTGCTATTAAAGCACCATTACCTAACGTTTCTAAGGTGGGAGAAAGATGACTTCCCGAAAAAATTGTTCTCCCAAAAAAAACCGAAAAAACCAAAACAAAAAAAAACCTTCTTTTTTATTTTAAATAAATAAATTTTTTTTTTCCTCCTTTCTCGAGTTTCTTGGATCTCAGATCTTCCACACAACAACCAATCAAGGCAATGGCGTGTACCTCCGTCGCTACTATGGCCTCAACGGCCGGCCTCAACGAAGTCTTGACTAAAATGCGCCGGTCCCGATCGGAGCCCCAGCTACTCAGGTGCTCGTCAGTTAAGTCAACCAACACCGCCGCCACGTCAGCAACGACGACGAAGATGAGGACAAGCCGATCGGTGCCTATGCTGTTCCCGTTCAACTTTTCCGTCGCCAATGCCTTCAGGACGCTGCTCTTCTCCGACGAGCAGCCGTCGGAGATGGAGCTCGTCGACGGCGCGGAAATTGAGGAGGAGGAGGAGAATTTGGGCGAGGAATTGCCGGAGAAGAGGGCGACGAATTGGATCGAGACGATCCTCGAGCTGCGAACGAAATGGCGGAGGGATCAGATGAACGGCGACGGCGAAGAAGAGGATCAAGAAAATAATGATTACAATTGTGGGGTCCACTACGATTCGGAGAGCGAAATGGAGGAGGAGGACGAGGAGAGGTGGGACCCGGTGAAGTTCCGGAAGTTTCTGTCGCCGGTGACGTGGCCGGAGATGAGGGTGCTTGCCAAGCTGGCGTTTCTGTGCAACATGGCGTACGTGATCTCGGAAATTAAGGTACGATCCATTCAATTTTGGACGTTGGTTATTTAATTGAGGATTGATGGGTTCCGTTCACAGGAATTTTCTGACCTTTTCATTTTAAAATTGGGTTTTTAACATGAATAACATTAACAAATATGATAATGTCATATGTATATATACCTCACAAATATGTATTTTCGTATATGTCCTTAGCAATTTGGACTTAATTTCATATTTACCCCTATGTTAGATGGATAATGCTACACCTACTACCAAATCTGTCTTTTTCTTTACTACCTTAGGTGACACACTATTAATGGAGGTTATTGTAGAGTAGGTGGTAGAAATATCCAATAGTAGTGTACCAATAGAGTAGGTGGCACACTATTTAACCATTACGAGAGAAATAGAAATCTAAACCACCACAAGTGGCCTAGTGGTAAGAGCGATGGGACTTGGAGTGTGCTCCTCCAAGATCCTGGGTTCGAACCCTACGGTTCCCATAGATGGGGATTAAATACCTCTGGGTGGCCAGTGACCGCTATGTTAGATAGGCTGGCGCACAAACCCAACCAAAGGTTGGGGCTCCTTGTCACGGGATTGGGATTAGTCTGACCCAAAGAGGGGGATGGAACCCAGTATAATCAAAAAAAAAAATAAAAAATAAAAAATTTACAGATCAAATTAAATAATCAAACGAGAAAAGATTAAAAAACAAGATTGATGACAAATTTGGCAAAGTGACATATGGAAGAATATGTAGTTCTCAAAGATGCATTGTTAATTTTGCCATTTTTAAAAGAAAATTAAAAAAAATTTAGAAGAATTAATGAGTCTCGGTTGAATTAATAATTGTCGGAATTTACAAGAATGAAGAAGATAAAGTTTGAATTGTAGATAATATAATATTTCAGTCATTTTTTATCAAGTCCATTGAAAAAAAACTCAATTCTTTATCGTTTTGAGTTTTTTTAACTATAGATGTAATTAAGAGAAGTAATATATATTGTTAGAGGTAAATATGTAAAAACATATTTGTGAGGGTCATGTGATATTCAAGTATTTATTAGGGTTGGTCACCAAATTTGATTGTTTGTGAATAGTTGGGACCGGGTATTGGGTTTTTGGTTAGAACCCGGTCAATATGTAGTAATATTTTTTGGTTTTTGGTCAAAGCTTTTAGTGGTACGTAACAACATTTAAGACATGTTTAAGAATCCAAAACTTTATTTTATTATTATTATTATTTTTACATTCGGCCGTAGCTGTAGCCCCAATAAAGAGCTAATAAAGAGTTTGGAATTGGTCACATCAGAGGAGAATGGCATAAATGGATGATGGTCATGAAAGTTGAGTGGCTAGAAATGGATGATAGTCATGAAAGTTGTGTGGCCATATGCGTAGGTATAATTGTGCAAATGTTGGTATTTAAGCAGGAGATCGATATAATATAAAAAGTGGGTAGTTTGTTCTATATATATACTAGATTTGTCCGTGGGCAGTCTGCGGCACGTTTTCGGAACGATACAAAACACGAAAATTCCTATAAACTGTAAAACAACAATTATGTAGCTCAAGTTTGAATAGTATGACAATAATTAGTTGTAAATAAAAGTCCATGTTTCCAATTAGTATATGTTGAAAAATAATTATAAATGGGGATGTAAAATCAAATTTCATAGAACTATAAGTGTGGAAAATGATGAAATTTGACTGTTGAAGAGATGTTTGCTATTTTCAATATAACATTTGCAATAAAAAAAACATTAAAATTCCGAAAATTTACAAACCTGAAATCTTAAAATCTAAATTTCTAAGTAAATAAAGAAAGATTAGGAGAAAGAGATAGGGAGAGAGAGAAAGAGATAAATATGAAAAAGTGAAGATAGAAGAGAGATAGTAATAAAATAATGAGTTTTTTAGTTTTGGGGGGAAATTTTTGGTTTAGGGGTTTGAAATTTTTGGGGGGAAAAATATGTTTTGTAAGGTTAGATCTGGACCTTTAATTTTTGGTGGATTGAAGGTGAGCCACTTGATAGCTTTCTTTGTGTTTTATTATATAGATATACACACACACCTAAAAAAGTAATACCAAGTATAACAGCACTTAAGTAAATAATTTATTAATATAACTCCCACTTAAAAATAAATGATTGAGATTAGATGATTGAATTAATGTCTACAAATTACAAGTTGTCTACAAATAACAATTCCAACTCTTTCATTATAATATTAGAGATTAGACATTAGAGATTAGAGATACTGGTAATATGCACATTCGATGCATGCTCTCTCTCTCTCTTTATATATATATATATAGTAAATAATAAGATGTAATCTGGTATCGAATCGAACGTGAGACATCCTTTTACTTATAACATACTCTTTACAAATTATTTCTAGTGACACAAACTTTTTTTTTTAATTGGTTGTTTCAATTGGGCCCCGTCAGGAGGAGGACATAAGTAGCATCTACAAGCTACAGCTAGTGACATCTTCACTGGAGAAGAAAGCAGAAGCAGCAATGAAGGCCAATACCCACGTGGATCCCGCTAACCCTAACCTGCTTTCAAACGAGTTGGTTCCCAAACTGGGTTCCAAACGTGTCCGCCCAAACTCATCCGTTGCCTATGAGATTGCCGCATCTGCCGCCTCCTATGTCAGCTCCCGCGCCAAGGGCCTCCTGTCTCTTGGCTCCGGTGGTGCCAACGACAATGTGAATGACCGAGTGTATAAATCAGAGGTTGCAGCCTATGTGGCAGCAGGGGCGATGACAGCTGTGGTGGCAGCAGAGGACGAGGCAAGGCTTGAAGCGGCAAAGAGCCTGCAGTCACTGCACTCTTCACCGTGCGAGTGGTTTGTTGTCGACGACCCCAGTACCGGAGTTCGTTGCTTCGTCATCCAGGTACCAATATTTTTGAAAATTACACAAGGACTTGATTGCAAAAATATTTATTTACTGTTTAGAAGTAGATTTAGTGATCAATTAAGATAAGAAGAGTATTGTATTTTCGGTGTTTACTATGTTAGCTTTAATTAAGTTAAGAAAAGGAGAACAGATCATTTAAGGCCGATTCCTCGTTGGTGTCGGCTACTTGTTGCTTTGATCTAATCGGGACAGATAGGCACTATAATTAATTAATTTAGTGATTGATTGATTAAACAAATCTTGCTTTTTTGAATATATACCATTGTTTAAATTGTCGTGAAAAAATTGCCTAATTCCCGATTAGTATACGAGCTAGTATAGTGGGTTTGGATTTCCCAGTGGGTGGATCGCAAGATGTTGACCCGAATCAAATTTCTATTTCTTTAAGCTATTAGAACTTTACCAAAGAATTTATGATTTTCATTTTTTCCCCCCTACTGAGCCACCTTTTATATTTTAAAACTATTTCCCAAACTAAGATACTTTTCAAACTATATCTCTGAATGAGCCACTGTCTGTCACGTAAGTTGTTATCACCGTTGAGAACTGCGGCTACGGCTACAGCATTTTTGAAGCCGCAATTCTTCTTTGTGTTTTTTTTTAACACTGCAGTTTCCAACTGTGTCTTGAGTGAAAAATCGAAAATAATTAAGACAGAGATCCAAGTGATGGAGACTTCAAAAAAAAATTATATGTTTTTTTATATTAAAGAGATGCCGCAGTTGTGCGGCTTCTATTTTATGTTATTTTCTAGAGATGTCGCAGTTGCCAATAAGTCTATGGGAAAATTACTTAAAAGAGATGCCGCAGTTACCAACTGAGGCATAAATTATATGCAAATTTTGCTCTCTGAATTAGTGAGCAAGTCAGAGAAGCTAGAAGTAGATTCCAACTAAGGCCGCATTTGAATTCTGTGGCCTCTCTATGTTTAGGCACCAACTGTGGCCTAAACTATACCTAAATTTTGCTTTCTGAATCTGAGAGCAAAGAGAGAGCAAGTCAGGGACTGCGGCCTCTTTTTATTTAGGCCGCAATTACCAGCTGCGGCCTAGACTATACTCAATTCTTTTCTAAGTCTTCACCACTTTGCTCTTTATGTCTCAAGTATTTTTGATTTTTCACTGAAATCGTAGTTGGGAACTATGACATTAAATGGGGAAAAAATGCAGTCAACTACGGCTTTTTCAGAGAATTAGTTTGAAAACGGTGACTCATTCAGAGAAATAGCTTGGAAAGTATGTTAGTTTGGGAGTAGTTTCAAAAGGTGGCTTTTGTACATGAAAAAGTTCAGAATTTATACGATTTCTTTAGATGGACATGTTTCACTTAATTATCTCGAAATGATTTTTCTCTCTTCAGATAATTAAACACAATTAGTTTATATGGCTAAGGAAACTGAGGATTGACGGAATGTATAACACCAACATCGAAAGAAACATGGAAAAAAGGGAAGCCAATAATGTTTAACGCCACAACTAAAATACTTTGGAGTTTCTCTCTCTAGAGAGGGAGGCTCTCCAAATAAATAAATAAATAAATAAAAGCCAGATCGGGGGAAGGGGAGGACTCCGTCGCCACCTTCTCCTCCTTCCCCTCCTCAACTCTTCACCCCGTCTCCGGAGCGTAGGTGAGCTCGATTGGAGTCCGCCAGAGGGAGTTGGCGACATCGGGGACGTGCTGATGGTTCGAGGCTGCCATAGAGGGGCAGGCCTTGGTTGTTGGCGTCCAGGGTTGGAGCTAAATCGGCGGGTGCTCGTCGGCAGTTATGGCAGCATTGGAACTTCTGTAGACAGTCGGATTTGACGTCATTGGATGATGGCATCGTATTGGGATGGCCTGGGAGAGGTGGTCGACGGCAATGTCGTCGGGGAACGGATGAGGGTTGCTGGCAGTAGACAGAGCTTATGATGGTGTCGGGGTGAGATTTTGGAAAAGAGGAGGGATATTTTGGGAATAGTTTGAATTAGAATTTTGAATTTCAAAATTTAGGGTTGTTGAAATTCAAAATAAATTTGAGAAGTTTGGAGGGGGGAAATGTGATTGATTTGAAATTCAAATTAGCATTTTGAAATGCAAATCATATTTGGGTTTTGAATAAGGGAATGCGTGAGGAGATTTTGAATATTGAATTTTGAATTTCAATTTAGGGTTTGTAATTCAAATTCAAATATGATTTGGAGTGTGGATGGAAAAATTCAATGAAATTTGAATTTCAATGTAGATTTTTGAAATTCACATTTTAAATTGGTGAAGTGTAGAAAGATTATTTTGTTGTAATTTGAATTCAAATTAGACTTTGTTTGAATTTCAAATTACAGATGGGGACCGATGGGCGGGAACAAGCGACACTTATGATAGACGGTGGTGTTCGTCGGCGGAAGAGTTCGTCGGTTACATTGGCCTGTCGGCTATGAACAACGACAACTATTGAGAGCTGGATTTGACGCAATCGGAAGACGGCATCGTGAAGGGGTTGGTTTGGCGGATACACAACGGCAACGTCGTTGGGTGAGGAGTTATAATGTCAGCAAGAGATGGTGGCTGCGGTTGTTGCCATGGTGGACATTCGGGAGAAGGCGGAGAGGTTTCTCTGATGGAATTTGAATTTCAAATTAGATTTTTTGATATTCAAACTACATCTGGAAGGGATGGGTGGGAGAACAGAGTGCAGAAGTCTTCGTCTACAAGTTTAGCTAGGGGATGGATTAGTTTAGTGCGTAGGCTTATCTATGTATTTGTTTCTCACCGTTCCATTTTTGGAACGGATAGATGTACATTTATAGTACTACTTGTTTTGTTAATAATTATTAATGAAGCGCTAACAAGGTCACCTTTGTCTCAAAAAAATTTAAAAAAAAAAAAGAAGAAGTATAACGCTTGTTTTAGTCCTATTTTATTACTATTTTCAAGTGAATACACATGGAAAAAAGGGAAGCCAATAATGAAACATGATATTCTAATGAAATGAGCAAGTGTACGAAAGACATTAGCCAAAATGAAAAAGAACAAAGACAAAGAAAACTCACACGCAATCGCTTTCACGAGTGCTCCTTATTTGACAAAGGAGCCTATGAAAACAAGAGACTTGCAATCGATTTATAGATTACTGTTATTTTTGAGTAATTATTGATTACTGTTATTATGAGGTCAGTAATGGTTCAATAACAAATGTACCTGTTGTTGGAAATCGATTCCATCATATTGTACTCATCAAGACGTACAAAATGATGTACTCACATGTCCAAAACCGATTTCAAATGAATGAAATATTCGCCTCCAAAGTTAGCTTGTTGAAATGAAGAATTGAACTTTTGCTTGATATGTGACATCTAAACTTAGTCCCATATCGGTAAGGAGCAAAAAAGCAAATGGAGTTATAAGTTAAAAACTGAGCCAAAGGGTTGTGCCCTTAGGGGTACGAATATTTTCTCCGGAGGGAGAACACACCCAACTTGGGCGTCGGTGTGGAACACACGCGCGCGCCCGCCCGGCCCGGCCCGGCCGGGCCGGGCCGGACCGGGCACGGGCTCGGGCCTTGGCCTAAACTTATTTTTTTGCAGAAATTCAGCTCTGTTTTGAGCTGGATACGGGCAGTTGCAACAGTTTTGTCTGAAGAACAGTTGCAACAACTGTTGCAGCAACTGCCGTCAGTTCTGATCTGATACGGGCAGTTGCAACTGTCGGGACAGTTGTGTCTGAACAGTTGCAGCAACTGCCACAGGATTAGGCCTATAAATAGGATAGGATTCTGATCAAATCCGAATCCTATTTTTCATAGTTCCCTATCTCCTGTATCAACATAGCATATCACATACACTGTCATCATATCTGATCTCGCCCGAGCCTCCATTATTCTAGTGTAAGTTAATGGAGTTCTGACTGTTGTATCTTGGGAGACGACTGCCGTAATAACCTGTGTACACCGTTGCAGAGGCAGAAATTAACGTCTTAAGGACATTGCTTCGACAAGCCTCAGTCTGTTTTTATTTCTTCCTTCACCATACTCAAGGTCGGAATTGAAGATAACATATCTTCTTTCTGTGCTTTGTGTACAGTGATATACACTGTTTGCGAAACAGTTCCTTTAATTCACATTTATCAAGGTTCGAATTGAAGATTCAGTATCTTCCTTTTGTTCTTTGCTGATAGTGAATTATACTGTTTTCATAACAGTATAAGTACAATTAAATTTGAGTAGAAATTTAATTTGTTTTTTTTAATTTTACATTAAAAAAAAAAAAAAAAAAAAAAATTAATTTTGTCTACATAAGTTGTAACACCTGTTTGGTGAATTGACAGGGTTCGGACTCGTTATCATCCTGGCAAGCTAACCTCCTCTTCGAACCTACCAAATTTGAGGTACGAGTTTCGTGCATCATTTGTAATTTTATTCAATAGAAGCTAGTTGAGTAGATTTCTCATTACTGTAATTTGGTAAAAGATAAACACCCGTGAAATTGCATGCAAATAAATCGATACAATCTAATGTCCAAATTATCAACAGAAAACCGAAGTCCTAGTCCACAGAGGAATCTACGAAGCTGCCAAAGGAATCTACGAGCAATTCTTACCCGAGATCCAATCCCAGCTGAAACTCTATGGTGATGGTGCCAAATTCCGGTTCACCGGCCACTCTCTCGGTGGCAGTCTTGCCATGCTGGTGAACCTGATGCTGCTTTCTCGTCGTGAGGTCCCTGCATCCTGCCTCCTCCCTGTTGTGACATTTGGGTCTCCTTCGGTGTTCTGCGGGGGGCATAATGTGCTTGATGTGCTGGGCCTGGATGAGAACCACATTCGCTCGGTGGTGATGCACAGGGATATTGTTCCCAGAGCATTCTCATGTAGTTATCCTGATCAGATTGCTCAGCTACTCAAGCGACTCAACGGAACCTTCCGTTCTCACCCTTGTCTCAATAGTGAAGTAAGTCCCTACAAATCAAAACTACATTGCCCTTCTAACACTTTTCTATTTACTACTATGATTATTCAGCATGTGATGATTTGTATAGTAAAATTGCCAAAAGTACTACCATCCACTTTCATTAAATTCAGAGTACTATATCAGAGATTCATGCTATATAAGATATAAGGTAGTGATGGTAGTGACCATAACATTACTCTTACTAGATTTATAATTATGTTGGAGAAAAAACGCGCAACATTACACATACGGCATTCATGCGATGTTTTGGAATACTCATACTAAAGATTATTGTTGTGGTGTGACAAAAGATGATACATTCTTAGGAGATCGTGGATAAATATGACAAGAAAACTACACATTTCATATACAAAATTACACTTTGTTTATGTTATTACACTGTTCGATTAAGGATCACAAAACACATACTTGTATGGATCATCACTTCTTTGTGGCAATGCAGAAACTGTTGTACTCTCCCCTCGGCAAGATCTTGATTCTCCAACCCGACGCTGAATCATCCCCTCACCACCCTCTCCTCCCCTCTGGTGCTGCCCTCTACTCCCTCGAGACCAAGGACGCTACCACGGGAAAGTCAATAACTGGATCCGCCTCTGCCCTCAAAGCTTTCCTCAACCACCCTCACCCCCTCCACACTCTCAGCGACCCAACCGCGTATGGCTCTGAAGGAACCATCCTCCGGGACCATGACTCCAGCAACTACCTCAAGGCCGTGAACGAGCTCGTTCGTGAAAAGAATGCAAATGGTTGGAGGAGGTCAAGAAAACACAGTTACTGGTTGCCGAATTTGACCCGAACAAGGAGTTCTCCCGTTCCGTGGGAAAGCCACAGGAATTCAGCCAAAGTGGCTACTGGTGTCTAGAAAGGAGGATGTCTAGGTTTTTTTTTTTAATTTTAGAGAAGATGAGAAGTTTGGGGGTTTTTGTGAGAATGCGATCGATCCTTCTCTTTAACGTAGCTTGAATTTGTACATACTTATCATCCTCCTCTTTCTTCTGTTCATTGTATTTAGTTCATCTCTCTCTCTCTCTCTCTCTCTCTCTCTCTGTATGCATCCTGTCTCTCTATGTATGTATCTTATTGTTATAGTTTCAAACAATAAATCCGTACATGTCGAAGATCGAGCTTTCTGAATCAAATGAGTGTATAAATGCAACCATGTTTTCGCAGTACTTTTTTTAAGTTCCGCATTCAATGAGCATAGCCAGTAAAATCTGAGTATAGGTTTGCTCTGATGATGCCATCTATAAAAAAAATCCTGCCACTCAAAACACAATTGTTCACGAACATCAAAACGATATCAACTACAGAAGATGTTCTTGGACATAATTGATGTTGATATTTATCATTGATGGTAGAGCATCCACTATCATTTTCTAAAAACTCAAAAGTTAGCATTTGAGATGAAAAAGTACTCCACTATTGTTCGCTGAAAATCCAATATTTAGAATAGGAGTGAATAGCCGATCACTAAAGATAGCAATTGGGATAGAGAAATGCTAAATATAGAAGACAGAAGAAAAAGGAAAAAAAAAGCTGAAAAAGACGATGAACGGAAGAGGATGCTCCGTCCGTCGATTTCTTGGAATTAAAAAAAAAAATGAAAACAGAAAAGCTCATCTTTTCTTAAAAAAAAATAAAATTAAATTACTCATTTACCCCTCAATTATATCTCCAAAGTCTAAATAGACTTCGATGAAGAAGGGGGTCAAATTAGTAATTTTTTTCCAAACTGTCCAATTTTTGAAAGTTTTTCCCAAACAGTACTATTTAAAAAAAATTCTCAAACTGGCTCACTCGCTTTCTGAAAAAACGTGTGGTTAAAACTTCATTGCCTTTTCAGAAAGCGAGTGTGAGGCTTTTGATTTTCGAAATCCTAAACTCGCTTTCTGAGAAAACGATTCGGTTTTAACCAAACTCGCTTTCTCAAAAAGCAAGTGGATTGTTTTGGTAAATACTTTCAAAAGTGGGTCAGTTTGGTAACAACTTTCAAAAAGTGGATCGTTTTGGTAACAAGTTCGATATATCACGACGGTTTGAACAAAATCTTCAAATTAGGGTTTAAGAAAACTCCTTCTTTCTCTTCTTCTTCAAACCATTGAAAGACACTAACTTGATTTAAATTATTCACTATTAAAATTGCAAATTCACTCCATTCATCTCAAACAAATTAAAACAAAAAAATGAGATGATATGAATTTCTTTCCAGTTCATCAACTAGCTACAAAATGGATGGATAAAAGTACCACGCTGATTAGATCTTTTGGTTTATAGCATCTGTAGTCGTCTACTAAATATGCATAATGTGCATATTTTGTCAAAAAAATCGCTGCAGTCGTCTGCTAAATATGCAGACGACTACAGATGCTCTAAACCAAAAGATTTAGCTATAGTAGATTTATGCATATTTAGCTACAGTAGATTGCTATAAATAAAAGCGGATATGAGAATTATGCATAATTTAAAAGACGCAACTTCACATTATTTTTAAATCGTCAGACGCAACTTCACATTGCGTCCGACAACTTTAAAAAAAACCCTTTAATAAAAGAAATTCAACCAGGGAGCTTTCCTTGGACGCAACTTGAAGTTGCATCCAACGGAGGGGCCCCCTTTTTTTTTTTTTTTTAACCTTAAATAATGTTTTTAATTAATAAAAAATTCATAAAAATCCTAAAAAATCTTGCGACGCAAAGTGAAGTTCCGTCTGAACTTTTTATATATTAAATTTGTAAAAATACCAATCGACGATTGCAATGAATTGGCCAAATGCTATATGCATATATGCATTTTTTAACAATGACGACTGTGGATGCTCTATGAGCATAAAAATTGATAACTCAAAGCTGAATGTGTAGCTCTAAAAAAACTCGCAAAGAACATTTTTAGCTTATCAGTCAACAACATTAACTACTACTACTACGACATACAACAAACTACTACATATAAGGGTGAAGCATGATGAGTACTAAAATTGAGCTCAACTAAACTTCATTACCGATCAATATCAAAACAAGATGGGAACTTTAGCTAAAAAAGACATGAAAGTTGAGATTTTTAGGGTTAGGGTTTTAAGGAGAGATTGGGATTTTGGAAAATAACAAATTCAGAGCGAATTCTCTTTGGGGGATGGGAGGATGGGTACATAGAGGGTTGACGGCAGAGGTACTCGTCCGCCATTGATGGAGAGATCAGAGAAATTAGGGATTGGATTGAAGAATATGAGAAAGGGGGAGCTTTCTTAAACCCTAATTTGATGATTTTGTTCAAACCATCGTGATAAATCAAACCAGTTACCAAAATGACCAACTTTTTGAAAGTATTTACCAAACTGACCCACTTTCAAAAGTATTTACCAAAACGATCCATTCGTTTTTTGAGAAAGCAAGTTTGGTTAAAACGCAATCGCTTTTTCAGAAAGCGAGTCTAGGCTTTCAAAAATCAAAAGCCTTACACTCACTTTCTGAAAAGCGATGAGGTTTTAACTACACTCGCTTTTTTAGAAAGCGAGTGAGGCAGTTTGTGGAGTTTTAAAAAAAGTAGGACAGTTTGGAAAAAACTTTCAAAAAGTGGGACAATTTGGGAAAAAATTCGCTCTGTCCGGGGTTATCTTGAATTTTTTTTAAAAATCCAAATGGTATTTCATCATATGTCTCTCCATTTTTTAATTTTAAAAAATAAATAAATTTGTGTTAGGAGGAAGATCATCCGTCCTATTATTATTATTTTTTTTTCAATTTTGCATGTTTAGCAATAACGATAGCAACTCTCTTCAATCGTTTCTAAATCCTAAATTCAAAACATGTAAATTTTAGAAGACCCGATAGTGGATCGATAGTGGATGCTCTTATCAATAAACACTGGCCACAGCCTTTTACCAACCCAAAAAAAAAATATCTTTTTTTTAAAAAAAATATAAATAAATAAATATTTGTTGGCGATGCAAACCCATTTGAAGGCTTCAAACAAAACACCCAAGTGATTGGCTTTTGGAGGTCTCAGTATGTCTTCTTAGCCCAAAATAGATCTTATATATTCACTTTCTAGCCCATCATTCTTAATGGGCCGGGCTTTTCTTAGAAAGTCCCAACGAAATGGGCTGGGCTTTTCTTTAAAACATAGAAAATTTACAAGGAAAAAGAAGAACTCAAGGGTTGTCCACAACATTCAAATCTCTCCTAAATCACAACAACTTGTTTGACATTGAAGGTGATAAGAAAGTAATCTTTGTCGTAACTAGCGACAGATAATTGAGCGTTTCGACCTTCTTTTGTATAGAGACATCCAAGCTAGATATGATATGAGACATCTAACCTTAAACAAGTTCTTCACAGAAGCAAACTCATGAGCGGCTTGCATAGTCAAGGAAGATAATCTATCGTTTCAAAGATTTAACGTTTTGTCACTCAAATTCATTTACAGTTATCGAGTTATTTCTTGCAAGCTTTTGTATCGATGAACTCAATGGTAGTTACAACTACGCTCGACAAATTTGGTTATGTAGCACGAGGAATAGAAACACAAAGAAGGAGAAAACAAAATGTTGCATCATGGATCATGTTTGTGATTGGATGACTTGCAAGCTCTAAAAGCCTATGTTTTTCTTTCTCTGAATTCTGAATTCTGAATCAGTAGACCTACTATCACTTGTCGTTTGTTGTAATTGCGCTCAGATACGCATGAAACTAGAGCTTCTCTTACCTACAAGTTATCTTCAAAGAGACTCTTTGCTTGGTGAAGAAGTTTCACCTTCTCTCTTGCATGGGCGTAGATAAGATCGCTCCTGCAACACTGTGCACCATATGCATGTTGGGGTTTGCGGATCCAATACACTATAATGTGTTAAAGAAGATAGACGAGAAGGAGAGTCGAAGTAGGAGCAAGAGGTCAAGAGTAGTTGGAGGCTACAGCAGAGTTGCAGTCGACCACGCCCCCAGACCGTACCCAGGCAAGACGACTGGTCGACCGTCCCGCTCTCTGATTCAACCTGTATCTTGAAATGATGATCGGTCGACCGCGCAATCGACCGACCTGCTCTCTGTTGGAACTCGTGCAGTCGAGGAGAAGACCGGTCGACCGTCAAGATGGTGCGGTCAACCGTCCCGACGCTGATTGATGAGCGGCTGAGATGGAAAGTTGTGGAATCTTATATATATTGTATTGTGTACGATTTTAGGATTAAAGTGAAAAGAGAACAGAGATCTACCAGCTGTCATTAAAAGAGAGGGAGATAGAGAGAAACTCTACACCTTGGTGGTGAGTTTTTGAGAGATTTATAAATCTAATCTTCATATTTCTAGTGAAAATCGCAGGAGTGCCTCTGCGCGGGAAAGTAGCCATTATTTTGGGTGAACCTCGAAAAAATCTTGTGTGTTCTTGTGTGTTGGTTTGGTTGTTCTTTGTTCTCTTGTTTTGATTCTATAATTCTTGATCTTGTTGTTTTTTTTTTTTGAGGAAAAGATGGAATAAAGCCACCCTGTTTCATTAATAAGAGATTAATAAACAACCCCGAAGTCCCGGGAAAGCAAAAGTACAATGCAGGAAATAAAACATAACCGCCAACAAAACCCTGGGGGGTGGGTTACAACATCCATCCTAAAGGTAACCAAAACACAAATACAAGCACATGATCTGATACAGAAAAATAGTAATGAGGCGAGAGTCCACTCATCAGTCTAGAGTTGGCCCGATCTCTATCTCCTCGTCATCAAAATCATCCACCTGGAATACCCTTGCGATCCTTCCCCTTGCACCTGAGGCAGCAGCTGTAGCCCAAAAGGAAATTAGATGCATGATATGAGTAAGATTACTAGAAATAGAATTACATGAAGCACGGAAATAAAAATTGTTCCTATCTAGCCATAACACCCATGTACTTGCCGCAATGGCAATGAACCATGCATCTTTCATATCGTGACGAACTGATGCAAATCTGGGACCAACCCACAGTTCCTCATAGTCTCTTGGGTAGTCATTTGTTCCTAGTGCTCTCAGCACCTCTATCAGGATGGACTTGCTTCTGGTGCAGTGAAGAAACAGATGATTCAGACTTTCCACGTGAACGTTGCAGAACCCGCAATTGGTCGCAATGTGAGGTTGCCTCTTGGCAAGATTTTCTCTAGTGAGAATGGCATTGTTGAGCACAAGCCAAAGGAAGACTCTAATTTTCAAAGGTGCTTTTGTCTTCCAAAGAACCGCTGTCCAGCTGGGCCTGCATCCTCGGAAGTGGATCCGGTGGTAAAGTGATCTAACCGAGAACCCTCCCTTGATCTTGTTGTTGTTATTGAGTTTATTCCGCAGTTAGAATTTAACAATGCATGCCTTAGAGCTGAATTCCATCTCCTATAAAACAACTCGAGCATGTATCTTCCCTCTGTATGACTCTTTCTTGATCAAATGAGAGTGTTCTTTTGAATCAAGGGACTGCTTAATTTGTCAAAATAATTCATCAGTCTATGAACACTGGGCCAATTTGAAGGGTTTCCATTAGCTTGACAACCATTATGAAGATTTTGTTGAACAGACCTAATTTGATGAGGATGTTCATGATGCAAAGGTGAAGGCAGGCAGTACTAACTATGGTATATGGATACATCTAAAGAGGTCAATCAAACCTCACATGATCATACATACACTTTATGTTCTCTCGAAATTCAAACAATAGTATTCATTCATAAACTATTAGCTTATTAAGTTTAATATATCAAGTGGTAGGCATTTAATGTTATACAGTTATGTTGCTTAATGCAGTCATTGTCAAGGTGTTGCAAGAAATTGCCAAGTTCTACAGAGTTTCAATCTGATGCATATGTGGAGCGCAATAACAGAATTACCACAAAGTCAGGAATCAATTTATCTATAAAAAAAATTCAAAAATCTTCTATACCCTCAATTATTTATGCCACAAAAAAAAAAATTAAAAAATTCAGAGACAAAAAGCAGGTGCTGTGGGCTGCATGCCTTTCAAGTCTGAATTTATTTCTTAAAAAAGAAAAGTTAGTCTCCAATTCAGAGAAAAATGTGTGATAAATTCATTGACTTAACTGCACCAAAATGCTGTACCAAAATCGAGCCAAATTTAATGTCCCAACTTTCTAGGAAAACATATATAAAGAAGACAAAACCATTTAAGAAAAGGTTTTTCACTACTTATATTATATGCTCAAGATAAGATCCAACAATTCTCTTGCATATAATCCCCCCTCACACACAAATTCATATCTTGATTTTGCTTTTATATTCATAAGAGCATCCACAGTCGCGAAAGATAAAAAATAGCAATATACATAAAATAGGAATAGCAAAGTGAGATTTCTTGTTCTTATCAAATGTTATAAAATAACAAAGTTGAACAAAATTTGATCGGACGAAACTTGAAGTTTCGTCGGAGCCAAATAAAATAAAAATAAAAAAATAAAATAAAATAAAATCCCATCGGACGAAACTTTTCATGGACGGAACTTGAAGTTACGTCCAAACTCCAATAAATTTCCACAGTCATTTTTAAATTCATAAAATCCTCTAATTTCATCGGACTTCCGATACAATAAAAAAAAAAATTATTACGGACGAAACTTCAAATTTCGTCCTGTATAATATACATATTGCTATATCCTCTTTCATATGTAACAATCTACTGTAGCAATTATGACAAAATATGCATAAATAGCAAATGACAGCAGCGATTTTGAAGCTAAAATATGCATATTATGCAAATATAGCAGACGACTGTAGATGCTCTAAGTTGGCCATAAATATAACGTTAGAAACAATTTGTTTCTTGATGTGAAACGCGCATCAAATACAAGGCCACTTTGGATTTAAGCTCCATTAATATAAGACGTTTTCCGTTTTCAGGTAACTGGTAACTCTAACTTATTTCTCCAAGTCATTCATCAGTATATTGTGAAACTTTTTGGGTATTTTTTTTAAGGGTCTATTTGTCGTAGTTTTCAACCGGCCTATTAAAATATTAGGAAAAAACTTTGACCATGGTTGGCCAAAATGATGAGTGCCTTTAGTTTCTTTCATGCCAGAGGGCTCGCAGGATCAGGTGCGAATCTATCATCGTTGCGAAGTTTCAGTGAGAGTCATCGAGGGTGAAGCGAGGGGATGAGAACGATGACTCAATCTTGACATGAGGTTGTCAGATTGGTAGAGTGCCTGCGATGTCTCTCATATGGTGCTTGCACTTGTCGTTTGGGTCACTGCTGAGGGCGACGAGGAACAGTGTACGATAGTTGAAGAGGATAAACGGTGTACAAGCGAGGGTCTGAGTGAGAGAGTGAGCCCAAATTGGTACAAAAAATTTGTTCTGGCGGGACAGCCGATCAGTAGGAATAGATTTCGATGTATTTTTTGTTTGTTGGTTGGGGTATATGAGGTCCGGAACCCATCTTTTTGGGATCTGAACTTCATAAGCTTTATTTTTGGTTGCATGTTTTGTTAAATTCTCTTTAATGAAACGCAGGGATTTTATACCGACCGTTTAATGATAAAAAAAAATATATTAGTAAAAAGATATGTATGATACCGATTACCATGCATTGTTTGTTCCTAAAATATGCTTTGCATTGCCTTTAGCAAAAATAGCAAATAGCAAATAAAAAAACGGAGAGTCATCAAAAAGAGTTTGTAGTTTAGTTATGATCAGATCGATTGATGCACCAAACTTTGGCTTCTCTTGTTTGTAGGGTGGAGGTAAATATGGAGTGTGACATATATGTTATTCCCACCTAGTAGCTTTTTTTTTTTTGGATCAAACCACTCATTCTTTTGGCTGGTAGCTTGAGGACAACGCATTTCTTGATTGTATCTCAGTGCTTTGGACTCCCTTGTTTTTTCGTTCATATCATTGTAGCAGCTGGTAAAAGCAACACCCAGAGAATTAGGGCACCATGAGAGAGATCTTTCCCGGCCGGCTAAATATTAAAAAAAAACATCACTAAAGTATTTTCCAGTTTAAAATAACCGCACTCGAGTTAGAAAAAAAACCTTCCTCAACTATGTAATGGACACAAAATTTTTCAAAAAAAAAAAAATTCAGTCACCCATACCTTGAAAACATAATTGAGGAATATTTTTTTTTAAAAAAAAGAGGTTAGAGTCCAGTTTTTTTTTTTTAACTGGACTTTACTTGAGTAAGGTTTTTTAATATTTAGTTGATCATTCCTCGAGAAATCTGGTGCGTTGAACTCGAAACATTGTATTATGAGTTTCTTCAACAACAAAAAACATTGTATTATCAACTATTTATCATGCAATATTTACCTAATTCGATATGCATGCCTATTTTTTTTTTATATTTATCATATCTAACTGTGTACATTTTTTATTTTGAAAGTTTCGATGCATATGTAAATCTTAAGGCTCCTCTAGCTAAGATTTTTTCTTGCAAAATGCTAGACATACATGAGTTTTTACCCCAAACATACATTATAAATGTATTGAGACTCACTTCTCACTGAAAGACAAGATTAAAAACTAACTGCACCAAGATTAAAATCTTGTCTTTTAGTGAGAAGTGAGCCCCAATACATTTATAATGTATGTTTGGGATAAAAACTAATGTATGTGAGTCATCTTCTTTTTTCTTTGGTATTCGATAGCCGCCGACATTAGAGAGAAAAATTTTCCAACATCCCAATTAATTCTAGGAAGATTGGTATTAAACTTGTATCATTAAAAGTGAAAATAATTGTTATCCGCATTATAACTGCAGCTAATTTTTTTTGTAGCTCCCTGGTTGTCTATAAGAAAACAAAGTTATAAACTTTTACGTATATATATACTAGTATGATGCACGTGGAGGAGGAAGGAAAAGGACAAAGAAAAAAAAACCTACCAACACGTGCGCTGCACGTGTTTGCACACATACAAAAAAAATAAAAAATTGTTTATTTGTTTGGAACCCCATCTCTCCCATTATAATAGTTACTAGTATCATGCACGTGCGATGCACGTGGAGGAGAATGTAAAGGACAAAAAAACTACCAACACGTGCGCTGCACGTGTTGACACACATACAAAAAAGAATAAAAAATTGTTTATTTGTTTCCAACCCCATCTCTCCCATTATAATAGTTATATATATATATATATATATATATATATATATATATATATATATAATCCGAATCTCGATCACAACATTTACATTATTCTACATGTTATCAAGATAATATATACAAAATTTCAAGCAATTCAAAGACATCTAGCCAATGGATCAAGATGTTCAAATAAATGTTTATATATGTATTTCGCATCATCTTCATGATGCACTAAACGCTTTGATGCATATGCTAGAGGTCTCCAAATTATTTGAAATTTTGTACACACCATCTACATGACATTTAGTGTGATGTGAATGGTGTGGTCGAGATTTGGATGAATCAAATCGCACATCTAGAAATAAAACATTCTATATCACCATCTCATATTAGCGATCGGGTGAGAACCGTTCTCATGATAAGCTTCGTGAGAACTCCACGTCTATCAATCCTATGGATTATCCAAAGCGTTCACATAGTTTAACATGACCAAATTAGTTTAGAAATATAAAATCAGTTCATTAAAAATTTATTTGTCCATGCATCATGTCATTAATTTTTCAGCCATACAATTTGTAAAACTTTAATGTATGGGCAAACAAATCTCAAATGACTTGATTATCATCCATTTACCGATTTAGTCATGTAGATAGATCAAAATGAACGGTTCGAATCTTGCAACTAATGTCCAAAATAAAAGTTCTCACATGGTTCTCACCAAAAGAGTTCCCACTCAACACTATCCTTCAAACTAGCTAGCTAGTATTTTTCTGAACTTTCTTTCACACAAACTTTTCTATGTATTATTTGTTTGATATGTATATTGATGCGGTTTGTTTCTGGGAGATGTGTGGATGCACCAGGTGTGAGTTCTTACTCGATTTGTATTGAAGGAGAAAGCTTCTTCAGAGGCGACCCTCGGCTGTCCGAGCGGTACCTGCGACAGGCTGGAGTGAGGTGGATGTCTGGGCTCGGATCAGGTGGCTCGGATCCGAGGTCTGGTGTACCTGCAGACGGTCTCGAAACACCGGGGTTGGTCCCGGTGGCAGACCCTCCGACGATCTAGTCAGTTACTTTAAGATAAGAGCAACAGTAACTAGGGTTTAGAGGAGAAAAGATTGATTACCTTTTAAGAAAGGAGGGGGCCTGGTATTTATAGGAGTTTCCAATCGGGTCTAGACCCGTTTGGGGCTGGGCCGGACCCGGTTACCCGATTGGCTGAAGCGGTGGAAAGTCGGGCGGTATAGGGCTGACGTGGCAGGCGCCGGAGTGGTTTCCGGGCTGACGTGGCAGATCTCCGGGCGGTTTCCCGGTGCTGACGTGGCTGATCTGGAGGATCAGGAAGGACGCGTATCCTGAGGAGATCTGGTGGCTCAGGGTGAGCCATGCTTTATTCCTGACCCATATCATATATGCTTTTGGATCAATAATAAATGAATAATCAATCTATCTTTTCTCCAAAAATAAATCATTATATATGCTATCAATTTATTACATGCCAACACTTTAGTCTTTTGAATATCCTCTTCTTGTGATGCCTTGTTATTATAGATATATATATATATATATATGTATATATCATACTTGGTATATTTTATGAAATCAATTCTTATCGTGCTAACACTTTAAATGGAATGCCCGGAGATTTGGGAGAATTGTTCTCACCATTCTTTTATTGAAAGTAAAAATTCGATCTCCCAAATCCTTCCACCAATATTAGGTCGAAAGATGGCCTCCTTTGTTCAGCTCTGTCAATCTTATTTTGTTTAAAAAGAGGAATTATGTGATTGATAGGTTTAATTAACTTTAAACAAGTCCAATCCTCTCTTTGTGGAGAGGGAATTTATCTTTGATCCTAGGTTTCAGTTTAAGTGTTTCATAAGACATCATGCTGATAATTACAGCCATCTATGATAGAAAAATGTTACAGAAAAACTAATATTATGAAGAAGGACAAATGTACATTAATTTGGCTAATAATTAAGTAGTATAAATAACTTGGGAAATGGAACTTTCAATAACAAAATGACATGGGAAATGGAGTATTATGTTTTCCATGAGGGGCATCTCCAATATCTACTTGTACTATTTTAATGGAAGAGTTTGTCACCAAACAAATTCTATTTGTAATTAAACAAACACGTACACTGCATTTGCATAACTAATATAAATGAGGTCTTAGGTTCGATGTCAGACAACATTGATTTCTTTAAAAATATATATATATATTTATAAAGATGTGCATCACGCGTGTAAATTACTATTAATTATAATGGGAGAGTTAGGGTTATCATTTGTAGACAACCTGTATTTTTACTAATTTGTAGACATACATTTAACCATCTAATCTCAACCATTCACTTTAAGTGGAAGTTATATTAACCATTCATTTACTCAACTGTTGTTAGTTACCATAATACCCTCAAAGTTCAAATTTATTTACGACATAATTATTTACAAAAGTGTCACTCATATACAATAAAAGTTTGTGTCACTATGGGTAATTTGTAGAGAGTATGTGATGAGTAAATAGAGGTCTCAAGTTCGAGGTCAGATTACGTCTTATTACTAACTATTAAAAAAAATTAATTAGAACGTGCATTTCACGTGCAGATTACTTATGTACTATAACTAAAAAGAGTTAGGTACTGTTCTTTTTTTTCCTCTTACAAGAGGTTACCTCTTATAAGAGATTTACAGTAAGAGTCTTTTGTAAGAGGCTCTTTTTGAGTTGTTCTTTTTATATAAAAATAACCTCTTATAAGAACCTCTTATAAGAAATTTCTGTTCTTTTTTCACCTCTTACAAGAGCCTATATTACCCCAAAGTCTATATTACCCCCAAAGTATAAAAATAGTGAGATGAAGGACAAGAAAAGATAAGTTCAAATTACTAATATATAAACTAGTTTAATGGCAAGTTAAATTCACAAATCAGTGTAAATCATCATTTATAATTCCGGGCTACTATAGACTTTTAATTAGTATGAAAATTAGTATGTATAAATATAAATAATAATAATTTGTTTCAAAGAAGTTGGATTAAAAAAATTTAAGGTCAATGGGCTAATATAAATTCTCCCTTAGCGGAAAAAATAAAAAAATAAAAAAAAAATGACCAGCTGCAGAATTTGAACATGGTGGCATCATAACAGGACAAATCAACTAACCATAACTCAAGTAATGTACTTACTGGACGTAAATATATATATCTTTAAATAAATCAGTGTTTCGACAGCATCCCTAACATAATTGTTCGAGATTGTGAAGAATGAATTCCCACACTTTTTCTAGGATAGCATATTACAGGCAACTACGTATATGATTACACTTTTTCTAGGATAGCATATTTCGGGCTACTATAGACTAATATATAAACTAGTTTAATTAGTAACAATTATAATATAGACTTTGGGGTAATATAGACTTTTTAAGTGATAGAAGTCTTATATGAATTTGAAAGAGGCTACTAGAAGTCTTTTAGGCTTATAAGATATTTTGAGAAAAATATCTTATAAGAGGTAAAAAAAGAACACTAAAAAAATACTTGTAAGAGGGGGACCACCTCTTACAAGAGGTAAATCTCTTATAAGAGGAGAAAAAGAACACTACCTTAGAGTTCGTATAAATTGTTGACAACCCAACTTAATTGATCTCATCTCGACCCCACATTTTTAATTGAAAGTGGTATTAACCATCAATTTTAAATTAATTAGCAAGTTACCATAATGTCATCAATCTTCAAATTTATTTACAGCATAATTATTTACAGAAGTGTCGTTTATATAAAATAAAAATTGGTGCCACTAAAGGTAATTTTTTCTATCCAGTTTGTGGTTCTCTTTGCTCAACGTCTCGTATACTTCTCCACTTTGTGTTCGATATGTTTATCGGGTTGTAATTCGATTATTTTAATTGGGTTTGGGTTTGTATGGAAAGTTATCTCTCCAATCTTAATATATATATATATATATATATATATATATATATATATATTACCAGAAAATTTTAACAAGAAAATCTGTATGGGGGCCAATTTTAAGAGTTCGCCTCAGGCCCCCATAAACTCAGGGCCTCAAGAAATAAGGACAAAAGTAGGTATTCTATCTTATAATATAGCTAGGTATGCCCGTGGGCACGTGCCTATGGCATGTATTCGGAATGATACAACATATGAAAAATCATGTGAACAGTAAGTGATGATTTATATAGATGTTTATTTGCTAGTAGATGTTGATGTATTGATGTACTTTGAAGTAGAATTATGAAGTGACCTTGATGTTTATTGGTTTGTATATTGCAGGATTATTTGTCAGCAGCTCGGGATTCAAAAACAGTATTGTAAATCTACAACAGTAGTGAATCGGAAATTCCTTGCTATGTGTGACTTAGCATAAGAGATTTCTTTTTTGATTTGGAGTCTAACATAAATAGCAATCATTTTCTAACTACATAGTTACGATTAACGCATCAAATTTGTTGTGATGTATACGTGAAGTGAAATTGCAGCAAAGTAGATCAACTTACAATTTTGCAGCTACAAAAATCCGAAATACAGAGATTAGGCATGGATTTGTCCATAAAAGTACGATCAAGTGGGTCAACTAAAAAATTTGCAACGATCTTTCAAAGCAGCAAATGCCCAAAAATTCAAAAAAAAGTATAATCCGAAATTGTTTAATAAAAAAAAATAGAGAAGAAAGAGAGACAGAATTATGAAAAAGGAGAGGAAGAGAGAGAGAGAGTAATAAATGAAGTAGTTGTTTTGTTTTGGGAAAAAACATTTGAGAGGAAAAATGTCTTTTGGAAGTAAAAAATCTAGACCGTTGATTTTCTTCCAAATGAATGAGATCCACATGATAGCTTTCTTTATGTTTTATTATATAGATATGTTGCCCACCAGCAAAGAAACTTAATTATTAAATCTAGTGATACTCACTGATTGTCAATTTTTGATTGCTCACTTTGAACAGAGTGATGCTTTAGCCGCTACCAATTTCACTACCATTTTCTTCACTATCTTAGATGGCGTACTCCTATTGGAGAGTTCTTCCACCTACTCTATCATCTCCTACCTATTGGAGTGTGCCACCTAAGATAGTGAAGAGAAATGTAGTGAAATTGATAGTGGCTCTAGCATTACTCCTTTGAAAGAAAATGTGGAATACAAAGAATCATTAAGGCTAAGCAGAAACACAAAGCTGGAGAATGGGAAGAAGATCCCAAGCGACAATGAACTTCCAATAGTACCATGCATACTTCTATTGTAGGTTCTATACACCTAGAGCTAATTGTCTAAGACTACTATTACACACAGTATACTAACAATCAATTGAATGTTGACTTATTACATGGTCTGTTCCAAAACAAGGATAACTCGTCCAGCTAACAATCAATTGAATGTTGACTTACATGGTCTGTTCCCAAACAAGGATAACTCTTCGGGGCCCAAGTGCGCTACACATATCTCAAATCCTACTCCAAGAATTAAAAGATAAAATTTTACTAATTTTTTAATCAATTTTTTTAAGATAAAAGTTTATTTTAAACGTTAAGATAGATTTGAAATAGAATTTGGGATATGCGTAGCATTTCTAAGAGCATCCACAACGGTTGCTATTTTGGCATTTTTGCTATGACGCTCTGTAGTGGTTTGCTATTTTGTTATTTTTAGCAAAATCGTTATCGTACTGTGCTACATTTGGGAATAGATTTGGCAATATGTATAATATAGGGGACGGAGCATGATATTTCGGTCGTCGTATTTTAATTTATTTTAAATGCATCAGACGAAATATCATATTTTGTCCAACGCAAAAGGAGAATTTATTGTATTTAAAAAGCCCCGAAAATAAAAACTTAGCTTGGTGTTTTGTCCGAGAATTCAAAATATTTAATAAGTTAATTAAATAATTAATTAATTAGTTAGTTAATTCTATTTAATTACCTAATTAGCTTATTTAATAATTAATTTGTTAGTTGTTAATTGTGATTGGTGGGTTTAATAATGATTAGTGGGCTTTGAAAATGACAGCAAGGCTTTGATTCTGGTAAAATGTCCTCCGAGACTTATATTTTTTGCAAAAAAAGACTAGACATCATGTTTCGTCCAGAACAAAAAAAAAAAAAAAAATTCCTCTCCGACGAAACATGATATTTCATCTATGCAAAAGTTTTAAAAATATATATACAAGATCAATAATATATATAGGAAAATCTTTCATTGTGCACCACCCCTCCGTGTGCACTCGGTCTTCTCGTTTTTGTATCGACGATCTGAATCATTCACATTGATCTACATATATAAATTAGTCTAAATATGTAAAATCAAATCATTTGAAATTCATTTGCCCATGTATCATGTGACTATAAAAAACAATGATTTTCAGGCATACAATTTTATAACACTTCAATGGATGGGCAAATGAATTTCAAATGATTTGATTTTTACTATAAGATAACTTTGCAAATATGCAAGATTAATTTTTTTTTCTATAAGAGAAAATACTATCGTGAAGTGTTCCCTTCACTGGTTAAACCGTGGATAACATAATATATAAGAACTTTTAGTGTATGTTTGGATATATATGATTTGGATGAATGGAGTTTACCAGTGAAGGGTGCAAACTCTCCACTCAAGAATGACAGCTAAAGTAGTTTTCTATTTATCCATTTTGATTTTTTTTTATAAAGGTGCATTGGGGAGACAAAGTGAAGATAAAAGAAATAATTAGCTTGGTTTAGAATTTTGAGAACTTCATGTATTTTATTTTGGTCGAAAATATAATAAAAGGTATTTCAATAGCATACTCAATCTCAGACAAACAAATGTTTAGATTATTGGTATTGTAGATACCTTCACCCCTGCACTTGCGTTACCATTGTATTCAAACATGCTCATAGTGGTTATGGGATTAGAGTAAGCTCTATGATAATGTCCATAACTATTACAAGCATCTAAAAGTGATACTGAAGTTAAAACATACTTTATACAGTGTTTCTAACAAACTATATGCATTCTAGGTAAGTTCAAGTTAATGATCAAGAAGACGATGATTGAGCTTAAAGGTAGATATACTGCTTCCCGTATAATATGTTTGCTACTTCAATTAATTTGCTGGATCTCCAAAACTATTTTATATAATCAAACCAGGTGCACCGTTCCGAATACGTGTCGTAGGCACGTGTCAGCCGGCAAACCTAGTATATATATGAGAAACATTGTTTCATCCATACAACTTTTTATCTACTTTGCTACTTTTTAGCATTTCACCACTGCATCAAATGTCAAAATTAATATTACTATTTTATTATTTTATTATTTTTTAGTGTGCACCACTATGGATGCTTTAAGAGCATCCACAGTTTGTGATAGTTAAAAAAATGCATAAATAAATAAATGCATATAGCAATCTATCATTTCGCTGTAGTCGTCGAAAGCTATATTTTACCATTATAATTTAAAATAATATAAATCGGAGAACAGACGGTGCTTCACATTGCGTCGGAGAAAAAAAAATTTTAAAAGGTGTGACGGAACGTCGAGTTCCGTCGGAGAATTTTTTTTTTTTTAAAGAGTCAGACGGCACATCAAGTACCATCCAACCAAAAAGTTGTTTTTAAAAAGGGGTCACAACATTAAAATATGCATTTATACTGTAAACTAGTTGTTTTTAATTTTTTTTAAATTAGAAAAATTCAATTTTTTGAGAGGGACAACACTTCAAGTGCCGTCCGACGATTAAAATATATTTTTTTGTGCGACGGCACTTCGAGTTCTATCCTTCATTTTATGCATAATTCTTATATCGAGTCTTGTATATAGCAATCTACTGTAACGATATATGCAAAATATGTATATTTAGCCAACGACTGTAACCGTTATTTTTGATAAAATTATGCATATTTAGCAAACCGACGACTACAGATGCTCTAACATCCATAAATATATTGAGATTGAGGATGACTAGCGTTTACTCAAGCCAACAAAAAATAAACTACAGTAGTATTTGGTAGTATCTTTTGCAGATCAGCTTCACCAAAGATTCGAGCACATGGTGGGCATATTCTCGAACATGGTGGGCATATTCTCGCACATGCACTCTTTTATCTTACCATACACTTGTCTGCATAAAGAATCACACCATATGCTCACCGACGGTGACCCGACTCATGATTTACAAAATACGACCCGTCACCGCCCCGTACAATGCAGTGAATGCAGAGTTATTGTTTTGTCGTTAGCGCCGCCATCCAACCTTCAGGGAAATCATAAGTGCACGAATCTCAAAGCGCCCGACGAGAACTCTACAAGCTTCTAGAGGGTAGATTCGTAGGATCTTTTTACTTGCTACTACAAGACCAACAGTTTAACCTCACATGGAAGAGAATTCTATGAGTCGTTTGTAGGCATGGATGTATGAGATGACCATAGCTGGCATCATGAAAGCATCAGCAGTTTGTCAAAAAAATGACGAATGTCAATGGAATTTAGTCATCGCTTCATTAATTCAAAATTAAAAAAACATGGTATCCCTAATTACAAAAATCATCCATCCAGTTACATCAACCTCAAACACATTAGAAAGCAGTACAGCAGAAAATACGATACAATGAGATTCAGACACTGTCTTACACTAAGCCACATCTATAGGCAGAAGTAGACAAAACCACAAGAACTCGATCTGAGATAATGGTGAGCTCTCTCCCAGAACTTGATCTCCTCCAATGAGTCCTATTCCTCCTCTTCCATGCGCAGTCGTTTCATTGCTCACCTATTACCTATCCAATCATTAGTTAGAACGAGTATTTTATGCATGAGAGTCGAGAATGTACAATTGATATTGCGAAAATATAAATCATTCCGAGCACGCCATAAACACCACATAGTTGCTGAAACGATAATACCCCAATCATCTCTATCTTCCTTTCTAACTAGATTTATCCACCAACGCCCCCAGATATCAGCGCTAGACCTAGGGGTTTCTAGACACCCAAAGCGTAGACATATCACCTCCCATGCTAGTTTGGCATTAGTACAATTAAATAATAGGTGGTTGGTGTCCTCGTCAGCGCTCTGACATTCCCCGCATCGCACATCAATTTGTAAGTTCCTTTTCTGAAGGTTGATCTTTGGTAAAATAGCATCGTTCATGACAAGCCAAGCAAATATTTTACTCTCAAAGGGATCGAAAGCTTCCAAATAATCTTTGCATCGTTTATGGCAGTTGTTAAATACAAAATATAGCAATTTCATAGAAAAATTACAAAATATTGCAATTTCACAGAAAAATTAAACGGATCGTCTAAATTGGTGCATTTTTTTAGAGATTTATTTTTTTATTATTTTTTTTGGGTGGGAACCACTTTAGGAATTAACCAACTAATTAATCACTTAATTATCTAAATAAACTTAATTATCTAACTAACTATTTAACTAATTATTTAACTAAACACATTAGTTTTATGAACAAAATCAACTTTTTCCCACCGTGTTTCGTCCGATATTATTTTTTTTTTTTTAAATACAAATTTTCTCAGATGAAACATCATGTTTCGTCCGATGAATTGAAAAATTATTTTAAAAAATAGAACAAAACATGATGTTTCGTCCCCTGTGATATGAAATTGTAAAATCCTTTCTCAAACATACAATGCATTGTTCCAAAAAACGGGGAAAGTGACAGAATAACCCACAACAGCAGTAAGTTTTTTGCCCAAAAAGGGCAAAATAGAAAAATAATGTGGATGCTCATATATCTAGGGTTTTTTTCCAGACACTCACAAATTTGCTAATATCAAATAAACTACCCACGGATCTCTATTTCTATGAACATCACAACATTGTTAGCCGCATTTCAAAAATATCACTCGAACTATATATTTATTATTAATTTTAGAAAGAATATTTTATCAAATTTAACGGCCCGAGGATAAAATGACCAGAAGGCCCCCATCCCTTATCATCCTCAATATAATGGATGGATTTTGAGTCAGATTCCGGATCAAGTTAGGTAAAGAGTAAATACAAAATTGACATAAATCTAACCAGCAACTCATCCACATTGTTGAGGTCGATAAGGGACGTGGGTATTTTGGACATTTTACCTTGTCCAGTTAGACTAAACTGAATATTCTCTCTCGAACTAATAACAAACAATTTGAATGGTTTTTTTGGTATACGCATTATATTATGAATGGTGTTTATAAAAATAGATATTTTTGGGTGGCTTTTGAAATTAGCAAATTTGTGAGCAGCTATGTGGAAAACAACCTTTTGAATCTTTTTTTTTTAAATAAAATGTGGAGTATAGCCACACTACTTCATTAATGCGATATAACGAAACAAGCAAAATTGAAATAGGATAAACGCATGCAAAACGAACAACAATAATGCCGAAAATATTTAGCTCCCACTCCCAACGATCACCTGTGGGGCTAGAGTCGCCTTAGGTTCTCGAGAATTCACCGCAAACTAGTCTAACTCCCAACAACCCTCGGAGAGTAGGAGCAAATGTAGGAATAAAACGACAAGAAAACATAATCCATAAGAGTCAAATGTAGGAATTACAAGGAAATATAATACAAAACAACCCTAAGAGATAACTAACACACCGAAGATAAGCACAACCATAAACCCTAGCCACAAGAGAAATCCAAAAACCCCCAAAATCTAGGAATGAGATCCTAGAGAGGGATCGCCGAGGATGGGTTGCATACAATTGACTGTGTAATTGGGGTTGAGTTGTCCATTACCACGAAGCATGCTGTTTAGACTTCTTTTCAGATCATGTTATGAGGTTTTTGAAGTGTGTTCATGTAATTTCTTCTATTGATGTCTTTTCTGGGATTGGTGTTTTGTAGCCCTCTAATTCATGGTATGTTTCATTAACTTTTTGTTAATGAAATATGGTAAATATACTTCACATTTTCTTCACTCACACATGTACACACACACACACAAAACAACCCTGGGAGATAGGTGTCAATTCATGCTGGGACCAAACTCTACCTCCTAATCGTCGTAGCTCCTCATATGGAAGGGGCCTGTGATACGGTCTCGTGCTGCCGGCGCCACCATCTCTGTCCAAAAAGATATAAGATGCATAATTTGAGTAAGTGTACCAGAGAGGCAGAAACACTATTACTTAAATCATGAAAATATAAATTATTTCTGTCCAACCAGAGAACCCAATTTGTCGCTGCAACAGTAATGTACCATGCTTCTCTGATATTTTTGTGCTGTCTAGCAAACTTAGGGCATGCCCATAGGTTCTCATAAGTTGCTGGGTATTGGGTATTAAATCCAAAAAAAAAAAAAAAACCCTCATGATTAAAATAAATTTAATCATTTATTTTAAATGTATGCCTTCGCAGTTAAACAATATGGGGGAGCAATTTCTCATCTGAATAAAGTAAAAAGAGACACATGCTTAGAGCATGCAAAATAGAAATAGTAATGGCAAAAACACAACAAAGAAATCATCATACTTCTATGTCGAAGTCACATTTTGTGTGCTTATCAGTTATCATCGTAATCTTGTTGTGTTTAATGATGTCAAATACGGATGAAAATTATTCAATTAAATATGGAGTATAAATGTGCTTGGATCCTTGTGGAAAGTAATAGAGAAATATTGAATATTTAAGTTATTGTTATCATGAAGTTTTTCCTTCATTGAGAAATTCTCGATGATGCACTGTTTCTACTTACCATTTTAAATATATGTGATTATGAGTGATATATTGGGGGAAGCTATAAATCAACCACTTGGGAAAAAAAAAGTAATTTTGTAGCCATTTATTTGATATCTTTATTAAATAGTTTGTAGGCTTGTAGCCATCTATTTAGTATCTTTATTAAATCAGTCATTGCATTTCCAAGGACTATGTTATGATTTGTACAGAACGAACAAATCTAACATAAATAAAATTTTCAAATATACAAATACAATATGGTTAAAGTTTTATCTCTAAACTCCTTTGTAACAATAGTGAAGACCAAGGGCCTGTTTGGTTCAAAGGAGGGGAGGGGAGGGGAGGGATTTTAATGGAGGGGAGGGGAGGGGAGGGAAAGGGAGGGGAGAGATTTAATGAAAACTCTGTTTGGTTCAAAGGAGGGGAGGGGAGGGAAAATAATAATTTTCTTGTTTGGTTCACAAGGGGAGGGAATGGATTTTATAATAAAATTACTTTTATATCCTTTTGCATATAATAAAAAAGGGAAATTGAAATGAACTAGCAGTTTTTCAGTTTATTTTCTATAGATCATCTTGATGCTTTAACCTTGCACGAAGATGTCAGGTACTTATTACTGCATCAGTATGGATGAAAGTTTACATTCGAGAAAATTTTCCTGGTCATTCGAGAAAATTTACAAATAGATAGAAGTTTCTTGGTCATTGATGCTAAAGCTGAGAGAGTTCATGACATTAGTTAGGTTGGAAAGCAACACTAAAACATGACGTCAGTATTGTCGAATTTGAGAACAAATCGACTGGATAGATATGGAATGTTATGATATATCGAAGAGTATTGTCGAATTCGTGAACCCTGTTGGTGGTTTCTTTGGTGTCAGAGAAGAAACAAATTTCTGTGGTGAGTTAGTTTTCCAAACATAGCCTAAATGGAGCAGTTTATATATAGTGAACCTAATATGCTGTACAATGTTATGATATTGAGTTGGAATCTGAACCTAATATGCTGTACAATGTTATAATATTCTTCTGAACTCTATCCAGCTAATCAAATGTCGTTGCCAGTAGGGAGAAAGAGAGATTTAGGATTTAGGGGCATTTTAGTCTAGCCACTTTAAAATATTACCCCTATTTTCTCTCCCCTCCAAATCCCCCCACTTTTGGAGGGGAGCCAAAATTGGCTCAGGAGGGGTGTTGCACCCCCCCATTTCCCTCCCCTCCCCTCCTAAAAATTGAACCAAACAAGAACACTATTAAAAATCCCTTCCCCTCCCCTCCCCTCCCCTCCATTCCCCTCCAACCAAACAGACCCCAAATCGTCACAGTGAACTGTCCTTCTACTTAGACATGAGAAAAGTTGCATTCTTAAAATTGTTTCAAAACTCTACTCTACATTTAAGAACTCATTACATTGCAAGGAATGGGCGGAAAGTCCATAAAATCATGTTCCGCATCAGGAAAGTGTTAGAGGTTCATTCACTTTTTTTTTTTTTTTTTTTTTAAGGAAAAGGTGGAATAAGGCCACCCTGATTTATTAATGAGAATTAACTAAACAAATCCAGAGTACTGGGATAAATTACAACCTACAGACAACAAAATAGAACATGAAGCAATATAACCAATACATACAATCAGAGCTCCCTATCTGAGAGGGTGGACCACAAAAGAACTACAACTAGGACGAACCGACTACAGCATGTCCTTGACCTCCACCAATACTGTACTGGACCCCAACTTGGGCCCAGTCACTTAGCGAGTACCGACTAATTGTATGTACGTCACATAAGTTTCGTGCACCGCCTCCACGGCGCGTGCACACCCACCTGAAGCGAATCATGCGGGATTTATATATTCGCCGGTCCCAGCCTTCTCCCCCTTCTCCCACACCGTCTCCAACAAACTCACTTACAGCGCAGTCGAAGTCACAACCAAAGTAGAGCCATGGAGAGGATACCTTCACCTCTCTCACGCATTAGCTCTCACCAGCGGTTTCTCACTAAGCAAAACTCTCACTCACCCTAACCACAAATACAGTCGAAGACACAAGCAGACACCTGCATAGAGTGGTGAGAAGCAACATCTTCACTCTCTCACTCTCTGACACTCTCTCTCACGTAAAATCCAAACGAAATCACAACCAATCTGAAGAATCACCTTCACCTCACCTCTCGCCCCTGCGGGCAGTGGACGTTGTAGATCTCAGGGTCAATGATGAGGACGTAGTGGTGGTGCTGTTGCAAAGTCTGTGGCAGTGAATTAAAGGAGGTCGAGTTCAGGGTGTGACTTACATACTGCCGACCAAAAAACACAAACATCTCCCCTCTGTGCACCTCATGGGGAGACCTCTTCTGTGGGCCCCAGCCCCACCCTGTGCAGTAACGCGTGAGCACCTCTCATGGGGGACCCCGTCTTCAGGCCCTAGCCCCACAACCGTACTACACCTCATTCTTCACACTAAATCAAACCCAACTCAGACAAAGTATTACTTGCTTAACAACCCCCAAGCGCACATCACGGAGAGACCCCATCTTTTGGCCCAAGCTCCACAATCGTGCAAAACAACCTAGTTCCCGGCATCTTCACATGCACTACAACCCTCGCAGAAGCCAAATCAAAGCCGTAGATCGTCCTGATTGGCCCGAGAGTGTGGATATGGTGGCAAGCGCACAGAACATCCGGGCAAATATCTAGCAAATTCACCCATTCCCAACCTAACCCAAACCCCAACGCACATCACGGAGGGACCCCATCTTTGGGCCCAATCCCCACAATCGTGCAATACACCCTAAATATTACCAACCTAAACTTAATATCAAGAAATAATTTACTTCTCCTTTCCGACTGCCGACCCATGAAGTCGGACGGACTAGTGGGAGAGGTTGAGGCCGACGTTGGCAGAGACATGGCGGATGACGCCGGCGAAGGAGAAGTCGGAGCCAGCGTTGGCCGGGTCAGAGGACTACAGCCGGCGTGGGGTTTCGATGCAAATCGATGATCGGAAACCGTTGGCGCGACCTTAGATCTGGATCTGGGTCGCCGCGACCTTGATCTGGATTTAGATGGGCACGACATTAGCGATGACGGCGAGCGACCTTAGATCTTGAGGTATTAATGGAAATAGCCACTGGGGAAGCCACCTTCGCATCGGTGGACAGCTGCCAGCCGATGATGGCGAGTAGGGTTGGAAGATCTGGGAGCGTCGAAAGGGGGTGTCGAAAGAGGGGGGTGCGTTGAATGGCCGGGGGCTCGTCGTCTCCGTTATCGTCGCCGCGAAGGGGAGGGTGGGACATCGGGGGTCGTGCAGGGGGGGCAGCGACAGCGCAGAGGGAGCCGCCGCCGCCCTTGGGGTTTCAGATCTAGGGTTTTTTCAAAGTTGGGGTTTTCAGTTTCCTACCTAATGAATTATTGGCACACGCCAACTTAGAGGTTCATTCACTTTATAGGTTACAAAATAGGGGGTATGGAAGATTTAATCTATATATATCGAATTCACTTTTATTTGGTAGAAATATAATGCAATGTATTTGTGATCAGCTACAAGAACGAGAATTTTCTCATGTACCATTTGTAATCAAAATTGCGGAGATGAAGCCTTCGTTCTTCACAACAAAAGTAAACTCTAAATTTGCATGCTTTTAGGTTCATATGAATTTGATTCTCTCTCAGTTTGTATATAATCTCTAATATTATAATGAGAGAAAGTCTTAGTGTCATTTTTTATTTTGTCATTCTACCAACATATGCAACGCACATACATAACTAATATAAACGAGGTTTGCGGTTCAAATCTTCCTTACGTCAGAGTTTTTATTTTTATTTTTTGAAATTATTAAAACATGCATCGCACGTATAAATTACTAGTAGACTATAATCATAACTGTGAAAAAAAACCTAATCTTTACTATTTCTATATTCACGCATAAATTCTTCATATTTCTATATTACCATCTCAAATTTTTATGGAATTCAAAAACTTCACCTAACATTTGTTTATCCATTTATTATGAAGAATATACTTCAAATATTTTTCTTATTGGGTATAAGCTGAATAAGAATATATTTTAATTAATTCCTAAACTATCCCAACCATTTTCTTTTCTCTTCTCTTCTCTTCTTCCATCTTCTTCGATTTCTACATTAATGTTTTATATCTTTACAAAATCTTGCATATATAATTATAAATTATATTTCCACTACTAATAAATCCTAAAGGAAGAATATCGGAGAGAGGTTGTAATTTGTAGCGGTGTAACGTTGGTAAGTGACAAAAGCATTTGCTGTAAACGTGTAAAGGCCTTGCAACTTCTCTTAGTGTGACAATAGGATGTACGCATTAAACATGTTATGCAAATACCTTTTAGCTATCTCTAATTCCATATATGAATTATACATTACAAATTATACACCATAAAATCTTGTAAGGAGAGTCTCCGTCTGTAAAAAGTTTAAAGGAAATAAAAAATTATCTTTCATGAGCTCTTGCATCTACCAGTTTTTATAAAAAATAAGGTATGAATAACTAAATCTATTTTCCTTAGTACGGCTCTGCCGGAAGGATATTGCAAAAAGACCTATTTGTAACCTTCTATAGTTAGGTTGTACACCTAGTAGCAGGAAACGAGTTAGGCTGTGGTTGCCTATATCGAAGTGCTACTAGTTGTTCCAGATGTATCTCTTGGATGAAGCTCTATTGAAGAGCATAATAGTCTTGAGATGGGAGGAACGTAAAATGAGTACTGAAATCGGGGTGCATACCAGATGTATTTTATCCACTGGTAGTAACTGGTACAGAGCAGCTCAAAAAAGTTTAGCTAGGTTGGAAGCATGATGGACCATTTTGTTTTGATTTTTAGGGTACCCTTATAAATCTCTCCCTACTCATGTTTTCATACGCGTTGTTTTAAATCACAAAATCAATAAAAAAAGAATAATAGATAATAATAGTCTCATTCTTGCTTTAGAATTTTATGAATTAATGATTAATTATCAAGGGAGTGATAGAATGCGAGTCTTTGATTTTTAATATCCTGAAAGAGTAACAAGCATGAATGATATTTATGAATTTAAATTTTTCTCCTTTAGCATACAAAGAGTAATAATTATAACAATAAATCAAATTAATTCTGGAGTGACTAGTAATATAACTGTCCAAATAATTGATGATCTAGTTTACTTTGAAAGATCTTTATTATTTTATAAAAATGAAAATTTTAGCAGTTACATATGGAGTCCTACTACAACATATAGATAATTTCACGAAGAAAATAAGCATGTTGGGGAAGGAAATGAATATATGGAAGAACCCAAAGAACTCGAAGAAACCCCATATGATAGTGATAATGAATTTTCTGAAATAGAATCAGAGAGAAATTTTGAAATTATGCTTAATTATCTTGATATTCTGGAGAATGATAATGTAATTGATTTCGAAGAATACTATTTTACAGAAGGATATATTTTTTTATAAGTCTTTGATACTCTCTTGTTCTTTTTTGACAGACATTCACTAAATATTTCACCATCCGCACCAAGTTGGTATCAGAGCCAGTTCTGAGTAAGTAATTTTTACTTAAAATTTACAATTTTTCTAGATTAAATACTAGTTTATAACTTGTAGAATAAGAAACTAAAGATTTAATCTCAAAAATAGAAATTAATCTAAAACCTAAAAATTTTTAGAATTTAATAAACGACCAAGCATCCTATAAAAATATTATAAGAAGAGTACCGTAGAAATTTAAAAGCAGATTGAGTCATAAGTGCAATTATGTTTTAAAGACAAATATTTATAAAAAGTGGGTCAGGTTGATAATTAGCTCCCCAAGCGTTGAGTGTGGGTCCCATTTACGTTATCTCTAGGTACTGGTGAATAAAATTGGGTTTGCTATTGGATTGTAGCTAAGAGCATCTGATGTCGTCTGCAAAATACCCAAAAAATGAGAAAAATAGAAAAAAATTTGCTCTAGTCGTATACCAAATATTCAAAATTTGGGTATTGTATGAACAGGAGCTTGCCAAATATAGGAGACGGTTTGACATTTGCCAAATTATAGCTGGCGAAAAATAATCTTTCGTTCGTTAAATTAGACTCAAACGTCGGACGGGAGACGATACACCGTCCCTTCAATTTAGCGTACGAAGAAGTCGTCGGACGAATGATAATATTCCGTCCCATTATTTTAAATTAAAAAAAAATAAAAAAAATTTGACGGACGGTACATTACGTACCGTCCAACACATATTTGGCTAAAGACAAAATCCCTTGGACGGGACTTCATCCCTCGTCCAAGGCTGGTTTGGCTTCTTTCATTTTATTATTATTTTTTTTTGTCCTTTTGTCACTCAATTCATTGCATTTTTTTTAAAAAAAAATTTGTCCTTTGTCCCTCACTTCAATGCATTTATATATATATATATTTATTGATTGATTAAAATTCCTAAGACGAAAGATAATCTTTCGTCTGAGCTGAATTTTGGCTTTTGATGACTACAGCGCAAACTCATTTTTTTCATTTCTATTTGTCAAATACTCTAAATCTGACTCAAGACGACTACAGATGCTCTACTGCTACATCCACTATCATTTACTACATAGTTATATGTACGTGCGATGCACGCCTTAAGATTTTTTTAAAAAGAATAAAAAACTATGACGTTGTCGGGTATCAAACCTAAGAACCTATTTTACCTATCTCAAATTTTTACCATACTCTTTACAATTATCCATAGTGACACCAACTTTTATTTTAACTTACAACATTTGACTAAATAGATTGTTAATATAACTTCCACTTAAAAATGAGTTGTTGAGATTAGATGGTTGATTGTCTACAAATTACAAAATGTCTACAAATGGCACAACCTAAACTCTCACATTATAATATTACTAATAATTTACATGTGCGATGCACGTTTTAATAATTTCAAAAAATAAAAATAAACTCTGACGTATGGAAAATTTGAATCGGAAACCTCATTTATATTAGTTATGTATGTGCGTTGTACATGTTGGTAGAATGACAAAATGATAAATGACACTAAGGCATTCTCCCATTATAATATTAGAGATTCGAGATTCCTCTTCACTGTCTTATATGGTAAACTCAAGTAAGTAGGAAAAGATAGAATATGTTAGGGAACTCTATAATAGAAGTATGTCACCTAAAATATTGGGAAAAAAAAGGTAGCAGAACTGGTAGTAGATGAAGCATTACTCATAGTAGGTTATGTGTGAGGATAGGGAAGTTTGGGGAGCAAAAGAGATCAACCAAAAAAAAACAATAAAAATGAACCGCCCATATCGGTCCATTTCGGTAGGTTCGAGGCGTGACACGTGGGATGATTGTGAACCGTTGATGGGCTGAGATCTACGGCTTAGAGTTGGTGGTGGCTTTTGGCAGTATGCAGGGGGCATCCACTGGTTGAAAAAAAAGGGAAGGAAATGTTAAAAAATGGGAAAGACAGCGAGTGAGGGGGATAATGAATAGTTTGAGACAGATGGAGATTTGATTAAAATATTGTAGTTAATTACTTGGATGACCCTGTGATAGTTGGTATATTACTAAAATGGGATTTGGACTTGTAGTAGGTAAGACTTGAAAGTTTGAATAAATCATTTTTATAAATTATTCCGGTTTTCTAGAATTTTCAAAATATCCATAAATTAGTTAAAAGAAAGAGAAAGAAAAAAAAAACGAGATATAAAATTTAGGCTACACAAGTGCTAGACATACATGAGTTTTTATCCCAAATATACATTATAAATAAATTGGGGTCCACTTCTCACTAAAAGACAATATTAAAACATTGTCTTTTAGTAAGAAGTGGGTCCAATGCATTTATAATGTATGTTTGGGGTAAAAATTCATGTATGTGTAGTCATCCTCTTTAGGCTAAAACGATGTTTATCTTTGTTTTACTTTAAATACTCTTTATATAACAAGTTACGTATCGGGTCGAGTGGATTACACATTTTAACTTAGACTTCTCTTCTCGTTCTAATTTAAGAATGTTAAAATTAGACAACTTTTCTCCGTACTACTAATTGTCAAAACCTATCAACAAGGGTTGAATTTTCTTTTCTTTTCTTCAACTACTTGATTTCTAACCAACAAAATAAAAATTGTTAATCATTATCCAGACTTGGATTTTGGATTGGGATGAAGTATGCTAAAACCACACGCATCCAAAATCGTACAAAACTACACTAATCCTAAAGCACCGCTTCATATATCTAGGTAAAGACAATGGCACATCCGTAAATAAACCCCAACTCCCTGTCCAGTCACAAACCGCCAATTCGGGTGCATTGAACCTAGAGACCCCTCGCCCCGGGACCACGAAACTCCTCTATAGGGCATCCCGCAGAATTTAATAATATTATTTAATATATATCTTCTCCGATCCCCATTGCTCGATTCGGTGGACTCTGACACTCCTTTAATCAATCATTTTTTTCAACTCATTTCTTCTCAATCCTCGCCTTATCTCATTAAATTCATAAACATAAAAGATGGTTGGTAGAGGTACATCCAACGGTGGAGAGCCGGCGGTGGTGGTCGGGTCGGGTTGCTGGACGGAGGAGATGATGAGCGGCAACTCCCTCCGCCTCATCGAGGCGGAATATGTGCGACGATACCACCGCCATGAGCCTCGTGACAACCAGTGCAGCTCTACTCTTATTAAACACATCAGATCGCCGGTTCATCTGGTAGACTTTTCTTTCCTTCTTTCTTTTATTGATATACTAAATATGTGGCACGTGGCTACAGTATTCGGAATTGCATATAAATTTATTTGGAGTTATTTAGTTGGGTAAACTGTATGTAAATTTATGTATTATACAAAAGTAATTCACTATACCTCTTTAACAATTATTCGTTATATTTTTTTTTTTTCAGCTGCTGCTGATTTTATTAATGAGAAATAACGAAACAAGAATATTTACTTGATTATTTAAAAATAATAATAATGATAAGTGCTGCTGGGGACGTTATGATCAATTCCCAAGGTTGATTGACAAGTTATTGACGTGCCTGACGAAATTTTTTTTTTCTTCATAATTTAATATGTTTGCTTTATGATTCGTGTTATTGTGTTGAATTTGGTTTTGATTTGGATGGTTTTGAAGGTGTGGTCGTTGGTGAGGAGTTTTGATAAGCCGCAGAAGTACAAGCCGTTTGTGAGCAGATGTGTGGTGCAGGGGGATCTGGAGATTGGAAGTGTTAGAGAGGTGAATGTGAAGACTGGGTTACCGGCGACGACGAGTACGGAGAGGTTGGAGATTTTGGATGATGATCAGCATATTCTTGGGATTCAGATCGTCGGCGGGGATCACAGGCTCAGGGTAATTTTCTTGATTTTTTTTTTTTTTTTTTTCATTGATTATAGAATTTTTGTATGTTGTGTCAGTTTTTTTTGGAAGGATAATCTAAAGCCCTTGGGAGCAGTATTTTACACCGTTGGATAAGGGTTGTGTACGGATCTTAAGGTCAACGAGTGGTTGATATTTTGATTTTCCATCTGTAGTATAAAAAAAATTAATAAAATATTGGAACGGACAGTAATTCTTTATCCGTTCATCTAATTTTTTTAAAAAATTAAAAAATAAGCCAAACAAAATTCCTTTCCTCGGCCTAGAAATGAGGTGGTATTTGTTTTTTTAAATCTGTTTCCGTCCTTCGATTTATTTTTATTTATTTTTTTGGTACGGAAAATTAATTTTCGTCCGATACTTTTCAGAACAGTCGAAATTTTTTTTTTCCGTCCGATGCAACAAATGGTAAACCATCTTTCCATTGCTATATTTTCCAAAATCTCAAATCTTCTGTCATATTTGGCAGTCTACTGTTCACTGAGAACCCAAATTTTAGGTTTTTGGCCAACGTTTGCAGCGATTTTTTTTTCATTTTTTTTGAAAAAATGGAAAAATAGCCAACAACTACAAATGTGGATAAAGTTATCTGTCTTAATTATTATGGGAAGATAAGTTTGTGTAGACTTTATGGAGGTGGACATGGGTTAATCTGTCTTAACTGTTATTGATTTTGGATTATGATTGAATTAATTGCATTCTCTCTACATTTTGACAGAACTACTCATCAGTAATCACCGTCCACCCTGAGGTCATCGATGAGCGGCCAGGGACACTCGTGATCGAGTCGTTCGTAGTCGATGTACCTGAAGGAAACACAAAGGATGATACCTGCTACTTCGTGGAAGCCTTGATAAAATGCAACCTCAAATCACTAGCAGATGTATCCGAACAGTTAGCAGTACAGGACAGAACCGAGCCAATTCGCTGAACACGAGCTCGAGATCGCTCCAAGAGTATCTAAATAGGTTGGAGAATTGAAGATAGTCGATCATGGGATGTAGAACCTTTGAGGCATTATAATTCAGAAGCTATGGAGGCAGTTGGTAGTTTGTTCTTCTTCTCTTTTTTTTCGATTAGTCCTTTTTCCAAATATGGATGGCGACTCGGTTTCTTGTTTCCCCCATCATCTTCTTCAAGTCAACAACTCTCTCGCACACTTTATTGCATCGAAAAACCTAATACATTGGATGAAGTCAGCATGAACATGGTGTTGTGTATAAATTTGCCCATATGGCTCAAGCTGCTTGTGTATAATTTGAGTTGTTATTGGATCGAAGGAGATAGTTTTCACACTATAATTGGGGGTTTTTCTTATTCTGTCTTTGTGTAGTTGTGTGCTTTGTTAGGGTTTTGTGTGTGTGTATATGAACTCCTTCGACTCTTCTCCTTTGATTAAAGCTTTTGCTTGTATGTTTTTATTGGTTAACTTGCTTCTTTCCATGTCGGATCACTGTTCTTAGCCTGCAAGCAAATTGAGACTAGTAGTTTTGGAAGTGAGGTACAAGCCTCAGGTTTTTCAATCATTTATTTATCCATTTATCCATAATTTATGTGGGTGGTGTTCTGACCTATGATACAAGACATTACTCTCTGATTGAAACTTATTCCTAAAATCTCCTGTGTCTAAGGTAATAGGAGAAAGCATTCTTTTTGTTTCCTTGTTTCATCTTCTCTGTTCTCTGTCTTTGTTATCTAAGTTAATAGGATGTGATGGTTGGACTGAGCCCTTCACCCAATTTCTTTGGTATTACAGTGAGAAGAGTTGCTCGTATCGTGTTTGTTTGGTTGCTTGCAACTTGTAGTGCAACTACAGCTGTCCTATTTTAGTTGAACTTGCTTGTAACAACAACTGCGATTGTTCATGTGAAATCGCTAGTGGAGGACGAGTGATGGTGGTTGAAGCTAAAGGACCACGTAGGAGGATAGCTATCCAGGGGCGGAGTTTAGTGAGGGTCTGGGGGTGCCCGGCCTTCCCGGAATTTTCAAAAAACTCCTTCACATTATTGAACATTTAATATATCCTTCAAAAAAAATAATATAATTTAACAAAACTAAATTTTATTATTTGGCCCTCCTAAAAATTATGAAATTTTTCTATATTTTTACATGTAATCATAGAATTTTATCTTGGTCCTCCCGGTAAGTCGCCCCTGTAGCTATCACAAATTAACCTGTGCTATTAGCGAGTTTTTAAGTTAGAAATTGTATTTACACGTATTAACACCAGTCGAACACAAACTCCCTTCCATTACCACATATCGTTCTTACTTTATATTCCATTCTGATCAAGTGAAGCCTACACTTGGGACCGAGATAACAAAAGATAACAAAGATCATGAGTAATGTTTGATTGTAACTTTAGTAATTAATTTTCTTTTCAATTATTGGTGCTCTCACTCTCTTGTGTTTTTGAAAAGGCTTCTCTTTCAACTGCATGTTTTACATGCTCCCTATCAAAGAAGAGGTTGGTCCTGAGTTTGAAAAACGTATGGCCTATCTGAGCCTTCAATTATATGAGGTGCTAACAAAATTGGAAACCTTTAAGACCATCTCTATCTTTGAAATACTTGAAGCCATCACAGTACTTATAATTCTTATTGATTTAGAGGAGCTTCGTCATTTTTTATTGACTATTGTATACTCAATTGGCTGAGATTATTTAGATGTGAATTGAGCACGCTAAACTCAGATGGAGGAGCTGTGATGACATGCAAACTATACCACAAGAAAAAGAATCATACAATGCACTCATCTTGATGCACCCAATCAGTCCATATCAAGCGCTGAACTGTTAACCAAAACATAAGGGCACATAATTGTAAACCAGCCTAAAGAAAGAATAAGGATATTCAGCACTTTGGACAAATAATAGTATGAGAGAAATGTGCTTTTGTCAAGTAGTTTGCATCTAAGTCATTAAAAGCACAAGTGATTAAACAAAAAAAAAAAAGCATTTGAAGAAGCTCCACCATCTCCCCAACACTCACCCACATTCTTAAAACAATGTATGATAGATTGTAGCAAGCACAAGAAGCACAAATGGTTCACAAGATTGTAACTGATTTGTCATTCTACAAAACTGGACCTAACCCTACTATACGCTTCAATCTGGCTGGATTTAAGAAAGCCCTTAGCATCCACCAATTACAACTACTTTGACATCCCGATCTAAATCATAAATCATACGGCTTATTCCCTCGACAGAACTGATGTTTTGCCCAAAGGTTCTAATTATAATTGGCGGAACCTCATTACTACTAATGGTGCAGCTTTTGAAAATTTCCACTCAACCTTAGAAGTTCATGAATTTTGCTTTTGAAGAATATGACACTTTTTTTCTCCTTACTAAAGACAAAGTAATGGTTAATTACAGATGAGAATCTAACAATTTACTTTTTAATTAATGTACTGTACACTGTTTTACAATGGGGAAAAGATGAAGGCTCAGGAATGATAGGCACCAATTCTAAGTCAACGCGAACTCCTCTTGCTGTTGTTCAGATAGCTTGCTTCCTCCATATGGGTTCAAGATTTGTTTGATGTCATCTGCATTGAGGGTTTCATACTCCAACAACGCATTTGCTAGCTTGTGCAACGCACTTTCATGCTGCAAAATAGAATTTGATTTAAGAATGGGAGGATTAAAATATGAGTAGTACTTGTTAGTACCCATGCATCGTCATATGTGGACATGTTACATGTGCTTGCTCAATTTTAAAAATAAGCCAACAATATAGCAGATAAAAGCATTATATATAAGGACAAGTGTTCTCTGTAAATTGGCTTTAAATTTGTTACTATAATATGAAATATGAATATATGAGGTAAAGAATAATTAAGATTACTTATTTGTGAATTGGAGTGAGCATAACAAGTATGCCATATCAGAAGAGGGATAATTACATCCATTTTTTTCTCCTTTCATTCATTTTCCACTTCCCGTAGACCTTCTAGTCTTCATTTTCTCTGTCCTACTCGCCTAACTTTTTGTTGTGACAATTATTTGTAAAACAGAAAATCCTATCCCTTCCCCATTTAAGGAGAGGAAATTCATCTCTGTCAAGAGTAGTTGACTTCTTGTCACATTTTAACACCGTTACCATGGTTTTAACGATCGGCCAATCCCGATCCGACCGCGGCCAATAACGGATCGTTTTTCGAGGGGCCGTTCCGATACAACCCCTAAATCTCAGGATCGGCGGGATAACTCGAAGATCGGCTGAGTTAGAAATTGGATCAGATGGATCGGCCCGATCCCAACCCGTCACAACTGATCCTATGATTAAAAATTTCAAAATTTTGAATTTGCTATTCATGTGGATACTCTTATCCAAGCAATGAAGATGTAAACGTGTAATGAACATCTTCTCATGTCTATACCCTACATTTTGTTTTTCCTTGTATACAAATAAAATTTGTAATATTTGGTTTACCTTTTTTTATTGTTCTAGTTTTATTCTACTTCAATAATTCTTGGAAACTTGTTCAAGTCTTTAAATGAAAATATTAAATTTATAAACAAAATTTTAAATTCGTCAATTCATTTTTAGAATTAAGTATTATTTTTTTAAAAATAATCTAACTATAGAAACATAATAGATTTTTTTTTTAATTTTATAAAATGCCAGATCCAAAAAAAACCCGATACACCAGTCAGAAACTACCGATAACTACCGATCTGGCCGATACCGATCCCGATCTTTCTCTCAATCCCAAGGTTTAAAACCTTGACCATTACTTCCACAACTCCAACCACCAGTGTTTTCTGTTTCATAGTTCAACCAAGCCTGAAAAGTCATTTCTTCCTTTGTTCATGACCAGTTTAGTACTCTTCAAGGCTTTTATCTGCTTGTTATTGTCAATCCAAGCCCTAAAGTACGGTGTCCACACTCGTTGACACACATTATGGGTCTAATAGATATGGGCACAGTAGTAAAGTCGGGCAAATCAAACGTTTTTGCATATATAAGGGGGATCGACTACAGATCACAGTTTACTATCAAGATAATTTTTATGTCTAGCTACAAAACTTTGGCAGGAGGGGTAACTCTCCAAGCTGAAGAAGCCAAATTCCCCTAACTTATGATGTTAGGGAGAGCAAAGGTTTTCAATAAAAGTGGGGAAAAGCACATCATAAAACTCAAAGTGCCCCAGATGGTAAAGATATTTTAAGATAAATAACCTTCTTTAGTAGCCGTTTGACTCGTTCATAAGCTTCTCTAAGGAGTTTCACCACCTGCACTTGGTTAAAGTTCCATCAGAAAAGTTCACAGGTTAAAGTAAAAAAGAATTAACATTTAAGATTATACACCACATACTTCAGCATCGATTCTTGACTGCATCTCTGAACCTGATCGCTCTTTGACGTATACAGGACCAATTGCATCACTCATCCCACAGGTCGACACCTGACCCAGCAATAAGCATCATATTTGGGGAATACCAAAAAAAGAAAATTATGAAAATCTGTTACAGATACATAATGTAATAATAGTAAAATACCATGTACTGGGCGAGTTCTGTAGCAGTGTGAAGATCATTACTTGCACCAGTTGTAACAGCATCCTCGCCAAAAATAAGCTCTTCAGCAACTCTACCCCCCATACAGACATCAAGGCGTGCTAACAACTGCTTCTTGCTTATTGATGTTTCATCCTGAGAAGGAAGTTGTGTAACCATCCCTAAAGCGGATCCTCGGGGCATTATTGTTGCTTTATGAATAGGGTGGGCCCCATCAGTATTTAATGCCACAATAGCATGCCCACTCTCATGGTAAGCCGTGAGCTAAGTAAAAATAATAACAAATAAATAAGTGAAATTTTGTGGAATTGTTAGTTAAGATCACAAAAGAACATAAGGGAAAACGAGAGGGGAAATAGATGATAACACACTGATATAATATACTCCAGTAAAGTAGTAATTCATGATTTCAAGGCAGCTAAATGGAGGTTTTAGATGCAAATTTCAGTTCTGGAATCAGCCTATGTAAACCAAAAAGAAGATTGCATTTACCTTCTTGGATTCTTCGGATATGAACATAGTTTTGCGCTCTGTGCCCATAATTATCCTATCCTTTGCATACTCCAACTGTGTAGCAGTTAACTTGTCAACACCTTCGACTGCAGCCTTGATGGCAGCAATGTTAACAAGATTTGCCAAATCTATACAGAAAAACATAGAATTCAATATGATATTTCATAAACAGCGAAAAATGAATTATGAGAATTTACTTTCAGCAAGTCAGGATGCTTTCTGGCTCTTCAGATTTTATAAAGAAAGACGAGCTCATACGTTTTGCTTGGGTATTAGTTCTATTAGTTCCTTTTGAGTTTGATGCAATTTTCTATAGCAAAATATCATCTTTACCCTACTTCTAGACATTTGACCTCATTCTAGACAATCAGGAGGAAGATAACACATTATTTAGCATAATACAAGTCAGGATGCTTTCTGGCTCTTCAGATTTTATAAAGAAAGACGAGCTCATACACTTTGCTTGGGTATTAGTTCTATTAGTTCCTTTTGAGTTTGATGCAATTTCCTATAGCAAAATATCATCTTTACCCTACTTCTAGACATTTGACCTCATTCTAGACAATCTGGAGGAAGATAACAGATTATTTAGCATAATAGCAAACCCAGCTCTTGTCCATAATTGCCTGGTCAGGAGAAAGGCATTAGATACGAGAAAGATGTATTATCCAAAAAAGATGAGAGGAAGATGAAGCTGGGTCGACGTCTGGAATCAAATTCTCTTTAACAAAAGCTTGTGCCTATAGCCTGCTCCACTTTGATGAGAAAAAGCAATGGCAATGAGATGTAAAATGTGCTCAAGTTCTGTTTGTATCATTGCTTGTATACTGTGACCTACAATTAAGTGCAACTGCATGGTCTTCCACTTCAACTACACTCCCAGTCCAGGTGAATCTATACCTATAGGACTTTTCCTCAATTGAAAGAGCTTTAACTACATGATCAGTGAGGTAGATATTCTGAAAGCCAAAATGTCAATTGCCATTCTGGGAAATATAGCTATTCTGGACAGCTTTCCTTAGATAAAGCTATGGTATCAAATTAATGAGTTAACAAGTTGACAACCAGTTAAAAAAATGATGAGAAAAGCATCAATGAAGAGATGAGATACTGACACTGGAGCCATTATCTTTGCATTACTTAGAGAGTAACCACTGAAGAAAAAAGAAAAAAAAAAGCTAAAAAAGATTAATTGGTAGGATTTGGATGAAAAGGAACCAAAAAAAGCTGACCTGCACCATTAAATCCCGGAGTACCACGGGCAATGGATTTGACATCCACATCACTGGACAATGGTTTGTCCTGCAGATACAGTTCTAGAATCTCTTGCCTTCCACGCACATCAGGACTTGGAACAACAATCTAAAAGTAATTTTCAGTTAGAATTATTGTGCCTCAAGCAAAAAAGTGTACTCAACTAGAAGATATCAATCATGCACGCATATCTTTTTGCATGTGGTACTCAGATATTTAGATATTATGATGAGAAAATAATGCTGAAAATCACAGGAAACCCCACTCTCGCTAACCAAAATTACTTTAAAAGGGTGGTTTCTCCTAAGAGTAATTAGAGGATTTACTCCATGAATTGGACAATATCCATGCATTGACTTAAGAAGCATGCCTCAGATTTATTGAATCATTGTAAAGTTAATCTATTGACCACAGATAATCGAAGCCTCTCTTCAAATCATCAAGTCATATATGTGACCAAGTGGGAGCAAACTAACTATGAAAACCATGCATTTGGAAACTCATCGATCATCGTCGAGTTTAAGAAGAACATGTTACTGAAAATTAATGAAACACAAGTAATGAAAATACACCATTTCATTTAATGGTGTCTTAACAAAGTTCCACCTAATATTACCTTTTGAATTAATATATAAAATCACATAAATAATAGAATAAATAAAATTAGTAGATATTGAAAAATAGCTAGTAAAAAACAAAAACAAAAACAAAAAAGGAAAGGAGAGAAGATGAAAAGAGATATGATGGATATGTATGCATATTTGATATCTTTAATTTATTGCATTGCCATAAGAAAAGTAAGACTTCCATGTTTATAGTTAGAAAAAACACAACAGGCTAGATCCATAACAACAATCTTAGGTGATTGCTTGAAAATAAATTCTTCACTAATGAGTAGATGATCACATAAACTGACCAGAACTAGAGTCTTCATTAAAACTAGATTATTAGCACTTTAAAGAGTCTTATTTGCTGTTTCAAAGCATGTAACTGTAATCAACTTCCAATCGGTATGTCAAATACAGATCAAAATGTGGGCAACACGCGAGGGTGGGGGTGGGGTGGGGTGGGGTGGTTGTTTACTCTCCTCCTCAGCAGCCAAAGTATATAGTATTTGCAGTAGGAAAAAACAGAACTTACATGCCTGTCAAATCTACCAGGTCTCGTTAATGCTGGATCAAGAATATCTGGCAAGTTTGTTGCAGCCATCAGAATTATTCCCTACATTGAAAAATAAGCAGAGTTAATCTAAAGTTAACATCATCTGTGTACAAGAGATTGATCAGAAGATGAAACATAAAGTATGAATACCTCATTCTGCTCAAATCCATCCATTTCGACTAGAAGCTGATGCAATGTTTTCTTAGTATGACCTTCCCATTGTTTCCTAGTGGACCCCACAGCATCTATTTCATCAATGAATATGATGCAAGGTGCCTACCAATAAAGAATATGTATAGAATATTTGTATTCATAAAAAAATGTATATCAATGAGCTTTTCAAATTAGATATGCAGACTGTCGGGATGACGGTTTTCATGATAGTCACAATGGTAAGTTAGGGTTAATTTAGCTGCATGCACGGCACTTATGCCAAAAGAATGACTTTGGGCATTCTAATGCAACAATGGTATATCAGAGGCGAACAAATGCATATATTGTATCAGTAACATCAGAAAGATGATACTCAACCCTGAGGAGGAGTTTCTACCATTCAAAATATGATCACTAGGAACTAACTTAACGAGTAGAAATCATTTAGTTAAGATTTTCACTCAGTACAGTCATAAAACTTGTATAGAGGTGAACCATAGCAATGGATGGAGACAATCAAAGAGAGAAAGGGTCGTTACAAATAAGATTTAACATTGTTCAATAAAGGACTAACTGACCAAGTTTATGGTTTATGGATGTATGTGTAACTAACTGGAACAAGTGACAAGCAGTAGTACAAGCAACTATACAGGCAAAAATCATGAGCCAGTACAATAATAATACTGCAGAGCACTCAGTCACATGAAAGAGTGCATTGTAAATGATATTTATTTAATAAAATAATCAGAAACATAGAGAAGCTTACCTTCTTCTTAGCAGCCTGAAATAAGGACCTCACACGACGAGCACCAACACCAACAAACCTGGAAGGAGCACAATTAAAGCAAAGTTATTTAAATTGAATCATTATAGGAACCTCTTAAGTCTGATACAATCCCTCTGAAAGAGTAAACTTGAATTGTTGTAACCATAACTGTAGGAATGTAGAATGGGAAAAAGACTTAACAGTTACTTACATCTCACATCTCTGAGGGATCCTCAGAATTGAAAACTTTTCTATTTATACGTGGAAATTTATCTTTTCAGAGAGAAGAAATTTCACAACACAAATACTGTAAGTTGACATGCTCTTTTTCATATCTAGGTTATTTTGTGTGTGCATTTTTTTTTGTGGTGGTGGTGGTGGGGTGTGTGTGTGTGTGTGTGTGTGTGTGTGTGTGTGCGCGTCGTGGTGGTGGGGGGGGGGGGGGGGGGATGGGGTTAGCCCTCTGACGATCCTGAACCTATTCCCATGGTAATCGGAAGTCAAAATGGTATACACATGAAATAAAAGTAGATCGAATGATTTTAAAAATCATAAAATACTAACAATCAGCTACTGAAAAGCATGTTATATTGTCCATATATCCACCTCTATTCGTAAATAAATTTAAAAAAATTCTTCATCCAACACCAGGTTGATCTGAGACTTTGAATACTAGAGACATCTAGCCAAACATTATAAACAAATTCAGAAGTTTAAAGAGACAAGAGTAGATTAATGGAAAATTCAGCAGTCTGCTAGCAACCGCATGGTTTAATGTTCATAAAGAATAAGGCCCTGTTTGGCAATGGCAGTTAGCGAAGGAGGTATCTGAATACCTCTGCTATCCTGCTTATTATCCTTTCGGAAACTTTTTTGGAGGAAAGATACCTAAAGGTGTATTAACTTTTTGGACCTCAAAAGTCAAGATACCTTGAGGTATCTCAACTCCAGAAAACCAAAGTTATATCTACCTGAAGGTAGATTTTAAGTCGTAGGTAGAGGTATGTTGCCTGTAGGTTACACATGCTACCTATAGGCATCTTAACTTTGTCCCGGTTAGAATACAAGTGTAATTTTCCTCAGCCATTCTACAACTTTAAAGTTTTAGCTTAGTGGCAGGGGACTTTCACATGGTATGAGAGTAACAAAGGTTCGAATCCCACGGGCTATGCAATTTCAATGCATATTTTAAATTAAAAAAATACCGTTGTGTATAGTACGGGTCGCCCACAATTTGTTGGGCATTTATCTTTTTTCTTTGTCCCATAAAAAAATAGGCTATTGACCTGAGTGGGCATGTTAGAATACAAGTATAACTTCCCTCAACCCTCCTACAACTTCAAAGTTTTCCCCAAATATGATCCAAATGGTTGTATATGGGTGCAGTTGCATTTCAGTTAGCGAGATTTTCTTGATTCCAGAAATAAAATGCAAATAAACAGTAAAATATTCCTTTACTTTCTATACTATCAACTTGCATTGCAAATTACGAGAATAGTGCAAATCTGAATGCGACCATTTACTCTTTACCAAACACTCTTTAACAAGGTAGGGATTTCCCTGTGACATTTCGCGCCCAAATAATGATAGGCATTGCTTTGAAGGTGCATATGAGATTGTGTGGTTGCATCTACTCTTAATTCAAACTAAAACATGAACTAGAAATTTTGAAAATCAGACAAATGACAGAATATTTACATCGTCCGAGACTTTTTCTAGCCTCCTAACTAGACAAAAATTCATGACTGGATTATTTGATTTGATTTCTTCTTTTCCTCTTACAGTAAGCTTATATAAGTTTGCAAGTGTTGCATGTTCAGTTCATGTGTAGAACTGTAAAGATGATCATGTTTTGTTGATTCTTTCCAACTCCTGTTTAAAAAACCACCATTTTGGTAGGACTGCTGTAAAATTTGGTGTTGAACATGTGAAAAGAAACAACATTGATCAAGCAGAAGGAACAAAATTGCAAGACTCAGATAAGGAGACAATAATAATATAGATAAGTAGAGATATATTTCTTTTGGGAAAGTAAAATTTAAACTACCGAAATGATTCAGCCATGTACATTAGTAACATGTAGAACTAGGAGATCATTATTGACAACACGTACACTGAAGATGCAATAGAAATTAGAAATCCTTACAGCATGCCTACCTATTTCAGAAACAATTTCTACAAAAAGAAGATTTGAGATAAACTACAGAACTAACTACCTAATTATATGAAGCAATTTGAGCCCAATATATATATATATATATATATATATATATATATAGAGAGAGAGAGAGAGAGAGAGAGAGAGAGAGAGAGAGAGAGAGGGAAGTCTTCCGTTGTGCACCACCTATGGTGCACACGGCGTGTGCACTCGGCCTTCCCGCCTTCGTATCAACGATCCGAACCGTTCACATTGATCTACATATCCAAATTAGCCTAAATATGTAAAATCAAATCATTTGAAATTCATTTGCTTATCCCTTGAAGTGTTACAAAATTGTATGGCTGAAAATCATTGTTTTTTATAGTCACACTAGATTTGCCCGTGGGCACGTGCCTACGGCACGTCTTCGGAACGATACAACACACGAAAAGTCCTGTAAACAGTAAAATAACAATTATGTAGTTCAAGTTTGAATAGTATGATAATAATTAGTTGTAAATAAAACTCCAAGTTTCTATTAGTATATGTTGAAAATTAATTATAAATGAGGGTGTAAAATCCAACTTTTTAGAACATTAAGTGTGGAAAATGATGAAATTTAACCGTTGAAGAGATATTTGGTATTTCCAATATAACATGTGCAATAAAAAAAACATAAAAATTTTAAAAATTTTACAAACCTGAAATATTAAAATCTAAATTTCTAAGTAAATAAATAAAGAATGGGAGAGAGAGAGAAATATGAAAAAGTGAAGAGAGAAAAGAGAGAGAGTAATAAAGTAAAGAGTTTTTTAGTTTTTGGAGGAAAAATTTAATTCTGAGGTTTGAAATTTTGGGCGGAAAAATATGTTTTGTGCGAATCAATCTAGACCATTGGTTTTAGGGAAGATTGAATGAGAACCACTTGATAGCTTTCTTTGTAATTTATTATATAGATGATGGATGGGCAAATGAATTTCTAATGATTTGATTTTACATATTTAGACTAATTTAGATGTGTAGATCAATGTGAACGGTTCGGATCGTCGATACGAAGGCGGGAAGGCCGAGTGCACACGAGTGCACACGGAGGGGTGGTGCACAATGGAAGATTTTCCTCTCTCTCTCTCTCTCTCTATATATATATATATATATATATATATATATATATATATATATATATATATATCATACGAAGCAATCATTTAGTACTTTTTAAATGGAAAGTATACTTCTGACTGGTTGTAGATATACTGATCTAACCTTCAGCAACATAAATCACAATGTAGTGCATCAAATATAAATGAATAATGCTTGTTGTACTCACCCTTCGTAGACTCATAATATACTCAAAGACACATGAATGTGGAACCCACATAAAAGAGCATCTTCAGTAATTATTTGTGGGCTCCACTCTTACTCTCTTGAGTAAATTTTGAGTCTACAGATGTTCAGTACACATAGCACTACCCAATGTAAATGCATCTGGCTCTCATCGGTTCTTCTCCCAATTTGTTAATGTTGTTTTTATCAGATTTCATGAATATAGAAAATGATAAAGTTATATCAATGCCATATATGCTATTTCAATGTCTAATCTTATACCAATGTCATGTATGTTAGAATAATCAGCACTCTAGAATACAACTGTAATACAGTAATAGATGGTCAAGCAGTAGGCTTTTCTAATAGCTGAAAATAGATTGCATACATTTCCTCAAATTCAGAACCAGCACGGTAGAAAAAGGGAACTCCAGCTTCGCCAGCAATAGCCTGCACAGAATTACTGTTAGTAATGAGAAGTAACATGCTTTTTCCCCTAAAACAAAAATTCTAATAAATCCATTGACAGAAGCAATCAAACAACACAAAGTAGGTAGCAGAACCCACTACCACATAAACAAAGAATGGCATGCGCATTAATTATTAGCTTATAAATGAGAAAACGAATATGATGGGGAATCTAGTTGAAAGCTTCTAGAAGAATAGCAAATATGAAAATTTTAATAGATTTATTAACTACTTACATTTGGTTAGGATATTCTTAATTAGTTTATTTCTTCTATCTTTAATATGATTTGCTTCTAATTTTCTTAATCTTGACAAGGTAAGAAATTATGTTATTTTTAACCATAAGTTAGTTTCGTTTATAAAAGGTCATGCTTCCCATTGTAATAGTCAGTTCATTTTATAATGATTTGATTATTTGCGCTCTCCTGGCAGGTTGCTACCATCCCCTCAACTATTCCCCTCTATCTAATTTCCTTTCCTTTCCTAGCCCTCCTCTTCCCCTTTCTTAACTTCTTTCTCAATTTCTCTTATGATTCTGTGTCAAGCTCGATTGACTCTCCATCAGATTGCCCTCGACATGCAAAGGAAAACTAAACTGCCCCTACCAAACCAATATGATAGTGCACTAGCTATAACAAACATATCAGATACTAAATTAAATTAAATAGAACCACAGCAACAAATGCCAATTGTAAATAGCCTGGTGAAAGCAACAAAGATATAGTAAATTCACTACATGCAGCACAAGTTAAGCTTGGTGGAAGAACGAAATAAACAGTATCTTTACCAAGGAATGCCTTCTAATAAAAACTTTGACAAATAGATTAATAAAGTTTACACACTATATCTAAATTAATTTCTCTAAATGATGCAAATCTTGCTTATTATAAATGCTCAGAAATTTTATGCAAAAATGGCAGATAGTCAAAGCATTTTCTAAGAGAGTAGGACTATAGTTTCCATTAACTCCAATAGGTAGGAGTTAACACGTCTGCCACCATCTATTTGCTTAGAGATAGGAGCTGGTCAAATTTTCAAAAGGTGAAAAGCAGACAGTGAATATTATGCATGGTGAATGTGTGGCTAGAGAAGTTTTCACTCTTACTTCTTAGAGTTAACAGAAACTGTGTAGTCCAAATCTTTCTAAGAAATGAAAACTACAATAACAACACTAAATAAATGAGTTTTGCGAGTATGGAACTTGACCAAGTCAAAAATCCGAATCTAAAAGTCATTGAGTGGTTGTTATTTACCAAATTTAGTGGATTGTTTTTTTCTTTTTATCCATTGAATGGTAGGGAAGGGTCGTTGACTACATTCAAGTCCCATACTAGCAAAACTCTAAATAAATCATCAAATAAATATTCAAACTCAAGTAAAACGCTAGTAGTGATTTCTGATGAACCATACCTTGGCAAGCAATGTCTTCCCAGTACCAGGTGCACCAGTTAAAAGAATACCCTGTAAAACAAGATTCCTCGTGCTCAAATATTGACCAAAATAGTACTTCGGCAGAAAGATAAAAACTCTTACAACTCGCATGATCCATCACGTAAAGGCTTATTACTACGGGTCATAATGAATGGTAAATTATCCAGTGATATTCAAAAGACATGCATAAGTCAAGCATCAAAAGATTTAAAGCTTCAAAGATGTACAGAAGCTTTTGCATCAAACACTTAAAATATATAATTCAATCAAATATATAAGAGCCAACAAGTAAGCATTACTCAAAAAGCGAATACAGATATAAACAATTAAAATTGTACAAATATCAAAGTATACCTTTGGCAACTTGCCCCCAAGTCGTGTAAATTTTGTTGGATTTTTCAAGTATTCCACAACTTCCTCAAGTTCTTGTTTTGCATCATCACAGCCTTTAACATCTTTGAATGTTTTTACATTCTGCACATATGCAACTAAGATGTAAGGCATACCATGAGAATGTAGAAATATTTAGGATATAGTTTCATATACCGCAATAGCTTATGCTTGAAACTGAAATCAAATTGGCAATGCAGAAAACCTACATATGTAAGAAATACAAAAAATTACATTTTTTATTGTGCAAAACATGCAGACTCCCACATGCACGGTAAGAAATTTCAAGTGTGTGAAAGAGCATCTGATATACTCAAATATCAAAGTAGAGTGAATTTTGAGTTGAATTACAATCTCAACATTTTATGCCCATCAATTTATTAAAATTTTGAAAATTTTGAAATAATGTGTAATTGAACAACAGGTAAAATGTACCACTTTTAATGGGGATTCATGCGTAGTGGATACCCCACTTTCATTTTTTTAAAATCTTGTTACAAGTACAAATTCACATAATGAAAGGAAAATAGGGCATCTGTAAGTATTATAACTCTCACAAGGAAGTCACTAAATGTTGTAATTGTTTAATATCAGAAAGTATTTTATACAGCATCATTTTGGTATAAATCATTTCCATTTAGACAGTTTTCATCTAGTCATCTAGAGGAACAACATAACAAAACTTAGTTCACTAAAGAGGAGCTAAGAATTATAATATTTATGCAGCAAAGTTCCTCAACAGATTCTGGTTGTTTTTTTTTACTCATTTTGGTATTTTGAGCATATTAGTCATGTGATCTTATTAAAGGCTTCCTTCCTCCGTTGCTTCAGAAAAGAGAAGAGCGCCAACGGCAACAGCTAATTCAGCTAAATCAATGGCATGTGGGAGCCTTCCTAAAAGATTTCAATTTCCTTTGATGTAAGACTAGAGAATGTGTAATTTATTTTATAATTTCTTCTAAATTCTAATTGCTACATACTCAAACGTTCATTGCCAATATAAACTCCAAAGCAGTTAGGAAAAAACTCCTATTAATACATTCAGTAAATTACCATCTCAACTTCCAAAATTCTACACTGATTTATAGAAGATTAGTTAGTTGATTTCTTATAAAATTAATCCTGGGTTTAAAATTTGCTATGAGATTTAGTCACTGCATAACTGAGACTGAATTGCAAGTCTTATTTAGATAACAGTTTGATTTATAATTTGACTTTCACTTCATGTGGCCCATAGGAACAATATCAAAATGCAAATGGAAATTTAGACCACTTTTTTTCATTACAACAGAAATTTACTAAATACTGGAGGAAAAAATTTGCATAGTCACAACTATAAAGTGCCCCCCCTCCATCCTCTGTTTCCCAGATATTTATGAATATCTGTATATCTTCTGGATACAAAAAAAATTGCATTACCTTCTCTGGCATGATCTCTTTGCTCAACTCTTTCGGCACATATGTAGCACTAGAACCAACACCAGATGCACCAATACCACCTAAGCTGCCCACATATTTTTGGAGAGAAGCTGCACCCATCACCCTGGCAAAAGTAAATAATAAATTTAAGCATCGAATGATGTAAAAAATGCTCTGAGTCAACCAAACTATAATAAGAGTATACAAATGCAGGCCACTAAATATCAGAATGTCAATTAAGAGATACGAACATAGTTCCTTGGTGAAATGTCTTCGGAAATGTCCTCGGACAACATAGTTGCACCATTTACAACTTTTCATCTAGACAAGAAAAGGAGATTGACTGATAAAAACAAGCAGGAAATGTAATAGATTCATCAAACTGTGAACGAATGATTCAATGTTAAGGAGATAATGTTGCTGCATTTAGGCAATTGACCCTAACCAACATCACAAAGCTCCTTCATGACGAATTTTCTGTTTTAAATGGTGCTTCCTTCAAGTCAGTGCTTCATGAGAATCTCTTAGGGCAATTCTTATTCCTTTGTTTGTGCTCATTGCTTTAATTCTAGATAGAAGATATATCCGAATCAATTTAATCTTGACCTTCTTCTAGAGTCAATGTCCAATTGTACTACTTTTCCTTAAGCTTGGGGAAAGCATGCTTTTCTAACGAAGAAACAAGTAACCGATAAGTGCATGTAGATTCAATAATGAGACTCTGTTCCATGTCATCCATTAATACGAAGTGTAGGATCAGTTAATAATACACAGTTATTGATGCCATTTGGTTTGGGTCAACTCTAAACTGGACAAAATGAACCAGTCTCGATCAGGTTGTTTCTATCAGGAGCCTCATAGCATCAAATGGGGTTGGCTATTGCGTACTAGACTATGCAAGGAAATTAATATCAATTTTATGATCTACTATCAACCTCTTAGTTGAATTTTGACTCCTTAGTCAGGAAAGTGTGGGCAAGAGAGAGGCTTGGCGTGCATTGTACCCAATATCAGTTGGCAGGTAGGCACAATAGACATGCCTCATTATAAAAAAATTCATACATATAATAACCTAAGAAATAAAGAAAAAATGGGGGAGGGGGAGATAGAAAAAAGCTACAAATATAGCAAAATATTTTTAAAATAGTAATAAGAATAAAAGAATAATTACAAATATAAACACAAAGAAACAATGTAGGAAGTCCACTTAGAACACATGAAACACATCAAAAATCTAACTTATACACAAACCATGTAACTGTGTTCAGAGGATCAATCTTCTCCACTCACTTTATTAAAAAGCAATTTCCTATTGTTCTATTTTGGTCCTTTATTGCTTAAATAGATTGGTCATATTTCCTCCTTTATCTTTCCTTCTTTAACTTTTTGGGGATGGGACTGGGTTTGATATGCATAATGTTGTGTATACATGTAATTATTATATAAATCATGCTTAGTTGGTTTAAGTTTCAGTTAACTGATTCGCTGAACTAAAAAAAACCAAGATTTACCCTTTCTTGCATCTTTATGATGTGTTGCTTGTGCTCCTTCTTCATATTAGATCTTGATGTGGGCTTGTTTAGAATCTATGTTTAGCTAATTCTTACTGGGAAAGTATTTCAGAAATCTTTTGGAGTTCTATTTTATTTTTATAGTTTAGGAGGTACTTTAGCAATAGTTCACATGAAAATCCTTCAGAACAGAGAGGCTCCTTAGGCAATTGATATATTTAATGAGCGTTCAACTGGATAAATGATGTACATGCAAGGAGAGTCAATAAATAAAGCAGCAAATATATTGTAAACTGTATCAACACAATGAGGGTTAACTAATTGTTTGGGTAGGATTTTGGTACTTGGATGTGCTTCAGTTTGTTAAAATTCTTCTTTCTTTATGTCATTGATTTACATGTAACAACAGTCTGTATATATATTATAGACTGAAATTAAAAGGTGCATGCAGCTTGTGGTGGATTACGAAGGTCTGAAGCTATCCACTTTCTCCTTCTATTATTACTTTTCTCCTTCTTAGCCAAAACTGTGCAGGTACAAGAGCACTGTGCTCATCATTTGATCCATCAACTATTATTATGGGAGGCACAAGAACTACACCAGGAAAGACTGATTCAAAACCCTAAAACTAAAGAAACTGATTAGAGCCAAAAATCAATCTGGACTTGGTAGAAGACAAGCAAGAATTTAACTGAATGTTCCCTTGTTTGCAGCACCATAGGGAAATAGAAGTAACAAGATTGCACTAAGAAAGAAACAACAAATGTCAGATGCACTTCACCCTCATCAACTTTTCTAATACTCCATTAGTGTTTGTATGAGCTTTTCACTCCAATGCCTCTTCCCAGACTATATTGGATAATTTCCAATTGTAAAAGCTTTCACTTGAATTCCTCTCCCTAACCTATGTTAAAATCATATTAGGGATAGAAACAATATTTGACCAAATTTTGACTTCAGTTCCTACCAAAAGATAAAACCACTTCTTGAATGTTTAAACTCCACTCTTTTCAAAATCACGCAAATCTTGCGCCTTATTTCACAACATGCACGTAGTTTGAGAAGAGTGTCTCTGATCCAAGTGGGTGCCATGCCAAGAAATTCTAACTCAGTATTACTAAATTTGCATTTTAAAAAATCTGTAAAGAAACCATACCACATTAAGCCCACAATGACAGTGAACAGGATGGTTGAGAAAAGTTCTTGAGCAATACGAGTGGACCTATTTGCTGCTTTGGGATTAACCTGATGAGTGAACAAAAAGGTGAAGAGTCTGCATTTGATACATAGATCACAAATGGAATTGAAAAAGCGCATTGCTTTCTTTTCAGCATTTGAAAGTTAATTGGCTTGCACTTACCATAGCTACATGAAATGGCTGCTTCTCGGAAATTCCAGGATTTAAGAATGCTTCATCTTCATTTCCTGAAGCCCGTTGCTTCAACTCTTGCAGCTACTGACATGAAAATTGGTTTAGGACCGAGGGAGAAGTCAGAGATTCCAAGAGTGGAGAAACTACTATAAACCCACTTAGAAACTACTATAAACCCACTTAACTAGAGAGAGATGTCAATTAATTTCTTAAACAACCTATAAGTTTAAGATTTATCACAACTGCAGAGAGTGAAGATGCGGTGTTCTATTTTCTAGAGAGATTAGTTAGTGAGATAATTTATGCACACTTGCTTTTAGTTCTAATTACTTAGGCTGCTCATTTTACAAAAATGCAAAAAAATGTTTACACAAAAAGAAAAATGTGATGCTTGATTGAAGCTCCACAGTAAAGATGATCATGTCGGAGTGTAGTATTTACTCTGCTTCAGAAAACAAAAAAATATTGGTACCCCTAAACTGAAGATAATTGCTGGAACTTCCAACGGAACAGAAGTAAAACATAACAGCTGTTTTATAACCAACAAATATAAATCTAAGTTACAGAAAAACAGGCTAAGTTCAGTAATGTGGTAGTTATGCTAATGTGCAGAGTATGAAATGAAGCAGCAGAACAAATGGAAGCATTTTAACAGTACCAGTGTTGGGAGATTGGAAGGCTTTCCTAAACGCTCATCTGGAAGATATTCTGCAAGAGCATTAGTGACAACTAGAGCTCGGAGATATTCAGCAACTCCTTTACTATCAACTGCATGAGTTCTCTCTTCAAAGCGTCTTATAACTGATTCAGGACTGCAAAATAAATTAAGAGTTATTTCATAATAATGCTTCAGAAATCATTAGAAAGAATTTTGACAGTTCAAGTTGCCTTTAAATAAATCTGTTGGTGAATCTCGAACTAGAGATGTTTGGAGCAAGGTTCGGTGGTTGTGGTTATGGATTACAACATTCAGGGATACTATTGTACTTCAGAAACAAAGCAGTCCATCCATGTAGTGGATTTCATCAATTAAAAACAGGAGACTCTCGTTGTTATTATGGAGAATCACTCGGAGTTGACAGAAGTGCAGCCTTATTGCACCGATTCCGAACAAGAGAATCCTCAAAGAAATCTGTTAAATCAACAAATGTATTTTACAACTCACTCAGCAATGTTTTGCTTACTTGTCTATTGTATCTGTATATAATGCATTTCCTACTCCATTCAGTAACTGTTTTCATACCAAAGTTGAAGAACACAGTGACCATAATTCCTGGCAGCATTCATTAAATATGCTTCCCAGGCCATTATCTCTTGAAGACACCTCTCATAAATATGTTACCAATTTTCTATCTCAATTTAGCAACATCAGGGGAAACCAAATAATGTGATTGAAGTTTGCCACAAAAATCCCCAATTACCCTCGTAGGCTATCTTATCCAAATTAATAAGTGACATTGGATAAGTATAATCTATGTAGCATGGGTACTTCTAGAAGTGAGCCTTACCCATACCGGATACCAGACACGTGTCAGACACTTGGACACTTAGACACTTGGACACTTGGACATTTGGTCGGACACTTGGACACTTGGTCGGATACTTGGTTGGACAATTCTCATGCGTTTCCCAAAATTTATAATACATCTTATATGTGGGACATTTCTTAGACACATCTCTAACATTTCGTAAAAGTTATAACACATAATTAACAAATTTTAAATAAATAACCATATTTCTTTTATTAATTAACTCTAGTTACTTTCATACACATCTCCAACTTTATGACGTACAATGAAGTATTATCACATCTTGTAGACAATATATTTTTTATTTTGATATGAGCAACAAATTGTATTGTTTCAACTCTATTTTTATTTAAATAATTCATAAATAAAATTATATTAAGTTATATTAAATAATGTTATAGTCGTGTCCCCGTACCCTACTATTTACAAATTTGACGTGTTTCGTACCTGTCCCGTACTTGTGTCGTTACCCTTACCCGTACCCGTAGCCATGCTTCATACAATATAATATTAGATTAGTTGCATTCTACCCCAGCTAGTCTGCATAATCCATTCAATGTGACTCTTTGCATTCAGATGGATTAGAGAATCCATCCATCAATCGAACATGGATAATCAACATATAAAATACTCATAATCGCTCAGTGGAAATTTATAGTTATATGTATAATCCACACCGTTCTGTTCATAATGTTTCATATATCATAATATGTATGTGTACCAAAAATCAGATTGGTTGGAGGCTTCTTACCCATGCATCATGTGGTGTTAATTCGTTCAATTATTGAAAAATGACCATTTTCCAACCACCTAAAACATGGATAGGACATCTCCAAACCACATGTTATTTAATAGGCATACAAATTATCACAGTCACAAATTCGATCTTTGGGAATGAATCAGTGATTTACAAATTCAAAATTCGGGACAAATTCCTCCAAACTCGGAAAAAAAGTTTAGGAAAAATATGTACGTATATGCATGCATGTGATCACTGAATTAACATTTGGCCTCATTTGGCAATCCTACTACATGTCTTCTTTCTATTCTTATTACGTTTAAATTAAATGGAAATAAATAAATATATTGTGTAAGGTAACCGTAAGTATTAATGTATTATACTCTTTGATCTCATATTCTACTATAGTCGCTTCTCTTCTTCCCCTTACCAGACATCAATCTCGACAGTTTTGAACTAATTTATTCTTGATGCATTTGTGATTATTTAGGAATCAGATATTTGATTCATTCTTTTGTTCCCCCTTTTGCATTAGTTTGTGCACTTGCCGATTTATTCGTGAATGGACAAATAAATCGAAAAACTAGTTCGGCCATGATTACTTTTGTGAATTTTTGAATAATTCGTTCAACATTGTGACCATGTATATTATGGCATTAAAATCAGAGTGAACAAGATGGATCATGCATGCGATATCCCACTACATAAGAGAATCACGTTCCTTAAATACAATCCTCCATTTTCTCTTAATTCAAATTCCCAATATAGTTACTTCAACACCCCTTTCAAATTACCAAACTAACCCCAGCGTAAAGTTGTGAACTTTCCGTTTGTCAACTAAAACTGCTCCACTACTTCACATACCGCTCACATTCTAGACAAAACTTAGACCTGCAACATATCGTCAACACCTACAAACTCCCCCTTAACCATAATAAAAAATGCAATCTTCATTACATATTTCTAAATTACTCTTAGTCAAATATATCCGACAAACAAAATAAGCAGCAAATTCTATTCCAACTAACCTATCAAATCCATTAAATCCTACTCCCTATTCCAATTTCCTAAACAAGTATACCACCACAAAAATCACAACTTCAAAATTCATAAATGCTTATACCAACCCCATTTAAAACGACCAAATCACCCTTATTGCAAAGACGTCTACATTGTTCATTTTGCACACTAAAACTGCTCCATTACCCAACATAACATAAATATAATTCTCCTCATTTATAACTTCAAATTCCTAAAATATACACTAACTCCCTTTCGAAACCAACCCTACCGTAAAGCTGTGAAGTTTCCATCCGTCCACTAAAACCACACCACTACCCGACACACCAACCCCATTCCAGACAATTCAGAATCGCAATCTACCGTCAACGCCTACAACATCACCCTTAACCATACTAAAACCCATTGTCCATCACAGACACTTCTAAATTACTCTTGTCGGCTACATCCGACAAACATAATAGGCAACATTGGACACCTCCGCCGCATACTTAAACAACCAACATTCTATTCCAATTGGCCTACACATTCCCTTTAATCAACTAGTCTCATTCCAATTTCATAAAATATGTATTACCAGCATTTATAAAAAAAAAAAAAAACAGGACTGTATTCAAGAAGTGCGCTGTTTTCCATTTTGTACACTGAAACTGCCTCACTACCCAACGTACCAATTACATTTTGCGCGAATTTAGCATAAAAAACTGCGTATATCAAAATGTGCATAAGCATTAAGAGCACCTGTGCTTGTTGAGTTCGGCCAGCAGCGCGCTCTGCTTCGCCGCATCCTTGGGATTCGCATCGGCCTCCGCCATGAGCATCTCCAGCCGCTTCTCCTTCCTCCAGAAGGGCCACCAGCTCAGCAGCCACTCCATCTTAAACAGCCGATCCAAGAACGCCACCACCCCCAACCTACCGCTCCCCTCCACCAATTCCTTCTCACCTCCATCCTCGATCACCGCGGCCGCCGCCCCCGCCCCGTCATCAGCACCGTCCTTTGCGGGGGGAATGTCGGCTTCTTGAATTTGGAGGATGGGATCGGGATGGAGGTTTGAGAGGGAGGAGCGGAGGCGGGGGAGGGGACGGAGGTGGAGGCGGAGGCGGAGTGGGGGGGAGGGTCTGGGAGGGAAGAGGAGGAGAGGGGAGGGGGGAGGACGGTGGTGGAGAAGGAGGAGGGAGGTTTGGAGAGCGGCCATGGCGAGTTTGGAGATTTAGAGAGAGAGAGAGAGATGTTTCTCTCTCCTTTTTTTTTTGTTGTTATCGCTCTCTCTCTCTCGGAATTGTGGGTTTATTAGACATTTAGACCACATAATAAGAGAACCTTATCGAGAAATCGAATGGACTCGTTGATTGTTTGATTGTTATGGGTTGGTTGACTTCGCTTCACTTCACTTGTGTTTGCAGAAAGAATTGAAAGTCATTATATTTGGGATTCTGATCACTATTTTTTTTTTCCTTAAACACTATCTGCACAGGGCCTAACCCCTCTAACTGATTCCATAAAAAGAACAAAAAGCATGTAAGAGGTAAATAATCACTGCCAACTCCTAGAAGTACAGAATCAACCAATGCAAGATAGCGTGAACACGCTCTCGCACGCTGCAGTGTAAAACTACAGAAAGAGACCAGAAGACTATTAGCAAGCACACAAAAAACACCATATATAATCGGCTCAGACCTAAACCAGCCAACAACCAACAAATAGCCCAGACCGCAAAAAAAAGAACAACCACAGAGTATAGATAACAACCACAGAGAAGAGAGTTAAGAACATTCATGGGGATCGAACAGCTAACAAAACACTAACAAGAGGCAAGGAACCTATAAGCCAGGGCAGACCCCACAGAAACAGAGCCAGAACCAAAAGCACTACACCAGCGATAGGGTAAGTAAGGGACAGCAGACGATCAAGCCCCAAACCACCCAAAAACGGCCCTTAAGTGGGATGCAACCCAAGCCATCAGAGACAAGCAACCCGACGGCCATCAATCAAAAGCATCAGGGAGCAACTAAGCCACCACCAAAATACCAACTGTACATCATTAAAATGCCAAAAGACTAGCCCTGCGAAGAGAACAAAACCACTGAAATTAGGGAGTATTTTGAAATAGCAAAACCACTGAAATTAGGGAGAATCTAAATTGAGAATAATATTAGTAATAAAGGCAAAACGTATAAACACAGCTGCGTCGTCAAGCCTATCCAGACTTAATTGCTGAATTTTGTGTGGTGGAAGAGTGGAAGACCAATGCTTGGAGAAGAAAATAAAATCATCAATAATAGTACCGATAGGTTTAACAGAGTTATTAAAAATACGATTATTTCAGTCTGGCCAAATAACCCAAATAACAGCCATAAAAGAAAGAATCCAGGATTTGTGATACTTATTACTCATAAAATGGCAGCTCCAGCCATCAAGAAAATAGGGGGGAAGAGTGGGTATCTGCCAAGCCAGTAAACAGATATCCCAAAGAGATCTAATAAAATTACAGTGCCAAAAAAGATGATCAATATCTTCGTGACCATGAAAACACAAGGAACATAACTGGCCCATAGCCAGATTCCTCTTATTAAGAACATCAACAGTAAGAAGCCTATTGTTAATGGCTAGCCTAGTTAGAATTTTAGCCTTAAGTGGAGCACATGCTAAATCACTTTTGGATTAAGGTTTTTTCTCTAAAAAAATCGAAAGCAAAAGTAAGAGCGAACCATCCAACTCTTTCTTCATCCAAATTTTGAATTAGATACATATTTCTTAATTAAACCTTAAAAACCATACATTATTATATAAATATTATTAGGTGCATATTTTTAGTTTTTTAAAATTATTGTCTTATTTTTAAAAAAATATGTGCAATATTGTATAGGTTATTGTTAGATATTATAGTCCCATATTGGTGGTAGAGTTGTTTTGATATCTGTTCACCTCCTACATATAGGTGGTATTGTACTTGGTTAAACTCAATTCAATATTCAGTATTGTCTTCATTTCTCTCTCTGATTTATCTTAACATGGTATCAGAGCCAATTACCCAAATTTTCTTTTCTTAAAAATTTCCCCCATCCAAAACCCTCAAATTCCAACTGCAAAAGTTATACAAATTTTTTTCTTCCAAAACCCTAGTTCCCAAAATAAAAATAAAAATAAAAATAAAAAAAATAAAAAAAAAATCCAGCGCAGTTCATCTTCCTCTTCGTCATCAGATCCTCTCCGGCAAACTCTTCTTCAACTTCGTTCATCCAGCGCCGTCGTCCGTCGTCCTTCAACTTCGTCATCAGATCTCCCATCCAAATCCATCGGCAACTGCCGATCTCCCACAACTGCACACCATTGGCAACTGCCAACCAGATCCATCGGCACTGCAGAGCGCCGATCATCAACCCCAGTCCAGATCTTCAACCCATCCAGCAGCATCTCCAACATCCAGATCTCCAAGCATCGTCATCTTCAAAATCCCTCACTTCAACTTCGTCAGATCAGATCTTGATATTTTGGATTTTGGGATTTCCAAGCATCGTCCAAGCATCAGATTAGATCTCCAAGCATCGTCCTCTCTAGATATTTTGGATTTTGGGATTTGTATATCTTGATTTAAAATTTAAAAAAAAAAGTGAAAAAAAAGTGAAAATTTTTTTTTTAAAAAAAGTCAAAAAAAAAATTTTATTATTATTATTATTATTATTATTATATATATACAGGTCCTACAATGGCATCTCAGTCTCTCCCACATATTTCCGGCTCCACTGGCTTCCCCGATGCAACCACCACACGTTCCTCCTCCAGATTCAACAAGCAGCAGCACCATTTGCAGTCTTCCTCCGGCATTCTACATTCTCCTTATATCATTCCTCACCCTACCCCATCAAAACTTCCGCCACCGGTAGCACCGCCCTACTCCCTACCTCGATCCAAACACCAGCAGCATCTCCCTCCACATTGTGTTCTCAGTCATAGCAGTCACAGCAGTGCTTCTTCCCTCACATCCTCGGCCATGCCTGTCACTCCGGCCTTGTCGCCTTCTGCATGGGCTAATAGTCAGCAACGCCTCACTCAGCTGGAACTACAGCTCATTGGTCAGTCTACAACACTTTCCTCTCACTCTCCATCCCTACACACAGCTGATGGCTCACCACTTCTTATTACACATTCAGGGACAATTAACTCTCCTACTCTCACATTACCATATGTTCTCTATGCTCCTCATTTATCAATAAACCTTATTTCTATTAGTGCGTTGTGCAATAGTGGCCTTGTCGTCACTTTTGACTCTTTAGGTTGTTCTATTATTGATTCCTCCACCGGTGAGGAGTTTGGACGTGCTAGTCGTCATGGTCGTCTATATTATCTAGATTTTCTTCGTACACATCACTCTCCTTCTAGTTTTGCCGGTATTGTTTCCTCTGATGCTAATCTGTGGCACAGACGTTTAGGTCATATTAGCGCATCACGACTTCAGACTATAGCTCGTAGTGGTGCCCTTGGTTCTCTCACTTTTAAACATTTATCTGATTGTCAGGGTTGTCACTTGGCCAAACACATTGCCCTACCCTTTAGTCACAAAAGAACTTCTGAAACCACTCACCCTTTTCAACTTGTTCATTCTGACATATGGGGACCCTCTCCCGTACCATCGTGGAAATGCTATCTCTATTATGTTACCTTCATCGATGACTTCACTAGACATACATGGGTTTTTCTTATGCGTCAGCGATCTGAGATACCTGATATTTACCGGGTCTTTACAACCATGATTCACACTCAGTTCGGTGTACACATTAAGACCTTTCGATCGGACGGTGCACGTGAGTACACTTCTACCACTATGAGAACAATCCTTCAGTCTCACGGCACCCTGTTTCAGCAATCATGCCCTCACACACATGAGCAGAATGGTGTAGCTGAACGCAAGCATCGTCACATCCTTAAGACGGCTCGCGCTCTATTACTCTCCTCTTCTGCTCCTCGTTCATTCTGGGCTGAAGCTATCATGACCTCTGTTAGTCTCATCAACATTACTCCCTCGTCTGTCCTAGCTGGTACGACGCCTTACGAGGCTCTTTATCATTCACCTCCCGACTACAGTATGCTCCGTACCTTTGGATGCACCTGCTACGTCCTTCTCCCTCCTACTGAGCGCACGAAGCTCTCCGCTCGTGCTGCTAAGTGCGTTCACTTAGGTCTCAGTCCTGAACACAAAGGTTATCGTTGTTTTGATCCATCCGCGGGTCGTGTCCGCATTTCTCGACATGTCTCCTTTATGGAAGACTCCCCTTACTACCTGACCCCCCCTGAGGATACTAGATTTCTCGATTCCCCAGTTGTTGCTAGCCCCCCGACTTTACCTTCCCGCATTCCTTTTGATCCCACTCCTCTGGCTCCATTCACATCTCCTACAGTCCTTACACCTGTTGTTCCCCCTACCGAACCTCCACCTGCATCCCCACAACAGCCAGCACCCATCCCACCTACTTCCCCACTGACACATGCACTCACTCCACCGTCCTTAACCCCACACCCTGTCAGCCCACCACCTCTTCGTCAGTCTACCCGTTCCACTTCTGGTATTCCTCTGACACGTTATACACCTGATGCCACTGGTCCTTCTGACCGGTTTGGTTTTACCACCCTAGCTTCCTACTCACCACAGTTTCATGCATATCTCACTGCTATACACTCTACACGTAAGCCCAGAACCTATCAAGACGCAATTCAATATCCTGAATGGAGGAAAGCCATTGCAGAGGAATTCAGTGCATTTGATCAGACTGGCACTTGGGATGTTGTTCCTCTACCAGATGGCGTTCAGCCTATTAGCTGCAAGTGGATTTTCAAGGTCAAATATCAACCTGATGGATCTATTGAGAGGCACAAGGCCCGTCTAGTAGCCCGAGGGTTTACTCAGGAGCATGGCATTGACTATGATGAGACATTTGCTCCCGTTGCACAGATGACTACTGTTCGCACCCTTCTTGCTGTTGCAGCCATCCGCCGCTGGCCATTATACCAGATGGACGTGAAGAATGCTTTTCTTCATGGTACCTTATCTGAAGTAGTTTATATGCATCCTCCTCCTGGCCTTACTACTCCTCCTCGTCATGTTTGTAGACTTCGTCGTGCTATATATGGTCTGAAACAGGCCCCTCGAGCCTGGTTTGAGTGCTTCCGGCTTGTCATCACCAAGGCTGGTTTCCGTCAGAGTTCACAGGACCACTCTATGTTTATACGGTCATCACCGCAGGGGAGGGTACTTCTACTACTATATGTTGATGATATGATCATTACTGGGGATGACTCCGCCGGCATTGCATCCACCCAGAAATACCTTCACCAGCAGTTTCATATGAAAGACCTTGGTAAGCTACGTTACTTTCTGGGTTTAGAGATTGCTCATGGATCTCAGGGGATATTCATTTCTCAGCAAAAATACACATCAGATATTATTTCCGATGCATGCCTCTCTGACAGTCGATCAGCTGATACACCCTTAGAGCTTCATGTGAAGCTTCGTCCCACAGATGGTGAGCTCCTTCCTGATCCCACTAGATACAGGCAGATTGTTGGACAGCTTGTCTATTTATGCATGACCAGACCCGATATTGCTCATGCAGTTAGTATTGTCAGTCAGTTTGTTTCCGCTCCTACATCAGTTCACTACGGTGCTCTTCTTCGGATCCTCAGATATCTTCGGGGCACTATCACTCGCTCATTATTCATGCCATCTATCCAAACTAGAGCTCAGTGCGTATTCTGATTCAGATTGGGCAGGGGATCCGACTACCAGAAGGTCTACCACAGGCTTCTGTCTATTTCTTGGCGATTCGCTGATCTCATGGCGGAACAAGAAACAGGCAGTTGTTGCATGTTCTTCCACCGAGGCTGAGTACAGAGCAATGACAGCTACTACTAGAGAGATTGTTCACGTTCGTTGGCTGTTATCAGATATGGGTGTTACACTTACAGGAGCTACTCCACTTTATTGTGATAACCGGAGTGCATTGCATATTGCAAGCAACCCGGTCTTCCATGAGCGAACGAAGCATATTGAGATTGATTGTCATTATGTTCGTGAGCGTTTTGAGGCAGGGACCATCTCTCTCCATTCTGTTACCTATTCCCAGCAGACTGCAGACTTCTTCACCAAATCCCATACAGTTCAGAGATTCCGACACTTAGTAGACAAACTCACATTGTTTGACCCATCATGAGTTTGAGAGGGGGTGTTAGATATTATAGTCCCATATTGGTGGTAGAGTTGTTTTGATATCTGTTCACCTCCTATATATAGGTGGTATTGTACTTGGTTAAACTCAATTCAATATTCAGTATTGTCTTCATTTCTCTCTCTGATTTATCTTAACAGTTATACTACATATTATATTATATTAAATAAGTTTGTGCAATATTGCAAAAGGGTACAATGGTTTTTTTTAAAGTAAAAATGTCCGACATTGTCGGACATCGAACTTAAGACCTCTGTTATATTAGTTATGCACGTATGTTACACGTGTTTGTTTGTTACACAATCTTAACTCTCCCATTAAAAGATTAGAGATTAGAGAATGATAAATCTTTTTTCTATTTAAAAAACAAAATACAAAGTTGAGCAGGATAAGTCGGGTATTTTAAGTATCAACTATCTAGTAATTTTGTTACTATGTTTGTATTTGGGTACTCTCAGTTAATCTTGACTAGTAATTTACACGTTCGAAACACATCTTTACAAATATATAATTTATATTTTTTAAAATTTCAACGTGTCTCGCATCGAACCTAAGATCTCCTTTATATTAGTTATGTATATGCATTGCACGTATTTATTGGATTACAATGCACGTGTTTGTTTGGTGTCAAACTCTCCCATTAAAATAGTACTAGTATAATGTACGTGCAATGCACGTCTAAAAAAGTAAAGTCACCAAATTAAATAAATATATATCGAATAAGAAAAAAATAGTTTATATTTGAATGTTTTGATTTGGGCTACACGTGCGGTGCACATTTATATTTGTTGGCTATAGTTTGAACGTATATCATATGCGTTTATATAATTACAAAGTTAGGGTTTGTTTGTTACAAACTCCAACTCTCCCATTAAAATACTAGAGATATAGGAATTTTTTTACCAAACTATCCCACTTTTTGTAAGTATGTACGAAACTGTCCTTGTTTGAAAATTTAATACCAAAATATCCCTATCACTAACGGGGTTAACAAGTCTAGTAGTTTCCCAGCATTAACCCCGTTAGCGTGGGTTAGGGGATAACACTTTCCCCCTTGAGTAAGAATTTGCAAAAAAACTCATCCAATATAGACTCGTTAACCCCGTTAGCGGTAGTATTTAAACCACTCGCGTTAACGGGGTTAACATTTATAGTTGGGACAACTGAAAATAACCTAGTATAGGGACGCTAACCCCGTTAGCGCGCCTATTCATATAAGGCGCGCTAACCGGGTTAGCGTGTGTCGTTTGGGTGAGTTTTAAATAAGACACGCTGATGGGTAACATCATTATACTTTTAGTGTCTCTCTCTCTCCTCTTTCTCCCCTAATTTCGGAACCCAACTCCAAAACCCTAGCATCCCAATTGTAGATCTTAGTCTAAAACTACTATACAAAATCTTAAAGGGATATTCTTCTTCTTCTTTCACATTCATCTTCTTCTTCTCTCACACTCATATATCCTCCCACTTTGAAAACCCTAAATCCATGTTTAGGGTATTGTTAGTTTGGGGATTTACATAGCGGATTTTTTTATCAAGTGGCTCTCCTTCACTACCCCGTCTTCTTGAAGCTCGAAATTCCTTATCTTTTCTGATCATCCATTCGAAGGTATGATTTTTATATCATTTTATCGAATACATTTTGTATAGTAGATATCGAATACATTTTGTATAGTAGATATCGAATACATTTTATCGAGAGTACGTAATGATATGGATGTACGAGATGAGTCTAGTAGGGCTTCGGGAATGACGTGTTCAAAATCTCAACAGTCATTACCTTAGTTAACAGCCTTGGAAAAAAGTGGCACGTTAACTGAGTTAACATGTGTGGGTATCTCAAATTTCCAGCACATTACTTGGGGTCTTTTGCCTACATCCATATTGTCCACCTATCACGCTAACCCCGTTAGCGCGTGTGGCGTGTCTATAACCTGGTGATTTTTTTGCAAACGCCCTGCTTAGGGAAAAAGTGTTATCCCCTAACACATGCTAACTGAGAAAATGAGAAGAAAAGCACTAGTCACGTTAACTTAGTTAGCGACAGGGAGTTTTTGGTATTAAATTTTCAAACAGGGACAGTTTAGTACATACTTAGAAAAGGGGGGATAGTTTGGTAAAAAAATCGAGATATAGATAGATGTTTTGTTAGCCCCTTTGACTTTTTCAGCTCTTGTTCAACCCTTTATTGTAATAAAACCTTCTTCCTAGTATAGTATATACATTATATACATCAGTTACGCATTTCATAAATTGACAATTACACCCTTGTTATTATGAGAGAAAGGCCCCTGCTTGAGTTACCTCGTATGGATTCTAATTCCCTTAAACTTCACCACCTAAAATAGGAGATTTTTGAGTTAAAAAAGAGAACATTAAATAATAGAGAATAGATGGACAGAGATGATGAAGAAGAAAAGAGAAGAGGGTAGCTTGTGTACTTCCAAGAAATAAAGAGAATAATATCTAAAAGAGAATAAGCTAAATGTGAGCATCAGGTAACTCTTCTCATACAAAATAATTGTAATCATTTGGTGGAACATTTTCTGACGTAAAATTCACACCGATTTATTATAATTTTTTATGTCAAAATATGCATGAGTAAAAAGAATCAGACGATTTAAAGGTCTTTTAACCATTCATCAAGGGGTTCATTTTTTTGTACAGTTTATTATGCACCTAAAATTATTTATTTTGTGACCACGCGATGCATGCGTAAAAGAACTTCAAATGGCTTAAAATTTTTTTCGCGTGTATTTTATGATATACAGATCACAATGAATATCGTGCATCTTTTATTGGGGGTTCCACGAAATGATTATAACCACTTTGTATGAGGAAAGTTACCTCATATAAATATGAGGCTCATTTTTCTTAAAGTATAATATATGGGGCAGAAAAGGGGTTATTGAAAATATCTTTTCTTTAAAGGGTTTAAAGAAGAGTTGAAAGTGTCAGGGGGGCTAATAGAAAATCAAGCCCAGCCGAGAGGCCTAGACCATATTTACCCTTTCTTTTGGGTGTTTTTTTTAGTGGAACTGGCGCTTGTTTTTACATGACTATTATCTGACAACACATTTTATGTTTTTTTTTTACATGCATTTTATGTTCATTTGTTTTTTTTTTAATTTCTTTGGGCAAGACTCATAACTAACGACGCATACTCGCCATTACAAAAACTGATGTACTAAAAGAGAAAAAATTTCGGTTACTTAACGAAGAAAAATACTGTTCTTCAATATCATATAGGGGAATCCAATTCAGGGTCATCTGAATTGAGAGCATTGAACGCAAATGATCTTAAAACTATATTGATAAATTCACTACCATATCCATACAAGCATCTGATAGCCACCACGCTAGACATAAAGTTTATCAAGGTGAATTTTTTGATAGCAAAGGTGGTCGATGGTTTTGAGGAGGATGGACTTAGGAGGGGGACTCAGGGATTGACGTCTACTTGTTACATCGGGGTGAATGGTATTTCGAGTGGAATAACAAATGCTAGTGAAAGAAGGATTTGTTGCCACCATCGCAAAAGGAATGAGCCTTACAAGAGGGATTATCGGAAGTTGCTAAATTGCGAGAGTGCCAACATTGCTAGTATTGCTAGTATTGCTAGTGTAGCTGAATCAGGTGATACTTTAGATTGTACTCTTGTTTCAAGCTCTATAGATGTGTATTCGAACCTTTTTTTATTCAGAAAGTTCTTCTCATATATGCTCCGAGATTATATGTTTTCTACTTATAAGTTCACATGAAATCATTGTGTGAGAACGATGGTTGGTGGGTTTTGTGTGTGAGAACAATGGTTGGTGGGTTTTGTGAAGTAGTAGGTAAGGGCACAGTTGAGTTGGAAGCGCCAGACGGAAAGAGGTACACACTAAAGAACGTCATGCATATTTGCTCTGTTGAAATAGAACCTTGTATCAGTAGGAACTCTTGAAGTACGAGGCTGCATGTACACAACTCAATGTGGAGTTTTTTCTGTTTTGAAGGTCATCGTAAGGTGATGTTGGGAAGGAGGAGTGTTTCGCACAACCTCTACATACTTGGGGGGATCGAGAATTCTTTGCCAAGTGTTTCTATGCCTTATGTCCATGAAGCATCATCTAGTATGTCGTCACTATAATCATCGAAGCGGGACCACGACTGGATCGAGGTAGGTGGAGTTCGTGGGAATGGTAGCGCCTTTATGTTAACGCCTATTAGGGTGTGCCCTTGAAGGGGGTATACTGATTGGAAAAGAAGGTAGTAATATATTCAACTAGCTGAGGAAGCCACTGAACCAAATTTATTTGAAGGTGACGAATGAAATAGTATAAATGAGTTTGACCACACAGTGTTGATAGCATGCATATGCAATCCACGGTGGAGACTGTAGGGTGTTTGTTTTGCATACTTGGGTTCAATGAGAGAAAGTAGATGATGAAGTGAGAAGATGTTCAAAGCGCTTTGTGAGAAGAAGTAGCAACTAGGGCTGCAATCGAGCCGAGCTGAGCCGAATACCTTCAGGCTCGAGCTTGGCTCGTTTACGAAACGAGCTCAATTTTGAGCTCGAGCTCGGTTCGAGCCGAGCTTTGACCATATTCGAGCCGAATAGCTCGCGAGCTTAGCCTAAAAAAAAAAAAATCAAACTCGAGCTCGGCTCGTTTACGAAATGAGCTCGGATTTGAGCTTGAGCTCGGTTCGAGCCAAGCTTTGACCGAGCTCGAGCCGAATAGCTCGCGAATAGTTCGATTCGTTTGCAGCCCTAGCAGCAACATCATCAACAACAACAGCCAACAAAATGTATTTGATGGTCGACTGTTCCTAGGGCTGCAAACGAATCGAGCTATTCGCGAGCTATTCGGCTCGAGCTCGGTCAAAGCTCGGATCGAACCAAGCTCGAGCTCAAATCCGAGCACGTTTCGTAAACGAGCCGAGCTCGAGTTTGATTTTTTTATTTTTAGGATAAGCTCGCGAGCTATTCGCCTCGAATATGGTCAGAGCTCGGCTCGAATCGAGCTTGAGCTCAAAATTGAGCACGTTTCGTAAACGAGCTGAGCTCGAGCCTGAAGGTATTCGGCTCGGCTCGGCTCGGCTCGATTGCAGCCCTAACTGTCCATAAGGCAGTCATTCGCCTAAACCCTCTGTTTGGGATTAAGTGCATTGTGGTCGACATTCCCCTAGGGCAGTCGACCGTCGACAGCGCTATATTCCAAAAAGGTCTGGTATGGACTGACTGTTTGGAGTATTTCTTATACTCCAAGTCAGATCATACGACTCCTATCGTGTAACTCTTTATTCGGGGTATATCAGACGACTATTGTATCAAGACTACAGTATAGGATTTCTTTAGATCTAGATATATTTGTATTAACCTCATTGAGAGGCGAGAGAGAGTATTTCATTGTAAAGAGCAATTGAGAAAGTTTTCTATTATAAACAACAGATTATCTTCCAGTAAGCTTGAGAGATAGATCGGTTCTTAATGTGAGTGTAATACTTAGTATCTTCTCCATTTTATTCATACTTCCATTATTTATCCCCAAATTAGGTGTAGTCAAACTGAGACAAATCATTGTGTGTTTTTTTTGCTTGTTTTGATCTCCTTGTATGATTGTTCATCAAGACCCACGAGGGTCATTATGAGTATATAGTTATGCCCTTTGTCTTAACCAGCACACTTTCTACCTTTCAATCGTTGATGAATGAGATTTGTAAGATGTATCTATGAAAATTTGTGCTTGTATTCTTTGACGACATCCTCATTTATAGTAAATCATGGGCATATCATCTTCATCACCTTCGTTCAATCATGCAGTTTCTGCAAAACAACTCCTTATCAGCAAAAAATGAGTAAATGTAGTTTTGGAGTGAACAAGGTTGCTTATCTAGGTCATATCGTTTCAGATAGAGGCGTTGAGGTTGATCCCAGCAAGGTGGAGGCAGTGCAAGCATGGTCCACTCCCAAAAATCTCAAGGTCTTGAGGGGTTTCCCTGGTCTTACAGTTTACTATTGCAAATTCATTGACAAATATGCCACAATTGCAGCCCATGTGGTTGCTTTAACCAAGAAGGGTGCCTTCCAGTGGTCGGAGGCAACTATTGCAGCTTTTGAGGAGCTAAAAGGGATCTCACTACGTCATCGGTGCTACATCTCCCCAACTACAGTGAGTCATTCGTGTTAGAGTGTGATGTTGCAGGTACGGGTATAGGAGGTATCTTGATGCAGCGAAGACATCCTATTGCTTATTTGAGTCTTGAGCTGAAGGGAAGAAATATGCACTTATTTGCCTTTAAAAAAAATGTTAGCTATACTCCTTGTTGTTAATAAGTGGTAACATTATTTGTTGGGGAGAGAATTTGTCATCAAGACCGATCACAAGCCCTTGAAGCATCTGTTAGAGCAGAGATTGGTCACCAAAGCTCAACACACTTGGTTATGGAAATTGCACGGTTACTAGAATAGGTTGGAGTACAAAAGATGGGTGGAAATTGTAGGGATAGATGGGTTGTCGAGTGTGTTTGAAGATTCTAAGTTACAAGTTGTAACTCTGGTACACCTTACATGGTTGGATAGCCTAAGGAAGGAAGTTGTGAATGATCCTTTCTATCGGGCAGTGAGCAACCAAATAGCTTTAGGAGAGCTTTCAAGCACCGAATACAACATTCAACATGAGTTGATCTATTACAAGGGAAGAGTCTTACTCAATCCTTCGTCCCCCACTATCAAAGAACTCATCTCTCCATCATGACTCACAACAAGGCGGCCATTCAGGATATGAGAAAACATGGTATAGACTCAAGCATATGGTTTATTGGCACAGAATAAAACAGATGACCAAGAGAATATATACGGGAATGTGACATTTGTCAGAGAAGCAAGTACCTCACACAAACACCTGTGGATTTACTACAATCCTTGCCCATTCCTGCTTGCGTTTGGAAAGATTTGAGCATGGATTTTATGGAAGGGCTATCGAGAAGCTCAAGGAAGACAACCATCATGGTTGTAGTTGATAGGCTATCCAAGTATAACTATTTTGTGGCCCTTAGTCATCCTTACACAACGAAGAAAGTGGCAGAGTCCTTTGTTGAGCACATTATAAAGTTGTATGGGGTACCAAGGTCCATTGTGAGTGATCGAGATGCCATATTTATAAGCCTATTCTGGAAGGAGATTTTCAAAAGTCAAGGAACTCAACTGTGCATGAGCACTTCATTCCACCCCCACTCAGATGGCCAAAGTGAAGTCACTAACAGAGCTTTAGAGACATACCTACGGTGCTTTTGTGCTTATAAACTAAGTAGTTGGGTGAGTATGCTGCCTTAGGCAGAGTATTGGCACAACACCAACGTGCATAGCGTCACCATAATGTCACCTTATCAAGTACTCTATGGCAAATACCCTCCGACTCTGTTAGCTTATGTTCCTCACAATACCAAATCCAAGGAAGTCAAAGATTGCTTGTTGGAGAGGATCTCACATTGCAAATCCTCAAAGATACCTTGATCAGTGCTCAAAGGAGAATGAAAGAACATCTGATAAACACAAGGGGGATAAATCTTTTGATGTGAGTGACTTAGTTTTCCTCAAACTTCAACCGTATAAGCAAACTTCAATTGGAAGAAAAAGGGGTACAACTTAAAGGGTGCATAAGCTGTCGCACCTGTACTATGGGCCTTTATGCGGTCACCGAGAAGATCGAGGCAATGGCTTGTAGACTCCCACTCCCTTCGACGACAAAGATTCATGATGTGTTCCATGTCTGACAGTTGAAGAAGCAAGTCAGGGACCCAGGCAAGTTGCAAACAACCCATTCCACTTATTATCATATGGACTCTTTAGAACATGCAAAAATATTGAGTAGAATAATGGTAGTCAAGCGAGGGGGTGGCTGTTTCAGAGGTCTTGATCTAGTGGCACGGAGGTGGGAAGAAAGATGCGATATGGGAGGAGTTTTGGAATATATATAATCGCTTCCCCCATTTCTAGAATGTCATGGAAGCGCCCCTTTAAGATGAGAGGATTGACACGGTCGCTAACTGTATCTGAAAGAAAATAAAAATCAGTCAAGATTGTTACGTTTCAATCCTTGGGTCTTATGTATCAGTCCCTGGAGGAATTAATTTATTGTAAGGACTTTTTTGCTAATATGCTGGTTTCTTTGTGAATAAATCCCTCCATCCGCCCCCTACATTGGTTGCACGTGCTTGCGTGGCGTAATCTAGTGATGGGACCTATCTACAGTGAAATTAATTATGTTCAGTGTAATGGTTAGTGTATTACGGGCGCTGCACGTAGAACGTGTCAGCGTCCGATTGGGTGTGCTGCTGAAAAGCATACTGTGCCTCCTCTGCTCATTTTATGCTTATGATAGTTTGAGAAATTAGTAAAGTTAATTCCCTGTTCTTCTTCTTCTTCCTTCTGTTCTCTTTGATTTCATGGCCATTACTCGCTCGGGGCGTGATCCACCACCCCCTCAACCGACGGTGCCGCTTCCGATCGTCTTCGGGCCTGTATCACGATCTCCGACGATTCTGCGTTGTTAATGACGCCGTATACGAGGAAAAAAAACTCGACGTGTGCGAACGCCGTATATGTGTTTGTGTTAATGTCTGGCCTTTTGAAACTTCAAATTTTTGTTAGCTCTACATGATTTATTCAGTCGTAGTGCTTCATTCACGTATATTCAGGTAATTTTTCGATCCAGTTTATTTAAACTTGAAATGTGAAAACTACTATTGATGCCCATTATGTGTTTGTGTTAATGTCTGACCCACTGCAACCTCAAATTTGGTAGGCTGTTAAAGATTTATTAAGTCGTGGATCTTTGTTTATATAGCTTATATTGTAAGTGTTTGTGGGTAATAAGACTGCCAATTAACTTGAATTGGTATCTTATCATCTCTTCTGCTAGATTCAGAGAAAGAGGATGCTCTTTGATGTTTCTCTGTTGTCTGTGAAGCACTATATGAAGAAGAAAGTGGATATATGTTTGGCCTAAAAGGAAGGAATGGAGACATCAGTGATCTGAAGTCCCTCGGCATTGTCGGGAAGATCCATTCAGGTATATAGTCACGTAAAATACACTCACTCGGAAACCCTCAATCTTTGGTTCAAGTTTATGAACTTGAAATTAATGTTAACATGCCAATGATGTGTTTGTCAATGCAGCCGTATATGAAGAAGAAGCTGGATACAATTTTCGTCCTGAACGAAAGGAATGGAATCATAAGCATTGTGGAGAAGATCCATTCATGTACACTAATGTAAATATACTCACTCGAGACCCTGATTTTTCAATCCAGTTTATTTAAACTTGAAATGTGAATGTGTTAATGTCTGACCTTTTGAAACTTCAAATTTTGAACGGTCTCTTCTCTGTTGTGGCCTAGATTTGGAGAAAGAGGATGATCGTCCATGATTGGAGTCGTCCCCGATCTAAAGTCCCTCGACATTGTGGTATAGTCAGCTAAAATACACTCACTTAAAACCCCATTCTTTCCATCCTGTTTATCTATGCTTGAAATGTAAGAGCTACTCTGATGACAATTATGTGCTTGTCAATGCAGCCCTATATGAAGAAGAAGTTGAATACATATTGAGTGCTGAACGAAGGGAACGGAGACGTCGACATTCTCGAGAAGGTCTATTCAGGTATTGTCAGATAAAATAAACTCCCTCAAAACCATAAATTCTCGATCCAGTATATTTAACTTAAAATGTGAAAAGGACTATGCATGATGCCCATTATGTCTTTGTGTTAATGTCTGACCTTTTGAAAATTAAAATTTTGTTAGCTCTCAATAATTTATTCAGCGTAGATCTTGGTTTCTATTCTTTATACTGCAAGTGATTGTGGTTGTGCGTTTCTAGGTATAAAGCTGCCCATTGACTTAAATTAGGTTTGGAGTATTCTCATCTCCTTTTCTTCTGCTGTGACTTAGATTCGGTGAAAGAGAATGCACGTCGATAATTCTCTGTTGACAATGAAGATATGAATAGAAAGCTCGATTCATGGTGGAATCATCAGTGATCTGAAGTCCCTCGGCATTGTCCAGAAGATCCTTTCAGCTATTGTCAGGTAAAAATACACTCACCCGAAACCATATTTTACGATCCAGTTTATCTTAACTTAAAATGTAAAAAGTACCATGACGCCAATTATGCGTTTGTCAATGCAGCCCTATCTGCAGAAGAAGCGCGATACATATTTTTTCCTGTATGAAAGGAATGGAGTCATCTGAAGTCCCTCGCCATTGTGGAGAAGATCCATTCACATATACTAAGGTAAATACACTCATTGAAGACCCTAACTTTTTGATCCAGTTTATTTAAACTTGAAATGTGAAAACTACTAATGTGCCCATTATGTGTTTGTGTTAATGTCTGACCTTCTGAAACCTCAAATTTTGCTTAGGCTGTTAATAATTTTTGAAGTCGTATATCTTTTTTTCTATAGTTTTTATTGTAAGTGTTAGTGGGTTTTTGATAAGACTGCCCATTAATTTGAATTTTGTATCTTATCATATCCTTTACTTTTGCTGGGACCTTAATTCAGAGAAAGAGGACGCACTTCGATGGTTCTCTGTTGTCAATGAAGCGCTGTGGTAAAGAAGCTGGATTTATGTTTTGGACTGAAAGGAAGTAGTGTAGATACCAGCGATCTGAAGACCTTCGGCATTGTCGAGGAGATCCATTCAGCTATATAGTCAGGTAAAGTACACTCACTCAAAATTTCAATTTATTGATCTTGTTTATCTAAATGAAATGTAAAAAGTAGTATGATGCCAATCTTGTGTTTTGTTATTGAATCCCTAACCAAAATGAAGAAGCTGGATTTTTATTTCATCCTGAAAGAAAGGTATGGGGGAGTCTTCAGCAATCTAAAGGCCCTCGGCATTGTCCTGAAGACCCATTCAGGTATTGTCAGGTAAAATTCACTCACTTGTAATCTCAATCTTTCCATCAAGTTGATTTAAACTTGAACTGTGAGTAATATGATGCTAATTTAGTGTTTGTCAATGCAGTCATATGGGAAGACAGAGGTTTTATATTTCGTCCTGAAAAGAAGAAATTGACTGACCATCAGCGATCTGAAGCAATGTAGAGAAGATATATTCCGGTACTGACCATCAGCGATCTAAAGCATTGTAGAGAAGATATATTCCAGTACTGTTAGGTAAAATAACTTACTCAAAAATCAAAACCTTAATTTTTTTGATCCAGTCTAGGCAAACGTGAAACATATGCAGCACTAGTGTTTGTGGTTATGTCTGAGCTTTTGAAACTTCAAACTTTGTAAGTTGTTAATGTTTTAATCAATCGTAGATAATTTATTGTACGTGATTGAGGATTTTTTATGAGACTGCCCATTAACTTGAATTAGGGGATCCTACATCCTAATTGCAATTATTCTCTATTATTGCCATCAACTTAAATTCTTTTACCCGCCTCACCAATATTTTTTGAAAAACCCTAAGCAAATTATTTTAGTGGGAAAATTTTGATTTGAAGTTGGTTGCTTGTCTTGAAAATTCAGGATTTTTGTTAGAAAAAAAATGTTCCAGGAATTTTAAATTGAATTTTTGTATCGTATTGTCTTGGTTGCTTCTGTATCTTCTCATATCTTCGTCTTCTTCCTCCTCGACCTAGATTGGAGAAAGAGGACTCTCTTAAATGGTTCTTTGTTGTTAATGAAGTGCTATGTGATGAAGAAGCTGATATTGGTGAACAGAAAGAATGAAGTCATAAGATTAGGGGGGATTTTAAAAGGTGAGAGTTGAGGGGTGTTTCAAAGAAAAGTGAGATAGTTGAGGGGTTTTTAAAAAAATTAGCCTGTGTATTTTCTTGTAACTTCACTCATCTTTTTGGAGTCCAGGAATAGAGTCTCGCTAGAGTGCAGAGGCTGAACTTCACATCTTGCTGCCACCATAGCAGAAGTTGACTGGGACCATGGTCGCTAGGATTTAGGAATTGTTTCCAAGGCAACCCCTGTATTATGTGATAATACTAGTACCATCAAAATTGTCCATGAACTGGTCAAGCACGAGCTCACTAAGAATATTGGAGTTCTCCCGAAGTCATTTCATCATTATGTGCCTTCCAAAGCTCAATGTGCATATTTCTTTCTTGAAATCTGAGACGAGGCAAAAATTCAATATTACTTTTCGAACTCACTCTTGTTGATCCACCCTGAGTTTGAGAGGGGATGTAAATATATTTACATTATAACAATAACAAATAACGCATGTATTATACTTGCTTATCCAACTTGCCTTCCATGTCCTAACTTTAGCATTTGGATATCCCAGATAACATTTACAGATGTCCTTTAGAAGATGGACTCATCATTGTAGCAATATCGAGATATAGTCTATATTTTAATTTCTCGACTTATTTCTTCATAATTATCTGAAAAATTGATTTCATTTCCCATGACAGAAGATTGATGGACCAAGATTGTGTAGATTTTTTAAAATATAATTGTGTAGATGTTAATTATAAATGGACGATTATTATTCCAGTTTTTGAAGATATCTGTAGCAAGTGGACTTAAGATACCTGTTAGTGTATTTAACTAGTTAACTACACACACTTTGGTAACTTGATTGAAAAAGTGGGTCACACATCTTTATCATTTTCACCTTTAGAAGCAGTATAATACATTTTTTTATAGAATAAAGATGACTTAGTCACCGCTTCATTAATGATGAATTAACGAAATAAAGTAGAAGTGTAGAACTAATTACAGAGATCTAGACTACTACTACATCTACACTCAAAACAAGGTACACATATAATTACAACTCCAACTCGCCCCCAACCACAACTCCTGTCCCTGCCTACAGTATTGCATAGCACCTTTCCGGAATTTATCCTGGATTATTGTACTACCATATATTAAAGTAGTGTACGATAAGAGTGTTTGTATACTCTACTCTAATTATCTTTTTATGATACACAAAGAATACTAGAAGCTATTGTCGTAACTAAACAAACAACCAATATATTTATTAAATACTTGACAGCCGCACTCAACTATGTTTTGATGTTATGCGGATTTACTTGGAATATGTGATGCTTTATGGATTTATCTCAAAGTGGTGTTGCAAACCATTGCAGCATGTTAACTGATTGTTCCATTATATTGTATAAGTGAGGATCTCCTTGTCTTGCTAATCTTGGTGATTAGGCTATGGCCTGCTTGATGATAATTTGCATTGAATTTTTCACATATGTGAGTACTCATGTTTATCATACACCAAGAACTCTGTAATGATCAGCTCCCTGAACGGAATGATCCCAACCTATGGTTATGAATTTACTTCATAAAATTATATGATGCTAAAGTGCTAAGCAATTCTATTATTTTGAAGCTATCAAGGTCTAGTTTGCTCAATACATAGCTCAAAGCAGTTATTTGGATTTTGAAATGGAGGCATGTTTTGACCCTTGTTGTTTGAAAGAAACTGCAATTGAGTAGTTTATCTCTTATAGATGGGGTGGGATTCAAGAGTCCTGATTACTTAGTTGCCAAATCCATGTTGCTCCTTTTCTTTAGATACAATTCTTGGGATGATAGGTGAGAGCATCCATCCACTCATTTTTGCTATTTTGCCAATTTGTAAAAATGAGAAATAACAAAAAACTCCATTTCGCTGCACTCGTTGGTTTGCCAAAATTTGGCAATTGAGGGAAAAAAAAATGGATGACGGAACATCTTTTTCTATTGGACCAATTAAAATAATTTTTAAAAAATGTTTGGCAAAATGGACTTTGAAGCAATTTGTTTTTAACATCGTTTGACTTGGACTTAAGACTTGTTATGAAAAGAATGGTAGGAATTGGACTTGGATTAAGTTTTTCAAAAATGAGAAATGTTCAAATGGAAAGACGAACATGTTGTTCTGTACGTTCCTTTTGGTTTTTTTCTTCTTCTCGTACGGTACAACATGTACCGTCCGACATTTTTTTTAAATAAAAAATTCTTCTTCTGGACAGTACATCATGTACCGTCCGATCGAATAAAAAAAGTCCAATCTTCAGAAAAAAATATAAAAAAATAGAGACAGAATGTGTTGTTCCGTCTGCGATATTTGACAATTGCCCTCAAATATGGCACGGCACTGTTCCTCGTTTGCTAAAATTTGGCAAAATAGCAAACGTGTGTAGTGCTCGTTTGCTATTTTAGCAAACAAGTGTGGATGCTCTGATGCCCTGAAACAAAGAACTTCATTTCTTAAAATCAAACAGCTAGGTGGTTGTGGCAGACACAGCGATGTGGGTGGGAAGTATGGCCTGGATTTCTTTAGTAAAGCTGCTGCTGCCCGCAGTAAATGATTTGCGTTTGTTGCAGGAGGTCACGATGGTATCTGAGTAGTATATGAGATGTCGAGCTGTTGGCCAGGTGGAGTTTGGCCCGAATCTACCGAAACCCAAGCAGAACCAGATTCTGCCCATACCTATATCTAGCTTTGCACCAGCATTTGCCCAATTTCTACACTTGCATATGCATCACCACACACAACACAGAGTAGTGAAAAATTGGTATCTAGTTAATATATTTGTACACACACACAACAGATTGTTATTAAATGTTCTCTTGTCTATTTGGAAAAGAAACCATTACTCTCTTTATATTATAAATTGAGAATTAGATATAGAGCTCTTTTCTGTTTTAGGGTAAAAGTGTAACCTCTTAAACCTGTTCAACCAAAACTGAAAGCTAGTCCTTAAAATTTGCCCGAACCAACCTGTGAACTCCCATAAGTAGTCGTTTCAATAAATATTATAAATGAAATTCTCTGTTATTTATAATATATTTGTACTGCGGCTACTGCCTAATATAGATACGAGAAAACCCTAAGTTTGCTTGTTCTTGGGGGTGCAAGGGTATCTAGTTAATCCAGTCCGATCAATTTGAACTGGAATATTCCGTTGTAAGGACCTAAGTATACTTCAATTTCATCCAATCAGGACTTGGAGTTCTCATTTGATATATAAGCTGTAAAATTAGACTTATATGTTGGTGAATTCTACATAGCCTTTGCTATTCGGAATCGTCATTCTGCCAAGAATATAAGGTACACTGCTTGCAGTGTGGGTAGTAGCATTTATTCATTAGATGTTAATAGTTAGATTCCATTGTTTATAACTTTTCAGCTGAAATGTGCTGGGGTATAATTGTTAAGTTTAGTAGATGCTCTTCAGTTTAATATTTAACACATGGTACAAGACTCTTCTTAGCACGTATGAGCATCTCCAGTCTTTTGGCATTTTGCTATTTTTTTTGCATAATTTGGCAAAAAAAACTCCTACACGAGTTTGCCATTTTGCTATTTTTTTGCAAAATCAGGAAATGTGTTTGGCAGCGCAAATGACAGTTGCTAAATTATAGAGGATGGGTACTGATCTTTTGTATGATATTTTTTATTTGATTGTCAAAATTTTTTATTCTAAATTTGCACGGACGGAAGTCCGTTCAAATTTTGATTCTATTAAGATTTAATTATTTATTTAATAAACTTTTTGAAAAGCCAAATTATGGCAATTTTCTTTTCGAAAAGCCAAATTATGGCAATTGTCAACTACACTACGGCTCCATCTCCAAATTGCCATTTGCCAAATTTGACAGATGACGAGTTGACGACTACAAATGCTGTAAAATTAGCAATACGGATCTAGTTGTAACAGTGGTACCATAGCTCTGCTGATGTCCGAATTAATATGCATTTATTCTTGCTGGTGAGATGACAATTGGGAGAAGAACTGTACTCTTAAAATCTGGAGAAGTGAGAAAAGTCGTCTTGGATTTTAAAAGAAGGAAGTTGGGGACATAATAACATAAAATGTAATAAGAAAAATGAATTTCACTGAACTGAAGGAGTTTCGGATACTTGAACAAGTAAAAGAAGATGCTTGCTATCTGGTAGTTTACCGATTCGAACCCCACCCTGCTCTACTCTTTGAGACAGGGTAAGACCCAATCCAGAGAAGTCATAGATGAGACTTCGACTGGCATTCAATCCTGCTACCTTGGTGGGCTCACACTCTAACCTTGTCCCAATCCATCCCTCCAAAGATTTAAAAGAGAACAGCTCAGTAAGAAAGGGACAAGAACAGCTGCACAATTTTGTCCTAGAACTGTAATCAGTCCAAAAAAAATTATAGATTGTACCCTTTTTATTCATGTTAGATTAATAATTCTTCTTCTTATTTTGGTTGAATAAGCATCTTTTGTTATTGTCATTTAGTGAAGAGACATGCTGTATTTGATGTCGATGTTTCTCCTGAGTTAAGTTTGCCTCCAATTTTTTAGTGCTTACTTACACTGTTAATTTCCTATCCAGAAACAAGTGGTTTTCACTGCTATTTCCATATTTGTCATATCCAATTTTCAGATCCAAATGAGTATCATCAGTACTGTTTCTCCTGACTAATCTTGAAGCACTCCCATTGGTTATGAAAAGAGAATTTAATTTTAGTTGGAGAAATTTTGATCACTCAGAACCACAAATTGGGTTGAATTCTGCTGCATTTGCAAGTCTGTAGTTGAGGCTTCACATTAAGATCTTCTCAGTTAGTTGTGACAAGCATTACTCCATGGGACCAAGGGCAAGTGAACCTGGCAAACTGATAAATGATCAGAATCCGACCTAGCAGGTTCGTCAAAATCCCATATATGTACTCCATCCATTCCAAAATATAAGTTATTCTAGGTTTTTTTTTTTTTTTTTTTTTTGTGTGTGTGTGTTGTTGTTGTTAAATTCCACAATATAAGTTGCTTTAAGTTTTCGAGGTAAATGTCTTGTTATTCTTAAAGGTCTATTACTGTTCTAAGATATTTTCAATTTTGCCCTTGTCTTTCATATTCTTATAGGCTCATTAATTATAGAAGAGGGCAAGTATGATGTTTTACAATAGCTAGTTCTCTTACACATCATTTAAGAGCTTCAATTTCCAAGAAAGTCTAGTATTCTTACACAATCCTAGGTTGCTCGTAAATACTCGTTCAAAAACTTATAACGGCTTATATTTTGAAACGGGGTTTTGATTGGATTTCCATCTGGGTCATGCCAATTCGTCATGGATCTTGTAAGATCTGACCCTAATGCGATCCATTGTGAGCCCTAGTAAAGTGCTGTTATATAAAACCTGAGGCATCATTCATGCATTCATTTCTTACAACATGGTATTGTGAATACATGTGCAAATGCACTGCCAGGATTTTTTTTCCACATGGGTATGTAAATGAATCAAATCATAGCATGTCAGTCATGAAATTTCTCATTGTATATTGCAAAGGCACTTGGTTTGATTCGTTCTTTTTTTATTTTATTTTAAAATTTAAATTAAAAAGTTGACAGATTCTGGCATCACAGTTATACGCCAATTGTGAAAAATATATCTCAGCCTTTGAGCATTGTATCTCGTCAGTTTAGTGGCTCAGAACCCTCTAACTACCATCATTGAATACTTAATTTGTTGGTAGTATTGTTTGATAGACAATGTCGATAGGGCTGGTAAGATGTGAATAGAACATTTATATAATTTGCTTGACATTAATTTAACTTTATCTCCTATGTTGTTTTTGTTGTTCATATTAGTTGCCTTGAATTCTATGTATAGGTGCTTAGTGCTATGCGGCTGCTTGGTTGTTTCTCAGGTATGTGAATTTCCAACATTTGACGGGAGGTGATGTGAGCGGATTTTATGGCAAAATACTGCTCAGGAGCGATAGAGCGAGCTAGTGCTGTTCTTGAATAATTAACTGGTGGATCAGGTGATGCTAGTGTTAAGGATCCTAACAATAATCAATTGAAGGAATGCTAACCATCTCTCGTTATCTCTGCACGATTGCTAAATCTGTTGCAACAGCATTCCCTTGTAAGCTCTGAACCTAGATGCTATAAATATCTATGTAATCAATAAGAAAGTGTGTGGAATAAGAATCATCTTATTCCACACACTTTCTTATTGATTACATAGATATTTATAGCATTTAGGTTTAGGGCTTACAAGAGAATGTTGTTGCAACAGATTTAGCAGATTTAGCTATCCTGCAGAGATAAAGAGGGGTTGTTAGCATTCCTTCAACTGATTATTGTTAGGATCCTTAATAGCTAGTTCCTGAGAGTGCGAGATGATTTGGGTATGGGTGAAAGGCTCAATCTTCAGCTTTGTTAACTAAATATGCATATATATGCACACAGAGTACGTACAGATATAGGTAATTCGTTTAGTTAGTAATTTGTGTACATCATAAATAAGTTATGGGTTCATTAGCATTATTATGTATAAACCCATTTATGAAATAAGAAACGTACTTTGGTTAGATCACATTGGGGCGCATTTATTTATATCGGCATTTAGCTTGACGGAATGTCAAAACGGGTACAAGTTCAAGTCATCACAAGAAACAACAGTTAAAAATCTGCTTGAATATTTTATTTTCAGGTTTGTTGATAAATGCCAGCATACAGTTTGAATTGTGAATTTTTTTTTTTGAGGAAAAGGTGGAATCTGGCCACCCTGTTTCATTAATCAGAGATTAATAAACAAAACTCAGGGTACTGAGCATACAACAAAATCTTAGAAAGAAAAAACAGAAAAACATACACCACCCCAAACATGGGAGTGGGACAAAATACAGACAGAGCATATAGTAGCCAAAAGTAATACATCATTCTCTCCAACAAGCCATGGGGTGGTGGGTATCAATGTTCCGCATAGCTCGTGTCTCAGTCAATCGTCGGGCCAATCTCGATCTCCTCGTCGTCGAACTCCTGTACCTGGAAGACTGTGGCGATCCTGCTCCTAGAAATTGTGAATATTACTACTACTTTTTACTGGGTACAATAAAAAATGTGAAACTCTTATAAATCTACTTCCATTGATCTCTTGTGTCGGTTGGACATGTCATAAAGTTACCCAGAAGTAGTCGTATGCTTGGCTTGATGCTTGTTCATATGTCTCTATTATAAAATTCTGTTTGTTATTAGGTTCACTTTCAGTGTTGACTCATCTTATCATCTTAAGCTTTCATACAAGGCATCATGATTGAGAACACTGAAAGCTATACTTTAATTTTGTGGTGGTCCACACAGCTCACATACTTTAGTCAGTAGATAAAGTTGCAGTCTTCTAGCTTCTTTCATGTTAATGACTATTTCAAGCAGATTTCATGCTAACGGCTAATTTTTTTTTCTTTTCTATCTCTTTATTATCGAAGGGAAAAACTTTGTCTGGTAGTGCCTTCTAAAAGAAAGATATTCCAAATTTACTGAATGCTACTATATCAATTTTTTTGAATCTTATCCAAGATATTTAATTGGTTGCCTGTCATGCAAATTGCATCACAACTGTAAGTAGTTTTTTTTAATAAAAGCATGCTGACAGTTTTCTTTACATAGGACTGCTCTTCTACAGCACAGGCAATTCTAGTTGCAGGTGGAAAGATGATTAGAGGAACGAACAACCCAGAGTGTTCTTATAGGATACTAGTAATTTTTTTTATAAATATATATATATATTTTAAAAAAAATTCAACGTTGTTTGACATTGAACCTAAGACCTTCTTTATTTAGTTATGCATGTAGATTGCACGTGTTTATTTGGTTACAAATATAGTTTGTTTGGTGACAAACTTTTCCATTAAAATAGTAGAAATATATATGTAGAACTGTTACAAGTACCTGTAAAACCGAGATCAATGGTGACGCGGTGACCTTTTACTATATTGCAAACAAAAAAAACAAAACAAAAAAAAAAAAAAACCGAGACCAAGGTTAAGTGTATTTTTGAGACTTCACTATTTGGTATTGACTTTCACTGGACGAGACTAAGGTAGTGTTCTTTTTCTCCTCTTATAAGAGATTTACCTCTTGTAAGAGGTGGTCCCCCTCTTATAAGAGTTTTTTTAGTGTTCATTTTTTACCTCTTATAAGACATTTTTCTCAAAATATCTTATAAGCCTAAAAGACTTATAGTAGCCTCTTTCAAATTCTTATAAGACTTCTATCACTTAAAAAGTCTATATTACCGCAAAGTCTATATTATAATTGTTACTAATTAAACTAGTTTATATATTAGTCTATAGTAGCCCGGAATATGCTATCCTAGAAAAAGTGTAATCATATACGTAGTTGACTGTAATATGCTATCCTAGAAAAAGTGTGGGAATTCATTCTTCACAATCTCGAACAATTATATTAGGGATGTTGTCGAAACACTGATTTATTTAAAGATATATATATTTACGTCCAGTAAGTACATTACTTGAGTTGTGGCTAGTTGATTTGTCCTGTTATGATGCCACCATGTCCAAATCCTGCAGCCGGTCAGTTTTTTTTTTTTTTTTAAAATTTAAAATTTTTTAATTTTTTTTAAAATTTTTTTTACAGCTAAGGGAGAATTTATATTAGCCCATTGACCTTAAATTTTTTTAATCCAACTTCTTGGAAACAAATTATTATTATTTATATTTATACACACTACTTTTCATACTAATTAAAAGTTTATAGTAGCCCGGAATTATAATTGATGATTTACACTGATTTGTGAATTTAACTTGTCATTAAACTAGTTTATATATTAGTGATTTGAACTTATCTCTTCTTGTCCTTCATGTCACTATTTTTATACTTTGGGGTAATATAAGCTCTTGTAAGAGGTGAAAAAAGAACAGAAATCTCTTATAAGAGGTTCTTATAAGAGGTTATTTTTATATAAAAAGAACACCTCAAAAAGAGGCTCTTATAAGAGGTACCTCTTATAAGAGGGAAAAAAAAAGAACAGTACCTAAGTTCAGGTGTGATTGAGATTCAACTGTTTGGTGATCGACTCTAAGTGGTTGATTCCAACTTTAGAAAGTGTAGTATAAATTCATGGGTTTTTCCCACATGGGTCACTAACAAATATGAAAATTTCATATATCTCATTTAAAAATTGATATTTTCATACCAATATAAAAAATTTACTTTTTTTTTTGTTATTGTTACTCTATTTAGGTTAAGTCTTATCTCATTTAAAAATCAATTAGGAGGGGATTATTCATATTTGGAGTTGGGTTTCGATTTCGATTTGGGTTCGCTTTGAGAGGGGCAGGTTTTTTCAGAGTCGATTTTGGGAGGGATACGATGAGAAGGAGAGAGAAGAGAAGGGGTATTGCTTAATGAGGTAGAGAAATGACAAAAATAGCCTTGGACGGAAGTGAGAAGAGCAGAGTTGATCTGAGCCATTAGATAATAATCATGTTCAAGGCTCAGATCGAACGGAAAGCAGCGAGTGCGCACGAAGAGTGCGTAAGGAAGAGTGCGCAACTGAAGCGCTCCCATATATATATATATATATATATATATATATATATATATATATATATATATATATATATATATAGGCAAATGCTCAGTTCAAAACTGGTGCGTTTTCAGGTTGGAAAATGCAGATCTGAGCCATTGGATCACTCAAGATCTTGATCAACGGCTCAGATCGAAACCCATTACTGCTCCCACTAAGGCGCTTAAAAGCAGAGGGGTAATTTTGTAACTTCACGCCAAAAAACGCTTCAGACTTAGCATTTTTTTGGCATGAAGGTTTTTTTTGGAAAAACTTATACTTAGGCCGTTGTTGGGAACAACGGCCCAACAACGGCCTAGGTTGTTTGAAGTTTTTTTTGAAGAAAAATTATACTTAGACCGTTATTGGGAACAACAGCCTAGGTTTTTTTTAAAAAAAAATTAAAAAAATCAACCTAGGCCGTTGTTCCCAACAACGGTCTAAGTATGTACATACTCAGATCTGAGCCATCTCCCTCATTCTTCGACAACTCTCTCTCTCTCTATATATCTGGAGCTCCCGAAATCTAAACCCTAGCTCTTCTCCAACCTCCTATCTCTCTCTCGATCTGAAACTCTTCGCAATTTCCTCCTCTTCTCGATCTATCTTTATCTATCTCTCCCTCTCCCGAATACCCCAAACCCTAATCCAATCCGAAATCTCCCCAACTCACCCGAACCCTAGCACAAATTCTACGATACCATAGACTCTACAACTTGTTCGTCTACAGCAGCGGTTCCTCACATCTTCGACAACTCTTTCTCTTTCTCTTGGGACTAGGTAGTCACTTTTTCACAATTTAGTATAATGAACTATGTTAATTTATTGAATATTTTTTCAATTTTTGAGTTTGATTTTTTGTACTATGCGTAGTAGTTTTCAATTTAGAGTGTGTAAACTTCAAACAACCTTGGCCGTTGTTCTCAACAATGGTCTAAGTATAAGTTTTTCAAAAAAAAACTTCAGCCCAAAATAACGCTAAGTCTGAAGCATTTTTTTGGCGTGAAGTTACAAAATTACCCCTCCGCTTTTGAGCGCCTTAGTGGGAGCGGTAATGAGTTTTGATCTGAGCCGTTGATCAAAATCTTGAGCGATCCAACGGCTCAGATCTGCATTTTCCAACCCGTTGAAAACGCACCCGTTTTCAACTGAGCATTTCTATTTGCACAGACCCGTGCAAACGGCATTGCTGGCCGTTGGATCAGATCGATCAAGATCCAACGACCATGATCGAACCCGCACATCACCCAATCTCACTTAAGCTGTGAGGGGCAATTTGAAAATTTCGTCCCAAATAACTCTTCGCCCCATTCACTCTTTCACTCACTCCCACTTTTGAACCTAGACTGTTGTTTGGAAACAAGGCCTAGGTTATAAAAAGTACAAAAACAACGGCCTAGGCCGTTGTTCCCTACAACGGCCTAGGCTACCGCTGTTTCAGAACAACAGCCTAGGTTCATTCAACGAGTTGTCTGAAACAACGACCTTTTATAACCTAGGCCATTGTTCCCAACAACGGCCTAGGCTATAAAATGTCACTGTTTCAAACAACGGTCTAGGTTCATTCAACGGGCGGGGCTCGATCACGACCTTTGGATCAAGATGAACTTGATCCAATGACCAGCAATGCCGTTTGCACGGGTCTGTGCAAACAGACCCGTTTGCAACTGAGCATTGTTATATATATATATATATATATATATATATATATATATATATATATATATAATTTCGACGTTGTTTGACACCGAACTTAAGACCTCCTTTATATTAGTTATGCATGTGCATTGCATGTGTTTGTTGGGTTACAATGCACGTGTTTGTTTAGTTACAAATAAAGTATGTTTGGTGACAAATTCTCCCATTAAAATAGTAGAGATATAGTAATTTACACGTGCGATGCACGTCTTTATAAATATATATATTTATAAAAACTTTCGACGTTGTCGGGCTTCGAATCTAAGACCTCCTTTATATTATTTATGCATGTGCATTGCACGTATTTGTTTGGTTACAATGCACATGTTTGTTTAATTAAAATGAAGTTTGTTTGGTGACAAACTCTCCCATTAAAATATTAGTGATTAGTGATAAGTCACTTTGGGTTTACGAGAAAAATGTCTTGTTATTCTTTAAGGTCCATCAAATGCTTTTTTTTTTATAAGATTTACAATTTTACCCTTATCTTTTTTATAAAAGGAGTAATACTAAATTTTAGAGGACAAATTGGACATTTTATAATTGATAGCTTATTTATGAGCTTCAAAAACTAAGAATGTTTGTACTTTTTATCAATTTTTTTTAAATAAAATTTTAATAAACATGTAGAAATATAGAATAACTTATATTTTGAAATAGCGAGAGTAAATGATAGCGTAGACACCAGTGTTATTCCTCACCTAATATCACCTGGTACTTAGAGCATCCACAGTTGTTTGAGGTAAAAAATGGCAAAATGCATATTTTACCGATCCATTTTGACGAAACGCTGCAGTCGTGAAAAAGAAAAAAAAATGCATAAATCCGTTATAAAAAAAAAAACAGATGAAACATGTTTCGTCTGTGATCAAAAAATAATTTATATAGGCAGAAACTTAGAAAATATTAATAAAATATACGGGACGAAACATCATGTTTTAAATATATGGGACCCAAAGCGGAATTTTTTTTGCAAGGTTTTAAGGAGTTTTTTTTTGCAAAAAAAAACAATTGCAAATACATTAACAAATTTGCAAAAATATTTACAAAATTGCAAAAACAATTTATAAATTTGGAAGAAAAAAAATCTAAATAATTGCACCCAAGAACCAATGATTGTAATTTGCAAAAAAAATAATTAAAGGAAATGGACCCAATGGCCTGGACGTCCAGCCATTATAGGCATATTTCTGGGTTTTTTTTCTTTTGTTTTTTTTAAAGACTTCGGATTGTTTCGTTCGATTATTTAAAAATATAATTACACAATCGAGACGACACATGATATTTCTTTTGGCAAAATATGCATTTTGCTATTTCGAATGCTATTTTTACCTTTCTACTGTAGTCAAATGGCTAAAAAATGGCAAAATACCCAACGACTGTGTCGGTTACAGTACCCCTACAATGCAAAAATTGGTAAACAAGCAAACGACTGTGGGTGCTCTTAGAGCATCCACAATGGTGTTTCTCATTTTTGAAAAATGACATCTACAGTAATAGGAAATAGGGATTATGTCTGCAGTGATTGTTTGCTAAAATATTCTCATTTTTATAGTCAGACGATATAACATGTATCGTCCGATGGCGCATTTAAAAATTAAAAGGGGAAGGACGATGCATGTTGTATCGTCCGACCTCTTTTTTTTTTTGAAAAAAATATATTTGGGGACGGAACAAGTTGTCTCGTCCGATGATCTTAAAAAAATAAAATAATTAGGACGAAACATATTGGTCCGTCTCCTATAATTTGAGAATTGCAATTTCGTTTTTTAAAAATGAGAAGTTACTGTAGCGAATTTGTCATTTTATGATAAAAAACAAAAGACTGCAGCACTTTCTTTCTTATAAAATGAGAAATTGACAAATATAATAAACGATTGTGGAGGCTCTTAGTCACTATAAAAAATATGGTGACTAAAATGTAGAGAAATGCACTCAAAAAGAGAAAAAAATAGAGCTCGCCAGCAAGAAAATAAATGTGCTTTTACATGAAATGTCAACCATTAAAAATCTACTTGAAAAGTCAACAAATGTGGGCAGTAATTCCTTCCAAATTCCAACCTAATTACTTTACCCAAAATCAATTAAAATTCCAAATAAAAGATTCTCTCTCTCTCTCTCTCTGTGACAAGATCCCCATTCTCTCTCCTCAATTCTCTCCAATAAAATACAGAAAGGCTTCTTTTCACAAAGGTCCCCAATAATTATTAAAAATTTATATTATTACTTCATCAACTCTGAAATGGTTAATAGTCTCAATTTGAGCATTATAAAAATTTTGATTCATAAATATACTTTGTAAAAATAAAACTTTTTAATATAAAAAGGTTTTAATCTCGCAAAATATTCACTGTACTATTGTGAACTTAATCTTTTCTAGAATATTACACTCAATATTTGTTTTTCAAAATTGGTCCAGTGAATCAGAAAATAATTTTGAACACTTTTAAAATTAATATAAAATTAATGGTTCATAGGACTATTATGGAATTCTAATATTTATTAGGGACCTGTATGAAAAAAGCTCTAACGAAAAAATTAATTTAAAAGTCCCTCAATCCCTCACATTATAATTCTTTCTTTGCTCTCTTCGCTTCCGACAACCAACTCTCAGACAATTCCTTCCTTTCCACCCAAACTTAAAAATTACAAAAAACCCCCAATTTTTTTTTGTTGTTGCAAAATTATGGTTGTCCTCCCCCTCTTCTTCCTCCTTCCACTACTGTCATTCTCGACGGCAGATGACGTCACCTGTTCGGGCATCGTGCCGTTCAATCTCCGACCCGAATCCATATCCATCACCAACTTCGGCGGCATCGGCGACGGCGCCACTCTAAACACCAAGGCATTCAGAGAAGCCATCTTCCGCATCGAGCACCTCCACCACGTCGGCGGCACCACCCTCTACATCCCCCCCGGCGTCTTCCTCACCGGCCCTTTCAATCTCACCTCTCACATGACCCTCTTCCTCGCTCGCGGCGCAGTTATCAAAGCAGTCCAGGTACCCAAAAAAAACTCTTTTTTTTTTTTTTGGAATTTTTTGATATTTATCGAGATGGGTTTTGTGTTATTAGAGCAGTGGTAGTAAAAAGATTTGAGATTTTTGAGGGTTTTTTTGTTGGTAAAAAAAAAATTTGATTTTTGGTGAGTTTTTAGGATACCGAGAGTTGGCCGTTGATAGAGGCATTGCCGTCGTACGGAAGAGGGAGGGAGTTGCCGGGGGGAAGGTATATGAGCTTCATACATGGATATGGGATTGAAGATGTGATTATTACAGGTAATTATTTTTTAATTGTTTGGTTGGTTGGTTGTTGTTTGTGGTTTGGGGTTTTGTAGGGGGTGAAAAGATGAAATCTAGGACTATGTCAGGGGTTGAAATTATTATTTTTTGATTGATGTAGGGAATTCATTTGCTTATTATTTTTTTCAACGATTTGTATTATACTATTAGTGGTTGATTCTGAAGCTCTGGTTTAGTTTGGAATGGTGTACAGTTTTGGGTATGGGGTTGGAATTTGATCACCACCTAACACTTACTTTACATAGGTAAACCACATTGTTGGGGTGAGCTAGATCTGAAGTAGATCCAAGCTGGGGAAGAGTTTTCACCCGAAATAGTTCATTTTATTTGCCTACGTGAATGTGGCATTATGTGAGATGATACGAATGCCCTTAGAGTTAATGCTTGGTAGACAGGTTAGTGAAGTGCATAGCCAACTGCGTTTTGATGGGATCGAGCTTAGATGATGATGATGATGATTGCAAATGGAGTATCACTTGGAAAGATCTAAACTTGAAGAGAGCTATAGTTGCATCTGCAATCGAAGTGTGTGATAGTGTCTTGGTCAATTATGTGAAGTTCGAAACCCTTTACCAGCTTCAGTTCAGGTGCAATGTGTGCTTTTAAGTGAAGGGATACAACTTAAGGCTACAGTCTTTGAAGAATTGATTTGTCAATTGCTTGCTTGAATGATCGTCCTCTTCACCAACTTCAACTTGTCCACTGTTAAGTAATTCGATAAGCAATATTGCCATTGTGTAGGGCATTGAAGATGTATTGTGCACAATGTGCTTTGTGGTTTTGACTAAAGATTGGTATGTGACTGCAAGGTAATTGATGCCGATGATTCATTTGAAGATAGAATGGTTTCCGATTGAGAGAACTCTGATTTTGGACTATCAAAGAAGTTGAGACATATGAAAATGTGATTATAGAGAGTGGTTTAGATAGAGCAACGTTTCACATGGTCGAACTTTCCCTTTTTACAAACTCATTTTTTAATCACTTGGTAATTGATTATTTTTGTCCTTGCATGTCCGGACTTTTGTTTGCTTAAGATGAAGGTTTATTTTATGCATGGAAAGGAAAAAAAGAAAGTGCATCTCTATATGCATAGATATAGTTCCAGGTTACTCATCTTTTGTTTGAATGCATTGCTTGTGTACATTATGGAACCCTCAAGATGTATGCACATTTTGTTTTTAAGATGCTTATAGGTTGTTTTGCAATGATTTCCATTGCCTGTTGGGTCCTTTTGTATGTTTGCTTTGTCTTTGTATTTCTAGCCCTTACCGCTGGTAAAAGGGCTCTCTGTTGTACTTGTATTTTATAATATATATTGGGCTGGAGTCTGATGACTCTATCCGCATTATCAAAAAAATGATGCTTAAAGGTTTGATCCATCTTTGTGATGCATGTGTTATTTGTAGGAGAGAATGGAACTATTGATGGACAAGGTGAAGTGTGGTGGAATATGTGGAGGCAAAGAACTCTCCCTTTCACAAGACCAAATCTCGTGGAGTTCATGCATTCAAATGATATTATCATTTCTAATGTCGTTTTTAGCAATTCGCCATTTTGGAACATTCACCCTGTTTATTGCAGGTATGTACAAGAAATTCGAGTTGACTTACAACTTTTCAGATAAAATGCCTCCATTAAAATGTACTTTAAAAAAAAAGATGGTATGTTTTTGTTTAATAGTTTTCATAAAGATCAACTGTGTTTAATATATAGAGTGATTTGGTAAGTGGTGTTAAAACATACTACAACTTTGGCTTACTTTTACTTGCAGGTGTTTTGCCCCAAAAACTAGTCAAAATTATGTAATATAACAGACAGAGTTCGTATAAAATAATTAGGATGTTGATGGTTTGAACAGTATAAGACTAATGGATAATCACAGTCAAATAAGGAACTTCTCTTTCTTTCTATTGTTTTTTTTGTTGTTGTTGTTGTTTTATGAGAAAAGAAGTAAAATCTTTTCTATTCTTTTATGTTAACTACAAAGAAATCTCAAGTATCAATCTGATTCTTGCCTAACCAAGTTCACCTTGTTCATGTTGTTAAGAGAGCTTTATTCTTGAAATGCATATCTTGAACCCGAATATGATGTTTGCTTCATCTTTGCAGTTACATGGTAGTCACAAATGTAACTATACTTGCTCCATATGACTCCCCAAACACTGATGGAGTAGATCCAGGTAAATTTATGGCTTTCAATCATTTAAGATCCCCATGATGAGCTTGTGAGAGAGCTATGTGACTGCGAAAACTGTAAATTTTTGTTTCCATCATCTATAATTTGAGCAGACTTCTACGCTAAAAAGGTTAGCGATGGAGAGTGAAAGGAAAATCAAGAAGAAAGGGGAGTTAACAGGTTATTGAAAAAGAGAAAGAGTGACACTGACACCTAAAATCTGAATCATATTAAGATCATGGTCAAGTATGTTCTTATCAACCATTACTTTATGCAGATTCTAGCGACAATGTCTGCATTGAAGACTCCTACATTTCAACAGGAGATGATCTCGTGGCCATTAAGAGCGGATGGGATGAGTATGGCATCAACTATGGTCGCCCTAGCTGGGGTATAACCGTCCGAAGAGTCACCGGCTCCTCCCCCTTTGCCGGTTTTGCAATTGGAAGCGAAATGTCTGGTGGGGTGGCAAATGTACTGGTCGAACACATGAATATTTTCAACACCGGTTATGGCATCCATATAAAGACCAATTCGGGCAGGGGAGGGTACATACGAAATGTAACCATCACTGACATAAATATGAATAAGGTTCGCAAGGGTTTGAGGATTGCAGGCAATGTAGGTGACCATCCTGACGACAAATATGATCCAAATGATTTGCCAATGGTCAGTGGATTGACGATAACCAACATTTGGGGTGTCAATGTTGAACAGCCTGGGTCTATTCTGGGTATCAAGAACTCACCATTTACAGATATTTGCCTGTATAATGTAAATCTCGCAAGTGATGGCGCCAAACAAGTTCCGTGGCAGTGTCAAGATGTGACTGGTTCTGCTGCTGTTGTGCAGCCCTGGCCATGCTTAGAGTTGACCAGCAGCACCACTGGGTCGAGGGTATGTGCTATTCCAGTCTGATGTTAGTATTAGTTGAATGTTGTTGTTGTTGTTGTTATTGAAGAATCGAATTCATTTGGAAATAAATTTCTGATAGCCAATATGTTCATCTTTCATTCACCAATAGTTGTTACAAGAACACTCACCATCCTTAAAATGATGAAACCGAACACCTTCTCTGAGATAAATCTCGCGATCTGTTATCTTTGATACATACTTCGCCATTGTATGGCAGTCGTTGCAAACCCTAGTGTTCTTAATCACTCTGATCACCGTATTCTTGCCAGTACAAATCAGCCCATAGGTTATTGCTAGCTTTTCGGTATGACTCATCAGCAACCTTTCCTTCTCTTCCTCGCTAACATTCTGAACAATGCAACTAGTATCAGCCACATAACCCATCCTCTTCATCTCAGAAACTAACTGATACAACTCAAAGTATATCTCCCCTATATCTGGATGTTGTATTCCTTCCACATTGAAAACATGCACATTTTGCCCAATCTGAATCCAACTCCATCCAGCTTTGCTCTTCAATCCTGCTGCATTCATTGCGATTCTCATATTCTCTACATCTTCCCATCGATTTTCATATGCATATAAACTCATCATCAAAAGATAGTTTGCGGAATTATCTGGCTCTAACTTGAACAAATACTTAGCTGCGATTTCAGATATCTCAAGGTTCCTGTGAGTTCTACAAGCTCCAAGAACAGCACCCCACAAGCTTGCATCAGGCTCTAATGGCATCTCTCTTATGAAGTCCATTGCTTCATCGAGATACCCTCCTCTAGCTAGAAGATCCACCATTGAAGTATAGTGTTCTAATCTCGGAGCAACTCCATACTTGCTCTGCATCTCATCAAAGTACTTCCATCCTTCAGTAATCAGACCTGCATGCCTGCAGCTGGAGAGAAGTGCAGTGAAGGTGATTCCATCAGGTTTAACTCCTGAACCACACATTTCATCGAAAAGCATGCTTGCTTCGTTCCCTTGGCCATAAACTGAAATACCCATGAGCATGGCATTCCATGATGCAAGATTCTTGTTCCGTATATTCCTAAAGACGTTACGAGCTTTCTCCAAGCTGCCCGACTTGGAGTACATGTCGATTAGTGAAGTGGCGACATATATATCTTTATCAAACCCCTTCCTTACAGAAAAGCAATGTAGCTCGGTTCCTGTGTGTAGTAAAGCAAGGTTTGCACAAGCTCGAAGAAGAGTAGCCAGAGTGGCCGAATTAGGTTCAATTCCTTCATTCACCATCTCTGTCAACAAGTACAAAGATTCTTTGTATTGCTCATTTTGACAGCATCCAGATATTAAAGCTGTCCATGAAACAACATTCGGTTTAAGCCCGATTACCTTCAGTTTGCGAATCACAAGTAAAGCTTGATTGCTCTGTCCTTTCATCGAGTACCCTGAAATCAAACCATTCCATGTGGTTAAATTCGGGCTTATGCCTTCTTCCCTGTCCATTCTCTTCAAAAGCTCGAGGGCTTCATCTAGAAACCCACCATAAGCGTAGCCCGAAATCAGTGTATTCCATGTAACTACATTTCTATATATCATTGAATCAAAGAACCGTCGAGCATAAATTAGACCAGAGCATTTCAAGTACATATTCACCAGTGCAGTTCCAATGTATACACTGGATTCAAGACCATGTCTCATAACATATGCATGCATTTCCTTCCCAATTCTAATCGAATTTGACTCGCTAATTGTACGAAGAACACTAGTGACTGTGCTAGAGTTTGGCTTTAGACCCTTCGTCTGCATTCTTCTGAATAGATCAAAAACCTCGATAGCGTATCCACTATGCGAATAACCGGAGATCAGGCAGTTCCATGTCACCAAGTCAGGCTCCACCTTAGAGGAAAGCATTTCTTCTAAAACCTCCATTGCATCATCTAAGAAGCCATTAAGAGAGCAGCAAGAAATCATCGAGTTCCATGAAACTACACTCTTGTTTCCTATTGAATCAAACACTCTTCTCGCCAAATATATACAAGAGTTCTTGGAGTACATAGTGATCAACGAATTACTCACCAAAAGATCGGAAGAAAACCCGGATCGTATAGCATGCCCATGTATTTCCTTGCCATGTACGAGAGCCTCAACTCTCCCACAAGCATTCAAAACTTTAGCAATGGTGACTTCATCTGCCTTCACACCAACAACAACACTATGCATTCTCCGAAAAACCTCAATTGATTTCCACCATGATTCTTTCTCTGCATTAATCGTAACAAACTTGTTCCACAGCACACTACATTTTACCATTGCCTCTTCAAACAACTTGTCGGTGTATTCTAAACTCATACAATCTCCATACAAGTCCATCAAAGAGCACCTCAAGAGGGTTTCTTCTCCGAAACCGGATTTAATGATCAATGCATGAGTTTGTAAACCAACGAAATATCCGCAAATCTTTAAAGCTGCTCTCAAAACTGCAGCATTGAACAAACTGCCAGCTCTATGCAGTTGCTGAAACAATTTGAGCAGGCTGGTTGAATCTTCTCTCCCTTCATGCAGTACATCTGACAGAAGACTTATTGAGAGAAACCCGGAATCTAAACCTGCGAGAAGTAGCATTGCAGCAGAATGGGTGTCTCCAAACTCGGAGCAGAGTTGGATGAGGTTAAAGAGGAGAGAATGAGACAGCCAGTTTTCACCAGTTTTGATGATGTGGGCATGGATTTGATTGGCTGAGGCTTGAGAGTGTAGGTTTAAGGAGTGTTGTAAGTATGTGGAAGTGTTGAGTCTGAGAAGAGGAGATGTTGTAGGGTAGTTTGTGTAATTTGTTGATTTAGAGAGGGGTTTAAGAAGAGAATGTCTGAAGGGGGGGTTGGAGATGGTTTGCTCCATTGCAGAGTTGGAGCCTTGGAGGGAGGGAGGGAGGGAAAGTGAGAAGATAGGAGTTAGATATCATATCACCACTTGTTTGATTTCAAATGGATAAGGCCAACTCCACCACTTGTTTCTTCTCAAACAACTGTTCATGGATTTATATAAACAAGTCACACAACCACACTGTACGATAGCCACATGCTAAAAAAAAGTAATTTGTGGAAAAACAAATTTCATGCATCGCCTTAGTTAGAGATCGCAACTTAGATTAGAGGAACTGCAGGTACATCTAAACATGGCGGGAGTGAAATGCTCAAATTTTTTGCCACTTTTTGAAAATATTTGCGATTATGAGCCACTTTCGAAACTGTTAGCGCTCGTGGGCTAACTTGTGCCACGTCAGCAGCGGCCGCTATTATCATTAGCGACCTATTCATTTAGAATGTCGCTAATGGGAATAGCGACCTATATTTTAAATGTTTTGGAATTTTTTGTTTGCTGTCGCTATTCCCACTAGCGAACTTAGTATAATGAGGTCGCTAATGAGATTAGCGATTTCGAATAAATGTATTGAGATACTTGGCGATTCCTAAAGAGCTTTTCCCAAAAATTTAAAACAAAGGTCGCTATTTCCAATAGCGACCTCAGTAGGAAACACAATCTCCTTGTTCTTTGTAAAATTTGTAAAATAGTCATACAACTAAGCCTCTATTCGTAATAGCGACCTTAGTACAATAAAGACCTCTATTCCGAATATCGGCCTTAGTTTTAAAAATAAATTGATTGTCATTTTTCAGAGAGCAAAAGCTCTCTAGATTTTGCTAAGTGTTAGAATATAGCTCATTAAAGATCGCTAATCCCATTAGCAACTTCATACATACTAAGGTCGCTAGTGGGAATAGCGACGACAAACAAAAAATTCAAAAAAGTTTAAAACATATATTGCTATTCCCATTAGCGACCTTGAAAATGAAGAGACCGCTATTCCCAATAGCGGTTGCTGCTGACGTGGCACAAAGTAGCCCAAAAGGGCTAATAGTTGAGAAACTGGTTCAAAAATGCAAATATTTTCAAAAAGTAGCCTATGTAGGCAAAAAACTCGAAATACTCATACGGCCCTGATTGGAAACTTTGGGACCAGAATAATACGGTACCTTCATGGTTCACTCGCTTTATAACCGTACACTTCAGCAGATGTAAACCTAAATGGTCGACTATAATATGGAAGGCAAATGTCCCCCTAAAAGTTGAGGTGTTTCTATGGTTAATCCTCAATGATCCGATATTGCGAAGGAAGAAACTTTTCGAGAGACAACATGATATTTAGACCACCTGCAAATTCTGTAATGCGACAACTAAGAATAGAGACCACATGTTCATTGAGTGCCAGAAAAGTATATCAATTATAGTAGAGGTATTAATGAATTTTTCCGTACTGACTCACAGTTTGAAAATATTGACCAAACTGACCCATTTTCGAAAATATTTACCAAACTAATTCAGTTTTGGACACGTCAGCATAAAACGCTATTGGTAATAACAACATCGGTTATTTTGATGACTTTGTTGCCAATAGCGGCATCTGTAATAAAAAATAATTCGTTGCCACTATTGGGAGTAACAACATCATTATATCTCCTATTCACTTAAAAGTTCTCTAACTTGAGGAAAAAATTATAAGTGAAAATCACTTATAACTGATGCCACTATTCCCAATGATGGCATCATTATAATTGATCCCGCTATTGGCAATAACGACATCATTATAATGTATAGTGTACTCTCAAAACTCAAAATAGAAAAGTTGTACATTTGTATTCTTGATGTTCCATAGCATTTTGAATAATCTCAGTCGGAGTTCGGATGATAGAGTTATGCTCAGATTACGAAGCGATATCGAAACTGTCCCAAAAAAAATTGAAAGTGAAAATCACTTATAATTGATGCCGTTATATTCTCAATAACAACATCATTATAACTGATGTCGCTATTGGCAATAACGGCATCAGATTAATCTACAGTGTACTCCACATCGTCTAAAGAGTTTCGACATTGCTACAATTTGGGCATAACTTTATCATCCGAACTCTGATTAAGTTGACTCAAAATGCTATGGAACACCAAGAAAAAGCTCTACAACTTTCATGTTTTGAGTTTTGAGAGATACTGACTGCATCAATATCGAAATCGGGCTTAAAGTTGATGTATGCACACGAAATTTGGAGTACATTGTGGATTATACTGATGCTGCTATTGCCAATAGTGGCATAAATTATAATGATGTCGTTATTGGGAATAGCAGCATCAGTTATAAGCGATTTGCACTTACGATTTTTTCCTCAAGTCAGAGAGCTCGTAAGTGAATGCGATATGTATTGATGCTGTTATTTTCAATAGCGACAACAATTTTTTTTATAGGTGCCACTATTGGCAACAACGGCATCAAAATAACAGATGATGTTATTGCCAATAACATTTTATGCTAACGTTTCCAAAACTGGATCAGTTGGGTAAATATATTCGAAAATGGGTCAGTTTAGTCAATATTTTCAAAAAGTGGGTCAGCACAAAAAAAATCGGTGCTAAGGGCCCCAAAACAGATAACAAACCCTCAAATCCCCACGAGTTTTTTGCCGTCATAGGCCACTTTTTGAAAATATTTGCATTTAAGAGTCAGTTTCCAAACTATTAGCGCTTGTGGGTTACTCTGTGCCACATCAGCAGCGGTTGCTATTCCCAATCGCGTTCTCTTCATTTTCGAGGTCGCTAATGGAAATAGCAGCCTATGTTTTAATTTTTTTGTTTACTGTCGCTATTCCCACTAGCGACCTTAGTATATATGAGGTCGCTGATGAGATTAACAACATCAAATGAATGTATTGAGATACTTAGCGATTTCTACAGAGTTTTTTTGTTATCTTTGGAATTTTTTTTTAAAAACTGTGGTCGCTATTGGGAATAAACCTTAGTATAGCGACAACAAACAAAAAATTCAAAAAAATTTAAAATATATGCCGCTATTCCCATTAGCGACCTAGAAAATGAAGAGGCTGCCGCTATTGAGAATAGTGGCTGTTGCTGACGTGATACAGAGTAGCCTACGAGCGCTACTAGTTTGGAATCTAGCCTTTAAACACAAATATTTTCAAAAAGTGGCCTATGATGGAAAAAAAATCAATTTCCACAGGGTTTGTGCCCTCTAAGAGCATCCACAGTCGTTTACGATTAAAATATGCATAAATGGATAAATGCATATGGCAATTTTCCATTTCGCTGCAGTCGTGAAATGCTATATTTTACCAATTTAAATTAAAATAATACAGAGACGGTGCTTCACATTGCGTCCGAGGAAAAAAAATAAAATAAAATAAGTGGGACGGCACATGAAGTGCCATCGGAGCAAAAAAAAAATAAATAAAAAAACAAAAAGGTGGGACGGCACATGAAGTGCCGTCCGAGTGAAACGAAGGGAATTATTTTTTTATTATTTTATTATTTTTATTTTTATTTTTATTTTTTTTTGCAAATGAGGTGTGACGGCACATGAAGTGCCATCAGAGGGTTTTTAAAAAAATTTTTAATTAAAAAATCAAATTATTTGGAGGGACGGCACTTCAAGTGTCGTCCGACCATTAAATTTTTTTTTTTTGGTGCGACGGCACTTCAAGCTCCGTCGTTTATATATGCATATTTCTCATTCCGATTCTCATATATAGCAATCTACAGCGATTTATATATAATATGCATATTTGGCCAACGACTGCAACCCGCTTTTTCACCAATTATGCATATTATGTATATATACCAAAGGACTACAGATGCTCTAATAACCCCTCACTCTCCTCTCCATTTTCGAAAATTTTGCCGAAATGCCCTCTTTTTTAAAAATAATTAGCGACCTACCCTACTTTCGAAAACATTTAGCGAGATGCCCTTGTCTGTGATACGTTAGCAACAAACGTTAGTGGGAAAAACGGCATCAGCTATTTGTATGCCGTTCTTCCCAATAACGGCATCTCTTTTTGAAAAAATTATCATGCCATTATTCCCAATAACGGCATTGCTTATTTTTTTTCTATAGATCTGTACTGTGTCAACTGTGGCTTGAGAGAGAATTGCAAAAAGTGAAATAACTGATGCCGTTCTCTAAGAGAACGACATAGATAATACTGATGCCGTTTTTCACAATAACGGCATCAGTTATTAACGTTTTGCACAGGTTTCTATAATCGAAAAATCCATCTTCTTCCCCTTTTCTTCCCCTTTTGATTCGTAAACATCTCTCTCTCGCTTGCACTGGCTTCTAGTCCCTCACTTTATCAAGAAGTATGGTTTCTTGATACAGCAGCCTCCTATCATATGTCTTGGAAAAAGGAGTGGTTTACTTCCTTGGAGTATATGGATGGTGGTGTAGTTTTGATGGGAAATGATGCACCTTGTAAGAAGGTAGGAATCGGGAAGATTGAATTGCTAATGCACGATGGTCTCATTAGGGAGCTTTCAGATGTATGGTACGTTCCAGATTTGAAGAAGAATTTGATTTCACTTGGTGCTTTGGAGGCCAGTGGATTGAAATTTGCTAGTGAAGGTGGCATTCTGAAGGTGACTAGCGGATCACTCGTGGTGATGAAAGGGCAAAGAAAGAGGAACTTGTTTTTCTTGCAGGGAAAAACATATTTGGGTCAGGCTGCCAGTGTAACTGAGAAGCCTAAACAGGTTGTTCCCGACTCTACCAGGTTGTGGCATATGCGACTCGGGCATGCAGGAGAAAAGGCCTTGCAGGGGCTTGTGAAGCAAGGGTTGCTTAAGGATGCTAAAGGGTGCAAGTTGGAATTTTGTGAACATTGTGTTTTGGGTAAGCAGACTAGGGTGAAATTTGGTACAGCTGTACATCAGACAAAGGGTATCCTCGATTATGTGCACACAGATATTTGGGGCCCTACTCAGACACCTTCTATGAGTGGTAGACACTGGTTTGTTACTTTTGTTGATGATTACTCCAGACGAGTTTGGGTATATACCATGAAGCACAAAGATGAAGTTTTGACATTGTTCACAAGTTGGAAGAAGAAAGTTGAAAATCAGACTGGTAGGAAGATTAAGGTTCTGAGGTCAGATAATGGATGGGAATACAAGAACGATCTGTTTCTGAAATTGTGTGAAGATGAAGGGATCCAGAGGCACTTCACAGTTAGGAAGACTCCACAGCAAAATGGGGTTGCAGAAAGGATGAACAGAACCTTACTTGAGAAGGTGAGATGTATGTTAGCACAGTCTGGATTGAAGAAGACATTTTGGGCAGAAGCTGTTATATATGCAAGCCACATTGTCAACCGTTTACCATCAGCAGCACTTGAAGGCAAAACGCCTATTGAGGTATGGAGTGGTAAACCTGCATCTGATTATAGTTTTTTGCATATATTTGGTTGTCCTGCTTATTTTCATGTAACTGAAACTAAACTTGATGCAAGAGCCAAAAAGGCTATATTTGTTGGTTTTAGTACTGGTGTCAAAGGTTACAGGTTGTGGTGTCCAGAACAAAAGAAGTTAGTAATCAGCAGAGATGTGACTTTTGATGAGACCAGCATGATTAGCTCGGGACAGTCGACTGGTGGTATAGGACAGTCGACTGGTGAGCAGCAGAAGAGTGGGACAGTTCTCCAACAGGTAAGTAGCAGAATCTCGGGACAGTCGACTGGTGTACAGGAGCAGTCGACTGGTGGTCCAGAACAGCAGAATTGTGGGAGCTCGGGACAGTCGACTGTTGGCAATAACCAGTCGACTGGTAGGAGAGTTTTCCAACAGGTGGAGTTAGAAAAGTTGTCAGTTGAGAATCCTGTTCCTGTCCAAGATGAAGATGATGTGGTTGATACTGAGAATGATGAAGAAGTTCCTATCCAGCAGGAAGAATCAATTGCAGTAAGAAGGCAAAGAAGAGATATCAAACGACCGTCTCGTTTTACAGACACAGTTGCATTTGCTCTTCCCATTGTGGATGATGAAGTTCCCTCCAACTTCAAAGAAGCCACTAGAAGTTCAGAAAATGCAGATTGGAAAGTTGCTATGGATGAAGAGATAAACTCTCTTCATAAGAATAAGACTTGGGATCTAGTGCAACTACCAAAGGGGAAGAAAGCAATTGGTTGCAAGTGGGTGTATACGAAGAAAGAAGGTCCAAAAGGCAGTGTTCGGTTCAAGGCTAGACTAGTTGCAAAGGGGTATGCTCAAAAGGAAGGAATTGACTATAATGAAGTGTTCTCTCCGGTTGTGAAGCATCCTTCTATTCGGATTTTGTTAGCTTTGGTAGCACAGTTTGATCTTGAATTGACACAGATGGATGTGAAGACTGCGTTCTTACATGGGGATCTAGATGAAGAAATTTATATGTCGCAGCCAGATGGGTTCAAAATTGCTGGGAAGGAAAATTGTGTTTGCAGGTTGAAGAAGTCTCTCTATGGGTTGAAGCAATCTCCAAGGCAGTGGTATTTGAGGTTTGACCAGTTTATGAAGGTGCAGAGATATTCCAGAAGTGAGTTTGATCATTGTGTCTACTTCAGGAAATTGCAGGATGGTTCTTTCATATATCTGTTATTATATGTGGATGACATGTTGATTGCCTCTAAAAATGCTAAGGAGATTCAAAATTTGAAGAATCAGTTGAGTTCTGAGTTCGAGATGAAGGATCTTGGTGAAGCCAAGAAGATACTTGGAATGGAGATAGCTAGAGACAGGGCAAAGGGCATAGTAAGTTTGACACAGAAGCAATATCTTTTGAAGGTGCTGAAACGGTTTGGTATAGATGAGAAAACTAAACCAGTTAGCACACCCTTAGCCAGTCATTTCAGAATTAGTGCTTCTCAGTCTCCAAGTACAGATGAAGAGAGACAGTATATGGCGAATGTACCTTACACTAGTGTGGTTGGCAGTTTGATGTATGCCATGGTTTGTACTCGACCAGACATCTCTCAGGCGGTGAGTATGGTTAGTCGATACATGCATGATCCAGGCAAAGAGCATTGGCAAGCAGCTAAATGGATTTTGAGGTACATAAGTGGCACCACAGATGTGGGTTTGAAATTTGAAAGGGATGACAATATTAGCAGGTTGTTGGTTGGATATGTTGATTCAGACTATGCAGGTGATCTAGATAAGAGACAGTCTACTACAGGCTATTTGTTTACTATGGCTAGAGCACCTATAAGTTGGAGGTCAAATTTGCAGTCCACTGTAGCGTTGTCTACTACTGAGGCTGAATACATGGCGGTTGCTGAGGCCATGAAGGAAGCCATTTGGATACATGGACTTTTGAAGAGCTTGGGGATTCATCGGGAGAAGGTGGAGGTACACTGTGACAGTCAGAGTGCTATTCATTTAGCGAAGAACCAAGTTCATCATTCGAGGACCAAACATATTGATGTCCGTTATCATTTTGTGCGTGATTTGATAAAGGATGGTGATATTCATTTGGTGAAGATTGGAACAGCTGATAATCCTGCTGATATGTTGACCAAAGTTGTTGGGGCAGCCAAGTTCAAGCATTGCATGAACCTGGCTAATATTTTGCATGTTTGATAATTTGGCATGGGCGAGTTGGGATAGTACTTTGCTATTGGTTTGTTTAGTATGTGATATCATACTAAGGTGGAGTTTGGGTTCGTTTGTTGCATTTGGTGATGAGCAGTTGTTTTGAAGTATTTGTGGAGATTGCTTGGGCTACTTGGAAGATTTCACCAAGGTGGAGATTGTTGGATACTTGACTTGGAAGATCTCGCCAAGGTGGAGATTGTAGGATAATGGCTCGATTCTGGTATTTGGTATCTGCAGTGTTCGAAAGTTTCAGAGCTTCAGTCGACTGGGTTGGAGGATCAGGCGACTGTCCAGAGGAGGTTTTCGAAGACTGAGAATACAGCAGCAGCAGTCGACTGTATGTGGGAGTCAGTCGACTGGGCAGAAGGATTATCAGTCTTCGAAAACCTCCTCTGGACAGTCGCCTGATCCTCCAACCCAGTCGACTGAAGCTCTGAAACTTTCGAACACTGCAGATACCAAATACCAGAATCGAGCCATTATCCTACAAAATGTAAATACGCGCCCATCCACCATTCAGCCGAGCAGATTGCAAAAAATCCATCACTTCAAAATGAAGTTGGTTGTCCATGGCGCTTGCGTGCAAGTGTTCCCAAAGGTCGTGATTATTTTGTGGTGAAAAAGCTTGAAGGTGTACACACATGTGTGAATCCTACATTAACTCAGGATCACAACAAAATTGACTCGACGGTCGTATCGATGATGATAATGGATACTCTGAAGGAACAACTCTCAATAACACCAAGAGCCATAATTGGGCAGGTGAAAGGTAGGCTCCAATACACAATATCATATTGGAAAGCTTGGAAGGCAAAACATAAAGTAATTGAGAAACTATATGGTTCTTTTGAAACAGCGTACACTAAATTACCATATCTACTCAATGCAATTCAAGCTTCAAATCCGGGTACGGCTGTACATTGGGCGAAGACTACGACCGGGCCGGGTATAGAAACATTTAAGGGAGTTTTTTGGGCATTCGGTCCTTCCATCGAAGGATTTAAATCATGTAGACTAGTTATAAGTGTAGCGGTACTCACTTGTATGGGAAATACAAAGGCTGTTTGTTGATTGCGGTTTCACGAGACGCAAACGGGAGGTTGTTTCTGTTTGCGTTTGCACTTGTTGAAGGTGAAAGCATAGAAATGTGGACATGGTTCATGAATTGTATTCGGTGCTTTGTTACAGATCGTGAAGGTCTTTGTATCATTTCTGACCGACATGCCGGTATTTTATCAGCAATGGAAAATGAGTTTGGCACGTGGAGGGAACCATTTGCATATCATCGGTACTGTATGCGGTATTTTGCTAGCAATTTTCATAAAAAATTTGGTTCGAAATTTTTGATGAATAAATTGAAGGTAATTGCATGTCAAAATCAGTGGAAAAAGTACGAGGAAAAGATAGCACAACTTGAAGCTAGCAATGCTGATGCGGCTAATTGGGTTAAGGAAAAAGCAATTGAGAAATGAGCACTTACTGCTGATGGTGGGCGTAGATATGGTATTATGACAACAAATCTGTCCGAAGTTTTCAACTCGGTTCTAAAAGGTATTCGTAGCTTACCTGTCACTGCAATTGTAGAACAGATATTTTTCCGTCTCAACATGTACTTCACCGACCGCCGTGAGGCCGCGCAGACACTTATCGCTGAAGGTAAACTATGGGCACCCCGGATTCAGGACCTTATTGATGTCCGCCGTGAAAAATCCAATTTACATGAGGCCATAATGTTTAATAATCGCGATGGTGTTTTTGGGGTGAAAACATGCATTAGAATGGACGGTGGATATCAAAAGGGTGGCCATTGGCATATGGTGGACCTAGAAGGCTGAACTTGTACATGTGGCAAATTTCAACTGTTCCACGTTCCATGCTCTCATGTGTTAGCGGCATGTGCTTCATGTGCGCTTGATTATCAACCGTACATAGATACCTTCTACTCTACGGATTCGTTAGCAAAAATATGGGCACCATCTTTCAATCCTATACCAGACGAATCTTATTGGCCTACCCAAAGCGCACCGGTACTAATAGTTGATTCTAGTCTTCGTTGGGTGAAGGGGAGGCCTAAGAGTACTCGTATCCGCAATGACATGGACGCTCGAGAAGGTGAGAGTAGTGGAAAAGTATGTTCAAAATGTGGTGTGAGCGGGCACAATAGACGTAGTTGTAAGAATGTACAAAGTGTGGGGACTTCACAATCTACCCGCACTTGAATATTTTCCTAGTTATTGGATGTTAGTTATATGTTTTCCTTTGTAAGTGTTAGTACGAAATTATAAAGTTGTTTTTGAATGTTGAGTAATTTGGAATGAGATTTGTGGTTTGAATCGATGGTGGATATAGTTAAATTAGTTGTTTATACAAAAACACAACAAAACATGCACAGATACATGCACAACTGTTCAAACAACAGATGCCGTTGTTGTGAATAACGACATCTTCTATCTATGCCGTTACTCTCAAGAACGACTGTGGAGATAGAAAGTTTGGCAGAAATCTCTAATTTTGAAATTTTGATGTTTAACCGATGCCGTGATTCTGAACAACGGCACAGTTAGTAGATGTCGTTATTATGAAAAACGACATAAAATGAAGATGCCGTTATCTAGGATAACGGCATACTTGTTACCATCTTCAAATATGCCGTTAACTCGGAAGTCAGGTGGAATAAACAAAGATGCCGTTGTTGTGAATAATGGCATCAGTTTAACATGTCGTTAAAGTGGATAACGACTGTGGACACAGATATATTGGCAGCAAACTCCATATCTCATAATTTTCCATCCATACTTATGCCGTTATTCGCAAGAACGTTACAGGATTAAGATGTCGTTATCGTCAATAACGACATCTTTTATCCTTGGTTTTTACTACACAGACATGCAGACTTCATCAATTCAAGACAAAGTTCACATACAGACTTGATCAATTCATCGATTCGCAGACATATAAGCTAGATCATTGTAATTCAACTTCTTCAATATCCAATTAATCTTAAATCTTCACAAACCATCAAGTATTAAGTATCATAAAGTTTACAAACTCATCTAGTTCAAAAACTACACAGATACTACATAGATACACAAACTTCACATACACGCTCGATGAACTTTGAAAATCAGATACAACACAGAAACTTCAAATTCATCAACTCCACAAACTTGATGAATTTTGCAAATCAGATACTTCAAATTCACACATGCACTGATACTCCATATCTCATCAAGTTCACAAACTTCAAATTTTCATTAACTTCAAATTCATCAACTTCAAATTCATCAACTTCAAATTTTCATTAAGTTCCACAAAATGCACAACTGAAATATTTGAAAACATGCACTAAAAAAGGTGTACAATTATATAAAAAAAACTACAAAGACCAATAATACATAAATACTTCTTTGGTTTAACTCGGCATGAAGTGTTGGGGTGCTCTTCTCCTTCGAGCGGGGACTTTCTGCCTACGTTCCCGTGTCTCTTGCGTTACGGGTTCACTAGGACCAACTCCTTCTTCTTCATCACCTCCTCCTTCTTCAATCTCCGGATTTGCCAATGCGCTTTGCGGAGGAGGGAATCGAACGGTCTTACCCCTTCGTGGACGATGGGATGGAGTTTGAGGTTGAGTTTGAGGTGCGAGGGGATCTCCCAATTCCAACGCTTGTTGTGGTGGTGGTGGGGCTTGGCTTGCGGTAGGTCGTACTTGTTGGCGTTGCTCTTCAGTTGACCGCATTAGTTCATTGAAACTTGGACCATCTCCAACCTCTTCAAGAGAGCTACGACAATTGCAAAGGACGTCTCTTGCCAATTCTTTGCATAGCTTATTGGCGTTGCTCTTCAAGACACCCGCACATTTTCTTGCCATGGCCCATGTGTTGTCAATCTACAATACTAAACTATATATGACATGATTAAAGATGCATAAGTAAAATTAATCGAAATGATTGAAATTGAACAAACAATTTTATTTACCATTAGACGGTATGATGATGCTTTTGGTTGATACATGGGTTGTGATGATGAATGTGCAGGTGGTGGTTCAACCTGGTGCGCGGGTATTGGTTGTTGGACACCCGCGGGAAGATCAGTTTTTGGCGCGACATACAATCTTGTGATGCGTCTGTACCATGCCATATAAGCTGTGTGCATCGATCCGTCATACGGCTGTACAATACCCTCAACTACCAACTCGTACCTCCGCTCATTCCAAGCTCCAACATAAGCACGGTGGTGATCGACCCAATCCATGTTTGGTAAACGACCTTGATCCGTGATGTTGTGTAGCCTACGATCGTACAATGAGTTCGCCGGGACGGGTTGTTGTGCATTGAATTGGCGAAGGACACGTCCGGGGTAATAAAACTCCACAACTGAGAAGTTCACAAGTGGAGCTAAGGTCAACCACAACTGATTGTTGGCAGTGCAAATGGGTGGTAGACGCTGCAGCCTATCGTCTGTGTACGGGGTCCAATTGACGAACTCTTCCCTCAACTGATCGAGTTCGTCCCTGTAGTAGGTGAGGACACCACGTGGGTTATCCCTCCATGTACGCTTCCCCGCCCAGTAGGCACCGAGAGGAGCTCTCAGCACAGGATTATCCTGTAGTACTCTCCAACTCTCTGATAATACCGTGATACGGGGTCGGCCGAGGTGTATTCTTTCCCAACACCATATTTGCAAGATGGATATCGGCCCGGTCATTTGCATCGACCCCATAGAACAGTTACAAAGTGCACAGTAGAGGGAGGCTAGAGCCGCACTTTCCCAACTATATCGACCGGCCGTCTGCAGGTCAGCTATGAGAGGAAGGTACATTAGGTGGACTACGTCACCTGAAGAGTTAGAGAATAGGATTCCTCCAATCAACGATAGTAGATATGCGCGAGTATAGTTCCGGAGTTGGATGTCCGTCGGCACAGGTGGCATTCGATGAGTGAACTGATCGACAAGGTATGAACGTCTAATGGATTCCCCAACCCATATGCCGTGGTCCTCTTCAGGCACATTCAAGCCGAGATAGTCTAGTACCAATGCAACCTTGTTGAACATCAAATTGCCAGTGACGGCCATCCCATCAATCGGAAGACCCGCAATCACAGCTACATCTTGTAAGGTGACCGTCATCTCTCCAACCGGCAAGTGAAACGTGTGAGTCTCCAGCCTCCATCGCTCCACAAGTGCGGTAAGTAGAGCGTGGTCACACTTTATTTTCGCCAGTTTCGACATCCCGTAGAGTCCGCTGCTGACCAAGTAATTTTCAATACCGGGGATCACCGGCATGATGTTGTGCATCCGGAAACTCATCTTCTCTACATCCCCGGTCCAAACGGCCTGTGATCTGTGATCTGGTTGCAAATATAAAACCGTAGGATCTAGTGGACCAGGATGTCCCTGGGGTCCAAATGAAGAAGTAGAAGAAGCACCGGCACCATGCGAAGAAGATGGTTGTGTAGGATCCATTGGCATGTCAACAATAACAAACAGTAATCAACAACAATTTTAGTAAAAGAATTTTCAAAATAAACAATTCCACCTTTCATTGTATTCCTAACAAAATGAACAATTCCACCTTTCTCAACAATTCAATAGTTTGTAAACCCTACATCACTAACAATACATAAAGTTATTCCCAAAATTACTACTTCAATAACAGCATATGTGCATTACTTGTACTATACTACCAATGCACACATCTATCATACTATCAAAATCAAAATTACAAAATACAAGTTAAGGTTTTTGGATACTTACAATATTCTCAGATTCGGAATGATTTGGCAATCTTAATGAAAGATTGAAGAGTAGACTCTCAACTTCAAGTCGATTACACAGCCTCTTAGGATTTTTTTTTTAAGGGTTTAGGGTTTTCGGAGTCAAAGTGGGGAAGGAAACAAACCGCAAATGAAAAGGGGAAGAAGATGTGTTTTTCGATTATAGAAACTTGTGCAAAACGTTAATAACTGATGTCGTTATTGTGAAAAACGGCATCAGTATTATCTATGCCGTTCTCTTAGAGAACGGCATCAGTTATTTCGCTTGCAATTCTCTCTCAAGCCACAGTTGACACAGTACAGATCTATAGAAAAAAATAAGCAATGCCGTTATTGGGAATAACGGCATGATAATTTTTTCAAAAAGAGATGCCGTTATTGGGAAGAACGGCATACAAATAGCTGATGCCGTTTTTCCCAATAACGTTTGTTGCTGACGTGTCACAGACAAGGACATCTCGCTAATTGTTTTCGAAAGTAGGTAGGTCACTAATTATTTTTAAAAAAGAGGGCATTTTGGCAAAATTTTCTCCAATTTTCCCCCAATTTCGCAATCCATCTCAGAATCTTACAACAATCAGGTTTGTCTTCAACCTCTCAATCTCTGTTATCATCATCATCACCATCTTCTACATTATCACTTTATTTAATGCTGTATTGAATCTCATGGACCACAAACTCCTCCTCTGTTCTTCTCGAAACCCATCACCCCTTTACCCTCTTTTCAACCCCAAAACCCACCTCTCTTTTCCATCCATACCCAAATCCCCATTTCTGGGTTAAAACCCCACTTTTCAATCCAAACCCACTCCAATTTCCCAACCCCAACACAGCTGTGGTCAAGCGTAGGAAGGAGCTACCCTTTGACAATGTCATCCAACGCGACAAGAAGCTGAAACTGGTCCTCAAGATTCGGAACATTATCGTGAACCAACCCGATAGAATTATGAGCCTTAGGGATCTTGGGCTGACCCGGAAATGGAGGTTCATTGCGCTGTTGAAGAGGTTTCGTGCGGGTTTTTGATATGGTCGAAGAAGGGGTTTATTCGCTTAAGTTTAGGTTGACCCAAGAAGCCCGAAAAGGTTTATTTGGAGGAGTTGAGGGTTAGGAATGAGATGGAGCAGATTCTTGTGGTGAAGCTTAGGAAGTTGTTGATGATGATGATGTCGTTGGAGAAGCGGATTCTTTTGGAGAAGATTGCACATTTGAAGTGGGGTTTAGGGCTTCCGACGGAGTTTAGGGAAACCCACAGTATTTTAAAGGTGGTTAGGATGGAGAGGGGACCGGGTGTTGGAGTTGACGCATGAGGATCCGGAGCTGGCGGTTTCGGCAGCTGAGGATGTGGAAGAGGAGAAGAGGATTAAGGAGGAGGAAATGACTTTTGATTATTGATAGGCCTCCGAGGTTTTAAGGAAAATGCCATATATATCGCCTTTATTCTGGTTTTTTGGAGTTGAAGTCAGGTACTTCATAAGATGTTGAGTCTCACTTATGAGAAGAGGACTTTGGTTGATCATCTGACTCTTTTTATTAGAGAGGAGTTTAGGTTTTAGCAGCATTGGGCTCCCGGATATGTTTTATGTATCATTGAAGGGAGACGGGGATCCGGTTTTCCGTCGTGAAGCTTACCGTGATTCTAAATTGCTTGTACAAGATAAGTTTGTTGGTCTTAAAGGAGAAGATGAGGGAACTTGTTGCTGTTCCGAGATTCCCAAGGAAGTTTCCACCTAAAACCAATGAGCTAGGTGAGGGTCATGAGGAATCAAAGGAAGGAAGTGGATCAGAAGATGGTGAGGATTGGTCTGATGTTGATAATTTCTCACCAAACGGCAGTGGTAGTGAGTTTGATGATGAGGACGAAGATGACAATGACGGTGAAGATGATTGGAGTGATGAAGAGGAGAATGTACCTCCAACATTTGACAATGATGATGGGCTAAGTTTGGGAGGAAGTAAACAAGTAGCTCCAAATGGCTCAATGAATAACCGAACAGAAAGTTCGTGTTCCTGTAGTGTTCAGAGTATAGGATTTCATATGGAGCTGGAGGATAATTATCTGGTTTCCAGAGATCCGTAGCATCTACCAGAGATCCGTAACATCTACCGATACTTACTGTAGTGTTCTGGATGTTCTATGAGTTGTATGTTTGAATTAGTAATCCTGCGAAACTGTTAACAACAATATTGGCAACAATATTGGCATTATGAAGATCTGAAAGTGCATTGAATAACAGTATAATCCTTTGATAGATGGCGCTTTATCTTTATAATGAAGAAGAAAACATTTGCATTGTATTTCTATTACATGTATTCTACCACTCACACCCTTATATACAACCATGCATTTATATTACATGAGGTCCGCTATTATGATCACCAAATAAAATGGGACTGTTTCTTGATCAACTGTTCACTGCTTGTATAATACATTTGGTTCTGATACACAGCTACATGTATGATGACGCTATATTTACTGGCTCCTTGTCTGACTCGAAAAAATCAGATATATCGCCTGAGGTAGTCGAGACGAGTTGGATGCTTGAGCTTCATTAGCGCCTTCAGCTCATGCTTCCGGACCATCTCTCTCGAAATATTCAGGTTTCCAGCAATCTCTCCTAAGGTTCGATCACCTTTGCCATCGAGTCCATATCTTTGTCTGATCACCACGCTCTCCTTAGGCTTCAGTGAATCTAACTGCATTTAAAAAAAAAAAAAAAAAAGTTGCATCAGTTTATTTTCCCATTTTGTTGCAAGCTACTGGTATCGGAAACTAACTTGGCGGTGTTAACAAGTCTAGATCGACGAGGTATGAACAAAATTTACAACCCAAACCAAAGTTTTCAAGAGGCTTCATAGAACCTTTTAAAACCTGGGTTTCATCTTTCATGACTGTAACAGGTGTAACAGGTTTCAGTGTAGCGCTACACAACCTATCTCGAAGGAAAAGAAAAGCTTCTTATCTTGAAAATAAAAACACAAGTAAAGGAGATGCATTAGCAAGTAAGATGTATTGAAGTACATACCACATCATCAAGAGCAAGTCGGAGAAGTGCTGGTTGTCTGCGGTTTTCACCTCCGACACCATCAACATCAGTTATTCCGTAGATAAATTCCTCTTGTGTGACGATGTGCTTTGCATTGAGTGAAAACACTGATTTTGACGCCTTCATAACGTCGTGGTATCTCTCCGGAGAAATTCCTGCTTTGGCTATGATTTCTTCCTCTGTAGGCATCCTCTGAAGCTCACACATCAACTTTAGCTTAGCCTTTTGAATCTCTTGCCTCACCTGCAAAGATAATGTAAGTAGTTAAATTTCCACTAGGATTTTAGTTCATGAGTTGCACTAGCCTACTCACAAACACAAAACTTAGATGCGAAAAGAAGGTGACAAATATAGCAGTAATGTATAGCTCAAACTGAAGTATGTTTTTACCGATTCAATGCCAAATGGCACACGTGTGAAGCTTGAGACAGTCATTGATCGAACTATGGAATGCCTGATCCAGAAGAGAGCATATGTAGATAGGCGAAAACCACGCCTGGGCTCAAACCGATCAATGGCTGTGATCAGACCCTTCACTCCAGCTTGACAAAACTCCTGGAACTTGTCACCGCTTGCTATTTCTTGATAGTACTTTTTGATTACAAACAAAACCAGCCGAAGGTTGTGCTGCAATTTTGAATGTAAGAAACAGTTAATTGAACATTCAACTTTGTGCATAGCTAGCAGAGATGAGACAGGTTCTTACATATTCTTGGTTCTAGCTCAAAACACACAAAATCACAGAGAAATTTGCTTTAAGAATATGCATACCTTGATTAGCTTGTTCCTTGCTGCAACGCCAATTTCTATATGTCGTCTTAGTTGAGGGACGGTCATTTTCACTGCAGCGGCTAATTCACATTCTGTCTGTTCTTTACTCAAATCCTTATGCAAGTTTTCCTTCACGTCAAATATTGCCTGAATTTGAAGGATATTGCTATTTCAGATCCGAGAATAAACTTTTATTTATAAGAGAAAGGAAGAAAGGTCAGCATTGGGACAAACATTGAACACAACGATGTAAGATCATATTTTAGTTAGCAATCTTCCTATTGTAAATATAAGGCCTAAATAGTTAATGCACACTCAATTCTGAGGGGGCATGTTCTTCGTATGCACTTCTTGTTAACTGATATTTACTGTTGATTCCGCAAACGCATTGAAAATGAGGAATTTAATATAGTTCACTCAAAATCAACCCATCCAAGTACAAATCCCAAATTATCATGCATAGGATTAATCGACAAATCCATCCCTTGCAGCATATATCCATATATTTTTGCAGTTCCCTAGATATTCGTTCGAACATTGGGCCCCCAAAAAACCCATATAATTAATGTCTAGAAATTGTTGGATATATAGGTATATTCTCAATATAATAGAATATTATTGCGTATAATGTTCAATGGGGAAACACGTATTTTCACGTGTTATCTGTTAATTGTTGGACCAGGTTGATTGGGGCTTAAAGCCCAGTACCCTAAACCCAGTGTGATCCCATATATACTGCTCTAGAGGTAGTACCCTCGTGATATTCTAATTATGATAAGCATGGTATAATATCTTAAGTCAGTGGGATATTAAACCCTAACCCTAATTTTATTATTATTGTCTCTTATAATCTCTAACAGAAATATCCAAATTCCCCCCTCCTAAGATCATCCCCCAAAAACCATAGCGCTTTCGCCCAATTGACAAGCAACTTTGCGAAGACTCATAATGTAGAGGTACACTTAGCTACCACTACAATATACAAACTAGTCGTCAATAATCTATCTATTTCGACGATTCAAAACCAACTAGTGTCTTCCTACACGTCACAATTCAGAATCACGCACACTAGTTAGTTGTTACACCTATTAGACACGTATATCCAACACGATACCCTAAAATTCTCACATACCAATCTATCATCAATGTATTTGTGTCTGTGCTTGTTCTGAACAACAACTATACCTAACAATCAAACACGACCACGCAAAAACATCAACTACCAAATCACCTTCATGGGCTGCATCAACTTGAACAGCTTCGCCTGCTCCGCCGCCCTTAGCACCGGCGGTATCTTCACCCTCCTCCAATCCAAGGTCCCCAAATCGCTCCACCCCGAATACTCCTTCACCAACCTCTCCTCCTCCTCCTCATCATCATCTTTTTCGACATCTCTCCCCTTCATCGCCACTCTCTCTTCCAACCTCAGCCTCCTCTTCCCCTTCCTGTTCCTAATCCTCACCACCTTCTTCCCCACTTCCGCCACGTCCGCACCAGGGCTCAGCTTGTATATGTTCTCCAAAACCGCCGCCACCTCATTGTAGTCCAAATCAGCATCAAGATTCGCGCTCTTGTTCCGATTCTTGCAAGTTTTGCTCGGGCGCGCTTTTTTAGGCACTACTGGGATTGTGGTCGGATCTTGAGATTTCACTACCGAGCATTTGGAGGTACGCTCGGTTTTGAAGGCGACAACGGTTGTGGCCGGTCGAGCGGTCGAACCGGACCGGCGGATGAACCGGACTGTTGCGGTGGTTGTACGGGACGCCGAGCTCGGAACGATGACAACTCCCATACCCTAAAGTTTGACCGAATCTTAAGGCAGATCACGCGAATTTTGCAGTGTAATTCTTTTTAGTTATTATGGTAGGGGTGGAGGGAAGCCACAAGTTTGGAGAGGAAGTGAATCTGATCGGACGGTGGAGGTGGGATTTGGGGGAGGAGATGGACGGTTGGATGGAGGAAACGTGGAGGTAGGGGAAACAGGAGAAGAGTGACGTTCTTGTACGGCTAAGAGTTGGTGAAACGTGGAAGTGTGAGGGCCCAGAGTGAGTTGGTGTTTTGTGAAGGGGGTGTGTGGGACCCAGATGAATGGGATGAGTGGTTAATTACACCCACGTTTGGTTCTTCGGAGACCACCAGTAATATTAAGTCCCTTTTTTTTCCTTTTTCCGTCACTGTTAAATTCTTCTGAAATTGGGAAAATGTTTTGTGCATATTGAGCCATATAACTTCGTATGAGGTTGCATGGAAGCCTTTGGATCCCCTCAAAATATGTGTCCCCTCTCATGATTCTTTGGATTCTGAGAAACAAAGGGTGAGGGTCGATGTAGTGAATTTTTTTACCAATATCACCCACTTTTTTTTAAGGTCAATTTGACCCACTCGTTGTTTCAAATAGCGAGTATAGTTCTAAGATTTTCTCCAACACTTAGAGAAATATTGAACATGCAATTTCTACCTAAAATATATACAACCACACTCGTTATCTGAGATAGCGACTTCTTTTGAACTATACTCTCTATCTGAAGCTATCTCAGATAACGAGTGTAGTTGTATACATTTTATGTTCAAAATTTCTCTGAAAAAATGAGTATAACTACACTCACTATCTGAGATAGTGAGTCTAGTTCAAATGAACTCGCTATCTCAAATAGCGAGTGTAGTATACATTTTAGGTATAAGTTGCATGTTCAAAATTTTCCTGAAAAATGAGTACAACTACACTCGCTATCTCAGATAGCGAGTCTAGTTCAAATGAACTCGGTATCTCAATAGCAAGTGTAGTTATATACATTTCAGATAGAAATTGCATTTTAAAATTTTTTCTGAAAAAATAAGTACAACTATACTCGCTATCTGAGATAGTGATGTCAGTTGAACTAGACTCGCTATCTGAGATAGCAAGTGCAGTTACATATATTTCAGGTAGAAATTGCATGCTGAAAATTTCTCTGAAAAATGAGTACAGCTACATTCGCTATCTAAGATAGCGAATTTATTTGAACTAGACTCGCTACCTCAGGTCAATTTCGTAAATAGTTTTGAAAGTGTGTCAGTTTGGTAAATATTTTCTAAAAGCGGGTCATTTGGAAAAGAATTTCGAAGGAGTTCACCTAAATTAATTACTATTTTTTTTTAGAGTAATGTTACATTCACCCAATTTTACTACTTATCTCTTAACTAGTTTATGTGACACACTCTAACAGAGAGTTCTACCATCTATTCTCCACCAACTTTGTAATGAGTAATGCTACATCTGCTACCAATTTTACTATATTTTTCTTCACTACTTTAGATGACACTCCAATAGGCGTGGGAAGAGGGAGTAGGCGGGGGATTCTCAAATAGGAGTGTGCCACCTAAGATAATGAAGAGAATGATAGTAAAATTGGTAGTAGATAAAGCATTACAATTTTTCAATAGAAGTGTGTCAGAACTTTTCAATAGAACTGTGTCACCTAAGATAAAAAAAATTGGTAGTAAAATTGGTAAAGTGTAGCGCCCCGAATTTCTAATAAGATATCTTAGAAAATACGTGGCACATTCCCAGCGATCCACTTCAATATAATATTAAACACAACCAACACCACTAAAATTTTTCAAACTTCTATTACAACAAATCTTTTTACAAATCACAGCGGAATTCAAACAAACTCAACTCATAATTTCTTTTATTTACAACCCAAATTTATCTCAAAACTGCTATTACAATTTTACACAAACTCTTATTAAAACACTTTTTCTCAAAAACCAACTCAAGCATCCAATCTCCAACTCTAAGCAACAACCTGCAACATGTGAGGCTAGAGATGATCCCTAACCCCCAAATTAAAGGGGTCAGCCATAAATGGTGTGAGAGATATAAAAACAAACAAACAGCATAAAAGATCATACCTCATAAATTCTTAAACAACAAGCACTAAACTAATATGGAAAGTACGAAATGACAGGTAACTTAAAACATCAAGTGGCACTAAGCTAAGTGTCAGGTGTAGAAAACAGGAAAGCCACATGCATAAAACTAAGTCAAGAAACACATATTCTATATGCAGACTCTCTAATGTGTACCTGTCGAAGTCTATGCATCCCATACTACATAGGTTCGGTGCAAGCCCTTAACGTCTTCACTTCATAGGGTTCAATCCCCGCGTTATGAACTAATCCTAACACGATAACTACTACGAGATAAAGATAAACTATAGATAGTATCTCATGCCCGATAATTCCGAAGATGGATCCCACACCCAAGATATTTCACTTGAATAATTCCGGAGATCATCCCACACCGAAACATTGACACGTCAACACACGAATACCACATGTGCTTCACCTCGACTCCGATAATTCCGGAGATCAATCCCACACCACAAGTAGTTACCGTGATAATTTCGGAGATTGTCCCACACCACAAGACTGTGATAATTCCGGAGACATATCCCACACCACTAATAATCTACTGTGATAATTCCGGAGATTAAATCTCACACCGAAAGCCATACTGAGGTTCTTGACTCATGTTCCCGTTCATTATATCACCACTAGTGCCTGTCCTTATCATTTTGGGTTAACTGCTTACTTAACGAATCTCCTAGAGTGGTATACCCTACCGGCCTAAATTCAATTCTCAATAACTGAAATGCCTCAATGGGCCTCAACAAATAACTCAACACCGGTATACTAGGGTCACACACCTCTAGAGACTCAAACTCAAAAGTATAAACCGAAGTTCCATTGAACAAAGTGGCTCAATTGAATGTCTCAAATCAGATACTTAACTGAATATCTCAAAGTCAATTGCTTAATCAAATACTGAACTGAATGCCAAGTATATACAGAATTATCTGAAAAACTAATCATTCGAAATAGTACTAAAGTTTACAAAGATCCTTCAGTATTAGTCGACTTATACTGTAGTAAGTCGACTGTCCAGAGGACAATTTCCAAAATTTTACAAAAATAAACTAAGTCATATAAGTCGACTTAAGAAAAGAAATCAGTCGACTTACCCGAGGTAAATTCCAATAATCTTCTAAAAAATTATTCTAAGTATACAAGGCCACTTAAAGGAATCATAGGTCGACTGTCCAGAAGGACTAATAATTTTTACGAAAATAATTTCCTCAGCAAACCAGTCGACTGCCTATGAGCTAGGTCGACTGTCCAGAATGACTATTTCAAAGATTCTAAAAATACAGTGTCAGGCTCATACCAGTCGACTGTACAGTAGGCCAGTCGACTGTCGGCCTACAGATTTCAAAATTTAGGTCTGATTACAAAATCAAGTCTGGAGTCTTCTAATGATTCAATGTTTATGAAAATAGTTCGTATTCAGGAAAAATGATAAATCTCAACAAATCCTCATCATGTATATGTATATATTACTCAAACATCAAATATGTCAAAATTCAAGTTCTCATATTCTAAATCACAAATTCTTTCATTAGGGTTTTACAAGATCTAAATTTCTTTCACAAATCTAAATCAAAATCTGATTTATAAATCAAATGTCCAGATGTTCATACTCAAATCTCAACATGCTTTTAGCAACACAATTTTAATAATAAAGATCTACTATTTCATCCACAATTTTTCACATGATTCATACCACAATACAAGATCTATATCGTTCACAACATCAAATCAATACGTCAATGATACTTGCACACATAGATCAACAACAAGACAAATTCCTTTCATTCATAATCATCAAATCAAACAATAAAACAAATTTTTATATCACTCATATTGAATTGAGAAAAGTCCACGAAAAAGTCCTCCTTTTGCTAGATCCAAAAACTCCTTTCTCCACCAAGATAAATCTCCACAAAAATTCTGTATTTCAGAAATGACGGCTGGAAAAAAAGTCCTTTAAATATCCGGGATTGAATATTAGGGTTTTACCCACATTTTTGCAAAACAATCCTTTCCAAAATACAATTTACATATATAGTTCTATCCTTGGAAATTCCATCAAAACTCATTTAAATTAGGATTTAAAAGAAAATATACATTCTAAATCTCAATCAATACTGTTCAAAACGTCCAAAATGTACGTTTTGCACTTTAACCCCTAAAAATGTCGGATTTGCAAAAAGGTCATTCTTTTCTCAAAAATTGCAAATAGTTCCAATTAATTTCAGAAAAATCTGAAAAAATACTAAATAAATCCCAAATATTAAATAATGATTTTTCATGAATAAAACTTAATTTTTCAAACTCCTCAAAAGTATTTGCACGTGTTTTGCATGTGTGCAAAAGATAAATTTTTCTGAAAATATTCATTAAATCTCTAAAAAATCAATTTAAATTCATTTTCAAATATAAAAATAATATTTGAAAATACGGGGTTCTACATAAAGAGTGCGGCATTACCTTTATTTATTTATTATTATTTTTTTTAAAGAGAAGATCGCCAACATGAATATTCACAAACAACAGTCTGACATCATGCAATACAGGATTTCCAGTACTGAGAATCACCCTCCAGCACATGCCACATCTTGATTTCTGTACCAATTTAACACAAGAACGTAGAGCCCTGCTTCAAATAGTCCTAACGTTTAGCAAATATATTGTAGAACCCCGTATTTTCAAATATTATTTTAAATATTCGAAAATGAATTTAAATGAATTTCTGAGGATTTAATAAATATTTTCAGAAAAATTTATCTTTTTACACGTGCAAAACACGTGCAAATACTTTTTGAGAAGTTTGAAAAGTTAAGTTTTCTTCATGAAAAATCATTATTTAATATTTGGGATTTATTTAGTATTTTTCCAGATTTTTCTGAAATTAATTGGAACTATTTGCAAATTTTGAGAAAAGAAGGACCTTTTTGCAAATTTGACATTTTTAAGGTTAAAATGTGAAATGTGTAATTCTGGACGTTTTGAACGGTATTGGTTGAGATTTATAATTATATTTTCCTTTAAATCCTAATTTAAATGAATTTTGGTCGAATTTCCAAGACTAGACCTATATATGTGAAGTTGTATTTTGGAAAGGATTATTTTGCAAATTGGGTAAAACCCTAAACCTATTTCCGGATTGTTTAAAAGGATTTTCCCAGCCGTCATTACTGGAAATACAGAATTTTGGTGATTTGTTTGGAGGAGCAAGAGGAAGTTTGATCTAGCAAAAGGAAGGCTTTTCGTGGATTTTCTCAATTCAAAGGTGAGTGATATAAAATTGTTTTGTTGTTTTGATATATGTATGCGAGTGACAATGTTGTTTTGATTTGATGTTGTGAATGATATGGATCTTATATTGTGGTATGATTCATGTGAACAATTGTTGTTGTTTGGACCACGTATGTAAAATCTATGAATGACTAGTAGATCTTGGTTTATAAAATTGTGTTGCTAAAAAGCATGTTAAGATTTGAATATGGTTATGAACGGATGGTTGAACATCTGGACATTGAGTTTATAAATTCAGATTTTGATTAAGAGTCATGAAAGAAATTTAGTATTGAGAAACCCTAATGAAAGAATTAGTAATCTAGAACATGAGAACTTGAGTTTTGACATATTTGATGTTTTGAGTAATATATCCATATTGAGGATTTGTTGAGATTTGTCATTTTACCTGAATACGAACTATTTTTCATCAACAATGAATCTTTAGAAAACTTCAGTTTTGATTTTGTATTCAGACCTAATTTCTGAAAACAGTAGGCCGACAGTCGACTGGTCTATGATTAAGTCGACTGGTACGACCCTGCTGTTGTATCTTTAGTTCTTTTAAAATCACCTCTGGACAGTCGACTAGACTCTTATGCAGTCGACTGGTGTCCTGAGATCTTTATTTTGTAAAATTATTTCAGTCCTTTCTGGACAGTCGACCTATGACCTCTTTAAGTCGACTTATGTTACTTAAAATATTTTTAGTGAAAATTATTGGAATTTGTCTCGGGTAAGTCGACTGGTAGCTTTTCAAGTCGACTTATATGACTTAGTTTATTTTTGTAAAATTTTGGATATTTGTCCTCTGGACAGTCGACTTACTACAATATAAGTCGACTGGTACTGATGAGTTTTTGTAACTTGAGTGTTCCTTTGAATGATTGGTTCTCAGATAAATCAGTCTATACTAGATATTTAGTTAAGTATTTGATTTAAGATATTCAGTTGAGCCACTTTGTTTAGTGGAACTTTGGTTTAGACATTTGAGTTGAGTCTCTAGAGATGTGTGACCCTAGTATACCGGTGTTGAGTTATTTTGTTGAGGCCCGTAGAGGCATTTCAGTTATTCAGTTGTGAATTTAGGCCGGTAGGGTACACCACCCTAGGAGATTCGTTGAGTAATTAAGTAACCCAAAAATAATAAGGACATGCACTAGTGGTGATATGATGAACGGGAACATGGGTCAAGTACCTCAGTATGGCTTTCGGTGTGGGATTTAACCTCCGGAATTATCCAGGTAACTTACTTGCGGTGTGGGATCTATCTCCGAAATTATCCAGGTAATTACCTGCGATGTGAGATATATCTCCGGAATTATCCAGGTAATTACTTATGGTGTGGGATTGATCTCCGGAATTATCGAAGTCGAGGCGACGCACATGTGGTATTCATGTGATGATGTGTCAATGTTTCGGTGTGGGATGATCTCCGGAATTATCCAGGTAAATTACCTGAGATGTGGGATCTATCTCCGGAATTATCGGGCATGGGCTAATTCTCACAGTTTATCTTTATCTCGTAGTAGTCATCGTGATAGGATTAGTTGCATAGCGGGGGATTGAACCTTATGAAGTAGAGACGTTAAGGGCTTGCACCGAACCTATGTAGAGTGAGATGCATAGACTTCGACAAGTACGCATTAGAGAGTCCACATATAGAATTTGTGTTTTCTTGACTTAGTTTTATGTATGTGATTTTCCGGTTTTCTACACTTGACACTTGGTTTAGTATCACTTGTTGTTACATTTCCTGCTATCTCATATTTTATGTATTTTGGTTCACTATATGTTACTTATGAATCCATGCTTAATGATTATTTATGTTGTTTGTTGTTTTATGTCACTCACACCAGTTATGGCTGACCCCTTTAGTTTTGGGGGTTAGGGATCATCTCTAGCCTCATATGTTGCAGGTTGTTGCTTAGAGTTTGGAGGTTGGATGCTAGAGTTGGTTTTGAGATAAATTAATTTGAAAGAGTTTTGTGTAAATTCGTAAAAGCAAATTTGAGATAGTTGTGTGTTGTAAATAAAAAGAAAATTTTGAGTTGAGATGTTTTTGAATTCCGCTGTGCTATGGAAAAGTTTGTTGTAATAAAAGTTGAAAATTTTATTGGTATTGGTTGTGTTTGCTGTTACATTGAAGTTGATGCTGGGATTGTGCCACGTATTTTCTAAGATATCATATTAGAAATTCGGGACGCTACATATATCCCTTCAGAAAAATAACGTTTATGCATGCACATTGTGGATTTTTTCTTTTTATAAATATACTAGGATTGCCCGTTGATACGTGCTTACGGCACGTATTTGGAACGGTGCACATGGTTTGATTATATAAAATAATTTTGGAGGTCCAGCAAATTAATTGAAGTAGCAAACATATTATATGAGAAAGCAGTATATCTACCTTTAAGCTCAACCATCGTCTTCTTAATCATTAGCTTGAACTTACCAGGAATGCATATAGTTTGTTAGAAACACTATAGTTTTTTTAACTTCAGCATCACTTTTAGATGCTTATAATAGTTATGAAAGGTCATTATTATATAGGTTTTATAGAGTTTACTCTAATCCCATAACCACTATGAGCATGTCTAAATATAATGGTAACACAAGTGCATGTGTAAAGGTATCTACAATACCAATAATCTAAACATTTGTTTGCCTGAAACTTAGTTTGCAACTGAATTACCTCTTATTATTATTTCAACCAAAATGAAATACATGAAGTTTTCAAAACTCTAATCCAAGCTAATCAAATCTTTTATCTCCACATTGTCTCTCCGTTACACCTTTATAAAAAAAATCAAAATAAATAACAAATTTACTTTAGTTGTCTTTCTTGAGTAGAGAGTTTGCACCATTCACTGATAAACTCCAGTCATTCCAATCTTATATATCCAAACATACACTAAAAGTTCTTATATGTTATGTTATCCATGGTTTCTAATAACCAGTGAAGGGAACACTTTACGATAGTATTTTTTCTTGTAGTAAAGAAATTAATGTTGTATATTTGCCAAGTTATTTTAAGTTTCTAGTCAGCTTACCTGTCCTGCTTTGGTTTGAAAGCCCAAATTTAGCCCACCAAATAATTCATCTCTCACTTGCGTATACCTTAAATCAAAACTAATAAAAAACTCATCAAATAAATCACCAAATTAAAATTTTTTAAACCCAAAAATAAAATAATTACACCTCTCTGACCTTAAATTTCATGCACAAAAAAAATTCGAGTTAGCAAAAAACTGAGTAATCTCCTGCACACAAAAAATTAAAAATTAGAATCAAAATTCGGTTAATGAGATGAAATTAGAGTCGGCATCGCATATAGAGGCTCTCAATTCGGTGGAGGAGAGTCACTTGATATTCGCGCTCAATTTGGTGGTGGGGAGTCACCGATACGGAATTAACAATAGATCAGATATCGGCGACGACCTCTTGATTGGGGTTCGAAATTGGATTTGGATTTGGATTTGCTTTGAGATTTTGAAAATTTCAAATTTTCAAATTTTCAAAATTTCAAAATTTCAAATTTTCAAAATATTTTTTTAATTATTTTTTTAATTTATTTTTTTTTAACTTTCAAAATTTTAATTTTTTTAAAATATTAATATTTTTTAAAATTTTTTAATTTTTAAAAAAATTTAAAATTTTTTAAAATGTTAATTTTTAAAAAAATTTTTTTTTAAAAAATTCTAAAATTTTTAATTAATTTTTATAAGTTTTTGAAATTTTTTTTTTGATTTTTTTGAATTATTTTTAAAATTTTAAAACTTTTAAAATTTTTTAGTCTTAATTTTAAATTTTTTTTATAAAACTTTTAAAATTTTATTTTTTTTGAAAAGAAGAGAGAGAGAGAAAGAGAGAGAGAGAGTGTGTGTGTGAGACAAATAGTTAAATAAATAAGTGAGTTGTTTTGAGTTTTGGGAGAGAGTGTTTTGTAAGGTTAAATCTGAGTATTTGATTTTGGGAGAATTGTAGGAGAATCTCTTGATTGCTTTATTTGTGTTCTATTATATAGATATACTAGATTTGCCCGTTGACACGTGCCTACGGCACGTTTTCGGAACGGTGCACCTTGTTTGATCATATAAAATAGTTTTGAAGGTCCAGCAAATTAATTGAAGAAGCAAACATATTATATGAGAAATATTTTGGGGTCCATCAAAAAACATATTATATGATTTTTTTGATTTTTTGAATTATTTTTAAAGTTTTTAAATTTTAAAATTTTTTAGTTTTTTAATTTTAAATTTTTTTAAAAAAATTAAAATTTTTATTTTCTTAATTTTTGGAAAAGAAGATGCAGGGAAAGAGAGAGAAAAAAAAAATAAAATAAATATAGGAGTTGTTTTGGGTGGAGAATTTGAATTTGAGTTTTAGAGGGAAACTTTTGGGAAGAAAATATGTTTTGTGAGGTTAGATTTGGGCCTTTAATTTTTTGGGGGATTGAAGAAGAGCCACTTGATAACTTTCTTTGTGTTTTATTATATAGATATATCCACATAAACCATCAGTGGTTGAGAAACACTGGGTCCCATCCGTCATTATCATGCAAAAGGAAGAGAAATGAAGGAAAAAAACTTCTGGAAAGAATATCAGTGTTGGTCACTTGGTCCTGTATCTCAATCTAGCTCACACTTTTCTTTTCTTGCTCTTATATATATTTATTTTATTATTATTGTTATTATTGCTCCAATGAATCATGACAACTAATTGTCAACTTCAGTTTGGTAGGGAGAATCTGGAAAAGATAAAGATAAGTGTGAACACTTGATTTTCTTTGCTAGGTATATATGTAAAGCACTAGATCGATCGAGACTGGGTTACGACTCAAATTCTTAAGAATAATCAAAGGTTAAAACGAGCTCTTTATTTAAGAGTGAAAAATAGTGAAACTCCAGTTCACCTTAGTTACAGTGGTCACTGTGTGTTAGCACTGTCACATTTACCCGATATCCGGAACCGATCTAGACCTGGTATTGAACTGGAACCGACCCGATCGATCCGGGTCCGGATTCGGGTCTGGATCAGCTCAAAATAGAACCGACCCGGACCTGGACCCGGACCCGTTAAAAATAGCCCTAAAAATATGAAATTTGAATAATAGAGTTATATGGATATACATGTAAATAGTAATTGTTGAAGATATATGTGTAAATATACTATTTATTCATGTACTTAAGTGTAAAAATTGTTGAAACCGTAGAATATTGGGTGCAAAAATACTTAAATGCAAATATTTATTTTGCGCTACCAGAACAGACGAGTATATATATTTTTTAATAGGACCCAGATCCGGATCCGATTCTCACAAGTCCGAGTCAGGGTCCAATTTTTGAACCCGTGAGGTACTGGATCCAATCCGAATAATGGAGGACCCGGTCCGATAGGACCCGATAGCAGCTCTAGTGTGTGTGTTTTTTTTTCTTCTTTTCTTTATAAGACGCTTTCTTACCCCCCGGATGTTTTTGATAGAAGACCCTCAGCTACAATTGATGATAAAAACACAAAATAATCAAGGAACTAACATTTCCACTGGAATAAATTTGTCAGAGTATAAATAATAAATCCTCAATTTTTATCTTAATTTCAGAGTAATTTCAGAGTTTTACTTAGGGTTGGCATTCGGGTCGACCGGGCAGGATCGGGTTGGGTCGGACCTGTCCGGGTTGAAGGCTGACTTGGGCGGATTCGGATCGGGTCAGAGGGTTAACCGGGCCGGACCGGGTCGGGTCGAAGAGGTGAATTCGCGACCCTCCCACCCCGTGAAACCTTTCGGGTCCAACCCGGGTCGGGTCGGGTCGGATCGCAGGTTGGCCCGGCTAGAGAGTTAACTTTTTGTTTTTTTGTTTTTTTTTTGTTTTCCTTTAAAAAAAGTAATTTTAGTAATAAACATAAAAAATCGTAATCTATATAATAAATTACAAAGAAAGCTATCAAGTGGTTCTCATTCAATTTCCTCTAAAATTAATGGCCCAGATTTAATCTCACAAAACACATTTTTCCTCCAAAAGTTTCCCCCAAAACTCAAATTCAAATTCCCCCTCCAAAACAACTCATTTATTTATTTAATTATTTCTCTCTCTCTCTCTCTCTCTCTCTCTCTCTCTCTCTCTCTCTCTCTCTCTCTCTCTCTCTCTCTCTCTCTCTCTCTCTCTCTATATATATATATATATATATATATATATATATATATATATGGAAACATGGACTTTTGTATCCCAATTTATAATTATTTTTCACCATATACTAATGGAAACATGGACTTTTATTTACAACTAATTATTGTCATACTATTCAAACTTCAGTTACATAATTGTTGATTTACTGTTTACAAGACTTTTCATATACTGTATCGTTCTGAAGACGTGTTGTGGGCACATGGCCACGGGGCAAATCTAGTAATAATAATAAGATTGAAAGAGTGAAATTGCCAAAAAAATGATATATTATTCATATGATTTCAAGTTATACAAGTTTCACAATTTGTAATAAGAAGTAAAGATTTTCTACAAATTTATTTTATACAATAACAAATTTCTTATATACAATTTTAATTTACTTCAATTTTTCTAATTTTAAATAACAAACAAAGATTTAATACAATATTTTATCTATTTACAATTGTCTTAAATTTGATGGCCTTCAATTTGTTGTTGTTGACTTGTTGTTGTTGGTCTTGAATTCTTCATTTTGGTTGCTATTGTTGCTGTTGTTGTTCTTCTTCTTCTTCCGGTGAGGTGCTCCCACTTGTGGACGTCGATAATGCTTTTCCTTGGGTCCTATCTTCAGCCTTCAGCCAATCTTCTGTGCAGACGAGTATCTCTAACGATTGAGACTTCAAGCGATTCTTGTAATCAGTTAAAACCCTGCCACTTGAAGAAAATGCACTTTCAGAAGCAACTGTAGAGATAGGAGAAGTTAGTAGATCTTCAGCCATATATTTAAGAATACTATAAGTGTGTTCATGGTCTTTCCACCATTGTAAAATATCTAGTGAAGAACTAAAAGACTCAGAATCTTGTTGATTATACCAATTTAATTCATTTGGCTGATTAGTCCTAGGTTTTTTTGATTGAATTTGTGCAAGTAAATTAAATGTTATATCGTCAAATTTACTCTTACCCTTACCTTTAGAAGTAACAGAAGAAGAACTAACTAAAAAAGTTGTACTATTAGAAGCAAAAAATCTATCATAATAATCATACAAGTTATTTAATGTCGATTAAAATTTAACTAAAAAAAAAGCGCAATCAATTTCTTTATCATCCTCCCCAAGTAAATTAAAATATATTTCAATTAAACTCTTCGTACCTTCTAATTTGATACGAGGATCCATTACAGTAGTAATACAATACAACATAAGAGGAGGGTTAAAATACTTCAAAAATTTTGTGTATGCAGGTTTTACAACATCACCAACAAAAGCATTATCGATTATTTCTTTAAATGTTTGCATCATAGTAACTATTGAAATAAAAATGCTACTAGAAGTAAATTCATAAGATTGTGAAAACTTGAAAGTTACGGTTTTAAAAGGTTCTAAAAATTTCAACAAAGATTCGACATAAAACCAATCGACGGGATTCATTTCAAAATTTTGCATATTTTTTGCAATACAAAAATCATTTATACATGCTTTATATTCAGTAACAACATGTAGCAAATCAAAAGTAGAGTTCCATCGGTGTTTAACATCATTTGAAAATTTTCTAAAAGGTACATTTTTAAGTCTACACCAAGCTTCCATTCTTGAAATATGGTGCTACTTAATGCAATAAAATGTACACAATTTCTAATTTTAAGTATATATGGTTCGGCTATTTTTAATACATCTTTAACACATAAATTTAAAATATGACATGCACATCTAACATGAAAAATATTGTCAGATGGAGAGTTTAATGCAGTTTTTAAAATAATAATTGATGCATTGTTGTTAGATGCATTATCTAAACTTATACACATAATTTTATCACAAATATGAAAAATATCAAAAATTTCTAAAATATGGTTTGCTTTTTCATTGCCACTATGGGGATAGGACAACGTAGCAAGTGATATGATTCTTTTTTGAAGAATCTAATCACTGTCGATCCAATAACAGATTATTTCCATCATTGCAATATTGTTGCAACCCGTCCAACAATCGGAAGTTAAACTAACTCTACAAGTTAAACTCCATAAAATTGCAATCAAAGCTCTCCTCATTTTATTGTACATTTTAAAATAATCAGATTTGCAAGTATTCCTAGGGATTTTTCTAAAATGAGAGTTTAAGGCGGTTTAATTAAAATATTCCAAGTCTCTACTATCGGGATAGAAAAATGGTAACTCTTCCATGAATACTAATCGGGCCATTTCTCGTCGAACAAGTTTGGGATCATAAGTCTGAATATCAACTAGACCAGTCCTAGGGTGAATTTTTTGTTGGCCGGGTAGGTCAACAAGAAGTTCTTTATGCACATTTAGGATGTGTCGCTTAATTGTACCCGTGCCCTCACCCATCTTCCATTTGTATGCCTTCGAACATGTTTTACACACTTTAAAACCTACATCCGGTACATTTTCGTCCGAAATATAATCATAGAATTTTTGCCAATCACTACTCTCCCCTCTAGTTTTCCGACTAGTAGCCGGTTGTGTTGTTTCGGTGGCTTGTTGTTGTAGTTCTTCTTCTAATTCTACGTCTCTTACAAATTCATCGTGTGTACCACATTGTTGGGGATGAGGATTAGGGTAGTCTTCGGTGGAATCATTTTGTGGGACAATTAGAGGCCTACGGAAAGTGCCGGTGGAATCTTGTCCACTTTGGCTACGGCCGCTACCGCATGATCTAGACATGTTGATATGTAGTAGTGTATGTAAAAAAGTTAAATATAATGTAGGCGCAATAAGTTACAAAAAAAATCTAAAAAACAAGAGGGTTGTGAGAGAGAATATAAAAAAACCAATAAACAAATAAGATCCCAAAAATTATAACTACAAAAAAAATAAAAATAGAAGATGAGGGATATGAAATTTTGTTACCGTTCACCGTGGATACTCGTATATAAAAAAACCGGTGAAAATAAGAATAAAAGTAGAAGTAGAAATCCGGAATTGAAGACTTGAAGAGAACTTGGAGGAGAGTTGAAGACTTGAAGACGTTGTTGAATTTTGAGCTCGATACGATCGGAATTTGATCATGTATATGTCTTGCTATCTTGTTTGTTTAATTGTGCACAAATTGAAATGAATTGAATAATAATAGTAGAGAGAGTAAGAGAGTAAGGAGTGAATTTTTTGGTTGGATTTTGGGGGTATTTATACGAGGGAAAAAAAAAACCAAAAAAAAACCCTCAAAAAACTGCTAGAATAGCCATTGGTGCTCTCAGTTGTACAGTGGCGGCGCTACTGTAGCGCTCAACACCCGTTGGACCCGCGGGCCAATAGTCAACTTGAGGCAGGTTGACCTGCGGGTTGGCAGGCGGGTCAGATTCTTTTTTGCGGGTTAACGGGCCGTGTTACACGGGTTGAATTCGCTTAATTCGCGACCCGGGTCGACCCGTTATTATTAACGAGTTCAACCCGAACCCAACAGTCATTTCGCAGGTCGGGTTAAATGGGAGGGTCGCGGGTCAACCCGGCCCATTTCCCATCCCTAGTTTTTAGTCTACTGTAGGCTATTCCACTTGGTATCCAAGTATTTCAGATTCGAATCCTACCGATTTCGTATATTAAAATATAGATTTAAATGTAAAAATACCGTTTAGGTCCTTCAGGGTCACTTGACCCTTGAGAGAGTTCTGGTCAATTGTTTGAACGTACAGGTTTTGTATCCTTATTAAGTGAGATTCCCCCCCCCCCCCCCCCCCCCAAAATGACATACTTTTCGAAAATATATACCAAACTTATCCACACAATATTCCAAACAGCGAGTCTACTTCAATTAGAGTCGTCATTTAAAATAGAGAGTTTAACTTTAGTGTTTTGAGACTTGGCGAGATTTTTCCAAGTGTTGGAGAAATCCCTATAACTAAACTCTCTGTTTCAAACATCGATACTAATTGGACTAGACTCGCTCTAGTCTAATTATGGTCGCTGTTCGAAAGAACGAGTTTAACTTTAGTATTTGGAGACTTGACGAGTTTTTTCCTAGTGTTAGAGAAATTCATACAACTAAACTCGTTGTTTCAAACAGCGAGCTCATTATCAAATAACTCACTGTTTGAAACTGCGAGCCGGTCAGTTTGGTAATTAATTTCGAAAGTGGATCAGTTTGGTATTTATTTTTGAAAAGTGGGTCATTTTGAAAAGATATATTATTAAGTGATCACTCTTTGTACATAGGGGTATAAAACGAACGGGACGGTTTGTCGTCCGTCCGTGTCCGGCTCCAAAAATGATCCGACCGTTGACCGTCCGAACTATTATACGAACCGAGCTTGAACAAATTATTAGGTCCGATATTTTATCGAGCTCGAACCGGACATAAGTCTGTCCGAGTATTATTGCGGTCCGATGCCTTACCGAACCGAGTCCGGACTATAAATTTTTTGTCCGATCCGAACCGAGTCGGACATAAGCCCGTCCGAGTAGAATTTCGGTTCGAGCTTGAACATATGATTATCCAATCCCGTCCGGTCCGATTTACGGTCCTACATGTACGGTGACATCGCCTCGATATTTAAAACTCCATAAGAACTACGAGAAGACCAAGACTTTTGCTTTTAATTAATCATTAATTAATAGGAATTAACAAGGAGCTTTGAACCAGTACGTCCATTCAAAACAATTCCTTCCACAAAATATTGATTGGTTTGATTTGAATTCAAAGATTTTTTGTGTCAATACGTGTTGATTTTCTTAATTTCTATATGTATCTTGAAAATGACAGCATCTCGATCATCATCTTCTTCCTCTCTATTATTGGCTTTCTCGAAGATTTAGACATTGGGCTCAGAATTTATATCACTCGATCGCAAAAATTTTCAAAACAGAGTGACAAAAAATTATACCTCAGAGCATCCACAGTCGTGATTGCAAAAAAAATAGCAAAAATATATATTTACATATAGTATCTACATTGTTTGCAGCAGTCGTCGAATGCTATATTATAACAATTTAAAATAAAAAATATATAAGACGGACTTTGGAGATCTGTCGGAGAGCGAAACGTAAATGAAATCGATTATTTAATAATAAAAATTCGTCAGACGGATCTTCAAGATCCGACAAGATCTGTTGGAAGAAAAAAAAAATCAAAAAAGCGCCAGACGTCAGACGTCAGACGTCAGATGTAATTTTAAATAATTTTTTCAATTTTTTAACAATTAAAAATAATTTTTTAGTGGAAAAAAAATTTGTGCACCCCTCCACGGTCAAGATCCGTCCAAGAGGGTAACCCTATTATTGAACAAATTTTTTATTCTGAAATTAAAAAAAAAACGTCGGACGGACTTTCAAATTCTGGCCGACGAATTAAAAAATAATTTTTCGGAGTGACGGATTTTGAAGATCCGTCTGTATAATATGCATATATAATTTCTATATCCGCTCTTATATATAACAATCTATTGTCACAAAATCGTCAAAATATGCATAAATGGCAAACGACTGCGACATTTTTTTAGCTAAAATATGCATATTATGCAAAATAACAAACGATGGATGCTCTTATAGAAATGCCCTGACACTTACTTGCTAAAGAACAACATTGCCAACTTTCATAAGAATTTTTTTGGGGTCAAGATTGTGTTTTTGCAAAGAAGGTTACTGTGTACTGCTTTCAGATGCGTGCCTCAGACATAGAATTTCTTTCCCTACCTGAATCTCCCACCAAAATTGTAGGACCCATGGACTCTTCTAGATTGTAATGGGCCCCTCTTTGGTTACTAAACATTGACGAGTAATAAGAGAAGGCTGCTGGCTCAGAGCATCCACAACCGTTTGCTAAATATGTACAATATGCATATTTTTACTAAAAAAATGCTACAGTCATTTTGCTATTTATGTATTTTCTGCATTTTTTACGACAGTAGATTGATATATATATGAGAGTGAATTTAAGAAATACATATTATATAGGATGCAACTTCACTTTGCGCAGAGGCTGATGGCTTACGAACATTGTAATTGTGACTTGCTTCACACGGTTAATAATTACCTAAGGGTTTGGATATAAACGAGAGAACAAGAAAAAAGTTAAAAGAGAAATTTCTTTCTCAAGAGTTTTTCTTTTTGAAGAGAGAACTGCGGCTTCATTATCGCTGCTGTAATAATTTCTAATTGTGGCCTATACTGACGTGATTTAAAATGACTTACTCATGGAATTAGTCTGTGAAGTGTGTTAATTGGGAAAATTGTTTGGAAAAAGTGGGTTAGTTAGGTAAAAAAAAGGTTCAAATACCAAATGACATACACTAAACATATAACTATATATTATACTAATAGGTCTATCTCGATTTCATTTCTATATTTTGAAATAGAGAACTAAAAGTAAAAAAAGGCCTTTCTATTTAACTAATACGTGTACTACATACGATTATATATATATATATATATAAAACAATCCCTCTAACACGGTCTCTTCTCCTTCCTCTCTTTAAAAATCCTACGACTCTTCTCCTCCCACTTTCAACACCCCCCAGTCAGATCCCGCCCCACAGCACCTCCCTTCGACGCGACACTCCTCTCATCCGACACTGTCGTCTCCACTTCAAATCAATCTCCACAGGGGCGGAGCTATGTGGGGGCCCGGGCTACCTCGGGCCCCCCCAAAATTTTAAAAAACCCCTTAAATTTTTTGAATTTTTTTTGAAAACCCCTTAAATCTATTAAATTTTATTATTTGCCCCCCCTAAAAATTATGAAAAATACCTATATATTTATATATAATTATAGAATTTTTTCTTGGCCCCCCTGAAAATTTTGTTCTGGCTTCGCCCCTGAATCTCCATCATGTTCAATACTGAAGAACGAGACGGTCTCGATCAAACTCAAGAACGCTATTGTTATTCACGGAAAATACCTCCATCTCTTTTTTCAATTTCTTGATATTTTTTATTAGCATTATTATGTTTTATTTCTTTAATTTTCGTGTTCTGTTTTCAAATTTTGGGAATAGTTTTAGGTTTTTTATCAAGCAGAACAACGAGACGGTCTCGATCGAACTCAAGAACGTCATCGCTGTTCACAGAAGGTATTTCCCTCTTTTATTTCGACTTCTTGATTCTTGATTAGTATTATTATGTTTTATTTCATTAATTTTCGTGTTCTATTTTCAGTTTTGGAGATAAATTTTATGTTTTTGATCAAGCTGAACAACGAGATAGTCTCGATCGAACTCAAAATTGCCACTGTCATTCACGGCGTGTACCTCCCTCTCATCTTTCGATTTCTTGATTTTTGATTAATTTTTGTGTTCATTTTTTCAGTTTTGGGGATGTGTTTTAGGTTTTTGATCAAGTTAAACAATGAGACGGTCTAAATCGAACTCAAGAATTAACGTTACTGTTGCTCACGACACCATCACATATACCTATTGCACTTTTTCTCTCTCTAAGTTAGGATTTTGTAATTAATATTTTTTGTTAGAATCTGCAGATAGCCAGTAACTTATGAGTTTGTCAAAATTATTTTAGTCTGTGCAATTTTCATAAGATAACACTAGCTGAGTAATAATAAAACTACAATATACATCTGAGTACTAAAGACAAGTACATAATGACTCGAATATGGGGTTTTGGGAAGTGATCTGGATTTAAACAATATTTGCATGGAAGATAAAGAAATTTAAGTTTTGGAGTTGGACGTGCGTTGTACGTAATTGGGAAAAATATTTTGAAAAAAAGCTACGATTTGTACGTTCAGTGCACGCGTTTATAAGTATAATTTAAGTTGTACGTGCAATATATGTGTATCTTTGATGTTAAAAAATATTGAAAATTTATTTTGCACGTTTTAAATAGGTGAAATTTTGTTTGTTTGTTAGTTTTTTGTTGTAATTAATGGGAGAGTTTAAGTTGTACGTGCAATGCATGAGTTTGTATGTTGATAAATTACAACTCCAACTCTAACTCTCCAATTATACATACTAGTAATTTTCACGTGCAATGCACGTTTTGATAAAAAGTTAGAGTTGAACGTGCGATACACGTAAGTCGATAGTAATCAGCATTTGTGATGAATGCCTTAAACTTTAAAAAAATTGGAGTTGAACGGGCGGTGCATGCAATTTTTTAAATTTTTTAAAGGAAAAACCTTGAATTGTACGTGTAGTGCATGTGTTACGAAATAGATTTGGAGTTACACGTGCGACGTACGTATTTGCTTTGTGACAAAAAAATTTAATAATTGTTTTTTTGGTGAAGGAAAAAACTTTGATTTACACACGCGATGCACGTGTTAATAAATAGAGTTAGAGTTACACGTACAACGTATGTGTTTCGTTTGTGACAAAAAAATATTAAAAAATTATTTGTTTGGTTACAAACTCAAAGTGACAAAGTGACAAACTCTCCCATTAATAATAGTAGACTAGTAATTTACACGTGCGATGCACGTCTTTATAAATATATTTTTTCTTAAAAAAATTCGGACGTTGTCTGGCATCAAACCGAAGACCTCATTTATATAAGTTATGCATGTGCATTGCACGTGTTTGTTTGATTCCAAATAGAGTTTGTTTGGTGACACTCTCCCCATTAAAATAGTATATATATATATATATATATATATATATATATATATATATATATATATATAAGCAATGATCCATTAAAAACGCAAATGTTGTGAAAAAACTCGTGAAAACCACATAGGCCGTTATTTGGAACAACGGCCTAAAAAAATTAAAAATTTAAAAGCTTTAAAAATAGTTTTAAAAAATCAAAAAAATCATATAATATGTTTTTTGCTAGACCCCAAAAGTTTCTCATATAATATGTTTGCTACTTCAATTAATTTGTTCGACCTCCAAAACTATTTTATATGATTAAATAAGGTGCACCGTTCCGAAGACGTGTCGTAGGCACGTGTCAACGGGCAAACCTAGTGTGTGTGTGTGTGTATATATATATATATATATATATATATATATATATATATATATATATATATATATATATATATATATATATATATATATATATATATATATATATATATATATACACTAGGTTTGCCTGTTGGCACACCCACACACACACACACACACACACACATATGTATATTAGGTGGTTTTCCACGTTTTTACAGACATTTGCGTTTTCGATGGAGCATTTTCCTATATATATATATATATATATATATATATATATATATATATATAGGATTGCCCGTTGACACGTACCTACGACACGTCTTCGGAACGGTGCACCTTATTTGATGATATAAAATAGTTTTGGAGGTCGAGCAAATTAATTGAAGTAGCAAACATATTATATGAGAAACTTTTGGGGTCCAGCAAAAAACATATTATATGATTTTTTTTTAATTTTAAAATACTATTTTTAAAGCTTTTAAATTTTAAATTTTTTTAGTTTTTAAATTTTTTATTTTTTAAAAATTTAAAAAAATTTATTTTCTTAATTTTTTGAATAGAAGAGGGAGGGAGAGAGAGAGACAGAGAAAAAAAAAATTTAAATAAATATAGGAGTTGTTTTGGGTGAGGGATTTGAATTTGTGTTTTGGAGGGAACTTTTGGGGGAAAAAATATATGTTTTGTGAGGTTAGATCTGGGCCTTTGATTTTTTAAGGGATTGAAGGAGAACCATTTGATAGCTTTCTTTGTATTTTATTATATACTACGTTTGCCCGTTGACACGTGCCTACGGCACGTCTTCGGAACGGTGCACTTTATTTGATCATATAAAAAATTTTGGAGGTCGAGCAAATTAATTGAAGTAGCAAACATATTATATGAGAAACTTTTGGGGGTCCAGCAAAAAATATATTATATGATTTTTTTTATTTTTTTGAACTTTTTAAAAAGTTTTTAAATTTGTAATTTTTTTAGTTTTTAAATTTTTTATTTTTTAAAAAAAATTAAAATTTTATTTTCTTAATATTTTGAATAGAAGAGGGAGGGAGAGAGAGAAAAAAAAATAATTTAATAAATATAAGAGTTGTTTTGGGTGGGAGATTTGAATTTGAGTTTTGGAGGGAAACTTTTGGCAGGGGAAAATATATTTTGTGAGGATAGATCTGGACCTTTGATTTTTGGGGAAATTGAAGGAGAACCACTTGATAACTTTCTTTGTGTTTTATTATATATATATATATAAAGAGTAAGTCTATTAAGAGCTGGGAAGCTGGTATCCTTATCGGGAGCTGGAGATCTCAGCCATCCGATCGATCTTGATCGCGATCGGATGGCTGAGATCGACAGCCGCTTATGTTCAGATATAGTAAGGGGTAAAAGGGGTATAATCGAAACCATCTTTTATCTCTTATCTTCTCACGCTCTCTTCTCTCCCGCTCTCTATCGATCCAAACCCTAATCACTGCCTCTTATCTTCTCCCGCTCTCGAAGATCGTCCCGCTCTCTCTCTCTTCACAACCCTAATCCCTATCTCTTCTCTTCTCACGCTCTCAGTCCCCATCAGCCTTGTCGTCTCAGCACCAAAGAAGAGCTCTCACAAGTTCGTTCTCTCTCTCCGACGGAAAACCCAAACCGCGATAAGGGTTTCGATTTCTCGTCTCATTTTCAAATTTTATTTCCTTTACAAATGCTTCTAGTTTGTTGTTATATTTTTAGCGCTTAAATTATGCTTTGATAATATTCACACTAGTATTCGTACTAGTACATTTAGAATAACAAATATATATTCGTACTAGTATATGGAATTTTAAGATGTGGACATGACACATACATATAAGCACACAAAATCCATGTAATATGCAGTCTAGTTTTTGTTTCTTTCGAGATTTGCTTCAATCACTGCTAATAGGACATGACACATGCATATAAGCACCCAAATTTCATGTAAAATCCATGTAATATGCAGTCTAGTTTTTGTTTCTTTCGAGATTTGCTTCAATCACTGCTAATAGGACATGACACATGCATATAAGCACCCAAATTCCATGTAAAATCCATGTAAGAAGCTGAGGGTTGCTTGCCATTTAACTATGGATGTTTCTCCCAAAAAAGAAAAAAAATTAACTGTCTAAAATCTGTACATACTTAAATTCTTCAAACACTAAGTTTCATATTCCCTCGGTATGAAGACTGTATTACTTGTAGATTCAGAATGTAGTCTGTTAGACTTTTTCGTTTGTGTTAATTTAAAGTTGTAGCTTTTTTTTTAATGTTTGTTGTCTCATTCTCCTATGAAGGATGGAGGTTGAAAATGTAGAATTACTAAGCCAAGATGTTCAGTCCGGTTGGAGGGACGTTGATGATGCTTCTAAATCATTTGTTGGTTTAGTATTTGCAATATTAGACGACGGATATGAATTTTATAAAAGATATGCAAAATTAGTTGGTTTTTCAGTACGCAAGTTTGCAACGATGGTTGACACTACTACGAAGGAGAGATATTCACAACAATTTGTATGCTCAAAGCAAGGCAAGCCGGTTGATACAACTGTTGTGAATGTTGCCAATAATGAAGAATCATCTTCTTCAAATTTGATCAAGAGAAGGAGAAGGGCTGTGACGAAAGAAGGGTGTATGGCTCAAATACGAATGCAAATGGATGATGACGGGAGATGGTCAATCCGTAGGTTTGTTGAAGAGCACACCCATATTTGTGTTACACCTAGAAAGCAACAATTTTTAAGATGTAATAGAACTGTTTCTGAAGCGCAGAAAAATTTACTTAGTTCTTTCAAAGAGGCTAACATAAGAACTTCAGAGTTTATGTCCTTCATGGAAATAGAAAATGAAGGTTTCAGTAATATTAATTGTACTGAAAAAGACATTAGAAATTTGTTGCAAAGAGAGAAGGATGGTATGAGAGCTTATGATGTTGATATATTGCTGGAGCATTTGCAAGAGGAAAAAGAGATGAATTCTTCTTTCTGTTTTCATTACAAGGTTGATGAAGACAACAAATTAACTCATGTGTTTTGGGTTGATGCTATTGTCAGGAAGGCTTACAAGCATTTTGGTGAAGTGCTAATTTTTGATACCACATATGATACCAATGAATACAAGTTGGTTTTTGCTCCATTTACTGGAGTTAATCATCATGGTCAATCTGTCAATTTTGGTGCGGCTTTTATAAATAAAGAGACCACCGACTCTTTTGTTTGGTTGTTTGAAAAATGAGGTGAAACAATGGGTGGGTCTGCACCAAAAGTTATCATCACAGATCAAGATCCTGCAATAGATAATGCAATTCACATATGTTTTCCTGGTTCGAGCCACAGGCTTTGCATGTGGCACATTCTTAAAAAGCTTCCCGATAAGCTTGGTGGCCCGGACCTGAATAGTGATTTTAGCATTCCATTCCATAGTTGCATCTGGGAATCAGAACCCCGGAAGAGTTTGAGATGAGATGGAATGACGTAATGAACGCTAATGTGCAAATTGCAGGTATTACTTGTTTCAATAAATTATAGCTATGTTTGACCATTTTTTTGTAGTATTAGTACTTGATACATATTACAATAACAGGTAATCCTTGGCTTTCTGACATTTATTTGCTTCGTGAGAAGTGGATACCAGCTTATGCTAAGCATATTTTTACTGTTGGAATTCACACAACTCAGAGATCAGAAAGCATGAATGCTTTTGTAGATAAGTATGTTAATAGCAAAAATTCTTTACATGAATTTATGACGAGGTTTGAAAGGGCAATAAGGAAACAAAGACAAAATCAGTTAGCAGCTGACTACACCACTCTGCATACAAAACCAAAACTGCAAACAGATTTTGAAATTGAGTCCCAAATATTTGAGGTGTACACTAGAGCGAAATTTCATGTATTTCAAGCTGAACTAGTTGAAAGCTTGAATTATGCCTCTTTAATGAAAGTTGACGATGGCAGTGTGCGACACTATATTGTCAGGAGAATGGGAAAGTCAGTACAATCTGATAAAACAAGAGATGTGTTCTACAAGGGAATGGATAATGCTGGGTCTTGCACTTGTAGTAAATTTGAAGTGGAGGGAATTCCTTGTAGACACATCCTTGTGGTATTGAGAAATGAGTTTGTTGATTTCCTGCCTCAATCTTATATTTTAAAGAGGTGGACCGCTTCGGTAACTACCGAGATTGTATATGATGATGCTGGTGAAGAAATCATTGGTAGCTACGGTAGCCCACAAGATTTGGACATGGTGGAATTGTAGCGCCCCGAATTTCTAGATTTATAACATAGAAAATACGTGGCACATTCCCAGTGATCCACTTCAATATAATATCAAACATAACCAACACCACTAAAATTTTCAACATTTATTTCAACAAACTTTTACAAATCACAACGGAATTCAAAACAAACTCAACTCAATATTTTCTTTTATTTACAACACAAATTTATCTCAACAACTGATGTTACAAATTTACACAATCTCTTATATATCAATTATTTCTCAAAACCCACTTAAGCATCCCATCTCCAACTCTAAGCACAACCTGCAACATGTGAGGCTAGAGATGATCCCTAACCCCCAAACTAAAGGGGTCAGCCATAAATGGTGTGAGAAATATAAAAATAAACAAACAACAACATAAAAATCATATCTCATAATTCTTAAACAACAAGTACTAAATGATTATGGAAAGTACGAAATGACAGGTAACATAAAACAACAAGTGATACTACGCTAAGTGTCATGTGTAGAAAACAAGAAAACCACATGCATAAAACCAAGCCAAGAAAACACCAGTTCTATATGCAGACTCTCTAATGTGTACTTGTCGAAGTCTATGCATCCCATTCTACATAGGTTCGGTGCAAGCCCTTAACGTCTTCACTTCATAGGGTTCAATCCCCACGTTATGAACTAATTCTAACACGATGACTACTACGAGATAAAGATAAACCATGGATAGTATCACATGCCCGATAATTCCGGAGATGGATCCCACACCCAAGATATTTTTCTTGAATAATTCCGGAGATGATCCCACACCGAAACATTGACACGTCACCACATGAATACCACATGTGCTTCACCTCGACTCCGATAATTCCGGAGATCAATCCCACACCACAAGTAGTTACCATGATAATTTCGGAGATTGTCCCACACCACAAGACTGTGATAATTCCGGTGACATATCCCACACCACTAATAATCTACTGTGATAATTCCGGAGATTAAATCCCACACCGAAAGCCATACTGAGGTTCTTGACTCATGTTCCCGTTCATCATATCACCACTAGTGCCTGTCCTTATCATTTTGGGTTATTTAATTGCTTAACGAATCTCCTAGAGTGGTATACCCTACCGGCCTGAATTCAAAACTCAATGACTGAAATGCCTCATTGGCCTCAAAAAAATACCCAACACCGGTATACTAGGGTCACACACCACTAGAGACTCAAATTCAAAAGTCTCAACAAGGTTCCACTAAACAAAGTGGCTCAACTAAATGTCTTAAATGAAATACTTATCTGAATATCTCAAAGTCAATTGCTTAATCATATACTGAACTGAATGACAAGTATATACTAAAATATCTGAGGAACCAATCATTCGAATTAACACTGAAGTTTACAAATATCCTTCAGTACCAGTCGACTCATACTGATGATAAGTCGACTGTCCAGAGGACCAAATTCAAGATTTTACAAAAATAAACTAAGTCATTTAACAGTCGATTTAAGAAGGGATCAGTCGACTTACCAGAGGTAAATTCCAATAATCTTCTCAAATTTATTATAAGTGTATAGGTCGACTTAAGGGGTTGTAGGTCGACTGTCCAGAAAGGACAATTAATTTTTACAAAAAATAAATTTCTTCAGTGGACCAGTCGACTGCCTATGAGCTAGGTCGACTGTCCAGAACAACTATTTCAAAAATTCTAAAATAAAGTGTCAGGCTCGTACCAGTTGACTGCACAGTAGGCCAGTCGACTGTCGGCCTACAGATCTCAAAATTTAGGTCTGATTACAAAATCAAATTCTGAAGCTTTCTAATGATCAATGTTATGAAAATAGTTCGTATTCAGGAAAATAATAAATCTCCACGAATCTTCATCAGGTATATGTATATATATATATATATATATATATATATATATATATATATATATCACTCAAAACATCAACAAGTCAAGATTTAAGTTCTCATATTCTAAATCACAAATCCTTTCATTAGGGTTTTACAAGATCTAAGTTTCTTTCACAAATCTAAATCAAATCTGAATTATGAATCTAATGTCCAGGTGTTCATACACAAATCTTAACATGCTTTTAGTAAACAATTTAAATAATAAAAATCTACTATTTCATCCACCATTTCTACGTGATTCATACCACATTACAATATCTATATTGTACACAACATCCTATCGTTACATCTTGATATTGGTACACGTAGATCAATCAACAAGACGAATTATAGTACTCACAAAATCAAACAAACAAAACAAATCACTCACATGAATCAAACACAAAACAATTTCTATATCTCTCACCTTAGAATTTGAGAATAATCCACGAAAAGAATCCTCCTTTTGCTAGATCCAAAGACTCCTTCTCCACCAAAATAGATCTCCAAAAATTCTGTATTTTTCTCAACAGTGACGGCTGGGGAAAAATCTCTTAAATATGCCGGATTGATAATTAGGGTTTTACCCACATTTTGCGAAACAACCCTTTCCAAAATAAAACTTACATATATAGATCATTCTTTGGAAATTCCATCAAAACTCATTTAAATTTGGATTTAAAAGAAAATATCAACTCTAAATCTCAATCAATACTGTTCAAACATCCAGAAATTGTATTTTGTACTTTAACCCCTAAAAATGTCAAATTTGCAAAAAGGTCATTCTTTTCTCAAAAATTGCAAATAGTTCCAATAAATTCCAGAAAAATATGGAAAAATACCAATTAAATCTCGAATATTAAATAATGATTTTTCATGAAGAAAACTAAATTTTCCAACTTCTCAAAAGTACTTGCACGTGTTTTGCACGTGTACAAAAAATAAATTTTTCTGATAATATTCATTAAATCTCCAAAAATAAATTTAAATTCATTTTCAAATATAAAAATAATATTTGAAAATACGGGGTTCTACAGGAATTGTCAAATGAAATCAACAAAGTGATGAGGATCGCTCGCTCATCAAAGGAGATGCGCCAGAAGGCTAAAACATTACTAGTTGGTGTTGTTGCAGAATTGCAACAAGATATGTCCCAAGAATTACAACAAGCAACAACTACTTCACTACCTAAAACAGTCCATATTCATGTACCGGATATTGTAAAAACCAAAGGTAGTGGGAAGCGCATTAAAGGGGGTAAGGAGAAAGCATTGGAGAAGGCTGCGAAACCACTAAGAAAGTGTCGTTTGTGCAAGAAGCTTGTTAATCATGACAGTCGTACCTGTCCTTTAAAGGAAAGGTTAGTAATTAAATACAAAGTTTATAGTTTATTTTCTTTATATATAATATAATCTTGTGAATATTAATCGTGTAGCTCTACTATAAATGAGTCACAAGCTTCTACTACATTTTCAACAATGGAACCTATAACAGAGGAGGCTCCAAATATTGCATGAACCTTGTTGGTTTATTTCTGTAAATTTTGCAAGGTACGTGTCATACATGAATTAAAATAATTTCTGACCCATATTTTGATTTTATTGTTCTTTAATACATTATAGCACATTTATTAAATTAACCCTTATGTCTTCTTTGTGTGCAGGTAAAATATTGATGGAAAAAAATTGATGCTCGATAAGAAATTTAGTTCCCGAAAAGTTGGTAAAAAAAATTGGGTTTATAGTTTATAATTCCAAGTCAGTAGGCAATGATGAAAAGTTTATGCAGCTTGAATTTTTTTTTTTTGACCACTAGTCGGTGTGGCTTAATAAAGCAGCCCTAGTGATAAATTCAAAATTCCACATTTGACTCAGTTATACTTGATTTATTATGCGGCAGTGATGAAAAGTTTGTGCATGATTTGATACTTCATGATTATTGGATGGTGTTCAACTTCATGTTCATTTTGGGTTTGTTTTGAGCCGGGAAGCTGAAATTATTTGACACTTCATCCTTTTGTTCAAACTAAGTTGTTCTGAGCTTACCCATTTTCAATTTCATTTTGAAAATGCATTTGTAACAATGGTTTTACAAATTATTGAGGCTGATGGTGGTGTTTTTCTGAGCCGGCATGATTTTTTCATCCGAGTCTACTGTTTTATGTTTTCTGTTGCACTTGTTCTGAGCAAGTTTTAACCATGTTCAACATACACTCTCCAGGAACATGCCACATACGTACTTGCATTTTTTCTATTTGATGAATCATTTTGTGCAGGAATTCAAGAGAAAGAACAAGAAGGTCGTTAGCGAAGAACCAGAAATACCTTCAGAACAGTCTCCAACAAATGGAAGTGGCTTATTGTGTAACCACTGTAGCTTAGGCAATGATGAAAATAGTTGAAAAAGATTTTGATGTGTCATACTCTTTCTCTGTTTGTATCATGCTTTTTTTGAGCTAACAAAATTGGATACTTCAAGTTCTGTTTCTGTTTGTTCTGAGATTACAAACTTTGATACTTCATGATCTGTCTCTGATTGTTCTGAGCTTACAAAAGTTTGATAATTCATGGTCTGTTTCTGTTAATTCTGGGCTTACAAAATTTGATACTTCATGAGTTGTTTGTGTTAGTTCTAAGCTTACAAATTTTTCATACTTCATGCTCTGTTTGTGTTGGTTCTGAGCTTACAAAATTTGTATACTTCATGCTCTGTTTGTGTTAGCTCAAGACCGGCAAAATTTGATACTTCATGTTCTGTTTGTGTTATTTCTGAGCTTACAAATTTTTCATACTTCATGCTCTATTTGTGTTGGTTCTGAGCTTACAAAATTTGTATACTTCATGCTATGTTTGTGTTAGTTCTGAGCTGGCAAAATTTGATACCACATTCTCTGTTTGTGTTTGTTATCAGCTTACAAAATTTGATACTTCAGACTATGTTTGTGTTATTTATGAGCTTACAAAATTTGATACTTCATGGTAATTTTGTTAGTTCTTAGCAAGGGCAAAATTTGATACTTCATGATCAGTTAGTGTTAGTTCTGAGCTGGCAAAATTTGATACTTCATGCTCTGTTTGTGTTGGTTCTGAGCCTACAAAATTTGATTGTATTGGTTCTGAGCTTACAAAATTTTCATACTTCATGCTCTGATTGCGTTGGTTCTGAGCGAGCGCAAAATTTGGCACTTCGTGATCTGTTAGTGTTAGTTCTGAGCTGGCAAAATTTTCATACTTCATTATCTGTTTGTGTTAGTTCTGAGCTTACAAAATTTTGATATTACATGATCTGTTTGTGTTAGTTCTGAGCAGTTGACAAAATTTGATATTTCATGATCTGTTTGTGTTAGTTCTGCGCTTACAAAATTTGATACTTCTTGGTCTGTTTGTGTTAGTTCTGAGCTTACAAAAGCTTACAAAATTTGATACTTCTGGGTCTGTTTGTGTTAGTTCCGAGCTAACAAAAGCTTACAAAATTTGATACTTCTTGGTCTGTTTGTGTTAGTTCGGAGCTTACAAAATTTTCATACTTCACGTTCTGTTTGCGTTGGTTCCGAGCTTACATAATTTGTATACTTCATGCTCTGTTTGTGTTGGCTCTGAGCTTACAAAATTTGTATACTACATGCTCTGTTTGTGTTAGTTCTGGACTGTCAAAATTTGATACTTCATGATCTGTTTGTGTTAGTTATGCAGCTTACAAATTTTTCATACTTCATGCCCTGTTTGTGTTGGTTCTGTGCATACAAAATTTTCATACTTCATGCTGTGTTTGTGTTAGTTCTGAGCTTACAAAATTTGTTACTTCATGCTCTGTTTGTGTTAGTTCAGAGCTTACAAAATTTTGGTACTTCATGCTCGGTTTGTGTTAATTCTGAGCATGGAAATAAATTGGATACGCCATGCTGCGTAATACACCAAAACAATCACAGAATTTCAATCATGACACCAAAACAATAATGAACTGAATATGTGGAAGAAATTCGATCTTCATAGAATTGCAAGGTAATACTTTACAAAAACTTTACAACGTAACAAATGTACTTGACTGTAATGCCCCGGATCCCCATCATCGGACATCCGTGACACAACCAGAATCTTTGCCTTCAAATGCATCTCAACACAGTACATAGTACGGAAATTTAAAACACTTTTATTGCCATCAGAGTTAATACATCAATAGTTACGAACATCAATTATTCGTATCAAGCTGTAACGTCCTCATATTGACTCCAAACTCAATTCTTTCAATTTCTATACTACTATAAACATAAACTAAGATAATTATATTTCTAAGAAAATTTCGGCAGAGTTTTCCCTGAAATTTCTGCCCCGAAACACAAAAAGCTTACGGAATTCTGCTCTAAATTCCGTAGCTCACATCACAGGCAATTATATCACGGGCTCCCCAGGCCAAAATGAGCAGAGTCACACAGGCAATATATATATATGCTCTGGGGGCCAAACTCATAACAGAATATCAAATATCAAATAAAAACCATAAATCCCTTTGAAAACGTAGTAAGGTTTTTAGAAAATAATTTATAAACCACACCACAGGGCCTGGTACTCCACAACAAGATGGGTACGGGTCAAAAACATATCATGCCACTCCACACTATTACTCATCATCATCATCCACGTACTTATACACCAAAAATACAATTTAAAGCATAAAATTCACTATTCACACAATTAAACCTTAAGTAACAAATTGTAGAATGAAGCTCCACTCCCCAGAATCTACACCTCACCTCTGCACCGCTAAGGACCTGTAACAGTAGGGGCCTAGTGTAGTCCAGAGACTCCCTAACCCCCCAAACACTAAGGGGTTAGCCATTTCTGGTGTGAGTATAGTATATTAATAAGCAAATAAATTAAACTTATAAGTAAAACAGAATGAACTTACAAATACCAAGATGAACCTGAAAATGTGGATGCCATATACGGAAATTCACATCAAATACTCACTGCATCACTTCATGTATGCATGTCCACACCTGCTCACAAACATAATTAACTTTAATTTGGAAAAATTATTTCCAAATTAGTCGCTTAAGGCCCATCACTTTACGCCTTATGCAAATACCCCTATAGCTTTATTCTCCCAAAAAGCCTTACATTCACAATTACTCTACTCTCACATAAACTGCACCATATTTACCATACAATTACAATTACAAACTCACGACTTATAATCCTTCCTAATCTCATATCACATAACATCGCATTCATTCATTTCTTACAACACATATCATCACGTCTCGCAACACATCACTTCCGCACTCATTACGCAGTTCAACTATCACACTCACAATTCAGCTTGAATGGAAAATAAACGTGTATCCTGATTTCCTAGTGTTCGTGTATGCCGTGACCTGAGTCTAATGCAAAATGCAGAGTATAGAACATATGCACTTAATCTAACGTCAGCAAGACTCTGGACACACATGCATCCCATACCATATGTGGCCCAGGTCAAGCCAATGTACTTAGTCTAATGCAAGCGAGACTTTGGAAATGTATGCATCCCATACTACATCCTTTCCAAATCAAGTCGTTGTCTCCAAGTTTAAGGATTCGAACCCTCGCTACGCAATGCATTCTAATTCGGTCCACTTCCTGTTCCCGATAGATCGTGGCAATGAGGTTGCAGTCAACGGTCCCACCGTTCTGCAGTCAACAGCTGTGACGAACTTAAAGATATACGGTCCCACCGTATGGCAGCCAACGGTCCCACCGTTCTGCAGTCAGCAGCCATGACGAATTTAAAGATATACGATTCCACCGTATGGCAGTCAACGGCCCCACCGTTCTGCAGTCAACAGCCGTGACAACAAAGATATACGGTCCCACCGTATGGCAGTCAACGGTCCCACCGTTCTGCAGTCAACAGCCATGACGATAAATATATACGGTCCTACCGTATGGCAGACAACGGTCCCACTGTTCTGTAGTCGACAGCCGTGACGATAAAGATATACGGTCCCACCGTATGGCAGTCAACCGTCCCACCGTTCTGCAGTCAACAGCCATGACGATAAATATATACGGTCCCACCGTATGGCAGACAACGGTCCCACCGTTCTGCAGTCAACAGCCGTGACAATAAAGATATACGGTCCCACCGTATGGCAGTCAACGGTCCCACCGTTCTGCAGTCAACAGCCGTGACGATAAATATATACGGTCCCACCGTATGGCAGACAACGGTCCCACCGTTCTGCAGTCAACAGCCGTGACGATAAAGATATACGGTCCCACCTTATGGCAGTCAACGGTCCCACCGTTCTGCAGTCAACAGCCGTGACGATAAGGATATACGGTCCCACCGTATGGCAGACAACGGTCCCACCGTTCCGAAGTCAACTTAAACTTGAAGTTTAGTCTAATCAACAGGTCGCTAGCTTGCATGTCCATAACTTCCAACACACAATACAAAATTACTTGATACTATAAAACCTCATGTACTCTCAATAGTACATTCTTCTTGCACTCGCTGCACCTTTCCAATATCACAAGAGTTTGCTCACTCATCGGAAATTCTCGATTCCGGGTCCTATGGGAAGGTGGGAGTGTCTATTTCGACTTCTTAATTTGACTCTTTCAGAATCTATCATTTGAGTTCTCGAAAGCACAAGTTCCATCAGGTGTACAAACAGAGAGAAACTGGTTTTCTTAGCCAATAATACTTTAACTAAGATTGGGTCTGTTCCGTCTTTGGAAAATCATAACTCTCAACCTATAAACTGGAATTATAAAACCCCAGATGGGTTAGAAAGCTATGACTCCCTACTACGACTCTCTAGTTGGTCAATTTCCCAAATTCTTAACCATTTCAGAGCAAGAATTTCTCAACTTACCCTCATAAACATGCTTCTTAACAAGCTTATATAAAAATGAGTTGTTCTTTACCATACAACTATCCTTTTTAGCATTCCACTTATCATACAATGATAATCCAAATTCTCCAAACGTTCCCACAAGTTAAGAATTCACATATACATCACAACGCCATGTATGTATATCTACACAATACATCACCATCACACTGAATATTTAAAATCCCATCAACTCACCACATACACACCAATTTACCACATAACTTTTAACAAATAAGAACTTCCCGTATTTTTAATTAAAACTTCATTTGGCTGAATTAAACCAGGATTGCTCCAAAACCACCTAAGATTTTATCATAACAGTAAACATATATTTAGCATAATCATACTCACAAATTGTCCCGCGAAGACTCGAAGCGCCACCACGCCTCCAAAGCCGCTAGTACATCCTATCATCAAAATTCAAAGCAATCAAGGCTCAAGCATCCAAACCAGTTACGGGAAAATAATAATACTAACTCCAATATCACATAGGCATTCATTTGAACGCCTAGGATGCACACGTGCTTTGCACGTAATCATTAGAATTCCGACAAGATTCCCATTTTCGAACAATTACTAAAAGCACCCCAGAATTATTCTAATAATCCAACTACAATTTCTACTACCATACGAGAACTAATTCATATACATATAGTTCTCTTTTACAAACCCAAAACCCTAATTTATTAGCAACTTGCAAATCCTCTATCAATATGCAAATTTCTCGAATCTATAACACCCAACCCCGCATAATCTCCTTACTACCAAATTCCTACTTAATAGGAATTGAAAATACTTTATTTTATACAATAAAATAAAATAGGGTTTACCTTCCCGAAATCCTTTCGAAAAACGGACACCGCCACGACGTAGAGAACCCTTCTATTAGTCTACCCCCAAATTTAATTTGGAAACGGTGGAGAAATGGAGCGGATTTGAGCGGGGGAGAGGGGGAGCCGATGGGTTCGGCTTGGGGTTTCGGCTGGGAAGGAAACGGGAGAAGAAAGAAGGAAAATGGAGAAGGAAGGAGGTGGGGTGGGGTTTTATAAAAAGGAAAAATTAATAAATAATGTAAGGGAAAAATTTCATATAAGCCCCCCAAGTCTAAATATATTTCAAATAAACCCCCAAACTCTACTTTAATAATATAAACAATACAAAAAAATACATTAAACTACCTCGTAATAATCTTTCAAATTTATAAAATAAAGTAAACAATAAATCTGATATTTCTCAATAACTATCAGTTGTTATTAGAAAATACACAATCGCGTGCAATTCTCAATTGTGCACAGATTACGATGCAAAATAGCCATATGCTATTTTTGCGGGGTATTACATTGACATCTGACACTTTACAAAAAACTGAAACTTAACAAAAACTTTACAGCGTAATACAATGTTCAATAACGTACATGTACATGAAAAAATTTACAGATACTGAAAGTATACAACTTATTGTTGCTCCTAATACATATTTTGTTTTGTATAGTGTCAACAAAAACACAATTTGAGTTTGCTCCAAATATCTACTTTTCGCATATTCCAGTATTCAATAGCTCCAAGAAGCACTTCATGCTGAAATCAACCTGAAATCAAAATTAAACATTGCTCATTAAACCTGGAAAAGACAAAATAATTACAAAATATAGTCGGCTCTGAACACAAAAAATCATGAAGTAAATATGGTAGGCTCAGAAAAGCAGCGGCTGAACATGACAAATTCAAAATTTGTTAGTTCAGCAAAAACAGAAACTGAGAAACAAGTAGCTTGGGAGCAAACAGAAACAGATAGTGAAATATCAATTGTCTGTAAGCTCATAACAAACAGAGACAGAGCATGAAGTGTCATAGTTTGTCAGCTCAAAACCAACACAAACAGATCATGAAGTGTCAATTTTTGTAAGCTCAGAACTAACACAAACAGAGCATGAAGTATCAAATTTTGCCAGCTCAGAACTAACAGTAACTGATCATGAAGTATCAAATTTTGTAAGCGCAGAACTAACACAAACAGATCATGAAATATCAAATTTTGCCCTTGCTCAGAGTTAACAAAAAATAACCATGAAGTATCAAATTTTGTAAGCTCATTAATAACACGAACAGAGTCTGAAGTATCAAATTTGTTAAGCTCATAACAAACACAAACAGAGCATGTAGTATCACATTTGGTAAACTGTGAACAAACAGAAACATATTGATGAAGTATCAAATTTTGTTCACTCAGAACAAATAGAAAATGAACTCTTTGAACCTAGACATGAAGTATCAAATTGTGTATGCTCAAGACAAACCGAAGCTGGGCATGAAGTTTCAAATTTTGTATAGTGTCAGAACAACAGACACTGAACATGTGGTTTAAATAAAACCAGTAGGCTCAGAACACACTATTCATAACTAGGACTGCATTGGGGTGCCGCGCCAACTAGAATATGATAGATATATAATCAAGAATAAATACAACAAGCTTGAAATAATTATTCAGATCATAAAGTGTTTTGCATCACGGCCTACACCAACAAACAGTTGGAGAGAATCAAACACCAAAAGGCTTATATGAGTACCCAACACATTCGCATCCAACATCAGTTACTATATATAACTAGGGCTGTTGTTTGGAGCTTAGAAAATTTGATACTTCATGCTCTATTTCTGTTGTTTTGAGCTTATCATCAGTAGGCTCGGAACACACTATTCATAACTAGGGCTGCATTGGGGTGCCGTGCCAACTAGGATATGATAGATATATAATCAAGAATAAATACAACAAATTGAAATAATTATTCAGATCATAAAGTGTTTTGCATCACTGCCTACACCAACACACCATCACTGCCTAATATATAGTTTTTTGTATAGTGTCATGATCTGTTTGTGTTTGTTCTGAGCTGACAAAATTTGATACTTCATGTTCTGTTTGTGTTGTTCGGAGCTTATCATCAACTGTCTTATATATATAGAGTAAGTCTATTAAGAGCTTGGGAACTGAAATCCTTATCCAGAGCGGATGTTTTTAGCCATTCGTTCGCGATTGATCGCGATGGAACGACTCATATTCGATACCGCTTATCTTCAGAATGTTTGGGGGTAAAAGGGGTAAAATAAAAAACCCCTATCTCTTATCTTCTCACACTCAATCGACCAAGCACACATAATAGACTTACTCATGAATATATATAGACTAAAAAAACCAGTAGACTCAGAACACACTATTCATAAGTAGGGCTGCATTGGAGTGCCGCGCCAACTAGGATATGATAGATATATAATCAAGAATACTTAAGACATGATTGAAATAATTATTCAGATCATAAAGTGTTTTGTGCCTAAACCATTGTGGGTCATCGGTGCCCAAAAATTTGGTGAATTGAGCTAGTCTCAAATCTCATAAATGTAAGGTAAGTGTTTAGGGCATTGGACATTCAAACACCATACTTTCATTTCTTCACCATCTACTCTCCGGCTCATACCCCAGACGTGTATTCAACTTTCACTAATTATCATGACACACAACCAAATACCCTTGAAAACAATAATTTCAATGCCCAAAAATTTTGTAACCAACTTATATCAAAATCAATCTCATCATTGCCTACAAACAAAACCGAATGAAAATACAAGAAATTAAACAGAAATCATAAAAGCATTTATGAGAGTCAAACACTTCCCTCCGGAATCTGAGAGAGGCAGACCCAATGAGCCGAGAAATCGAAACCCTTATCGCCGATGGGGGCTGATCGATTATACCCCTTTTACCCCTCGACAGATCTGAAGATAAGCGACTGGAGATTGAACTTGATCGTGGAGTTGGGTTTACACAGGTGACGAAGAAAGAGAGCGGGAGAGAAGAGCTCGACTTCGCTATCTTCGATTAGGGTTTCGAAGAGAGGTGGATTAGGGTTTCGAAGATGGAGATCGGGACTGAGAGCGTGAGAAGAGAAGAGATAGGGATTAGGGTTGTGAAGAGAGAGAGCGGGACGATCTTCGAGAGTGGGAGAGAGAGCGGGAGAAGATAAGAGGCAGTGATTAGGATTTGGATCGATAGAGAGCGGGAGAGAAGAGAGCGTAAGAAGATAAGAGATAAAAGATGGTTTCGATTATACCCCTTTTACCCCTTACTATATCTGAAGATAAGCGGCTGTCGATCTCAGCCGTCCGATCGCGATCAAGATTGATCGGATGGCTGAGATCTCCAGCTCCCGATAAGGATACCAGCTTCCCAGTTCTTAATAGACTTACTCTATATATATAGAGAGAGAGAGAAAGATAACAATATAGTAAGTTTGGAGAACTATGAAGACATGACGCTCGATTCATGAGATAGAAGATATCTATATGGATAAAAAAATTAAGGAAAAGAGATAGCGTACCCCTATATTTTGTCACAAGTACTACAAAAAAAAAAGGGTTGCCTTTATGAATGTATATATTGAGATTTACCAAGTGCAAGATGGTTCAATTGATATTAGTCGAATGTTATAATATATTAATATATATGTTTTCTCTCGTATAGAAAATCAATATAAGTTGTACTGTGATATATTGAGAAAGAAATGTATCTACCATATATAAAGTTATGTATGAGTGTGTGTGTCAATGTGATATGTATAACTATACAAAATAAATAATTTTTGTAATTTTCATAACTAATTTGATAATAAGAGAAAGAAATGTACTTATATTCACATGGGTCAAGATATAAAAAATATATGTGCAGAATAATTAGTGAAACTTATTTTCAAAGCAAAACATAACTATACAAGTTATAATGATTAAGATGCTAAAGTTACATACTTCTAAAGATAGTGAGATCTCGGTAAGAATTGATTTTAATAAAATTACCCTTAGAATGTTCTTGCATTAATTTTATAATGCACTTATGCACGTGCCGATTCATGTCCTTCAGAGAGACCTCCATGTTATAGACAACAAATCTATACTATTATTAAGCAAAACTCCATTTTAGTGGCTTTTTACTATCATACTCTCACAAACATAAAAAGCTAAAAGAAATATAGGATTAATATCGTAGGTCAGAAATGTAATTTGCATGTATTGAAAAAATAATTAACATGCATAGATTTGCATGCCTGTCTGCATAGTTTTGAAAAAATAATTAATAATATAGATTTGCATATACTTGCATGCACAATTTATTCATAAGAAAGTTTCCTGCTATCAAAGCCAGTAGGTCTAACACATGTATGCAAATATCAAAATGAATAAATTGTGCATGCCTGTCTGCATGCATGCATGCAATCTCTTCGATGACCTGTCCCTTCCTCAAAATCCTACACACCTTTATAGACGTGCATCGCACGTGCATTATACTAGTTAATGTAATTAGAAATCCTATCTATATAATATATTATGCTAAGACTATTTTTAGTCCAAAGTTTTTTTTAATTATTTTTTTTACAAAACGAAAAAAAAGAATAAAAAAAGAATAGTAAACGTAGGAGGCAACCCCCACCTATTTCTCCATCTAAATTTTGAACCGGAATCTTACCCCTTAATCAAACATCAGTAAATTTTGGAAAAATGGTTTAGCTATTTTCTCATTTTAAAAATTTTTTTGCAATATCACACATGGTTAAACTAATTATCTCTAATATTATAATGAGAGAGTTGGAGTTGTCATTTGTCAACATACAAACTCGTACGTTGCACATGCAATTCCAACTCTTCCATTAATTACAAAAAAAAAAACAAATAAATAAAATCACCTATTTAAAACATGCAACACACATGCAAAATAATTTTATAATATTTTTTTAACACTAAACATACACATAAGTTACACGTACAACTCAAATTCTACTTATAAACACGTATATTGCACGTACAATTTGTAGCTTTTTCTTCAAAATATTTTTCCAATTACGTGCATGCACGTCCAACTCCAAAACTATTTCTTAAAACGTATATCATATATACCTGAAAATCCTCAAACTCTTATCAAAATCTGCATCCCACAAACCCAGCCAAATTTGGCAATTCTGATGAAAGTTCTGTAAAGTGCTAGTTTAACTGATATTTAAGACTTTTCCGTTATTTTTGTGATGATAGATTATTTAAAATTAATCAATCACATATAATTTACGGAATTTCTTTTGTAATTTGTTTTATTATCTAGATACATTGAAACAACTAATTAAGTTTTATATTGAGAAGATAAATATAGTTGAAAGATGACATTGATATAGAGTTATATCATATATTCGAATTATTTTCTTTCCTTAGTTTTGGACAAAAATTAGTATGAATATTAGTGTATGGTAATTGAATAATCTTATTTGATCAAAGCAGGTTTGAATCCAAAAAAATCAATATTATTGTAAAAGCCCCCTTCTGTCCATTGTGCACTAGCCATAGTGTGCATTCAGTATTCGGGCCTTCGTATCAAGGATCTGATCCGTTCACATTGATCTACACGTCTAAATTATTTTAAATATATAAAATTAAGTCATTTGAAATTTAATTTCCCATATATTTTTGTGTTACAAAATTATATGACTGAATATGTTTTTTTTTATAATAATGATATGACGGATGGACAAATGAATTTTAAATAACTTGATTTTACATATATATAGACTAATTTAAAGGTATAGATCAATGTGAATGGTTCAGATCGTCGATAGAAAAACCCGAAGGCCGAGTGCACACGACACCATAGTTAGTGCACAACGGAAGGTTTGTCATTATTGTAAAGCAACCGGTGTGTGTGTATATATATATAAAATAAAGCATATACATATGTATATGACCATATGAGTTTGATTTCGTGCAAATCAGGTTTAAATCTGAAAAAATAAATATTATTGTAAAGTAACCGATGTGTGTGTATATATATATATAGACAAATCTTCCATCGTGCACTAGTCATGGTGTGCACTCCGTGTGCACTCGGCCTTCAGACTTTCATATCGATGATCTAAATCTTTCACATTGACAATGTTGGATTTTGTGCAAATTAGCCTTTCTCAAGGAGATATAAATATTTGACAATGTATCAAGTGTATAAAGGACCCAAAGAAACCTAATGAAAAGTTGATTGGAATGGGATTGCGGGTTGACCCTAATTATCAACACAGTTTGCAGCAATAACTATAAGTATGCAAAAGAGAAAGAACTCCATTGTTGTTATTCCTATGATGCACTTGGAGATTATCCAACCTATTAAAGAAATCAATGGAACAAAAAAGCAACTAAGAAAGAAAGAAATCGGAATCGGAACTCTTGCTAACACAAAACAAAGTCCAGACCTTGCAGAAGATCGAGTTGGTTAACTTTACGAAGATCCCATTGTATTCCAGAAGTGCGTAAAATCCAAACAAAAAGTCTAAAATAATCACTACAAACAGTAACAGCAAGGCCGGCGTTTTTTTACCCCAATGGCCGGCGCTTTTCAAGCGCCGGCGATTTGTTGATGGCGTTTTGCGAAGCGCCGTCCTTGCCGCCGCCGGGGAATCTTATTCTAATCCCCGGCGCAAATAAAGCGCCGGCCTTGGTTTTAGGAATGCCCGGCGTTTGAAAGCGCCGGGGATTTACTTTTCAATTTTCAAGTAAAGAAGTTGAAAATAAAGATATTCTTGCTTTTATAAAACAAACCGCACTGATCCAAAACAAGTTATCACAAACTACACTAATCCACAAATTATGAAACTCACAAATAATCAAACAAAGACTCATTGAAACTTTTATAAAACAAAGATCTTTCATTCATAGTACGATATATACATCACATAATATTTTTATCAACTTCAAATAGTGAGTAGAAGTTCTTTCATAAACAATAGTGAATACAAGGACATCTAAATAAACAATAGTGAATCTCTTATGAAGTTCTTTCATAAGAGATTCGTATCAGCAAATACAAGGACATCTCTCTACATAGAGCCAGTCTAAAGAAACAACAAATCAACAGATTCAGCAATAAGCAGTAATACAAGGACATCTCTCCACATTGATCCAGTCTAAAGGAACAACAAATCAACAGATTCGGCAATAAGCATTACTGCTCCGTCTAAACTCCAATTGATAGGATTCATACAAGTACTGCTTTTGACACCTCCTAAGTATATCTCCAGCTTGAGCCTGCCACAGTATGAAAAAGATAACAGATGTTGAGGACAAGAATCAACTATACTAAAGTTAGCACTGACTAGTATGCTTAAATTCCATAGATGTTAGTAACCAGCAACTGTGGAATTTAAGCATCTAATTTTTGATTAACACCTCACCAGAGATTATATCAAGCATGCTATAATCTACAGTATATATGAACCGTAAATAACCAAACAAATGAATGATTGCATTCTTAGCAACTGTTCAAACTAACAAGAGAAAATGCTGGTTTCTACCAAGTGTTAACAAATGATGTCACAGTAACAAGATATAGTTCTCTTTCCATCCGGAATGCCCAGATGAATACTCTTTAAGAGCCGAGAGAAAACAGAATAAAGCACCAGGGTCAAAAAATATCTTAAATGCCCAGTCATAGCTAAATTTTCTGGGTGTTCAAATCTTTCATATGCAGTTGGCATGTTCATCAAAAATGTTAAGGATGACAATTCTTCTAGAAGGCATACCTTCACAGGGTTGTACTTGTAAAAAATTGGAGATGCAGGGCAAGCGAGATGATAGATCTGGTCGACCTCAACCAGCAATGGTTCCGTCACATCTACAAAGTTTAGAGAAAATTGTAAACACATGTTATAATCAAAGAATGAGAAGCACAAAACAGAGTAAGATTCTCAAAGCCACATGTAGAATAAGCAAAACTACCATTTTGATTGTTGAACGGACTAAAATTAAAAGAAAACGAAAAGTTAAATTAAAAAGTAATTCAAGTTACCATGACGGATGAGTTCAAATCTTGGATGACCAATCCACTTTTTAAGGTTGTCCTTTGAACCAGTGAAGTAATTGTCAGCAACAATTACCTAGACATGTTCAGTGAAGCACATCAGCTTGAACGTTCAAAGAGATTCATCTCTACTTCATTAGCAGTTAAAAATCAAATGTTCCAATACACATATAAACAAAATCTAAATAAGATAAATCTAAGAAAATACCAAGTTCAGGAACTGATCACTCTAAGTGAGAAAAGTTGACAAACAGGACTCTTACAACATTCCCAGGATACATATAAAATTTCAAATACAGTGACCTATTTAAATTGCATGTATAGTATCAATCTGAAATTATATCATATCAAATTTGGTACCAATTAGAAATCTAACTGCAGGAATTCGAATGAATCCAATCATCCTAACTAAGAATTAGCTAGAATGAGCCACTGATAAATGCAAAATTAACCCCAACCAGGATAAATATTAGAAATTAAGGTGGCTGGCTTCTTTGCCTCCACATTACAAAGCAAAAGATAAAATCCATTCCCTATTCCGATAGTAGTTTTAAAATATGAAGCCATATCCTTAAAGTACACAATAACTAATGGTCTGCTTAGGATCTCAGCCCAAAAGTAGAGCTAACTATATAGTTATCCAACACAGACTTGCACATCATTCATCATTGCCATCAAAGATCACCTCATTAAAAAGCCATAAAGATAATCAAAAACCATATTTGCTTGTATATGGTATAACCCTTATGGCCATACAAGCAAGAAAGACAAGGGAGTGAATTCTTACATTATTGCATACAAGGTACATCCTAGGGACCATATATCAGGCCTTGCATCAATGTCGGCATGGCTTGGACAATCCCACAACTCAGGAGCTCGGAAAGGTGCTGAACAAGTTTCTTTCCTGCATATCATTGAATGAATTCTTAATGTTAATTGAATTGTAGGCTCAGAACAAATTTAACAATATATATACTGCTAAAAGGGACTTATATATATTTAATAGTAAGAAATTATAGGCTCAGAACAAATTTGAGTCAAAATAAGTGCTGCAAAACATTCAGGTGAATCAAGTATTACTGTATGTCTTGCATAAATTGGTGTGTCACTAGGGCTGCAGTTACTGCCACGCCTACTAGTTCCACCCTTTTTTATGCACCCCCACCTCTTCTAATAAAAAAATGTATATCTGCGAGAGAGATAGAATAGAGGCCAAGAATTGAAGATGAGGGTAGGGTAAAGGAAAAAATACTTGTCAATTTAGAATAGTCATCACTGCCTATATACAAATTCAAAGGGACGCAAAACTCAAAAAAATGTTAATCGAACCAAATACTTCCCTCAATTGATATAATCAGAAGTATCCTCCTCACTGGCTCCAGTAGAGCAATCTACCTCTTGAGCATAAGTGTCACTAAACAAATAACATTAAAGATGAAATTAGAATTATCATAAGTGTCACTAAACAAATAACAATGTGAATTGAGTACACTCAACCCTTTGACTATGCAGGAGTATCTGAAGTATATCTGAAATATAAGCTGAAGTATAAGTGATATATAATCTGAAGTCAATATAAATGTATCTAAAGTCAATATGAAATATACTATTTAACATGGGACAAATTTCACATATTTGATGCTTAGCAAACAAAGTGTTTATCCATTAATATCCATCTTATGTTCCTACAAATTCTTTTAGATGCTTGTAGCAAATGATTACCCTTAAACAAGAATTTAATGGAAAAGATAAATTAAACAGGAAAAGAAACTAAACCCTGAGCATGATTGTTTATGGTTAATCAAGTATGCACATGTTCCTTTTTTAGACCACTTGTTTTAGTGATTTTAATAGCTTGATTATCAAAAAAATAGAATGATTATTGAATGATGTGAACCCTTCCAATCTTCTGGCCATATCAATGATGTTAATGTTTTAAAGACTGAAAGTGTGATTACCTAACGAAGGATGATTAAAGACTAAACAGTAATACTTAATCCTTAATCCTGGTCACTACCTAACGAAGGATGATTAAAGACTGAAAGTGTCCATATACTAACTCACCCCTAACACCATCTGACCTGATCTCTTTATCGCAATATTAACAGAAGCAGGATTACACTGCCATAGAAGAAAATTTCTCTCCCTTCAACCCAATCTCTTATAATCTCTCAACACAATGTCTCTCCCTTCAACCCTGGAAGAAAATTTCACAAACACAAAATAACACAAATGAAACCTCCTATAATCTCGGGTTCCAGTAATTTCACAAACACAAAATAATTTCACAAACACAAAATAATTTCACAAACACAAATGAAACCTCCTATAATTTCACAAACACAAAATAACACAAAAGAAAATTTCACAAACACAAAATAACACAAACGCAAATCCATACCTAGGGTTCCAGAAGGAGAGAGGACGACGGCGGATTAACAGCGAAATCGAAGTGGGAAATGGAAATAGGGTTTTAGGGCGAAATCGAAATCGAAATCGACGCGGATTAACAGCGAAATCGAAGAGGGAAATGAAATCGACGCGGATTAACAGCGAAATCGAAAAGGGAAATGGAAATAGGGTCTTAGGGCGAAATCGAAATCGAAATCGACGCGGATTAACAGCGAAATCGAAGAGGGAAATGGAAATATGGTTTTAGGGCGAAAAGAATAGAGCGCGAAAGCGAAAAGAGAAAGAGGGAAGTGGCTAAAATGAGGGTGGGTGTGGGGTTTTATCAGATGGGATATATCCCCGGCGTTTGAAAGCGCCGGGGATTGTTAATAGGCCGGCGTTGATTATTAAGCGCCGGGGTTTCTTTGGATCCCGCTGGCGCTTTCGTTAAAGCGCCGGGGAATGTCCCGGCGAAATATTTAAGCGCCGGCGTTGTTTTGCCGGATATTCCAGTTTATTTTGTAGTGAATTCTCTTATTACATCCATATGGCATAATCTAAACATTGAGTACTAAAAAAATTTAACAGACTTTAAGTACTAGAGACAAAAAATATAGTTGACCTTAACATGGCTTTAGGTGGCATCTGTACTTAAACATACAAAAATATAGATCAAGTCAATTAAGTTTTAATTAATTATATGTGAGAACTTCGATTATCTCGAAATGTATAGACTTCATATACAATTTCGTCTTATATGAGAACCTCAGTTTTATAATGCCAGTGCTGATTCATATCCTTCAAAGTGTCCTTGATATATGGAGCATGCATACATACACAAGAAAATGGAGTCTTTTTGCATAGATGTTCCTCACAAATTTAAATATTGGGTTTATACCATCCATAATTTTATTTTTTATAACCATCCATAATTTTGTATTTGTTTAAATACCCCTACAAATTTATGTAATTTTTAAAACACCTCCACAAATGGCATATTTGTTTAAACACCAGTAGGGCTGCAAACGAATCAAGCTATTCGCGAGCTATTCGGTTCGAGCTCGGTCAAAGCTCGGCTCGAATAGAGCTCGAGCCGAGCTTGAGCTCAAAACCGAGCTCGTTTCGTAAACGAGTTGAGCTCGAGCTCGATTTTTTTGTTTTTTTTTTTTGTTTTTTAGGCTAAGCTCGCGAGCTATTCGGCTCGAATATGATCAAAGTTCGGCTCGAACCGAGCTCGAGCTCAAAATTGAGCTCGTTTAGTAAACGAGCCGAGCTCGAGGCTGAAGGTATTCGGCTCGATTGCTGCCCTAAACACCACTGACAACGTGTAGAAACCCCTCACAAAAAGAATTGTTTATGCAAACACCCCTCACAAATTTAAAACTTTTTTTTATGCTCACAAATTTGTTAACTCTTTTTTGTTCTTTACAAATAAAATCAACGATAGTTTCTTATGACACTGGTTTAGCCAAAAAAAAGATATAATTATTGATATGGGTCAGGAATAAAGCGTGGCTCACCCTGAGCCACCAGATCTCCTCAGGATACGCGTCCTTCCCGATCCTCCAGATCAGCCACGTCAGCACCGGAAAACCGCCCGGAGATCTGCCACGTCAGCCCGGAAACCACTCCGGCGCCTGCCACGTCAGCCCTATACCGCCCGACTTTCCACCGCTTCAGCCAATCGGGTAACCGGGTCCGGCCCAGCCCCAAACGGGTCTAGACCCGATTGGAAACTCCTATAAATACCAGGCCCTCTCCTTTCTTAAACAGGTAATCAATCTTTTCTCCCCTAAACCCTAGCTACTGTTACTCTTATCTTAAAGTAACTGACTAGATCGTCGGAGGGTCTGCCACCGGGACCAACCCCGGTGTTTCGAGACCGTCTGCAGGTACACCAGACCTCGGATCCGAGCCACCTGATCCGAGCCCAGACATCCACCTCACTCCACCCTGCCATAGGTACCGCTCGGCCAGCCGAGGGTCGCCTCTGAAGAAGCTTTCTCCTTCAATACAAATCGAGTAGAGAACTCACACCTGGTGCATCCACACGACTCCCAGAAACAAACCGCATCAGGTTGGCGCCGTCTGTGGGAAAGCTACTTCGGAAGCCGACCGAGTCGTACGGCCGAGGTACCTCGATTGCCGAACTCCCATGGCCTCCAAAGGCAAGGGGGCTGCGTCCTCCGTCAACCGACGAGACACACTCCCATCAAATACCAACGCCGGGCCGCGCACATCAAAGCATAGGGCCTCCCGTCAGGGATCCCAGCGGGCCCCCACTCCTCCAATCCAACCTGACCTTCGAGGGATAATCTCCAGTCGGCACGCTGACCGTAGTAGGGAAAGGGCCGCTTCCAACTCGGCCCCGAACCGTCCTAGGCCACCGCCGGAAGAACGAAGGCCAGCACTCAGCCGAGTCGGGAGGCAACCTCCGGTCCAACCGGCCCGAGCTGAGGGAGCTCCTGTTACTCAGCAGGAGTTTCAGGATTTCCGAAGGGAGATCCTCGGGGCTCTCCAGCGGGCCCCCAGGGAGGAAGTACGCCATTCCCAAACCAGGTTAGACGCTGAGGCTAGCGTCTCTCACTCCTCAACGATCCAGCCCGAAGCCGAGGGCGTGCTCTTAAGGCGCCTCCAAGAAATGGAGGACCGAATCGATCATATGGGCGACGGTGTCGGAGGCGGTCAGGGGTACAAACCTGTCCGACCCCCCTTTTCGGCCCTCATTATCCAAGCAGAAATTCCCCGGAATTTCCGACCCCCACAGTTCGAGACCTATAACGGCGAAGGGGATCCTGCTGATCACATGGAGGGTTTCAAAACCCTCATGATGATTCACAGCGCATCGGATCCTCTGCTGTGCCGAGCTTTTCCTGCCACCCTTCGGGGTCCGGCTCGTGAGTGGTTCTCAAAACTCGCCCCCGGCTCCATTTACTCCTTTGATCAACTGGAAGGCAATTTCCTCGCCCATTTTGTAACCAGCCGGAAGGCCGAAAGAACGAGCGCCTCCTTACTTGGGCTCAAACAGGAAGGGGGGGAATCACTCAGGGCGTTTGTCCGGAGATTCACGGCGGAAGCGAGGTCAGTCTCCTCTCTCGATCCGGGCGTCGCCTCCGCGGCATTTCGGCACAACGTCCGTCATGGACAGCTGAAAGCTTCTCTGGCGAAGAAGCCCCCGATCGATTTTCCCGACCTCCTCAACCGAGTCGAGAAGTACATCAGGGCAGAGGAAGCCCTAAACCCCGACGAATCCAGGGAAGCACTCGGAAAAGGGAAACGGAAGGCCGAGGAAGTCGAGCCTTCGAAAAAGGCCCCAAGGGATGGGAGCACCATGAAGAAGGTACCGCCGGTTCCTCGCTTCGAAAGGTATACCCCGCTCACACAAAATGTGTCCTCCATACTCCTTGCGATCGAAGACAGAGACCTCGTTCAGTACCCCCCTCGACCGTCCAACAACACTAGCAAGAAAAGGGATCAGCGGTTCTACTGCCGCTTCCACCGAGACAACGGGCACGACACAGATCACTGCCGTGCCCTGAAAGATGAAATCGAGGCACTGATCCAGCGAGGATACCTCCGGGAGTATAAGAGAGATGACGCTCGGCCGCAAAAGGACACGAGGAACAGGAGAACCTCACCTCCTCCTCGAGCTCCCCTACAACTCCCCAGGCAAGAGCAGGAGCTGGAAGAACCGGACGACCAACCCATACTGCACTGCGTCCACGGAGGGCCCATGGGAGGGGATTCTAACACCTCCCGTAAGGCGTTCATCCGGGACGTTAACGCCGTCCAAGGGCCTCTCACTCCTCAAATCCAACCACTCCCCGTCTCCTTCTCGGGTGACGACCTGGAGGGGGTTCGGCTCCCACACTGCGACGCTCTCGTAATCAATCTCAGCATGGCAAACTTTGATGCTCGGCGGATCCTGGTAGACAACGGGAGCTCGGTCAACATTCTGTTCCTCGATGCTTTCGAGAACCTAAAGCTCCCCCGAAGCAGACTGAAGCCGGCCGGATACACCCTGCACGGATTTTCTGGAGTGCCGGTGACAATCGAGGGGATCGTCACACTGGATGTCACGGCGGGCACGGCCCCGAATCGGAGAACCGAGTCGATGGATTTCATGGTTGTCAACATCAAGGCAGCCTATAATGCCATACTCGGCCGACCGGGCCTATGCTCCCTCCAGGCTGTTCCCTCAGCCTACCACCAGAAGATGAAGTTCCCCACCAGTACCGGTGTAGGAGTGGTCCGAGGGAATCAAGAAGCCGCTCGCTCCTGTTATATGACAGCAATAGGAAGCGGAGTGCTCCCCCTCGACGCCGTGGAAATGCAGCCCCAAAGGACCCAGCCAGAGCCAGAGTCGGCAGACGAGCTGGAGGATGTCTCCTTCGAGGCAGAGGATTCATCGAAACAATTTCGAATAAGCCGCTCCCTCGCACCTCGCCTCAAGTCCGACCTCATCGCCTGCATCCGGCGCAATGTCGATCTGTTCGCTTGGAAGCCCTCTGACATGCCAGGAATTTCCGAGGAACTCATCATGCATAAACTCAGCGTGATCCCCGGCTCGAGACCAGTGGTACAGAAGCGACGCAAGTTCGCGCCAGAGCGACAACAGGCGGTTAATGCAGAGGTCGATAAACTCCTTGCCGCGCGCTTCATCCAGGAGGTCAGCTACCCCGAGTGGTTGGCGAACGTCGTCATGGTGAAGAAGGCGAGCGGGAGCTGGAGGATCTGCATTGATTTCACGGATCTTAACAAGGCATGCCCGAAGGACCCATTCCCCCTTCCCAGGATCGACGCTCTCGTCGATGCAACATCGGGTCACGAGCTCCTATCCTTCATGGACGCGTTTTCAGGCTACAACCAGATCCGCATGTTCCCTCCCGACATCGCCAAGACGTCCTTCGTCACGGACCAGGGGCTCTATTGCTACAGAGTCATGCCCTTCGGGCTGAAGAACGCCGGGGCCACATACCAGAGGCTCGTCAACAGGGTCTTCAAGGAACAGATCGGGCGCAATATAGAAGTGTATGTGGATGACACACTCGTCAAGAGCCGGCGGGGAGAGGATCACGTCTCCGATCTGGAGGAGGCCTTTGGGGTACTTCGGACACATAACATGAGGCTTAACCCGAGCAAATGCGCCTTCGGCGTCTCCGCGGGAAAGTTTCTTGGGTTCATTATCAGCCAAAGGGGAATCGAAGCGAACCCCGAAAAGATCCAAGCAATCCTGGACATGGCCCCTCCGAGGAACATCAAAGAAGTCCAACGACTGACTGGGAGACTGGCGGCCATCGGCCGTTTTCTCTCCAAGTCCGGAGAGAAGTCTCTTCCGTTCTTCAAAGCCCTGCGAGGCACCGACGGGTTCGAATGGGGGACCCAACAGCAAGAGGCCTTCGCCCAGTTAAAGGAATACCTCGCGAACCCCCCTCTTCTCAGCAAGCCAGAACCGGGAGAGCCGCTCTGGCTCTACCTATCTGCCTCAGAGAAGGTGCTCAGCGCCGTTCTCGTTCGGGAGGAAGAGGGATCATAGAAATCTGTGTACTACGTCAGCAAGGTCCTGCTCGATGCCGAGACCAGGTACTCTCGGATGGAGAAAGTAGCGTTCGCCCTGATCATGGCCTCGCGAAAGCTCCGTCCATATTTTCAATCTCATTCTGTCCAAGTGCTGACGGACCAACCCCTGAAGGCGGTACTCTACAAACCAGAAAGCTCGGGTCGACTCGTGAAATGGTCGATTGAGCTCAGCCAATATGACATTGGCTATCAGCCCAGAACAGCAATCAAGGGGCAGGCGCTCGCAGAGTTCATTACGGAGTGCACCATCTCCGAGCACCCTGCAAACACGGGGAGCGACCAGACGTGGGAAGTTTACGTCGATGGTTCCTCCTGCGAGGCAGGCAGCGGAGCAGGCATCATCCTCCGAGGCCCAGACGGTTTTCTTCTGCAGTATTGCCTTCGCCTCAACTTCCCGGCCTCTAACAACGAGGCCGAATACGAGGCAATGATCGCTGGGCTCGCCCTGGCTCATCAAGCCAGTGCCAAACAGATCAGGGCTTTCAGCGACTCCCAGCTCGTGGTCAACCAGATCAACGGGGAGTACGAGGCCCGAGACGATCGCATGGTTCGTTACCGAGCTATAGTTCAACGCCTTCTCTCGTCCTTCGACGAGTCGGCTGTCTTAAGGATCCCTCGAGAGCAGAACGTCCAGGTTGATGCTCTGTCAAAATTGGCATCCTCTTCCTTCGAAGGCCTCGACCGCACGGTCCTGATCGAGGTCATGCTAAAACCCAGCATTGACATCTCGGAGGCCCTGTGCATCGAAGATGGAGCGCCCCCCGAAGACTGGACAACTCCAATTAGGCGATTTCTCGTCAAGGGAGAGCTCCTGGAAGACCGAGCCGAAGCAAGAAGGGTCCGGGCCCGAGCGGAGAGGTTCACAATGATTGACTCAACACTCTTCAAAAGGTCCTACACCATCTCGGATGGACGACCTTATCTCCGCTGTCTCACTCCCGATGAAGCCGAATATGCTCTCAAAGAATTACATGAGGGGATTGGCGGGTGTCACATGGGAAGCCGTTCGCTCGCGCGAAAGGCTTTGAACCACGGGTATTACTGGCCCACAATGCTGCAGGACGCTCTAAACCTCGTCAAGAAGTGTGGCCCCTGTCAAAGATTCTCGCCCATCAAAAGGGTTCCTCAAGCAAACCTACGATCCATGGCCAGTCCAACTCCCTTTGCAATGTGGGGGATGGATCTGGTAGGCCCTTTTCCCAAGGCGACGGGGCAACGAAAGTTCCTTATAGTTGCCATCGACTACTTCACCAAATGGATCGAGGCGGAGCCGCTAGTTACAATCACCGAGCAGCAGACTCAACAATTCTTCTGGAAGCACATTATCTGTCGGTTCGGGATCCCCCAAGTGCTCGTTACGGATAACGGGACCCAGTTTGCAGGCAAGCATTTCCGCAAGTTCTGCGAAGACCTCGGTATCCAGCAGCGCTTCTCTTCGGTATGCCATCCCCAATCCAACGGACAGGCAGAGAACGCGAACCGTCAGATCCTCGACGGACTCAAGAAGCGACTCGATAATTCCTCCAAGGGGCTATGGGTCGACGAGCTGCCGAGCGTTCTCTGGGCCCATCGAACAACAAAAAGGATCCCAACAGGGGAGTCACCCTTCAACTTAACGTACGGCGCTGAGGCCGTCATTCCCTTGGAAATAGGTATCCCCTCTCCCCGAATTATGGCTTATGACGAAGCAAGCAACTCCATGCAACTGCGAGCAGACCTGGACCTCATTGACGAGGTCAGGGAGAAGTCATCCATCAGAAGGAACATCTACCAGCAAAGAATCGAGAGGTTCTATAACAAGAAGGTGCGCCCAACAAACATTGCTCTCGGAGATCTTGTCCTCCGGAAACTGGCGGTATCCAACCCCGGCCAGAAAAGGAAGTTGGCACCAAACTGGGAGGGCCCTTATAAGGTTTCGGAGGTCGTACGACTGGGTACCTATCGCCTGACCGACACCGACGGCAAACCTGTCAAGAGGCCCTGGAATGCGGAACACTTGATTAAGTTCTTAGGAGAATAGCCTCCATGTAAAATATAATTTTAAACGGCACGTTGGGCCTAGTCTTTTGTAAAGTCCTGTAAATGGCACGTCGTGCCTAGACTTGTCTGTAACAAGCATGTATTGTAAACGTCAGCTTTCTTAAAACAAGCTTATGACTCCAATTCTTGTAAACAGATAAAGGACCCCTCACGAACTCGTCACTCGGATGAAATCGCGAGACCAACCACGCTTCTCTTACAAGCGTAGGGCTCGTCACTCGGAGGAAATCGCGAGTCCAAACACGCTTCTCTTGCAAGCGTGGGGCTCGTCACTCGGATGAAATCGCGAGTCCAACCACGCTTCTCTTACAAGCATGGGGCTCGTCACTCGGATGAAATCGCGGGTCCAAACACGCTTCTCTTACAAGCGTGGGGCTCGTCACTCGGATGAAATCGCGAGTCCAAACACGCTTCTCTTACAAGCGTGGGGCTCGTCACTCGGATCAAATCGCGAGTCCAACCACGCTTCTCTTACAAGCATGGGGCTCGTCACTCGGACGAAATCGCGAGTCCAAACACGCTTCTCTTACAAGCGTGGGGCGCGTCACTCGGATCAAATCGCGAGTCCAAACACGCTTCTCTTACAAGCGTGGGGCTCGTCACTCGGATCAAATCGCGAGTCCATCCACGCTTCTCTTACAAGCCTGGGGCTCGTCACTCGGACGAAATCGCGAGTCCAAACACGCTTCTCTTACAAGCGTGGGGCGCGTCACTCGGATCAAATCGCGAGTCCAACCACGCTTCTCTTACAAGCATGGGGCTCGTCACTCGGATGAAATCGCGAGTCCAAACACGCTTCTCTTACAAGCGTGGGGCTCGTCACTCGGATCAAATCGCGAGTCCAACCACGCTTCTCTTACAAGCATGGGGCTCGTCACTCGGATGAAATCGCGAGTCCAAACACGCTTCTCTTACAAGCGTGGGGCGCGTCACTCGGATCAAATCGCGAGTCCAACCACGCTTCTCTTACAAGCATGGGGCTCGTCACGCACCGTCTCTCCATGAGAACATGTGCAGGAGCTCGGCACCGACCCCGAGCAAAGGCGGGCGTCCCCTCCGGGGGGCACCGCGACCTGAACGCTCGGCGGCGGGGCTAGGCTATGCCTACAGTTGTCTTTCTCACCGTTGTGGGGGCTCGGCACCCGTCCCTCGCTCGGTTTGACCTCCTCGGAGGCCATCAACCGAGGCTCGAGGCGACATTCGCCAGCCACTCCCGCACCGTCTCTCCACGAGAACATGTGCAGGAGCTCGGCACCGACCCCGAGCAAAGGCGGGCGTCCCCTCCGGGGGGAGCACCGCGACCTGAACGCTCGGCGGCGGGGCTAGGCTACGCCTGCAGTTGTCTTTCTCACCGTTGTGGGGGCTCGGCACCCGTCCCTCGCTCGGTTTGACCTCCTCGGAGGCCGTCAACCGAGACTCGAGGCGACATTCGCCAGCCACTCCCGCACCGTCTCTCCACGAGAACAAGTGCAGAAGCTCGGCGTCGATCCCGAGCAAGGCGGGTGCCCTCTCCGAGGGCGCCGCGACCTTGACACTCGGCGGAGACGCTCGACGCTGCCTTCCGCCTGTTCACTCACCAAGCGTTGGAAAAATTTTTATTTAAGCTTTGAGGCATCCGCCTTCCGCAGACGCCCCGAGCCTTGAGTCGGATTATTGGCCACCCTCTCACCCGCGAACAGCTCGGGGTTTTCGGCTTTTGCCAAAACCTAAACCCCGAACTGTTCGAGGATGGCAGGGAGGCCAAAGACTAGCGGCTCTATCTCTCTCGACTCGAACAGATCAGTCGACCCCTCTGTCGCCCAAGAACAGCTCGGGGTTTACGGCACGAACAAAGTCCAAAACCCCAAATTGTTCCCGGGCGGCGGAAGAGCCACCGAGCTTCGGAATTCTCCGAACACCCCAAACGATCGGTCGGCCCACCGTTCACCAACGGACAACCCGGGGTCCCATGGCCCTGACGGCCGGTACCCCGAATTGTTCGAGGGTGATCGGTATGCCTCCGATCCGGGATGCTCGGAAACATTACCTTTTGTGGACGCCCGCCATGAACAGACATCCGAGTCAAATGACTCACTGATGGAAAAAAGAGGGGGGGGGGCGATTATATAGCCCCCTGAGGCCTCATTTATTGCACCTGGGAATGGGAAACGGCGGAAGGCGAAACGTCGCCATAAATATGCCTAGGAAGGCGAAACGTCGCGATTATTGACGCAGTCACGTCAATTGCGACTTCGGAGATTTCACGTCAGCTACACTCGGCATCCGAGGCAATCAAGGCTCCGAAGGACAAATGATCTTATTCATTACTCATCGCTTACAACTCAATGAATAAAAACGCAAATACAATGAAGGCTCTCAACTCACTCACTCAGCCGGGAACTCGAATTCAGGGCTCCTGCGACGCTCGGCTACCCCAAACAAGGAAGACGTACCCGCCACCGAGCTCTCCGCATCATCCGGCTGTGTTACAACCGGCGAAGGAGGTGGCAACCTCCCCGGAGTAGAGTTACTTGCCTCTTCAACATGACCTGCACCGAGTATGAGCTTCAGCTGGCGAATCTCCAATTCTTTCTCTATAACGGCCTCGCGAAGAGAAGACTCGGAGGCCGACCGTCCGCTAGACGTATCCGAGACCGCCCAGTCCTTCTCAATGACCCACCAGTCCCGGTCGGCTACAATCTTTCTCAAACGAGCCACCTCCAGACCGAGCTCTCTAGACTTGTCCAAAAAGTAATTCTTGGCAGCCTCTCGGTCCCGAGCCAACTTCCGTTGGCGAGCTAGCCTCTATCAAAAAGAAAATACAAGAATCACAAAATGCAAGTGTTGTAAAGTCGGCCCAAAAAATTATATATTTCATTTCATCTCAAAAAGATACAAAATTTGCGGTGGCCAGTCCGCCGAGGGCATTTACAACAGGGAGAGAAATAAAAACAAAAACATCTAGTCTTGAGGGTCGAGGTGCACCTCTTCTTCGTGGTGGCCGCCGTCGTCACCATCACCCCCTGGGGTCGGAGGCAAGTCTGGCTTCCACCCGAAGCCGAGGTGGTCAACATTGCACTCCGGATAGATGTACTTGAAATGAGACTTGGCTTGCTCGTAAGCCTCGTCCTGCGCCGTCATCAGCGTATCCCCCAAGGCCGCCTCCAAGTCCGCCAGGGCCTTCTTCGCCTTCTCCTTCTCCGCAGTCTCGGCCGCGATCTTCTTCAGCAGGTCCTCTCGGTCCTGCTTGTGGATCTTGTCCAGAGACTCTATCTGGGCCTCGTGCACCACCACCATGTCCCGAGCCTCCTTAAAATCCTCCTTCGCCTTGGTCAATTCCCGAAGGAACTTCTCCTTCTGCTTCCGCTCGTATGTAATCTCCTTCTCCAGACACTTGTGGAAGTGCTGACCGTGAAGCATCGACTGTCAAGAAAAATCAAACTTAGCAACAATAACAATTACAAGTTTACAAGCCTATTTACCGGGTGGGCTTCGGACGACTTACCGAGAGGTTGGCTTGGGCCCAGCGCATGTAGGCCTGATCGGCCGTTTGCGCTGCCAAGGCCATTCCGTCCCGATCGGTGATGGCCTTCGAGACGAACTCCATCGAAATGGGTCCGTCGAGGATGGAGTCGCCCTTCACGATCGACCAATCAGGTGCGAAGGGCATCGTCGCCATCCGTCCCACCAACTCCGCCGCACTCGGACGTACGGGGGGAAGCTGTTGTGCCGGGGCTTCAACTGTTTTCCCCGACCCTCCCGCTGGGTCTCTAGCCGACCGCGAAGGATGGTGGTGCTTCTTTTGCTTCTTCGGTAAATGCTGTTCCTCGGGCATCGGGGGAGGCACGGTGGAGGGCCCTCCAGCTTGCGAAGGCTGGCCAGGAGTCTTCCGCTTCTCGGCGGCGAGGCGTTCCTGCTCTTCTTTCTTCTTCTTCTCTTGTCTCGCCTTCTCTGCGGCGGCGAGTAGGATCTGCTTGGCGTGTGCCTGTTGTGTCGTCATCCCTACAACAAGACAGAAAAGGAAGGCTAAACGTTAACACGAAGGCAGAAAGACGAAAAAATGAGGAAAGAAACATACTAGGGTCGGCGGGACTCAGTCCGGCCCTCGCTAGGTGAACCTCGGTCACCCGGCGCCATGCGATGCTGTCTCCCCGGAGTAAATGATCAACCCTCCCCCACTCTTGGGCGGTTAACTCATTCCTCTTTGGGGGCTTGCGCTTCGGCTTCACGAAATTCCACTGGGTCGGGATGTCCCATTCCCCTTCGGTCTTCACAACGAAATACTTATCTCTCCAATTCTTGATCGAGTCCGGGTGGCCGTGCACCACTTTCTTGTTCGGTCTCGGCGTAAAGAAGAACACGCCCTCGATATCCCCAAGCGAACCAATGCTGAAGATTGCGCGGAAGTATGAAAGCTTCGGCCTCACCCCTTTCTCTTGGCACTTCAGGATGAAGCAGATGAGATGCTTCCAAGAGTTGGGGCCATACTGCATGGGGGACAGCTCGGCCCAGTTCAAGACCGTCTTCACGAAGGGGTGCAGGGGGAACCTCAACCCCGAGATGAAAGCTTGCTCCGGAAATAAGCAGTAACCCGGAGCCAACACCGTCGTAGGTCGAATACCCGGGCTCGGCAGCAGAAGCTCGTACTCCCTCGGAATGTAGTAAGCAGCCCTGATGATGTTCAGATACTCCGGTCTCAAGACGCTGGGAGTACTGTCCGCACGAATCTTCGTCCTTGTATTTTCTCCAGGCACTGGAGGGATCGGCTGGATGTCCTTCACATCATCGGGATACATCCGTATCGACACAGGATTTCGGAAGGTGACGGGCGGAACATCAAGACCCGTCCTCGGCACACCCTCGTCAGACGAGGAAGAACTTTGAGGCATGGTGAGGACTACCTTCTTCCGACGTGGCCGGGGCTTGCGCTCAGGCGAAGGCGTCGACAGGGGGGGCAACAGAGGCAGATCCTCTACGTGGCCGGCATCCGGCGCACCAACGCCCTCCCCTTCCTCACTCTCCGTGTCGCCCTGCTCTCCTTCATCCTCTTCATCACCAGCACCCGACTCCTCGTCCGACCCCTCGTTCGACTCCTCCTCCTCATCATCACTATCCTCGTCCGCACCACCCTCTACCATTGGCTCCTTTCCGGGCCTCCGAACACTCAACGGTTGCACGATTAGAGCTACGTCACTGTCGCCCTCGGAGCCATGTTCGGAGAAAACCTCCTCTTTAACCTGGTACTTGCCCAGAGATGACGACGTTTCCAAATCTGACTCCATCTCCGAGTGACCAGACGTTGTAGCCTCGGAACCAGACTGAGTACGCGACATTCAGAAAAAAGGAGAATTACTAACCTGATTCTTTGGAAGTTACGCTTCTCTGCAAAGAATCCGCCAACAGCGATCGAAATGCCTACGCTAAAAACTGGAAAAATTGGGGATTATGAAACGATAAAGTGAAAAGAAATGAGGGGGGGTGGGGGTTTTATAAATAGACAGCGACTCCTCGATTTCCGCAAATGAGCATCTAGCCGTTAGATCTAATCTGACAAGATCAAGCGGCTAAAACAAACGTTGAAATTTGCGCCATCACGTCAGCAGAAAAGGTGAAATTCCAATGCTGCCCCTCCCTACTTGCCCGGCAGGAATAACCTCCTAGCATAAAGTGTGAAGTTGCGGCCAGTCAGAGATCTCGGGAGGGAGTCTAGTGCGAAGTCTGGCCAAGCTAACTTCTCCTTCAAGGGGTGGGGCTCGACGCTCGGATGGAAGCTCGAGCCAAGCTACTTTCCCTCTCACAGGGTGGGCTCGACGCTCGGATGGAAGCTCGAGCCAAGCTACTTTCCCTCTCACAGGGTGGGCTCGACGCTCGGATGGAAGCTCGAGCCAAGCTACTTTCCCTCTCACAGGGTGGGCTCGACGCTCGGATGGAACCTCGAGCCAAGCTACTTTCCCTCTCACAGGGTGGGCTCGACGTTCGGATGGAAACTCGAGCCAAACTACCTTCTCCTTCAACAGGTAGGGCTCGACGCTCGGATGGAACCTCGAGCCAAACTACTTTCCCTCTCACAGGGCGGGCTCGACGTTCGGATGGAAACTCGAGCCAAGCTACCTTCTCCTTCAACAGGTAGGGCTCGACGCTCGGATGGAAACTCGAGCCAAACTACTTTCCCTCTCACAGGGTGGGCTCGACGTTCGGATGGAAACTCGAGCCAAGCTACCTTCTCCTTCAACAGGTAGGGCTCGACGCTCGGATGGAAACTCGAGCCAAACTACTTCCCTCTCACAGGGTGGGCTCGACGTTCAGATGGAAGCTCGAGCCAAGCTACCTTCCCCTTCAAGGGGTGGGGCTCGACGCTCGGATGGAAGCTCGAGCCAAACTACTTCCCTCTCACAGGGTGGGCTCGACGTTCGGATGGAAGCTCGAGCCAAGCTACCTTCCCCTTCAAGGGGTGGGGCTCGACGCTCGGATGGAAGCTCGAGCCAAGCTACTTTCCCTCTCACAGGGTGGGCTCGACGTTCGGATGGAAACTCGAGCCAAGCTACCTTCTCCTTCAAGGGGTAGGGCTCGACGCTCGGATGGGAACTCGAGCCAAGCTACCTTCTCCTTCAAGGGGTGGGGCTCGATGCTCGGATGAGAATTCGAGCCAAGACACATCTGCCTCAACACGTGGGGCTCGACGCTCGGATGGGAACTCGAGCCAAGCCACCTCCCTCAACTGGTGGGCTCTTGGCCTCGTCCACCGACCCGATTGGGCTCGTCCGTCGGCCCCATAGGTCTCGTCCACCGACCCTCTTGGTCTCGTCCACCGACCCCTTCGGTCTCGTCCACCGACCCTATTTGCCTCGTCCACCGACCCCCTGAACTCGAAGCCAGGCTACCTCGGCTCTCGATACGGGTTCGACGATCGGATGAGAATTCGAGCCAGGCCACATCTCCTTCAACATGTGGTGCCCGACGTTCGGATGGAAAATCGAACCAAGCCACCTCTTTCAACAAGTGGGGCTCTTGGTCTCGTCCACCGACCCCCTCGGTCTCGTCCACCGACCCCATTGGTCTCGTCCACCGACCCTCTTGGTCTCGTCCGCCGACCCCCTCGGCCTCGTCCACCGACCTGTTTGCCTCGTCCGCCGACCCCCTGAACTCGAAGCCAGGCTACCTCGGCTCTCGATACGGGTTCGACGATCGGATGAGAATTCGAGCCAAGCCACATCTCCTTCAACATATGGTGCTCAACGTTCGAATGGGAACTCGAGCCAAGCCACCTCTTTCAACAAGTGGGGCTCTTGGTCTCGTCCGCCGACCCCCTCGGTCTCGCCCACCGACCCTATGAGGTCTCGTCCGTTGACCCCATTGGTCTCGTCCACCGACCTCATGGGTCTCGTCCACCGACCCTCTTGGTCTCGTCCGCCGACCCTATTTGCCTCGTCCACCGACCCCCTGAACTCGAGCCATACTACCCCAGCTCTCAATACGGATTCGGCGTTCAGATGAGAATTCGAGCCAGGCCACATCTCCTTCAACATGTGGTGCCCGACGTTCGGATGGAAAATCGAACCAAGCCACCTCTTTCAACAAGTGGGGCTCTTGGTCTCGTCCACCGACCCCCTCGGTCTCGTCCACCGACCCCATTGGTCTCGTCCACCGACCCTCTTGGTCTCGTCCGCCGACCCCCTCGGCCTCGTCCACCGACCTGTTTGCCTCGTCCGCCGACCCCCTGAACTCGAAGCCAGGCTACCTCGGCTCTCGATACGGGTTCGACGATCGGATGAGAATTCGAGCCAAGCCACATCTCCTTCAACATATGGTGCTCAACGTTCGAATGGGAACTCGAGCCAAGCCACCTCTTTCAACAAGTGGGGCTCTTGGTCTCGTCCGCCGACCCCCTCGGTCTCGTCCACCGACCCTATGAGGTCTCGTCCGTTGACCCCATTGGTCTCGTCCACCGACCTCATGGGTCTCGTCCACCGACCCTCTTGGTCTCGTCCGCCGACCCTATTTGCCTCGTCCACCGACCCCCTGAACTCGAGCCAGACTACCCCAGCTCTCAATACGGATTCGGCGTTCAGATGAGAATTCGAGCCGCACCATTGCCTCCTTTCGCAGGTCGAGCTCGACGCTCGGATAGAGATTCGAGCCATACTACCTCCTCCTTTCCCAGTACGAGCTCGGCGCTCGGATCAGATTTCGAGTCTCATCCGTCCACTCTCCGAACCGGCCAGACGCTCGGATGACCGACCACAAGACCTCGGACGCCGTCCCAACAAAACGGCCTAGACGACCCCCCGCTCTTCCAACCAGCGAGGCAGTCGTCCGCCGATCCTCTTGGTCTCGTCCGCCGAGCCTTCAGGTCTCGTCCTCCAACTCCCCAAGCCCGGCTGCCCCACCTCTCAATGCGGGCTCGGCGCTCGGATCGAAACCCGAATCAAACCCCTCTCCTCACTCTCTTAAAACTAGCCAAGACACTCGTCCAGCCGACCTCGTGACCTCATGCAAAGACGAACCCCATTGAGCGGCCTGGACGACCTCTCGCTCTTCCAACTAGCGAGTCGGTCATCCGACCCCTGGAGGGTTCGTCCACCGACCCGTATGGGTTCGTCCGCCGACCCGAAGGATCGTCTGCCGACCCGAACTCGGCCACCGACCTAGTGAGCTCGGCATTCTTACTACCGAGTATCCCCTCCTAAGAACTTCACCCCACGCACATCCAAACGAGGAGTCCATTCCTCCTGCCCCTGGCCCTCTCCGGGGAACAACAGACCCTACTTCTTACCCTGACGTCTGCCCTTCCCCCGAGGACCAGAAATGACCCCCGCACTGCTGGATCACCCAACCCTGCGGGTGTGAGGGGCTTGTGATATGGGTCAGGAATAAAGCGTGGCTCACCCTGAGCCACCAGATCTCCTCAGGATACGCGTCCTTCCCGATCCTCCAGATCAGCCACGTCAGCACCGGAAAACCGCCCGGAGATCTGCCACGTCAGCCCGGAAACCACTCCGGTGCCTGCCACGTCAGCCCTATACCGCCCGACTTTCCACCGCTTCAGCCAATCGGGTAACCGGGTCCGGCCCAGCCCCAAACGGGTCTAGACCCGATTGGAAACTCCTATAAATACCAGGCCCTCTCCTTTCTTAAACAGGTAATCAATCTTTTCTCCCCTAAACCCTAGCTACTGTTACTCTTATCTTAAAGTAACTGACTAGATCGTCGGAGGGTCTGCCACCGGGACCAACCCCGGTGTTTCGAGACCGTCTGCAGGTACACCAGACCTCGGATCCGAGCCACCTGATCCGAGCCCAGACATCCACCTCACTCCACCCTGTCATAGGTACCGCTCGGCCAGCCGAGGGTCGCCTCTGAAGAAGCTTTCTCCTTCAATACAAATCGAGTAGAGAACTCACACCTGGTGCATCCACACGACTCCCAGAAACAAACCGCATCAATTATCTTCAGTAACGCGAGCCAACACTTGAAAATGTAACAAACTAAGACCCAAAATGAAACTCCTCCGAAACCACACAACCTTGTCTTCCTCCGCCTTGGGAATCTCACTTGATTACACCGTTCCTTATTTCAGCCCTCAGCTTGTCCAATTTGAACATTTTATTCTACAACTCCTTCCGTTCTTAAAAAATATTTGTCTAGTTCTTCTCGCCATCATCATCTTCGACGTCTTCATTGTTGAGCCTCAGCAACAAATCATTGATACATATTCCCCACTTCTATCAGATCTAAACTTTTTTATTTTAGCATTTAACTGATTTTCGACGCGGTCCTTAAATTCTTTGAATTTATTAAGTGCTTCATCCTTTGTTTTTAACAAATAAATATGAAAATATCTAAAATAATCATCTATAAAAGTGATCAAATACTTTCGATCTCCTTGCGTCACAAAATTTTTAAAGTCGCATATGTTAGAATGAATTAGTTCAAGAAGTTGTGTACTCCTAGAAACAGAACTAAAGAATTTTCTAGTGATTTTTGTTTGAGCACACACTTCACATTTGTCATATCTTAAGGATGTATCAATTGGCAGATTAAAAGTTTTAGCAACAACAAGTAATTTAATATAGTTCACATGTCCCAATCTGTTGTGCCAAGTATAAGGACTACACAATTTTGAGCTAACAGCATTAATCACTTCATTTGCTAAACTAAGTCTATACATGTCATTGACTAAGTAAGCACAACCAAAGTAGTATGAGTTAACAGATAAAATAGCTCTACCACTTATCATAAAAACTACCATGCCAGCATTATTTAGTAAGCTAATAGAAATTAGATTCTTTGCTAAACCATGAACAAATTTAACATTACGCAAAATTAAATTTTTACCTGATGAAAGAGTGAGATTTGCAGTTCCGACCTGGAGCACCTTGACTAATTCTCCATTCGCCATAGAGACAAACTCGTTTGCATCGTTGAGATCAGTTAGTAGGTTCTTATTGTTGCAAGGATGGCATGTAGCCCCCGAGTCCAACAACCAACTAGCAGAGGCACTAACCTTATCGTCACCAACAACACACAAAAAGTTGGTGGGTTCAGTGTTGCCCTCTAACAAGTTCACCCTTTCATTGTTAGGTTGTTCTCTTTTAGGTAGCTTACATTCGGTAGCATGGTGATCCCACTTTCTACAGTTGTAGCACTTTCCTTTCTTTTTGACAATCTTTTTAGTGGCTTCCAACTTAGACGGTTCACCCTTAATTTTATTAAGCTTGATCTTCTTAAACTTAGAAACATATTTGGTATTGGTTAGCACATTAGCATGAGAAAATTGTTTCTTAGCCAACTCCAAATTGATCCTACTTTTAGTCTCATCCTCAACTTTAATACATCGTTTCAGTTGTGCAAGCTTAATTTGTTCTGGTAGTCTATACATTTCAGTCTTAAATGTAAGCCATGATGCAGGTAATTTAAAAATTATTGCTCCAGTAAGAAAAGCATCACACACAATGATATCTTCAGTTTTCAGTTTAGCTACTAAGTTTTCAAGATCAGTTACCTGATGGAGAATGGCTTTCTCCTCTCTGAATTCAAAACTCATGAACTTATCAACCAAGTGAGTCTTTGAGGCCTTCTCCTCCTTTTTGAATTCATCTAGCAGATTATCCCATATCTCCTTAGCTCTTCCGTACTTCATGTATTTATCTGCTAACCGATCTGAAATACTGTTAACAGAAACTCCCTACACAAGTTTCCGTCTCTGATCTAAGTGGCATCCTCCACATCTTCAGTACACACATCATAAGTCGTTTGACAGGTATAGAAAATCTTCATGAATTTCATTCCATACTGTGCTTTCTTCTTCCAGCTATTGAATTCAGAACTACTAAATGCCTCTAGTTTACGAACCTCATACGTTCAATCATGTTTTTCCATCTTAAGGAATAAACGATGAATTCCTAAAATTTGAGAGTATGTTTAGAATTATTACTACACAAGTAATTTAGAGAAAGAAGAAGATTTATTAGTAAATCTGCTAACTAATAACAGAATAAATAAATTAGATAATTGCACAAATCTTAAAGTTCAGAAATAACCAGATCCTGATGATGAGATGAAGTGTTCTCAGATTTCGCGTCTGCTGCGGGTTCGGGTTCAGATCCGATAACACAAGAACAGATCTTGCAAGTGATAACTGAAAATCAAAAGGCCAAAACGAAGTTGGGTTCAATCTTCGGGTTCAGATCTACACAGCAAAACGAAACAAGAGGAGGAGGAGGATGGGGCACAGCGCGGATCTGGAGGAGAGAGCGGTGCCGTCGATTTGCAACCAGACAAAAGGGGGAGGCGCAGTCGATCTGCGACCAGTCAAAGGGCGAAAGCGGCACAGGTGGAATCGGATTCGATTCGTTTGCTAATAGACCGCCTCGGCTGCTGGTCGACGGCGTCAAACAAAAAGCGACGATAGACGACGAACGTCTACGCGATGACACCGACCACGATGGCGTCGATGGCAATGGTCGGTGACGGAGCTTCGACGACTTCGACGAGATCCAACAGAGATCCCTTTTCCCTCTTAATTAGTCTCACAATTGATTAATAATATCTCAAGATTGTTAGGCTTTGTGAGAAATTAACAATTGAAAATTAGGGTAAATATCTAGATCTAAGTTGCTTGAGATATTCACCCTAGGTATCAAGATTGGAATACCTAGACTGCTATCACAGGCCAGTATTTATTCCTAAATGCTAGTTTGGGTATCGGGTTATAAGCCCACAAATCCGCGTTCCAATATTCAATCAATTGTACGTTCTATACACGTGTTACTCATATGCAAATGCAATATTTATATATAGAGAATATACCAATATATCCAACAAAATGTGCGATATACATAAGTCGGTAGTAATTAGTACGCCGATGAATGTCTTAATTTTAAAAAAAATGGAGTTGAACGGACGATACTCTTAAGTTTTAAAGGATGTTGAAGAAAAAAATTTGATTTGCACGTGCGATGCACGTGTTAGTAAATAGGGTTGGAGTTGTACATGTGGTGTCCGGGTTTGTTTGATGAGAAAGTGGTGTTTTATTTGAAAAGTTGGAGTTAAACGGGTGATACATGTAATTCCAAAAAAAATACATAAAAACTTTCAAAACTTTGATTTGCACATTCGATGTACATGTTAATAAATAGAGATAAATGAAGATGGAGGTGCGCGTGCAATGGATTGGCTTGATTGGTAAAAAATAATATTTAAAAATTGTTTGTTGTTTGAAAACTTTGAAATCTTGATTTGCACGTGTGATACATGTGTTAATAAATGGAGATGGAGGTGTGTCACGATGCTTATTGTGAGATCAGTTCTGATCCGATCGCTACCCATATAGAGCCACGATCCAGTGTATGTATGGCACTGACATGGTGGATTAAGTAATAATGTAAGCATAAACTTCCCTTGATATATATGTGGCTAATTATATATGTACTCAGATTGCATTTTTTGGGTTTTTTGTATCTACAACCCTCTTAAACTATAATATTGTATTGTAGCCCTCAGAACTAATTTATAATTGTCTGAATAGCCGCTCACTAATTACGTATTTGTCCCCCCTACAAATTGAGTATTTCTAAACACGCCAAACAATATGAGACACATCCATAAATAGTTCTTTTATTTACTTTACTACTTTTAGACAAAGTTAGAGTTTAATCTATCGAATTTTTTTGACCAAATGGTTCATCCTTAACATATCATGTTTTAAAGATTTTTTTTTTACTTCACATGGCATTATCTCTGAAATAACAACACTCTACTCACCACTGTCAAACAGTATAGTCGAAAGAAAAAATCGAACACTCACAGAAATGTTGAATTCTATGTTATTGACTGCTGGATTGCTTTCGAGTTTTTGGGGAGAGGCTGCATTGACTGCTAATAATATTCTTAATATGTTACCACACTCTAAACTGTCTGAAACACCTTATGAGTTATGGCATAAACACACACCGAGTTTTGATAAAGTAAAAACATGGTGTTGTATTGCTTTTGTTAGAATACCAGACCCTAGAAGGCCTAAAGTGGGATCTCGTACAAATACTTGTGTGTATTTAGGAAGTGTAGTTGATAGTGCGGCATACAGATTTTATGAACTATCTCTCAATAAGATAATTGAATCTAGAGATGCCGAATTCTTTGAAGATGTGTTCATCAAAGATAAAGGTATAACACTATCTGGCTACACAGACTTAGTCAATGATTCACAAACAGAATCCAGATCTAGCATAACTGACACTGGAATTACAAATGAAATTGAGCCTAGAAGAACCTCCACCAGAGATAAAACCCATAGAACCTGTGGTGATGATTTTGTAACTTATGCACTGTTGGCTGATCCACTTAGTGTAAAGGAAGCCCTTCGGTCTAGGGATGATTTTTTTTGGAAAGAGGCTATTGATGATGAGATGGATTCTTTATTATAAAATAAGACTTGGAAATTAGTTGATCTGCCAAAAGGGGCTACAACCATACGAAACAAGTGGGTTGTGAAGAAGAAACTTAATCCGGATGGGTCTGTAGCAAAGTATAAAGCATGACTAGTCGCTAAAGGTTATACTCAACAAAGTGGGGTAGACTATTTTGATGTTTACTCACCTTTTTGTCATATTTCTACAATAAAGATTTTTCTTGCCATTACATCCATTGAAATTTTGTTATTCACGAAATGGATGTTAAGACTACTTTCCTAAATGTAGATCTTAATGAAGAAATCTATATGAATCAACCTGAAGGTTTTGTAAAGGTTTAGAGAACAAAGTTTGCAAATTGGTAAAATCTTTGTATGGATTAAAACAAGCACCAAAACTATGGCATGAAAATTTTGATAGAACAATAAAGAGCTTAGGTTTTGAATCTAGTAATTCTGATAAATGTCTTTATTTTCGTGATATATCAAATAAAATTACTATAATTTGCTTGTATGTTGATGACATGCATGTTGTTGGAAGCGACATTTCAACTATAGTTGAAGTTAAAACAATGCTATCCAAAGAATTCAGCATGAAGGACCTAGGTATTGTGGACACTATACTAGGTACGAGAGTGAGTTTTGGTAGGCAAGGTATATTCCTTAGTCAATTTCACTATATCAATAATGTGTTAAAAAAGTGGGGATACAGTAATTGCAAAAGGTTTGAAATACCTTAAGTTGACACCTAATGATGGTGCAACAGTGAGACAGTTGGACTATTTCAAACTAATTGGAAGTCTCATGTATACAATGATCTGCACTAGACCAGACATAGCCTTTGCGGTAGGCATACTTAGCAGATTCACTAGTAATCCCAGTAAGTCACATTGGAATGCCCTTGAGAAGCTAATGGGTTACCTAAGTGGTACTCAAGAGTTGGCTTTGTGCTACTCTGGACATCCTTCAGTTTTGGAAGGATATTCTGATGCATCGTGGTGCATAGAATTTTGTCATGCCCCGTTTCTCAAAAATACGGAATACGATGCATGACATTGGCCCGGCGAATGACTAACGTCACTCATAAGCTGTTTATCCGATTAACTCAACAATATAATTAATACAGAATAATTGCGCAGGCAATAATAACAATCTCATGACAATAATACTTAAATTGAAGCAATATAAAATATCCAAGTACAATAATAACCCAACGTCTGAAACCAATAATAAAATCTAGGACATAAGCCCAAAACAATAATAAATCCAAACCAAATAATAATAAGTCTCAATACATTAAGTTTATTAAACCAATAAGCAATTAGAAAGCAGTAGTTTTCAGACTGTTGTTCTCCAACTCCAGCAGGCAGCTGTTATCCAAAATCTGCAATTTAATAAATTGCAGGAAGAGGAGAAGAAAACAAAACACCCATCAATGTAAGTTACGAGCCGCTTGTAGTACAGGCACAAGTACATGGAAAAGGATAAACTAATAACATGGAATAGGCATGATAACGAAATATAACAACTAGCATGATAAGATAAACAAGTGTAAATAGCATGTAATAAGTGTCGAGTGAACAAATATCATGTAAACAAGTAACGAATAACGAGTGTCAAGAATCAAGTAACAAGTATCAAATAATATTCGATATCAATAGGAACAATGATGAACAATATGCAATGTCGATGTTGTGTTAATCCTTAAGTCTATTATTCATTTTAATTATAACTAATGCATGTACTACTGCGTCCCATGTGTTCTGTACCACAGGTTCGATGCATACAATCAATTTCGTTTTAGACTTAAGTGGTGGGCTCTATAGTTCATGTACTCGGGAAACGGTATAAACGGTTCTTTTCAGTATTCAGTTATTTAGTCATTCAGTCATTCAGTTATTCAGTAACGGTATCCATAGAACAATATACAGTTATCCAGTTATTCAGTCATTCAGTAATTGTAGGGAAACTGTGAGCTCCCTTCCGAGTACAGTCTCTATATTGTCCACTACTTAGGTCAACCCTTAAACCCCGGCTTGTTAACAATTTTATTAATGCAATAATACAATGTAATATGCAAATATGAGACATTAGATGAACGATAATAACAATAGGGAAACAATAGGATGATAACATGAAATATGGTGTACTAGATGTCCAAGCAACATGGTAGAGGGTATTTTACAAGTATTCGATAAGTATAACACGAATAACACATCAAACATAGATATCTCAAGATAGGATGACACATACATCAAAAGTGGTCAACCCTAGGTTAATTCATGTCATATATGTCGTAAGGCAACTATGGTCAAAATAACACAATAGAGACAATATCAATAAGGGGTTTCACACACGAATTGTCTCTAGAACCCATCTACACTACAAGCGGTATTTTGTACTTGTATATGCAAATGAATTTAATACAAGTTACTTGCTTGTTAGATGGTGAAAACGAATACCAAGAATAACGGGATAAGAATCCCGAAGTAACGAACTCACGAACACACGAACTAGCAATTTAACACGTACAATACACGTACAATACAAAGAGCCAAAAGCAAATAACAACAAGATCAATGGCAGCAGCAACTCAAAGAGACAGCATGACAGCTGCTACAGCAAAAGGAACCTCGGGACTGGCGTCGTGGTGGCATCGACAACTTCGATGGCACTGTCGGGGAAGAAGGGCGACCACAGTAGCAGCGGTGTTTGGGGGTTCTGGCGCTACCGTTGAAGACGAGGACAGAGGAGGAGAGGTCGCCACAGGGGGTTTCGGTGATGGCGCTGGAGGCGCGACGTCGACGGCAAGGTCGAGTGCAACAGTGGGCGATGCTGGTGGTTGGTCGGCGATCGAAAAAGGGTGAAGGGAGCAGAGATTGGGTTTTGGGTTTTTGGTAGCAGCTTTCGATCGAATTAGGGAAAAAGGGGAGGTTAGGGGTGTCGACGGGAGGGCGACAACGAGGGGGGCTCGCCGGAGGAGGGCGGTGCTCAGGAGGATGCCGTCGAGGAAGGAGGTGAGGGTTTTTTTTTTTGGGGGGGGGGGGAGATGTACAGTAGCGGGAAGAGAGAAACAGGAGAGGATAGAGAAATAAGGAGAGAGATTAGATTGCTAGGGTTTCGATTTGTGCAATTTTTAGCGTTTGCAATAGGATTGTATTTATAGGATACAATTAGGGTACTGGGTTAGTGGTTTAGGGTCCAATAAAGGTGGATTAGGGTTAAGAACAAATGGAATTGAGTTTTAGGGTTCAATTAAGAGATAGATCAAGATCAATAGGGTTAAAAATAAAAATACCCACAATAAAAAAAGAAAAATAGGATTAACAAGAAAATAATTCATCAAGAAGATCAAAGAGTTTCATGAACAAGAATTTAAATCCAAATAAATAAATAAATAATACAAATGAATCGAATATAAATTGGGCTTGAAAATAAGTTGGAATTTGCCAAGAAAACTAGATCTAGTACAATAACAAAATAATTCAATAGATGAATTTTAATTAAATAATCAAGAAACGACAATTAATTATTATAATAAAAAAAATCATACAATAAAATAATATATGGGTTTAACAATTTACTAAAATGACCCAATATATATATATATATATATATATATATATATATATAATTTGGACTCAAATACAAGTAGTTGATCAATAAGATCTAGAAAATAAGATCAAAACACATCATTATTTGAAATGAATAATTTTTCAATTAGAAAAACACTTTAATATAAAATTCAAAATGATTTTAACAAATAATGAATTTATAAATATCGAAATACAGAAAATATTCAGAAAATACGTATTTGCGGGAATGGGGGTTACAAATTTAGTGAAAGTCGATCCGCTAGTGGTTATGTGTTTACACTAGGAGGAGCAGCTGTGTCATGGAAATCTAAAAGGCAACCAGGCATTGCATTCTCATCTATGGAGTATGAACTCTTTGCGCTATCTTGTGTTAGTGAAAAAGCAGAATGGATGAGAGACCTGCTGCTAGATATTCCATTGAGAATGTTTAAAGTAACCACTCTTAGCTTGTTTTGCGACAACCAATCTACAAAAACTATAGCAACTAATTCTCTTTACAATGGTAAGAGACGAACTGTCGGTCTTAGACAGACAAAGTTGAACTATCTCATTAAGCAAGAGATTATTATCCTCATTGATGTGAGATCAAAACAGAACATGGCTGATGCCCTTATTAAGGGATTACAAAGAGGTCTAATTGTCAAAACTGTGAGGAAAATGAGGTTAAGAGCCATTGAGTCATAAAGGCCTCAACACCCTAGTTATTTAGATAATTAGAACCCATAACAGCCATAGAGAAGTTCAAACTTAAGCATCAATTTCACAGTTAATGTGTTTTGGATAATCTTGATGATTCCACATAAATTCCACAAATATATAATGTCATTCCAATTTTGATGGTATTATATATCCGTAGAATTTACTTAGAATAATCATACTATTCCAATACGAAACATGAAAACTTGTCGATGTGTTTCCGATGATTAAATTGTCTTAAATATCATTCCAATTTTGATGATATGTCTTATATGGATACATGTTTCATTCCAATTTTGATGATTCAGTGTTAAACCATTATTGAAATTACAGTCTTTTCATTCCAATATGAAACATAATATGGTTCTTGTGTAGAAACTATAAAAGTTCATGTACTTTATTTGTTAAAGATACTTGATTGTGATGCTTGTGTTAAAATCTTTCTAGCCAATTTGAATTGTACTAATTTTTTTGTTTGAACTAGATACTCTTATGCAATTTATTTGAATTCAAAGAGAAATGACTCATGAAATTCTTATTTGCAATGTTGAGCAACATGTGCTAGCAAAGATAATGGAGATGGAATCCTAGATCTCGATTTTGAAGATGATGACTTGCTCAATATGGAGGAGTAATCATGAATCAGCATGCAAGGATTTTCTATTGCTAATCACTTGCTTGATAAGAACTTCTTTTGAGTTTAAGACTACAGTTTTGAGCTTAAATCTCTTTAATTTGGTTTGAAGTTTATTTGCTTTGTTTAGTTTTAAGACTATAATTTATTTTATTTGTTGGTTTAGTCTTTGTGAACTATTCTGAATTGGATATGCTTTGGAACTATTTAATTATATTGGTTTAGTCTTGATTGAAGTATTCAGATTTATAATTATATTGGTTCTTATGAAACTATACCTTTATGATGTTTTTCTTATTTTATGGACTACTATCAGCCAGTCAGTTTATACTGAACTGATAAGATAATCATGTACTTTATATATTGAGAATATAGGAGGAGATTGTTGGATATATTGGTATATTCTCTATATATAAGCAATGTGTAAATCATGCATCTGAGGGGAAATATATCCAAATGGGTAACACCTAAGCATTGCTCGAGGTTCCTCTCTCTCTCTCTCTCTCTCTCTCTCTCTCTCTCTCTCTCTCTCTCTCTCTATATATATATATATATATATATATATATATATATATATATATATATATATGAGACTCTCTCAATCTCTCTCTCTATATATATATATCTATATAATAAAACACAAAGAAAGCTATCAAGTGGCTCTCCTTCAATCCCTCCAAAATTAAAGGCCCAGATCTAATCTCAGAAAATACATTTTCCTCCCAAAAGTTTTTCTCCCAAACTCAAATTCAAATTCACCCCCCAAAACAACTCATTTATTTATTTAATTATTCTCTCTCTCTCTCTCTCTCTCTCTCTCTCTCTCTCTCTCTCTCTCTCTATATATATATATATATATATATATATGTATATATATATGGAAACATGGACTTTTATACCCCAATGTATAATTATTTTTCACCATATACTAATGGAAACATGGACTTTTATTTACAACTAATTATTGTCATACTATTCAAACTTCAGCTACATAATTGTTGATTTATTGTTTACAAGACTTTTCATATGCTGTATCGTTCTGAAGACGTGCCGTAGGCATGTGGCCACGGACAAATCTAGTCTATATAATAAAACACAAAGAAAGCTATCAAGTGGCTCTCCGTCAACCCCCCCCCCCCAAATCAAAGGCCCAGATCTAACATCACAAAACACAAAATCTTATGAAAATGACATAAAACTTTGGACTGGCCACCAAGTGAAGCCAAAACTGTGTAATACGAAATTTCAACCAATTTGTAAAAATTGTGAACTATATAGCTCACAAAAGTAGCCAAAATAGTGAAATATGAAATTTCACGAAATTCCCAGAAAAATGTGAACCAGCTCACAAAATGCGGCTAAGATAGTGAAATACGAGATCTTTTGAAATTGGCTGAAAACTGTAAATTATAGCCCATATACCAAATATCACAAAAATAACCGAAAACTGTGGATGACCGACAAAAGGAAGCAAAATCAACAATATATCAAATTTCAAGAAAATATCTGAAAACTGTAGATAAGCTCACAAATAAGGCCAGAATAGTGAAATATGAAATTGTTAGGAATTGTGGCCTCAAATACACGTAGGCACGGGGTACTTAAAGTTGGAGAAGAAGAGGAGAAGACAAAGAAATAAGATAAGACAAGCAGCGAAGTAGTAGAAGTAGTCTGGAGGGTTGCGATCGACCGACCTGGGGGTGCGGTTGGCCGACCCAGTCGACTGAGAGTTCTTCGAGTGTATAAGTCCAACAGAGGAGAGGACGGTCGACCGACCTAGGGGATGCAGTCGACTTGTCAGCTCTCCAGGTTGGTTTGCAGTCGATCGACACATGGGGTGCGGTCGACTGACATCGGTAGCTGATTGTTTTTGGGCTTACAAGTTTAAATCCCCAATTGTTAGATTTGTGTTTATCTTTTAGGGTTTGCTTGGGATCTATATATATGGCCATAAACTCTAGGGTTTAGATGGTTGTGATCATTATTCAACTTCAGGAGAGATTGTGCCGAGTGTTTCAAAGATGAGAGAGAGATTGAAAGTTGTAATCTCTTTTGTAATCTTTGTATTTCTTTGGGAATAAGAAGTATTAGTTATCTCTGCATATTGGTTGTGTTCTTGTGAGATCCATATATTGTGGTGGCTTGTTCTTGGTTCATCTATGTCTTGGGAATTTCTATTGCTTGTGGTGCATTTCCGCTATTAGCACTATAAGTTGGGAGTAGATTTCTCTGACAAGTAGTATCAGAGCAGTTGGTTCGAGATGGCCGATAACAAGATGGAGATAGAGAGATTCGATGGGAGTGACTTCGCGGTGTGGAAGATTCAGATGATAGCGTATCTTCGTCAGAAAGATCTTGATGGTCCGTTGTTTGATGAGAAGCCGGTAGGTGCAGACAAGGATGCGAAGGTCTTGGCAGCGGAATTCTTTGGATCAGAAGGCGCTGGGGCAGATTCAGTTGGGGCTGAGTAGGAAGGCGTTATTTCATATCTCGAAGGCAAAGACCACAAAGGAGGCTATGGAGATTCTCACGGATATGTATGAGAAATCGTCGGCATCTAATCAAATTCTTCATATGAAGAAATTGGTTAATATGAAGTTGAAGGAAGGGGGTTCAGTAGCAGAGTATGTGAACAATTACTGTATGGTTAACAACCAGATGGAAGCTACAGGTTTGAAGTTTTCAGAGAGGGGACAGTCATTGTTACTTCTATCGACTTTACCCAATAGTTATGGTACGGTGGAACAGACTATTACAGGCACTATGACAGATTCGATGACTCTACAGGATTTGGTGAGTAGCATTCTGAATAAGAGCAATCGAAGAAGAAATGATCAGAGTAGTTCATCTGAGGGTGAGTCTAATGACAGCGATGGGGGACATGAGCCTGAGTGCTGGTATTGTCACAAGAAGGGTCACATAATACGCAGTTGCAAGGCTTATATGAAGAAGAAGCAGGAGAAACCGAAGAAAGATAACCCAAAGGAAGTCTAAGGAGGGCTTGTTGAGGAGTTATGCTTATCAGCCCGGGAGAAGTTGGACACTCAAGATTGGTGTATTGATTCGGGAGCTTCTTTTCATTGCACTCCGATGAGAGAGATATTTGATGACTACGAGGAGGGTTCTTTTGGAGATGTGATCGTGGGGAATGGTCACTGGTGTCCTGTACATAGGGTTGGTACTGTTCGCGTGAACACCATTGATGATCAAAGTGTTGTCTTTCGGAAGACAAGGCATGTACCAGACTTGAAGAAAAATCTTATCTCGATTGGAAGGCTAGACAAGGAGGGGTTGTCTACTACAGTTGGTAGTGGGGAGTGGTGTATAGCTGCAGGTTCAAGGGTGATTGCAAAAGGGAAGAGTGAGGAAACGCTGTATTTGCTTAGAGACGTGAGGGACGTTTCTCCTGTAGTTGACTCTCAGCTGGAATCGAGTAGTAGGCTGTGTGGGGTGCAACCGAGTTATTTCAGTTGTGGATGGGAGGTTACTAATTTAGTGGGAGCTGCTAGCCATGGAAGTGATCCTAGTGGGCAAGACGTTGCTGCGGTGAGGGTACTTTGCGAATTGGCAGTTGAAGCTTCAAGTTGCTCTTGTGTGATAGAGAGCACTGTTATCGATATGCGGGGTGATGTCGATGAGGGTAACCGAAATGGGACTGTAGGGGTTGAACAGTCTGCGAAGTTTGTGAAGGTGCCGTCCACGGAGGTTTCTAGTGCAGAGAGTGCATTGTGAGGCTTTGAACCATGTCCGGTGCTGATGGAGATTTTGCGAGTTGGAGAGTCTCATAATACGGAATCTGACACGGGAGGTTGTTTCTCTGGTATTCGTGCTCTATGCGATTGGTGGAGCACATCCTTCATGAGGTGATGAAGGGTGGTTGGTGCACTCCACGTGATGGAGTGGCGGAGGTGCTCTTCATGAGAGTGGGGAGTACTTGGGTCTTCCATGAAAGTGGGAGATGGTAGAGATAATGCGAGGAAAGATTGCAATAACTTTGAAGCGCGGTGTATTTGATCCAAGTTGGAGATTTTTAGGAATTGTGGCCTCAAATACATGTAGGCACGGGGTACTTGAAGTTGGAGAAGAAGATGAGAAGACAAAGAAGCAAGAGAAGACAAGCAGCAAAGTAGAAAAAGTAGTCTGGAGGGCTGCGGTCGACCGATCTGGGAGTGCGGTCGACCGACCCAGTCGACTGAGAGTTCTTCGAGTGTATAAGTCCAACAACGGAGAGGACGGTCGACCGACCTAGGGCAGTCGATCGGTCAGCTCTCTGGGTTGTTTCTACATGTTGCAGTCGACCGACACTTGGGGTGCAGTAGACTGACATCGGCGGCTGATTGTTCTTGGGCTTACGAGTTTAAATGCCAAATTGCTAGATTTGTGTTTATTTTTAGGGTTTTCTTGGGGGCTATATTTATGACCGTAAATTCTAGGGTTTAGATAGTTGTGATCATTATTCAACTTCAAGAGAGATTGTGCCGAATGTTTCAAAGGTGAGAGAGAGAGAGATTGAGAGTTGTAATCTCTTTTGTAATCTTTGTATTTCTTTGGGAATAAGAAGTATTGGTTATCTCTGCATATTGGTTGTGTTCTTGTGAGATCCATATATTGTGGTGACTTGTTCTTGGTTCATCTAAGTCTTGGGAGTTTCTATTGCTTGTGGTGTGTTTCTGCTATTAGCACTACGAGTTGGGAGTAGATTTCTCCGACAGAAATTTCATGAAAATAGCTGAAAACTGTGGAATACAACTTGCAAAATATTGTCAAAATAGTGAAATACGAATTTTCACGAAAATAGCCAAAAGCTACGAACTATATGCTAGAAATTTCATGTATATAACAATTTCAAATTTGTAAGTTATTATCCAACATCACAAGCATAATAAATGAATTTAAGTACGTATAACAAAAATTATAATTTAGGATTTTATGAATATATTGAAAAATTACGGTACTTGACGCTGGAAGATGATGGCGTAGATGATGTCGAAGATGAGTGTGAAGGATTTTAGAGACATCTCTCGAGCTCCTGAGTTAGTGTTTTGATTTGAAGATAAAAGTTGAAATTGCCAGAAATCTCAAGGATCTAGGGCTACGAGATTAAAGAGATCCAAGTAGAGGAGAGGGAAAATGTGAAGCTTGAATTTTTGGAATAGATTTTACAAAGATGAGAAAATGCCGCAGTTGGGGAGATTGGGGATCTAAGATTTTTTGGGTTTTTTTGGTTTTGGAGTGGTGGAGAGAGACTGGAGAAAGATAAAGTAAATGGGAGAGAGAGAAGTCCGATATATTAGATACGGTGAAAGTGGGGCCTCGCTTGAGGCCGCAGTTGGGAACTACTTACTGCCTTAGTATAGTCGATGCCATAATTGAGAATGCGACATCTTTTTAACCTAGAATACTTATTTTTCTAAATCTCAACAACTTGGCCTCATTTTGTCTCAAGTATTTTCGGTTTTTGACTATAGTTGTAGTTGGGGATTGCGGTTCCCAATTATGGCTATAACTGACGTGGCGAAGAGTACTTACTCAGGAAAATAGTTTGGAAAGTGGTTTATAATTGAAATAATTTTTAAAAAGTGGCTTAAGGCTCATCCACAGTCGTGATTGTCAAAAAATGACAAAATGCATATTTACATATAGCATTTTTAGCATTTGCTGCAGTCGTCCAATGCTATTTTATAGCAATTTAAGATATAAAAAAATACTAAACGGACTTTGAAGTTGCGTCGGAAGGGCAAAACAAATTTTATAATGTTAGACGGATGTTGAAGTTGCGTCGGAAGAAAAAAAATATCAGAAAAGTGACAGACGGATCTAGAAGATCCGTCCCACAATTTTTTCGAATTTTTTAATATTTAAAACTATTTTTTAGTTGAAAAAAAAATAAAATTAATGGCCCCTCCTACTGGACGGATCTTCAAGTTCCGTCCAAGGGAGGCGGATTTTTTTTGGGGCTTTTTTAATTACGAAAAAAAAATAAAATTTAGGGACGGAAGGTGAAGTTGCGTCGGAGAATTAAAAAATAATTTTTTCCGGTGAGACGGAAAGTGAAGTTACGTCCTTTATAATATGCATTTCTCTCATTGCTACTCTCATTTATAGCAATCTATTGTCGCTATTTTTTCAAAAAATGCATAAATAGGAAACGACTGCAGCTAGTCGTTTGCTATAAAATGCATTTTATGCATAAATAGCACACGAGCGTGGACGCTCTAAGAGCATCTGTAGTCGTTTTCTAAATATGCATAATATGCATATTTGGTCAAAAAGAGCGCTGCAGTCGTTGGCCAAATATGCATATTATGCATAAATTGCTACAGGAGATTGCTATAAATGAGAATGGAAATAAGAAATATGCATATATGAGAGACGGAGCTTAAAGTGTCGTCGCAAAAAAAAAAAAATTTTTTTTTTTAAGGTCGGACGGCACTTGAAGTGTCGTCGCAGAATTTTTTTTTTTTTTTTAATGGTCGGACGACACTTGAAATGCCGTCGCACAAAATAAATATTTTTTTAATGGTCGGACGGCACTTGAAACGCCGTCCCTCCAAAAAAAAAAAAAAATCCTAATAAAAAAAATATAAAAAAACCCCACTTCTCTCGGACGGCACTTGAAGTGCCGTCCCACCCTCTATGTAGTTTTTCGTAATTTTTTATAATTTTTTTGCACTTTGAGTACAATTTTTTCCCCACCATTTTAATTTTTTTTCTTCTCTCCAACGGAACATAATATGCCGTCCCACCTTTTTAAATATTTTTTTATTTTTTTGCTCCCCGATGGAACATGAAGTACTGTATCTTATTATTTTAATTTAAAAAGATAAAAAATAGCATTCTACAACTGCAGCAAAACAAGACATTCCTACATCCATTTATCTACTTATATATATTTTTACCATCAACCACTGTGGATGCTCTAATAGGGTAAAATCTAGATACTCCCACTTGTAGTGCTATGTCAGTTTTACAGAGAAAAAGACAGAAAACTAAAGAAAACCCTAAATAAGGTATTCCTAATGAATAACGTGGCCACTGGCCAGTATTCAATATATCATCGACGGATGACGTCAGCAACAAAACCATTGGTGGCGTCATAGTCCCCGGGTTCTCACTCCTACGCGGTATTGTGTTTGAAGATTCGTTGCCCTTTCACAGAAACTTCTTCTTTGACCTCTCTTTAGCTTTTATCCTCTTTATTATTATATATATTTATCTCCTCAAATAAATAATTTATTAAGATAATTAAATAAAAAATAGTAATAACGACAACTCAATATTCATTAGGGGATATTTCTCCTTTGCCCCCTATTTTGCATACCCATTGTTTTTATGTCCGCATACCTAGGCTAAAATCTTGTGTACATGTGTACGTACAATCCTCTGTTTTAATGGCTCGTCAACACTTTCACAGTCCTGCATATAAACCTTTGCTACATGTGTTCTACCTTAAGAGCACGAATATCAAAGTTTGGGATAAGAGAACAAGAGGTATAAAAAAAATACGACAAGTATTACAACAAATGGGTTTCCGAAACAGGGGTATGGAAATAGTTTACCCTATTCATTCATTCTTTAAAGAGGATAGAACCCACACAAAGAAGAGAACCAGTCAATAACTCCCATCTCGACCGTCCATTTCTCATCCAACGGTCCCAATCTCTTCTCTGACCAACGACCAGTCAAGTTCTCTCTCTCTCTCTCTCTCTCTAATCATCCTACACAACAACGCAACCCTACTAATCACCATAAATTCCAAACCCCACTCCCCCTTCTTTGTTTCATCCATCTCACACCCTTTTAAAAAGGCCCTCTTACTTACTTTTGCTTTGCCTTCCTCACAACCACGGCACCACCCACTGCCTCCCCCCTGCTAGTCACTTTTCAAGTATCATGTCATAAAACCCTAATCATACAAACAATCCATTACTGCTAGTACTCTCTTATCTGCTCGAAACACACACCTTGCAACCAACTGAGTTCCGAAAGAAGAAGAAGAAGATGGAGATGGCTACAAACATGATGGTGAATGAGCTGACACAGGGGCAGGAGCTGGTGCGCCGGCTGGAAGCTCAGCTCAGTTCAGCTTCGTCAGTTGAGTTGTGTAGGTCACTAGCTCAGGAGATTCTGACCACTATTGATAAGGTCATTTCCATTGCCAAGAACAGTTGCCCCAACTCTCCTCAGCTTGTGGGGAGTCCGAGGAGCGAGGATGATTCCGAGATGCCGTTTCACACTCACGAAAGAAAGATGGGGATGAAGAAGAGGTACGTAGCTAGATTTTATATATGTATATATATATATATATAGAAAACATAAATTAATTAGTAGAGTTACAATATGAAATTTTCATGAGGGAAATAATTAAATTTTGCTGAATGTTTGTTTTGATTTGTGTTGGGTTTTTTTTTATAAATTTATAGGAAGACGCAGCCAAAATCGACGAGTCAGATGCGGTTGGGGTCCGGGCCGGGGGCCGAAGGGCCATTGGAAGATGGGCATAGTTGGAGAAAGTATGGACAGAAGAAAATCCTTGGTGCTATACATCCAAGGTTAGTTTGTTTTCCCACTAAATTTGAATACAGTATTTATTTTGCGGAGCTGAGCGGAGCGCACAAACAATTAATAGAATGTCGGCAAGTTTCGAAAATAATAACAGTAAACTTTTTTAGAATGACTACACATACATGAGTTTTTACCCCTAAATATATATTATAAATGCATTGGGGACAACTTCTTACTAAAAGACAAGGTTTTATCTTACTAAAAGACAAGATTCAAACATTGTCTTTTAGTAAGAAGTGGTCCCCAATGCATTTATGATGTATGTTTAGAGTAAAAACTCGTATATTACTGTTATTAATCCAACATGAGCACTAGTATCCTTACCTTATTTCATTAATGAACGAGAGTACAAATTGGATTACTATGTATGTTGGATCCATCTCCCAACAAAAAAGTATATTTATTTTTTTGCACATGTGCAAATTGCCCACATGGAAAACTTTGTGTTGTGTAGTTTATTAATTTCCTAGTAGATTCAATGGATCTACTTGTATTATTTGGCAACAAGCCAACAACTTGCAAGTTATAAACGCGAACTTTATGAATTGAACATCAAGTAGTAGTAGTCAGTGGTCCCAAATTTGAATTTTTAACAAAAAAAGTACCAAAATTATATGAAATAATCTTATTAGTCTTTTGAAATTTTCGCGCAGAGGTTACTATCGGTGCACTTACCGGACTTCCCAGGGCTGCCCGGCAATGAAACAGGTGCAGAGGACCGACGACCACCAGTCACTTTACGAAGTCACCTATCGCGGAACTCACACTTGCCAACGGAAGTCGACTTCCTTCGGGACTTCAGGTATACCTTTACCTACTCTCGAAAACAACAACAACAACCACAACCACAACCAGCACCTCCTGCTCAGCTTCCAAACAAACCTCAAGGTTGAAACGGAGGATTTGGACACGAAATTGATTCAAGAACCTAGTCCTGCGTTCTCATTTCCATCCACACCGATCGAAAACAGCTGCTTCAAGAGCAACTTCAATTACAGTGCATTCACTTCCCCTACCACCTCCGAGTCGAACAACTACTTCTCTGCTTCGCCCTGCGGTATAAGCAGCTACGGTGGGCAGACCGATTTCACTGATATCGTCTCAGGGGAAACATCAAAGGCTGAAGATTTGTGGATGTCGGGGGGTACGGATAGTTTGCTCGATTTGTTGGAATTTGACCTTGATTTTCCTTTTGAAAACTCGAGCATTGAGGATTGTTAGAGGGAAGAAAGAGTACAGGGCTCTTGTTCATGTAAAAGCATCCTCCTGAAAGGGTAGCATAACTATATTTTTTTTTTCCCCGCTTTTTATCATCAGATGTTGTAGAGATTATGTAGCGGTAACTGGATTTGTTTTCATCGAACGATGAATAAAAAAGCTTTTGAAGAATTTGTAGTCGAATTAAGAAAGGAATATAACTTGAATTAATTTTGAACAATTACAGCCCAAGAATGGAAACTTGTTATGATATTTGATTAGCATACTGAAGGCATCAGATGAGTTCCAGGATGAGCAATAGAATGTGAAGAACACAGGGGCAGTTGGCATAATGAAGCTGTGGGAATTCGAGCTCTCTAAATCAGAAGTTTGTACCTGCAAAATGTGCAGGTCAACTGAACTTCAATCATTTGTTAAACAATTTGACAGCAGCTGGAATGATCCTATATATGAAAAACTAATCAAAACAAAAGACACAAGTTGAAAATGTGTACAATTTGAAGAAACCAAAAACGGAAAGAACTGTTGGATATATAGGTATATTCCCACTATATGAATAATATTATGTGTAATATTATTTTATGGACCCCTCCTTCATTTGATCAGTAATTATGACTGGAATCCAAATAATAAGGCTAAATGGAGATGGTCTAATTCTGGTCTTTTCACGGTTAAATCTTTCTATAATTTTTTGAATGCTGGTGGGGAAATTTGTCCCTTTTACAAATTCATTTGGCAGAATGTAGCGCCCCTTAAAGTCAGAATCCTTGTTTGGCTAACTATTCATAACAGGTTGCTTACTGTTGATAATTTGAATAAACGAAATTTAGCCATTGGCTAAAAGTGTGTTCTCTGTGATAATGCTAATGAATCTGCACTCCATATTTTTCTTAAATGCTCCTTTGTGAGGCAGATTTGGAACTTTTTGAAGTTGACTTTTAAGATTAGAGGTTTCCCTCCTTCTGTGAAAGCATGGTGGGGTTTATGGAGGAAGAAGAGAATTAAAAAGAAGATTGCTTTGATTTGGGATATGATTATGATGGCATTGATTTGGGTCATCTGGAAAGAAAGAAATAATAGAATCTTTGTTAAAAAATCTATGTCTATTGTTAACATTCTAGATTCCATATGTTTTTTTGTCTCCTCTTGGACAGATATTTTGCCTCCCACTAAAAGAGCAAAAGTGGACGTCAGTGGCTTTGTTCAATCATGCAACTCCTTTTCACCAGCTGCAACTTCTCTTCCAAGAGCTAGCAATTCTTCTTCTCAGGACTGGAATGCGAACAATGTGATAGTGATAGAGGATGATGATGATGAGTCTTCTGGAGGAGCTCAGGACTCCACCTCTGCTTTGCTTTCTCTCCCTGTTGAAGGAATGACTGGTAATGTTGATCATCCAGATGCTGAGGAAGATTTGGTTTCGCATACTCTCTCAACCATCTCTGCCATGTCTACTCATCATCAAGAACTGGTCACTGGTATTCTGTTGATTCACAATTTGCAATCTACTCAGGCTGATAATGAGTCGTCTAGTGATGCTTCGAGTGATGTTGATTATAGTGGTGCTGACTCAGATGGTGCTAACTCTGATGGTGTCCTTTCGAGTGATTCGTCTTAGGGTTGTCTTTAGTCTTATTTTCTTTTCTGTTGCTCTTCTCTGATGTTCTGCTCTATGTTGTTGCTTTGGATGTTTAGTTGGAAGTTTGGGTTGACTGGTTTTGATCCTCAGTGTGAGGATGTTTTGGGTTATTTTGGATCCTCAGTGTGAGGATGTTTTGGGTTATTCTGGAGTCTGTATGAACTCTTTTTAGTTTGGTTGGCTGAAGTCTTTTAGACTTCATCCCTTATATCCAAAAAAAAAATATTATTTTATGGAAAACACGTGTGTTACACGTATAATTGTATGGATATCGGAATGCGGGTTGAGTGGGTTAAGAACCCAGTATCCAAACTAGTATTTATCTTATAAATACTGGCTTGTGATAGTAGTCTAGGTATTCCAATCTTGATACCTAGGGTAAATATCTCAAGCACCTTAGTTTAGGATATTAACACTAATTTTCATTGTTATAATCTTTCATAATCTCTAACAATCTTGAGATATTTAATTTGATTTTGAGATTAAGAGAGAGATCGTCGAATTTGGCCATTCGTCAGAATCCGGCGGCCGCCCAGGCCAGTCGCCCCGCCGCCGTTGGCGTCGACACAGGCCGCCACCGCGTTTGGGTTGGCATCGACACATGCCGCCGCCACCCAGGCCACCTGTAATATCCCGTAATTTCTGAATATATACCCAGGCCACCTGTAGTACCCCGTAATTTCTGAATATATAATAAATGATTATATATATATATATATATATATATATATATATATATATATATGAAAAACTGGCAGATTGGAAATATATAATATATAGTAGGAGAGAGGGGGCCCACCGTGAAATAAGTGAAAGAACATCACATGGTTGTGCTGGGTTGTGTTGTATGGGAATGATGACGTCATTCACCATGTGGGGCCCTTGGATTGGATTTCGGAAGGAAATAAAGAGTAATGCTACATCCACTACCAATTTCACTATATTTCTCTTCACTACCTTAGGTGACACACTCCAATAGGTAGGGGAAGATAGAGTAGGTGGGGGAACTCTCGAATAGGAGTATGCCACCTAAGGTAGTAAAGAGAATGGTAGTGAAATTGGTACTGGCTGAATCATTACTCGGAAATAAAATCAAAGAGATGTGCTGCTTTGAGATGAATGGTGACGTGGCAAACGGGATTAATAAAGAGATATGTGAAGAGTTATCCCATATCAGGAGTAGACAATGATTAATTTAATATAAATTAAATTGCCTATGATCAAGAGTCACCTGATTGGTTAACCACCTTTTGAGAGGCAGCTTGTGGTGTGCAGTTGTCCTATATAGTATCTAATTTGCCTTCTAAAAATAATAAAAATTGTCTGAGTATTGGGGCGGGGCGTTACACCACCGTCTCTGTCGCTGTTGGCATCGACACATGCCGCCACCGCCCAGGCCACCGCCTCCATCGCTGTTGGCATCAACGCAGCCACCGCCGCCGATGGTTGTCTCCTCCGCTGGCGTCGCCGACGTCGCCGTGATCTGACCGTCACCCCCTCGCCAGGCGCTGCACCTTCATCAACCCCCACTTCTCCTCGATCTCTGTGTGAGATCGTTTGAGGGGATCAGATCCAGTCGTCAGAATCCGACCACTGCTGCCTCTGGACGTCGCCTCTGCTAGCATCGACGGCACCGCCACTGACCACCGACAACCCCTTCTCACTTCCCCACATGTGAGATTGAAGGAGAAGAAGCAGACGACTCAGATCCAAAATTTGATTTTTTTTCAATTGGTGGATTATGGTGTTCTGTGTTCGGGTTGGAGAGGGGATCCTGGCAGCTGAGTTTGACTCAGATATGACCAAACAAGAATTTTCATTGGTTGAGAATTTGGTGTTTGGTGTTTGGACTGTAGGAGCAGATCTAGATTCAAATCCAGTCCAACAGCTGCTCTATTGGTTGGAGATTGTTGTTTGGTGTTTAGACTATTGAAGCAGATCCAGATTCAAATCCAGTCCAACAACTGCTCTATTAGTTGAAGACTGTTGTTTGGTGTTTAGACTGTTGGAGCAGATCCAGATTTAGATCCAGTCCAACAGCTACTATATTGGTTGGAGATTATTGTTTGGTGTTTGGACTGTTGAATCAAATCCATCTCCAGTCAAAAGGAATCAATATGGATTTAACCAGTGGAGACAATCCATTGGGTATTGTTTTGTATTCCGTATTTGGGGAGAAGACTGGATCTACTATAGTGTACTTCCAATTCAGATCTAAATTAAAGATAAGTTCTTCACCAAATTTAAATTGCTATTTAATTATTTGATTGAATTTTGTTGCTAAGTGCTAAATTTCAAAACCGTATTATGCATTGTTTAATTAAATACAAATCTGAATAACTGCTTTGGCTACGTGCTATGGATCAAATACTTATTTTGATAAATTATATGCTTTGACTATAAAATTGAATCTCCAATTAAATTGTTGTGAATTAGACAGTGATAATAATTTGTTTAATTGGCTAATCTTTAACAATTTGATGGATGTAGGAACTTCAAAGTTACTTACAAATTGTGTGTATTGGAGACGATGGATTTGCATCATGGTAGAATAAGTTTGCACGACGCAGGCTTCGCCATCGAATTTGGAAAACAATTCTAACTTGAAGTGTCGGTATGATCTACTCTAATCTTTATTAGTATTTTTATGTGATGAATGTGTTAACGTTTTATGCGTTTGATCACATGATTGAGGGTTTTAGATCATAATTATTTTCGCTTTGAAAACTAGCATGTTTAGGGTTGTTAAGTGCTTTATCATACTATGTGTATAGATATTTTGACAAATTCATTGTTTGCAGTTTGTGTGAGATTATATATTTGCTTCTCTAATAAAATAAAATAAAACTTTTGATGTATAAGATGTATAACAAATGTCTGTAACTTAGGAGAGAGCATCTCTTAATGTACGATATGACTCCATTAGTTACGTTTTGTTCTTTCTCGTTCATTGTACTGTGTATGCAGAGTAGAATTATAAAATGTTAGTCATTATCTCATTTAGCATTATAAAGATGATGAAGAACGAATAAAGGAAAGAACTTTTCGCTCATTGTGTTTGAGCAAGTGGATATTGTTAGAATCACTAGAAAAAGTAAATAGTTGTGTGGAATTTGGAAGAGTAATTTTGTATTAACTTTTATCATGTGCATATATTGTCAATCGCATGTATAAGTTAAGTTTAACAAATAAGACAATTAATAATAATAGTTCTAATTGTGTATAGTTTCTGAACATAGCATAATTGGCTAGGATTTGAAAACTATATATTAAATTGTTTGTTCTTGTTAAAACTCAAAACTCTGTTAAATGATACTTCATTAAATATGACAAATGTGAAGTTTGAATTTAGATTTTGATCACTAGAAAATCATTTTGTATGGTCTCTAGGAGTTCACAACTTTTTGAATCAATACATTCTGATATTTGTGATCTCAGTAGCTTTGTGACTATGTGAGATAATTGTTGGTCAGAACTATTTAATCGCTTTTGTAGATGATTAATATAAGTCTGTCATATATATGAAGAATGAAGCACTTGCTATTCTTAATGAAATAAAAAAAATCTAGTTAATTACTAAAAATCATGGGTTCAGATTTTATAGAGGTAGTGAATATGTTCAAATGATTTTAGAGAAGTTTGCATATGGCATAATTTCTCCTACACTCTACGTACAACAATCAAACGACATTGATAAAAGTTAGAATCAAACACTTAGTAAAATGTTGAATTCTATATTATTGACTGTTGTTTAACTTTGTGTAATTGTGGATGATATTGTATCGTTAATCATATCTCCAATGTGTTACTACACACTAAATTGATACACCTTGTAGATCATGGCATGAAAACACAAATAACTTTGTTAAAGTGAAAATATGTGTTGTGATACATTTGTTAGAGTATATGACCGTAGAAGGCCTAAAGTAGGACCCATAACAAATATTTGTGTGTGCTTAGAAAGTGCAGAATATAATTCTATGGACAGATATTGGATCTATCTAATTTGTATGAGAAGAATCTAGACTTGCAGAGTTCTTTGAGGATGTGTTCATCAAAGATAAATGTATGAAATGATCTGGTCCTACAGACACGATCAATAATTCACAGTTGGAATCAAGAACCAGCCTTACTGACACTTAAAACTTGAACGACAAATGAGCTAAGAAGAGTATTTAGTAGACAATGAGATGATTTTGTGTCATACAATAATACTTAATTTAGTTGATCTGCCAAAGGGGCTAAAACTATAGTAAGTTAGTGGGGTTTTGTAGAAAAAACTTAATTTTGATTGTTCATTAGCAATTCTAATGCATTTTAGTAGCTAACGGATTGACTGAGAAAAATAGAGTAGATTTATTTGATGTTTACCCACATGTTTATCATATTGCTACAATAAGTACTCTTCTTACCCTTACATCTATTGAAAATATTGTTATTCATAAAGGATATTTAAACAATTTTATAACCCCCGTTTCCATTAATACGTATTTTTTTAAAGTAATTTTTCGTATTTAAATCCTCAGTCGACCCACATCGCCCCGTCCTCGCCACTCGTCGAACCCATCACCGAAGTGCCCCGCTGTAGCCACACGACGCCATTGCCGAAGGCTCCGTCTTCCACGTCGAGCCGCTCCACCACCCCCTTTGTCTTCCTCCATCGAAGTCACCATTGCCGTCGGAGTACTCGAGCCTCCCTCGAGCTCCGCGGATTCCGCCATCCTCCACCTTCTCCCCCGCCGTCGAGCTCACCTCCCTGCCTCAACCATCGACAGCCTCGACAACCCAGTGTCGTCCTCTGCCATCGTCTTCTCCGCTCGGCCACACCTTCTTGTCGACGCCTCCAGTCGATCCTCCAGCACCCACCAACATCGCCCGGCCTCGTCTTCCTCCTTCGCTCAAGCCTCGAGCATCGCTCGCCTCGCCATTGCCGTGCCCTCTCCTCCAAGCACCACCATTCCCGACCCTGTTCATCGTCTCCACCAGTCGAGCCTCTCCCGTTGAGCTTCCCCTCGACGCCATTGCCTCCTCCTCATCGCAGCTCCATCACAAGTCGCTCCCGTTGCCTTCCGCCGCCGCTCACACCAGCGTCGCCCTACTCCCTCTCGTCATCGTCACTCCGTCGTCGCTAGACCCCGTCGAGCTCCCCCTCCCACCGTCGCTCCTCAAAGTCGCCACCCTCTTTTTTCGCGTGCTCTCTCTCTCTCTCTTCCACAATCAATCACTCTCTCTCTCTCTCTGTGTCGTAATTGGGAAGAAGAAGACAGAAGTGGAGTTATTGGGATACTGTTTGGGGTTATTGATTTGCTGTTGTGTGTTGTGGTGTTTGGTGTTTGTTGGAAGAGAGATTTGATTGTATTGGTACTCTTAGGTGTTTGGTGTTGTATTGGTATAGAAAGAGAACTGAATTGCTTGGATTATTGTGTTGGTATTTTTAGGGTGTTGCTGTCTTGGAGTTTGTTGAAGGGATTGTTTTGCTTTTGTGGAGTTGTTGTTGCTGTTTTGGAGTTGTTGTTGGGGAGTTTGCCATTTTGGAGTTTACTATTTTGGCGTGACTGCCACGTATCTTGCACGTGTTCTGCTGCCCGGGATTCTGATCCCGTTATTTTTGTTTTCAATGTCATCGTCGTCAACTAACATGCAAGTATCCCTTGTACAACTCGTTTGTTCTAGTACAAGATCCCTTTGCAAAATACCGTAAGTATATTGAAATCTGTTATTATACATAATCCGTTAATCCTGTATTCCTACATGATCATATGCATTACATGAACACGATTAATACACACATATATACTCGTAGAACTATATAGAATGTTGTGCATGAATTGTTTGTCTTGTTAATAGTTTGAACGTTGTTATGCTATCTTTTATTCTTGATTAAGTTTGCACATGTCATTGATCACATCAACATGTTTTATAAACCCTAAAATATATTTTTCTGCATTGCATAAGTCTTGATACTCGATCTTGCCATGTTACCCGTCCTTATTGTTGCATGTAGTTATTGTTTATGTTTGATTATAATAAAAAGATAACAAGCTGGGGTATAAAGGGAAAGATTTAGTAGTGGACAATATAGAAGAGCGTACTCGGACGGGAGCTCGTGGTTTTCCGATGCAAATTGCAATTACAAGTTACAAGTTTACGAATTATATGGTATATGTTTCACGCTATATGTTACACTATGTTCCACATTGCACGTATCTCGATACAAGATATACTTGACATGATTTTCCGAGTACGTGACCTATAGAATCCACCACTAGTTTAAACGTTCACTTGATTGCGAGTAGCAGCCATGTGGTATGGGACGCATGATGCTACCTAGTTAGGTTAGCAAAAGACATGAAATTAACACGTACACTTGCATGGTCCAATTACATGTTACATGTTCCTGTTGACTTGTTTACTTGTTTACATGTTACACGTTCATGTTGACACGTTTGCTTGCTTACTCGTTTACATGTTACATGTTCCTATTCGATTTATTCACTTTCTTTCATGCATGCTATTTGTTCCATGAGATCTTGTTCATAATTTTGTTTGCATGTTGTATTTATCCTATTATATGATTCTTGATTCTCTTTTCTTTCCCTGCTTTTGTTTTGTTTTGTACTGTCCCGTTAGCTTGTACCACTTGCGGCCCGTGACTTGCATTAACGGGTACCTCTTTGTTTTTCCTTTTTGTAATAATATGCTTGCCGGCCCAGGTGGAGAATTACCCGAAGGTATTGCTGAACAAAGATTTTAGTCTTGTTTATTTTTATGCTACTTTAGTTCTTGTTTTATTCATGTACTCTTTGTTGTAATCTGGACGTGTTTGACCCGTAACTATGTTTCCTTTCCAGTTGTTGGTTATGTCTTGTATTATGTCATGTACTATGTCATATACTTTGTTATCCTATTGTGATTTTACATGCTTGCGTGGTTGATATTATTATCTTGTTGTTGAGTTAACTATACAGCTTATGAATGATGTATTCGCATCATTCGCTGGGCCTCAGTTACGTGCCTGTGTTCCCGTATTCTGGGAAGCGGTGCGTGACAAGTTTTGTACTTGATGTTTTGTACTAAACAATTTTGTACTGAAAAATTTTGAACTAATATGTTTAGTGAATAAGATTTACAATAATCATTGTATGTTCTTAAAACATGTATAGCCGACGAATAAATAATTTGACAAATTTCTTAAAGAGCCTAGTATATGAATCAAGTAATTCAGATCAATACCTTTAACTTTGTGGTGTATCAAATATAATGGCTATTATTTACTTGTGTTGTTGACGAGCTTGTTCTTGGAAGTGACCCCTCTGTTACAAATGAAGTTAAAATTGTGTTATTCAAAGAATTCAACATGAATAACCTAGGTATTGTGGACACCAAAGGTAAAAGGGTGAGTTTCGATTGGCAAGAGATAACTCTTAGTCAAACTCATCAAATCAAAATGTGTTTCAAAAGTAGGGATATAGTGATTGAAAGTGTGTTTTGAAACACCTTATGATTATGATAAAAGGTTGACACTTAATGATGGTGCAACTATGAGACAAGTAGATCATTCTAAAGGAATTGAAAGTCTCATGTATACAAAGATCTGCACTAGAATAGACAAGTTGGAGAAAGTATGGGCAGAAGCAGATCCTTGGTGCTAAACATCCAAGGTTAGTTTGTTTTCCCACTAAATTTGAATACAGTATTTATTTTGCGGAGCTGAGCGGAGCGCACAAACAATTAATAGAATGTCGGCAAGTTTCGAAAATAATAACAGTAAACTTTTTGAGAATGACTATACATACATGAGTTTTTACTCTAAACATACATTATAAATACATTGGGGACCACTTCTTACTAAAAGACAAGGTTAAAACATACATTATAAAACCTTGTCTTTTCGCAAGAAGTGATCCCCAATACATTTATAATGTATGTTTGGGATAAAAATTCGTGTATGTCTAGCATTTTGCAAACTTTTTACTGTTTTTTTTTTTTGATTATAAAACTTTTTACTGTTATTAATCCAACATGATCACCAGTATCCTTACCTTATTTCATTAATGAACAAGAGTACAAATTGGATTACTATGTATGTTGGATCCATCTCCCAACAAAAAAGTATATTTATTTTTTTGCACATGTGCAAATTACCCACATGGAAAACTTTGTGTTGTGTAGTTTATTAATTTCCTACTAGATTCAATGGATCTACTTGTATTATTTGGCAACAAGCCAACAACTTGCAAGTTATACACGCGAACTTTATGAATTGAACATCAAGTAGTAGTAGTCAGTGGTCCCAAATTTGAATTTTTTACAAAAAAAGTACCAAAATTATATGAAATAATCTTATTAGTCTTTTGAAATTTTCGCGCAGAGGTTACTATCGGTGCACTTACCGGACTTCCCAGGGCTGCCCGGCAATGAAACAGGTGCAGAGGACCGACGACCACCAGTCACTTTACGAAGTCACCTATCGCGGAACTCACACTTGCCAACGGAAGTCGACTTCCTTCGGGACTTCAGGTATACCTTTACCTACTCTCGAAAACAACAACAACAACAACAACCACAACCAGCATCTCCTGCTCAGCTTCCAAACAAACCTCAAGGTTGAAACGGAGGATTTGGACACGAAATTGATTCAAGAACCTAGTCCTGCGTTCTCATTTCCATCCACACCGATCGAAAACAGCTGCTTCAAGAGCAACTTCAATTACAGTGCATTCACTTCCCCTACCACCTCCGAGTCGAACAACTACTTCTCTGCTTCGCCCTGCGGTATAAGCAGCTACGGTGGGCAGACCGATTTCACTGATATCGTCTCAGGGGAAACATCAAAGGCTGAAGATTTGTGGATGTCGGGGGGTACGGATAGTTTGCTCGATTTGTTGGAATTTGACCTTGATTTTCCTTTTGATAACTCGAGCATTGAGGATTGTTAGGTTGTAGGAGAGAGGAGGGAAGAAAGAGTACAGGGCTCTTGTTCATGTAAAAGCATCCTCCTGAAAGGGTAGCATAACTATTTTTTTTTTTCCCCTGCTTTTTATCATCAGATGTTGTAGAGATTATGTAGCAGTAACTGGATTTGTTTTCATCGAACGATGAATAAAAAAAGCTTGAGAAGAATTTGTAGTCGAATTAAGAAAGGAATATAACTTGAATTAATTTTGAACAATTACAGCCCAAGAATGGAAACTGGTTATGATATTTGATTCATATATACACTACGTACAACACTTTTGATTAGAGCAGACTGAAGGCATCGGATGAGTTCCAGGATGAGCAATAGAATATGAAGAACACAGGGGCAGTTGGCATAATGAAGCTGTGGGAATTCGAGCTCTAAATCAGAAGTTTGTACCTGCAAAATGTGCAGGTCAACTGAACTTCAATCATTTGTTAAGCAATTTGACAGCAGGAATGATCCTATATATGAAAAACTAATTAATCAAAACAAAAGACACAAGTTGAAAATGTGTACAATTTGAAGAAACCGAAAAAGGAAAGAACTGTTGGATATATAGGTATATTCCCACTATATGAATAATATTATGTGTAATATTATTTTATGGGCAACACGTGTATTATACGTATAATTGTGTGGATATCGGAATGCGGGTTGAGTGGGTTAAGAACCCAGTATCCAAACTAGTATTTATCTTATAAATACTGGCTTGTGATAATAGTCTAGGTATTCCAATCTTGATAGCTAGGGTAAATATCTCAAGCACCTTAGTTTAGGATATTAACACTAATTTTCATTGTTATAATCTTTCATAATCTCTAACAATCTTGAGATATTTAATTTGATTTTGAGATTAAGAGAGAGATCGTCGAAGTTGGCCATTCGTCAGAATCTGGCGGCCGCCCCACCGCCGTTGGCGGCGACACAGGCCGCCACCGCGTTTGGGTTGGCATCGACACATGCCGCCGCTGCCCAGGCCACCTGTAATACCCCGTAATTTCTGAATATATACCCAGGCCACCTGTAGTACCCCGTAATTTCTGAATATATAATAAATGATTTTATATATATATATATATATGAAAAAGTGGCTGATTGGAAATATATAATATATAGTAGGAGAGAGGGGGCCCACCGTGAAATAAGTGAAAGAACATCTGGTTGTGCTGGGTTGTGTTGTAGAATTTTTTTCCAAAATGACCCTCTTTTTGAAAGTTTTTCCAGAACTGTTCTATTTTTTATAAAAATTTTCTAAACGATTTACTCGTTTTTTCAGAAAGCGAGTGTTAAACTTTTAATTTTCGAAAGGTTAGACTCACTTTTTGAAAAAGCGAGTTATTTTTAACCAAACTCGCATTTTCAAAAAGCGCGATAGGTTATTTTGGTAAATATTTTCGAAAGTGGGTCTGCTTGGTAAATATTTTTAGAAAGTGAGTTAGTTTGGTAAATAATTTCAAAAGGTGGGTCAGTTTGATAATAAGTTCTTTCTATATCACATTGTCACTTCATCTTCTTTAGACTACTATATATGAAATCGTTTGTCATAACTTTCTATATCACATTATCACTTCATCTTCTTTGGTCATGATTTTATAAAGTTAACAACTGTTTAGCAGTAGTCGAGAATATACATAACTTGACATTATTTCAGTATACACATAATTGATGTGTTTTAAGTTGTCGAGAATGTGCCCATAGATACTCTCAATCTCCGGTATACAAATAATTGGCTTTTGACCTATCAATCATATGCGCTGAGTTCTTACGCCAAATGTCTCACACTCACTTTCTGAAAAAGCAAGGGTGGTTAAAACCTCATCTCTTTTTCATCAGCACACCTATCAACCAAAATAGTTCACCATTAGGTCACGATCTTAGAAATCAGATCCAATGGTTAACAGATATGAGCCTCGACAATAATTTCAACATTTATCCACCCAAATACTGAATTGGCATATGTTGATGCTCCTACCAATAAGTGCAAGAAATACAAAACAATATATTATGAGCAAATCTTAGTCTGCTGATAATATTCAGAACTAGAGAACCATGTCTCATCAATTACCACGTCAGGCTTTTGTGGTCTACCATTATGTATAACAGCAGTCATGGACGAAGTTACAACCACCCTTTTAATAGAAGAATTTTTGGCGCAAGAACCCAGCGCATATGACGCTTTTATCCCTTTTATCCCTAAGGTGATAAAAGGGATAATCTGGTTATATCCCTTTTATCACTACCACAGGACCCTTTTATCCCTAAGGTGATAATCTGGTTATATGAAGGAAGGGGTAACTTGGTCATTTCCGCCAATGTGAAATATAAATAAAAAAAAAATCATGGACCCTTTTGGCCACCCTCGCTTTTTCAGAAAGTGAGTGTGAGACATTTGGCGCAAGAACTCAGCGCATATGATTGATAGGTCAAAAGCCAATTATTTGTAAACCGGAGATTGAGAGTATCTATGAGCTCATTCTCGACAACTTAAAACACATCAATTATGTGTATACTGAAATAATGTCAAGTTATGTATATTCTCGACTACTGCTAAACAGTTACTAACTTTATAAAATCATGACCAAAGAAGATGAAGTGACAATGTGATATAGAAAGTTCTGACAAACGATTTCATATATAGTAGTCTAAAGAAACGATTTCATATATAGTAGTCTAAAGAAAATGAAGTGACAATGTGATATCGAAAGAACTTATTATCAAACTGATTCACTTGCTGAAATTATTTATCAAACTAACTCACTTTCTAAAAGTATTTACCAAGATAACCCACTTTCGAAAATATTTATCAAAATAACCAGCGCGCTTTTTGAAAAAACGAGTTTAGTTAAAAATAACTCGTTTTTTCAAAAAGCGGGTCTAACCTTTCGAAAATTAAAAGTTTAACACTCGTTTTTTGAAAAAGCGAGTTATTTTTAACCAAACTCGTTTTTTCAAAAAGCGAGTGGGTCGTTTAGGAAATTTTAAAAAAAACAGGATAGTTATGGAAAAACTTTCAAAAAGAGGGTCATTTTGGGAAAAAAATCTGTGTTGTATGGGAATGATGACGTCATTCACCATGTGGGGCCCTTAGATTGGATTTCAGAAGGAAATAAAGAGTAATGCTACATCCACTACCAATTTCACTATATTTCTCTTCACTACCTTAGGTGGCACACTCCAATGGGTAGGAAAAGATAGAGTAGGTGGGGGAACTCTCGAATAGGAGTATGCCACCTAAGGTAGTGAAGAGAATGGTAGTGAAATTGGTACTGGCTGAAGCATTACTCGGAAATAAAATCCAAGAGATGTGCTGCTTTGAGATGAATGGTGACGTGGCAGACGGGATTAATAAAGAGATATGTGAAGAGTTATCCCATATCGGGAGTAGACAATGATTAATTTAATATAAATTAAATTGCCTATGATCAAGAGTCACCTGATTGGTTAACCACCTTTTGAGAGGCAGCCTGTGGTGGGCAGTTGTACTATATAGTATCTAATTTGCCTTGTAAAAATAATAAAAATTGTCTGAGTATTGGGGCGGGGCGTTACACCACCGTCTCTGTCGCTGTTGGCATCGACACATGCCGCCACCGCCCAGGCCACCGCCTCCATCGCTGTTGGCATCGACGCAGCCACCGCCGCCGATGGTTGTCTCCTCAGCTGGCGTCGCCGACGTCGCCGTGATCTGACCGTCACCCCCTCGCCAGGCGCTGCACCTTCATCGACCCCCTCTTCTCCTCGATCTCTCTGTGAGATCGTTTGAGGGGATCAGATCCAGTCGTCAGAATCCGACCACCGCTGCCTCTGGACGTCGCCTCTGCTAGCATCGACGACACCGCCACTGACCACCGACAACCCCTTCTCACTTCCCCACATGTGAGATTGAAGGAGAAGAAGCAGACGACTCAGATCCAAAATTTGATTTTTTTTCAATTGGTGGATTATGGTGTTCTGTGTTCGGGTTGGAGAGGGGATCCTGGCAGCTGAGTTTGACTCAGATATGACCAAATAAGAATTTTCATTGGTCGAGAATTTGGTGTTTGGTGTTTGGACTGTTGGAGCAGATCTAGATTCAAATCCAGTCCAACAGTTACTCTATTGGTTGGAGATTGTTGTTTGTTATTTGGACTGTTGAAGCAGATCCAGATTCAAATCCAGTCCAACAACTGCTCTATTAGTTGAAGATTGTTGTTTGGTGTTTAGACTGTTGGAGCAGATCCAGATTTAAATCCAGTCCAACAGCTACTCTATTGGTTGGGGATTATTGTTTGGTGTTTGGACTGTTGAATCAAATCCAGATCCAGTCAAAAGGAATCAATATGGATTTAACCGGTGGAGACAATCCATTGGGTATTATTTTGTATTCCGTGTTTGGGGAGAAGACTGGATCTACTATAGTGTACTTCCAATTCAGATCTAAATTAAAGATAAGTTCTTCACCAAATTTAAATTGTTATTTAATTATTTGTTTGAATTTTGTTGCTAAGTGCTAAATTTCAAAACCGTATTATGCATTGTTTAATTAAATACAAATCTGAATAACTGCTTTGGCTACGTGCTATGGATCAAATATTTATTTTGATAAATTATATGCTTTGAGTATAAAATTGAATCTCCAACTAAATTGTTGTGAATTAGACAGTGATAATAATTTGTTTAATTGGCTAATCTTTAACAATTTGATGGATGTAGGAACTTCAAAGTTACTTACAAATTGTGTGTATTGGAGACGATGGATTTGCATCATGGTAGAATAAGTTGACGGATTTGCATCATGGTAGAATAAGTTTGCACTACGCAGGCTTCGCCATCGAATTTGGAAAACAATTCTAACTTGAAGTGTCGGTATGATCTACTCTAATTTTTATTAGTATTTTTATGTGATGAATGTGTTAACGTTTTGTGCGTTTGATCACATGATTGAGGGTTTTAGATCATAATTATTTTCGCTTTGAAAACTAGCATGTTTAGGGTTGTTAAGTGCTTTATCATACTATGTGTATAGATATTTTGACAAATTCATTGTTTGCAGTTTGTGTGAGATTATATATTTGCTTCTCTAATAAAATAAAATAAAACTTTTGGTGTATAAGATGTATAACAAATGTCTGTAACTTAGGAGAGAGTATCTCTTAATGTACGATATGACTCCATTAGTTACGTTTTGTTCGATCTCATTCATTGTACTGTGTATGCAGAGTAGAATTATAAAATGTTAGTCATTATCTCATTTAGCGTTATAAAGATGATGAAGAACGAATAAAGGAAAGAACTCTTCGCTCATTGTGTTTGAGCAAGTGGATATTGTTAGAATCACTAGAAAAAGTAAATAGTTGTGTGGAATTTGGAAGAGTAATTTTGTATTAACTTTTATAATGTGCATATATTGTCAATCGCATGTATAAGTTAAGTTTAACAAATAAGACAATTAATAATAATAGTTCTAATTGTGTATAGTTTCTGAACATAGCATAACTGGCTAGAATTTGAGAACTATATATTAAATTGTTTGTTCTTGTTAAAACTCAAAACTCTGTTAAATGATACTTCATTAAATATGACAAATGTGAAGTTTGAATTTAGATTTTGATCACTAGAAAATCATTTTGTATGATCTCTAGGAGTTCACAACGTTTTGAATCAATACATTCTGATATTTGTGATCTCAGTAGCTTTGTGACTATGTGAGATAATTGTTGGTCAGAAGTATTTAATCGCTTTTGTAGATGATTAATATAAATCTGTGATATATATGAAGAATGAAGCACTTGCTATTCTTAATGAAATAAAAAAAATATAGTTAATTACTAAAAATCAAGGGTTCAGATTTTATAAAGGTAGTGAATATGTGCAAATGATTTTAGAGAAGTTTGCATATGGCATAATTTCTATTACACTCTACGTACAATAGTCAAACGACATTGATAAAAGTTAGAATCAAACACTTAGTAAAATGTTGAATTCTATATTATTGACTGTTGTTTAACTTTGTGTAATTGTGGATGATATTGTATCGTTAATCATATCTCCAATGTGTTACTACACTCTAAATTGATACACCTTGTAGATCATGGCATGAAAACAAAAATAACTTTGTTAAAGTGAAAATATGTGTTGTGATACATTTGTTAGAGTATATGACCGTAGAAGGCCTAAATTAGGACCTATAACAAATATTTGTGTGTGCTTAGAAAGTGCAGAATATAATTCTATGGACAGATATTGGATCTATCTAATTTGTATGAGAAGAATCTAGACTTGCAGAGTTCTTTGAGGATGTGTTCATCAAAGATAAATGTATGAAATGATCTGGTCCTACAGACACGATCAATAATTTACAGTTGGAATCAAGAACCAGCCTTACTGACACTTAAAACTTGAATGACAAATGAGCAAAGAAGAGTATTTAGTAGACAATGAGATGATTTTGTGTCATACAATAATACTTAATTTAGTTGATCTGCCAAAGGGGCTAAAACTATAGTAAGTTAGTGGGGTTTTGTAGAAGAAACTTAATTTTGATTGTTCATTAGCAATTCTAATGCATTTTAGTAGCTAACGGATTGACTGAGAAAAATAGAGTAGATTTATTTGATGTTTACCCACATGTTTATCATATTGCTACAATAAGTACTCTTCTTACCCTTACATCTATTGAAAATATTGTTATTCATAAAGGATATTTAAACAATTTTATAACCCCCATTTCCATTAATACGTATTTTTTAAAGTAATTTTTCGTATTTAAATCCTCAGTCGACCCACATCGCCCCGTCCTCGCCACTCGTCGAACCCATCACCGAAGTGCCCCGCTGTAGCCACACGACGCCATTGCCGAAGGCTCCATCTTCCACGTCGAGCCGCTCCACCACCCCCTTTGTCTTCCTCCATCGAAGTCACCATTGCCGTCGGAGTACTCGAGCCTCCTTCGAGCTCCGCGGATTCCGCCATCCTCCGCCTTCTCCCCCGCCGTCGAGCTCACCTCCTTGCCTCAACCATCGACAGCCTCGACAACCCAGCGCCGTCCTCTACCATCGTCTTCTCCGCTCGGCCACACCTTCTTGTCGACGCCTCCAGTCGATCCTCCAACACCCACCAACATCGCCCGGCCTCGTCTTCCTCCTTCGCTCAAGCCTCGAGCGTTGCTCGCCTCGCCATTGCCGTGCCCTCTCCTCCAAGCTCCACCATTCCCGACCCTGTTCATCGTCTCCACCAATCGAGCCTCTCCCGTCGAGCCTCTCCCGTCGAGCTTCCCCTCGACGCCATTGCCTCCTCCTCATCGCAGCTCTGTCACAAGTCGCTCCCGTTGCCTTCCGCCGTCGCTCACGCCAGCGTCGCCCTACTCCCTCTCGTCATTGTCACTCCGTCGTCGCCAGACCCCGTCGAGCTCCTCCTCCCACCGTCGCTCCCCAAAGTTGCCCCCTCTTTTTCCGCGCTCTCTCTCTCTCTCTCTCTCTTCCGCAATCAATCGCTCTCTCTCTCTGTGTCGCAATTGGGAAGAAGACAGAAGTGGAGTTATTGGGATACTGTTTGGGGTTATTGATTTGCTGTTGTGTGTTGTGGTGTTTGGTGTTTGTTGGAAGAGGGATTTGATTGTATTGGTACTCTTGGGTGTTTGGTGTTGTATTGGTATAGAGAGAGAACTGAATTGCTTGGATTATTGTGTTGGTGTTTTTAGGGTGTTGTTGTCTTGGAGTTTGTTGAAGGGATTGTTTTGCTTTTGTGGAGTTGATGTTGCTGTTTTGGAGTTGTTGTTGGGGAGTTTGCCATTTTGGAGTTTACTATTTTGGCATGACTGCCACGTATCTTGCACGTGTTCTGCTGCCCGGGATTCTGATCCCGTTATTCTTGTTTTCAATATCATCGTTGTCAACTAACATGCAAGTATCTCTTGTACAAATCGTTTGTTCTAGTACAAGATCTCTTTGCAAAATACCGTAAGTATATTGAAATCTGTTGTTATACATAATCCGTTAATCCCGTATTCCTACATGATCATATGCATTACACGAACATGATTAATACACACATATATACTCGTAGAACTATATAGAATGTTGTGCATGAATTGTTTGTCTTGTTAATAGTTTGAACGTTGTTATGCTATCTTTTATTCTTGATTAAGTTTGCACATGCCATTGATCACATCAACATGTTTTATAAACCCTAAAATATATTTTCCTGCATTGCATAAGTCTTGATACTCGATCCTACCATGTTACCCGTCCTTATTGTTGCATGTAGTTATTTTTCATGTTTGATTGTAATAAAAAGATAACAAGCCGGGGTATAAAGGAAAAGATTTAGTAGTGGACAATATAGAAGAGCGTACTCGGACGGGAGCTCGTGGTTTTCCGATGCAAATTGCAATTACAAGTTGCAAGTTTGCGAATTATATGGTATATGTTTCACGCTATATGTTACACTATGTTCCACATTGCACGTATCTCGATACAAGATATACTTGACATGATTTTTCGAGTACGTGACCTATAGAATCCACCACTAGTCTAAACGTTCACTTGATTGCGAGTAGCAGCCATGTGGTATGGGACGCATGATGCTACCTAGTTAGGTTAGCAAAAGACATGAAATTAACACGTACACTTGTATGATCCAATTATATGTTACATGTTCCTGTTGACTTGTTTACATGTTACACGTTCATGTTAACACGTTTGCTTGCTTACTCGTTTACATGTTACATGTTCCTATTCGATTTATTCACTTTCTTTCATGCATGCTATTTGTTCCATGAGGTCTTGTTCATAATTCTGTTTGCATGTTGTATTTATCCTATTATATGATTCTTGATTCTCTTTTCTTTCCCTGCTTTTGTTTTGTTTTGTACTGTCCTGTTAGCTTGTACCACTTGCGGCCTGTGACTTGTATTAACGGGTACCTCTTTGTTTTTCCTTTTTGTAATAATATGCTTGCCGGCCCAGGTGGAGAATTACCCGAAGGTATTGCTGAGCAAAGATTTTAGTCTTGTTTATTTTTATGCTACTTTAGTTCTTGTTTTATTCATGTACTCTTTATTGTAATCTGGGCGTGTTTGACCCGTAACTATGTTTCCTTTCCAGTTGTTGATTATGTCCTGTATTATGTCATGTACTATGTCATATACTTTGTTATCCTATTGTGATTTTACATGCTTGCGTGGTTGATATTATTATCTTGTTGTTGAGTTAACTATACAGCTTATGAATGATGTATTCGCATCATTCGCTGGGCCTCAGTTACGTGCCTGTGTTCCCGTATTCTGGGAAGCGGTGCGTGACAAGTTTTGTACTTGATGTTTTGTACTAAACAGTTTTGTACTGAAAAATTTTGAACTAATATGTTTAGTGATAAGATTTACAATAATCATTGTATGTTCTTAAAACATGTATAGTCGACGAATAAATAATTTGACAAATTTCTTAAAGAGCCTAGTATATGAATCAAGTAATTCAGATCAATACCTTTAACTTTGTGGTGTATCAAATATATTGGCTATTATTTACTTGTGTTGTTGACGAGCTTGTTCTTGGAAGTGACCCCTCTGTTACAAATGAAGTTAAAATTGTGCTATTCAAAGAATTCAACATGAATAACCTAGGTATTGTGGACACCAAAGGTAAAAGGGTGAGTTTCGGTTGGCAAGAGATAACTCTTAGTCAAACTCATCAAATCGAAATGTGTTTCAAAAGTAGGGATATAGTGATTGAAAGTGTGTTTTGAAACACCTTATGATTATGATAAAAGGTTGACACTTAATGATGGTGCAACTATGAGACAAGTAGATCATTCTAAAGGAATTGAAAGTCTCATGTATATAAAGATCTGCATTAGAATAGACATAATTGGAGAAAGTATGGGCAGAAGCAAATCCTTAGTGCTAAACATCCAAGGTTAGTTTGTTTTCGCACTAAATTTGAATACAGTATTTATTTTGCGGAGCTGAGCGGAGCGCACAAACAATTAATAGAATGTCGGCAAGTTTCGAAAATAATAACAGTAAACTTTTTGAGAATGACTATACATACATTATAAATATATTGGGGACCACTTCTTACTAAAAGACAAGGTTAAAACATACATTATAAAACCTTGTCTTTTAGTAAGAAGTGGTCCCCAATATATTTATAATGTATGTTTGGGGTAAAAATTTGTGTATGTTTAGCATTTTGCAAACTTTTTACTTTTTTTTTTTTTTTTTTTTTTGATTAAAAAACTTTTTACTGTTATTAATCCAACATGAGCACCAGTATCCTTACCTTATTTCATTAATGAACAAGAGTACAAATTGGATTACTATGTATGTTGGATCCATCTCCCAACAAAAAAGTATATTTATTTTTTTGCACATGTGCAAATTACCCACATGGAAAACTTTGTGTTGTGTAGTTTATTAATTTCCTACTAGATTCAATGGATCTACTTGTATTATTTGGCAACAAGCCAACAACTTGCAAGTTATACACGCGAACTTTATGAATTGAACATCAACTAGTAGTAGTCAGTGGTCCCAAATTTGAATTTTTTACAAAAAAAGTACCAAAATTATATGAAATAATCTTATTGGTCTTTTTAAATTTTCGCGCAGAGGTTACTATCGGTGCACTTACCGGACTTCCCAGGGCTGCCCGGCAATGAAACAGGTGCAGAAGACCGACGACCACCAGTCACTTTACGAAATCACTTACCGCGGAACTCACACTTGCCAACGGAAGTCGACTTCCTTCGGGACTTCAGGTATACCTTTATCTACTCTCGAAAACAACAACAACAACAACAACCACAACCAGCACCTCCTGCTCAGCTTCCAAACAAACCTCAAGGTTGAAACGGAGGATTTGGACACGAAATTGATTCAAGAACCTAGTCCTGCGTTCTCATTTCCATCCACACCGATCGAAAACAGCTGCTTCAAGAGCAACTTCAATTACAGTGCATTCACTTCCCCTACCACCTCCGAGTCGAACAACTACTTCTCTGCTTCGCCCTGCGGTATAAGCAGCTACGGTGGGCAGACCGATTTCACTGATATCGTCTCAGGGGAAACATCAAAGGCTGAAGATTTGTGGATGTCGGGGGGTACGGATAGTTTGCTCGATTTGTTGGAATTTGACCTTGATTTTCCTTTTGAAAACTCGAGCATTGAAGATTGTTAGGGGGAAGAAAGAGTACAGGGCTCTTGTTCATGTAAAAGCATCCTCCTGAAAGGGTAGCATAACTATATTTTTTCCCCCCCTGCTTTTTATCATCAGATGTTGTAGAGATTATGTAGCAGTAACTGGATTTGTTTTCATCGAACGATGAATAAAAAAGCTTCTGAAGAATTTGTAGTCGAATTAAGAAAGGAATATAACTTGAATTAATTTTGAACAATTACAGCCCAAGAATGGAAACTTGTTATGATATTTGATTAGCATACTGAAGGCATCAGATGAGTTCCAGGATGAGCAATAGAATATGAAGAACACAGGGGCAGTTGGCATAATGAAGCTGTGGGAATTCGAGCTCTAAATCAGAAGTTTGTACCTGCAAAATGTGCAGGTCAACTGAACTTCAATCATTTGTTAAGCAATTTGACAGCAGGAATGATCCTATATATGAAAAACTAATCAAAACAAAAGACACAAGTTGAAAATGTGTACAATATGAAGAAACCGAAAAAGGAAAGAACAACAACATATTGGCTTCGAGCATACGTAGTCGTTGTGAGCGAAATTTTGGGTATTTGACAAATGGTAATAGAAAAAATGAGTGGGCGTTGTAGTCACCGAAAGCTAAAATTTGGGTCAGACGAAAGATTATCTATCGTCCAAGCGATATGTACAGGTAAATTAGAACGGAAGGAGAATCATTTCCCGTCCGACGAAAGTTTTTGGTTTTTTTAAATTTTTTTTGTACTGGACGAGACATAATCTTTCGTCCCAACCATTTTTTAAAAAAAACAAAGTAAAAACAAAGTAAATAGGGTTAATTTTTTCAAAGTCAAAAAAAAAAAAAAAAGTAGAGGGACGGTAGATTATCTACCGTCCCACCCATTTTGTCTTTTGCTCAAATTGAAGGGACGGTAAATTATTTACCGTCCTTCAAATTTTTTTTTGTTTTCTTTTAATTAATTCAAAAGACGATAAATTATTCTTCGTCCGACGATATCTCAGCTGCAATTGTATAGAGACGATGTTTCATTTTCCGTCCCACGTCTCCGACGAAAGATAATTTTTCGTCCCATTAGACGGACGAAAGATAATCTTTCATCTACTATATTTTGGCAAAAGCCATTTCGTCTTCCAAACTTGGCCGACCACTGTTTATCGTATCGCCAAAATTTGGGTAAATGGCCAACAACTACAGCGACTTTATTTCCAAATTTTCCAAAATTTGGGAAAATGGACAACGACGACAGATGCTCTTATAATTGAGACATTGAGGATTTTATCGGAAACTGGTAGTTTTGAATTTTGAGGTTTGTTCAAAACAGTGAACTGCCTGGTTCGAAATAATGAAGCTTTTATAAGCTATCTTCCAACATATACGGCTTTCTAGATGTATATGATGATATTTAGACAGATGAATTATTATATAGATGATATGAAATCTCTCACGTATAAATCGTCTACATCCTTGGTTTCCCTATACCATCATCTTCAGAACAAATAACTATTGAGTTAGTTATCAGACAGACATGAGTTGCTTTATTTCAATTTGGCAGACTAGGAAATCTAAAAATTACTTATAGAGACACCTAAAGATCTATTGATGAAAATAGCTACAATGATAAAGTGGTTAAACTCATCGGTTGAAATCAGCATCATTTAAATATTTCTTACTAAAAATAGACGATATGATTGAGTAACAGAAGAAATATGCACAGGCTAAAAGGTGCAAGAAGACCAACAAGCATCATCACCAACTACTTCACCTTATGAAAAAGATAGCAAATCAATTTATAGAAGCATATCTTGTATGCAAGTGGTGCAAAATATGGAATTTTTTCAAATTTTCAATTATAGCGACGTTACATTATAGAATTGGATTAGTAAACTAACAAACTGAACATTATAACAGGTTTTGGTCTTTGCCTAACACACTATCTACAGTGATGGAGAATTAGTTTTAAAAAAGTTCAATATAAGAAATATAACATCACGCGGATATTTGAAGGCTAATTTGAATAAATCTAACATGAACTATTAAGCAATCTATGAAACTAACATGAACTTGCATGATTATATGACATAACATAAATGTTCACACAACTTTTTCGGGAACAACCTTCCATGACAGTCGCGTGTGATCTTTTTTGGACTAAAATGCCCTTACACCCTTTTCTCTCCTTCAACTCCAAGAGAACAAATTGGAATTATATATTTATAAGATTCATGGAAGCTCTATGCAACAAAACAGATACACGGTAATTTTTTTCTGAAATTCGTTAAATACTCACAGTAGTTTTATGCAATTTAGTTGACACTTAATTACAGATATATAGTACCTACGATGAAGACTCCTGCCTTTTCTTCTGCTCCTTCCTTACATCCTGGGTCTTCTTCAAACCCTCTCGCAGTCCCAAAACCACAAGCAAATTGGTAATTGTAAGCAACGACTCAGCACCGCCATGTAGCCAATCAACATTGGCCAAAGAGGTTCCATATTGCACTTTTGCTGTCAGATAATAAGAATAAGATTGTGTCACAGTCAATGAAGACCAATTATATACCCTAGAAATAAACTACATTAAGTTGAGAAGTTTCCATATATACCAGCAGGGACTATTGAATATTGATGAACATCAGCCATGTAACACGACGACAAAAACATCCAAAAGAGAAGTTAATCAATTGAAAGTAAAAGGGCATATCAAAAGGCAACAATTTCTTTATAATGAGCTATAAACCTACACTTAAGTACTTATTGAACAAAAATTTGTAAAGATTCACTTGTAGAATGTCTCGTGCTCCTTCAGAAAATTAACAAAGGAATACAATAACACAGAGATGTTACAAATCAACAATATTCCAGATCAAGATAATAGAACTAAAACGTTGAAAGAACCTTCCATCTATTCGTATATGAATAGAAATCTCTATGTCATGAAAATCAGACACATGATGACTAAATTTGCCCTAGAATCCGAAACATCAACTACCTTAACTTTACATAACTTTGAATATACTCTTCACGAATACATATATAGGCCATTACATTAAGTAGCACCAATATCCACAATGAGGTGGACTAATACACTTTGAGCTAAGGCTTGCACCCTATGTTGCACACACACTATATTTGGTAGGCGTGCCCTACTGCACATGTGTCGGACACATGAATCTGACACTCCACTTGATAATTTAGGGTAGTTTTTCAAAATCTTCTTCGTGTCGATTTGTCGTGTCGCAACATGTCCCTCTCCATGCATCTTAGTTAGCACCACAAACATTGAAGAATCATTTTGTCAAACATATGGTGGGCTCTCATCACATTTAATTTTGTGTGCATAAGGATATAAGCAACATTGAAGAATCATTGAGAACCCCACCAAAATGTCTCTAAGCTCTCATCACTAGCATGCACACAATATAAGCAGCAATAAAGGAAACCCATCAAATGGTTTTCATAAAAAGGCAACACACCCCATTATGATGAAAGACAACAGACAAAAGTAAATGAGAAAAAAAAATAAAAATAAAATCTACAAAAGAAATGAAATGGGTATTCTACAAATCTATCAAAATTTTGGTAGGAGTGAGTAACATACTAGTGGCACCAACAAAAGCAAGCAAGAAATAGAACCCAACAAGGGTGAGCTTGGGTGCAGTCTTGGACTTGGTGATGAAGTACAAGAAACCCAGATAGGGGAAGAGCGAAACTGCGAAAAGTTGTGAAGCTATGCTCTGAGAGTTAATGGTAGGTGCCCATGGATCCACTGGCAAAAGTCCACATCTAATTCTACAACTATGGAAGCCATAGACATTGTTTCTAGTTTTGGTTGCTGCTTTTGTGGGTTCAAGGGTTTGGGGAGTTGGGTATCCAAGAAAGCCATTGAATGTTGATGAAGGTAAGAGATTTTGGAGGGATGTTAATGCTCAAACAAGAGGTAGCCATTGGACTTGGAGTGCAAACAAGGAACCTTTTTGAGACTTATCTTCAGTTTTTCGTAGTTCCTTTTTCATTTGAATAAAGGGCTCGTAATCTTGTTTTGAATGTGAGACCTCCCTTTATTCCCATCATAATTCTTTATCATGGGAACTATAATTCACCGATGTTTTTCTTAGTTTCTAGTGCAATTTATTTATGAATATTTATTTTTGCGAATTTTATATATATATATATATATATATAGAGAGAGAGAGAGAGAGAGAGAGAGAGAGAGAGAGAGAGAGAGTAAGTCAATTAAGAGCTGGGAAGCTAAAACCCTTATCGGGAGCTGAAGATCTCAGCCGTTGGATCTCGATCCGATGGCTGAGATCTGATCCGCCCATCTTAACTGTGATGGGAGAATAGTTAGGGGCAAAAGTGAAATTTCCCCTACTCCTTATCGTCAGCTCTTCCCTTTCTTTCATCTCTATCTCCAATCTCCTATATATATATGTTGGAAATTGCTGCTATTTTGAGATTGTTGTAGTGGTTATTTGATGGTTAGTACCGTTGTGCACAGTTGTATTTTGTACTTCAGTTCTGGTAGTTCATGCCAGTGTGCACTGTAGTATTTTAGATTTGTATTAGGACTTTTGTTGTTTTCGTTAATCCTTCATTAATGAATTTGGTGACCTAGGTCACTTTAATCTATAAAAACAAAAACAAAAAAACAAAAACTCACAGTTTCCTCACGAGGCTACAGTATATTCTTAAAAATAGAAACAATAAAAGAAAAAGGAAATTGTGCCATGTATTATGTAATCATTCTACGAATAGATATATAAATAAAATAAGAAATCTACTGAACTTGTATGTTACCTATATCTGTCACAAACTGATTTGCACGACGACTATTCATATCCATAAATAACTTGACAAAATTTATGCTTGGTCAGGCAAGATATGCGTCAAGAGGAGGCTGCAACCGGATCTTCAAGATTAAGCCACTGCGGGAGAGGAGGAGGACGAGGGCTCGGGGGCGCAAGATAGGGGACTCTTGTATGACGGTGTCTCCTTCTATTGTAGTTGGGCTTGTAGCACTTTCAACTTTATTTTGATGTATGTGGATGTATTTTGTATCTAGTCCAGGGTGGGCTAGTAGGACTATGAATGATGTAATATTTTGGTGCATGTTGTTTCCTTAATTACTCATTAATGAAACCGGTGACTAGTGAGTCACTTTATTCTCAAAAAATAACTTGACAAAGTGGAAGAAAATGAAATTAAACTAATTAATCAACAATTACAAGTGTAAACATTACCAAGGATGAAAGTTTGTCCCTATGATATCTGATGCTAATCTTGTTAGTTCTCACAGCTCGCCTGTTTGCCTACATACCTCCTATCGAACAATGGCCAGTCATTGCCAGTCATCGGCGTTGATTTTCTGTAAGTACATTTTGATCGTTGCTAGTTTAGTTTATTTTATTTTTATTTATTTATTTATTTATTTTGAAGGAAAATGTAGAATATGGTCACCATGTTTCATTAATCAGAAATTAACAAAACATACACATACAGACTACAAACAGAAAATAAAACATGACGCAACATGATCCGTACAAATACCAGATCCCTCCAACAACTCTGGAGGGGGCCGACAAATCGATAGTCAACACAGTATCAAAGAGGACAAACTACTCCTCAACTATTGTAATGGACCCCATCTTGGGCCCAAATACAAAGCTCAGCTCAGCAAGATTGTATGTACGTCATTTTAGCTTCATACACTGCCTCCACGGCACGTGCACACCCACCTGAAGCTTGTCGGACGAAATTTTATCAACTGCCAAACCTTGCCGTCTCATCAATGGGGGGACCCCTTCTTCGAGCTCAAGCCCCGCAGCTGTGCTGCAACAAATAATTACTCCCTTCAGGCGGGATTAGACACCCGCCGAACCCAACCTTCTCCTCCTCTCCTTCCACCATCACGCAAACATCACACTTATCCCAACCAAAAGCACCGCCTCCAAAGAGAGACCTAGTACCAGAGAGAGAGCCGTGAAGAGTATCCCCTTCACCTCTCTCACGTTCTTGTTCTTGCAGGCAATTTCTCACCAGGAGAACTCTCTTACTCACCCCAACCAAAACCACCACCCAAGAGAGCCATGGAGAGGATACCTTTACCTCTATCACGTGCTTACTCTCTCAGGTGATTTCTCACCACACAGACGCACCCAGAGAGATTAACTCATTCTCTCACAGACTCTCACTCTCAAACGGAAACCCAAACCATACAACAACAACCGACTCCTCGCGCCACGACAGGTGGTGGCATTGTCAATGTGAGGGATGCTGATGAGGGAAGAGGTGGCGCTGTCAAGGGGGCATTGGCCTTTGCTGGAGGAAGCTTAAGAGCTCGAAAGTAGGCGGCGGCTCAAGCAGCGAGTATGGGCGGCGGCGAATCTGGGTCTTCATCACTGGGAAAGTGGATCAGATCTGGAAACATGATCAGATCTGGGTCTTCAACGCCAAGTTCAATGGCGGCGGGCCTGGGGGAAGGCGTCACCGCGAGCTCCACACCATAGGAGCTCGCCATCTCCACCCAACGTCAATGTCCCCATCTGGGACTTGGACAGATCAGGGCACGTCGATGTGGCGGCGTCGTCAGATCTGTCGATCCTCGTCGGTGGCGTGACAAGATCAAACACAACTAGAGGAGGGTATAGCTCGCGACTTAATCGAGCTCGTCAATGGAGGAACCGAAGACGAGGAGCCCGACGGGAAGGAGGACAACGAGAGGGAGGGACGACGGTGACCATCGCGTCGAGAAGGAGGACAACGAGGCCTAGCCGCCGCCCCCAGCGGACTCAGATCTGGGGCTAAACTTTGGTTTTTTTTTGTTGGGGGGGGGGGAGGGGGGGTTAGGTTCTCTCTCTACACTTTTCTTGATCGTTGCCAGTTACTTGTGTGAATAGAATATGTGCATGCAGCAAGCAAAATAGTTGAACTCTATCGCCTTTCCTAGCAAGCGAATAAATCCAACCATAATCCATTTTCTTCATCCTGGCGCTTTGCCCAAGTCTAGAATTGATGAATTATGATGTGAATTTAGTTCTTTGTATAATAGGGTTGACAACTCGAGAATTAAGGACTACGGATTGCATTAGTTTGGGATACTGCTCAGTGTGATAGGGTATTTCCCGGTTTTCTTCTCCTTGCAGGTTAAGACATGTACTTCCATAAAATTTCATGAGAAGTTAGTTTGTCCATCAACTTCAAGGTTTCATGCGGGTAAGTATATGATTATATAGATTTTCACTGCAAGTAAAGCATGGACGACATTGACAAGAGATGAGCACCTAGAACTTTGATAGAACAGGTAAAGTATTTGGTTACCACAGAGAAGTAGCTCATGATAGTAGCTCGTGGTAGTGACGAAGGTCGATGGCAAATCTCTAACCCCCATTTGATTTGCCCATGAGAACCAAATGTCAGCAACACTTGCGGGTGTCGTAGGCAAGTGCCTATAAGCAACTAGAGACTTTCTCGTCAATACCATAATAGTACTAGATGTGTACTACAGCATTCACAGCGGTCGGTTACTTGTCTAGGAGAGAAAACAAAAAAACAAAAAAATTAACTTAATCAATTATGCATTGTTGCTAATTAAAACAGAAAGAGGCATAGAATTCAACATATACCAAATGATTCTGTTATGAAAGGCTTCCCTCTGCAAACATTTAGTAGAGTGATCACAGGAGGAATTAACAAAGTTAAACGCCAAGCGATATTACTTTGTCAGCTCCTCCATTGCATTCAAGAGAAGAGTAGCCTGCTCGTGCCAGACGCCATTTAAGTCGGACTGCCATAACTTGATATTGTCATCGCCTCCGGTAGATGCTAAGGTCATACCACTCATGTCCCACTCTAACTGTCATACCTACACCAATTGGAGAGACGGATGACATTACATGAGTTGCAAGCTTCAGGTTTAGCAAAATCACAACAATTATCTAGCACATGTACTAACTAGACGTGATTTCAAATTTCTGTGTTCTTGCTATCAATTATTAGAAGCATTTTTCTCTTGAAATTGTACATGTAGATTATTGTGCGCGCACTAGAATCAATCGACACATGCTTTAATTTTTTTTAAAAACAACTAAGTTATAAGGTTACTTATCAGTTATCACCTTCACCTTCAATAAACTTTAGTATATTACAAATTTACAAGTAACCCAGATATCTTGCATTAACTAAAGTAACGATGTATTTTAAAATTTAAGATGTGAACGATCAGTTACCAATTAAGTATGATGGATATAGTTGAAGGAGGATCTTTAAGAGATGTCTAATACTATATCGGTGGTGTGTAGTGTGTACCTTAACAAGTCCCAAGAGAAAAGAACAAGAACTACGTACTGAGTTCATACTATTTGACCATGAAGAGTAGAATGCACATGACAAACTCATTCCGAAGGAAAAATGAACACATGCTTCTTTTAGTACAAGTATAATGTTAGGAGACGTTCATGAGAGGTAAAAGTTAGACACTTAACAATAGTGAAATTACCTAATATAAATGAAAGACAATTAGTGAACTACTAATCATTCAGCAAAGACATAAGATGAATTACTAATCATTTTAGCAATGACTGAAACTACCAAACATGACTAATATAAGCACCAAGAATTTAGATTTAGAAAAGGAAAAACAGGCTCTACCCACATTCTTTAGTAGGCAGACATAACTAAGAGTTATACCCTAGGCTAAGAGTATTAAAACTGCTCTCACGTGGATTATTATAGGAAATCGAATAGGAAAAACCGCCCCAAAAATTCTTTTGCAATGGAAAATAATTCATGGAATATGAATCTATTACCTCGCCATCATGACCTGAAAGCAGTGTGACCTTATTTGTCGGGAGTTTTCCATCAGAATCAGGGCCAGCCCTACATGCCATATTGCGATTCCCTTGCAAGTTGCAACAGCTATCACTTCATAGAAGAACAGAAGTTCTAATAATTGCAGCTTAATGTCCTTTGTAACACCAACTTCAATTTTACTTCAAGAGAAAACAAAAGCTCCGTAATGCAATCCCCCATAATTCATTGTTAAGAAAAATTTAATAACACATTGATGGTTTATATAATACTGAAAGAAGAGACGATGAGCAAATATTGGTAAAAGTTACCTATCAGTCGATGCAGAGCATAATAGAAAAACTGGTATTTGACAATTCATTATTCAAAAAACCGACATAAATAGGTTTCAAAAGATTGCATAAAAGATTGGAAATGTGTGATTGGGTGTTGCGTGTCTCAACCTAAGTATATGTTTCTCATCCTTGATTGCTTCATTGTCCACAAGAGAACAAGAGGAAACCAGTATCTAGCAGCAATGGCATTACAGTTGTCTAATTTGGAAAAAAGAGCATGTAGTCATGCAATTAGCTATGGGGATGGCATTCACTAAGAACAATATGGATGACAAATTTCTCCATGTGATACCATATAGGCATAAATTAAAAGCAACAAATAAGACATATTGGCAGATAATTTGAAACACTGCGAAAGTAGTATGCATATATGTACAGTTAGAGGTGTGAAAAGGAAAGGACACATGATAAATGTAGTTAACAGTAGAGGTTTAAAGCATATTCAGACGAGAGCAAGATGGTCAATCTCTTGCAATATCAGAGAGTGGAGAACAAGTACATTTTTGTAACACGAAAGAGAGAGAATAAACATTAACACGCTTACTGTTAGCAAGATTAGTGATTCTATGTAAGACAGTGCATTACTCTAGTATTTAGTTTGCATTACTGATTTGGTTAGTTAAACATATATACTTTACAAAATTTTATGTCTTTATTATCTTTAGTTGGGCCTGAAGAACATAGAGATCTAACAAAGCCCTAATCTTCAGCAGCTACAGGAGAGGGAAGGGAAGCAGGGCCGGCCCTGAAATTTATACGGCCTTGTGCAGAAAGAAAAATTGGTCCTTCTTTAAATATTCTAATACTAATTTTACTTTATTTTGATATATATATATATATATATATATATATATATATATATATGTATTAAAAATTTTATATGAATTTATTTGAAAAATACCATTCAAATTTTATATCATTGGAGGCTCCAGTACCTGGGACGACTTAATCGATATCTTGAATTAGCCGTCTCATCAATTAAGACGGAATAGTATAAATGTGGTTAATGATTTTCATATACTTGCAACATATAAAATATACGATTAAAAAAAGATTTACATATTAAGTCAATCTTAATAATTAACGAAAGCAACAACATAGAAATCATTGAAAAACTCTCTCTAAAAGTAAATATATATATAATCTCAACAATTAATGAAAAAAATATAGAAATCTTTAAAAACTTTATATATATATAGAGAGAGAGAGTAAGTCTATTAAGAGCTGGGGAGCTGAAATACTTATCGAGAGCTGGAGATTTCAGCCATCCGATCGCGTTTGGGAAAATGGACACATAAAAAATGCCCCCCATTAACAAAACTATAAGCAATGATTTAAGCAAATCTCAAAAGAAACAGAAACTAGGCTGCATCTTACATGCATTAGGTGTGCTTATATGCATGTGTCATGTCCGCATCTCAAAATTCCATATAATAGTACGAATATTATTTGTTATTCCAAAAAATTTGAACCATTCACAGATGCAACTTTACTGATCTTACAAGATTCTGACATGGCTTAAATAAATTTCAAGAAATAAATGTATAGTTGTTAAAGAAATGAATGCATAATTTCAGGAATAAAAATATAACAACAAACTAGAAGCAATTCTAAAGGAAATAAAATTTGAAATTGAGAGTAGAAATCGAAACCCTAATCGCGGTGTGGGTTTTCCGTCGGAGAGAGAGCTCTTCTTTGGTCGTGAGAAGATAAGGGAGATAGCGATTATAGCCCTTTAACCCCTCAACAGATCTGAAGATAAGCGGCTGGAGATGGGGTTTTTCGTGGAGTTGGGTTTACACAAGTGACGAAGAAAGAGAGCGGGAGAGAGAGCTCCACTTTGGTGTTGAGAAGATAAGAGATATAGAGGTAGAGTTTAGAAGCGGGACGAAGATAGAGATCGGGAGAGAGAGCTCGAGAAGATAAGAGATAGGGAAAGGGATTTCGATTATACCCCTTTTACCCCTCATCATAGCGGCTGGAGATCTCAGCCGTTCGATCGCGATCAAATGCGATCGGATGGCTGAAATCTCCAGCTCTCGATAAGTATTTCAGCTCCCCAGCTCTTAATAGACTTACTCTATATATATATATATATGAAAAAAAACATAAACATTAAGATTTGACCTGCACCCAATTTGATTTAAAGTATATCCCCTTAACCACTCAAACAAATTGACTTTTGTGCTATAAATAAAATACAATCTCTATCAATTATATCTGATGGGGGCCTCGTCATTAGTGGGCCCTATGTGACTGCACAGGTCCAGGGCCGGCCCTGGAGGGAAGTTTTGAGACAAGGAAATCAAAGACACCCAGTTCAAAGGATAAACGAACAAAGCATACTAATTAGTAAGGTCCCTATAGCATCTTGGAATTTAGAATCTCAAATGGGTTTAAGTAAATTGTATAGCTACACAATGTTAATAAATGAGCTCGGTGTTAGTATAAAACTATAAATGGAAAATTTTCCCAGAATCTACAAATGCAGAGAGTTGATGTTTATTGCAAATCACTGTCAGTGTGATGATAGATACGTTTTAATTACCAAACTACTATTCAATTATGTATTATGTCATTTTTTCATCTCTTAACCTCTTTCTCACCAGCTAAGAGGCTCACCGCTCGACCATAGTAGCACTCAATTCATAATATATTAAGTTGATTGGCACAAACCTTTGCGGAATTAAACTGAGACACGTCTGAATTATAACCCAAGATAAAACTTGACTGTTGGCTTTCACCTCTCCCTGGATTCCATGCAATGCATGCAGAGACACAAGTTGGTTTCCCAAATCTGCAAACTGAATCAATCACATTCTGGAACTCTGCCTGTAAAAAAATACTGTAGGAGTAAATATACAAGGAAAACATCAAAAACATTATGGTTGTTAAAAATATAACAGCCTTAGTAGGAATGGAAATGATGGAACTCTGTTTCTAGTCACAGACCCTTGGTCAAACCTGAACAAAATGAGCAAAACGTATACTATTTTTTCAAGAGATTCACCAAAATATAGTTGGGAGAACAAATCATCCAACTCATTAGACAACACTTCGAGAAGCACAGTAAATTAACAGGTCTACTAAGGAAGCATAACTTGAGTGGCATAAAATTATACAGGTCCATACCAAACAAGTAATAGAACTCAAATTTATTCCGTAAGAGCATCCACTGTCATTGGCTAAAAACTCAAAAATTAGAAATAGATTTAGAAAAACGCCTCGCATTCGTTTGCTAAAAACTCAAAATTCAGGATAGAAATGACCAGTAGGTTGCTAAACTTAGCAGCGACTTTAGACAATTGCTAAATATAGGAGACGGACGATGTTCATCCGTTTGACGAAAGGGACGGATGAAGATACGACGTCCGGTTGAATTAAAAGAAAAAAATTTAAGAGACGGTTGAAGATCTTCCGTCTCTCGGTGGATTTAATTCTTTAAAAATAAATAATATATATTAAATATGTAAAGTTTATAAATTAAAAAAAATTGTGAAAGTGAGAGACGGATGAACTTCATCCGTCCCTCACTTCCGCATGACCCTTTTATCCCTAAGGTGATATCCTGATTACATGAAGGGAGGGGTAACTTGGTCATTTCAGCCAATGTGAAATACAAAAAAAAATTAATACAAAACAAACAACAGGCCAGACGGATGAAGATCATCCGTCTAGCATTGTTCATTTGTTTTTTATTATTTTTTTTTTGTGTTGTAAACGAAAATTTTTTTAAAAAATTAAAGAGAGCCGGAGGAAGAAGCACCGTCCGACACAATTCAGTATTTTTTTTCTCTCAAACGGAGGATGAAGCTCCGTCCATTCATTTTTTAATAATAAAAAAATTAGAAAAGCGTTAGACGGATGAACAAGATCCGTCCAATACATTACTTTATCAAATTTTAGAAATAACGATAACAGCAATCGTTGCTAAAAGCTAAAATCTCATTGCTAAAAATAGAATAGGTTTCGCCAACGACAATGGATGCTCTAATAAAGACAGAAATAACTAAACCTGAAGCTGCCACTTGTTCGAATCCAACGGATCCAAGAGTTCATAGACCTTCACATAACCATCTGAATATGCAGCAACCCAAAAAAGACAGACTACTTATCTAATATATCACTAAACTGGGGCATAAACATCAAACATGTCTCAAATAATGAGGGTGACTGAATGGCATATAAGAATTCGTATAAGCATACAGATACATAATTTAATCTTCTAAGCAAATAAAAATTATTAGCCAATGTAGTGATTGGTATTTATTTGTAGTTCTCTAATTTCTAGTTCAAAAGGGAAGGACCAAGTGAATGTAAAATAAAATAATTTTTTTCAGAGTGGAGCTCACCAATTTTAAACTTCTTGCAAATACCCCAAATTGGAGATCAATCTGATGAGGACATTGGTTCAAGACGATTTGGGCGTTTCTATCAGCGCAGGCATCGTCTAAGACAGCTACTTCATTAGCTTAGAATTTTATTTCAGTACCATATTTGTTTTTGGCAATTATAGCCATATGTAATCTTTCTTTTAATTATTAGAACATTTTTGAGATTTTTGAATATTTTGAGATTTGTATCAAGATTTATTTTGAGCCTATATATAGGCCATGAGATTAATGAGAAATGTTGTTCTTGATTTAAAAAAAAATATTGTGTTGAGTTTTTCTCTTCATCCCTCTTTTGTGTGATACAATTGAGATCCAATTATTAGGGTTTGTGATAAATCCTAATAAAATTTTAGGGTCTGTGATAAACTCTAAAACTACCTCAAATCCCCAAATCAATTAAACCCAAACCCTAATCCCCAAATCCAAAACCCTAACCATTCTTCATCTTCTTCCTCACCCCCATCGATTCCCGAAACCCATCCACAATCCCAAATCCACGCTTGTTTCTCCACCAAGTCCGACCAAAACCACCAGCATCGATCTCCTCTTCCTCTCTTCCACCACCGTCGCCATCGTCCTCTTCCTCCCCTCTGCTGTCAACGCTACCGTCGGTGCCCCCGTCAATCCCGACCACCGCAAGCCACCATTAGCATCACCACTGTCCCCCCACCCCCAGTCGACGCCCTCGACAACACATCCCATCGCCGAGACCCCCAGTCTCTGGCAGTCGATGCTCGCCGTCCAGTGCGTCCCTCATCGAAGCCACTCCGAAGCTTCCTCCCCCTGTCGCCGGCTCTACCACGAGCCCCGGCTCCCTCATCGCAGCCACCGTCTTCCCCTTTGTGGCCTCACCGATGTTGCCACCCGGGCAGCAAGTACAGCTTTCTTCGAAGCCCGGTATACTCTTTCCTCTTTTCAAATATTTGTGTTATACCCCCTTATCATTTCTATTATATTATCTTATTTATCTGTCGTCCACAAATATTGAGAGTGAGTGTTCCACTTGCCTCGTAGTGTACAAATCTTTATTGAATATTTTACCTGCTAAGAACGATTAAATATTATTGTTGATTGATAGAGTTGAACTTTTAATTGGGCTTGCTAAACTATTTCACATCTTGAAAATCCATCAAACCAATTAATAGTTATAATTTCTAACTTAATCTGCATTGCGTGTTGGTAAAATTAATTCTTTAAATTTCTTGAAAATATTTAGGGTTAGTTTTACATCACAATCACTCCTGAACTGGCACTCTCAAAGACTTTACATTGCCTCCACATGAGAGGTTGGGCATCTGAAAAAACGTACAAAATGAACGGATGGAGACATGGGTTATTATCCTTGTATAATAGTTATGCAATTAATTTAAAATGGAAATATTAGTGATCATTCAAATTATAAAGTGTGCGAGATGTAAACAAACTGGTAACAGTTAGAAGAGCTACAAGTGCAAAACCTCTAGCTAATACACCTTAAGAATACCCCATCACTGCAGTCCTATATTCAATATGTACACAGAACAAAAATATATCATAGAAAGAATTTCACATTTAAATTATCTATGAAGTTAAAATCATAAAGTAGGCACCCCAACTTATTGTTGTTTCCGTAATTATATGTTTCTTCATCGTGTCCTCAATAGCAGAACTGAAAATAACTATGGCAAATCACAGAGAAAAGAAAGAAAAGATGAACAAGGAAAATAAGTTTCAAGAGAACGCCTTTGGAAAAGGATAGAAGACTATCACATATATGTATGTGCTTCTATCTAATAACCTACACTGAAAGTGTTAGATGCAGAAGTTGTAATAAGATTGGTTAAAACTACTGATTTACTTGGGACACAAAATGCACGTGAAATTGAAAAGAAAAAAAGGGGTCTTTTAACACAACTGCCATGATTGGTGCATTGGTGGGGACAAACAGTGAACAATTGACAAGCAGATGACTTGATTGATGAGCAGAGCATTGCTTTGCAGTATTATTAGCCATGTTCTGGTGCGGCTCTGATGGAGCTGACACCGACGCCATGGCTTTTGAGGTCTTCTTAGGCATTGAGTGATGGTGAATTGATGAAATTAGGGTTACGAAGTAGAAGGAGGGATCTAGGGTTTATACAAGGACCCGCGCTCTAACAGAATTCAAGAAAGAATAGAGATTTTCGCTAAATGATCAACGCCCCTGAATGGGTCATCTCCCTTTCTATTTATACCGAATAGTACGTACAAAGCACGTAAATGAAACATGAACAGTAAGGCAGTTGGTCAACTACATTGTGGACCCCACCATCCGATCCTACGGTAGCTAACAGATCCAACGGCTCACATACTCTCATACCGTTTCACTTACTTATTCCCTCTTTTACACAAAACACCCTACACTTACATTTATTACATCACAGCTGATACAAACACTCTCTATATAACTGCTAACTCAGCTCCTACACCTACAGTCGACTTCTCCACACCTGCAGTCGACTTCATTGGTAGCTACTCATGCATTTAGATGTGTATCAACTCCACCCCCCTTCTTTTGAGACCTTGCCTTAAGGTTGAATAGCGGAAAACGACGTATCAGATCCCAATAAGGTTACCACGAAGCCTAATCTTCACCATGATCTCTCCATTTGATCAACACTTCGTAAACCAATTTCTTCCCTTTTATGACAGCTCTCCCATCCAAAATTGCTTCAAGTTCCATGAGAGGTTTGTACACAACTGGCGATACAGCTTCCTGAACTTCCACATTTGAACCCAAATTGCTTTTTCAATTGCGATATGTGAAATACTGGATGGACTTTTGCATCAATGGGCAAATCCAACTTATAGGCCACTGCCCCAATTCTCTCCACAATTTTGTAAGGACCATAGTATAAGGGAGCAAGCTTTTGAATAGCTCTCACAGCTACTGATATCTGTCGATATGGCTGCAAATTCATATATACAAAATCACCCACTGAGAACTCTTTATCCACCTTTGAGCATCAGCATATTTCTTCATTCGTTGTTGGGCTGACTTCAAGTGATCCTTAAGGAGCTGCAATTGAACATCTCTTGAAAGTAAAGCTTCTTCAACTTGTTGATTACCTGCAGTATGGGGAATGTATGAAACAAGAGTACTCGCCCATATAAAATTTCATACGAGTAGTCTTAGTAGAGGTGTGGCAAGAGGTGTTATACCAACAGGTCCATTACTCCGCCCATGGTAACCAACTACTCCATTCTTTGGGTTTGTGATGACAATAATATCGAAGGTAGGTTTCCAAACACTTGTTAACTACTTCTGTTTGCCCAACGGTTTGTGGGTGGTATGTAGTTGAGAATTTCAGCTTCGTTCTTTTACTTCATCAAATGGCTTGTAAAAACTGCCCCTATCACAAACAATTGAAATAGGCATACCATATAATTTGAACGCCCCCGTAGTTAATACTTGCACGATACTTGCAGCTGTGTAAGGATGTTTGATAGGAAAAGCGGGCGTATTGGCTCAACCTGTCTACAACCACTAAAATGACTAAAAACTTGTGACTGACAAGGAGACCCTCGATAAAATCCATACTCACATGCTGCCACACTCTATTAGGAATTGGTCGGGGTTGTAATAACCCAAAGGAGCTTGAGCAACATATTTGCTAGTTTGACGTACAATACACTCTCGAACATATGCTTGAACATCTCCTTTCATACCTCTCCACTAAAAGGACCTGTGACGCCTTTGCAGGGTTTTGTCATATCCAGAATGCCCCCCGACAGGAGAATCATGATGATCATGTATCAACAGCTACCTAAATTGAGACATAGAGCTGATTACTACCCTTGATTCCTTGTACCAGACTCAACGAATCTGATGAAACTTGCTTTGAGAAGATTTAGCAACTTTAACCGCTAACTCCTTCAAGTATTCATCTTTCTCATTCATCTGCACTATTTCCTTCCACCAGTCAGCCACTAACAAAGACAACTGTAACAAAATAATAGTCCATATCCCTCCTCGACAATCTATCGGTTGGGATATTGTCCCTCCTTTTTTATATTCAACCTCAAAGTGAAATCCATATAACTTTACTAACCATGAGTGCTGTCAGTGGATAACCTCTGGTCTAGGAGATATTTTAGGGGTTGATGATCTGTTCGAATAATGAATTTCCTCCCAAACAAATATTGTTTCCACTTCTTCACTACAAGTAAAATTGCAAGCATCTCCTTTTTGTATGCAGACCAATGTAAACTCTTTCCCTTAATGCCTTGACTGATGTAAGCAATAGGATGGTTATTTTGTAAAAGTACAGCTCCAATGCCTTCCTTGCAAGCATCACATTCAACTACAAATGTATCATGAAAATTGGGTAGTTGCAAAACTGGAGCTGTAGACAGAGCATGCTTCAGCTGCTCAAAAGATTCCTGAGCTTTATCACTCCATACAAATCCATCCTTAGTTAATGCAGTAAGTGGGGCTGCAATTGACCCATAATTCTTGATGAATTTTCTGTAATAACCAGTGAGCCCCAAAAAACCCCGTAGTGCTTTAACAGTCTTGGGTGTTGGCAACTGTTGCACTGCAGTTACCTTCTCCATATCCACTACAATTCCATCACCAGAGACAACATGCCCCAAATATTCAACCCTTTTTTGGCCAAAATCACAGTTGGATTTCTTGATGTAGAGCTGGTGTTGCCACAGGATCTGCAAAACCTTACCGAGGTGCTCAAGATGGTCCTGCCAAGAACAACTAAACACCAAAATATCATTTTAAAAAATAGGACAAACTTACGCAAGGCCTGAATATGTTATTCATTAATGACTGAAATGTAGATGGTGCATTGCTTAATCCAAAGGGCATCACTAAGAATTCATAGTGCCCACTGTGTTCGAAAGGTCGTCTTTGGCACATCTGCATGACTCATTCGAATTTGATGGTAACCCGATCATAAATCCAGCTTAGAGAAGAACTTTGAACCATGTAATTCATCTAAAAGATCAACAATAATAGGGATTGGATACTTATCTTTGATTGTTTGATGTTTAAAGCTCTATAATCCACACACATGCACCATGATCCATCATGCTTTTTAACCAAAACAACTGGGGAGGAATAAGAACTGGTACTTGGTTGAATAACTCCCTGAGTCAACAAGTCATCAATTATCACCTCAATAGCATTTCTCTGCTCGAAATAGTGCCTATATGGCCTGATACATACAGGCTTTGAATCAGCTACCAACTGAATCTAATGATCACATGATCTATTAGGTGGTAGTCACTTTGGGTCTCCAAACAAATCTTGAGAATCTTGCAGTAATAACTCCATACTAGGTTGAAGAGCTGCTTTGGGTGGTTGATTGGTTGCTGAAGAAATCAGATTTAGGACAAATCCCCTATGAGTTTGTAAGGCAATTTTGTTCGCTTCCTTCTCACTCAATAATTGCGTGGAACTAGGTTGACGTCCACCCAAAATCCAATTAGTGTCTCTATGACAAAATTTGAGCTGCTTCTCAATCAAGTTTACAGTAACTTCTCTGACTTGTTTGATCCATTTCGCCCCCAATACAGCATCATGCCCTCCAATGGGAAATACCCAGAAGTCATTTATGAATTCATATCCCTGACAACTTATCTTCACCCCCGAACACAAACCACTGCCTTCAACCTCTCTTCCCCTAGCCACCCTGAGCACCCTCACATTAAACAATTGTTTGATGGAAAGTTTCAACCCTGTATTTTCCAAAATAAATGGATCAATATAGTTGTGAGTTGCACCACTGTCTACCAAGATGTGTTTTCATGACCATTGAACTGGCCTTTAAGAATAAGACTCTGTATTGACTCCCACATTCAAAGTTGTGCATAGTTGATTACTCTCCATATCTGCAGGCAATACTACAGTACCATCAATAGTAGTTGGTTTAATTCTTCCTCATCTTGGATTGAAAACATATCTCACTCACCCTCAATGCGTATATATGTTTTATTTTTGCATACAAGTCCCGGCAAGAACTTTTCATCACAACCAAAACATAATCCCTTCTTCCTTCTCTCCCAAATTTTTTTAGGACTTAGCTTCCACAGAGTTGGGGTAGAAGTAACAACTTGAGGCTTAGGAGGTGGGTGCGGAGATGAATTTTGAGTTAGTGAAGAACCAGAACCCTGAGAAAATGAAGGTTTATACTTAAAGGAACTCCTATGCATCCGCTTCCCAGAATTGAATTTTCTTTCATACCTGAGTGCAACTCTGAATACTTCTCCCAATGATTGTGGTTCAGCCATAGCAACATCATGTTGTATTTCTTCCTTAACGAGACTAATAAATTGTTGCACAAGATGTAGGCACCCTGAATTTTCAATAAATATATATGAAAATACGTGGCACAATTCCCAGCATCTACCTCAACGTAATAGCAAACATAGCCAAAACACAGAATATTTTTCAACTTTTATTATATCAGTTCTTTGCATAGCACAGCGAAAAATTAACACCTTGAATTACATTTTTTTCTTTTACAACACATTCTTTTACAATTGCATAAGCCATATTATCATTCTACCACATGCATCAAATTCCAAGCTAATGGTACCTACCTGTAAAACATGAGGCTAGAGATAAACCTAACCTCCAAAACTACGGGATCAGCCATAACGGTATGAGTGACATCAAAAGAAATACAATTTAAATGAAACATAAAGAATAAATTCATAACCAGCACATTCCCATAGTTGTAACAATGAAATATGAAATAACTATGAATAAAGCATAAAATATTAAGTGAAATTAAGCTAAGCGTCATGTGTAGGAAAACAGAAAACATTATGCATAATACAAATCAAGAAAACACAAATACAGTATGATGACTCTCTAATGCATACTTGTCGGATTCTATGCATTCCATACTACATAGGTCCGGTGCAAGCCCTTATCGTTCTCCACTTTATAGGGTTAAATTCCTCGTTATGCAACTAATCCTAGTACGGTGATAGAAACAAGATCTAGAATACTCTGCAAATAGGCCTAACAATCCTCGATGCGCAAGCATCATGTAAGCATAGCTCTAACTCTGGAGAATTACCTCGCTGCCATGTACCCCACGAATAGGCTTGCCGACCCTCGACATGCAGATAGACAGTACATCTAGTGAATAGACCTGCCGACCCTCGACACGCGAATGCATCATATGTTCCGTGAATATGCATGCCGACCATCGACACGCGAACATACAAACTGTCCTCTAGACATTCCGTAAATAGGCCCACCGATCCTCGACACGCGAATATACTAGGGACACAACAAAACACAGTCCTGGAATACATCCGTTGGACTAACAACAGAGCCCATACTTACGTTTCCCATGTTCTATCACATCTCCACTAGTGCCTATCCTTAAGTTGATTATTATTAGTTAAAACACAACTTTCCCCTCCCTAGAGTTGGTGTACCCTGCCGGACTTAATTCCACCAAAACAACCCCAAGACCCTAACTGGCCAAAATCCACAAAATCTCATCTGCCGGTTACAGGAATCCCACTCAACCTCTAGAGACTCACAACTCAAACATCAACACAAACCTTTCATTAAAACTCTTGATTCCATCATCAAATCATTCATATTAAGAAAACTCCTTTAAATCAACAAATCCAAATTTATCTGAATACTCAAAATCTCCTGAAGTAAAATCTGAGAATAAATCTCTTAAACAACTAAATTTCGCATTTTGAAGTCATAGAAAAATCACAAAAACATCAACCTCTCGAAATCCATATATAATTCGCTTTCTAAAGCTATAGAAATGTGAGTTAAACTCTATTATAATCAAAATGTAACTCTCTGTAAAATACAGTAATCTGTAGCAAAAACTTCATCTAAAATAGTAGATCAATAATCTATAAGTTCGAAAAAATAATCGTTCAAGAAAATAGCAAGAAAACTCAGCAAAACAATCAGTATCGCAGCTGTCGATCGACCGAGATCACAGTTCAAATAATAGCGGTCGACTGACATGCTAAAATCCCAAAAATTCACAATTGACAGTCGATCGTCATTTCATGTACAAAATCTGGGCGACCGACCGTCATGCCAAAGAAAAATAACTTTAATATTCGTGCACCTTTCAACTGATACTTAGTTTATAATCTTTAAAAGCATGAATTTGTAAATTTAAAACCCTGAGATGATCAAATACAACTTGTCTAATATACTGGAGTTCATAAATCAAATCAACTCTCAACAAATTCACAAAAAACAATCTTTTCAATAATTTCTTCAAATCAGGAATATAGAAATATATGTGTGTATATATGTGTATATGCATCAGTAACTAATCAAAAAATCATTGTATATGAATAGAGTATTGTTCAATTCAATCTCAGTATCAATATAAGTCAAAGATTCACTTGAAAACATCACAAAACACAAAATTTTCACTTTCGGCCTGCATCAACAGATCTGAAGACAAAACTCAACCTTCAATGCATAAAAACTTGATATTTTGATCCCCAAAACTCTCTTACTACTTCTTAACCATTCATACAACTAGTTATATCAATTGCCCATGATTATATGCATCTACAACATCCATCTAGTCGAGTTCCATCCATCCAAAACATCACAACAGAAACATATACCCTTCAGCAGTAAAAGAATCCACTTTAATCGATTGTATGCATCATACATCTTACAAGCTCATTATATATCTCTACTATTTTAATGAGAGAGTTGGGGTTTTGTAACAAACTCTAACTTTGTAACTACTAGTATTTTTCACGTGCGATGCACGTTTTGATAAGAGTTGGAGGATTGTCACATGCGATATATGTGTTAAGAAATAGTTTTGGAGTTAAAGGTGCATTGCACGTAATCGGAATTTTTTTTTGAAGAAAAAAATTCGATTTGTGCATGCAATGCACGTGTTTATAAGTAAAATTTGAGTTGTACGTACAACATATGTGTATGTTTGGTGTTAAAAATATTGAATTTTATTTTGCACGTGCATTGCACGTTTTAAATATGTGAAATTTTATTTGTTTGTTAGTTTTTGTTGTAATTCATGGGAGAGTTTGAGTTGCACGTATAATGCACGGGTTTGTATGTTTACAACATTACAACTCCAACTCTCCCATTATAATATTAGAAATATAAACACGTATAATACACGTCCAAACTATATCCAACAAATATACATGTGCACCGCACGTGTAGCCCAAATCAAAACATTCAAATATAAACTATTTTTTTCTTATTCAATATATATTCATTTAATTTGATGACTTTACTTTTTTTAGACGTGCATCGCACATACATTATACTAGTATATTGAATGTGGAAGAAAACGCCATACCCATATATATATTCTTATGTTATCCATACAGTAGATTTATTCACCCATTGCATATTATTCATGAAAGGTTCTATTTTTAATTATTCAATCACTATTACTTCATCATACAATCATCTACCATGTATTCTACTAAACAAACCATCATATTTAACATGCGTAGATCAACAAGAAATCAAACATATGTAACTCACCTTATTGAAGAATCAACGAAAGTAAATAAAGAATAAGAAAAACTCTTTTTGCAAAAAATCCAAGATTCTCGCTTCGAAACTCCAAGAAAATCAATAATAAAATATACTTTTGTTTTGTGTGCAGAAGAGAGACGGCTATAGCAGCCACTATATAGCCGAAATCTGGGTAATTAGGGTTTTTGAGAGGATTTTACAAAATATTCCTTTTGAATATCTATATAATAAAACACAAAGAAAGCTATCAAGTGGCTCTCCTTCAATCTCCTAAAAAATCAAAGGTCCAGATCTAACCTCACAAAACATATTTTCCCTCCAAAAGTTTTCTCCCAAAACTCAAATTCAAATCCCCCACTCAAAACAACTCATATATTTATTTAATTTTTCTCTCTCTCTCTCTCTCTTTCCCTTCTTTTTCTATTTAAAAGGTTTAAAAAATTAAAAAAATTTAAAAACTATTTTTTTTTAAAACTTAAAAACTTTAAAAATAATTCGAAAAAATAAAAAAAAGTCATATAATATGTTTTTTGCCAGACCCCAAAAGTTTCTCATATAATATGTTTGCTACTTCAATTAATTTACTGGACCTCCAAAACTATTTTATATGATCAAATAAGGTGCATCGTTCCGAAGACGTGCCGTAGGCACGTGTCAACGGGCAAACCTAGTATCTTTACATATATAGATCCTTTATACTAGATTAATCAATTTAGTTGAGATTAAATTAAAAAATATCCTCTCCAGATCTGGTCGGCATCTACATCAAACCAGAAAATCAATTTTGTAATTTGCCTCCAAGTGGCAAATTTGCAAAAAGACCGTTCTTTAATAAATTAGCAAAATAAACCAAATCTATTAGAACAAAAAATAAACTCTTTACCTCTGAGTTGGCCAGCTCAGCCCAGAAGTCCTAAAATCTGGAGTTTTTACTCCAACTGGTAATTTTGCACAAAAGCCCATCTTTTGTAATATTTGCAAACATGCCAAATAAATACCAAAAAATTCATAAATGATACCTACTAATAAATATTAGGTTTTCCCAAAATAATTTCTAACTTTGAGTTTCCCAAGAAAATATTTTCACGTATTTTGCATGTGGAAAAAGGTAAATTTCAAAAAAATATTTATTAAATCACCAAAAATCACATTAATTTATTTATTAATCTCAAAAATATTATTTAAAATTCTAGGGTGTTACACAAGATATGACTCACTCGCTCCATCAACAAGACATTGCAACCTCTCGAATTTTTGTTGATATTCCAAAACCGTAGTGGTTTGTTCCAATCGACAAAGTGTTTTGGCTGCATTTTCATAGATCCCTGAATCAAATCGATTACAAATCCCCTCTTTGAATTGCCTCCATGTAAAAACACCATCATTGACCTTAAGAAACCATCAACACCACTGTATTGCATCTTCTTTAAGGAAAAAATATGCTACCCTCACCTTTTCATCTCTCGCAATCCTATACATCTCAAAATAATGTTCTATTTGAAACAACCAATTAGGTACATCACCATCCCCAAAAAAAGGACTTGCATCCAATTTTGAAGGTTTGGGGAAACAATTTCAGCCCCAATTTGATCAGATTTCCTCTCCATTTCATTAAAATTTGTGCCCTTATGTCCTGAACCAAAATTAGCTTCTAAAGAAAATCTATTCAGATCTTTCTTACCTCCGACAGTAAACGGTGGAATTGGCCCCGACGAGCTAGCACTCTCTTGATTAGGCTTCCCAACTGCAACCAGACTCCCAACCTGGTGCGCCAAGTGCTATAATTGGGCAAGAATTGCTTGTAATTGCATCACAACATCTTGAACTTGATTGTCCACCCCCATTATTCTATCTTCCAAGAACTGTTGCCTCAATTGCCAATCCAACTCCGGTGCTCCATTTCTTGATGATCATCGGCACTGACCTCCAAGTTCCCCTGGGGATCGAAGTGCTCTGATACCAATTGGTGCGGCTCTGATGGAGCTGACACCAACGCCATGGCTTTTGAGGTCTTCTTAGGCATTGATTGATGGTGAATTGAAGAAATTAGGGTTACGAAGTAGAATTAGGAAGCTAGGGTTTATAGAAGGACCATCGCTCTAACAGAATTCAAGAAAGAACAGAGATTTCAGCTCAATGATCGACACCCCTGAATGGGTCGTCTCCCTTTCTATTTATACTGAATAGTATGTACAAAGCACGTAAATGAAACATGAACAGTGAGGCAGTTGGTCAGTTACATTGTGGACCCCACCATCTGATCCTATGGTAGCTAATAGATTTAACGGCTCATGTACTCTCATACCGTTTCACTTATTAATTCCATCTTTTACACAAAACACCCTACACTTACATTTATTACATCACTAGTGATACAAACACTCTATATAACTGCTAACTTAGCTCCCACACCTGCAGTCGACTTCATTGCTAGCTACTCATGCATTTAGAGGTGTATCATGTTCATGTGGCTATGCATGACCATCTTTCATCTTCTATTTCTTTCTTGTTTAGGTAAAAAGGGGAGGTGTTCTAAACGAGTGTCATTGAGAAGGAAGACCACATCACTGCTCGTTGAATTCCACAAGTGTTGGCTATGTCGACCTCAAGAAATCTAAGCAAGAGTTTGATTTACCATTCAATTAAGATAGTGATTCCTATTCAATCCCTAATCGCCCGTGTTTCTCTCTACAAGAACAGAGTGTTTCGAGATGCAAAGTGGGAGAGCAGAGATGTCATAATTGGGGTTTTTAATAAGGCGGCCTTGGGTTTCCTATTTTTTTTTTTTTCCCTCATATTGAAAAAGTAGGTATAACCAAACGAGATGGTCCCTTCCTATAGAACCTATCACAAAAATACCCCTTACAAAAGATGGGGCAAAGCGGAGCTATAAGTTATGATTTTTAATAAAATTTTACTTTATTAAGAGTAAGTACTAATATAGGATTCACTTTTATATCATTAGAACCAAAATATATAACTTTTTAAAAGGGGGGTATTAAACATGATTAAAACACAAACCTTCTTCAACTTCCTCCCATAAGGACAATGTCCCGTCAATACAGGTGCATGCAATAGCGTCACCAAACTCTGGAGGAGCCCAAATACTATCACTATCTGCCTGCAATAAATACAAGAAAGAGACAAATCTATAAAACATATTAACGAATCCAAAGAAAAAAAACAGTAATTAAAAAAATAACATAAATGACAAGCCTAGATGGTTGAACTGTTGAAATATATTTGACCCAATAAATGAATCTTCTAACACTTCTCATGTCAATCAAACACACTAAATCAACTGATCAACAAACTACGTACAATCCTTATCATATCAGCTAAGAATGAGAATCCATTTGGGCATCCATGTATAATGCAACTTGCCTTTCCCCAAGCTCCAAAATGACCTTCTTAACCAGCTTGCTTTCCAAAAGAAAATTTTCCCTGTTAATGCCCTCCCACTCAATTAGACCCAATTTTTCATTAGCATGACCTAATCTCCTTTCTTCTTTCAATCTTCTCCAACAATCAACCAACTACATGATTCGTGTTCTGCACTTAACAACCCATCAATTAGGGTTCACCAACATTAATCTACTCAATCATAGATAATCATAGAAGGGCTTAACAAATAGACTAATTAAAGAAAACTCAGTGCACCAACAATCAAAAGAATTTTTTGCCGTACTAAGCCACTTTTTGAAAATATTTGCGATTATGGGCCAGTTTCAAAACTATTAGCGCTTGTGAGCTACTTGGTGCCACGTCGGCAGCGGACGCTATTCTCATTAGCGGCATATTTCATTTAGAGGTTACTAATGAGAATAACGACCTCTATTAAAAAAATGAATTTTTTGTTTGCTGTCGTTATTCCTGTTAGCGACCAAAGCATATATGAAGTCGCTAATGGGATTAGCGAACGACACTTGTAAAATTTAGAGAGCTTTTGCTCTCTGAAAAAATAACAATCAATTTATTTTTGAAACTGAGGTCGCTATTCGGAATTGAGGTTTTAGTTGTACTAAGGTCGTTATTCCAAATAGAGACATCTATTGTACTGAGGTCGCTATTCCAAATAAAGGTTTTAGTTATGTGACTATTTTGCAAACTTTACAAAGAATAAAAAGATTGAGTTTACGAATAACGACCAAAGTATACTAAGGTCGTTATTCCCAATAGCAACCTTAGTTGGATGGATTATTTTGTAAATCTTACAGAAAGCAAGGAGATTTAGTCTACTGAGGTCGTTATTCAGACTAACGACCTCAGTTTTTAAAAAAAAAACCAAGAGAACAAAAGTTCTCTAAAAATCGCTAAGTGTCTTACTATATTCATTTGAGGTCGTCAATCCCATTAGCGACCTCATATATACTTAGGTCGCTAGTGGGAATAGCGACAGCAAACAAAAAATTCCATATATTTCAAAACATAGATTGTTATTCCCATTAGCGACTTTCAAATTGAAGAAACCGCTAATGAGAATAACGGCCACTGCTACGTGGCACCAAGTAGCCCACGGGCGCTAATAGTTTCGAAACTGGCCCATAATAGCAAATATTGTCAAAAAGTGGCATAGTACGGCAAAAAAATCCAATCAAAACTAATGCACCAAACGGCCAAATACCCAGATAATCACAAAAGGGTTTACCAATTACAATAGATAAACAATACCCATATGATTACATAACCCTACAAAATGGATGAAAACCCAAAAGACATCACCAACCTTCCATTTAGAAGATGGAGAGAACGAAGAAACGGAAGATGGGTCGACCGAATCTTGAATGGAGATGGTTCCATCGTTGAAACCCACCGCCATTCTCCGACCGCAGTAGTTCCAGCTGCAGCATCGAGTGCCATTCTCCAGCGTCGCCACCTCCCTCTCCATTTTTCTGCTCAGTTTCTTCTTTTTTTTTCCCTTCTGGGTTTGTCTAAATCTAATTTTTTTCAAAATAGGCCACTTTTCAAACTAATTTTCAAAATAGACTCTTTTCGAAACTAATTCCCAAAATAGACATCGCGCAGTTCTTAACTGCGCTCGACCCTATTTTGATGACGCAGTTGGCAATTGCGTATTAAGTATATGTCACAACAATTCAACTCCAACACTTGTGTCAAAATAATGTTAAGGGAAAAACTATGTTTACCTTAGAACGCAGTTGCATTACGAGTTTAGTACAATCTAGAATGCAGTTGCCAACTGCATTCTTTATTGCACTAAACTCGCAGTTCCCAACTGCATTTCTAAAGTTCCCAACTGATAAACGATTAAATTAGGAATGCAGTTGGGAACTACGAGTTTAGTGCAATCTAGAACGCAGTTGCCAACTGTATTCTAAGGTGAACATAGTTTTCTCCTAAACACTATTTTGACACAAGTGTTAGAGTTGAATTATTGTGTCATATATTTAGAGCGCAGTTGCCAACTGCGTCAACAAAATAGAGTTAAGCGCAGTTGGGAACTGTGAGTGTCTATTTTGAGAATTAGTTTGAAAAAGTGGTCCATTTTGGGAGAAAATCTCTAAATTTAGGGCTTTATGATTGTTTTTCTTTTCTCATTTTCAGGCCTGTTTAGTTTTGTCTGTTGGGTTAGGCTTTTAAGTTCATAGAAATTGCATAAAAGCCCAATTGGGAAAATAAACCTTCAAAGTGAAATTTTCTAGATTGCTTAGAAGCTCTTTTTTTGGAAGATGAAATTTTTCAAGCTATTTGTGGTCTCCCTCTGGATGCTGCTCCTGGTCCTGATGGTATTCCAACCTTTTGTTATAAATTTTTTTGGGATGACTTTAAAGAGGATATTATTGGTGTTTTTCACGAACTTTATGATAACTCTCTTAATTTTTCTAGGATTAATTATGCCCATATTATCCTCATCCCTAAATGCCCAGGGGCTAATAAGGTCACCCAATTTAGACCCATTAGTCTTCTTAATGTCATTTTTAAAATTATTATGAAGGTTTTAGCAAACAGACTTGCTAATGTAATTGGTTCTTTGGTTGATTCTTCTCAATCTGGATTTATTAAAGATAGATTTATTTTGGATAGTGTTGCTGTGGTACAAGAAACTATTCATTCTATTAAACAAGATCACACTGAAGGGATCCTTTTGAAACTTGATTTTGAGAAAGCTTATGATAGAGTGAATTGGAATTTTTTAAGAAAAGTTTTTATTGCTAGAGGTTTTGGTCCCAAATGGATTAATTGGATTTTCAGTAGCCTTCAATCTGGTATTTCTTCTGTTATTGTTAACAATTCTGAGGGTAGGAAATTTGTTTGTAAACGCGGTCTTCGACAAGGTGATCCTATTTCTCCTTTATTATTTGTCCTGGTTGCTGATGTTTTTAATGGGATGCTTTCTAAAGCTTGGGATAATAATTTCATTCAAGGTATTGGTGGTTTTCCTTCTTTTAGAGGTGTTCTAAACTGTAACGACCCGGATCCCCGCTATCGGACATCCGTGACATCACCAAGATCATTGCCTTCAAATGCATCTCAACACAGTAAATAACGTGGAAATTTAAACATTTTTATTGTCATCAGAGTTGTTACATTAATAATTACAAATATCAAATTGTCCTTGAACAAGGAATACAAATTACACAACTTTATTACAATTGACTACAAGAATACTTGAACATTTCTTGTGAAGCCATTGGCTGTCCTTCAGATCGGCAATCCCTTGGTAACTGCCGAAGCTCCGTTGAGTGGTCTATCTGCCTCTCTGGGACCTGCCCCTCGGCTTGAGCCTCCTGCTACGCGACCCTGATAATTCTGCACCTGCTCGAAGGGTAGACGTGCATACTGCCACTACTTGGATGCCCTGCTAATCTTGGGCTCTCATATACTCGTGACCTGATATCCATGTACCTAAAAGGTGGGGTACGTCAGTAATTCTACTGACGCAATGCTGATAAGGAAACAGCGATCCTCAAACTATCATACTCACAAATTCATCTTGAATGGAAAATTCAACGTGCATCCTGATTTCCTAATGTTCGTGTATGTCATGACCTGAGACTAATGCAACAATACAGAGTATAGAACAGATGCACTTAATCTAACCTAAAGTCTATTCAAACACAAGGTATAGAACAGATGCACTTAATCTAACGTCAGCAAGATTCTGGATGCACATGCATCCCATACTACATGTGACCCAGGTCAAGTCAACGTACTTAGTCTAATGCAAGCGAGACTTTGGAAATGTATGCATCCCATACTACATACTTTCCAAATCAAGCCGTTGTCTCCATGTTTAGGGATTAGAACCCTCGCTATGCAATGCATTCTAATTTGGTCTACTTCCCGTTCCTGATAGTATGACATGGTTGAGGAGGTGAAATAAAATAAAAGAATATAATGCGGGGCGCTACCCCGAAGTCACCAATAATTACCGCGTCGAACCATCCTCGAAAGCTGTGACAAACTTACAGATATACCGCAAGTATATCCATTGCGCAAAGATCCTTTTTTGATCCGTTCGTGTCCACCAACATAGAACATGACGACCTCGGAGGTCCTAAAATACTCCCGATCCGCCAGGATATCAGCATCCCGTTCTTACCATGGTACTTCAGGAATTAACAGTGCAAGATACGCACCGCAGTGCGTATCCCTAATGACAGGAAGAGACAACCAGTATCACCACTTAGTGCTAACTCTCAGAACAAGTTGGATTATAGGGAATCACCCCTAACACCAATTCGGTCTTCAAGCGAAACAATAAAAGAAAAACTAATCAATCCAGTTTACTGAAAATATGTTGTTATTCAAACCACACTCGGTGTCGATCAACAAAGTCGAGCCTGACTGGTCTGTCAAGGTAACAACCACCCCGGAATCACATCCACCGATTCCCAATACCTTCATAGGTCCGCGACCCAAAAATAATCCCGGCCCGTGACCCTCAACAAGTGGTCTAACGGCGCCCTGGTGACGTAATATAATTTAGTGAAGGTAAGCACGCACATAAATATCCTTTCTGGACTTTTGACAGACTCAGGCATCGAGACACCCAATACGATCTAACAGAGCTATATCCCAACTCACTCATGTCCACCATGAGTACATGCACAGGAACTTGCCTAAGTTCCGAATAAAATGCTAAAAACCCATCCTTTAATCTGATAGCTCACGATCACCATATTACGGTAGGCAGAGGGTTCCTCATCAATGGTCCGATGGAACAATCAAGAAATACCAGTAGCTGTGTTCCCAGCTACACTCATCGGAAACCAATACGCTCAGAACTTCCTAGACGAGTGAGGAGATCCGTTGCCATCCCCTAGTCGATAATTCCCTCAATTTCCTTTTAAAGGTCTCAAGTCCCCGAGTTAACTCCAACCTTGAAATCAGTCTAGACAATAGGTTGCTAAACTCACAATGTCCATAATTTCCAGCACACAAGTCAGAATTGCTTGGTATCTCTAACTCTGGAAAGGTAAGACCCTAGTTTACAATTCTTCAGTTGACTAGTTCCTCAAGTTCAATCATCTCGACATCCAAATATCCCTCATATACTCTTAGTAGTACGTTCCTTTTCACACTTGCTGCATTTGTCCAATATCGTAAGAGTTCGCTTAGTTATCGAGATCACTCAATTCCGGGTCCTATGGGAAGGTGGGATTGTCTACCTTAACTTCCTATTTGGACACGTCCTCAGATTCAACTCTTAATGTTCTCACAGACACCAATTTCTATTGGGTGCATCACAAGGGAAAAGTTTATTTCTCTAGTAAACATTTTCTTGACAAGGCCAAATCTACCCTATCTTTGAAAAATCTTAATCTCCAACCTACAGACTGGAATTACAAAATTCCAATTGGGTTAGAGAGTTATGATTCCCTACTGCAAATCTCTAGTTGGCCAGTCGCCCAAATTCTTAGCAGATAAGTCTAGAAATGTCTATCTCCACGAACTAGACAACTCGTACTAGGATGAACGTACCCTACTTTAAAATTCACTAGTAAATTATCCCTAAGCCCAATGATCATGAAATTTGAGATTCTCTATCTACACATATACCATTTCATCGTGTCCAAAATTCACATTCAAATTCATTTCACACAACGATCTACGACTCCTTAAACATGGCTACATTTCAGCCGTTCTGTTTCAGCAGAGTATTCGCTGCCCCTCACTAATTACCTTTAAAACTTCATCAAATGACCTCTAAAAATTATGAAATTTGAGATTCGTCAATTAGACTCATACCCCATGCTACTCCCAAAATTTCGTATCAAACTTATAAACGTACACGAAGTTATGGCTTTTTGAACTTCAGCACAAAGCGCAGTCAGCTTCAGCCGACACCTGCGGACCAGTCGAGTTCTACAATTTTTCCGGGGCATCAAACGACCTTGGAAAAATACGAAATTTAAGACTATGGTTGTAGACATATACAACAGCGTCCACAAAAATTTTCAACTCAAAATGACTTGTCGTTTCCGAGATACAAAATCGGAAAGATACCCAAAAATCATCACAGCCAGCAGCCATTCTGGCTGCTTACTGTCCGGATTTGGTCCCACTGTTCGGGCTACCAAAAATGCATCCAAATATTACGAATTGAATCATGGATACTCTACATACATAGAAGAACAATACCCCAGAATTTTAGCCCAAGATTCTCAACCGTTTGGGCGTAAGAAATTCCCCAATATACCCTCGCAGTCATGCTACTCAATCAAACTTCAAAAGAATAATTCTCTACCATGCAATTTATTTTTTCCTAGCATTCCTCATACTCAAACATGGCAACAAAATCATGTCTACCACTACTACTCATCCATTCATATCAAAACAAAAATAAATACAGAAGAGTTCAAGGATCACCCACTTGTAGTCGCAAGAAAAATCTCCTTGCTCCTAGCTTGCTTGCTTGCTCTCCCCCCTTTTTTTTTGAAACAAGAACAAGTGAAGAAGGGAAAGAATGAGAGAGTGTGAGTGGAGGTGGGTATATATGGAGTAAATGGAAGCTAGGGGGGAATGAATCCGGGATTGGAGAGGTGGAGGGTTAGGATGGGAGGATCTAGGACTTGTGGAGGTGTATGGTGAGATGGGGTGCCAACACATTAAGCTAGAAGTTTCATGGAAGCTTCCTTGAAGCTTCAAGGAAACTTCTCAATCTTCAAGTCAACTTACACATGGTAAAAAATCTCCACCCTTGGATCCTTATCAAGATTAAGCCATGATGTGATGCTAGGGTTCCTAACCCTAGGTTAGGTCAAGGAACCCTAGGTCACCACACTCCGAATCTAACCCTAGTGCACAAACTCAATTCACATTCGCTCCATGCACTAGCTTAATTGAAAATAACCATACATATAAATTAAAATCCATAAAATACATTTTTTATAGAAATTATCATTTTCACCCGACAATTGTCTGGTTGAAATAATCGGGACAAAACCCCAGTTTAATCGAGATGATATTCCGAGTTTACTTCATCGGAGTCAGAACAGTCCGTATGTCTGAAATCTCTCAATTTAACTGATAATTTCTAGGAAAAATGTACTCGTGTGCAATATCTAGTTAATGCACGGGTTACAGTACAAAATAGCCATATGCTATTTTGCGGGGTATTACATAAACTTACAATATGCTGATGATACTATTCTTTTCTCTTCGTGTGATGGTATTATGCTTAGAAATCTTAAATTTCTTCTTTACTGTTTTGAAAGTGTTTCCGGTATGAAAATTAATTTTTCCAAATCTTCTTGTATGTGAATTGGAGGTGATGAGAATAGACAAGAAGAAATTTCTGCTTTTTTCAACTGTCCTAAAGGAACTTTTCCTCTCAATTATTTGGGCATCCCTCTCAGAATGGGTAATCTTTTCAAATCTGACTGGTTCCCTGTTATTGATAAAATTAAAAAAAGACTTAATTGTTGGGCTGGTAAATCTCTATCTAGAGCTGGTAGACTTACTCTTATTAACTCTGTTATTTCTAGCATTCCTTTATACCTCATGTCCTTCTACTATATTCCTGTCTGGGTTATTAAAAAAATTGATCTTCTTAGAAGAAGATTTCTGTGGGTTGGTTCTTCTTTAAATTCCGATCAGGGGAAATGTCTTATGAACTGGTCTAGGGTTTGCAAGAGTAAGCCTAAAGGTGGTTTAGGTGTGATTAACCTTCGTCATCAAAATCTGGCTCTTCTTGGCAAGTGGTTGTGGAATTGTCTTATCTCAGAAGATAAAGTTTGGATTAGAATTGTTAAAAGAAAATACTTTCGTAGAAGAAGTCTTAATGATTTTCCAGATTTGCCTCCTTCTGCGGGATCTTCTTTTTGGAAAGGAATTTGGAAAGTTGCGGCTCCTTTTAAATGTGGCATTCAGAAATTTTGTGGGGATGGTAAAAATGTTCGTTTTTGGACAGATATTTGGATTGGTAATTGTAGTCTTTCAGCTAGATTTCCTGATCTTTTTAATATTGCTTCCTTGCCAAATGCTTCTGTCTTTTCTCTTTATTCTACTAATCGTTATGGTAAAGTTTGGAATATTGAATTTCGTAGAAACCTCTCTTTACAGCAGACTCATGATTTTAACTCTCTTCTTCACCTTCTTAGTAATTATGATTGGCAACCTCAGAATAAATCTATTTGGAGATGGACTAGTTCTGGACTTTTCACTGTTAAGTCTTTCTATAACTTTCTGAATGCAGGGGGTTTGATTTGTCCTTTCTATAAATTTATTTGGCAGAATGTGGCTCCTCTTAAAGTTAGAATTCTTGTTTGGCTCACTATTCATAACCGTCTTCTCACAGTTGATAACTTAAATAAGAGGAACTTGGCTTTGGGCCAAAAATGTGTTTTGTGTGAGTCTGGTAATGAATCTGCTTTTCACATCTTCCTTAGATGCAACTTTGTTAAACAAGTATGGCTTGTTCTCAAAGTGGCCTTTAGATTTAGAGGCTTCCCTCCTTCTATTAAATCATGGTGGAGTTCTTGGAGGAATAAGAGAATTAAAAAGAAAAATCTGCTGCTCTGGGATATGTCCATGATGGCCTTGATCTGGGTTATTTGGTTAGAACGCAATAATAGAATTTTTAATAAAAAATCTGTTGATATTGTTAAGGTCCTGGATTCCATTTGTTATTTTGTTTCTTTTTGGACAGATATCCTTCCTCCTGCTAAAAATGTCAAAGTTGAAGTGAACAAGTTAGTTGATGCCTGTAAATCTTTCGTGCCAGTTAGCAACAGTGCTACTGTGACTGCTGATCAGTCTGCGACAGGAACTATTCCTCCTCCTGGGGCCTCTCCAGTTTCTGCTATTATTATTGAAGATGATGATGTGGAAGTTCCTTCTTATGCTCCAATGCAAGACATTCAGGATGATGAGGAAGCTCTGGTATCCAATACTCTGGCCACGATTACTAATATGTCTGCTTTTAACCAAGAATTGGTCACTGGGATTTTGTTGGTGCACAATATTCAATCTGCTCATCTGGACCAGACTGCTTCAAGTTCAGACTCGGAGAACTTTGTTTAATGTTTTGCTGTTGGTCGTTGTTTTACTTTCTGCTTCTGTTTCTATGTCTTACTTTTGGTTGTAACCCTCTTTAAACATCTTTCGTTTGGGGCGAGGTGGTGGTTCCTCAGGATGAGGATGTTTTGTATTTTGTGACCACCTCTCTTTTGAGAGTCTGTATGAACTCTGTTTTGTTTTTGTTGGCTGAGGTTTTCGGACCTCATCCCTTATATCAAAAAAAAAAAACAAACCTTCAAAGTGACTAGGGGAGTAAACTAATTTTATTTGATTGTTTATTAGCCAAAAAATTTTTGATTGTCGCCTTAATGTTGTTTTTTTCTTTTTCTTTTCTTTTCCTTTTTTTTTTCTTTTCAAGAAAAGGTGGTAGTATGGCCATATGATTGTTACCTTAGTATTATTAACTGTCCATTTGGTCAAATGAATTTTGTTAAGGACAGACTATACGTCGAAGTATGGCAAAACACAACCCTAACTCGAAGTAAAAACTTATTTAGATTGTTTATAATAATAAAAAATTCTTAGAAAAAGATAGGGTGGAGACCTACCTTGAAATTACTTATATGTAAATAAGCACAAGTAACTAGTCTGACAGAGGGTGATAATCTTAGAGAAGATTAGCAAGATAGATTGAGAGCTGAAGATAGTCTGCAGTAACTGTGAAGATAGAATATGCACAGGGCCGATCCCCACCTTGAGGTCAGTGAGGAGGCCGCCTCAGGCCCCCGATTTTTTTACATTTTTAGGATCCCAAATATGTATTTCTCTTGTAAATATGGATATGTATTTTACACGTAAAAAATTATTTTGTTATTAGGTACCTCCAAAAATAATTATTTGGGTCTGTCGCCTTGAACTCCGGAAACTCACGACCGGCCCTGCCTATGCCTAATTTTTTTTTTTTTTTGATCTTCTTTTGTCATTTGGTTGGTTAATATAGTTCTCGTGACTCGAAGAGAGTATCTTCGTTGATCAATAATTTTAAATACATAAAGAAACTTAAAGAAGTTTATTACATAAAATAAAGTTAAGGAAAGAAAATTAAAAACTTAAATAAAATATTTAAGGTAAAGATATATAGAGTTAGATAACGCAAACAGAGTAAGCACGCAAGACGCAACGATATAAAGTGGTTTGATCCCCAGGTCTACGTCCACACCACATACTTAAGCAATTCTCCGTTACAAGCGTTCCACTATACTTCAAACCTTGTACAGTGATTCTCGGAATTCAGGCCGAGAGACCTATTACACCCGCATGGCTTCTACAAATAAGTCCTGCAAAACTCATCGAAGTGGAAGAAAAAAAAAACTCTCAAGATCTATAATGATCTTGACTTAAGAAAATAATAAAAGTTCTCACACTCGGATCGTTAACTGCATGATTAGTTCAGGACAATATGTTTTTTGTTTTTGTTTTTTTTTTTTAAGTGGGTGAAGCAGATCCCTCCTTCAAACATGACCCAGTTCAAAGTTTTTTTTTTTTAAATGTGGAATATGGCTACCCGAATTTATTAATTAGAAATTAACAAATTAAACCCCGAGTTCTGAGCCAAAGTACAAATTAAGAGCATGAAATAAAACATTAAGCAACATGATTCATACAGACACTAAACAATCCCTTTAACAAATTCTAGAGAGTGGACCGACAAACGGATGGTCTTTCATACTATCGAAAAGGTCCAGCTGATGCATGAAAGTCGATCATTGCGCGATTTATCTTCATGTTCCTTTCCTTTTTCTTATGTAGAGCTCTATCTGGCACTTGTGAAAGCGAGTGTCAATCATCGAATCATCGATCTATATATCTCTGAATATGTGCCCATTTCCTACTTTAAAATGCACATGCCAGACGAAATCTGAGAGCATCAGAAATCAAAATAAATAAAATAAAGTATCGGCAAACATATGGCGTTTTTTCTCACATTAATTAAACACAACAATCATTGATTTTTTATTTTTTTTATTATAATCACTTCAATCAGTGGACAGGGGATGCAGGGATGAAGTCAGAAACTTTTCTCGGGATAACTGACAACAAATTTATAAATTGTTCTATTGGTCCCAAAAATATACAGATATTAGATATCATTTTGCATTAGCCGCACATCTCTAATATTATAATGGGAGAAGACCTTAGTGTCATTTGTCATTTTGTCATTCTACCAACATGTGCAACGCACGTACATAACTAATATGAAAGAGGTTTCCTGTTTAAATCCTTCTTATGTCAGAGTTTTTATTTTTATTTTTTAAAATTATTAAGACGTGCATTCCACGTGTAAATTACTAGTAAATTAAATGTGAATGTGTACCAAGTAATAAATAGTAGATTTGGAGAAAGGTGGATATTATTTTTAATATCATAGGAGGTTTTGTAGAAATATAAAAGAGTAAAAATTTTTAAATGTAGGGGGTTTTGTGGTGGATGATTCTAACAACCCCAAAATTATTGAAGACTATTGAAAATGATATGGTGTTGGCTATATTGACAAGCTCACTAATCCAAAAGTTGGGGACTTAATCAATCAATATAATTTTAACATTTACATTGATCAATAAAAATATGTGTTGGCTATATTGACAAGCTCACTAACGTCCCAAAAGTTGGGGACTTAATCAATCAATATAACTTTAACATTGATCGTTGATCAATAAAAATATGTAATTATTCAGATAAAACTATACAATATTATATGCTAAGATCACTTTTAATTTTTCTTTGGACGGCCATGTTTGCCAAAGTGGGGAAGGACAGCAAAAAAGAAAAGTGTTTTTAACATATATGTCCCTAACAAATATGTGAATATCACATATATTCCTCACAAATAAGTATTTTCATATTTATTCTTAACAATGTGTGTCCAACCTCTTAGTTACCCCTTAAGTTAAAACTACATTAAAAATATAAAAATGTATATAATATACAATTTTATTTAATAGAATTTATGTAAAATGACTGAAATACCATTCCTCCACTAGTCAAGCTTCTTCTTCCTACTTTTTATAAACTCAGTCGACTATAAAACGAACTGAAACACATCAACAATTCTCAATTTTTCTTCAGTTTTCTTAATAAATGGACAAATTTACAGTAAATATTTGTAATTTCATCTTCTTTATCATGTTTTCTAGTCAAATTCGTCACTAATCTTATAAATTTTAAATACACCTAGTTTGAGGCAACTTTTAGGGATAAATTAGAAATAAAATCATATTGTTAGGGGCATATATGAAAATACACATTTTTGAAGGGTACATATGATATTAGCATATTTGTTAGGGACATGCGTGTTAAAAACCCAAAAGAAAATTGTATTGGAGTTCTTTTTTTCTTTTTTCCAAGAAAGAAATGGAGCATGGTAATGTGATTAATGATCACCATAATGAATGCTGACGATTGGGTGCGAGATATCTCGAGGTATTGGTGCTGTTGGTATTGCTGCATATCTAAGCTTGTTTTACGGTTGAAGCAGACAAATCTAGTTTTGCTTCGACATGTTCTGTTTTGTTATCCTTCCTTTGCTCGACCTCACATTCTTGTATATTCTATGTCCTGCGCACCTTCTGCATAACAGTGTATTTCATATTTTTATTAATATATGTCGACTGCTTCGACTGCACAGAGTTTCCGAGAGGAGGACAGTCGACCGACCTTGTAGTGCGGTTGACCGAACGCGGCGCTGATAAAATATTTGGGTCGTGATGCGGTTTATTTCTGGGAGACGTGTGGATGCACCAGGTGTGAGTTCGGACTCAATTTATATTTGAAGGAGAATGCTGCTCGTCTGCCGACCCTTGACTGACCGGGTGGAATTCGTGGCGACCTCGGGACGGTTCGGAGATCTGGGCTCGGATCAGAGGATTCGGATCCGAAGTCTTGTGTACCTGCAGACGGTCCTGAAACACCGGGGTTTGTCCCGGTGGCGGACCCTCCGACAATCTAGTCAGTCTCTGTGAGAGAGTAGCAATAACTAGGTGAATTTAAGTGGCAAAAGATTGATTACCTCAAAAAGGTGGGTGAGGGTCTAGTATTTATAGAGAATCCCAACCGGGTTTGGATCCGCTTGGGGGCCGGGTCTGAACCTGAAAGCCCATGGGCCTGTCGTGGCAGAAGGCCCAGGGGGTTTAGGGCTGACGTGGCAATACCAGGAGTGGTATAGGGCTGACGTGGCAAAACCCTGAGCGGTATAGAGCTGACATGGCTGATCGTGGGTCTTTTGTGCTTCTGGGAGAATCGGAGGGCCTAGGCTGCGCCAGGTCAACCCCCTGCTTTGCCAGAGAGGGGGGGGGGGGGGCTCATGGGGCTGTCACGGGTCGGAGACCGAGGACAACTGAGGCTCGTCGGATACGAGGAGGCCGGCTCCGGGGGGGTGCACTTGAGGTTCGGCGCCGACCCTGTAATGGTTCGAAGCCGAGCTAGATTGCTATTTTTACCTTTCTTGAGTGAGCGTTGTATTGGGCCCTGGTTGGGCCCGCAGGCCATTTTTACACTACCACACAAGCCCCCCACTCCTGCGGGGGTGCGGGAGCTAGCCAGGGAGGAGTGTTCATGGTCGTGGAAATGAGATGGCAAATCGTTGAATCGTCCGGAGGAGAGTATCCTGGTGCCCGGCCCAGCCTCGATATGACGAGGGATTACGCATTTGACAAGGGCGATGCGAGACGTTGTTTCTTCCTGAGAAGGAGGCCCTGGTGCACGACCGAACCTCGAGATGACGAGGGTTTATGTGTCGGCAAGGGTGATGGCGAGCCGTTGCTTCTTCCTGAGAAGAGTACCCTGGTGCCAGACCGAACCTCGTGATGAGGAGAGATTATGGGTCGGTAAGGGTGATGGCGAGCCGGTGATTCTTCCTAAGAAGAAGGCCCTGGTGCTCGACCGAACCTCGAGATGACGAGGGATTATGTGTCGGCAAGGGTGATGGCAAGCCGTTGTTTCTTCCTGAGAAGAGTACCCTGGTGCTCGACCGCACCTCGAGAAGACGAGGGATTATGTGTCGGCAAGGGTGATGGCGAGCCGGTGATTCTTCCTAAGAAAAAGGCCCTGGTGCTCGACCGCACCTCGAGATGACGAGGGATTATGTGTCGGCAAGGGTGATGGCGAGCCGTTGTTTCTTCCTGAGAAGAGTACCCTGGTGCACGACCGCACCTCGAGAAGACGAGGGATTATGTGTCGGCAAGGGTGATGGCGAGCCGGTGATTCTTCCTAAGAAGAAGGCCCTGGTGCTCGACCGCACCTCGAGATGACGAGGGATTATGTGTCGGCAAGGGTGATGGCGAGCCGGTGATTCTTCCCGAGAAGAAGGTTTGAACCGTGTGGTCTGTCGCTTTAGCGGAGTCTTGATGGTGCTTCCGGGATTCGTGTGATGGTCCATTTTTCCAGGGGCATTAAATGACGCTACCAGCCTGGACGCAGGTGGCGCATGGGCTTCCGTAGATTGGCTTTCCCAATGTCATAAAGGCGGTATTGGGGGAGGCTATAAATACCTCTCCCTCCCCTAGCGGGTTTGATCACAGCAAGGGTGGTTCAATGGCCCCCTGAGGTGTCTGCTTCGGCGGGCGTCTCTCTTCTAGAAAACTTTGTTGTGGCGCCAAGGGGCCTCGAATCGGTGGCGACTCTGCCGTCTGGATCCTTTTTCGGGTCAGACGACTCTCATACGGATGTCTGGCCCGAGAAAGATCGGGACGGGAGGGGCATCCATCGTGTCCTGGCTCTGGGGGTGAAGAGCCTCGGATATGCGGATCGATCTTTATTCTTGGTAGGGTTCTAGGTGATGGTGGCTTTCCTCCCACCCTCGAACAATTCGGGGTTTCGGTCGATGAGGCCTTAAGTCCCGATCTGTTCGAGGGTGAGAGAGGAGCCGACCGAGCTCTGGAACCTGGGGCGCAGACGGTGGTGGCTTTCCTGCCACCCGGGAATGATTTGGGGTTTTCGGCTGCCGAGGCTGTAAGCCCCAAGTTGTTCGCGGGTGAGAGGGGAGCCTGCCGAGTCCTGTAGCCTTAAATCTTTAACAAATTTTTTTTTTTTGCCGAGCACTTCATCCGGCCCGACCCCTGTGTCTGGTTGCCAGCCTGGCACAGGATGACGTCAGAAGCCCATGTTTCGAGGACGTGGCACGGTTTTCTAGGCGGCCGCTACACGCCAATCGGTGAACAGTAATTGCAGAAATCGAGGAGTCGTTTCTCCCCTCTATAAATGTTCCCCCCTCTCCTCCTATCGTCCACTTCTCATTTCGCCTCTTTCTCTTTCTAACAGATTTCCCAACATCTCAGTCTTCGTTCCTACCCTTCGCTGTACCAAGTTCGTTCTTCCGAGGCGACCCCCGGTTTGTTGGTAAGTTTGTTTTTAGTTTAGGCACAGATAGATAGGGCTCAGTCGGGCTCGTTGGCATCGACGTCTGGGGGGGGCGCAAATCCCGCCTCCAGACTGACTTCGCGGGAGGAGTCGGATCTCGAGGGGGAGTCTGTTGGTGAGGAACAGCCAGTGTATGACGTGAAGCCGCTGCGGTCTCGGAGGCTTTTTGTTGTGGAGAGTAGTGATTCTGAGGAGGAGGGGGGCGGTAGTTCTGCCGAAGTTCAGATTCTACGGATGGTTTCTGGAGAGGAAGGGGGAGCCGAAGGGGCTCAGATAGGAGGTCAGGGCGTGGGCTCGAGCTCCATGCCGATAGGTCTGGGACGATTATCTACCCCCTCCCCTGAACGGACCAAGAAGAAGAAGAGGGCTCCGAAGAAGAGGGGGTCGAGGATTGGGGGCTCGAGTCAGGCGCCTGTTGACTTGACGACAGGGTCACCCGTACGGTCTAAGCCGTTCCGTCGGTACCCCGACGATCTTTCTGATAAGGAGGAGTGTGGGGTTCAACCGTCGTCGCCGAGCCGGAAGAAGGTGATAATGGACGCATTTCCGACCGTTCTGGAGGCAGGTAACTTAGAGGCTTTGCGGTTGGCATACCATATAGGGTCCGGCTATGAGCTCATGTTGCCGAGCTCCACTCTTCGACCGACCGACCCTCTGCCGGATCGGTATTGCGTCTTTCCCGTGGATGCCTTTATCTCCGGCTTTAGGTTGCCCGTTCACCCGTTCGTCCGAGAGGTGCTGAACTGGGCGTCCTTGGCGCCGATGCAGTACGGGCCCAATTCCTGGAAGCAGATCATCTGCTTCGTGTTGTTGTGCGGGAAGCAGAGGGTACCTCTTCGGTTGAACGTCTTCCGAGCGATGATGATGATTGGCTCGTCGGCTGAGGGTATCTATTACATTTCGCCCCGGGGCAAGTCGAAGTTTGTTCATGGTCACCCGGACTCCATCAAGGAGTGGAAGAAGAAGTATCTAGTGATCCGGAGTGAGGAACCTTGGGATATTCCCACTCGGTGGAATCACTATAAGCCGAGCTATAAAACGCCGAGGTCGAGGGACCTGACTGCCGAGGAGTGGGGTTTTGTTGAGCGTCTCTGTTTGTCATATAGCGTCGACTGGGCGAAGGTGACCGAGGGCCACTTGACGAATGCCGGATTGAGCCCGGCCGATCCATGTATGTAGTTGTTTCTTTCTTTTTGGCTTTGTTGTTCCTCCGTGCTCATTGTCCTTACTGGACTTTTTCACAGGTATGGATCCTGAGTCGATCAAGGCGAGGAGGCGCGAAATGAAGAAGGAGGAGGCCGAGAAGAAGGCGAAGATGAGGGGGTCATCCCAGGGGGTTTTCGAGGCCTATGTTCAGTCGAGGGCAAAAAGGACTCGCTCGGAGACGGTCAAGGACGCGGCGGTTCAGGGCGATCCGGACCAGGGTAAGGTAACCGATCTTGATAAGGGGAAGGGCCCTCTGGCGGATCCGGAGATAGAGGAGAGGCTCCGGCGACCGTGGGTGCCGGATTGGTCGATTCGCGAGGGAGACAGTTTGACCCGAGGGCGGCAAGCCGTCGAGGTGGCGAGTAAGTTGGCGACCCCCCGGGATCACTCGGAGATGAAGGCCGAGTCCCTGGACGCGGCGTATACACGTCTCGCACAGGCCAATGTGCTGGTAAGTTTGTCAGCCTCTCTTGTTCCGCAATTACGTTGTAAAGGAGGCTTCCTTAGTTGTGCTTGGTGATTACAGGCGACCGTGCAGGGGGCCCACGTGAAGGGCCTTTACGAGGCTGCTTTGAAGCGGGAGCGTGATAGGGCGGACAAGGCCGAGCAGGAGATGAAGGTGATGAAGACAGAACTCGAAGGTTCTCAGAAGAGGGAGCAAGAGATGAAGGCGGCATTCGACAAGGAGAGGGGGGAATGGGCGGAGAAGATGGCGGCCCAGGAGAAGGAGTTTGCCAAGGAGCTGAAAGAGTTGACAAAGACGAGTCAGCTTCTGGTGATCAATGCCCAAGACGAGTGTTATGCGAAGGCACTCAGCCATGTAAGGCACTTCCACCCGGCCCTTGATCTGTCGAACTTCGAGTATGACATGGAGGTCGACGGGACACCGAAGATTCCCGGTGAAGAAGGAGCTGCTCCCGACCCACCTGTCGACCCCCTCGTGGACCCGCCTACCGATGCAGAGGTGGGAAAACAGACTGTGTAGTTTTTCGTCTTTCTATTTTCTCCCCTCGATTGTATTTGCCTTCTGCGGACTGGCCACCGCATTTTTTGTAAGAAGTGATTCAATTTTCAGAATAAAAATGATTTTTGACCGGCCAAGTGTTTTGACTTCGGGTGTGTTTCGTGGCTCTCCTTGCCTATGCGTTTTGAGTTGGCCGGTTTTCTTGTAGGCTGCGGATCTTCTTCCCGAGGCGGACCCCCGCCGCTCCGACGTGGCGTGGCTCCAGAGCAAAGTTGAGTCCCTGGTGGCCACGTTGGTTCGCTACCGAAAGGGGGCTGGTGATGCTGACGCGGCTTTTAATTATTACCGGAATAAGTCCGAGGCCTTGAGGGAGGAGGCGAGCCGGCTGAGGAGGGTGATGGTGGAACGGGACCTAGGAGGCGTCGGTCTTGGACATACCATGTCGAACGCCTCGGTGCAGAGGCCCCCTTCCGAGAGGTTACTTCGTGATGTCATAGTGGAGAAGGAGATGGAGATACACCGCTACAAGACGATGCTGGGCGTCTCGTCCTCTTCTTCCGTGGGTCGGCGAGCGGATGGAGTTCCTTCCGCGCTGCTCCTGCTGGAGCGCATGCGACCGGGGGATGCTCAGAGCTCCGTGGCTGGTGCGTCGACTGCGGCTGAGCCGGTGGACCGAGATGACGATGAAAGGGCTCCTAGCCGTTCGGTCGGAGTGGTCCCGCCCTTTGTTGGACCCCCGGGGCCCTAAGATGGTAGCTTCCTTCGGCTTGAGATGAGTGGAGCGGTCCTGTAACGGTCATTACTTGTTTTCTCATACTCAACTAAAGGTATGAATAAAGAATTCTTTTTTCCCTTTCGCTTTACTTAGGAATGCGGTAAGCGTCGGCGGAGGCGCGGTTCGGCTTCTTCGATTTGTGAGGGATCAACGCGGGGCCTTGGGAAGGGCCCCTGGCCCGAAGCTGGGTTGGGCCTACCGAGGTACTGAGGACGGTACCGGAGTGAGGGTTCGGGGACCTCTCCCGATGTTTGGCGTTTAAGTTGGATCTGCCGAATCATTTGGAGTTTTGACAAAAAAGAAAAACAAGGGATTCCTTTCATACCAGATGGGGGGGGGGGTCGTCGAAGCCGCCCTTTACATATGAGAGTTTACAAAGGGTTTTTCATACATTAGCCAAGTTAGACCTTATGTTCGCTTCTCTAGGAACTTCGTTAGGGGCTCGGCGTTTGGTTAAGAATCTTCGGATGGGAGTGGCCCAGGGCTGGTATCATCTTGAAGCCAAGTATCGGAGACCAGAAGCCGGAGGTGATGGACTTCCATGAGTACTGTCTGATCGAGACCCTCGAAGGAGGAAGGGGCGAGTTTGGACGGTGCGTCTGCTTGAGCGTTCTGTGCCCAGGGGACTCTGCTAACTGTGGCGCAGCTGAAGGATGCCGGGAGTCGTTGGACTGTTGTCGAGCCTCCAATCATGCACTCATCGCGGGCCTCGTATTCCCTGGTGATCTGGTTGACCATGAGCTGGGATTTGCTGAAGAGATCCCAGATACGTCGGAGGGCTTTTAAGCGAAGATATCTTCGTTGCGGCGGACGCGGGCGGTGCTGCGAGCGGCTTATCCGGAACTACTTTGATTCCTCCTTGGCGTCGAACAGGGCCTCTTCTGGTTCGTAGAAAGGCTCGGGAGCTGGGCCATCTCTCTCGGGTGCGAGTTCAGTGGCGTCGAGAGGGAACACACCCTCTCCGACGGCAGTCATATAGCACGACTGCGCGACTTTGTGGCTACCTCGGGCGATGCCTACCTCTTGGTGGGTGGGGAATTTGTTTTAGATGGTAGGCCGAAGGCACCGCTTGGAGGGAGGTCAGTCCAGGTCGGCCGAGAACGGCGTTGTAAGCTGTCTTGAAGTTGACAATCATGAAGTCCATGAATTCGGTCCTCTCAACAGGAGCCGACCCTGCGGTGACCTCGAGGGCAACAATCCCTTCTATTGCGACAGGGGCGCCGAAGAATCCATGCAACGGGTATCTGGCGGGCTTGAGCTTTCCACCGGGTAATTTGAGGCTCCCGAAGGTTTTGAGGAAAAGAATATTAACTGAGCTACCGTTGTCAACGAGGATTCGGTGTACCTCGCAGTTAGCCACGTGGAGGCTGATGACGAGGACATCGCAGTGGGGTAGGTGAACGTCTTCGAGGTCTTCTTCTGAGAAGCTGACTGGCCCTGGCTGTGGCTTGGACGAGGGGTTGTTTTGGACAGCATTCGCCTCTTGGAGGAGGGCTTTTCGGGCTGTATTTGACCCCCCCCCTATCGGCCCTCCGTGTACATAGTGCAAGATGAATGGCGTGTCCGTGGTTCCCTTGGACCCGAGATCCTGTTCACGGAGGTGGGTCGTCGTATGGTTCGGGGGCGAGAGTCTCCGTCTCCTGTCGTCTTGCCGATCCCGGCGGCCTTCTCGGGTGAACTGTCGGAGGAACCCTTGTGAGACGAGTTCCTCAATTTCGTCTTTCAGGGCTCGGCATTGATTGGTATCGTGCCCATGGTCTCTGTGGAAGCGACAGTAGAAGCGCTGGTCTTGATTTGCTATTAGGTCGGGGAGGTAGTCGGACGATGCCTTCGTCTTCGACTTCCAAGAGGATGGCGGATAGGTTGTGGGTCAAGGGAGTGTATCTCTCGAAGCGGGGGACCGGCGGGACCTTCTTCATGGCCCCCGCGTCCCTCGGAGCTTTCTTTGATGGTTCGACCTCTCCGACCTTCCTCTTTCCCTTGTCGATGGCCTCCCGGGTATCTTCGGGATTAAGGGCCTCTTCTGCCCTGATGTATTTTTCGACCCTGTTGAGGAGATCGGGAAAGTCGACGGGGGGCCTCTTCGCCAGCGAAGCTTTCAGCTGTCCATGACGAACGTTGTGCCGAAAGGCCGCAGAGGCGACGTCTGGATCAAGAGAGGAGACCGACCTCGCCTCCGTGGTAAATCTTCGGACGAACACTCTGAGGGATTCTCCCTCTATCTGCTTGAGCCCCAGTAAAGAAGCGCTAGTTCTCTCCGCCTTCCGGCTGGTGACGAAGTGGGCGAGAAAATTGTCCTCTAGTTGGTCGAAGGAGTAAATGGAGCCGGGAGCGAGTTTTGAGAACCATTCACGAGCCGAACCTCGAAGGGTGGCCGGGAAGGCTCGGCACAGCAGGGGATCTGAGGCACTGTGAATCATCATGAGGGTTTTGAAGCCCTCCACGTGATCAGCAGGATCTCCCTCGCCGTCGTAGGTCTCGAACTGAGGAAGTCGGAAGTCCCGAAGTATTTCTGCCTGGAGGATGGGGGCAGAGAAGGGAGGTCGGATAGGTCTGTACCCCTGAGCCGCTCTTTGGCCGTCGTCCCCTATGTGATCGAGGCGATCTTCCATTCCTTGGAGGCGCCTTAGGAGTATGTCATTGCCTTCTGGCTGGATTGTTGATGGTCGGGACACGCTGGCCTCGGAGTCCGACCTGGTTTGGGAACGGAGTGTTTCTCCCCTGGGGGCCCGTCGGAGGGCCCCGAGAATTTCTCTTCGGAAGTCCTGGAACTCCTCCTGAGTGACGGGGGCTCCCTCGACCCTGTTTGGCTGGCCAGAAGGTTGCCTTCCGATACGGCTGAGTGCGGGCCTCCGTCTCTCGGGCGGTGGTCGTGGATGGTTCGGGGCCGGGTTGGAAGCGGCCCTTCCCCTGCTGCGGGTGATTTGACGGTTAACGATTATTCCTCGTAGGTCGGGCTGGACTGTACGGGTGGCGCTTTGCCGGGATCCCTGACGGGAATCCCCGTGCCTTGATGCGCGTGGCCCAGCATTGGTATTTGGTGGGGGTGTGTCCCGTCGGTTGACGGTGGACGCGGCCTCCTGGCCCCTGGAGGCCATAGGAGTTCGGCTATCGAGGTCGCTCGATGGTCGGGCTCGGATCGGCTTCTGAAGCAATGTTCCCACAGACGGCGCCAACCTGATGCGGTTTATTTCTGGGAGACGTGTGGATGCACCAGGTGTGAGTTCGGACTCAATTTATATTTGAAGGAGAATGCTGCTCGTCTGCCGACCCTTGACTGACCGGGTGGAATTCGTGGCGACCTCGGGGCGGTTCGGAGATCTGGGCTCGGATCAGAGGATTCGGATCCGAGGTCTTGTGTACCTGCAGACGGTCCTGAAACACCGGGGTTTGTCCCGGTGGCGGACCCTCCGACGATCTAGTCAGTCTCTGTGAGAGAGTAGCAATAACTAGGTGAATTTAAGTGGCAAAAGATTGATTACCTCAAAAAGGTGGGTGAGGGTCTAGTATTTATAGAGAATCCCAACCGGGTTTGGATCCGCTTGGGGGCCAGGTCTGAACCTGAAAGCCCATGGGCCTGTCGTGGCAGAAGGCCCAGGGGGTTTAGGGCTGACGTGGCAATACCAGGAGTGGTATAGGGTTGACGTGGCAAAACCCTGAGCGGTATAGAGCTGACATGGCTGATCGTGGGTCTTTTGTGCTTCTGGGAGAATCGGAGGGCCTAGGCTGCGCCAGGTCAACCCCCTGCTTTGCCAGAGAGGGGGGGCGGCTCATGGGGCCGTCACGGGTCGGAGACCGAGGACAACTGAGGCTCGTCGGATACGAGGAGGCCGGCTCCGGGGGGGTGCACTTGAGGTTCGGCGCCGACCCTGTAATGGTTCGAAGCCGAGCTAGATTGCTATTTTTACCTTTCTTGAGTGAGCATTGTATTGGGCCCTGGTTGGGCCCGCATGCCCTTTTTACACTACTACATGTCGGATCTTGGTGGTTCGTGAGAAGCCCAACTTGCTCTTCAAGTCAGATCATACGGCTCTTAGCGTAATGTTATCTCTTCAGGAATATCCAATGGTTATTGTATCAAGATATCAAACTAGGATTTTTCTAGATCTCTATATATTCTTGTATCTTCTCTAGTTGAATAACATCTTGGGTTTCTTCTCACCTGGATTAAGACGAAAACCCCAACCGGGACAAACTTGTGTATGCTTTGGTGTATTTGATATGATCTCATATGTGTTTGGTGGTTTGTGTTAATTGTATCGAATAACTCAACAAGATCCTAAGAAGGGTTTTCGGTAGAAATCCCTAACAAGTTTCACATTCAGAGGATCTTCAGCAAAATCAGAATATCTTTCATCAATTTTTTTCATGATTCTAAATCAGCTGTGTGCCTAAGAATTTCATCATTCTTGCGACCTTCCGCATGCCACCTCATATAAGAAGATGTCTTAGATGACATGAAAAGCCTTTGTAGCCTAGGAATTATAGGAAGGTAACGCAGTATTTTTGTCGGCTTCTTTTTCGTACTTGTTGTAATTGGCTCATCAGTTTGATCATCTTCATTCAGTGTAATCAACCATTTTGAAGTACCACATACTTGACAATCTTCGAGAGTCTCCTTATCCTCCCAGAATAACATACAATCATATGGGCATGATGCTATTTTCTCATACCCTAAATCAAAATGCTTGAGGAATTTCTTTGTGCCTTGGGCTGAATTGGGGATACAGATTTGTGGAAAAGCTTCATTCAACAATTCAAGAAGCAAGGTGAAGGATTTGGCTGATCTAGACATTTAAACTGAAACAGTCTAACAATGAATGAAAACTTAGAGAACTTGAGACAATCACGATATAGAGGAGTATTTGCATCTTTTAACAACTTATTAAAGGCTTCGTATTCTTTATTAGTTTCAGGACTGGGCATTTCTTCTACCACCCTACTGCCTTGATTTGATATTTCTGCTGACTCGTTGTGGACTTGATTGATTGGATTATTTATGTGAGCTTCACAGTTATGGAATCTCAAACCATCCCGCACTAAAGAGTGCATTTCATCAACAATACTTAGGTCATTTGTAAATAAAGACTCATCTTCATTCACAACGGGACCAGTAGAAACTAAACGAGCAGACTCTCCATGACAAAACTAATGTGTATACCCTTGTAGAAAACCATTGCAAATCAAGTGTGTCTCAGCTATGTCGCACGTCCTCAAATCACAGTTTGAACATCGGACACAAGGACATAAAATCGTGTCCGGATCAGGAGAACTGCTCTTTGCAAAGTTAATAAAATCTTTAACACCATCCCAGTACGCCTTGGATAATCGTGACTTATTAATCCAAATTTTATCCATTTTGAAAAATATGAGTCATTCTAAAATTTAAGTTTCATAAATTAAAACTCATATTCTTTCATTAAATTGACTTTAAAAAATATATATTTATAAAGAAGTGCATCACACATGTAAATTACTAATACCTGTAACTGTAAACGTAACTGTATTACTTGAAATATCGCAATCATTCTCATTGTCTTAAGATGAATCAAACTAGTAACTCTTTATCTACAAATTGAAGATCACTGCTTGCATTGGAATATACCCATAATGAATGATATGCATATTCTCTGTTAAAATAAAGTCTCATGTATTTTCCTCTTCAATCCTCTCTGGTTTTTCAGAAAAACTGAGATATTATTGATTTGTATAATATTGAGAAAGCATCCAATAATGAATAGATAGTGGTCTGAAAAGAGAAGGGAGGAACCAAACTTTTGTCATAACCATTTGCTATATATTGTAATATTATATTGTAATATTTCCAATCGATGACCATTGATCCTAACTAATTAAGATGACATTTATGTTTAATTTAAACCCTTAAACTTGATCCTTTTCATTTATGAAAGTCTATTCCTAACATAGAGACCACTTTTGGAGGAGAATACCCCAGAACTATACGAATACAGGACTGTTCTCATTCCAAAAAAAATTGTTTACATTTTCTTCTTTAAGACAATCAAATGGGGTTTAAAAAATATTTTGTAAGATGATATTAGGAGTTTAAGTGCAAAAGAAATAATCAAAGCCTAATACAAAATTAATTACAGTACTCAAACTAGGGGACAGAGTAGGGATGGCGAACAGGTCGAGTGGGCCGGGCCGGGCCCAACCCGTACGGGTTGGCACGAATACTTAGCCGGGCCGGGCCGGGCCGGGCTAAGTTTTCGTTTGGGTGGCCCGCCCAACCCGTGAACCCTTTAGGTTTCGACCCGGGTTGGGCCGGGTCGACCCGCGGGTTGGCCCGTTTAATATTAAATTTTTTTTTTGTAGCTTAAATTAAAATAATAATAATAATAATTTTACAAATGATGTATACAAACAACCATATCTTTGTTTGATGAATACTACAATTCTTCAAAAATTATAATACTAAGTAAGTAATAATACTAATAAGTAATAATACTACAATTCTTCAAATATCCCCAAATGATGTTTAATTATAATACTAAGTAAGTAAGTAATTAATAATACTAATAAGTAATAATACTGCAATTCTTCAAATATCCCCAAATGATGTTTAATTATAATACTAAGTAAGTAATAATACTAATAAACAATAAAAATCGTAATAATAATAATAAGATTGAAAGAGTGAAATTGACAACAAATTTTGAAATATTATTCATATGAATTTAAGTTATACAATTTGAACAATTTATAACGAAATGAAGAATTCAATTCACAAATAAGTTTTATACAATAACATATTTCTTATATACAATTTTAATTGAGTACAAGTTTCTAATTTGACATAACAAGCAAAGCTATTGTTGTTGTTGTTGTTGTTGTTGTTGTTGTTGTTGTTCTTCGGGCGAGTTGCTCCCACTTGTGGAACTTGATAGTGCTTTCCCTTGCGTCCTATCTTCAGCCTTCAGCCAGTCTTCTGTGCAAATAAGCATCTCTAACGCCTCGGGCTTCAACCGATTCCTGTAATCAGTTAGAACCTTGCCACTTGTAGAAAATACACTCTCAGAAGCAACTGTAGAGACAGGAGGAGTTAGTAAATCTTTAGCCATAATTGACAGAATACTAAAAGTGTGTTCATGTTCTTTCCACCATTGTAAAATATCTAGTGGAGAAAGAGTAGGCTCAGTATCCTGTTGGTTATACCAATTTAATTCATTTGGTTGATTAGTCCTAGGTTTTTTAGATTGAATTTGTTCAAGTAAACTAAATGTTCTATCACCAATTCTACTTTTACCCTTACCTTTAGAACTACCAGAAGAAGAACTAACTACAGAAGTTGTACTACTAGAAGCAAAACGTCTATCATAATAATCATATAAGTTATTTAACGTAGATTCAAACTGAACTAAAAAAGTAGCGCAATCAGTTGTTAATTCTACATTAACCTCTAAATATCCAAAAAACATTTCTATCAAATTCTTCGTACCTTCTAATTTGATATGGGGATCCATAACAGTAGCAACACAAATCAACATAGGAGGAGGAAAATAATACTTCAAAAATTTTTAAAATGCAGGTACTACAATGTCACTAATATAGGATCATTTAACATTTCGTTAAATATTTTCATCATGCTAACTAATTCAATAAAAATGCTACTAGAAGTAGATTCATATATTTTTGAAAATTTTAAAGTTGCGGTTTTAAAAGGTTCTAAAAATTTCAACAAAGATTCGGCAAAAAACCAATCGGGGGGAGTCATTTCAAAATTGTGCATATTTTTTGCGATACAAAAATCATTCACAACTGCTTTATAATCGGTGACAACATTTAGTAAATCAAAAGTAGAATTTCATCGGTGTCTAACATTCTTTGGAAATTTTCTAAAAGGAACATTTCTAACCCTACACCAAGCTTTCCATTCTTGTAAAATGCTTGGACTTAATGCAATAAAATGTACACAATTTTTAATTTTAACTATATATGGATCAGTTATTCTTAATGCATCTTGAACACATAAATTTATAATTTGACATGCACATCTAACATGAAAAATATTGTCAGATGGAGGGTTTAATACAGATTTTAAAGTAGTAATTGCTATATTGTTGTTAGATGCATTATCAAAACTAATAGCCATAATTTTATTGTGATTATGAAAAACAACACAAATTTCTATAATACGGTTTGCTATTTCAGCGCCACTATGGGGATACGGCAACGACGCAAGTGATATGATACTTTTTTGAAGAATCCAATCATTGTCGATCCAATGACAGGTTATTCCCATCGTTGGAATATTGTTGACACCCGTCCAACAATCCGAAGTTAAACTAACCCTATAAGTTAAACTCCATAAAATTGCAATCAAAGCGTCCTTCATTTCCATGTACACTTTAAAACAATCCGATTTGCAAGTATTTCTTGGAATTCTTTTAAAATGAGGGTTTAAGGCCGTTTGATTAAAATTTTCTAAGTTCCTACTCTCGGGATAGGGAAATGACAACTCTTCCTTAATGACTAATCGGGCCATTTCCCGACGAACAAGTTCGGGATCATAAGGGTGGCTATCTACTTGACCAGTCCTATGGTTAATTTTTTGTTGGCCTTGTATTTGATCAATAAGTTCTTTATGATTATGTTGTATGTGTCTACTAATTGTACCGGTAACGTCACCCCTCTGAATTTGTATGTTTTACTACATGTTTTACACACTTTCAAACCTATACCCGGAGTATGTTCGTCCGGTATATAATCATAAAACTTATGCCAATCGCTAGTTTCTCCTCTACTTTTCCTACTACTACGGGGTTGTGTAGTTTCGGTTTGTTGTTGTTGTTGTTCTTCTTCTGGCTAATTGTATGTTACTTACAACATCGTCGTGTGTACCCCATTGTTCCATAGTAGGATCAATGTAATCTTGGGCGGGCTCACTAGTTGGGACAATTGGTGGCCTACGTGAAGAGGAGGAGGAATCTTGTCCGCTACGACCGCTACCGCGTGATCTAGACATAATGTAATAATGTGCTAAAGTAGAGTATGTAAAAAAAAATATAGAATGTAGGAGCGGTGAATTATACAAAAAAAAAATCTAAAAAACAAGAGGGTTGAGATAGAGAAGTTCAAAAAAACGAACAATAATTTTAACTACAACGCAAAAAAAAATTAACGAGAGAGATAGAGATATTTTGATACCGTTCACCGTGGAATACGCATATGTAAAAAAAAACCGTAAAAATAAGAATAGAATAGAAAAGATGGAGGAGCGCTTTGCCGATTTCGCAATTGAAGAGTTGAGAAGAGGTTGAAGTAGATTTGACGAGGGTTGAAGAGAGTTGAAGACGTTGAATTTTGATTCCGATACGACCGAAATTTGATCGTGTATATGCCTCCTTGTACACTTGTTTGATGAATACTACAATTGTTCAAAAATTCTTTACAAATGATGTATAATAGTAGAGAGTGTAAGAGAGTGAGGTGTGATTTTTTATGAGATTTTTAGGAATATTTATAGGCTAAATAAGTGGGAAAAAAAAAAATTGCAACGGCTCAAAGAGCCGTTCACAACGGCCCAAGACAGAGCGCATCGGATCAGCAGCAACGGGGCGATTTTCGACCGTTCGACCCGTGGGTCAACGGTCGACCCGTCACGGGTCGAACGGTCGACCTGTCACGGGTCGAACGGGTCGAAACCGGGGGTCGACCCGCGGGTTGGCGGGTCCAATTTGTGAATTGGGCCGGGTTCGTGGGCCGGGTTTCGCGAATTCAATTCGCGTAAATTGCACCCCGGGTCGACCCGGTATTGTTCACCGGGTTCGACCCGAACCCGCGGAGCAAATTAACGGACCGGGTTGACGGGCCGGGTCGCGGGTGTTAGAAAATGAGTGTTTTATACACTATTTTCGAACCGATTTTTGAACAATTTTTTGAGTAAGATCCTCAATGAATTATTGAGAGATCTTGATTGATTTGTGTTCTCCTTCGCGAGTAGATCAAAATCATATATTGGTTCGCTAAAATCGGTTAAAGGGTGAATGAGAAATTGTCTCTCAAAGTGAGACGTTTTCATTCTTGAAAATGGGTTAAGGGAACATAGTCCCACATCGGAAATAACAAGGGAAATAGAAGAGGATATATAGTAATCTCCTTCTAAGCATTGTAAGATGGCTAGAAGAGAGGCTCTCTCTCGCGCGCGCAGGGGGGGGGGGTGCAAATCACGGACCGGATTACATGCGACTTGTGTGCGCCCGCACGACCTGCGGACACGAATGCCGGACCGATTTGATCCCACCCCGTGCAGAGCCACTTTTTGCTACAGTTTTCTTTTTGTAACGGCTGAAATGAATGCAGAAACGGTTCTGTCTGCCATTTCAGTGCTGTATTTAATATTTTGTCTGCCATTACGCTGAAGGCATTCAATTCACTGTCTGCCGTTACAGTGAAGGCTGTTAAAGGCAGTTAATGCCTTGTCTGCCGTTACAGTGAAGGCTGTTAATGCCTTGTCTGCCGTTACAGTAAAGGCTGTTAATGCCTTGTCTGCTGTTACTGAATAACCCAGTCTCTATAAATAGAGGCCTCCCCTTCACAGTTCTTCCCTGCACAAACCATATCCTATTCTCTCCTTCTCTTCTGTACTGTTCGTTCGTCCTGCTGTTGTTGGTAAGTCAGGTGATAGGTTCAAGCGCTTGTGATCAGTTCGGGAGTGGTACGTGGTGCCTACGGGATCGCTCCAAGCCGTTGCATCCTGGGAGACAGACGCCTCCGTTCAATCCAGCAACCGGAGAGAGGCGAAATCTGTTTTAAGGACACTGTGTGATACACAGGCCTCGGCTTTTTGGGAGTTGTACTTTTCATTTGCTTATTGTAAGTTGTTTAATTTATTTTCCTTTTCTTTTTCTTTCGGATTACTCTCCTCTGTTCCCTTCTCGGTTTTCCTGTGCCTCTCTATCTTTCTTTGTAAAAGGAATTTTGTAAACAGTATTTTGTAACAAACTTAAAACAGATTTCGATTTCTTTCATTTCCGATTTTGAGGCACGGTTTTTCTTTTTATTTCTTTTTTCTGGAAAACATACACTCGTGTTGTGTAAATTTCAGATTCACGATGACTACTGCATTGGACAATGCTGTTGTGTCTGAAACGGTCTATGTGCCGGTTGTTGATACAACGCAAGAACCGATTGCTGCTGCGGCACGAGTGCCAATGCCCACCGTTGTACCTGTCTCAGTCTCCCATGGGGAGAAACCTGAGAAGTTTAACGGGCAGAACTTTAAGAGGTGGCAACAGAAGATGATGTTCTATCTGACCACACTGAATCTTGCAAGGTTCTTGAACGAAGATGCTCCAGATCTTAAGAAAGATGAGCAGGATAACCAAGTCATTGCCGCTGTGGATGATTGGAAAAATGCTGATTACTTGTGTAGAAATTACATAATGAACGGATTAGCCGACTCTTTGTATAATGTTTACATTGACAAAAGAACAGCTAAAGAACTTTGGGAATCACTAGAACATAAATATAAAACTGAGGATGCCGGCGCCAAGAAATTCATTGTGGGCCGCTTCCTAGACTATAAAATGGTAGATTCTAAAACAGTAATCAGTCAAGTTCAAGAACTACGACTAATCTTGCATGAGATTCATGCTGAAGGTATGAACTTAAGTGAAAGTTTCCAAGTGGCTTGTATAATTGAAAAATTACCACAAGGTTGGAAAGACTTTAAGAATTACCTAAAGCATAAGCGAAAGGAAATGGGCATTGAAGATCTCATTGTCAGGATTCGTATTGAAGAAGACAATAGGAGATCTGAAAAGGTTGGACTCCTCAGCCATGCAGCTAAGGCAAATGTAATGGAACATAAACAACGTTCCAACAAGCACAACAATAAGGGTCCGAAGTTGGGGCCTAAGGGAGGAATCTCCAAGAAGCCGAAGTTTCAAGGCAAGTGCTTCAATTGTGACAAAATGGGTCACAAGTCCACTGAATGCAGACTTCCCAAGAGGAACAGGAACAGAGAAGCAAACTTGGTTCAAGGAATTGCTCAAGTTGTCTCCGATATCAACCTCTCAGCTGTGATATCAGAAGTGAATATGTTAGGTTCAAACCCGAAGGAGTGGAGGATTGACACTGGAGCTACTCGACATGTGTGCTCCAATAGAAGTATGTTCTCCACTTTCGAACCATTAGAGAATGGGGAGAAAATGTTTCTGGGGAACTCGGCTACATCAGAAATAAAGGGCCAAGGCAAGGTGATCTTGAAGATGACTTCTGGAAAGGAACTGACTCTGAACAATGTTGCATATGTTCCTGAAATCCGTAAGAACCTGGTATCTGGTTCGTTGCTTAATAACCACGGTTTTCGTTTAGTGTTCGAGTCAAACAAATTTGTTTTGTCTAAAAGTGGAATGTATGTTGGTAGAGGATATATGAGTGGTGGAATGTTCAAACTCAATGTAATGACCATGGTCAATAATATGAATAAAGCTAGCTCTTCTACTTATTTGCTTGAGTCTTCCAATTTATGGCATGGTAGACTAGGACATGTTAATTATGATACTTTGCGAAGACTAATTAACTTGAATCACATACCAACGTTCCAAATTGATTCCAAACACAAATGTGAAACTTGTGTTGAGGCAAAACTAACAAGATCATCATTTAAAAGTGTTGAAAGAAATACCGAACCACTTGATCTAATTCACACTGATATTTGTGATTTGAAAATGATACAAATAAGAGGTGGTAATAAATATTTTATTACCTTCATAGATGATAGCACAAAATATTGCTATGTATACTTGCTTAAAAGCAAAGATGAAGCTATAGAGAAATTTGTTCTCTATAAAAATGAGGTTGAAAATCAACTCAATAAGAAAATTAAGGCGCTAAGAAGCGACCGAGGTGGAGAGTATGAATCGCCATTTGCTGACACATGTGCTAAGCATGAGATTATACATGAAACCACAGCGCCTTATTCTCCTCAGTCCAACGGTGTTGCTGAGAGAAAGAATCGTACATTGAAAGAAATGATGAATGCGATGTTAATAAGTTCTGGTTTACTACCAAACTTGTGGGGAGAAGCTATTCTTTCAGCTAACTACCTTTTGAATAAGGTGCCCAAAAGAAAAGAAGAAAAAACTCCATATGAATTATGAAAAGGAAGAAAGCCATCCTACAATTACTTGCGAATGTGGGGATGTCTTGCCAAGGTGGTAGTACCCCCACCTAAGAAAATGAAAATAGGACCAAAAACAATTGATTGTATTTTCATTGGTTATGCACTTAACAGTAGTGCCTATCGGTTCTTGGTGTACAAATCCGATATCACTGAGATATCAAAGAACACGATAATGGAATCTAGAAATGCATCGTTCTTTGAAGATGTATTTCCATGTAAGTCAAAGGAGGAACCAAGTTCCTCCAAACGAACACATGAGACTATCAGTAAAGATAGTGAAGACCAAAATGAAGAAGTTGAGGAGGAACCTCGACGCAGTGAAAGAACAAGAACGGAAAAATCTTTTGGTCCGGATTTCTTGACTTTTATGCTTGAAGGAGAACCCCAAACCTTCAAGGAAGCGGTGAACTCTAGTGATGGTCCTCAATGGAAAGAAGCCATCAAGAGTGAGATTGATTCTATCTTGCAAAACCATACTTGGGAACTAGTGGATCTTCCACCGGGTAGTAAACCTTTAGGTTCCAAGTGGATCTTCAAGAGAAAAATAAAACCTGATGGATCAATTGATAAATACAAGGCAAGACTTATAATTAAAGGTTATAAACAAAAGGAAGGTCTTGATTACTTTGACACATATTCTCCTGTGACGAGAATAAATTCTATTAGGATGGTACTTGCCGTAGCAGCTCTACGCAATCTTGAAGTACATCAAATGGATGTAAAAACAGCTTTTCTTAATGGAGATTTAGATGAAGAAATCTACATGGAACAACCTGAGGGTTTTTCATCTCCAGGACATGAAAAGAAAGTGTGTAAACTGGTGAAGTCATTATATGGCTTGAAACAAGCTCCAAAACAGTGGCATGAAAAATTTGACAATGTCATGATGACAATTGGCTTCAAGATCAATGAATGTGACAAATGTGTATATGTCAAAGACACAGAAGATGGATATGTCATTATATGTTTATATGTAGATGACATGCTTATTATTGGAAGCAATGATCAGATAATTAAATCTGTTAAAAACATGTTAAACTCGAGGTTTGACATGAAAGACATGGGACTAGCTGATGTTATATTGGGAATTAAAATCACAAGAACATCAGACGAGCTTATTTTAAGCCAGTCACATTATGTTGACAATATTCTTGGAAAATTTGATAAAGATAATTCTCGAATTGCGAGAACTCCAATAGATCTAACCTTACATTTATCCAAGAATAAAAGGAAGAGTATTTCTCAAGTAGAATACTCTAGAATCATAGGCAGTCTAATGTACTTAATGAGTTGTACAAGACCAGACATAGCCTATGCAGTAAGTAAACTAAGCAGATACACGAGTAATCCTGGAAGCGAGCATTGGCAAGCAATTATAAGAGTACTGAAGTACTTGCGTTTTACTCGTAACTACGGGCTGCACTATACGAGATACCCAGCTGTACTTGAAGGATACAGTGATGCGAACTGGATATCGAGTGATAATTCAAAATCCACTAGTGGCTATGTGTTTACACTAGGTGGTGCAGCAGTTTCTTGGAAATCCTCGAAACAAACAGTGATCGCTAAATCCACGATAGAATCAGAATTTATCGCATTAGACAAATGTGGGGAAGAGGCTGAATGGTTACGCCACTTCCTTGAAGATATTCCAAGGTGGACGAAGCCTGTGCCTCCAATCTGCATACATTCAGATAGTCAATCTGCAATTTGTAGAGCACAGAGCAATATGTATAATGGTAAATCTAGACATATTCGTCGAAGACATAATACCATTAGACAACTACTCGCTACTGGGGTTATCTCTGTGGACTATGTAAAGTCAAAAGATAACATTGCGGATCCACTAACCAAAGGGTTAAACAGAGAGTTAGTTGATAAATCATCGAGGGGAATGAGACTAAAGCCCATGAAAGAATAAGTCGATACAATGGAAACCCAACCTAGTTGACTGGAGATCCCAAGATCTAGGTTCAAAGGGACAACTAAATTGTAAAGACCAAGTTAGATCACTGTGGGGATTTTCCATGTCCATTCCCATGATGAAACAGTGATGCCCGCAAGGTAACAGGTTAAGCTAGGCTTTTAATGATTCTTATGCGTCGGATATCCGAGCAGAGTAATGCGGGTTACTCTTAAGTAAGAATCACCTATGTAAGATGGAAGAAGGGCCGCTTCCAAGGGAATAATATAGGGCAATATTCCTGTTAAAATCTTGCAGAACCAGGCGTATGTTCATGGCCAAAACGAACATAACAGTGAGAACTGAAAAAGCGTTAGAAAGATTTCTGTGTGAGATATGTCATCGTTTACACAAATGGCAGAACAGTTCAAAGACATCGCGTCTACTGTTTAGTTAGTAAAGTAAACATATTTTCATAAGGGAAGGTTCAAAGGGTAACACCTACCTATCCTATGCAGAAATCAATCGTTGAATTCTATCACCAAGTCTGTCGGGTCAGTCCGTCGTGTCAGTCTGTCGTGTCAGTCTGTCCTGTCTGTGGTCGTCAATTTTCATTCATGTGGGGATTGTTAGAAAATGAGTGTTTTATACACTATTTTCGAACCGATTTTTGAGCAATTTTTTGAGTAAGATCCTCAATGAATTATTGAGAGATCTTGATTGATTTGTGTTCTCCTTCGCGAGTAGATCAAAATCATATATTGGTTCGCTAAAATCGGTTAAGGGGTGAATGAGAAATTGTCTCTCAAAGTGAGACGTTTTCATTCTTGAAAATGGGTTAAGGGAACATAGTCCCACATCGGAAATAACAAGGGAAATAGAAGAGGATATATAGTAATCTCCTTCTAAGCATTGTAAGATGGCTAGAAGAGAGGCTCTCTCTCGCGCGCGCAGGGGGGGGTGCAAATCACGGACCGGATTACATGCGACTTGTGTGCGCCCGCAAGACCTGCGGACACGAATGCCGGACCGATTTGATCCCACCCCGCGCAGAGCCACTTTTTGCTACAGTTTTCTTTTTGTAACGGCTGAAATGAATGCAGAAACGGTTCTGTCTGCCGTTTCAGTGCTGTATTTAATATTTTGTCTGCCGTTACGCTGAAGGCATTCAATTCACTGTCTGCCGTTACAGTGAAGGCTGTTAAAGGCAGTTAATGCCTTGTCTGCCGTTACAGTGAAGGCTGTTAATACCTTGTCTGCCGTTACAGTAAAGGCTGTTAATGCCTTGTCTGCCGTTACTGAATAACCCAGTCTCTATAAATAGAGGCCTCCCCTTCACAGTTCTTCCCTGCACAAACCATATCCTATTCTCTCCTTCTTTTCTGTACTGTTCGTTCGTCCTGCTGTTGTTGGTAAGTCAGGTGATAGGTTCAAGCGCTTGTGATCAGTTCGGGAGTGGTACGTGGTGCCTACGGAATCGCTCCAAGCCGTTGCATCCTGGGAGACAGACGCCTCCGTTCAATCCAGCAACCGGAGAGAGGCGAAATCTGTTTTAAGGACACTGTGTGATACACAGGCCTCAGCTTTTTGGGAGTTGTACTTTTCATTTGCTTATTGTAAGTTGTTTAATTTATTTTCCTTTTCTTTTTCTTTCGGATTACTCTCCTCTGTTCCCTTCTCGGTTTTTCTGTGCCTCTCTATCTTTCTTTGTAAAAAGAATTTTGTAAACAGTATTTTGTAACAGCGGGTGGGTCGCCGATTGACCCGGCCCAGTTGCCATCCCTAAGACAGAGCAAGATTTCCCAAAACCAAATCCAAAAAATTGACCAGGTTTAATGAATGTAGCCAAAGAGTCGTGTAACAAGCTGAGTATAAAAAGGGAGTAGGGTTGGACTAAATTATTCTAGGATTCATTAGTATTATTGTAAATTTCCGAAGATTTAGTTCATTTAAGCATGTATATGGATAAGTACTTTTTAATGAACCCACAGAATATTTCTAAGATAAACATACATGAATTTTCTCTAGAGCACAAGCAAAATATATATATATATATATGTTTTTGGACTAAATTATTCTAGGATTCATTAGTATTATTGTAAATTTCCGAAGATTTAGTTCATTTAAGCATGTATATGGATAAGTACTTTTTAATGAACCCACAGAATAATTCTAAGATAAACGTACATGAATTTTCTCTAGAGCACAAGCAATGTATATATATATATATTAGGAGGAAAATCAAGAAACCCCCTAGTGTTTGCTATGTAAATCAAGAAATTCCCTAACATTAGGATTTATTTGAGAGTTCATTGTGTAAAACTTTTACTGCTTCTGCTTCGCTATTTAATTACTTTATTAGGACTTTTTCATGATTTTTGTAAGATATAACTTTTTTTCTCTCCGCGTTTGCAGGATGTTTCCATTGTTCAGACATGAAAGTATTAAGCGTGTGAAAAAAATTCAGGTTTCTGTACGTTTGCAATTTTACATTATTGTTATATCTCTACTGCTATAATGGGAGAAGGCCTTAGTGTAATTTGTCCATCTATCAACCCGTGCAATGCACGTACATAACTATTGTAAATGAGATTTTAAATCAAATCTAGACTACGTCTAAATTTTTACTTTTAAAAAAACTATATTTATTAATCTCTACTACTATAATGGGAGAAGGCCTTAGTGTAATTACCAACCCGTGCAACGCACGTGCATAATTATTGTAAATGAGGTTTTAGATCAAATCCAGACTACGTTTGAATTTTTACTTTAAAAAAAACTATAATTATTAAGACGTGCATCGCACGTGTAAACTACTAGTTGGAGTATATGCCAGTATCATTTTGGTAGGAAGACTGCTTCTAAGATTAATTGGAATATATGGCAATATCATTTACGCTAGACATCTTCTAAGATTAACTAGTATGTCATTTGTTATTATAAATTTCTTAAAATTTTGTAAGATTTATTTGGGTATCCTTCACCTACTAAACAAGTATTTTTCATCATATGGGTACATGTAAATCAGATTAAACTTGCTGAATCCTGGAGTTCCTCCCAACCACTTCAATAGTTTTTGTATTGAAGAAAGCACTGAAGTGTTTGGGGGAACTCTAGGGCTCACACAGTCCTTCTCTCTTCTTTACCCTGACCCTAACCCTTATAACTCTGGCACACAATAATCAAACAAATTAATATCTACTAATCACAATCGCTGAAAATTACCTCAACAACAGATCACCGGGGCAGCAAGTGGGACGAAGGGGCGCGACGGAGGGGTGGCGGCAAAGGATTACGAAGCGGCGGCAAGAGAGATACGGCAACGGAGGGAGACACAGCAACAGATGGAGGGGTGACAGCGACGGAATAAGAGGCGGCGAAAGACGGAGCGGAAGGGCTGCGGCGAGTGGCGAGGCACTGGACGGAGATTCAGGGGGAGAGGGGGCGAGTGGTGATGTAAGGGACAGAGTTTGAAGGGGCGAGTGGCGGGTGGCCAGAGAGAGAGAGAGAGAATTCACGAGAAAGAGAGATTTCGGAGGATTTAGGGTTAGTATAAGTAATTGGGGGGAAACAAAAGTGATGACGGAACGCGGGAGGAAATAGATTTTTATTAGCACGTGCAACAAACTAAAAAAAAAACGGCTACCGTATCCCGACGGTTTACATCATAATCGCCGTGATATACATCCCAGTAATTAGACACCCGATACTGTCAGTCTATCCCAGCGTGTATACTAAAAAAGCTGTTATAGAAGTAACATATTCCGGCGTTTTATGTATAAGCGCTGTTATATATCATATATATAACAACGTTATATATAACGCCGACAAAGATATTCGATATTAAAAAAATTTATATAGAATAACAATCTATCCCGGCGTTTAGGTGTACACGCCAGGCTAGATACATCGCTATAGTCATTACGGTTTCTAGTGAGTATGTATGGATTTGTCAAGGAATTGTGCATGACGTATACCTAAAAAAGTTCAAAGAAGATTGGAATTAGGAGATGTCTTGATCTGGTATATATATTTTTTAAAATTTCAATTTTAAGAGGATCCTATTTTAGAAATTGATTAGTTGTCAAATAACAAATATCACCTTTTTAGGTGATTAATTGATAATACCCACTTTACAAAGACGATTGCCGTATACATGACAAACATCATGTCTAGATAGAATTACATATTCTTCAATCCAGATAAGACATAACCGAACATGATTTTAGCTAGAATATAACCAAAAATATTTAAAACGAAGTAATACAACTCATAAAGCCAAACCAAACCTTTTTTTTTTTTTATAACACGGATAGAGTCGAGTGACTCCAGCCAGACAGCCAAACCAAATATATAAGTACAAACATTTTCATACTAAACGCTATAATAAATGTAGTAAGCAAAGATAGTGACTCTAAAATCGTTTCAAATTAGACATCATTTGCATTGATCCACTTCTTCACTACCTCGTCCAATCCCTTGTACGACGAACCTCCCTCCTCTAGCGCCTTCTCCGCCGCCTCCTTCAGCCTTTTCACCTTCGCCCTCACCGCCTTCCCCTTCTCCCCTTCCATCAACTCCACCACCACCGCCCGTATCTTCTCCCTCCCCACCACCACCACTTCCCCCACCTTCTCAGCAGTCAGCGCCACCCCTTCAGCCACCAGCATTACCGCATTCATCCTCTGCTCCGCATACAGCGGCCACACAAACATCGGCACCCCATTCGTCAAGCTCTCCAACGTCGAATTCCACCCGCTGTGCGTCAAAAACCCTCCGGTCGCCACGTGTTCAAGTACCTCCATCTGTGGGGCCCAATTGGGGACCACCAACCCAACCCCCTCAGTTCTTTCTAGAAACCCTTCTGGCAGGTAATCCAACGGCTCCCTTTTGTCCATTCCCACGCCAAAATACGCGCCACTGGATTCCGAATCACTAGGCGTTCTGACAACCCATAGAAACCTCTGCTTACTCTCCTCCAATCCCAAAGCAAGTTCCTTCACTTGTTCATAAGAGAGGGTCCCACCACTCCCAAATGAGACAAAAATAACCGAACCAGCCGGTTGCCTGTCCAGCCAGTCCAAACAACCGGTCCAATCTTTACCGCTCGAGCCGGTTCTCACAATCGGACCAACTGGGTAAACCGGTGGAATATTACCGTAACCTCCTTCCTTCTCCCTAAAAACCCTAATAGTTTCTGGCTCCAAAGCTTCGAAGCTATTTACCAAAATACCCTCAGGCTCGACGAAATTCCTCGCCAGCTGAACAACCCTATGGTAAGCCTCGTTGGTCCGGTCCTGAACCGGGTCGATGAAATCCTCCCCGGAAAGCGGGACGCAGCCCGGGAGCTTTACGGGCTGTTGTAACTCGCGGTACTCGCATGAAGTGGAATGGTCGAGCTCCGGTAAGTGGAACATGAAGGAGAGAAAGAAGAAGTTGGAGGTGAGTAATATGTAGGAAGGGATGTTGAGTTCTTTGGATAAATGGAGTGTTCCAACACAGAAAAAGTCGGCGACGAAGGCTACAAGGTTGGTGGAGTGTTGGAGGGATTGGAGGATGGGTTTGAGAAGGGGAGTGGAGAGGGCGACCATTTCGAGGAGGCGAGTTTCGATTCTGGAGGAAGGAGGGAGGTGAGAGAGAGAGATGGGAGGGAGGGTGATGGAGGAGATGGAAGGAGGGAGGGAGGAGAGCAAGGAGAGTTGCGAAGGGGAGGGGAAGTCGGAGAAGGTGATGAGGGTGATGGAGAAGTTGTAGTACCGGGAGAGGAGGAGGCGGGCGAATTCGACTACGGGGATGACGTGGCCCATTCCCGGGCTTACAAACATCGCGACATGAGGATGAGGTGGAGATTGAGGTGAGGCCATTGATGGAGAGGGTTAGGGTTTGATGGGTGAGAGTGAGAATATGAAATGGGGAGCTAACGTACGTAGAAGAGGGGGAGGATGGGTTTTTATATCGATTAGAAATTTTTTAAGCACGTAAAATGCACGTGTTTTTTTTCCTCGAAATCTTGACTTTTTAAAAATATATATATATATATATATATATATATATATATATATATAATTTTTTACGTGCCTTATAATTAACGTTTCCTCATACAGAGCCAGCCCCCATTTTCAGAAAAAAAAAAAAAAAATTGAAAATATGTATATGCAGAGTATATGTGAAAAGAAATTTAATACACGAGGGGTCCCGTTTTCGGGAAAAAAAAAATGAAAATGTGTATATGTAAGGTATATGTGAAAAAAATTTCTAATATATGGATCGTTTTTTTTTTTTGGTATATATGAGGCCCCTTTTTGAAAGTTTATTTCAGGCCCCCAAAATTCTAGGGCCGGCACTGTCCTCATATTATCATGAATGGCTATGGTTAGTTTTCCTCATATTATCTACATGCCCAATTCGGATACTCTGCTCTTACTGAATTGACTAGGTTCGGTCTGAACTAATTGAAATGGATGATATTGCTATGTGCCCAGGTGCAGCTGAATTTTTACCAAAATAACCCACTTTTTGAAAGTATTTATCAAACTGACCCACTTTTAAAAGTATTTATCAAAACGATCCACTCGCTATTTCAAATAGTGAGGTTGATGAAAATGTCGTGTTGTTAGAGATAGTAAGTGTAGGCATAGGTGTTTGTCCACAACTTAGCCAAAAAACTTGTAAAAAAAATCAAAGACTCGCAGTCTGAAACAACGATCGTAGTTATACCACACTCGCTGTTTCAGACAACACGTTTTATTTTGAATATATTTTTTTTCTCTCACTCAAAACTGGTGCAAACATAATTCCAGCATGGGGTGGGGTTTGGATGGTCCGGCATTCGTATCAACAGGACGTGCGGGCGCACAAAAGTCGCATGTAATCGGTCCGAGATTTGCAACATATATGTTTGTTTGATTGTTTGATTGAGTTTTTAATTTGGTTAATGATAATGAGATGACCACAAAGAGTGTTAAAATTATGTAGAAAAACTGGAAATAAATCATATATGTATACAAGAAAATTTATAGCTGCAGCTTGCTTTTGAAAATATCATAACTAAACTCGCTATCTGAGATAGTGAATTTAGTTCAAAGAGACCCGCTATCTCATATAGCAAGTTTAGTATTGATAAAATTTCTACTATACTTCAAAGTCTCAGTAAAAAACTATACACACAGTCGAGCGTATATTTTTTTTATTTTTCCAGAGACTCTAAGAAAGAGAAAGTGAGAGTTGAGAGTGTGATTTAAAAAAAAAAAACCAAACGACACTCGTTGTCTCCAATAGTGAATGTAGTTATGACATTTTCAAGTGCAACCTGCAGCTACAAATTTTCTTGAAACATATATGGTTTATTTCCATTTTTTCAACACAATTTTAACACTTTTCGTGGTCATCTCACTATCATTAACCAAGTTAGAAACTCAACCAAACAATTAAACAAACATAATGTTAGAAAATAGGTGTTTTAGTTAAAAGAAGAAATAAAATCCTGCACGTCCTGCAGATACGAATATCGGACCATCTGAACCCCACCTCCGTGTAAAGATTATTTTTTGCACCAATTTTAATTAAAAGAAGAAATAAAATCAGAGTAAGACTCGATGTCTGAAACAGCGAGTGTGGTACAACTACGCTCGCTATTTCAAACATCGAGTCTTACTTTGATATTTTTCTACAAGTTTTTTCGCCAAGTTGTGGACAAACACCTATGTCTAATTCAAAGGAACTCACTATCTCAGATAGCGAGCGTAGTTGTACTCATTTTAAAGAGAATTTTGAACATGCAATTTCTATCTGAAATGTATATATAACTACACTCGCTATCTGAAATAGCGAGTGTAATTGTACTCATTTTTTAGAGAAATTTTAAACATGCAATTTCTGCCTGAAAATGTATATAACTATACTCGCTATCTCAGATAGCGAGTGTAGTATACTCATTTTTTAGAGAAATTTTAAACATGCAATTTCTACCTGAAATTGTATATAACTATACTCGCTATCTCAGATAGTGAGTATAGTTGTACTCATTTTTAAATAAATTTTAAACATGCAATTTCTACATAAAATTTATAGACTTACACTCGCTATCCGAGATCGCGAGTTCAATTGAACTCGACTCGCTATCTGAGATAGCGAGTGTAGTTGTATATATTTCATGTTCAAAATTTCTCTGAAAAAATGAGTATAACAACACTAGCTATCTGAAATAGCGAGTTCATTTGAACTAGACTCGCTATCTCAGATAGCGAGTGTAGTTGTATACATTTTATATTCCTCATTTCTCTGAAAAATGAGTACAACTACACTCGCTATCTGAGAAAGCGAATCTAGTTCAAATGAACTCGCTATCTCAGATAGCGAGTGTTGTTGTATACATTTCAGGTAGAAATTGCATGTTCAAAATTTTTCCAAGTGTTGGAGAAAATCGTAGAACTACACTCGCTGTTTGAAACTAGAGCTGGTATCGGGTCGAGTCCTCCACTACCCGGACCCGGACCTGTACCTCATGGGTCAAAAAATTGGACCCGGACCCGAATTTGCAAGAATCGGGTCCAGGTCCGGGTCCTAGTTAAAATAATCTATCCATCGAGTCCGGTAGCGGAAAATAAATATTTGCACTTGAATTTGATATTTTTCTACAAGTTTTTTCGTCAAGTTGTGGACAAACACCTATGTCTCAGATAGCGAGCGTAGTTGTACTCATTTTTTAGAGAAATTTTGAACATGCAATTTCTATCTGAAATGTATATATAACTATACTCGCTATCTGAGATAGCGAGTGTAATTGTACTCATTTCTTAGAGAAATTTTAAACATGCAATTTCTACCTGAAAATATATATAACTATACTCGCTATCTCAGATAGCGAGTGTAGTTATACTCATTTTTTGAGAAATTTTAAACATGCAATTTCTACCTGAAAATGTATATAGACTTACACTCGCTATCCGAGATCGCGAGTTCAATTGAACTCGTGTAGTTGTATATATTTCATGTTCAAAATTTCTCTGAAAAAATAAGTATAACAACACTAGCTATCTGAGATAGCGAGTTCATTTGAACTAGACTCGCTATCTCAGATAGCAAGTGTAGTTGTATACAATTCATATTCCTCATTTCTCTGAAAAATAAATACAACTACACTCGCTATCTGAGATAGCGAGTCTAGTTCAAATGAACTTGCTATCTCAGATAGCTAGTGTTGTTGTATACATTTCAGGTAGAAATTGCATGTTCAAAATTTTTCCAAATGTTGGAAAAAATCGTAGAACTACACTCACTGTTTGAAACTGGAGCTGGTATCGGGTTCGAGCTGGTCAGGTCCTCTACTACCTGGACCCGGACATGTACCACATGGGTCCAAAAATTGGACCCGGACCCGGATTTGCAAGAACCAGGTCCAGGTCCAGCTCCTAGTTAAAATAATCTATCCATCGGGTCCGGTAGCGAAAAATAAATATTTACACTTAAGTATTTTTGTATCATATACCGTATGGTTCCAACCTTTTTTGCACTTAAGTACATAAATAAATATTATACTTACACATCTATCTTTAACAATTACTTTACATGTATATCCCTATAATCCTATTATTCAAATCCATATTTGGGGGTATTTTTTAACGGCTCTGGGTCTGGGTCCGAATCCGGAAGTGCATGATGTCTTATTTTAGGACCCTGGACCCAGACCAGTATAGATCGGATCGGTTCCGGTCCAATTCTGGGTCGGGTAGCAGGTAAATATGACATTGCTATTTGAAACAACAAGTGTAAAAGGGTTTAATCCCTTTTCCCTCAATAGCATATTTGAGGAAGAATATGTATTCTCACGATTTGTATCCGAAGGGGTCAATTTGATAAATAGTTTCGAAAGTGGGTCAGTTTGGTAAATACTTTCAAAAAAGCGGGTCACTTTGATAAAATTTCGCTTTGGCCGGCCCGAGGCCCCACCCCAGTTTTTGAAACATATAAACCTATATACACTTGAAATTTTTTTTTATGTGCGATGCACGTTTTGATAAGATTTAGAGAATTTTCACATGCGATGTATGTATTAAGAAATAGTTTTGAAGTTGGACGTGCGTTGCATATAATTGAAAAAAATATTTTGAAGAAAAAACTATGATTTGTACATGCAATGAACGTGTTTGTAAGTAGAATTTGAGTTGTACGTATAACATATGTGTATGCTTGGTGTTAAAAATATTAAAAATTTATTTTGTACGTGCGTTGCACATTTTAAATAGGTAAAATTTTGTTTGTTTGTTAGCTTTTGTTGCAATTAATGGGAGAGCTTGAGGTGCACGTACAACGTACGGATTTGTTTGTTGACAAATTATAACTCCAATTCTCCCATTAAAATAGTAGAGATTAGTAATATACACGTGCGATGCATGTGTTAATTTTAAAAATAAAAGTAAAAAACTATGATTTGCACGTGTTAATTTTAAAAATAAAAGTAAAAAACTATGATTTGCACGTGTAAAGCACGTCTTTATAAATATAATTTATGAAAAGTAAATATTTTTTTAAAAAATAATATAACATAGCACGTGGGAAGCACGGGTTAGTAATATGTATATACAAGAAATAATGGGAGAGTTGGACGTGACGTACGAAGCACGTGTTAATAAAAAAAATTACAGTAAAAATTCTTATGTAAGCGTGCGGTGTACGTATTAATTAAAAAATTTTAAAGTAAAAAATATGTGTTTTACGTGCGTTGCACGTGTCGATTAAAAAAATTTAAGTAAAAAATGAGAGAGTTGGAGTTGCACGTAGAATACACATGTCAATTAAAAAAAAATAAGTAAAAAAATGGAGAGTTGGCATTGTACGTGTAACACACGGATTTGTTTATTGATAAATTACAATTCTAACTCTCCCATTATAACATAGATAGATAGATAGATATATAGAAGAAGAGAGATATATGCATATGGAGACTTAGAGCATCTGTAGTCGTTGTTAGCCAAAATATGCATATTTGACATATAGCCAATAGCTATATGACTTTCTTTTGTAGTCGTTGTTAGCCAAAATTTGGCTTTTAGAAATCTGAATAGAACGGACGGTGTATAATTTTCCGTCCAACGTTTTTTATATTATAAAAATTCTTAATAAAAAATTGTCCCTTCTCTCCTATCTTTTAAGCATTTTAATTATTTTTTAAAGAAATAAATTTTGTCCTTGATAGTGACGTTTTGAAAAAATAAAATCAAAAAAAATCAAAAAAAAAATCTCCCAAAAGTCTAGAGGAGAGATCATTTCTCTTCCGTCAATTTTTTTGAGATTGAAATTATGTGACGGTGTATAATTCACCGTCCCAATTTTTTGGAATTTTTTTTTCGGACAGTGTATAATTCACCGTCCCAAATCTTTGGTAAAAAAAAAGTTTCGGACGGTGTATAATTTTCCGTCCGATTTTTTTATTAATAAAAAAAATTCTAGACGGTAAGTTATACACCGTCCGTCCAACAAAACGGTAAATAATATTTTGTCGGGCTATTTTATCCATTTAGCCAAATCGTCAGCCAAATATAGCTCGCTACTGTTTTCCAAAAGTCAAATTTTGACAAAATAGCCAACGACTACAACAGACATTCGAGCCAAATTTTGCATATTTTGGCTTAATAGGCAACGGACTACATATGCTCTTTTTTTTTTGAGGTGAAAGGTGGAATAAGGCCACCCTGTTTCATTAATAAGGAGTTAATAAAACAACCCCGGCGTACCGGAGGAAAACAACAGCTCAAAACAAAAGTACAATGCAGGAAGAAGAAAAGAGAAAAAGAAAACAAAAAAACATACACCCCCAACAAACCCTGGGGGGTGGGTCTAACTACTGAACCATCAAGCAACCAGCAAAATACAGTAGGTTGAAACAGGAGCTGGTATAGGCCCTGCCCTAACTGTTGAGGCCAGACCCTCAGTCCAGTGTCGGGCCAATCTCTATTTCCTCATTGTCGAACTCCTCCACCTGGAATACACTAGCTATCCTCCCTCTTGCCCATGTGGCCGCAGCTGTAGCCCAAAAAGAGATAAGATGCATGATGTGAGTCAGGTTACTAGAAATACTATTACATGAAGCACGAAAATAAAAATTATTTCTGTCTAGCCATAACACCCAGGTTGTAGCCGCTATTGTGATATACCATGCTTCCTTCATATTATGACGAATTGTTGCGAATTTGGGGCCAATCCACAAATCCTGATATTCGTAGGGGTAGTCGCCTGATCCTAGGGCTCGGAGTACCTCAACCATAATTGCCTTACTTCTTGGGCAGTGGATGAAAAGGTGATTTAGATCTTCCACATGACCATCGCAGAAACCACAGTTGGTCGCTATCTGTGGTTGTCGTTTGGCAAGGTTTTGCCTAGTGAGGATAGCATTATTAAGCACTAGCCAAAGAAAAACTCTGACTTTAAGGGGAGCTTTTGCCTTCCACAGCACCAGTGCCCAACTGGGTCGGCATCCTCGAAAGTGGATCCTATGATATAAAGATCTCACCGAAAAAGCTCCCTTGCTCTCGAGTCCCCATCGCTTCTGGTTTGGACCTTGTGTGCACCTAGTGCCTTCCCGGGTGATGTGTGCTTGCATGTCTAGCAATTGTAGTTGTAAGTTTGGTGTGAGCGTTCCTCGGAACGTCGGTCTCTAGCTTCCCCTTTTCCAGCCTTCGGCAACGGACATATTCGGTCGATTTGATCTCTCATACAAGTCTGGGAACGTTTCCTTCAGGGTGTGGGCTCCACACCATCGATCCCACCAGAATCTGGTGGACCGACCATTGCCTATAGTCGACGAAACTACCGAATTGAAGGGGCCACTAACCTTTGCAATTCCTTTCCAGAGTCGGGAAACTTTAGCCCCTACTCGGAAACCAAGGTTTCTCGTTCCTTTCCCCCTTAGATAAGGTTGAATGAAGTCCTGCCAGCCTTCCCCGCTGTTGTGGAATACCTTCCACCTCCATTTCCCTAGCAGGGCAAGGTTCATATCCCTGAGATCAATGATGCCTAGCCTTCCATGCTTCTTCTTCATGCAAGCGATACTCCATTTGATGAGGTGGTAACCTCCTTTGTCTGGGTCTGCCCCCTTCCATAGGAATCGTTTTCGAATTCGGTCAATTCTCTGGATCACCCATCTAGGAAGTTCGAAGAATGACATGTAGTAGATAGGCAGGTTAGACAAAACGGAGTTGATGAGTACCACTCTGTCCCCGAGGGACAACGATTTACCTTTCCACCCCGACAGTCTGTCCTCCACCCTGTCAATGATAGGCAACCAGTCTGCTTTACATAGTTTCCCTGGTCTGAGTGGTAGCCCTAGGTATTTGATAGGGAAGTCACTCGTCAAACAGTTCAAGATAGCAGCGTGTTCCCCTGCTTCTACCTCAGAAAGGGAAATAGGAGTCAGCGCACTCTTGTGGAAATTAATCCTAAGGCCTGACCAGACTTCAAAACAGTATAGGGTCCTTTTAAAGCAGACAGTTTCTCGAATCGACCCATTACCAAAGAGTAGGGTGTCATCTGCGTATTGCAAGATCGTACACCCTTTAGAGGATGCAGAGCTGGCCACTGGCGCTATCCATCCTTTTTCCTGACAATTCTCCAGCATAACTCTCAACACATCCGCTACAAGAGTAAACAGTAGTGGTGATAGGGGATCCCCTTGTCTGAGGCCCTTCCTGCACGGGAACGGCTGCCCCGACTTACCATTCATTGAAATGGACGTTTTGCTAGATTGTAACCATTGTCTGATCCAGCAGATCCATTTAATCCCGAAGCCCCTGCCCCTGAGAGCTTCTAGTAGGCACTCCCAATCGACCGAGTCATAAGCTTTCGCAAAGTCTAGCTTAAGCAGAAAGCTCTTAGAATTGGTAGTATGACAGCGATGGATAACCTGCTCCGCTGTTGCCCCACAATCTAGGATATTTCTGCCCATAATGAAGCCCGTTTGAGCTTTGTTGATAAGACCATCCATAATACTCCCCAAGCGGATCGCTAGGACTTTGGTAATAATCTTCGCCGAACAATTTATGAGACTGATCGGCCTAAAATCGCCCACTTTTGCCGCTTCTTCCCGTTTGGGAATCAGGACGACATCCGCAAAGTTAAACATACCCAATCTGAGGGTGTTGTTAAAAAAGTCATCCATCAATGCCATATAGTTCCCTTTAATTTCTTCCCAGAAGATTTGCTCTTATTGGTGTTGTTAATCAGGACGACATATGCTCTTATTGGTTGCAGTCCTAATTCATTATATATAGATTGTTTATATACAATAAAATTTTGTGGACGACAAGAAGTTTAAAAAATTGGTCCACATGCATGTGATGGTCCAGCAGGTCGACGTGACCTTTTATTTTTCTTTTACCCTTTTTGTTTTTACATACTCTCGTAAGAGAATTAACTTTTTTTATAAGACTATTTTTGAAAATATTTATGAAAACAGTACAGTTGTCAAAGTATTTGCATTCATGGACTTAACAACTAAACTTATCGTTCCCAACGGTAAGTTTAGTTGTTTCATCAACGTCTTTGAAAAATAGCATGTTTAGAGCATCCACAGTGGTATTTGCTATTTGCTATTATATGGCAGCTACAGTAATAGCAAATGGAGGACGATCTTGCAGTGGTCGTTTGTTAAATTTTTCTCATATGCGTGCGTGGCAAAAATTTAAGGGAGAGACGGGGAAACATTCCCTGTCCCACAAAAAAATTTAAAAAAAAAAATATAGTGAACATTGATCAATTGACATTGAAACATACCCATTCAACATAGTGACATTGATCAATTTATCCCGGACAACATACCCAGGCCTTTGGATTGGTTTCCAATTAAAATAGTGATCAATTAAAAAACCCCAAAAAAAAACCTTCACAGACGGGGTATGTTTCCCCGTCTGAGGAGGTATTAAAAAAATTTTTTTTTTAAAAGTGGAGAGACGGGGTATCATATCCGGACGGGGTATGATATCCCGTCCGACCATTTTTATAAAAATAAATAAATAAATAAAAATATCAGACGATATATCTTTTCCCGTCTCACTCGATTAAAAAATCATAAAATCGGAGCGACGGGATATGATATCCCGTTCTTTATAATTTGAGAATTGGTATTTCGTTTCTCATATATGAGAAACCAGAATAGAAAGTTTGCTATAAAATGGCAAAATGAGAAACCATTGCAGCGCTCCGTTTCTCATAAAATGGCAATTTGCCATTTATAAGAAACCATTGTGGATGCTCTTAGTGCTATTTTTTAGTTCAAAATTTTTAAAAATGACTCGCTGTTCCCAACGGCGATAAGATTTATATTAGACTCGCTGTTGGGAACAACGGGTTTAGTTCAAAATTTTTAAAGAAAACTCGTTGTTCCCAATGGCGATGACATTTACATTAGACTCGCTGTTGGGAATAGTGAGTTTAGTTCAAAAAAAAATTCTATGGAGTTTTTTTTAAAAATTCACTAAGTCCAACAGGATATTTCACTCTCTATAAAATTTCTTACATCCTCGCCGTTCCCAACAGCGAGTCTAGTATAAATGTCCTCGCCGTTGGGAACAACGAGTATTCTTTAAAAATTTTGAACTAAACTCGTTGTACCCAACAACGAGTCTCGTATAAATGTCCTCGGCATTGGGAACAACGAGTCTTCTTTAAAAATTTTGAACTAAACTCGTTGTTCCCAACATTGAGTCTAGTATAAATGTCCACACCGTTGGGAGCAACGAGTCTTCTTTGAAAATTTTGAACTAAAAAACAGCACTAAATACGTTGTTTCCCAATAGCGATGATGAAATAACTAAACTTGTCGTTGGGAACATCGAGTTTAGTTGTTAAATCCATGAGCGCAAATACTTGGGCAACTGCTTTTTTTCTGCAAATATCTTCGAAAAGTGTCTTATAAAAAATTTTAATATTCCTCGTAATAATTAAGTTTATTTGCTTACCTCTTCGAAATTTAATGAATACTATTTGGGGTGATTTTGTTTTATATATTTTGTACACTTGACATTAAAAAATTTGTATATGTTAATATTATTGACTTTTGGCCCCCAATCAGTATCAGTTCCTGACTATGCCCTTGGAGACGTGTGAATTCATTCACTCAATTTTGTAAGAAGAAAATATTTGAATTAAAAGTTGAAAACCATATCACTAATCCGAAGGCCTAACACAAACCCACCAAACCTGCCGATTGACATATAAGTTCAATCGAAGTTCCCATAATTAATGGCCCTCTCTGTTTTTCTTGCCACTCTAAGAACTAGTAATAATAGATTTACAACCTTACAACTCCCATTCTCCCATTATAATATAGATAGAAGATAGATGGATAGATGAGCTAAAAAGTTCAATATAAATTGTTTATCTTTTCCATTTTATTCTTCTGAACTCAACTCTACATTTTGCCAAATAACAGAAGTTACCTTCCAACATCTACATCCCCTTAAAAGTTAATTATTACTTAAATCATTCACAAAATCAGCAACCAATTCATATATAACCATATTGTTTACATTTATTCCTCACTGTTTACAGTAACAATGTAAATTCATACACAATAATCATCATCCCCAATCTTATTTTCAATAACTCTACAATTATTTTATCTAAATACGAAAATCCCAAAAGATAATAGCCATACTACTAAGAGGTCAAACTTGCAATAGTAACAGAATTTACTGAAATTAAAACAAAATGAGCAGAAAATACCTTAAATCGATAAATCGAAGTTAGGGTTGGGGTTCACGCGAGCGAGAGAGGAGCTAATTGAGATTAGGGATAAGATTGAGCTGTGACATAGGAGTTGATAGAGATTACTATTTGAAATATATCCAATCTAGAATATTACTATTTGAAATTAAACATTTAAAAATGAGTTCGAAAAATATAGTTTTACTGTAGTGTAGAATACAGATGGAAGAAAAAGAAAAATTTTAAAAGTAGAACAAAATAACTGTAGAGGAGTAGTTAAGTGGAGTTATGAATAATGTAAAAATATAGGAGAGAAACGAACTAAAAACCCATGAACAGTACACTTCCATTAATTTTCTCTTATTTTTGCTTGAAAACAAAAACACCAAAAAGTTCTACTGTATGCCTTTACCGAACCAAATCCAAGCTGTCTCCTAAATAAAGTAATGAACAGTACTTCCCTAGAGAATTTAAAAATTTCCAATTTGAATGTTTCATCCAATCAAACCACCCTTAAGAAAAGAAACATGAAAAACAAAAATGAGACAGTGAAATGTAGTTTTCAATATTATTTCGATTATGCATTTATTATGTTCATACTATGAATGAAATGAAATTTGTAGAATTATTAGTTGGCTGTCTTGTTGTTAGCTATAAATTAATTAATTTGGCAGGGCCGACATTTGAACTTACTCATATTGTTTGAAAGTTTTCACCAAATTAATAAATATATGAGGTATAGAGCCTGTTCAGAATTCTAATTCCACAGCCTACCCACAACCGCCCAGGTTCTACCCAGATAATCTAGCAGTATAACCACCATGTTCAATCAATAACAAAATAACAAAACAAATCAGATGTTCCATTTGTATTCCTTTAATTTCTCTGGCTTTAGCACTGCTAGCCTGATGTTATGCTTTCAGTTATTTACTTTTCATCTTTTGGGTGTGGGCGCAAGTTTTTTTTTTTTTTTTAAGGAAAATGTGGAATATGGCCACCCTGCTTCATTAATAAGAGTTTAACAAAACAAACCTAGAGTACTGGGCCAGATTACAAACTACAGACAGAAAATAAAATATATATGAAGTTACATAACCCGTACAAACAACAAATCCCTCAAACAACCCTGGAGGGTGGGCCAATAAACAAGTTCGGTCCAGCAAAATTGTATGTACGTCTGTTTAGCTTCGTACAATGCCTCCACGGCACGTGCACACTCACCTGAAACAAGTTTGGCAGGATCACCCACCGAGCCCTGCCTTCTCCCCGCTGAGGGGACCCCATCTTTGGGCCGAAACCCCTTATACCGAATATTGACTACCGCCGAGCTTAGTCAACTCGCTGGGGGGACCCCATCTTTGGGCCCAAGCCCCGCACGCAGAGTTTTGATAACCGCCAAGCTCAGTCTACTCCTCCAATCCACCCACAATCTTGCAAAAATCACTCTCTCACCAATAGCCGTAGTCAAGGAGAGAGTCGTGAAGAGGATACCTTCACCTCTCTCACGCTCTTGCTCTCACCAGTGATTTCTCACAATACAGACCAACACCAACATAGAGTAGTGAGGAGCAATATCTTCACTCATCCACTCTCTCACACTCTCTCTCTCAATTAGAAAACCAAAATAATACCCAGCTGATTGAAGTATCAACTTCTCCTCTTGCCACAACGGGCGATGGAGTTGGACGTCAGCTTCCATTATGAGGGCGTAGTGGTGGTGGTGGTGCCTCGTTGACTGTGGTCATCAGGTGAATGCTTTAACCTCGTTCTTCGGCTCTGCCATCATTACGAACCCCAACTTCTTCATACGCGCAACCAATCCTCGAAATCCAAACCATAGCAGCAGATCGCCGTGATTGACCCCGAGAGTGTGGACATGGTGGCAGCGATGATGATGCCGTTTTCGGCGCCGAAGAGGGGGTTGATGACTGCAGGGAAACAGCTGATTAGGGTGCGTTGTGGAGAACACCCGTCGCCGAAGAAGAGGAGTCAATGGACAAAAAATTATGCATTGAAGTGAGGGACAATGGACAAAAAAAAATTAAAAAAAACAAAACAATGAATTCACTTCACGAAAGGACAAACAAAAAATTAAAAAACAAATCAAAAAACCCAAAATTGTCTGGGACGAGGGATAAAGTCCCGTCCTTGGCTTTTGTCTTTAGCGTGAATTTGTGTTGGACGGTAGATTGTCTACCGTCCTTCAATTTTTTTTTAAATTTAATTCATCCAATGGGGAATAATCCCTTGTCTGATGAGTGCGCGTGAAAAAAACCTCTCTGACCGAAAATCATCTTCCGTTAGCTATATTTTGGCAATTGCCATTTCGGCTGCCAAATATAGCCGGCTACTGTAGCGTTGCAACCCAAATTTTGGGTATTTGGCCAACGACTACAGCACCATCTTTGTCAAAATTTGCAAAATTTGGCAAATTGGCCAACAACTACAGATGCTCTTAGAGCATCTGTAGTCGTTGGCCATTTTGACCGCTGTAGTCGTTGGCCAAATACCCAAAAATTGGGTTTCGTTGCTACAGTAGCGAGCTATATTTGGCAGATGAAATGACAATTGCCAAAATATAGCTCACGAAAGATAATATTTCGTCCGTTCGATCGGACGAAAGATTATTTTTCGTCCAAGAAATTTTTTTCATGCGTACTCATCGGATGAGGGATTATTCCTCGTCTCTTAATTTTATTTTATTTTTTAACGGTCGGATGGGAAATGACTTCCCGTCCGTTCCATTTGAAAATTGCCAAAAAATCACAAACGGAACTTAATCCTTGTCCTACACATCAGGGCAAATTTTGAAAAAATTTTGTGTTCAAATGTCACTATCACCCAATCATTTCCCATTTTTTAAATATTGTTTTTAGGTTTTTTTTATTTCAACGTCGGACGGAAAATTATCATCCGTCCGTCCTATTTGGATTTCATAAATGCCAAATTTTGGCTAATAATAACTACACGGCACCACCTTTTTTCCTATTTCTATTTGTCGAATACCTAAAATTTCGATGTCAACGACTCCAGATGCTCTTAGGTGCTAATGCTCCAAAAGACCTTTTTTTACTTGCTATGTGCAAAAGGACATCTCAACAACCAAAGTTGGCAATGTTAAAATAGATTGAATCAAGTACACACATAGAAAGGACAGAAATCTTTATGCATTCGGTAGCTACCTGCATGGCATTTAATGATAGTGGTGCTGGTTTGAGTCTCGTTGAGAATGTATTGGTTGACATGCAGTCTACTTGGATTTTTATGGTACTTGTTTTTGCACTTGAGAAACACGGAATCTATATGCAAATTGCAATTTGTAGACCTATACATTCACTTAAAAAATTACCTTTTATCATAACTCTGTATCTGACCAAACCGTTGTTCTTCTCAAATTAATTTGATGCCAATGTCATTGAGAATTAAACATTGTTAGAGCATTCACAGTCGATTTGCTATATTTGTTATTTTCTCAAAATTTGAGAAACGATGACCTACAGTCGTTTGCTATTTTGTTATATTTTAACAAAATCGCTATAATTGCTTCTCATATTTGAAAAATGAACTGGCGATTCTCAAATTATAGGAGACGGAACCATTATTTTATATATATATATATATATATATATATATATAATGGGATCAGACGAAACAAGTTGTTTCGTCCGTCCTCTTTTTTTTTTCTTCTATGATCTACCGTCTGAACAAAGGAAAAAGATCAGACAGGACATGTTGTCCCGTCCGATCTAAAAAAATCGACAAACGGGACTTTCAACCTAATTAACCCATTAATTAACAACTAATCTCACTTTAGGAAGTAATTAATAAATATTTAGTATTATTTAAATCTATAATTAATTAACTAATTACGATTTAGTTACTAATTATTATTTAATAATTGATTACTATTTAATAAAAAATTTAAAAATTACGAGCTCTTCCGATTGTTAAATAATTTTTTTTACTGAACATGCTAGACAATTCATGTTGTACCGTCTCCCTATTTTTTGAGACAGTTTTAGCAAACGACCACTGCACACATACGCTCTGTTTCCTATTTCTATATCTGCCATTTTCTCAAATATGAAAAACACCGTTGTGGATGCTATTGTGGATGCTCTTATAATTTGTTTTTTTTTTCCTTTTTCTGGCATTGTATCTACTATTTGGTAGGAAAACCAGAATTTGTATGAAGAAAACATTAATTACAATTTCTTGAAATCAGAATTTGTATTGAAAAAAGAATTAGTAATTAAATCATGGAGACCTATTAATAAGGGTGTAGAGGAAAAAAATGTTTATCTCACCATTCCTTAATCTGTGTCCTGAATATCACTTAAAGTGAAACGGAGGGAGTATGTATTTGCATTTGCATATATTGTTGCAGGTCCAGGGCCTGTTTGGTTGGTGTGGAGGGATTTTTTAAAATATTTCATGTTTGATTCATTTTTTATGAGGGGAGGGGAGGGGAATGGAGGGGTGCAAAATCCCTCCTGAGCCAATATTGAGGAGATTTGGAGGGGAGAGAAATAGGTCTAATTTTTTTTTAAGTGATTGGACTAAATTGTCCTTTTTAGATCTAAATCCCTAAAATAAAAACCAGACCATCTCTCTCCCGACTCTCTCTCTCTCTTTCACTCGCGCTCTCTCTTTCTCCCTCTCCTCGTCGCCTCCCCTCTCGTCTCCGTCCATCGTCCTGCCGTCCCGCATGTTTAAAATTAGCCAGTGGTACTAAAACAATAGGAATCCAGCTCATTCGGAAATTTTTTTTTTTATCATACAATTCATATAATATTCAAATGCAACACCCAATGGCAGAATACAGAAACTTTGCCTTTGGGTAATTTAAAGTAAATGGTTGTTCTTTTCTGGTGCAAATGTGTTTCCTATCCTTAGCTTCTTTTGATTCGTATCACAATTCTCTACTACTTAAAAAAGTTATTAGCTTGTAATTCTCGTGTATCTATATACATGCATGAAGATGTAAACTGTTATGAACATAAAGCGCCTTATGCTAAAACAACACATCCATATCTAGAGCACTTTTACCCTTTGCATGTGGCTCTTGGAGCAACAGGAGGAGACTGCCAAGGTTGAACTGATCCACCGTAGCTGGGAAAAAATACGGCGCTTTCTTATGCCACATATCGGTTCATGACTGTAGAGTGATTGTCATGTCGATGACTACTACAAGTACTTGTCTCTGTATGTCCCTTTTTGATCCTTGATGTATCCTTACGTACATTATGGTTTCTGTGTCAATCTGTTTTCACTGTAATACTGTATTACAAGAATGAAATAGTGAGGGTTGTATTCTTTTTTTTCTCTGTTTCGTTTCAATGTATCAAATAATTAGAATAATTTAACATATTGATATAATGATATTTATAGAGGTCTTGCGCACTTTTTTTTAAATAAAATATATTTAAAGACTTAAAATCCAAACAAAACAGAAATTCTTAGACTAAAGGCACTAGTACTACCAAACATCTGTATTGATTGCTATAGCAACAATATCTATCAATCAATATGTCTTTATTATTTTGTTTACTGGTCTTCATTATTTTGTTCATATTACCAAATTAAAATTAGAAACAATAATACATAAGCTCTCCTAAAATGTAAAAATGGTAGAAAAGTAATTTAATTGAGAAAAAGGGGTATGAGCAACTTGCTCATTTAGTAAATAAGCAATTGATGATGTGGCACACATGTGATTGAAAAATCATTAAAAGAGTTAGTTGTCCAATGTATCACATGCATGCCACATAATCAATTGCTCATTTACTAAATGAGCAAGTTGCTCATATCCCTTTTACCCAATTTAATTATAAAATTCTTTTCCTTTCCTTGCGAACCAAACAAGAAGAAAATTATTTTCCCTTCCTTCCCCTCCTCTCGTTTAAATCAAATAGAGTCTTGATTAAAATCCCTCCCCTCCCTTTCCCTCCCCCCTTCATTAAAATCTCTCCCCTCCTGAATTTTTTACCAAACTATCCCACCTTTTGTAAGTATGTACGAAATTATCCCTGTTTGAAAATTTAATACCAAAACATCTCTGTCGTTAACTGAGTTAACGGCCTTGGTAATAATAAGCACGTTAACTGAGTTAACGTGTCTATACTTAGTGATTTTTTATGTACAAAACATTCCTGTCTTTTTGTTTGTAAAGATAAGCATACACATTAACTCAATTAACGGCCTTGGTAAAACAAGGCACGTTAACTGAGTTAACGTGTGTGAGTATTTTCAATTTCCAGAAAGTTTTAACTTTCTGAAAACTTAAAATCTTCACATTCGTTAACTCAGTTAACTTCCTTGGTAAGAATAGGCTGAGTTAACGTGTGTAAGCATCTCCACTTGAAATCTTTACGGTCGTTAACTCAGTTAACGACCTTGGTAATAATAGGCACGTTAACTGAGTTAACGTGTCTATACCTAGTGATTGTTTGGGTGAGTTTTTTGCCACACCCAAACAAGAGGGAAAAAGTTGTATCCCCATCAGCACGCTAACGCAATTAACGCTAGGGAAACTACTAGACTCGTTAACCCCGTTAGCGACAGGAATATTTTGGTATTAAATTTTCAAACAGGGATAGTTTCGTACATACTTACAAAAAGTGGGATAGTCTGGTAAAAAATTCTCCTCTCCCCTCCCCTCTTCTCCCCTCCCCTCCTTTGAACCAAAGAGTCTGAAAGTACCTGCCACTAAGATGATAGGCTCAGTATGTCACACTTCTATGCTATAAATTTTATATAATATATAATTAATATTATCGCCATATATGCATAAATTTAACAAACATTACTTTCAACAATATAGTTTGCAGTTCATAATCAAAATAAAGTATATATTGTCCACAAAAAAAATGAAAATGCTTATGTATACGTTATGAAATCAGAGAACTCTATGCCAGTAACTGGTGTTAATTAACATAAAAATTTGATCATGTGTTTTAATTAAACTAGGTGGCAATTTTCCATCTTTTGAGTTACAAAAGAACAAGGGAAAAAAAAATGTGTATGAAAATTGTTAATTATGTGTTTCCAAGAAGTATCCACTGGGTGTTTGGAAGCCCCGAAAACAAATCCCCGAACTCAGATCCAGCAAAATGGGTTCCAAATTTGGTTTGTTTCATTTGAATTTCGCTTGGATTTTAATTCGTACTGTAGCACTACACTAGTACAAAGATTCAGAGAAATAGCTCGAACACAACGGAAAGTGCGTGTAATTCGGCACTGTAGTGCTACATTCACAGTAGTGCCTGTAGAAAAATTTACAGTACTACCTCACTTTTTGAAAATATTTGGCGCTCTGCATGGCTTCAGAAAACAATTAGCGATCTGCCCTTATTTAGGACACGTTGGCATAAACCGTTATTAGAAATAACGGCATAAGTTGTTTATATGCCGTTATTTTCAATAACGACATCTATTTTACATTTTTTTTCCATGCCGTAATTTGGAATAACGGCATCAGTATATTTCTCTTACAAGTGTGAATCTTCTAACTTTAAAAAACTCTAAGTGTGAAAAGAACTTATAAATAATGCCGTTATCCTGAATAACGGCATTCGAATGACTGATGCGTTATTGGAGAAAACGGCATCAGTTATATATAAATGAACTTTTGCCGTTGTTTGGAAACAGAGAGAATGAATAATAAGTTTTTTTTTTTTTTTTTTTTTTATTATAATAATTTATAACTTATTCGTCAGAGAGGATGAATAATAAATTATTTTTTTATAAAAAAAAAATATAACTGATGCCGTTATTCCAAATAACGGCATCAGTATTGAGAATGCCATTATTTAAAATAACGGCATCTGTTATGAGGTTTTCACAGTTGCAATTTTTTTCTCTAAGTAGAGACTATAAGCTGTCGAAAAACAAAACAACCTATGTCGTTATTCCACATAACCACATGACACTTTTTTTTTCAAACAGATGCCGTTATTGGGAAGAACGGCATCGAAATTATCTATGCCGTTTTTTTCAATAACGTTTCTTGCAAAATTTTCGTCCCTGTAGCTATGTGACAAAATGCTGCAGAATTGAGAGCAGAAAGAGGTCCATTCCATATATACAATCCATTTTAACCATATCATGTGGCATATGGTATGTAGTATAATGTATGGATTGGGGGGCCATAGTTATAGCCAAGGAGATTTCATAGAGATTCCACCCTCACGTACCCTTATTGAACAGATGATACAAGATAGACATACATATAGTGGACAGGGTTACCTGTAATCGTCCATCCCTGTAACGTCCATTAAGAAAGATTAGTGCTAACAATACTACTTTTAAGTGTGTACTACTCTGTCTTTCACACTACTAAAAAAAATATGCTGCACAAAAGTAACTACACAAACTCCACGTTTTTGAGGATTTTTTTCCCAAACTGTCCTACTTTTTTTTTAAATTCCCAAACTATTCTACTCGGTCTTTGAAAGACCGAGTTTAGTTAAAACTAACTCGGTTTTTCAAAGACCGAGTGTTAGTCTTGGATTTTTCGAATTCTAACACTCGGTCTTTGAAAAACCAAGTTATTTTTGCCTAAACTCGGTCTTTCAAAAACCGCACAGTCATTTTGGTAAATACTTTTAAATGTGGATCAGTTTGGTAAATATTTTCAAAAAGTGGATCATTTTGATAACAAGTTCAGTTTGTAGAAGGAAAAAACACCAATTAAAAACTAGAGACCATTTAAGGTTGTAACAAGTGTTACATAATACTAGCAAACCACAAGCACCAACTTGATTATTTGAAAACTATGTCTAATATTAAACTATCTTAAACAATTATTGTATAATCAAATTAAACTTTATCGGAACCTAACTAATCGTAATAACACTTTACACTAGTTAAAACACAATATGAATAGAGAAATATGAAATAAATGAAAATAATGAATATTATAGTTAACTCTGAATGTCAATAATTAACAACTACATTTTAATATTAAACATAGAAAATGGAGTTTCTGACCAAGGCCACCATCTTTTTCGGAAAGTACTATTTTCATTCCATAGACTTTGCGTCTTAAATTTTATGAACCTAAAAAAATATTGTAATTTGTTAAGTGTTTGCACCTTTAACTTTAGTACTGCAACCATTTATAGTATGTTTCCCTTCAAATTTTAAATTCCTTTAGTGTTGCACAGTCAGTAGAAAAATTCTGGGCCAAAATTCTGGGTCATGAAATTAGTTTAAGTTAGTTTCTTTTAAATTACTTAATTAAGGAATTTAGAAAAATTTGCAGCTACCTACTTGTGCATACATGTTTTTATGTTCCATAAACATATATGTCAGTGGACTCAACTTGAGTTGGTGACACATGCTTACAGAGATAGATCTTTGTCAGAAATAGGTAAGATTAAAGAAAATTTGAATCCATCTTGGATCTAGAACTCTAGAATGTTATACACACAAACTCCACATATATTATGACAAAATTTCACATTAATACTCCTTATATAATGATTTTTATGTATGCTGGCTCAACCATAAGTAGAACCACTCGTTAACAGCATCCTAGTATATTATGTTCAAATAGAAAGACAATAAGTTCAACAGATAGCCACAGAATATGTTTTGATGGTCAACCTTTGGTTTTGATTCTGTCACCTAACAAGAGAATCTCCTACATGCTTAAGCTTCATAAAGTAACAACCTATAAATGTCCGGTTGTTAACATTCTCCGTGTCCAGTTGTAGAATTATGTAATAATTTAGTCTCTGTGTTTGTTCAGATGGAGACTAACAATTTGAACTGGATCCTGACGGGACTTCGATCTTTTGGCCTCCATCTTTTGGCCCAGAATTTTTCTACTGACTGTGCAACACTAAAGGAATTTAAATTTTGAAGGGAAGCATACTATAAATGGTTATAGTACTAAAGTTAAAGGTGCAAACACTTAACAAATTACAATATTTTTTTTGGTTCATAAAATTTAAGACGCAAAGTCTATGGAAGGAAAAGAGTACTTTCCGAAAAAGATGATGACCTTGGTCAGGAACTCCCTTTTCTATGTTTAATATTAAAATGTGGTTGTTAAGTAATTATTATTGACATTCATAGTTAACTATAATATTCACTATTTTCATTTATTACATATTTCTCTGTTCATATTGTGTTTTAACTAGTGTAAAGTGTTATTACTATTAGTTAAATTCCGATAAAGTTTAATTTGATTATACACTAATAGTTTAAAATAGTTTAATATTAGACATAGTTTCCAAATAATCAAGTTGGTGCTTGTGGTTTGCTAGTATTATGTAACACTTGTTACAACTTTAACTGGTCTCTAGTTCTTAATTGGTGTTTTTTCCTTATACAAACCGAACTTGTTACCAAAATAACGCACTTTTTAAAAGTATTACCAAACTGACCCACTTTCGAAAGTATTTACTAAAATGACTGTGCGGTCTTTGAAAGACCGAGTTTAGGCAAAAATAACTCTGTTTTTCAAAGAGCGAGTGTTAGAATTCGAAAAATGCAAGACTAACACTCAGTCTTTGAAAAACCGAGTTAGTTTTAACTAAACTCGATCTTTCAAAGACCGAGTGGGATGATTTGGGAATTAAAAAAAAAGTAGGGCAGTTTGGGAAAAACTTTCAAAAAGTGGGGCAGTTTGGAAAAAAATTCCGTTTTTGAGTCTAGGATTGTGAAAAGTAAAAGTAATACACTAAAATAGGTATATATATATAGAGTAAGTTTATTAAGAGATGGAAAGCTGAGGTCCTTATCTGAGCTGGAAGTGATCAGCCGTTTGATCGAACATGATCAAGATCGGATGGCTGATCTTCCCTCCGCTTTCTCTTCAAATTTTAAGAGGGGTAAAAGGGGTATACCCCTTATCTCAAAGCCAGATCGCGTATACCCCTTCGATTCCTTATTGACTAAGCCTACGAACTCTTCTCTCTTCTTTCCCGCTCTCTCTCTCGTTCCAAACCCTAATCCCCCTCTCTCCCGCTCTCGAATCCCGCTCTCGATCTGTGTTTGCTCTCTTTGGATTCCTCTCTTCTCTTCTCACCCTATCTGAAGAGATCGGCACCTTCGAAACCCTAATCGAAGGTCTCTTCGAAACCCTAATCGGCACCTTCGCTCCTCTCCCGCTATCTTTCTTCCTCACCTGTGACAAACCCTATCCCTACCATGAATCGAGTATACCCCTTCGATTCCTTATCGACTAAGCCTACCTTTCTTCTCTCTTCTCTCCCGCTCTCTCTCGTTCCAAACCCTAATCCCCCTCTCCCCGGCTGAGCTCCCCTCCGCCTTTCTCTTCAGATTTTAAGAGGGTTAAAAGGGGTATACCCCTTATCTCACAGCAGATCGCGTAAACCACTTCGATTCCTTATCGATTAAAGCATCGATTGGAGTAGAGCTTTGCTTTGAATGTCTCATCGATCGGAGCTGGAAGTGATCAGCCGTCTGATTTTCATATTCCAGAGGGAAGTACTTGACTCTCATAAATGCTTTAATGATATCTGTTTAATTTCTTGCATTTTCTTTCGGTTTTGTTCGTAGGCAATGATGAGATTGATTTGGATATTAGTTGGTTAAAAAATTTTGGGTCATTGAAATTATGGTTTCGAAGAGATTTTTGATTGTGTACCATGATATTTATTCAAAGTTGAGTACACACCTGGGGTTTGAGCGGGAGAGAAGAGATGAAGGCTTGAAAGTATCAATTTTTGAGTTTTAACAATACCTCAATTCACATAAATTTTGGGCACCGATGACTCACAATGGTTTAGGCAGTGATGCAGAACACTTTATGATCTGAATAATTATTTCAATCCTGTTTTAAGTATTCTTGATTATATATCTATCATATTCTAGTTGGCGTGGCAGTCCAATGCAGCCCTACTTATGATTACTGTTTTCTGAGCCTATAATAAAACCCCCCCGCTCCCGATAAGGCATTCAGTTCCCCAGCTCTTAATAGACTTACTCTATATATGATCTGCACAGTTGATGATAAGCTCCAACCAACATAGACAGAACATGAAGTATCAATTTTTTTCAGCCCAGAACAAACACAAACAGATCATGAAGTATACAAAAACAAACTGTATATTAGGCAGTGATGCTAAAAACTTTATGATCTGAATACTTATTTCAATTTGTTGTATATATTCTTGATTATATTTCTATCATATCCTAGTTGGCGCGGCACTCCAATGCAGCCCTAGTTATGGATAGTCTGTTCTGAGCCTATTGTTTTTTTATTTGTTCCCTAAAGACAGTTGATAATAAGTTCAAAACTGCAGAAACAGAGCATGAAGTATGCAAAATTTGTAATGCTCAAAACAACAGAAAACTAGATTTTATAGTAACTGACGTTGGATGTGTATGCGTTGGGTACTCATCTAAGCCTATTGGTTTTTGAGTCTCTCAAATGCTTTGTTGGTGTAGGCCGTGATGCAAAACAGTTTATGATCTGAATATTTACTTCGAGATTGTTGTATTTATTCTTGATTGTATATCTATCATATCATAGTTGGCGTGGCACCCCAATGCAGCCCTAGGTATGAATAGTTTGTTCTGAGCCTACTAGTATTATTTCAACCAAAACTTAAGTTTCTGTTGTTCAGTATCTGTTGTTCTGAGTGAACAAAATTTGCATACTTCATCAATATGTTTATGTTTGTTCTGGGCTTACTTAAATTTGACTTCATGCTCTGATTGTATTAGCTCTGGGGAAAAAATGATACTTCATGTTATGTCTGTGTTGGTTATGAGCATACCAACTTACAAATTTTGCTTGCTTCATGATCTGTCTGTGTCTGTACTGGGCTGATAAAATTTTTATACAACATGCTCTATACATCATGTTATGTCTGTGTTGTTTATGAGCATTAAAAATTTTGCCAGTTCATGCTCTGCCTGTGCTTGTTCTTGGCTGCCAAATTTTTTTTACTTCATGCTCAATTTGTGTTTCCTCTGGTCTGCCAAAAAAATGAGACTTCATGTTCTGTTAGTGTTGTTTATGAGCATTACAAATTTTGCCACTTCATGGTCTGCCTGTGCATGCTCTTTGCTGCAAAAATTTTTATACTTCATGCTCAGTTTGTGTTTGCTCTGGTCTGGCAAAAATTTGAAGTTCAGCTTCAACCTCTGTTTTCCTGAGCCTACATTATTCATTTGAAATTTTGTTCTCTTTGTAATCGACTATCTGTTTTTATTGTCTCTGTCTTCTTCATGTTCAATAATTTAAATGTACTTTTGATTTCAGGTAGATTTCAGCATGAAGTGCATTTTGGAGTGATTGAAGACTGCAGTACGGGAAAATTTGACATTCGGAGCAAATTATGTAAAAATTGTCATGTACTTGAAATTTATTAAACAATGTACTAGGCTGTAAATTAATATTTCTTATGCTGTACAAAATTTGTGAACTATTACTTTGCAATTCTATGAAGATCCAATTTTTTCCAAATAATCAGTTCATTATTGTCTCAATGTAATTATTGAAATTCTGTGCAGTTTATTTTCTTCGTATATAGTATTGTCTTAATGTAATGATGCAAAATTTGTAGTGCTCATAAACAACAGAGGCAGAACATGAAGTCTCATTTTTTTGGGAGACCAGAGCAAACACAAACTGAGCATGAGCATTAAAAAAATTTTGGGAGCAAAGAAGAAGCCCAGGCAGACCATGAAGTGGCAACTTTTGTAATGCTCATAAACAACACTAACAGAACATGAAGTCTCATTTATTTGGCAGACCAGAGCAAACACAAACTGAGCATGAAGTAAAAAATTTTGGCACCAAAGAAGAAGCCCATGCAGAGCATGAAGTGGCAATTTTTGTAATGCTCATAAACAACACTAACAGAACATGAAGTCTCATTTATTTGGCAGACCAGAGCAAACACAAACTGAGCATGAAGTAAAAAAATTTGGCACCAAAGAAGAAGCCCAGGCAGACCATGAAGTGGCAATTTTTGTAATGCTCATAAACAACACTAACATAACATGAAGTGGCAAAATTTGTAAAGCTAATAAACAACACAGACACAACATGAAGTCTCAAATTTTTGCCACACCAGAGCAAACACAAATATAGCATGAAGTTTAAAAATTTTAAACAGCCAAGAACATACACCAACATATACTTTTGTATAGAGCATGAAGTATAAAAATTTTATCAGCCCAGTACAGACACAGACAGATCATGAAGTACAAAATTTTATCAACCCAGTACAGAGACAGACAGAGCATGAAGTAAAAATTTTATTAGCCCAGTACAGACACAGATAGACACAGACAGAGCATGTAGCATGCAATCTTTGTAATGCTCGTAACCAACACAGACATGACATGAAGTTTCATTTTTTCCCCAACCCTGCATAGAAACATAGCTTCAAGTATAATGTGTTCGGCGCTAACGAACATCTCGTTCTTTCTCTTCGATTCCTGCACCAAAAGATACATCAAATAGAAGAAAATTCAAGTACGTATGTTGCATGTTCCTGGAGAGTGTTTGTTGAACATGGTTAAAACTTGTAGGCTCAGAATAAATGCAACAGAAAACATTATCTCATTCACTCGGAATTAAAAATTCATGCGGCTCAGAAAAACAACAATTACCACTTTAATATTTTGTAAAAACTTACAAAGGTGCATAAACTTAAGAGGAGTAAAAGGGGTATACCCCTTATCTCAAAGCAGATTGTGTATACTACTTCGATTCCTTATCGATTAACCCTTCCTCTCTTCTTGACCCAAACAAAACCAAGATTAACATGAAGTTCAACACCATCTCCAATAATCATGAAATATGAAATCATGCATAAACTTTTCATCACTGCCGCATATTAAATCAGGTATAAAGGAGTCAAATTTGAAATTTTGAATTTGACACTAGGGCCGCTTTATTAAAGCACACCGGCTAGTGTTCAAGAACAAAATTCAAGTTGCATATACTTTTCATCATTGCCTATTAAAGGTGGAAATCTAAACTATAAATCGGAAATTTTTTACCAACTTTTCAGGTACTAAATTGCTTATCGAGCATCATATTTTTCCATTAATGATTTACCTGCAAACAAACAAAACAAATTGGTTAAGTTAACAAATGTGTTATAATGTAATAAACTAATATAACGGCAGATATATATGACACTTACCTTGCAAAAGACACAGAAATAACTCAACAAAGTTCATGCTATATTCGGAGGATCCTCTGTTATAGGTTGTAATGTTGAAACTGTAGTAGAAGCTTGTGACTCATTTATAGTAGAGCTACACGTTTAATGTTCACAAAACGAAATTAAAATTATACTAACTACAAAAAAAATAAAGTATAAACTTTGTATTTAATTACTAACCTTTGCTTTAAAGGACAAGTACGACTGTCATGATTAACAAGCTTCTTGCACAAGCGACACTTTCTCAGTGGTTTCGCAGCCATCTCCAATGCTTTCTCCCTACCCCCTTTGATGCGCTTCCCACTACCCTTGGTTTTTGCAACACCGGGTACTTGAATATGGACTGTTCTAGGTAGTGAACTAGTTGTGGGTTGTTGTGATTCTTGGGACATATCTTGTTGCAATTCTGCAACAACACCAACTAGTAATGTTTTCGCCTTTTGGCGCATCTCCGTTGATGAGCGAGCAATCCTCATCACTTTGTTCAATTCATTGGACAATTCCACCATGTCCAAATCTTGTGGACTACCGTAACTACCGATTATTTCAGCACCAGCATCATCATATACAATCTCGGTAGTTACAGAGGCGGTCCACCTCTTTAAAATATAACATTGAGGCAGGGAGTCAACAAACTCATTCCTCAATACCACAAGGATGTGTCTACAAGGAATTCCCTCCACTTCAAATTTACTACATGTGCAAGTCCCAGCAATATCCATCCCCTTGTAGACCACATCTCTTGTTTTATCATGCTGTACCGACTTTGCCATTCTCCTGACAATATAGTGTCGCACACTACCATCGTCAGCTTTCATTAAAGATGCATAATTCAAGCTTTCAACTAGTTCAGCCTGAAATATATGAAATTTCGATCTAGTGTACTGTTCAGACATTTGGGACTCAATTTCAAAACCTGTTTGCAGCTTTGGTTTGGTATGCAGAGTGGTGTAGTCAGCTGCTAACTGATTCTGTCTTTGTTTCCTTATTGCCCTTTCAAATCTGGTCATAAATTCATGTAGAGAATTTTTACTGCTAACATACTTATCAACAAAAGCATTCATGCTTTCTGATCTCTGAGTTGTGCGAATACCAGCAGTAAAAATATGCTTGGCATAAGCCGGTATCCACTTCTCACGAAGCAAATAAATGTCAGAAAGCCAAGGACTACCTGTTATTGGGATATGTATCAAGTACTAATAGAAAAAAAAAATTCAAACATAAGAATAATTTATTGAAACAAGTAATACCTGCAATTTGCACATTAGCGTGCATTACGTCATTCCATCTCATCTCAAACTCTTCTGGGGTCTCAGATTCCCAGATACAACTGTGAAATGGAATGCTAAAATCACTATTCAATCCCGGGCCACCAAGCTTATCGGGAAGCTTTTTAAGAATGTGCCACATGCAAAGCCTGTGACTTGAACCAGGAAAACACATGCGAATTGCATTATCCATTGCAGGATCTTGGTCCGTGATGATCACTTTTGGTGGAGACCCACCCATTATTTCATCCCATTTTTGAAACAACCAAACAAAAGAATCGGTGGTCTCCTTATTTATAAATGCCGCACCAAAATTTACAGATTGGCCATGATGATTAACTCCGGTAAACGGCGCAAAAACCAACTTGTATTCGTTGGTATCATATGTGGTGTCAAAAATTAGCACTTCACCAAAATGTTTGAAAGCCTTCCTAGCAATAGCATCAACCCATAATACATGAGTTAATTTGTTGTCTTCATCAACCTTGTAATGAAAACAGAAAGAAGGATTCATCTCTTTTTTCTCTTGGAAGTGTTCCAACAATATATCAACATCATAAGGTCTCATACCATTCCTCTCTCTTTGCAAGGAATTTCTAATATCTTTTTCAGTACAATTAATATTACTGAAACCTTCATTTTCTATTTCCATGAAGGACATAAACTCTGAAGTTCGTATATTAGCCTCTTTGAAAGTACTGAGTAAGCTTTTTTGCGCTTCAGATACATTTCTATTACATCTTAGAAATTGTTGCTTTCGAGGTGTGACACAAATATGACTGTGCTCCTCAACAAACCTACGGATTGACCATCTCCCGTCAACATCCCTTTGGATTCGTATTTGAGCCATACAGTCTTCTTTCGTTATTGCCCGTTTCCTTCTCTTGATCAAAATTGAAGAAGATTCTTCATTATCACCGGTTGTATCAACCGGCTTGCCTTGCTTTGAGCAAACAAATTGTTGTGAATATCTCTCCTTTGTGGTAGTATCAACCATCGTTGCAGACTTTCGTACTGAAAAACCGCATAATTTTGCATATGTTTTATAAAATTCAAATCCATCTTCTAAGGTTGCAAATACTAAACCAACAAATGGTTTAGATGCATCATCAACATCCCTCCAACTGGACTGAACATCCTGGCTTAGTAATTCCTCATTTTCAATCTCCATCCTTCATAGGAGAATGAGACAACAAAAATTAAAAATAAATAAACGATATAATCTTTAACTGTAAAATAGAGAAATTGTGGCTCCAAAAAATGTACAAAAAAAAACTACATCTTAACACAATCTACTATATTCACCAAACCCTAAACGACCTTTTGTGGAAATGATCACAACCACCTTAGTGGTATTTTATCGCACACCTTGTGTTCGAGCATAAAAAAAAATCGACTATAGTCTCCCCTGTATTTGGCTTTCCGTTCAAGGAGATGATGATGGTAAAGGGTATTTTGCTGATGAAGAGGAATCGGCCGAATAATGAGCGCGTCGTGCTGTAACTACGGTAACAAGAAGATCTGATGACTCACGAACTATTCTGTTCATGACTACTAATAATCACTTATCTCATAATAATAATAATAATAATAATAATAATAATAATAATAATACTACTAAACAAAAGAAACAGTAAAAGAAAAATGAAAATGTCCAGTATGTAAGCATATATTTTCCAGAGTGAACCAATTGTTGTACATAGCCGGAGGATTTTGGCATAGAGCTATAGCATCCTCAGTTCACAGTGAACCCATTTTGGTCAAACATGCCAAGATGACAATCAGATGCATGAAAATAAGCTTCACTAACAACAAAAAAAGAAAATGGGGATGCTAGCAGCATACTTAGATTGGAAGTTAACCCATTTTGGTATAAAAAACCATGTCAAAGATTGACAATCAGGTTACTTTAACATTTCAAAGCAAAACAACCGACAGCTTCTTACATGGTAACTACGTGGAATTAGGGTGCTTATATACATGTGTCATGTCCTATTAGCAGTGATTGAAGCAAGTCTCGAAATAAACAAAAACCAGACTGCATATTACATGGATTTTGTGTGCTTATATGCATGTTTCATGTCCACATCTAAAAATTCCATATACCAGTACGAATATTATTTGCTAATCTAAATGTACTAGTCTGAATACTAGTGCGAATATTAACAGAGCATAATTTAAGCGCTAAGAATATAACAACAACCTAGAAGCATTTATAAAGGAAATAAAATTTGAATTCAAGGTGAGAAATTGAAACCCTTGTCGCAGTATGGGTTCTCCGTCAGGAAGAAGAGAACGAACTCTCAAGTGCACTGTTAAGGTGCAGCTCACGACAGCCCAACAAATCAATCTGAAGATGAGCGAAGCACAGGTACTTCGATCGGTGGTAGGGGTAGGGTTTGTCACAGGTGAGGAAGAAAGATAGCGGGAGAGGAGCGAAGGTGCCGATTAGGGTTTCGAAGAGACCTTCGATTAGGGTTTCGAAGGTGCCGATCTCTTCAGATAGGGTGAGAAGAGAAGAGAGGAATCCAAAGAGAGCAAACACAGATCGAGAGCGGGATTCGAGAGCGGGAGAGAGGGGGATTAGGGTTTGGAACGAGAGAGAGAGCGGGAGAGAAGAGAGAAGAGTTCGTAGGCTTAGTCGATAAGGAATCGAAGGGGTATACGCGATCTGGCTTTGAGATAAGGGGTATACCCCTTTTACCCCTCTTAAAATTTGAAGAGAAAGCGGAGGGAAGATCAGCCATCCGATCTTGATCATGTTCGATCAAACGGCTGATCACTTCCAGCTCAGATAAGGACCTCAGCTTTCCATCTCTTAATAGACTTACTCTATATATATATATATATATATATATTTGGATCATCAATGGTGGATTGAAAGTCTCCCGCATTTTATTGAAAAAAATTTAATAAAACATATAACAAAAAATAAGACTTATAATGTTCGGAAAATCTAACAAGCTGGGGCCGGGTAATGGTGGCTATTGATGTTACTTTGGTTGGGGAATGTTGGCTTTTGATGTTATTTTGCTAATTGCCCGATCTGACAGTTGTTTGTGAGAATTGGGTGTATAGTCTCTTTATGTAATTCATGTGATGTAATTTTGGATGTAATGGACTTGAGCTATATATGAGTATCAGGGCAACTCTCTTGCCTTTTATTTCAAAAAAAAAAAAAAAAAAAAAACACTTATACACCCCAACAAAAAAAAAAACAAAAAACAAACAACAAAACCTAATCCTACCCTACTGATCGACCGACCTCGCCACAACAAGTTTTTCGTAGCAGTTTGAGCTTATTCTCTCTCATTCCCTCGCTTGTACTCCGTTTGTCCTCGCCGTCACTCGCAACCACACTGCCAACATTTTTCATAACTAATAATGCCCATTCCTGCGATCCACATGAAAAAAGATAAAGAAAATTACAATCCCAAATCTGTAATGCACTTGAATTGCCAGCTAAGCTTTTAGATACAGAGAGAAAAACTAAGGTGATATCTGTATAAAATGAACAGTACAGCTCAGCAAATGAAGCGTGTTAGCAGGTTGAGTAATGCTAGAGCCACTACCAATTTCACTACATTTCTCTTCACTACCTTAGGTGACACACTCCAATAGGTAGGGAATAATAGAGTAGGTGAGAGAACTCTCTAATAAGAGTGTGCCATCTAAGGTAGTGAAGGAAATAGTAGTGAAATTGATAGTGGCTAAAGCATTACTTCTTCTTGATATCACTACATGATGGATAGGAATTTTCGAAAAAAGTTACATTAATATTGCTCATTTTTTTAGGCCCACCACTTTCATAGGTCCATGCAGCTCCCAGTACCTGGCTTTGGTAGTGGTGGTCACCATTTTATTATACACACACTAATTAGATACTTCTCATTGAATACTCTCATAAAGATACTATGTACACTGAACACTTTTGGGCGAAATTAATGTCAAGAAGATTATTCCAATTCCAGATGGAAGTTGGAATCAAAAAAATAATTATGACATGTTATTATTTTATGTCTACTGGAATATATGTGAAAATATATTTTAGATTTATATAAAATTTTATATGTGGGTTGATATTATCCATATGTGGGATGATAGAAAATTTTTCTTTATGCCTAAGATTTGTAGCCTATTTATATATCTCTATGATTTTCAACATGTATCTCTGAATATTAAGAAGTTCGATAATATTTTATTGTTCAACAATGTGATTTGAATGTCGGACAAAATTTATTTCGAAGAGTAATGGCTTGAAGATGATGATGATGGTGATGAAAAGCGTTAGTCACTAAGATGCCTCACTGACTTTGTTACAATAACATTACCTTGGTCTCGAAAAGAATTACTCTTAGACGCAAGCCATAGAAATTAATTAATTAATTAATTAATTAATTATCAACTGTTTTGATATAACCCCATCGAAAAAGTGTTTTGATCATAACAACTGACATGTAAAAAAGAGGTTAGATTAGATTGGGATCTTCTTGTGGCGTCAGTTCTGTGGAACTTATGGCTAGATCGTAATGATTTCTGCTTCAATAGCGTTCGTCATACACTTTCCTAGTTGTTGCAAAAAATTCACTTATGTTGTTATGATTGGACAGGGCTTATCAGATCAAGAAAGAATCTGCGACTAGGAGAGGAGGAAGAGTAGTCCGCAAGCAGGGGACATTACACGTCAGGGATTGAGACAACCAGCTTTTGGTCTTTTGTTGTAGATGCTCTTCTTTTGATGTATTTTGTTCTCTGTTAGGATTGTTTTGCCCTAATTAGATGTTTTTGTTGTTCGCCTACGGGCTCTTTATGTATTAGCTATTTCTGTTTCGTTAATTACTCTTTAATGAAGCGATGACTCTAGTCATCTTTTAATCAAAAAAAAAAAAAAAAAAAAACTGACCTGTAAAAAGACACCAAAAATGAATTGGTCAGAGGAGAGAAACCAGTCCAAAAACATACTTACACAATAAAAGTAAAAGAGGATGATTCAAAAACTTCAAGTACTGAATCTCTCTCTCTTCTTTTCCCCCCAAAGCTTGCATTTTCATGTTCAGAGAATCTGCAGAGAGTATCCATGCTCCAATAACACACATGATTAAATAACTATGCAATGGTGAAGTGAAGGTAATTAAAAGTAGACAAAGAGTCAGATTGGACGCTAGTTAAATTAAATTAAGTAGCATTGAAAATGATAGGCAGCAGAAGTTAAAAAAGGGGCTTCGTTACCTCATTAATTAAGGATCTGGAATTTTGGTCAATCAGATTTTTTTCTTCTTCCAGGAATTGATTCCAAGATGCTGATGCAAGAACATTTGAGGACAGCCCATAAAAATTTAAAGGCTTTCTAAGCAACCAAGCACGACGCATGTCGTCATCAGAGGCATTATCACTTGCGAGCATATCCTCAATCGATCTACTGTTCTGGGCACCAAGTTCCCTATCCAAAATCATCAGCAACAAGCAGAATGGGCTGGTTGGACAATGATTCCAGGTACACATTAATATCGAATCAAATGCTCCGATGAAAAATTTGTTTGACAAACTCCAAGCCACTAAACCCATCTTTTGAAAGGAATCAGCACCTGCACACAGTGTCGGGGTGTTGTGATAGGGGGAGGAATCTCACCACAACTCTCGTCGGAGAATTTCGTCGAACACTGGTGACACAGTGAAACTAATTAGAACAATGAGAATGATGTGGTAAATGAGACGAATCAATCGAACATCAAGCAAGTAGATCCACCAACCCAACACTAATCATACGAGGATTTATCCTGGTTAACTCTAACTTAATTCAGAGAAAAATATAGAGATTTAATATTCAACTAGAGAACATTACAAGGAGTTACAAATTCACTCAATACAAGAAACACTACAAACAAGAACACCTTTCCCGGCGCTTTTTTGTACATTTCCCGGTGTTTATAAACGCAGGGGTAAACCGACCAGGCGGACGGCAAAACGCCGTCGCAAACGTCGTTTATTCTGCCGCTAGGGTATATCTGGCGAAACCTTGGCGTTTCCAAAACGCCGCCCTTGATATTACAAAGCCCGGCAGTAATGTGGATTACCCCGGCATTTTACTTTTATTTTATTTTAAAAATTTTAAATAAACCCTGGCGTTTGGCAAATGCCAGGGTATCTTCTTCTTCTTTTTTTTTTTTTCGGAGGGGGGCGATTTGAAATCAGGAAATATTAATATTTACAAGCCAAAAAAAATTACTATAAATAATCAGACATGCAGATATATCCCAATTTGATATCAATTTATAATAATGTACAACATATATATTTCATAAACAATTTACTTGCTCAAAATAATAAAAGGCCAAACAAATTTTAATTAATCTTTATAATTCATTGAAAATGTTATGCAGTCACATTTGAAGGTAATTACATATGGCAATCTTCGACAAAGGCCTAGTATGGAAAACATAACACGACAAAAAAAAACTATCCAAAAGTGATCAGTTTGCCGGTAGCTTGCTCTCTATAAGACCAACCTAGTATGGAAAACATAACATGAAAAAAAAACTATCCAAAAGTGATCAGTTTGCTGGTAGCTCGCTCTCTAAGACCATCATTCTCAGATTGCAGCAGTAGCTCGCTCTCTAAAACCATCATTCTCTGAAATTAAAAGATACTGAAATTAAAAGAAATAAACAGTCATAAAAACTATGTTGCATGTATAGTTTAACTCGGCTCATGAAAAGCATATATCAGATTATGTCAACATACTTAATTTCTACTAACCAGGTTAATATCAAATTTGATATCAAATTTGTCAAATTGCAGTTAGTTTAGATACTAAATAGAAAGGGACATGCTAATCTTGTTGTGCAAATTGCAGTTTACAGGACTAGCTTGTAATTAGCTAGCCACATGTTTTTATTTAACAACAATGCAACAAAGAATAATTCTCTGTATGTAGGCATCACTCATCTACAAAGTCTCAATAAAGATAAGAGTGTCAAAGTCATTTTCAATTTTGATGTATACATTAACCAAGCTAACTAATAGAAGTATTCTAAACAAAGTATCAAACTTATATTAGTTCAGGAATACATTAACCAAGCTAGCTAATAGCAGACTATATTAGTTAGTTCAGTGATGATTTTATTTTTTAAATACTTTCTTTTATCAATTGCAAAATTTTAAACAATCTGTGAATTAATAAGAAATTAAACAAAAGAATACTAATAGAATTGTTCAGGAATTCATGCAAGTATATATATACTTGGTTAATGTATACATAAGTCTATTATATATACTAATAGAATTGTTTAGGAATTCATGCAAGTATATAATAGAATTGTTTGTAGTGTCAGTTCTATTGATTACCTCAATAATGCTGACAAACAAGCTCAAAGAAAGACACAGTATTAATGGAGCTCTCCATAAGTCCATTATATGCATCTCCAATCCAACTCTAATCCAAAGATTCTAATCTGCACACTGTGTGTGTATATATATATATATATATATATAAAGGAAGAAGACTAAAGAAACATGCAACTATAAATTATTAATACTAGTAATCTTCTACAAACCGTCGGGGAAGATAGAATTGTTCAGGAATTCATGCAAGTATATACATCCCCATCAAAACATCTCAGTTCATAATTCTCTGATCCATCTCTCAAATGGCTCTCCCTTTCAGCATCATAATTGATCACAGAGATTCTCTTAGACCCTCTTGGGCATCCATTGAAACTTTTTGCGCTGTTAGGAATTCTATTTTCATTTTCTTCCACCTCGTCAAACCATGGAGAAGTTGCACCACTCGTTAAAGTCTCCATGCAACTACTATTTCTAAGCAATGTCAGACGTTTAAAACTACTCAAATCTGAAGGTGGCACAATTATTTCTTCTCTCTTACTTTTTACTCTATCCAATCAAATAATTCTACATAATCCTCTACATTAATTTTTGGGTTTTTAACATGTATGTCCCTAACAAATATGTGAATATCACATATATCTCTCACAAATGTGTATTTTCACATTTACCCCCAACAATGTGTATCCAACCTCTTAGTTATCCCCTAAGTTAAAACTACTTTAAAAACATAAAAAATTATGAAATATACAGCTATGTTTAATAGATTTTATATAAAATGACTGAAATACCCTTTCTCTACTTGTTAAGCTTATTCTTCTTACTTTTTATAAACTAAATCGTCTATAAAACCAATTGAAACACATCAATCTTTCCCAATTTTTCTTTAGTTTTCTTAATAAATGGATAAATTTACAGTACATCTTTATAATTTCATGTTCTTCATCATGTTCTTCTAGCCAAATTCGCTATTAATATTATAAGTTTCAAATACACGTAGTTTGAGGCAACTTTTAGAGGTAAATAAGAAATGAACTCATATTGTTAGGAGCATATATGAAAACACACATTTTTGAAGGGCATATATGATATTAGCATATTTGCTAGGGGCATACATGTTAAAAACCCTTAATTTTTCCCCTTCTTCTATATCTATATAATAAATTACAAAGAAAGCTATCAAGTGGCTCACATTCAATCTCTCCCAAAATCAATGGACCGGATCTAACCTCACAAAATATATTTTTCCGCCCAAAATTTCAAACCCAAAAAATTTCAAACTCCAAACCAATCTCTCTCTCTCTCTCTCTCTCTCTCTCTCACAACTCAGAAACCCCCCCTCCCCCTCCTCCCTTTCTCTTACCACTTCTCTAACTCCCTCTGTCTTCTCCCGATCTCTCTCTCTCTTCCACCTCTCTCTGTCTCTCTCTCTCTCTCAGAACCCCCTCACCCATCTCTCTGTCTCTCTCATCCCGAAACCCTCCTTTCTCTCTTCCCGAAATCCCGAACCCCCACCTCCTTGCAACCCCGCCATCCCCCATCCTTGCCATCCCCGGCACCTAATTGTGCACCCGACCAACCTCCACCCAATTGGTCATCGAAACCCTTCGAAGCTCCGTCAGCCCTGCTCATCGAAACCGCACTCGAACCTCCACCTCCTCCGTCAGCTAAACCCACACTTGAAGCTCCGTCACTCTCATGTAAGCTGAATTCTTGATTGTGCATTGTTATTGTCAGATTTGAACACTTTAGTGAGTCAGTTTAGTTTCACAGATGTGCAGCGAATACTAATTTTTATTTTGGGGAAATTAATTACAAGAATGTCGAGAGGAACTGTACACTAGGAGGAGCAATAGGTGTTCACCGTCGTGGAGCTTCCGAGTAGATAACCGGACACATATAGAGGATATTGTGGAAGACCAGGGTTGGGTTTCACATAATCATAGTGGTAATGTTGTTTCCGAACCAAAAAACAGTGGCGGGGATACGGAGATTGAGAATGCTTCAGATTTTAATGGTTCGTCCGATATAATTCAAACGGCTAAATGGCAGAAGCTCTCTAATGAATTGAGCTACCAAGCTGGACCTGCAGGTAAAGTGATTCAATCTTTTAAGTGTATTATCTAATCGAAGGTATATTACCCTAAATATTTCGTGGCGTTTAATATAACTATTCGAAGGTATATTACCCTGCCATGGGATGATGTTTATTGTTCCAACGCAGATCATGTAGATTGGGAGCCATGTTATTGGTTTACACCAAATCTTCTGCCATGAATACTTGGAAGTGGTCGATTATGATGCAATAGAGTAAGCAATATGCTTCTTAATTACGTATTTGATATTTTGTTCGTCTTACAAGTCTGCAATATTCAAAATTCAGTTCTGTTAAATGTAGGGCAGTATTTCGCTAGCTGCTCAATTGCTATTGAGCAAAGACTATTTTGTTGCATTCTGAAATATTGTTTTATCCCATGCCGTGCAACTTTATTATGTTTAATTAATGCTTTCTTTCATTTTTTTGACTCTGATGTGAAAATACTGCTGATAATTAATTGATACTTTGTAAGTTACGCATTCGTAATAATAGGTTTTGCCAATTTTTCAAATTTTAGAATTTGGGAGGGATAAGGCTCCCTTTGCCTAACATGAAAGTTGAATGCGATTAATTGTCTGTAGTTCAAAAAGGCAAAACATGGATCGATTGTTTAGTTCATTTATAAGAACATTGGATGAGAGTATTATGCTTTAAAGTAATTTCAATTTTAACAGAGATATCAGGTGTTGAAATACTGGTACAATATGTGAACCAGGCATGTTTAAACCCGCAACTGTCACATTCGCGTTGCAAACAAAGTCTTAGATTCATATTTTTATGCGGATGAAATGCAAGATTTAGTGTTAGGGTTTTTGCTTATTTTTTATGGATTGGGGGTTATGTATGAGGTGGAGGGGGGGAGGTGAATGCGGAGACAAGGAGGATGTCAGTGATGATGTCGCATATGTTCTACAAGACGTTGACTGCGTCAGATACGAGCACTCATGGGGGGGTTTCGGTGCTGAGGCAAGCGGCTGAGGATTGTTTTCCGCCACTGGTATTAATGTATTTGTTTGTTTGTTTGTTGATGTTTGAAAATTGTTGGGTTTTGGGGGATGATTAATTTTGAGTGATGGAATATGTGGTGTAGGATTATAAGCAGCAGAGGCCGTCGCAGGAGCTGGTTGCCAAGGATTTGTACGGGACAGAGTGGAGGTTTTGGCATATCTATCGAGGTATTATACTTGATTGAATGCCAAATTTCTGGTTTGAAACTAATATTTGTCTTCATTTAATACTTGGGTTTTCTTACTTTTGTTAGATTTTTCTCGTTAAGTAAAAGTTTTTTTTGCTTTGAAACTTTAGTAGTTCCTTTGGTTTTCTTAGGTTATATTTCTATTGGGAAGATACTATGTTATTTATTTGCACTGCGTGAACAATGATGTTGATGGATGTTCTGAGGTGTTGAAACTATACTTTTTAAGGTTGAATGTCCGTGCTTCGATTGATCAAACTTGACACGTCGTAATTTAAGGCCCTTGCACAACATAAATGAAAAATCAAAATAAAAAATGAAATTTGCTTAAAACAGATTTGTTCCCTGCTATTTGCCTATGCCAATCGTCCTCATGGAAAGCTAAGTTGATTAAAGTAATCTTACAACACATTGTTGGTTCTATTGAGATGGTTTGTATGAGTTATTGTTAAACTTGATCATGTTCTGCTTTTTGTTTCAAAATTAGTATCAAGTATTTGATGGTTTTGATGATTTTTCATATATGTGCAATGCATCACTACCTTTACAATTTATCATGTAGGGTGCCTCTCTTACTGCTACCTCTCCTACCCCTATTCAAGTAAGGCTCTTGAATTTAGTATATAATTTACAGTTTTTTTTAATAGTGGAAACATGTTATTTGATCTCATTGTGGAAAAGATAGATTGGTGATTAGTTAGTCTACAATTTAGTTTTACAGTTTAGTTTAGTTGTGGAATAGACAGTTTAGATTGGTGATTAGTTTATATAGATTGCTGGAAATTCAAAGAACATTGTGGAACAATGTTTTGCAGTTTAGTTTAGTTGCAGTTTTGGGATACTTCAATTTCAAATTCCCCAACTCTTCTGTTTTGATAGTTTAGTTGCAGTGGAGGATTTTATATAGTTGGATGATACACAGAGGATGATTTTATGAATTTGTTGGAATAATATTTGACTGCAACTTGGAATAACTCAGTGCTCTTTTGGCTGAATTGGGATGTCGATTTGATTGAGTTGTGATGTTTAGGGTTCTAGCATGTCTAGTTGCCTAAATTTGGTACTTGCACATTTACCTTTTGACATGAGTTTTTAATTGCTGTAAGATCTTTATTTAAGCAAATCTTCATAAAAATAAATATTAGGATTGTATTACTTTTTTGTTTGTGTATTACGAAATATGATAGACAGTCCAATGAATAATCTTCGGAGGAAATGACTGAAATATTAAGTATTTCTGTCTGCAACTTCTTTCACTCTAATTTAGGGTCAAACATAGGATTGTTTACTATGTTATGCACTGATTTCTCCCTGTTTACGGCTTCACCTTCATATGGGATTGCTACAAGTTTGTTTTGCGTAAGAGTCAAACATAAGATTGTTTTGCGTAAGAGCCACGCTATATTTTTTATTACCTCTCCTATTCTCTTTGTAACATTCAAAAGTTGTGCTTGGTTTTGTGGAACCTTTGTTTCCCATATTTTATTTATCTCATTCTGTTCTAGAACTTTTGTCCTCTAGATATTGTAACCAATGATAAAAAAATCTTATGGTCTCTATTCTTTATATCTTTGCAGTATACTTTTAAAGGGAGTATCGGCACGAATCACATCTAGAATTTGAAAATTCCACTGTTGGTGTGGGTGCAATGGGTTACATCGGCAACAAGGTTAGGTTTCCTCACAACTATGATGCTCTTCCTATTGGTAGTCCAAGAATTCTTTATCTTTGTTTTATACCCCCCATGTACCTTAATTATCAGGATTGTTTTATCTCTGAAGTTACTGTGAAATTGGATTATGTCCTGCCATTTTAGATTGAAAAAGATTTTCAGTTTAGAGTTGACTACCATTTAGTGGAAGGAAAGGAAATCTGTTGGGATTAGCATTTCGATTTATGTGGAAGGGACAAGGAAAAATTTACCAAAACTATATAAAAGTTACCAAATATGGTTCAATGCATAGCCAACTTCTTGGCATATCAAAATTTGAGTATAGGCATCTGCCGTGGGTGTGTGCCCGCCAATGCCTTTTGTATATACGGTAAAGACTGTATAGAGATAAAAAATTCATCCACTTAAATTCATTTATATGTTTATTTTGCATAACTACTCTGACTAATTTGAAATGTTTCTAGCCTCATAACTTGGGATACAAAAGTTACACTAATCTAAAATAATCTTCGCTTATATAGTTTAATCTCTCGCTTATATAGTTTTTTTTCTCCCAGAGCCTTATATATATGATGCCTGTGTGATGTTGCTTGGTTTCGCCTGGGGAGGATTGATATTTATTGCCTGTGATGTCATATTTTTAATTGTTAGCAGAATTCTGTAAGGAATTGCTGTAAAAGGGCTAATATTTTAGAGGAGACTGTCGAAATTTTTACTAAATTTTCTAAAATCTATTATGTATTCAAACGATATCTTGGTTTTTATTTTGTATCTTTAGTCATATGAAGATTTTTTTCCCCCAGAGCCCTATATATATGATGCCGGTGTGATGTTGCTTGGATTGGCCTGGAAATGATTCATATTGATTGCCTGTGATGTTAAATTTTTAACTGTGAGTAGAATTCCGTAAGGAATTGCTGTAAAATGGCTAATATTTTAGGAAAGGTTCTGTCGAAATTTTTACAAAATTTCCTAAAATCTATTATGTTTCCAAACGATATCTTGGTCTTTAATTTTATATCTTTAGTCATATAAAGATTTCTATCCCCAGAGCCCTATATATATGATGCATGTGTGATGTGGCTTGGATTGACCTGGGGAGGATTCAATTTGACTGCCTGTGATGTTAATTTTTTAATTTTGAGCAGAATTCTGTAAGGAATTGCTCTAAAAGGACTAATATTTCAGGAGAGATTCTGTCGAAATTTTTACTACAATCCTGCCTGTAAAATTTTAGAAAAGACTGTCGAAATTTTTACTAAACAACTTAATTAATTAATCAATCTTCGCGATAACGTGCATCCTCCTAGAATATTAGCCTGTAAACAATTTAAAGGGGATTATATTAGAAAACTATTATGAAGCAATATAATTTCAAAGGAGGCCTGTATAGAGTAGATGATTGTATTAGAAAGGTGGTTGTATTTGTTTACAATCAGCTTTTTTTTTTCCTATCATGGTGCATATTTTTAATTGATGTTCTCGCATTTCTTGACAAAAATCTAGCTTTTTTAAGAATTAGATAAGTCAATATTGAGATATTTAAGGACAATAAAGATAAATTCCTAAAAAAACTAAAACATTTTAACGAATAATTGTTAAAGAGGTATAAAGAGGTATATTGAATGACTTTGATCTTAGGATGTATAATGCATAAATTTATATGCAGTTCACCCAACCAAATAACTCCAAATAAATTTATATGCAGTGTCGTAGGCATGTGCCACGGGCATACCTAGTCCTACAATACAATACACTTCCATCCAACTAAATCACTTTTTTAGAACTCAAATTCACAGATCTATTTTCTTTTCTCTACATTAATCTTACAATTTTAGAAAAGTTTTACGTACGTGCAACCAAACAAAATGTCCAACATATAAGATACATCATAAAATTTGGAACACACGGGAGGAGTGTCTAGGAAATGTTGATGTCCAACATAGGTACGGCTTCGTGATAGAAGTACATCTGCAACATAGGTAATGAAGCTTTAGGATAAGTTACCTGAAATATGCTGATTAAAGGTGTTCCTATATTATAATTGTTGGGGGTACCAGACAGTTAACTACTGCTGTTAACAATTATGTTATCCACCTAATATAATGCGTGTTTATGAAGTGTGATGGTTCAAAGTAACTTTTTGTATTATTTCCCCCATTCATATGATATCTCTATTTTATCAGTGTTTTGATATATCCAAATGTATCTCATAGCAGATTTTAGATGTTAAAAAACTCAATATATAAACCATCTGCAATTTACATAAGAACCACTTTCATTTTCACTACTGCTGCTGGGTTTACAGATAGATAAAGAATACTTATTAGTTATTACCAAGGTTCAATTAGCATTTCAAAACCTACAATCCAACAGAGTTTAAATAAATTATATAATTACTTAGGAGGAACAAATGAGCTTTGTGTTCCTATAAAATGTGTCCCCTAAAGATGAACTGGAGAAAAATTTAATCAAATCTATGAGAGCATAACATTAAAATTTCTGTGTGTTGTTGTTCGCGTGATAATGATCACAAAGACTAACTATCAAACTATAATCCACATTTCATAAATGTTAACGTCAAATGGTACAAACCATTGGGGAATTAAATTGAGACATATCTGAATTATAACCTAGCATTAAACTTTTGACTGCTGTTTTTCATCTAGATTCCATGCAATCCATAATTGGTTCCCCAAACCTAGAAACTGTATCAATCACATTTTGGAACTTTGTACCATCGGAGTAACAATACAGAAAACTGAAACAAAAACTATAGCTGTTAAAGCGAAGTATAACAGCCATAGTAGGAAAGGAAATGATGGAACCAGGGGTGGATGTAGGATGGAAAAGGAGGGGGAGGCACATACAAACTATTGCCACAAAGAGCGTTAATTTGAAGCCTACAGGGCTTGCACAGACAACCTCTAGTAAGGGAAACAAAGCAACTAATCAACTGTGCTTCGCCTAATATGGTAGAATACTAACACAAAACTGGTTTTTGTAGCGTAAAATACATATATAAGTAGGGGGGTCCCCTTAAAAACTGAACAAGACGTAGACTATTCTTTTAATAGTCTAATTGAACTGTAGGCAGCACGAATGATTCAACTCACAGACAATAATTTGAGCATGACAGTCGATTGACACCTCTAGTAAGGAAGCATGCATATGAGTGGCATAAACTATGGGGTTCACAAATCACACCCATCGAGTAACTGAACTCAGACTTATTCTACAATGAGATCAACAGATATAACTAAACCTGAAGTAGCCACTTGATCAAATTTAATGGATCCAAGAGTTCATGGACTGCATATTCACATTGCAATCTGAATAAGCAACTACCGAAAAAAAAGTAGACTATGAAGTTAATATATCATTAGACTGTAGGATAAACATCAAAACATCTAATAAAAAAGGCAAGTAGAATTACAGGCTTACATAGTGATTGGTATTTGACATCACTACTTTAAAAATTTTAAGTTCACTTGTTCAAAGGGGTAAATGCCTGCCAAACAAGAAAAATTGTTATCGAACACTTCAGGTTGCATTTTCCTTGATTCCTGCTTAACCGGCTTGCCATCAGACCGTACAACCAAGCAGTGCTAGTGCACCAAGGAGTAATTGGGATCGGGAGCATAAGAGACCATGCAAAAACATCTCTGTGTTCAACCAGAAGAGAGGTAAGAGCTGCTATAGCTGACTGACTGGGCTGATAGCCTGATACGGCTACTGCCAATTTCAAACTTGTAGCAAATAACCAAATTTAGAGATGAATCACTTGATTGAGAGGTTCAGTTAGGGCTGGCAACGGGCCGGACCCAAATAGGCCCGGCCCCGAGTCCGAAGTTTAAAACATAGGCCTGAACCCGACCAGACTTTTCTTCGTGGTTAAAAAATTAGGCCCGAGCCCTGGCTCGAATAAGGCCTGAAAATAGGTTCGGGCCCGAACTACTTATGCATGTTCTAATGTATAACTTTTCCATAAAATAAAACTATATTAAGAATAATGTACGATACAAAAAATAACAAGAATAGGATTACTACTAACTTTTGAGTAATTCATATCTAATTTGCCTATTTTCATTTAATTATATATACAAGACATAATCTCTTAATCTATAAAATTTAACACTCATTTCAACTTACTTACATGAATATTATTTTTAAAAAAAAACTCATACATGAATATGCATAATGTATACATAAACATACACATGCACATATAAAAGTTTGATCCGGGCCCATCGGGCTTAAACACTTGGGCCTACTTGGGCCTAAAAATTTCAGCCCAAGCCCAACCCAAAATGAAAATGATTAGCCCAAGCCCTACTAATTATTGGGTCGGACCTAGGCAGGCCGAGTCGGGTTCAGGATTGCCACCCTTAGGCTCAGTATCTGGAAAAAAAATTTAAAACGTCTTGTCATGGTTATAATACTGCAATTAATGGGAGATTGCAATGTTATAGTTATGCAATTAATTTGAAATGGAAGTATCAGTAGTTGTTCAGAATATAAAGCAAATAAATGGTACACACACTGATAAAAGCAGGAAAAATTGCACATACACATAGTTAAAATTTAGGAAAATATAGAAGCTAAAGTAGGTTACCCAACTTATTAAATGAGCGTCTGAACATTGTAATCGCAGTAATGATGTATCGAAACATTCTCAAGTTCAAGTATACAGGATTGTTTCGAAGTCACTTATGCTAAATATGAAATGAACTACGGCCGTACTTGGGAACTGCTGACATGAAAAAAGTTCATTTTGAAGAGGCCGCAGTAGGACCTCACAAACGAGCAGGCCCCAGTTCCCAACTGTGAGTGGTCCATTTTCGAAATTAGTTTCGAATGTGGTATACTTTGGAAATTAGTTTCAAAAGTGGCCTATTTGGGGATCCAGTTTTAAAAGAGCCTTCTTTTTTCCCCTTAATTATATTTTTGTTTGGGCTAAGGCCTGCCTCGTTTTGTTTATTGGGAGAATTTATAGACATTGAATTGAAGCCCAATTGGCTCAGAAGAATAGCGTGAGGAGTAATGTTTGCAGTCCTAATTAGCAGCGATGACAACATAGAACATATATATACAATTTATTTCTCATGCATTCAAAAAACAATTCAATTCAATTCAATTCAATCAACTGCGCGCACAAGTGCACAAGCTTCTTCAAACTGCACACGTCTCACACCATTTTACAGCTTTAGACCTTTTTAAACTTCACAAATTAAGATGAGAAACAAAACAATCGGCAAATGCAAATGGTACAGTGATCACAAGCAAAGATCACCAACTGTGGCAATGCAAGTCACTATATGGATCACTGCTAGATCACATTTATATGCTCAGATGAAGCTGACTGAACTATCCCTGTATCCAACATTATCTTCATAATCATATCCGTCCATGTATCAACAGGCCCCGGCAAGCACGAATGCAAGCAATCACTCACCACTTTCGCATTTTTATCTGGGTGGTCGAACCTGTAACGCCCTGGATGCCCGTCTGGTCTCAACAGTGAGAGATGGAACGTATCGAGCAGTTCCATCTGTATCTGGTTTTTTCTGCCAGCTCCAACGGCCTTCTCAAACTCCTCCACCTCAATGTCTCGTACCTTCTGATCAAACGTTGAACCCGTATACTCGCCTTCTTTATATGGTTTTGTTCGGTTGCAGTACCCTCCGCTGAACCACTGGCCACCCTCGAAGTGGGAAGGCATCCAAGTCCGGAAAAATATAACGGGCTTATGATTCGAGGAGGTAATGTAATCAAAAGTGCTTTTGAGGGCCCGACGGTAGGGGTAATCAATACCTAGCTCGTTGAATTCATCGCTGCAGTAGTGACAACCGATGATTTTGCCCCCATCCCAGAAGATCAGCGTTTTGGTGTACCACTGTCCGTTGGCGATTACAATGTAGTCGTACTTGTCGTATTGGGATGTCCAATTGGGGTCTAGGGTGTCGAAATGGACGTGGTATTCATTTTTATTGCCGATGTTGTACTTGAATAGGAGTGGCGCCCAAATTGTCGCGACGGTGGTGTTGTGGGCAGGGAAGTAAAATGTCCGTGATTTCCACGTTTCATCGTGGTACGTCTCATAAGGTTCTTCCACCTAAATAATTTCCGGATAATGAGCAGTTACAAAAATCAAATTAATATGTACTTTTGAAGAGGCTGACTACACATACATGGGTTTTTTTACCTCAAACATACATTATAAATGCATTGAGGCCCACTTCTTACTGAAAGACAAGATTTTAACATTGTCTTTTAGTAAGAAGTGAGCCTCAATGCATTTATAATGTATGTTTGAGATAAAAATCTATATATGTCAAGCATTTTGCACTTTTGAGTGTATCTAGTCTAGGTTTTGAAGCAAGCGATACTCTTTGTAAGTAATTTACCCGAGAGAGATAGCAAATGAGCGATTGCATGTGGTTGCGAAGAATTGAGTCACCAACGAATGCCCAGGCTTTGTTGCGCATTGAGCTCATGAACTTGTATGCATCTAATGGCGGTAAGTCGCAGCCATTTGGCTTCCATGTCCAGTAGAGGTAATCTGTGTCAGGTCGACCGTTCCTCAGACAATTGCTAGTATCGTCGATGAAGTGACATGTGTCGTTGGTGTAGTAGGGCCCAGCTGGGTTTGGGACCCACTGCCCATCAAATAAATCACATATTTTTGCATTGCCTGCATACATTACCCATCTCAACTCACAGAAATTAATGAGTTTTGCAACCAAGAGTTCCATATTTTTTTAAAGGTTAATCAGTTCAAACTCAGCATCTTGTTTGCATTAGGCCTAAATAGTTGGGCTCAAGCCCAAATTCAAATCCAAATGAAGAGAGAAAAAACCTCAAAAATATAAACCAAGAAAGCCTAGAAAGCCTAGAGCAATTTACCAATGAAATACTCTCTCTCTCTCTCTCTCACACACACACACACATTTTAATTATTGAATAAATTTTAAATCCCATAAAAGAAAAGTCTCTTAATCCAGTCATTATGTTATATCTAATTGATCAAGGTGCCATTACATAGGGAATCTAAATCTTAATGTGAGATTATATTATGGGTAATTATAGCCTAATATCTGGTAGAGCATCTCTAATCTCTAATACTATAATGTGAGAGTTGTATAATGTGAGAGTTGTGGTTATGGAAAAACTATTATAGACAATCAACTACCTAGTCTAAATTATTCATTTTATTCATATATTACTATAATACCATTAAAATTGAAATTTAATTACAACATAATTATTTACAAAAGTGTCAAAATTGGTGCCACCAGAGATAATTTGTGAAGGAAAATTTTATGATACAAACTCCTAACTCCCATAACTAACTTTAACAACTAAATTAATTTTTTACAAATCCTGCTTTTACTCTCAGCCATTAGATTATCATTTTTTATCTCATGACCACTTAATGGCATTATTGTAAATAAAGAGAAGTTAAAGTATTAATGTTTGTAGTTAGAGCTCAGATGTCGGTGCTATATAATGTCGACTGGCAACGAGGGGCTCCGGGTGGTGCTATCGAGGGTACGTAGCTCGACGCTAGGGGGACTTCGGCGGATGCCGAAGGGGGTGCAACTACGGATGGGTCGACGAGCGGCTAGGAGAAATAGGCGGCTCGGCGATGGGTTCTCGATGGCAGGAAAGGATAGGGATGGGGTGATGGCGAATGGTGGCTCGACGGGGAAGGAGATGAGGGAGGTGGGTCAGAGGGGCTGTGACGGGATGGAGGAGAAGAGGGGCGACGGAGGATCAGGCGGCTCGATGGCATGCAGGGGCGAGCGGGGTTGACGATGGTGAACCCGGGGTGGTGATCGAGCGGCGAGGTTGAAGACGACGAAGTGGGTGCAAGCGGGGCTTCGACTGCTTGGGGGTTGACATTGATGTGAAGTGTAGTAGAAAATAAAGTAAAATCACATCAGAGAATCTGCAGGTTACCCTAAATTAAACAACTATTATCAATCTAAACAAATTAAAATATATTACTCGTAGTACCATTTATGGCAAAACTGTGGCCTCTAACCTAATCACAACATGACAAAATTCCCCACATAAAATTACTCCCCCAAACGTCACATTGGTCCTTTTCTTTCTTTAGCCAAAACAGAAAGAAAGGAGGGGAAAAAAAAGATACTTCATATCTGGTGATTAGTTAATATAATTAATTAAAATAAAAAAGATTTGGTGATGATATCTTAAAATCCGTGTCCCTTCATTAATGGTCGTTGATATGGCGAGGTTGAAGGCGACGAAGTGGGTGCAGGTGGGGCTTCAGGTGCTTGGAGAGTTGACGACGAGGGGTCTGGGAGTGGCGAGATGGTGATGGAAGGTGGCGGTGACTGGCGATGGAGCACGAGGCGAGGAACGGGGAGGAGGAGCACCGTCCTCTGTTTCAGAAAAGAAACAAAGGAGAGAATGTACTCCCATTTTTATAGAAAAGTAAATGACGAAAATATCTTTTTAAAGAATGAGAAGAGAGAAATGTACTCCCATTTTTAAGGGGTTGTCTAAATATTGTTATAGTAGTTAGTAGGTTGTATCATAGAAGAACTCATTTGTAAATAGTATGTCGTGAGTAAAGGGAGATCTTAGCTTCGAGGCCAAATAACGTTTTAGTATTTACTTTAATAATAAAAAATTTAGAATGTGCATTGTACGTGCACATTACTAGTAAATATATAAACTCTCACCATAACATAACTTTAGAGTTTTGATCTATTTGAATCTCATGGGTTGCACTTAAAACACGGATTATATATATATATATATATATATATATATATATATATATATTACTATTAAAGCATCATATGATTAAAAAAAAGACTATTAAACCATCACTATTATTTTTTTGATAAGAAAACCATCACTATTATGATCATCAGCAAATTTGGTGAAAGCCTATATAGGCTTTATTGAAATTTATCCATAATTCTACAAATACACCCTAATACTTTATGATATTTGTACATAAGTATTGTTTATTGTTAGGTCTTTTACGCTTGATTTAAACCCTACTTGAAACTTTGGGAAGATAAATTAAAGAGCATATTGCACAGTAATTAAGGGCACTAAATTTAATTTACCTCTTGAATGGATGTTACCATTCAACTCCAATACCTCTTGAATGGATGGCGCAGCTTCTGTTTCAAACGAATCTTTATCTAAAATAAGCAAACATATACCGTATGAGATATGATAATCGTAAATTTAGTAAATGAAAAACTGAAGCAAGTGTCTGAGTTTGTTTTATAAACTCCTTATTAATGAAAAAGGGTGGCCATATTCCACCTTTTTTTAAAATTAAAAAAAAAAACTAAAGCAAGTGATAATAGTAAAATATCAATATTACTAATTGATTATCAAAAAAAGTATAAAAAAAACTACATTTTCATTTGTTTTTCAGGGTGTGGATCACCAATGCATATACAGACCATTCACTGTTATTGTGTCAAAAAAATATTCAGCATAATAATTACATGACTGCAAACTATTATTTCACTATTATTGCCTAACAAGAACAAAACAAACAAACAAATCACTATTATAACTGTTGAGCAAGAAGTCAGGTGCTCGAATTTTTCTTACACAGGAATATATTGTTTCTAATTGTTTTCTTTCTCCTCCTTTCATGGATCACAAAGAAAGAAAGCACCGAAAAGAAGAAAACAATGCTTCTAATTTTATGACCTTTTATTGTTTCTACTCCAACATTTAAACATTTCTGACCTCTAGAAGTTGGTTCCCACAAGGCCTCAGTTATCAATGCCTAAGAGCATCCACCGGTCGTTTGCTATTTTGTCAATTTGGTAAAATGAGTAGAGAAAGAGCTCTGCAGTCGTTTACTATTTTGTGGCAATAGCCAAATATAACAATTAACAAACGATACAAGATGTTTCGTCTCAATTTTTTTATAATTTTTTCTCTGATCGGACGCATCATCTTGTTTTGTCTTAGAATTTTTTTAATTAAAAATTGATCGGACGGTATATGATATACCCCCCAAATAATAATAATAATAATAATAATAATTATTATTATTAGTATTATTATTATTATAAAATGGCATCGGATGGGACAACATGTCCCGTCCGAAACCAAAACTTCTTGGACGGGACAACATGTCCGGTTACAAACCAAAACTTCTTGGACGGGACAACATGTCCGGTTACAAGCTTTCACCAACTCTTAAACCATGGATTAGGTATTAATTAATGTTTTAGTGTTAATATAATCATGGTTTAGTGTTTTATTAATCACTAATTAAATCACTAATTCTATTTAATAACTAATATTATTTTAATTATCCTAAATCTTATATAAAAAAATCTCTCGGACGGAACAACATGTTACTCTATTAAATCTTTTTTTTTTTTTTCTCAAATTAGAACAAATGACGAGTGCGGCAAAACACTCATTTTTTCATTTCTCATTTTGCCAATTTGACAAATAGCAAAAACGAGTGTGGATGCTCTAATAAGCGTTTTTACTCGGATTTCATCCAATATTGTAAAAGTTAGATCGTATTGGAAAACAAACCAAAAGAAAGATTTCCTATTTCATACGCAGCGGAACAGGTGGAGATGATTTGTAGGCTATTGCTTTCACCAAGTAACTATCAAAGAAGATAGAACAACCAAATAATAGATCTAACACAATACTTGGGAATGCTATCAAATAGAATAGTACAAATCAGAGAACAATCAATCCCTCTATTATGGAGAATAACAATGCGTTCACCCAAAGCTCACCGATCTCTCGCCACGCACAAGGCCACAAAAGTAGTTTCCTTTTCACAAAAACTCTCTCAAAATTCAAGAATTCTCCAAGCAATCTTACTCTATTATTTCATAACCCTAGGAAAGCCCAAACATCTCTATTTATATCCCACAAACCGACCTATATCAAATATATTCGAAATATATATAGCTTTTATGCCCAAACCCGCAACCTTTCATATCTTCTAAATTGGTTCAGTCGACCACAACCGAAACAAAGAGCAGCGACATTCAAGACAATCGTTTATCCACTAAGACATGTCGTGTTCATGTTTGAATTCAAAGACATATTTGGATAGATCGTACCATACCTACCGGTAGGACTGAGTTCAACCGGAGCTAGACGCTAAATAGATCCGATTTACATAAGGCCATAAATATTTTAAAATTGGAAGAAGGATTGAAACGGTCGTCCATTACAGATTACTTGTCCATTTTTTAAAAATATGTGTAGAGGTGAGTTTTGAACATTTGTTTTATGTAAAATATTATACTTACTAACCAAGATGTCAATATTATAATTATATTATAAAACATATATAAATAAGACATGCACTTAACTACTGAATTAAAGTGATCCCCTTATACGGAGGCCGGTTCAACCTAAGTTGAACTCGGACTAACTATATATCTCACCGGTTTGATGGTCGGTTCGGTTTTTAAAACACTAGCTCTATCTTCTTGAATCTTATATCGTGTAAATAATTGAAAATAGTTATTTAAAATAAAATAAAATAAAAAATAGTGCACTTGGCATTTTCAAAAACAAAAATTATATGCAAAAGAAAAACACCAAATTACAAAGGTTAAAAGGTCTATATATAGATCATTCATGATCCATCTTTTTAAATGGATGATATAATATCCCACCTTGTTTCCAATTTGTGTTAAAAACAATGAAGAAGGTGAACCCAACACCAATAGCGATGGCAATGAGCTTTACAGTTAAAAGACTGCATGAACCCGAGCTGGATTCCTTTCCCATTAACAAGGAGGAGGAGGAGGAGGAGGAGAAGATGATTAATGAAGAAGAAGAAGAAGATGAAGATAATGATGATGAAGAAGAAATTTTGAATATGAGAAAAATTATAGGACACAATGGAGACTTAAATAGAGAGAGGGAGAGAGAGAGAGCAATGACAAACGTGGTAAAGATGCTTCATATGATTGCTTGAGGAAACATACAAAATTAGTTTTGCTTTTGTTTGGTTCTTAAAAGAATTAAATTTAGTGGAGGGCAAATATCTGAAGTTACATAGCAGTCACAAATAATTCAATAATTTTCACCAAAATGGCTAGCAAGTGGCCTAGTGGTTTAGCGATATTCTTTTTTGGCAAATGCCCTAAGGACTAGCTAGTAGTAATAAGGGCCGGCCCTGAATTTCCGGAAGGCGAGGCGAAAAACCTAAATAATTATTTTTAGGGTCTCTAATAACAGTATAACTTTTTTATGCGCAAAATAATGTTTATATTTACAAGGAGAATACAAATTTGGGGCCCCTAAAATAGTAAAGAATTCAAGGCCCTGAGGCGGCCGCTTCACCTGACTCAAGGTGGGGGCCGACCTTGGTAGTAATTAAGTCTCTTCATTAGTATGCAAAATATTAGGGTTTCAAATTAATCTTTCTTGCACAATTCACTATTTGTGGGATGAGAGTGAGTGAGTGTGACTATGGCCTTTCAATAACAACAACAACAACAACAACAACAACAACCACCGAAGATTTATATATATATATATATATATATATATATATATATATATATATATATATATATATATATATATATATATAGTCCCCTTCCGCTGTGCACTAGGCATCCGTGTGCACTCGTGTACACTTGGCCTTCCCGCCTTCGTATTGACGATCCGAACCGTTCACATTGATCTATACATCTAAATTAGTCTAAATATGTAAAATCAGATCATTTGAAATTCATTTGTCCATTCATTGATGTGTTACAAAATTGTATGGCTAAAAATCGTTATTTTTTATAGTCACATGATGGATAGGCAAATGAATTTCAAATGATTTGATTTTACATATTTAGACTAATTTAGATGTGTAGATCAATGTGAACTGTTCGGATCGTCAATACGAAAGCGGGAAGGCCAAGTGCACACGACCTAGTGCACGACGGAATGGGACTATAAAAAAAATTAAAAAAATAAAAATATAATAATAATAATAATAATAATAATAATAATAATAATAATAATAATAATAATAATAATAATAATAATAATAATAATAATAATAATAATACAGTGTAAATTGATAAGATTAAAAGAGAGATTGAGAAATGTTATTGGATTATTGAATAGAATTATAACTGAGTACAATGTCTCCTATATATAGGAAGGAACCGAATACTAAACTGATACATAACCCGATCGGGGACTAAATATATATTACAAAATTGAAAACCCCCTCTCAAACTCACGGTGGGTCGAACTGTGTGGGTTTACCCACCAAGTAACGAAATCTCTGAACAGTATGTGATTTGGTGAATAAGTCTGTTGTGAAGAGGTAACAGAATTAAGTAAAATGGTCCCTGCTTCAAAGTGCTCATGAACATAGTGGTAATTTATCTCTATGTGCTTCGGTTGCTCATAAAAAACTGGGTTGATTGCAATATACAATGCACTCTAGTTATCACAGTGAAGAGGAGTAGCTCATGTAAGAATGACACCCATATCTAATAACAACTAACGAGTATGAACAATCTCTCTAGTAATAGCTGTCATTGCTCTGTACTCAGCTTCGGTGGAAGAACATGCAACAACTTCATATTTCTTGCTTCGCCATGAGATCAGCGAATCACCAAGAAATAGACAGAAACTTGTGGTAGAACGTCTAGTGGTAGGATCACCCGCCTAATCTGAATCAGAATATGCACTGAGCTCCAGTTTGAAAGTAGAAGGCATGAATAATGAGCGAGTTATAGTGCCCCAAAAATATCTGAGGATCCGAAGAAGAGTAGTGTAGTGAACTGATGTAGGAGCTTAAACAACTGACTAACAATACTGACTGCATGAGCAATATCGGGTCTGATCATGCATAAGTAGACAAGTTGTCCAACAATCTGTCTGTATCAAGTGGGGTCAGGAAGGAGCTCACCATCTGTAGGACGAAGCTTCACATAAAGTTCTAAGGGAGTATCGGCTGATCAACTGTCAGTGAGACATGCAGCGAAGATAATATATGATGTATATTTTTTTTAGAAATAAATATCCCTCAAGATCCATGGGCAATCTCTAAACCCAGAAAATAGCGTAATCTGCCAAGACTTTCATATGGAACTGCTGGTGAAGGTATTTCTGGGTGGATGCAATGCCTGCAGAATCATCCTCAGTAATAATCATATCATCAACATATAATAATAGAAGGACCCACCACTGCGATGATGACTGCATAAACATAATGTGGTCATGTGAACTATGACTAAAACCAATTTGGGTGATGACACTGCGAAAATACTTAAATCAGACTCGAGGGGCCTATTTCATACCATATATAGCTCGACGCAGATGGTAAACATGGCGAGGAGCAGTGGTAAGGCCGAGAGGGAGATACATGTAAACAACCTCAGATAAGGTACCATAAAGAAAGGCATTCTTCATGTTCATCTGGTATAACGGCCACTGTCGAACTGCAGCAACGGCAAGGAGAGTATGACTTGTAGTCATATGTGCAATCGGGGCAAAAATTTTATCATGATCAATGTCATGCTCCTGAGTAAATCCTCGAGCAACTAGGCAAGCTTTGTACCGTTCAATAGAGCAATCAGGTCGATGTTTGACCTTGAAGATCCACTTGTAGCTAACAGGTCGGAGGCCCATAGGCAGTGGAACAACATTCCAAGTGTCAGTCTGATCAAATGCAATGAACTCCTCTGCAATAGCATCCCGCCACACGGCTTTTCAAATTGCTTCCTGATAGATTCTGGGCTCACATGTGGAGTGTATAACAGTGAGATAGACATGAAATTATGGTGAGTAGGAAGCTAGGGTGGCAAAGCCAAAATGGTCAGAAGGACCAGTGGCATTAAGTGTATAACGTGCTGGTGGGATGCCCGACGTGGAACATGTAGACTAACGAACCGAGGGTGGATTGACACGGTGTGGGGGTGATGTCGGTGAGGTGGGTACATGCAGCAGTGGGGATGCAGGTAGTATGGGTCCATGAAGCTGTGGTGAGGCAGGTAGTGTGGGTGTATGATGCTGTGGTGATGCAGGTGGTGAGGGTGTATAGTGTTGTGGGGATGCAAGTGATGTAACCGTAGGAGGAATAATATAAGACAAAGGAGTGGGATCAAGTTAAATGTGTGAAGGTAGGGTCTGCCTAACAACAGGAGAGTCGAGAAAACTAGCATCCTTGGGAGAGGTCAAGTAGTAGGGAGAGTCTTCCATAAAGGAGACATGTCGGAAAATATGAATACCACCTGTTACATGGTCAAAACAACGATATCCTTTATCCTCCAGACTGAGACCTAGATGGACGCACTTAACAGCTCGGGCACTGAGCTTTGTGCGCTCAGTGGGAGGGAGAAGGACATAACATGTACATCCAAAAGTACGGAGCATACTGTAGTTCGATGTGGAGTGATGAAGAGCCTCATAAGGTGTTGTGCCAGATAGTGCAGATGAATGAGTGATGTAAATGAGACTGATAGTCATCATGACAGCTTTAGCCCAGAAAGACCGAGGAACAGAAGAGGAGAGTAGAAGAGCGCGAGCCGTCTCAAGTATGTGACGATATTTGCGTTCAGCTACACCATTCTACTAATGTGTGTGAGGACATGATTACTGAAAGAGTGTACCATGAGATTGAATGATCGATCTCGCAGTAGTGAAAATGTATTCATGAGTACCATCAGAGCAAAAAGTTTTGATATGCACACTAAAATGAGTGTGAACCATGTTCGTAAAAAACTAGTAAATGTCAGGTATTTTAGAGCATTGGCTCATAAGAAATACTCATATGTGTCGAGTAAAGTCATCAATGAAACTAACATAATAGAGGTAACCTTTGTGGGAATGCATAGGAGATGGTCCTCATATGTCAGAGAATAAGTTAAAAAACATGAGTGGACTGAGAAATACTTTTATTGTTATAAGGGAGGATTAAGTGTTTTGCCAACTTACAACCTTGACAAACAGATAACGGAGTGAAAGTAAAATGTCCAAGAACACCACTACGAACTAAAATTTTCAAACGAAACTCACTAACATGACCTATGCGTCTATGCCACAAGTCGGCATCAGAACTGACACCACCAACAAAATGATAAGTAGAATTATGAGCATGAAGAAAATCTAGATGATATAACGTTCATGTCTGCTAGTACGTCCAATCGTATGACCAGTCTGAGGATCCTATATTGTACATCCCAAAGAAGTAAAAGAAACAGTAAGACCACTATGCATAGAATACTATTGGAAATAAGGTTCATGGATAAATGTGGTGCATAAAGGACGAAAGACAAGGTGAGAGTGGGAGTATGTATGGATCCTGAGTTTGTCGTGTGGAGTAGTGAGCCATCGGCGGTGTCTAGTGATAGTGAGGAAGAAGTAAGTGGAGTGCTAGTGGTGAGTAGTGTATAGTAAGATGATGTGAGGCAGCAGAATCTAAAAGCCAGGAAGAATTCATACCAAGAGTGACAGAAAAAACATGGGCAGAGGAGCCAGTATTGATGGACCGACCCGTGTACTGAAGGTCCAGCTGAGCGAAGCGTCGCTGAGGAATATCATAAGGAGCAGAATAGGGCATAGGTGGAGTAACCGCCATTACACATGATGGATGAGAGGGAATACTGGGAGGAGGTAAACTATGTTGCTTCTTGCACTGCTGTGCCTGCACCAAGAGCTATGGGTACAGGATGAAACACTCGTGATGAAGATGGCCATTACGCTGACAATGGGTGTAGAAACGGGGACGACGATCAGGAACACTGCGATGGTCAGAAGAAGGAAGCATGGGGCTAGAGCGAGTTTGCGGGAGGAGGAGGTGTAATACCCCGTATGAGATGTGCCTTCATGGTGGCTTAGTAATTAATTCATGGTTAGATGAGCCTATAGATTTGGTAGTGTGTGTAGAAAGCTTATAGAACGAATGAATTAATTACTATGGGGCCATGGTATTCATGGTAGGTGGTGGTGACTTAGTCCCACATGGAATGTGAGTTAGGATTGTGTGTGTATATATTAGGAAGCCTATGATCAAGAGGCACCAACTAGTCATGACACTTTTTGAGAGGCATCCTATGGTGGACAGTTGTTAGAATTTGTTTGAGCGGAGCTCGAGGAGTTACAAATGGTATCAGAGTCGACTTTCGACACCGATTGTGGATAAGAGTAGATGAGATGTATGCCAGTATGCTGGTAGAGAGACCATGAGCAGTACGCTAGTAGGGTACTCCACTCCACATCGGTTTGAAAGACGATCTTGTATCAGCTTGTGGGTTCAGGGCTCAGCGAAGACGCTGATTTCTTAAGGTGGAGTGTATATAATACCCCGTATGAGATGTGCCTTCATGGTGGGCTTCATGGTAGCTTACTAATTAATTCATGGTTAGATGGCCTATAGATTTGATAGTGTGTGTATAGAGCCTATAGAAAGAATGAATTAATTATCATGGGGCCATGTTGTTCATGGTAGGTGGTGGTGACTTGTCCCACACGGAAGGTGAGTTAGGATTGTGTGTGTATATTTGGAAGCCTATAATCAAGAGGCACCAACTAGTCATGATACCTTTTGAGAGAGCCTGTGGTGGGCAATTGTTAGAATTTGTTTAAGCAGGGCCCGGGACGTTATAGGAGATATGATGTGCAATAGCCAGAACACTATCACTGCCAGAGGACGGTGTAGGAGATGGTGTGGGTAGAGCGTGTAGTCAAGTTTCTTCAGCCAAAAGTTCAGCTATAGCAGCTTCAGGACGAGGAACTGGATCTCGGTGAATCAACTGACTGCAGAGGGATTGGTACTCTGGTCGAAGACCCATCATAAAGAACATAAACTTGTGTCTTTCACGAGTAACATAGATATCACTATCTTCTAGTTGCTGCAATTCGTGCCAGATATGGTGCATGGCTATGTAATGTTCTTGGATGTTGCAATCACCCTGACGATCAAGGATTGATTGAAAAAGTAGTTGGTACTCACGGGCTCGAATATATTGAGTGGTCAACTTGCCAAAGAGCCTTAGCAGAACAAATACGAAGCAGGTCAGCCTGGAGAGAGCAGTCAACTGAGGTGATAATACAGGCAATGATACGACAATCACGGTCATCCTAAGTGGCCTGGGTAGAGTGGATTAGGGTCTTATCTGCAGATGCGGTAGCGGCAGGATCTTTAGGATGATGATTGGAGCCATCAAGGTGACCCCTTAAGGAATGTACGAGAAGAGTGGCCTCAACAGAGGCAGCCCAATCAATCCAATCTTTTGCAAAGGAAAGGGGAAAGTTGGTGGAGACCGGAAGATACTGGCGAAATTGGGGTTTCATGGAGAATCACAGGTACCTGCAAAGATTTTATTTTATTTTATTTATTTTATTTTTTGCTGTGGCGATGACAGCTGTGATAGCAGCAGTAGCAAACAGCAAGCAGATATCGGGTTTGGATGTTTTTTTTTGTTTTTTTTTGTTTTTTGGTTATTGGAGTTGTGGGTCGGGTAAGGTAGGTGCGGGTAGGGTTTTGGATTTGGGTCAGGGTTGGTTGTTGGTCTTGTTAGGATATGAATATAGGGTATTTGAATAGGATATTCAAATATTGGGTTTGGGTTTTGCTTAATGGCAGCTAGGTTTTTGATGAGGAGGGCAGCGGAGGGAGGTAGCGTCTAGGGTTTCGGCGAGGAGGAGCAGCGGAGGGGAGGGGGGAGCGGCTAGGGTTTCAGCAAGGAAGGGAGTGGCGTCAATGGGTTTCAGATGTTGGTCGGAGTAGTCAGTATGGACTTTGGGGTAGTCGAAGTCGGGGTAGTCGAAGTCAGGGTAGTTGGTCAGAGGTGGCTAAGGTTCGGTGGAAGATAGGATTAGGGTTCGGCGAAGTCGGGGAAGTCAGCCAGTTGCTGAAGTCAATGGGTGTCGAAGTCGAAGTGTGATGGGTTACGAGGTCGAAGTCGATTTGGTGCCGACGATGTTGCTTGAAGTTGATGGGTTCTATGTTGTTGCCGAAGGTGGCTGTTGATTGAGAGAGAAGAAGATTAGGGTTTGGGGATTAGTGAGAGAGTAAGAAATTTGGAATTATGGCTCTGATACCATGATAAGGTTAACAGAGAGATTGTGAAATATTATTGGATTATTGAATTGAATTATAACTGAGTACAACATCTCGTATATATAAGAGGGAACCGAAAACTCAACTGATACATAATCCAATATGGAACTAAATATGTATTACAATATTTAACACGAATAATGATTTTATGATGAAATGCAAATCCTTTCCAAAAACAATAATATAGTAGAAAACCTTTTTGGGTTCGAGCATCCGCTTGCACAGTTCTTCTATAATGGGGTGTGAATACGAGCGTGTATATGAGGTGGGTGTTTAGCTATGAACATGTTCAAAAGAATGGAATGGGTGTGCGGTTACTACCGTGTTCACAGAAGGGAGAAAAAAAAGTTGGAATTAAATCTAATAAATTTAATCAATTAAATGGAGAAAAAAAGGGATGTAGACTTAAAATTTCTCTAATAAACCAAGAAATCAATTAAATAAAGAAAAGGTTAGGTACACTTGAAATTTCGGTTTTTTTTAATAATTTATGTCATTTTTTGAAACTATCTGTAAAAAAAGACAATTGCCAAAGTATTTGTGCTTGGAAACCCATAACTAAACTCGTCATTTCCAATAGTGAGTTTAGTTATTTCGTGCTCGTCATTGGGAACAATGGGTTTAGTTTTAATTTTTTTTAGAAACTCGTTGTTCCTAACGGCGAGTTTAGTTCAAAACTTTCAAATAAGATCCGTCTTTCCCAACGGCGAAATTCTTTATACTAAACTCGTTGAGAACAAAGAGATTATATGAAATTTCAAAGTTGGTGTAATAGAGTTTTTTTTTTAAGTTCACCAGGTCCAACAGAGAGTTTCACTTTCTGTAAAATTTCATATAACATCGTCGTTCCCAACAACGAGTCCAGTATAAAGAATCTCATCGTTGAGAACAACGAGTCTTGTTTGATAATTTTGAACTAAACTCGTGGTTGGGAATGACGAGTTTCTCCCCAAAAAAACTACGCCCACTGTTCCCAACGGCTAGCACGAAATAGCTAGGCTCGCCGTTGGAAACGACAAATCTAGTTGTTGAGTCTCCGAGCGTAAATACTTTGACAACGGTTCTTTTTTATAAATAATTTCATAAAATAACTTACATTAAAAAATAAATTCTGAAATTTCGGTAAGGGGGCGTTTGGTACACGGATTGAAGAATTCCCAGGAATTGGTGGATTCCCAGGAATATGAGGGTGGGAATGAAGATTCCCGAGAATGTTGCAATACTGTATTTGGTATACGACATTACATGCATGAGAATACTTTATTACTGTGTTTGGTATAGAACAATTCATTCTCATCAATCCATCTCTATAGTAGACATTACCGAAAATATCCTTTTGGCTTTATTTAAAAATAAATAAATATAAAAGTTATCTAATTTAGTAATTGATGTATATGCATGCATGTGCAAAAGCAATACTGATATATATCTTATAAAATTTTAGTAAATTAAGAAATAGATTACTAAAAAAAATTACACTATAATTCAAATATATTTCAACCAGTTAGATGAATAACATAACAAAAAGGAAAAATGAAATTGGTGCCATGCTTCTCTCTTAAGGAGAATCAAATTGGTGCCAATCCATTCAAGTTCATCTAACTATTGGTGTGATATAGATGGGTCAAAATTAAGTATTTGATTATACAGAATGCATTCCTGATCATCGAGTTTTTCAAGGCTAATTTTATTTTGTTCACTACCGCATTTTCGCAGAGGGTTCTTCCAAACAGATAAAGAACGAATATTCCATACTAGTCCCTGCTATTTTTAAATTAGTCATTCGATCATTGTAAAGGTGATTAATTAGAGTTAACATCATGAAAATTCTGTTCAATTGAACCTACTTTGAGATAAAAGATCTTAAATAAAGTGGCCTTAGTTTACGAAAATAGTCTTTATACGCTTAGGAACTTATTATGTTTTAGATCATTGTTGTTAATATTTTTTCTTGAAAGTCAAGTAGAATGCATCAAAAATTTCATAATGTTATACTTCAATCTTAAATTCATCACATTTGATATTTTTGGAGTTAATCGAATGACCAATTTAGACATACTAGTAGTTTACACGTGCAATGCACGTCTTAATTAATATAGTTTTTTTTTTTAAACGAAGAGATCAATGCGGTAGTGGATGAATTTGGTTGGAGGGAACAAGAGCGAGTTATATGATAAGCCAGAAATCTGGAGGGTATTTTGAGTATGCAATAATCTCACTCATTTTTTATGTGGAGGAATCCACAAATCTCACCCTTTTCAAGAAAATGTTTATCCTTCCAAACTAATTATTTTGATTACCCTGAAAATTTAAAATTATTTACAAAACTAAATCTATGTCTTACCAAACCAGGTAATTAATGGGATAATTCTAAATTCTCTTATACATTACTGCATACCAAATGCTTTCTAATAAAACTGATACCAACACAGCAGACAAAAAGTACTGGAAAGATATAGTACGCTCAATTATCTTTTATTACACGTTCCTGTGTCACGCGACTCACGCCATATTTAGTTCCCATGTGAAAATTTTGTCCTTTCTTGAATTGCCCCTCGTGAGATTCAAAGCAAGGTGAAGAAACGCCAAGTCTTGTGTTTCGTTGTGTTACGGCAGTACAGAAACATGAAGGAGTCTTTTATTAGCGATATTAGAATATATAAATGAGTCCTCTTCGCTTGCTCAGTATTTTTGTAAGCACTCAAGAATTAAAGATTATGAAAATTTTGAACCGATCATATTATTCTATATACCTTAGATAGTCTAATAATAAGTAATTTGCTGTTCATTTGCCCGTCCATCATGCTGTTAGAATTTTCAGTCATACAATTTTGTGATGATCTAAATTATGGACATGAATTTCAAATTAATTGATTTTTATTATTATGTTATCTTATGTATATAAAACAATATGAGCGTTCAAATTTATCACGAGTGCTCTACCTCGTGAGTGCTTACCAAAGTAGCAAGCAACCGAAGATTTCTCTATATAAATCCTCTGACCCTCAACTATTTTTACAACTTGGGGATTTTGATTAATTGGTAGGACAGTAGGCTCCTACTGATTGTGAGTAGTGATTGTCTTTTTGCTAAATCATTTCGATATGATGTAGTTGACATAATTGACATTCACCGGTGTCTGCTGCATGGGCCGGTGGCCAGTCTGTTCATGATTTTTTTCTAAAATGACCCACTTTCAAAAGTATTTATAAAAATGATCCAACTCGCTATCTCAAAATACTCTCGATGTTTGAGATAGCGAGTATAGGCGTATGTATTTCTCCCCAACGTAGAGAAATCTTGTGGAGTGGAAAGATTCCAAACTACATTTGCTGTCTCCAACAGCGAGCATGGTTGTACTAAACTCTCTATTGGAGACAGCGAGTGTTGTTTGGATTTTTTTTTTTAAATCGCATTCTCAAGTCTCACTTTCTCTTTCACCTTCCTCTCTTCAAAGACTGGAACAATAAAAAATATACATTCGCTATCTCATATAGCGAGCGTTATTATACTACACTCGCAATCTTAGATAGCGACTGTGTGTGTAGAGATTTTTACAGAGACTTTGAAATCTCGGGAAAAATAAAAAATATACACTCGATAGCGAGCGTCATTATAGCACATTCACTATCTAAGATAGCGACTGTTGTGTAGAGATTTTTACGGAGACTTTGAAGTTTCTGGAAACTTTATTAATACTAAACTCGCTAATTGAGATAACATGCCTCTTTGAACTAAACTCGCTATCTTAGATAGCGAGTGTAGTTATGAAAATTTCAATTGTAACATGCAGCAACAAATTTTTCTGTATACATCATATATGGTTCATTTCTAGATTTTTACCACAATTCCAACATTCGTTGTGATCATCTCACTATCATTAACCAAATTAGAAACTCAACCTAACAAAAAGGTGAGAGAACGAGACAGCAAGTCTGATTTAAAAAAAAAACAAATCAAAAGTCAGACTCACTATCTCTAACAGCGAGTGTAGTACAACTACGCTCGCTGTTTCAGACAACAAGTCTTACTTTGATATTTTTCTTCAATTTTTTGCTCCACACGGTAGAGAAAAACCTAAGCCTACACTCGCTATCTTAAACAGCGAGAGAATTTTCGCCAAACTCGCTAAGATTAGCATGTTTTTTTTTCTCAACTTAATCTGTATACATACATATAATGTGTTCCTTTCATGAAATTATTCTAAATAAACAATGATAAAATTAATTGCTATAAAATTATTTAAAAGGCCAAAGCATCTCCACAGTTGAGGACTGGGAATTAATTTGGGATTCGAGGTGATCAAATGAATACGGAGAAGGAGAGAGATCAAGTTTGAAGCCTTTTGGTTTTGAGTAGAGCGAATGAGGAAGATTCAAGGTTTAGGTTGGTTCAGTTTAGTTTTTTTTTTTTTTTTAAAAATCCGTACTGATCCATTTTTTTAAAATATTGATCAAACTAATCCACTTTCAAAAATATTGACCCAACTGATTCAGTTTTGGACACATTGGCATAAAACACTATTGGCAACAATGAATTAGGTTATTTCCATACCATTGTTGTCAATAGCTGCATCTATAAAAAAAAAAAAATTCACATGCTGCTTTTTAAAGTAACATCATAAGTACATTTTCTCCTTATATGTTATTTCAATGTCGTTATTTTAAATAACGACTGTTCAGACAGAGAGTTCCAAATAGTAGATGTTTGTTTATAAAAAAACGCATAGCCTGATGCCGTTGGTTCTAATAACGGCTTAATTGTAACTGTTGTCGTTATTTTGAATAACAGCAACAGTTATAATGAAAAATGTCTAAATTCTAACAAGTATGGGAATAAGGCATGAACTGATGTCGCCATTAGGGATAACATTACAAGTAACTGATGTCATCATCCCCAAGAGCGACATCAATTATTTTATATTTTTAACTCGCATTCACGTAAGCAAATTTCTCAATAATCAACCTCAACCACATACATATCAAAGATTCACAAAACAATTTTTAATAGGAATCATATACAAAACAAAGTTCAACCGAATATTTTATCCACATTCACATCAACAAGTTTAACTCGATAAAGGTCAACCAACATTCAAAACAAAGTTTAAGAGTTTATCAAATGCTCCAGAAGTTCCAAGTTTACAAGTTCACTAGTTCATCGCAATAATCCAACATTAATTTCCAACACCAACACAATATGTAAACATAGACTAATTAGGCGTGTAGTGTTGCGGTTTGCTCCTCTTCCGAACTGGGACTCTCTGTGTACGTTCGACTTGTGTCAACTGAGACATGGGTATCTGAGGGTCAATATCCTCTTCATCCTCAGCTTCCTCATCTACAATCTCTTATTGCTGGGCACGTTCTTGCACTTGAAGTTGGACACCTTCCCTCGGCTGAGTAACGCTCTTTCGCCGCTGCCCATGTGACTATCGTGGTTGAACTTGACCTGAGGAAGGAGCTTGAGCATGGATTGGTGGTTGTGGCAGATGTTGAACTTGTGCTTGTGGTAGAGCTAGAAGAGCAGCAAATTGGGGTTCGTCTCCAAGCAGCAAATTGGGGTTCGTCTCCAACCTCTTCAAGTGACAACCGACATGGGTGAAGGATTTCTCGCGCTAAATCCTTACAAGCCTTCAAAGCATTAATTACTTTTCAACACACGTGCGCATTTCTGCGCTATATCCCATGAATTATCAATCTACAACAACACTTCAATATAATCATGCATAAACAAAATTATGTGATGTAAGTATAACTCCAAATATGTGATGCAAGTATATCTCACATGTGAATGCTGTTGTTGGGATAACAACATCAATTATAAGATGTTTCCACACTTACATTTTTTTCTCAATTCAGAGAGAGAACGAATGAATAGGAAATACATTTATGTCTTTAATCCAAAAAGAGGCATGTGAATTTTTTTTAGAGATGTTGATATTGGCAACAACGGCATAGAAATAACCCATGCCGTTGTTGTCAATATCGTTTTATGTTGATGTATCCAAAATTGGATCAAGTGGGTAAATATTTTCGAAAGTGGGTCAGTTTGGCCTATATTTTTAAAAAGTGGGTTATTATGGAAAAAATTTCTTTTTTTTCCTTCTTAATTCTATGATATTATGATTTCTGAATCGGCATGGCATTTTAAAAATAACCCGCACAACTTTCAGAAGTTGAAAGCCACATTCTGAGGAGCTAGTGATGGTATAAGTGGCAAGCAGGATAAATCCTGAGAGCATCCACAATCATTTGCTAAAAAATATTGCAAATGAAAATAGCAAATAAGAATTTCTTGTGCAACGGTGATTTGCTAAAATTTAAAAAGCGGCGGTACATGTTGTTTCGTCCGGTTCCCATTTTTTTACTGTTAATTAATTACTAATTAGATATTAAAATAGGTCAATTAAATAAATTAAATACTAAAATATATCCTAATCTACTTAAGAGCATCCACAATGGTGTTTCTCATATTGCCAAAAATGGCTGCCACAGTAATAACAAATAGGATAGAAGGCTGCAGTGGTTGTTTGCTATATTCTTCGTTTTTTTAAAAAAAATTGCGTGGGACGGTATAACATATACCGTCGCGCAATTCTTTTTAAAAAAATTGCGTGAGACGGTATAACATATACCGTCTCTTGTTTAAAAAAAAAAATAAAAATTTTAATTACTGATTAACTATTAAAATATATTAATTAAATAAAATAAATTATATAATAATACCTAAACCTAATTAATTAACTACCTAAACCTAATTAACTATCCTAAACCTACCCACTACCTCCCCAATTCAAGGACGGTACATCATGTACCGTCCGAGAATTGATATATATATATATATTTTTAATCGGCCAAATCTTGGCCCTTCATTTAAAAATAAAAAATAAACAAAAAAGAAAAAATACAAAAAAAAACTCTTTGGACGGGATATGTTCTCCCGTCCGTTTCAGACGGGATAACATATCCCGTCTGAGAAGTTTTTAAATAAATAAATAAATAATCGGAGGGACGATATATGTTTTCCCGTTTGATGGGATTAAAATATCTTAAAATCGGAGCGACGGTATATGATATTCCATCCTTTATAATTTGAGAATCTCTATTCTGTTTCTCATATATGAGAAACGAATATAGCATGTTTGCCAAAAAATGGCAAAATAGAAAACCACTGCAGCGATGCGTTTGCTATAAAATGGCAATTTGCCAAATATAAGAAACCACTATGGATGCTCTAATTACACACTAACCTATTAATTATACACTAACCTAAATATGAGAAATGGGTGGGACGGAACATGTTGTCCTGTCCAAACGAAATAGGCTTGAAACGGGACAACATGTCTCATTTGGGCATTTTTTTATTTTTTTAATTCTTTTTTTGTTCAGACGATCATTAAAAAAAAAAAAAAGAGGTCAAACAACTACAGAGTCTCATTTTTCTAATAAATAAGAAATTGACAAATATAGCAAGCGATTGTGGATGCTCTCGCGGCTACAATCAATTCTCATTATATTATTGACCCAATCCGCACCCCTAATATTAACACTCAAAACACATGGACTAATATTTAATTATAACGGAAGTTTTTGATTTTACGTTTTATAATTTTATAATTGACCTGTATAAATAGCTCAGATGATAATTGCAACGACTTTCATGTGATAAAAGAGCATTTAGGGTTTTTGAAATCCACCAGCTAGTTGCACATATTTATCGTGAATTTTTAAAGCTTTATAAATTGTGGTCCGTAGGGATTATGCAACAGATATTGTTGAGTATTCTATACGATTAATACAATGAAATAACCAAGCAAATAGAAGATCACACTAAATACACAAAACACACAATATTTGTCTTGATTTGGGCAAACCCTAATCTGGGAAAGCAGGAGCGGATCCAGCGTTAAAATTGAGAGTGGCTAGGAAAAGAATTCACATAAGGTAACATGCAAAATATATATAAAGTTGTTATAAATACTAGATAGAATAGAGTTGGGGTTGGGCACAAAAAAGAAATAGAAGGCTAATATATATATATATATATATATATATATATATATATAGACAAATCTTCGGTTGCACACTACTTTTGGTGAGCACTCCGTGAGCACTCATGAAATAGAGTACCTATGACAAATCCGAACCGCTCATATTGTTCTATATACCTTAGATAGCCTAACAATAAAAAATCACGTAATTTGAAATTCATTTACCCATCCATCATGCCGTTAGAAATTTCAGCCATACAATTTTGTAATGATGTAAATCATGGGCAAATGAACTTCAAATTACTTGATTTTTTATTGTTAGGCTATCTAAGGTATATAGAACAATATGAGCGGTTCGGATTTGTCATAGATGCTCTATTTCGTGAGTGCTCACGGAGTGCTCACCAAAGTAGTGTGCAACCGAAGGGGACTCTCTCTCTCTCTCTCTCTCTCTCTCTCTCTCTCTATATATATATATATATATATATATATATATATATATATAGTCCCCTTCGGTTGCACACTACTTTTGGTGAGCACTCCGTGAGTACTCACGAACTAAAGACCCTATGAATAATCCGAACCACTCATATTGTTCTATATACCTTAGATAGCCTAACAATAAAAAATCAAGTAATTTGAAGTTCATTTGCCCATCCATCATGCTGTTAGAATTTTCAGCCATACAATTTTGTGATGATGTAAATTATGGGCAAATGAACTTCAAATTACTTGATTTTTTATTGTTAGGCTATCTAAGGCATATAGAACAATATGAGCGGTTCGGATTTTTCATAGGATTTCTAGTTCGTGAGTGCTCACGGAGTGCTCACCAAAGTAGTGTGCAACCGAAGATCTCTCTCTCTCTCTCTCTCTCTCTCTCTCTCTCTCTCTCTCTCTCTCTCTCTCTCTCTCTCTCTCTCTCTCTCTATATATATATATATATATATATATATATATATATATATATATGGAGTGAGCTTTTAAAAAAAATGGTAGGGGGGGGGGGGGGGGTAGCATACCCCAGACCCCCTAAATCCGTCCTTGCGGGGATGAAAAACCGAGATATTATTCAATTAGAGAAAATACTAGAGTTACAACACTCACCACGACACTCTTTCAAGCCTAACTGGAAATACTTCATGTTTACAATGAAAAATTCACTTACCTCTTAGATAAAATATTCTCTTCTTCTATTCGGCACGCAATAAAATCATATCTTTTCTTTTGGTCGTTACATAGTTTATATAGAGATCTAGAGAAACCCTATTTGCTATACTTGATACAATAATCCATCTGATGTTTTCTGAAGAGATAAGCATACAATGAGAATTGTACGATCTAATTTGGAGAACAAGTTGAGCTTAAATTAGATCCACAAGATCCGAGCCCGTTTCTACCGCAACTACATATGTCGGTCGACTGTCATTTTTGCTCATCTCAAATAGAGGACTTGGCATCCACTATTCTGCTTGCTGGTCATTGTTGTTGGCTATTGTTGTTGGCTGCTGTCTTGCTTCCAAACCCGTTTTCAATAGCTTCGATTTCTCTTCATCGTAACACCGTCTTCTCATCTTATCGTATATAGTTTGCAAGATATATAAACCGAACAGTTGCATACATTCATGTTTTAACTTGCAATTTGATGAAAACCCATCTTGTTTAGATATATCAAAGTGGATGCTTGACATGAAATAAAATGATAGAATTCAAGCAAAAAACATTTAACCATAACAACTTCTTACAAGCTATGCATGGTGGCCACAAAATGTTGATATTAATTCTATGTCGTCCATGTTATACTCAAAATATCAATAGGACCCCTTAGAGCATCTGTATTCGTTTGCCATATATCCAAAATATAGAAAAAATCAAAAAAAAGTTGCTGTAGTCGTCTGCCAAATATCCAAAATTTGGGTGTCGCATAAACAGTAGCGTGCCAAATATGGAAGACGGTTTGGTAAAAGCCAAATTAAAGCGGGACGAAAGATAATCTTTCGTCTGAAACGTGGGACGAAAGATTAAAAACCGTCGCTTCAATTTTGTATACGACAAAATTGACAGACGAAACATAATACACCGTCTGATTAAATAAATTTTTAAAAAAAATAAATTGGACGGATGGTACATAATGTACCGTCCAACCCCAATTTGGAAACGGCGAAATTGCCTAGTTTCAATTTTGGCTGGTTTCAATTTTTTTTTTTTTTTTTTTTTCTTTGTTGTCCTTTTGTGCCATATGTTAACTGTTTTTATTTTTTTAAAATTTTTTATGTACTTTGTCCCTCACTTCAATGCATATATATATATATATATATATAAATTTTATGCTAATTTTCTGAGATGAGAGATAATCTTTCGTCCGACCCATATTTTGGATTTTGACGACTACAGTGCAAATTTATTTTTTCTATTTCTATTTGTCAACTATCCAAAATATAAGTCAAGACGACTACAGATGCTCTTATCTACTACTGATGTCTATTTTAGAACTCTTGACTTTGTTCAACGATTTTTAATCAGCACATAACCCATTACAAGAATATAATCCATTGAAACAATCTGCATTCTATGAGTTGTGTACTGTCATTATTATATGTTGGCAATTGTTAAACTCAACCAACGAGTCAATATACAAACAGTTATTACCGTTTACATAATTTGTGAGTCTACAATGCAGTTGTAGGAGTAACGAAATACCATAGAGATTCAGTGTCAAACCAAGAGCCTACATTACGATTACCCTATTAATAATAATGCAGTTATATATAACTAGTAATTTACACACGTCTTAATAAAATATATATATTTTGTAAAGTAAAAAATTCGACGTAGTCTGGTCTCGAACTTGAGACCTCTTTTATATTAGTTATGCATAGACAATGCATATCTTAATAATTTTTAAAAAAATATAAAAAATCTAACATAGTAAGGACTCGAAGCTGAAACTTTCTTCATATTAGTTATGTATATGCGTCAGTCACGTAGATCAGTAGGTTGACAAATGAAGCTCAAACTTTTTCCATTATAATATTAGACATGTATGCACGCATGAAATTAAATAATCATCGATCAATATTTGCGATCTATCACGTGGTAACTAAATTAATCCAATAATTGATGTATATTATATGTTCATGCTGGTCCACCATGCATGATTGTCCTCTTTATTTTTAGCATAGGATCCAGACAAATTAATTATACAGTACCAAACTTATAGTTCATCAACTTTGTTTTATATGCAATATATAAAGGTAAGTACGTACATAGCATTCCATGTTTGGCTCCACTTCATAGATTGGATACTATAAGCACAAGCATCAGCCATTAGGGCTTCGAACAATTATTATTCATGATGCAGGAGCAGCCAAAAAAAAACAAGTTTAAAATCACAAAAATTATATGATCAAGTTATAAATTAGTGTATTAAGATACCATGCTTTTTCTCAGAGTAGTCCCCCACAAATCACTAATTTCGTATTAGTTCATGATTAACTACAAAAGTGATTAAAATGGTCAGTTTTGAGATTTAGTGCATGTTATGAAAATAATGATTCAGTGAACTAAATTTTGGAGAAAAAAAATTCTTCAGTAGAATTAATGGTCTAAAAAAAAATAAGATGGTGGCTGTAAAATATTGAAAGAATTAGATCATTTTGCTCAAGATTTTTTCTCGAAAATGGATTCAATGTATCAAAGTTTTCACGACTGCTCCACGAGGCCCTGGCTCGTATTGGCCAGACTGAGAGCGAGAAGGGGAGTTGCTCATGGTAGCTAAAGAAGAAGGGAAATTGTAAATAACTTGATGATTTGTTATTAGTATGTGGTAGTATATATACAACTTACCAGATCTGATTACAATAACATATCTCCACTAATTTAGTGCTAGAATCAAGCTAACAGATTCCTACTGATTCTCCACTAATCAATACAACTTACCAAATCTGATATTGGAGTAAATCAAGCTAACAGATTCTCCACTAATCAATACAACTTACCAGATCTGATATTGGAGTAAATCAAGCTAACAGATTCTCCACTAATCTCTCTGTCAACAGATTTACCAAACTGAGTATCAATCTAATTATTATTATTGATATCCTCCCGCAAGTTGTATAATCTGGAAGAGAGATGCAACTTGGACAGTAAGGACTCGAACCGAGGACGAAGCAGTGGTTTTGTTAGAATATCAGCAAGCTGATCATCAGTAGACACAAAAGACACTCGAAACCTGCCATGTTGGACATTTTCTCGGACAAAGTGATAGGCTAAGGCTATGTGTTTCATCCGAGAGTGGAAAACAGGATTAGCACTTAGATTTGTGGCACCGAGATTGTCGCAATATATAACCGGATTGGTAGTGGGTGTGTGACCAAGTTCTGTAAACAAGGAAAGGACCCATAGTAGCTCACTAGCCGTGTCAGCTAAGGCTTTGTACTCTGCTTCTGTTGATGATCGAGCAACAGATCGTTGTTTTCGGGAGCTCCAAGAGATGGGAGTGCTGCCGAGATACAACAAATAACCAGTTGTTGAAATATAATCATCCTTGTCGCCCGCCCAATCCGCATCCGAGTAGGCATGAAAATTCAGCGGAGCAGTTGCCGAAATGAATACCCCTTTGTCACAAGAGCCCGCCAAATATCGGAGCACTCTTTTGAGTGCAGACCAATGCGTCGTTCGTGGGTTCTGCATGAACTGTGCAAGTTTGTTGGTGCTGAAAGCAATATCTGGGCGAGTAAGACTCAAATACTGGAGACTTCCAACGAGTGCTCGGTACTCAGTTGGGGAAGGCAGGAGGTAACCTGAATCCTTGAGTAATGGAACACTAGCAGACAAGGGAGTGGATGCCGGTTTCGTATCTGCCATGCCAGATTTATGTAGCAGATCAGTGATATATTTTCTTTGTGAAAGAAACATACCTGCAGCGGAAGGAATTACTTCAACACCCAAGAAATAGCTAAGACAACCAAGGTCTTTTAATGAAAAACGAGCAGCGAGTGTGGCAATGAGTTTAGACAACTCGGCAGAGGAGCTCCCAGTGACAATTATATCGTCAACATACACTAATAAGTACAGTGTAACACTCAGTTTTTGGTAGATGAAGAGAGAAGCATCTGCAGTTGAATTTACGAAGCCAAGGGAGAGCAGGAATACTCGGAGCTCCGTGTACCAGGCGCGGGGTGCCTGCTTTAGTCCATAGAGTGCCTTTTTGAGGCGACAGACATGATCCGGGAAGTCTTTGTTGACGAAACCAGGTGGCTGTATCATGAAGACTTCCTCCTTGAGTGTCCCCTGAAGGAACGCATTGTTGATATCAAGCTGACGTATGGACCAACCCTGGCGAACCGCAAGAGTTAGGACGACTCGAATGGTTACCGGTTTAACAACTGGGCTGAATGTTTCCGTATAGTCCCAACCAGGGCGTTGGTGAAACCCTTTGGCAACTAACCGAGCCTTGTAACGATCAATCGATCCATCCGGATTCCGTTTGATTCTGAATACCCATTTACAGCCAACCAAATTCTGAGCAGAGGACCGACTGACAAGATCCCAAGTGTTGTTGCGGTGTAAGGCATCAAATTCATCTTGCATGGCTGAGCGCCAATCAGGGTCGCGAAGAGCCTGGGTGATGGTGCTGGGTTCGATGGGAGAGGAGGGTCGGACATGGAGGTTGAGCTTGTTGATGGGTTTGACGATGTTGTTTTGAGACCGGGTGATGATCCCACTGCCATTGGGTTTCTGTCTCTTGACAACGGGTTGGGTTGGTGGGGCAGGAAGTTGTGGAAATGATTGGGAGATTGAACTGGAGGATTGAGTGGTGTGGGTGGGTTCGTTTGAGGGTGATGATGGAGCCGGATTTGGTGGGTGGGTGATGGAGGGAGAGGGAGTGGCAGCGGATAAGTCTTCAGGTGTGTTTAGAGTGGTACTCACCGTGGGTTGGTCTATGGGCTGTAAAATGGAGAGTTGGAGTGGGCCTGTTTGTTGCTCTACACTTGAATTGGATTGAGCCACTAGAGAGCTGAACGGGAATTCAGATTCTACGAACTTCACATGGCGAGAAGTGTAAATCCTTCCTGTTTTGGGATCGAGACACAAATATGCATGTTGATCAGCCGAGTAACCTACAAAAACACACATAGCAGACTTTGGCGCAAGTTTATGATCAGCATATGGTTTAATCCAGGGAAAACACAAACATCCAAAACATTTTAACTTATGATAATCCGGGCTAATGTTGAGCAATTTGGAATAGGGTGATTCATACCCAAGAATTGGAGTTGGGAGGCGATTTATGAGGTAGGCTGCGGTGCTCATGGCGTGAGGCCAATAGGTTAGGGGCAATCCCGAGTGATGGAGGAGAGAGAGACCGGTTTCGGCGATGTGACGATTCCGGCGTTCTGAAATTCCATTGTGCTCGGGTGTATGAGGTGGGGTGGTGTGATGACTTATACCATGGTTGCTTAAAAAGGGACGAAGGCCAAGATATTCGCCACCATTATCTGTGTATAAGATTTTTATTTTGTGGTGGTAGAAATTTTCAATAAGTGATTTAAATTTTGGGAATATGGTTTGCACATCAGATTTGTGTTTCATTGGATAAAGCCAGATATAGCGAGTAAAATGATCAACAAACATGCAATAGTAACGAAGACCATCAATGGATAAAATGGGAGAAGTCCATACATCCGAAAAAATTATTTCCAATGGATAAGAAGATTTTAGAGTGGATTCATGAAAAGGAAGCTTGTGACATTTGGTAATTTGGCATGAGTGGCAATCTGATTGCTGGAATTTATTTGAGCCCAAAGAAAATTGCTGTTGAATGAATTTGAAGATTGAAGATGAAGGATGCCCAAGCCTATGGTGCCATGATGCAGAGGATTCCGTGTGGACGGTGTGGACGGACGGTGAGGTAGCGGGCCAGAGATAAAGTCCATCCACACATGGGCCTTTATGGGTTGTTTGGTCCGTCTGCAAGTTCTTTACATAAAAAGAGTTTGGCAGGAAAACAACAGCAGAGTTAGTTTGTTTGGTAAGTTTAGAGACAGAGATGATATTTTGTTTCATGGAAGGAACGCACAAGGCATTAGACAAGGATAAATCATTAAGTAAAAGTGTTCCAGAATGAGAAATGTTTGAACCTGAACCATTACCCATAAACAATGAGTCGGGGCCAGTGTACGGGTGATGAAGCGCCAGGTTTGCAAGATCATTGGTGATGTGATGCGTTGCTCCACTGTCAACCAAAAAACCAGTCTGAGATGGGCCAGCAACTGCAGTATTGGCCCGAGCTTGTCCAGTGTAAGCCGGAGGATCCCGAGGGGGAGGCGGGATACCGGGGTGTTGCTGTCTGAAGGTGTGGCACTGGGATAGAACATGCCCTTTGACATTGCACCACTGACATCGACCTAGAAACGGTTTTGGAGGGTTGCGGTAGCCAGTGCGCTGATTAGACTGTGCAGAGAATTGCCCTGACCGAGACCTGTTGTTGGAGTTAGGCCGAGCCTGAGCACTCAAGGCTGTAATTGGAGCAGGATTCTGTCTCTGAGCAGCAACGATGGAGAGTTCCTGGATGAGAAGTTTCTCGAGGAGGTCATCAAAGGTGATTGGGATGTCCCTTGCATTCACGCCGTCAATGACGGCTCTGTAGCCGTCGTCGAGACCGCGTAAGACATGGTCAGTCATGTCTTCAACAGAGACAGGAGATCCAAGTGATGCAAGAAGATCTGCTGTTTGCTTCAGGGAATGCATATAGGTTGTGATGGATTGTGTACCTTTGGAAGCAGTACGGAGGCGCTCCTTTAGTTGCTTGAGATGACTGCGGGATGCCTTGGCATAGGTGCTTTTGAGAAGGGTCCAAAGATCATGCGACGTCTTTGTCTGAGACACCAGGGAGGCCACTTCATTGGAGAGAGTGGTGAGGAGGGCGCCATAGATGAGGCGGTCCTGTCGACGCCATGTCTGATAGGCAGGATTTGGGGTCGTCACTGGAGGCGATGCAGCGGTGGAGATTGTTTCCGATGGCGCGGGGAATGATCCATCTGGATATTGGAGGAGATCATAGCCATCAAGGAGAGCTTCAACTTGGAGTTTCCAATTAAGATAATTGGTGGGGAGAAGCTTGGTGACACTGATAAGAGTGATACAGGCAAAGGGTTTGGAAGGTTCATAGGGGTTGGAAATGAAGGAGGTGCTGTCGTTGGCCATTGGAGGCAAGGGTGAGGGTTAGAGTAAGGAGCGGCGTCCTTAATTAGAGAGAAAGAGGGTAGGATCGTTTTGGCTCTGATACCATAACGAAGAAGGGAAATTGTAAATAACTTGATGATTTGTTATTAGTATGTGGTAGTATATATACAACTTACCAGATCTGATTACAATAACATATCTCCACTAATTTAGTGCTAGAATCAAGCTAACAGATTCCTACTGATTCTCCACTAATCAATACAACTTACCAAATCTGATATTGGAGTAAATCAAGCTAACAGATTCTCCACTAATCAATACAACTTACCAGATCTGATATTGGAGTAAATCAAGCTAACAGATTCTCCACTAATCTCTCTGTCAACAGATTTACCAAACTGAGTATCAATCTAATTATTATTATTGATAGTAGCTGTATCAATAGGAAGATCTTCTCATCGTATTTTTGCTTCTTTTGTACTCTGATGGGTTGTTCTTTGGGGCCTTGCATGCCAGCAGGCCAAGTGCTACTTCTCTTCTTGTTTTGGATGCTATAGCATCATGATCAAGGGTTCGGGTTGCATACTGAACTAGCTTGATATGTTTTTGTACTTTAAACTCCTTCATAGTTTCTTAATATATATTTTTTGTGAGGTAGGGACTTACCCTACCATTTCCCGTCAAAAAAAAAAAGTTTTCACGACTTTTTGCAACTAAAACTCTGGCTGAGCACTTTAGAGTTAATCGAGAGACTAATCAGAAAACAGTGATTTGTAGAGGAGTAATATAGAATTTCAGTAATGGTTGGGACTTTTTTTTTTTCACTTTATTACTTCCATAAACTTGGTTTAGTGCAAGTGTCAATCATAAATATGTTTTTTTATTTCCTTTTTTGAGGTTACTACCCAAGTTCTTGATTAAAAATTATGAAACAATACAAGTCCAAAATAGGATTCAAATCCCTCCTATTATTAAAAACTAGTAAATACACGTGCAATCCACGTCTGAACAATATTTTTTTATATTCTATTTATCTATATTATAATGGGAGAAGTACGTGCGGAACACGTAAAATAATAGACTGACATTCACTGTTCATGATCCTTTCTCACGGGGCAGGTGCAGAGAGAGAGGGGCGGATGAAGAAGGTAGGGTTTTTGGTTTTTTTGAGAGATAGGGAGAGGGTAATAAATTTGAACGTGTACTGTATATTGGTTTATATTATAGAGTTTAATTAAACGTGTGTTGCACGGGTTGAAATATGGACAAATTATACTAAGGTCTTCTCCCCATTACAGTAGTAGAGATTACCAAGTGATTTGTAAAGTTTATATTGATAAAGTAAAAGACAAAATAAATTCAAGGTACCCGATCTCGTACTCTCATCATTTTCAAATTGAATTATGCAGGAGGCCCACATTATGCCCAGTGTGTGTAACGATTTGGTTGGGCCGGGCCCCTCATGCTTTATTAAGAAATTCTACATGGCCTATATTAAAACCAGTTTAGTATCTGTTTACTGGTTAAACAATCATGATGCTCCAGAAAAGATTCATGTATATATTTGACAGAGACATGAAACTTAACCATGCGAATATCAACCATTAGATTTAAGAAGGGGACCAACCCAAATCTCTCTCAGGGTTAATGTTATCGAAAATAGTTTTCCGCCTATTGTTTTGCCTTCCCTTGTTGGGCCGATCTGTAACAATGTTTCTGCGATAAAGCCCACGATTGGGCCTAGTGTGGAATCTCTTCCCATTGAAGAAGACAAGGGGCGTGTCTTAACTTAGAAGACGACGATCCATATACGGAGGATGATTCTGACTTTGAGGAGGAGATGGTCGAAGATACTCAGCGGGTTTTGGCTAGTAAACGAGCTTTGGTTCTCTCTCTGTCCCTGGAGGTGGCTCCGTCCACTTTCTCTGATTCTCAGCACAGTCTTGAGGTCGACATGCAAAGGGGGTTCAAGATTCAGTCAGTACACAAGAGGACCCATACGAATTCTTTGGATGATCTTCTGGATATCGCTGCCACATCTACAGTGTGTGAGACCAACGATGGAGGTATGCATAATTGGTTAACGTCTATTTTTAATTATATGTCAGATAATGATATTTTTTGTCTAAGTCTGTGGTCTTGAGGTGGTCGATATTAACTGTAACGCTTTACTTCTCATTAAGATTAGGGGTGAGAGCTGGATAGGGTAGCCCATGTGGCTCTATACCCTCCCCCTCGTGTAACACTCTATCAGTCTGTAATGATAATGCTGATGTGGAATGTTAGGGGCCTAGGGGGCGAGGGAAACAAGAGATGGTAAGGGATGTTATTTCTCATCCAAAGCAGACATTGTGGGTTTGCATGAGACCAACTTTTCACATTTCTCTAGATTTAGGAGAATCAGTGGGAATAAGATCATTGGTTTGAAATTTTGGCCGTCCGCTGAGGCGTCCTGGGGTATTGCCATTGGATTTAATGACAATATTTTCTTGTGCCTTGAAGAATTTCACGGGGAATTCTCTTTCTCTACGGCTACAATGCCAAACTGATAATTGGACCAATATTATGACAGTAGTCTATGGCCCTAACCAATCTCCTCCCAGAACTTCATTATGGGAAGAACTCCACTCAATCCAAATGCGTTGGAATGAACCGTGGGTGGTTGGGGACGACTTTAACATCACAATGTTTGCTTTTGAGCATCGTGGCAGAGGTTCTAGTGATGCGAATAAGGAAGAATTCAACAGGGTTATCACGAATCTGGAACTTGTTGACAGCTCTATATCACATATACTTTTCACTTGGTCCAATATGCATGCTACTCTGATCATGGCCAAGCTAGACATAATTCTTGTCTCGATGGACTGGGAGGCTAAATCTCGCTTGTCTGTGGCAAATCCTTACCTAAGTCAAAGTTCTACCATTTTCCCATTGTCCTCTCATCAGGAGAACGCAACACCAAGAGTAAGCCTAAGTTCAGGTTTGAGAAAAGCATGGCTTGAAATTTAGGGTTTTCACCATATGGTCATGGAGAGTTGGGCTTTCCCAACTCAGGGTACAAAAGCTGCTATAATTTGGAGTGAGAGTTGGGCTCTCCCAACTCGGAGTACAGAAGCGACTATGTCCAAGCTCAGGAAATAGAACCACACCAGGTTTTCTACAATCTAGCATGCGAAGGAATCCATTCTAGAGGACATTGTGGAACTAGAAAGACTGGAAGAAACTAGACATCACGCAAGATGAGCGTAACCGTTAATTAAAGCTACAGGAGGACATAGCCCAAATGTATAAGCTTGAAGAGATCAAATGACAGCAAAGATCCAGAATTTCGTGGCTAAAAAAAGGATACACGAACACAGCCTTTATCCACCGCACTACTAGTGCTCGACAAAGGTCCAACCTCAGTGAGAATATTACAAGGAGTTATAAATTCACTCAATACAAGAAATACTACAAACAAGAACACCTTTTCCGGCGCTTTTTTGTACATTTCTCGGCGTTTATAAACGCCGGGGTAAACCGACCAGGCGGACAGCAAAATGCCGTCGCAAACGCCGTTTATTCCGCCGCCGGGGTATATCTGGCGAAACCCCGGCGTTTCCAAAATGCCGCCCTTGATATTACAAAGCCCGGCGGTAATGTGGATTACCCCGGCATTTTACTTTTTTTTTATTTTAAAAATTTTAAATAAACCCCGGGGTTTGGCAAACGCCGGGTATCCTTTTTCTTTTTGGAAGGGGGGCGATTCGAAATCAGGAAATGTTAATATTTATGAGTCAAAAAAAATTACTATAAACAATCAGACATGCAGATATATCCCAATTTGATATCAATTTATAATAATGTACAACATATATATTTCATAAACAATTAACTTGCTCAAAATAATAAAAGGCCAAACAAATTTTAATTAACCTTTATAATTCATTGAAAATGTTATGCAGTCACATTTGAAGGTAATTACACATGGCAATCTTCGACAATGGCCTAGTATGGAAAACATAACACGACAAAAAAAAACTATCCAAAAGTGATCAGTTTGCTGGTAGCTTGCTCTCTATAAGACCAACCTAGTATGGAAAACATAACATGACAAAAAAACTATCCAAAAGTGATCAGTTTGTTGGTAGCTCGCTCTCTAAGACCATCATTCTCAGATTGCAGCAGTAGCTCGCTATCTAAGACCATCATTCTCTGAAATTAAAAGATACTGAAATTAAAAGAAATAAACAGTCATAAAAACTATGTTGCATGTATAGTTTAACTCGGCTCATGAAAAGCATATATCAAATTATGTCAACATACTTAATTTCTACTAACCAGGTTAATATCAAATTTGTCAAATTGCAGTTAGTTTAGATACTAAATAGAAAGGGACATGCTAATCTTGTTGTGCAAATTGCAGTTTACAGGACTAGCTTGTAATTAGCTAGCCAAATGTTTTTATTTAACAACAATGCAACAAAGAATAATTCTCCATATGTAGGCACCACTCATCTACAAAGTCTCAATAAAGAGAAGAGTGTCAAAGTCATATTCAATTTTGATGTATACATTAACCAAGCTAGCTAATAGAAGTATTCTAAACAAAGTATCAAACTTATATTGGTTCAGGAATACATTAACCAAGCTAGCTAATAGCAGACTATATTAGTTAGTTCACTGATGATTTTTATTTTTTAAATACTTTCTTTTATCAATTGCAAAACTTTAAACAATCTGTGAATTAATAAGAAATTAAACAAAAGAATACTAATAGAATTGTTCACGAATTCATGCAAGTATATATATACTTGGTTAATGTATACATAAGTCTATTATATATACTAATAGAATTGTTCAGGAATTCATGCAAGTATATAATAGAATTGTTTGTAGTGTCAGTTCTATTGATTGCCTCAATAATGCTGACAAACAAGCTCAAAGAAAGACACAGTATTAATGGAGCTCTCCATAAGTCCATTATATGCATCTCCAATCCAACTCTAATCCAAAGATTCTAATATGCACACTGTGTGTGTGTGTGTGTGTGTATATATATATATATATATATATATATATATATATATATATATATATAAAGGAAGAAGACTAAAGAAACATGCAACTATATATTATTAATACTAGTTATCTTCTACAAACCGTCGGGGAAGATAGAATTGCTCAAGAATTCATGCAAGTATATACATCCCCATCAAAAGATCTCAGTTCATAATTCTCTGATCCATCTCTCAAATGGCTCTCCCTTTCAGCATCATAATTGATCGCAGAGATTCTCTTAGATCCTCTTGGGCATCCATTGAAACTTTTTACGCTGTTAGGAATTCTATTTTCATTTTCTTCCACCTCGTCAAACCATGGAGAAGTTGCACCACTCGTTAAAGTCTCCATGCAACTACTATTTCTAAGCAATGTCAGACATTTAAAACTACTCAAATCTGAAGGTGGCACAATTATTTCTTCTCTCTTACTTTTTACTCTATCCAATCAAATAATTCTACATAATCCTCTACATTAATTTTTGGGCTTTTAACATGTATGTCCCTAACAAATATGTGAATATCACATATATCCCTCACAAATGTGTATTTTCACATTTACCCCTAACAATGTGTATCCAACCTCTTAGTTATCCCTTAAGTTAAAACTACTTTAAAAAATATAAAAATTTATGAAATATACAGCTATGTTTAATAGATTTTATGTAAAATGATTGAAATACCCTTCCTCTACTTGTTAAGCTTATTCTTCTTATTTTTTATAAACTAAATCGTTTATAAAACCAATTGAAACACATTAATCTTTCCCAATTTTTCTTCAGTTTTCTTAATAAATGGACAAATTTACAGTACATCTTTATAGTTTCATGTTCTTCATCATGTTTTCTAGCCAAATTCGCTACTAATATTATAAGTTTCAAATACACGTAGTTTAAGGCAACTTTTAGGGGTAAATAAGAAATGAGCTCATATTGTTAGGGCCATATATGAAAACACACATTTTTTAAGGGCATATATGATATTAGCATATTTGCTAGAGGCATACATGTTAAAAAACCCTTAAAATTTTTCCCCCTCTTCTATATCTATATAATAAATTACAAAGAAAGCTATCAAGTGGCTCACATTCAATTTCTCCCAAAATCAATGGACTAGATCTAACCTCACAAAACATATTTTCCCGCGCAAAATTTCAAACCCAAAAAATTTCAAACTCCAAACCAATCTCTCTCTCTTTCAACTCAGAAACCCAACCCCCCTCCCTTTCTCTTACCACTTCTCTAACTCTCTCTGTCTTCTCCCGATCTCTCTCTCTCTTCCACCTCTCTCTGTCTCTCTCTTTCAGAACCCCCTCATCCCTCTCTCTGTCTCTCTCATCTCGAAACCCTCCTTTCTCTCTTCCCGAAATCCCGAACCCCCACCTCCTTGCAACCCCGCCATCCCCCATCCCTGCTATCTCCCTTTCCCTCTTCCCGAAATCCCGAACCCCCACCTCCTTGCAACCCCGCCATCCCCTATCCCGGCCATCCCCGGCACCTCACTGTGCACCTGACCAACCTCCACCCAATTGGTCATCAAAACCCTTTGAAGCTCTGTCAGCCCTGCTCATCGAAACCGCACTCGAACCTCCACCTCCTCCGTCAGCTAAACCCACACTCGAAGCTCCGTCAATCTCATGTAAGCTGAATTCTTGATTGTGCATTGTTATTGTTAGATTTGAACACTTTAGTGAGTTAGTTTAGTTTCACAGATGTGCAGCGAATACTATTTTTTATTTTGGGAAAATTAATTACAAGAATGTCGAGAGGAACTGTACACTAGGAGGAGCAATAGGTCTTCACCGTCGTGGAGCTTCCGGGTAGATAACCGGACACATATAGAGGATATTGTGGAAGACCAGGGTTGGGTTTCACATAATCATAGTGGTAATGTTGTTTCCGAACCAAAAAATAGTGGCGAGGATACGGAGATTGAGAATGCTTCAGATTTTAATGGTTCGCCCGATACAATTCAGTGGCTAAGTGGTAGAAGCTCTCTAATGAATTGAGCTACCAAGCTGGACCTGCAGGTAAAGTGATTCAATCTTTTAAGTGTATTATCTAATCGAAGGTATATTACCCTAAATATTTCGTGGCGTTTAATATAACTATTCGAAGGTATATTACCCTGCCATGGGATGATGTTTATTGTTCCAATGCAGATCGTGTAGATGGGGAGCCATGTTATTGGTTTACACCAAATCTTCTGCCATGAATACTTGGAAGTGGTCGATTATGATGCAATAGAGTAAGCAATATGCTTCTTAATTACGCATTTGATATTTTGTTCGTCTTACAAGTCTGCAATATTCAAAATTCAGTCCTGTTAAATGTAGTGCAGTATTTTGCTAGCTGCTCAATTGCTATTGAGCAAAGACTATTTTGTTGCATTCTGAAATATTGTTTTATCCCATGCTGTGCAACTTTTTATGTTTAATTAATGCTTTCTTTCATTTTTGTGACTCTCATGTGAAAATACTGCTGATAATTAATTGATACTTTGTAAGTTGCGCATTCGTGATAATAGGTTCTGCCAATTTTTCAAAATTTTAGAATTTGGGAGGGATAAGGCTCCATTTGCCTAACATGAAAGTTGAATGCGATTAATTGTCTGTAGTTCCAAAAGGCAAAACATGGATCGATTGTTTAGTTCATTTATAAGAACATTGGATGAGAGTATTATGCTTTAAAGTAATTTCAATTTTAACAGAGATATCAGGTGTTGAAATACTGGTACAATGTATGAAACAGGCATGTTTAAACCTGTCACATTTGCGTTGCAAACAAAGTCTTAGATTCATATTTTTATGCGGATGAAATGCAAGATTTTGTGTTAGGGTTTTTGCTAATTTTTTATGGATTGGGGGTTATGTAGGAGGTGGAGGGGGGGAGGTGAATGCGGAGACAAGGAGGATGTCGGTGATGATGTCGCATACGTTCTACAAGACGTTGACTGCGTCGGATACGAGCACTCATGGGAGGGTTTCGGTGCTGAGGCGAGCGACTGAGGATTGTTTTCCGCCACTGGTATTAATGTATTTGTTTGTTTATTTTTTGATGTTTGAAAATTGTTGGGTTTTTGGGGATGATTGATTTTGAGTGATGAAATATGTGGTGTAGGATTATAAGCAGCAGAGGTCGTCGCAGGAGCTGATTGCCAAGGATTTGCACGGGACGGAGTGGAGGTTTTGGCATATCTATCGAGGTATTATACTTGATTGAATGCCAAATTTCTGGTTTGAAACTAATATTTGTCTTTATTTAATACTTGGGCTTTCTTACTTTTGTTAGATTTTCCTCCTTAAGTAAAAGTTTTTTTTGTTTTGAAACTTTAGTAGTTCCTTTTGTTTTCTCAGGTTATATTTCTATTGGGAAGATACTATGTTATTTATTTGCACTCCGTGAACAATGATGTTGATGGATGTTCTGAGGTGTTGAAACTATACTTTTTAAGGTTGAATGTCTGTGTTTCGAATGGTCAAACTTGACACGTCGTAATTTAAGGCCCATGCACAACATAAATTAAAAATCAAAATAAAAAATAAAATTTGCTTAAAACAGATTTGTTCCCTGCTATTTGCCTGTGCCAATCGTCCTCATGGAAAGCTAAGTTGATTAAAGTAATCTTACAATACATTGTTGGTTCTATTGAGATGGTTTGTATGAGTTATTGTTAAACTTGATCATGTTCTGCTTTTTGTTTCAAAATTAGTATCAAGTATTTGATGGTTTTGATGATTTTTCATATATGTGCAATGCATCACTACCTTTACAATTTATCATGTAGGGTGCCTCTCTTACTACTGCCTTTCCTACCCCTATTCAAGTACAGCTCTTGAATTTAGTATATAATTTACAGTTTTTTTTAATAGTGGAAACATGTTATTTGATCTCATTGTGGAATAGATAGATTGGTGATTAGTTAGTTTACAGTTTAGTTTTACAGTTTAGTTTAGTTGTGGAATAGACAGTTTAGATTGGTGATTAGTTTATATAGATTGCTGGAAATTCAAAGAACATTGTGGAACAATGTTTTGCAATTTAGTATAGTTGCAGTTTCGAGATAGTTTAGTTGCAGTTTTGGGATACTTCAATTTCAAATTCCCCAACTCTTCTGTTTTGATAGTTTAGTTGCAGTGGAGGATTTTATATAGTTGGATGATACACAGAGGATGATTTTATGAATTTGTTGGAATAATATTTGACTGCAACTTGAAATAACCCAGTGCTCTTTTGGCTGAAAATTGGGATGTCGATTTGATTGAGTTGTGATGTTTAGGGTTCTAGCATGTCTAATTGCCCAAATTTGGTACTTGCACATTTACCTTTTGCCATGAGTTTTTAATTGCTATAAGATATTTATTTAAGCAAATCTTCATAAAAATAAATATTAGGATTGTATTACTTTTTGTTTGTGTATTACGAAATATGACAGACGGTCCAATGAATAATCTTCGGAGGAAATGACTGAAATATTAAGTATTTCTGTCTGTAACTTCTTTCCCTCTAATTTAGGGTCAAACATAGGATTGTTTACTATGTTATGCACTGATTTCTCCCTGTTTACGGCTTCACCTTCATATGGGATTGCTACAAGTTTGTTTTGCATAAGAGTCAAACATAAGAATGTTTTGCGTAAGAGCCATGCTATATTTTTTATTACCTCTCCTATTCTCTTTGTAACATTCAAAAGTTGTGCTTGGTTTTGTGGAACCTTTGTTTCCCATATTTTATTTATCTCATTTTGTTCTAGAACTTTTGTTCTCTAGATATTGTAACCATTGATAAAAAAATCTTATGGTCTCTATTCTTTATATCTTTGCAGTATACTTTTAAAGGGAGTATCGGCACGAATCACATCTAGAATTTGAAAATTTCACTGTTGGTGTGGGTGCTATGGGTTACATCGGCAACAAGGTTAGGTTTCCTCACAACTATGATGCTCTTCCTATTGGTAGTCCAAGAATTCTTTATCTTTGTTTTATACTCCCCCATGTACCTTAATTATCAGGATAGTTTTATCTCTGAAGTTACTGTGAAATTTGATTATGTCCTGTCATTTTAGATTGAAAAAGGTTTTCAGTTTAGAGTTGACTACCATATAGTGGAAGAAAAGGGAATCTGTTGAGATTAGCATTTCGATTTATGTGGAAGGGACAGGGAAAAATTTACCAAAACTATATAAAAGTTACCAAATATGGTTCAATGCATAGCCAACTTCTTGGCATATCAAAATTTGAGTATAGGCATCTGCCGTGAGTGTGTGCCCGCCACTACCTTTTGTATATACGGTAAAGACTGGATAGAGATAAAAAATTCATCTACTTAAATTCATTTATATGTTTATTTGGCATAACTACTCTGACTAATTTGAAATGTTTCTAGCCTCATAACTTAGGATACAAAAGTTACACTAATCTAAAATAATCTTCGCTTATATAGTTTAATCTCTCGCTTATATAGTTTTTTTCTCCCAGAGCCTTATATATATGATGCCTGTGTGATGTTGCTTGGTTTCGCCTGGGGAGGATTGTTGGAAAATAATCTATGTGGGCTCACATATGTGACTAAATGTATAATTGCTATTCTAAAGTCTAACCCAAATTAAAGTGATCTAATCAAGATTAAGTAATGGGTTAAAAGCATATTATTTAAAGTGTGATATAACACGTGTAGAGACCGTAAAGTAAATTTCTTATTTTGTGATGGGCAAAATTGGAAATCAACAATTATCAATTAGGGTTATGGTCCCCTATATATACGCATCTTCTTATTCCATCTGTAATCCCATCAACAGAAGAATAGAGAGACGGCCTCTTATAGAAGTGCGTATTATATAGGAAGATCCAAACCCTCTGCGCAATCTCCATCAATGGCTTCAGGTTAGTGCTTCCGCTTTTAATTTTGTTCTTCTTTTAATTTAGCAAAGATCTATAGTTTCATGATTTAGGATTTTATATTAAAGCACTTTTGTAACATGATTAAGATCTAGAAACATATTTTAGGTTGTTATTAATGTTTTATGCATGTTCTAGATTCATGGAAACATGTTCTTAAGTGTATATAAAATTCCAACAATTGGTATCAGAGCCATCTTTACTGGATTAATTGAAGAAATTCAGGGTTTCTTGTTTAAGAAATTGAAGAAATTTAGGGTTTCTTGTTTAAAGAAACTTAATAAATTCATGGTTCCTTTTGATCTTCCTGTTTAAGAAATTCAATTAATGTTTAGATCTGATGGCAAATATTTGGTTATTAAATAGTATTTATTATAGATGTTGATTAGATCTGAAGTTTGCCCAATGTTTACCGAATGATTATTCATGATTTAAAACAACTTTATTTCTTTAATCTATACCCATGTAATTAGATTTTTTCCATACTCATGAATAATGATCGGATTCAATAAAACTATACTCGTGTGGATTGATAGAACAATGACGTTATGTTGTATTCATGCCCTTTTTTAGTTTGTTTGATGTTCATGTGCTCATCTCCAGTTTCGTTAAAGCCTCTGGCTTTAGATCTTAAGATTGATGTTCATGTGCTAATCACTTTCTGGCTTCAGACTTGTATATGGGTAATGTTTTATTGTATAATTAATGAAGACCATGTATAGCAGCATGTAGGCTCCCCCATGAGGGACCCACGGGAACAAAAAAAAAAAAAAAAGGTGTTCAAAACCGTAAGCATCAGATTATGTTTTAGGATCGTTTGTTTAAAACCTATTGTCCATCAGAGATACGGTCTTTTAGATACGGTTTTAGATATTAGATATGCTTAATTCAAGAGTACAGTACAGTTTTAATTATGGTTTGATCAAGTACAGAACTATTTTAATTATGGTTTAATCAAGTACAGAACTAATGATATGCTAAATTCAAGATGACATACATATCTAAAAAGAAACTATGTGACATAATTAAATACTCACATGATATGTGGTATTTGAATTGATGTGACTTCTCGCTTGGTTACTTCGCAATAATGCAGTTTAATATTTTTCAACCAATTGTGCAGTTGGTTGAACCAATAATGCCCTTTTTTTGTTGTTGTGTTGCAAATACATATCTCCATGCAACCCCATATAGTCATTTCAATCAATATTCATGTTTTGTTTACAAATTGTACATGTTTAATATTTTAAGTGAATTAATTGAAGCATGATGACACCAAAGTGTCCTCTCTTGTGAAGATTATTCATGAAAAATATTAAATGTTGTGCAAGTGTATGTCCATGCGAGTATTGATCGACCCAAAGGCAGGTCTATACTTGGCCGGATTACATTTGCACTTGTGATGGTAAACATGTGATAATTATAAGGTTGCACTTGTGAATAATAAATCGATCCAAAGAGAGTTATTGCACATGCATTATTACCAATGTTTGATCATTACATCAAGAGTATCACTAGCAGTTAATATTACTGTCCAAAGACTTGATATTAATGTTGCATTTGATATCTTGAGATGTGATGTACAATTATTTGGTTTTGAATATTGATTGATTTTTTGTGAATTATATGGTCATTTGTTCTCATTAAGTTAATATTGCTGCGGTGTCTGCCGACATTTTCTAGGTGCATAGATCTAGACCTTGCATGGATTAAGACACTCATTTCTGTTACAGATTCAAGTTCTCTTTATGAGAAAATAACTTTTTAGAAATGAGAGTGTTCTAATCGCATTGGTCTTCTGGTCTTAATGAACACCATTTCAGAAACCTTTAGATGTGTTAAAGAGACCAATCTTAAAGATTAAAAGTACTCATTCGGCTAACACATTTAAGGTAAAGGGCAAAAGAAAGAAATTTGAGTTCACCAAGAATAATGCTGCTAAAGGTCCAGAAAAAAAAAAAATTTCCATATATGGTTATGAATTGATAGACTTTGCCCATAGAAATTTGTGTGGGATAGTTGTGCTTGAATTTTTGGTTAGGATTATGATGTTCAATTATCTGGTATGGTTTTAATTAATTTGATATTATCAAATCAGTAGATAGATATGGTTCAATTATGGTTTTGTTATCATAGATATTATCTTGAAATTATCCATCTACAAATAAAGTAAAATTATGATATTAAGAAAAAGATAAAATTTTGGGAAACAATTAAATTCAAATTTTGGTTTTGGTTTTTCTTATGAATGTCTAATATTTTGAATAGTTTAATTGAAACAAAATGTCGCCAAAGTGACCTCTTTTGTGTAGATTAATTTATTTAAAATATCAAGATGATTTTGTGTTTGTAATTCATGCATTTATTAACTGACCCAAAGGTAAGTTGATATTTGGCCGAATTTCATACACATCTGTGGTAATAAATATGTGACAATTATAAGGTATTCCATGTGAACAATAAGTCAGTCCAAAGAATGACTTGTTATTTGACAGGATTTATTGTCAATATTTGATTACTACAATAAGAGTACCGCTTACAGTTAATGTTACTGTCCAAAGACTTGATATTAACGTTGTGCTTGGTATCTTGAGATGGGATTAACCATTATTTGAATTTATTGTTTTATATGGATTTTCATGTGAGCTTATTTTGTTTGTTTTTGTTCTATATTCATTCACATAATGTATTATTAGATATTATTTCTGAATTTTCTGGATTTTTACAAATATTTTACGATGTATTTGCAAATATTACAAAAAGAATGGCTTTTGTGCAAAATTTTCCACCCAGGGTCAAATCCGAATTTTCTTTATTTCTGGTCTGTTTTGGATTGCTGAAAAACTCAGTGGTAAAAGGATTTGATTTGGTTTTGATTTATTTAACTTATTTTAACTATTTTATAAAGAAAGGTTTATATATGTAAAGTTATATTTTGAAAGGATTATTTTGCAAATATGTTTCAAACCCTAATTCTTCATTTCCGGCCTGTATAAAAGGTGGAGTGCAGCCGTCATACGCTGCACAACACAAGGTTTATTATTTTATTTTTTTTCTTGGAGACTGAAAGAGAAGATCTTGGATTTTGCAAAGAAGGGTTTTGCTTATTCGATTGGATTTCTTCATTTGAGGTGAGTGATGTAAATTGTTTGTTGTTTTGCTTTATGTATGTGAGTGACTTGTTTGTTTTCTTTAATTTGTGTATGTTGTATGAGAATGATATGAACATTTTGATTGATCTTGGATGTTGAATTCCATATATTAGAAAGCATGCTAGGGTTTAGTATGAATATGTATGTTGGATGGATGAAAAATTGGATCTTTGAGAAGAACCCTAGATATTTGCATGTGAATGATTTTAGATTTGTTGGAGAACCTAATATAAATTGTGAGTAGACTTTTCTTTTGGATTATTGATTTGATTGAGTTTGATGGATGTTATGCATTACTTAATTAAAGATGAGATTTTTGGGACTATTGGTTAGTTGGATGAAAACAACTTGGCCATATTGATGATAAATTTGTTTTGTTTATGAATCAACTATTGAGATTAGTTGAGATTGAGTTTGAGAAATTTGAGAATGAGTAATAGAATAAAAGACCATGTTTTGAGGATTGAGTTATGATGACTAAAATGGGGATTTGTGATTTTGTGAAAGATGTTGTTCGAATTTGGATTTCTCAAATATTAAGTTTAAATCTGAATATTTTGGTATTGATATGGTTTGGAATATAAAACAAAGTTATTTGATGTATGATTGATTTCTTAAAAACTCTAATTTTGATATATGCACACATTCATGGTTTATTTGAAGAAGTTCATCAAAAGTTATTTTATCCATTCAAGTGGTTTTGATTGGTTTCTATGGATCTTTGTGTATTCTATAAGTTGTATTTGATCATATCAAAAATATACTTTTATAGATTTTATTTTTGTAAAGTAAATCTTCGTGACGGTTGAAATGTGCACAACCAAAGTAGGCAGTCTGTAGGTCGACAGTCGACTGGTATGATTTCTCAGTCGATCGACACGACCCGGCTGCTATGTTCCTTAGTTTTTCTTAAAATTTCATCTGGACAGTCGGCTGAGGACCTTAATAGTCGACTGGTACCACTTAGAATTATTTTCTCGAAGTTATTGTATTTTTCACTATGGACAGTCGACCTATACCCTTTTCAGTCGACTGCTATACTTAGAATTATTTTCTTAAAGATTATTGAATTTTCTCTCTGGACAGTCGACTGGTGACTTTTACAGTCGACCGTCAATACTTAGATTTTATTTTCTTAAAGATGTTAGTTTTTCACTCTGGACAGTCGACTGAAGACCCTTGCAGTCGACTGGTTCTGATGCTTTCCTTGAGTTGTTCTGATGTTCTTTTGAATGATTTATTCTATAAATGTTTTTGGATCTATAACTTACTATTCTAAATAGTATTCTTACTATAGAACATATATTTTCAAGATATTTTATTGTTGAATTTGGATTCTGGAATTTTATAAAGATTTGGGTTTTGTTGATTGGAGAGGTTTCTTCCTTTGATCGTTTTGACGATGGATTAGTGAATTTTGGTCTTGTTGAGATCTCTGGGAGTTGAGTGGGAGTCCTGTGAACCGGCAGTTGAGATTTGTTGAGTTAGACTTGGGGGATCTTGGTTTAGTTGTTGTTGAGTATTTAAGTCCGGCAGGATACACTAACTCTAGAGATGAGGATTTTTGGTGGTAATCAACTTAAGGACAGGCACTAGTGGGGATGTGATGGAACTTGGGAAACGTAAGTATAGGCTCAAGGTTTGTTTAGTCCAATGGATGCGTTCCAGGATTGTTTGTTGTTCTGTCTCGAGAGGACATTTGTGCGTTCGCGTGTCGAGGGTCTGCAGGCCTATTCACGGAGCATGCGGGGTGCATTCGCATGTCGAGGGTCGGCAGGCCTATTCACGAAATGTACCTGGTGTATCTGCACGTCGAGGGCCTTGCAAGCTTATTCAGAGGGTACACGGGTTTGGGAGATGATTCTCCGGTGGTTGTTGTTGAGCTATCTTACATGATGCTTGCGCGTCGAGGGCTGTGGTGCCTATTCGTGGAGTATTCTGGATCTTGTTTTCCATTACCGTAGTAGGATTAGTTTCATAACGAGGGGTTATCCCTATAAAGTGGAGATCGTTAAGGGCTTGCACCGGACCTATGTACTATGGAATGCATAGAATCCGACAAGTATGCATTAGAGAGTCAGCATATAGAGCTTGTGTTTTCTTGACTTGGTTTTATGCTGGTGTTTTCCTGTTTTTTCTACACTCGACACTTAGTCTAGCTTACTTGTTTTCATTCCATGATATTTTCATGCTTTACTTATTTGTTATTTCTCATTTCTTTATTCTTGCTGATAATATATGTTGTGTTTTATGATTAATTATGTTGCTTGTTTTTATGTCACTCACACCTTTATGCCTGACCCCTTTAGTTTTGGGGGTTAGGGATCATCTCTAGCCTCATGTTTTACAGTTTGTTGTTGCATAGAGCTTGGGGGTTTGGATGCTTGAGATAAATTGATGTAATAGAGTTTTTGTGTAAATTTTGTAAAAGAATTGTTGTAAGAAAGAATGTTTGTAATTCAAGGTGTTTGTATTCTGCTGTGTTGTAAATGATTGTTGTAATAAAAGTTGAAATAAAAATTATCTGTGTTTTTGGCTATGTGTACTATTACATTGAAGTTGATGTTGGAAATTGTGCCACGTATTTTCTAAGATATTATATTAGAAATTCGGGGCGCTACAGTTCGATTGTGAGTCCGCAGTTCCGTATTGTGGCATCTTCAAAAATATTTTTTTTTCGGTGCCGCAGTTCCCAACTGTGGTTTTAATTCATTTTATATTTGGCCTAAAGTGACTTGAAACTTAGACAAAAATTTTCAAGTAAAAATGTAACATAGACCACACTTCTCAATTGCGGTGTGTTATTTTTAGGTCACAGTTAGGAACTGCGACCTTTATTTAACAATTTTTTACTTAAAAAATTTGCCCAAGTCTCGAAATTACTTATGCTAAATATGAAATAAACTACGGCCGCAGTTGGGAACTACGGCATGAAAAAAATTCATTTTGAAGAGGCCGCAGTAGGGCCACACAAACGAACAGGCCGCAGTCTCCAACTGCGAGTGGTCCATTTTTTAAATTAGTTTCAAATGTGGTCTACTTTGAAAATTAGTTTCAAAAAGTGGGGGAAATCCAGTTTTAAAGAGCCTCCTTTTTTTCCCCCTTAATTTTATTTTATTTTTGATTTATTTTACTTGTTTGGGCTAAGGCCTGCCTCGTTTTGTTTATTGGGTTGGGCTTTAGAATTTATAGACATTGAATTGAGGCCCAATTGGCTCAGAAAAATAGCGTAAGTAATGTTATACATACTAGCAGTCCTAATTAGCAGTGATGACAACATAGAATATATATATACAATTTATTTCTCATGCATTCAAAAAACAATTCAATTCAATTCAATTCAATCAACTGCGCGCACAAGTGCACAAGCTTCTTCAAACTGCACACGTCAACTTTAGACCTTTTTAAACTTCACAAATTAAAATGAGAAACAAAACAATCGGCAAATGCAAATGGTACAGTGATCACAAGCAAAGATCACCAACTGTGGCAATGCAAGTCACTATATGGATCAATGCTAGATCACATTTATATGCTCAGATGAAGCAGACTGAACTATCCCTGTATCCAACATTATCTTCATAATCATATCCGTCCATGTATCAACAGGCCCCGGCAAGCACGAATGCAAGCAATCACTCACCACTTTCGCATTTTTATCTGGGTGGTCGAACCTGTAACGCCCTGGATGCCCGTCTGGTCTCAACAGTGAGAGATGGAACGTATCGAGCAGTTCCATCTGTATCTGGTTTTTCCTGCCAGCTCCAACGGCCTTCTCAAACTCCTCCACCTCAATGTCTCGTACCTTCTGATCAAACGTTGAACCCGTATACTCGCCTTCTTTATATGGTTTTGTTCGGTTGCAGTACCCTCCGCTGAACCACTGGCCACCCTCGAAGTGGGAAGGCATCCAAGTCCGGAAAAATATAACCGGCTTATGATTCGAGGAGGTAATGTATTCAAAAGTGCTTTTGAGGGCCCGACGGTAGGGGTAATCAATACCTAGCTCGTTGAATTCATCGCTGCAGTCGTGACAACCGATGATTTTGCCCCCATCCCAGAAGATGAGCGTTTTGGTGTACCACTGTCCGTTGGCGATTACAATGTAGTCGTACTTGTCGTATTGGGATGTCCAATTGGGGTCTAGGGTGTCGAAATGGACGTGGTATTCATTTTTATTCACGATGTTGTACTTGAATAGGAGTGGCGCCCAAATTGTCGCGACGGTGGTGTTGTGGGCAGGGAAGTAAAATGTCCGTGATTTCCATGTTTCATCGTGGTACGTCGCATAAGGTTCTTCCACCTAAATAATTTCCCGATAATGAGCCGTTAGAAAAATCAAATTAATATGTACTTTTGAGGAGGATGACTACACATACATGAATTGTTTTTACCTCAAACATACATTATAAATGCATTGAGGCACACTTCTTACTAAATGACAAGATTTTAACATTGTCTTTTTCTGAGAAGTGGGCCCCAATGTATTTATAATGTATGTTTGAAGCAAGCGATACTCTCTGTAAGTAATTTACCCGAGAGAGATAGCAAATGAGCGATTGCATGTGGTTGCGAAGAATTGAGTCACCAACGAATGCCCAAGCTTTGTTGCGCATTGAGCTCATGAACTTGTATGCATCTAATGGCGGTAAGTCGCAGCCATTTGGCTTCCATTTCCAGTAGAGGTAATTTGTGTCAGGTCGACCGTTCCTCAGACAATTGCTAGTATCGTCGATGAAGTGACACGTGTCGTTGGTGTAGTAGGGCCCAGCTGGGTTTGGGACCCACTGCCCATCAAATAAATCACATATTTTTGCATTGCCTGCATACATTAGCCATCTCAACTCACAGAAATTAATGAGTTTTGCAACCAAGAGTTCCATATTTTTTAAAAGGTTAATTAGTTCAAACTCAGCATCTTGTTTCCATTAGGCCTAAATAGTTGGGCTCAAGCCCAAATTCAAATCCAAATGAAGAGAGAAAAAACCTCAAAAATATAAACCAAGACCATTAATAACTCTAAGCTAGTTCACCAAAAATGATAAAAAATTTCAAGAAAGCCTAGAGCAATTTACCAATGAAATATTTATCCTAATACTGTAGTCAGTTAGTCCTCTCTCTCCCTCTCTCTTACATTTTAATTACTAGTAATTTTCACGCGTGATGCACGTCTTAATAAATATATTTTTATTAAAAGTAAAAACGTCAACGTACGTCTTAATAAATATATTTTTATTAAAAGTAAAAACTTCAACGTAATCTAGCCTTGAATTTAATACCTCATTTATATTAGATATCCACGGACAATACACGGATTTGTTTGACTACAAATGTTTGTATTTGTTGTTGAAATTAATTTGAACGTGTATTACACGTGTTTGTTTAGTTACAAAGTTAGGGTTTCTTTAGTTACAAACCCCAACTCTCCCATTAAAATAGTAGAGATTGAATAAATTTTAAGAGTAATGCTACATCCACTGTCAATTTCACTACATTTCTCTTTACTACCTTAGGTGGCACACTCCAATAGGTAGGAAAAGATAGAGTAGGTAGGAGAACTCTCTAATAGAAGTATGCCACCTAAGATAGTGAAGAGAATGGTAGTGAAATTGGTAGTAGCTAAAGCATTACTCAAATTTTAAATCCCAGAAAAGAAAAGTCACTTAATCCAGTCATTATGTTATATCTAGTTGGTCAAGGTGCCATTACATAGGGAATCTAAATCTTAATGTGAGATTATATTATGGGTAATTATAGCCTAATATCTGGTAGAGTATCTCTTATCTCTAATATCTAATACTATAATCTGAGAGTTGGGGGTAATGGACAAACTATTATAGACAATCAACTATCTAGTCTAAATTATTCATTTTAAGTGTGAATTATATTATCTATTCATATATTACTATAATATCATCAAAATTTAAATTTATTTACGACATAATTATTTATCAAATTGTCACTCATAAAATAAAAATTTGTGCCACTAGGAATAATTTGTAAAGGAAAATTTTATAATACAAACTCCTCACTCCCATAACTAACTTTAACAACTAAATTATTTTTTTACAAATCCTGCTTTTACTCTCAGCCGTTAGATTATCATTTCCTATCTCATGACCACTTAATGGCATTATTGTAAATAAAGAGAAGTTAAAGTATTAATATTTGTTGTTAGAGCTCAGATGTCGATGCGATATAATGTCGACTGGCAGTGAGGGGCTCCAGGTGGTGCTATTGAGGGTAGCTCGATGGTAGGGAGACTTCGGGGGATGTCGAGGGGGGTGAAACTACGGATGGGTCGACGAGCGGTGTGGAGAAACAGGCGGCTCGGTGATGGGTTCTCGATGGCAGGAGAGGGCAGGGACGGGGTGATGGCGGACGGTGGCTCAATGGGGAAGGAGACGAGGGCGGTGGGTCAGAGGGGCTGTGACGTGATGGAGGAGAAGAGGGGCGACGGAGGATTAGGCTGTTCGACGGCGTGCAGGGGCGAGCAAGGTTGACGATGGTGAACCCGAGATGGTGATCAAGCGGCGGGTTGAAGGCGACGAAGTGGGTGCAGGCGGGGCTTCGGGTGCTTGGGGAGTTGACGTTGATGTGAAGTGTAGTAGAAAATAAAGCAAAATCACATCAGAGAATCTGCAGGTTACCCTAAATTAAACAACCATTATCAATCAGAACAAATTAAAATATATTACTCGTAGTGCCATTTCTGGCAAAATTGTTGCATCTAACCTAATCACAACATGACAAAATTCCCCACATAAACGTACTCCCCCCAACATCCCATTAGTCCTTTTCTTTCTTTTGCCAAAACAGAAAGAATGGAGGAAAAAAAAAGATACTGCATATCTGGTGATTAGTTAATATAATTAATTAAAATAAAAAAGATTTGGTGATGATATCTTTAAATCTGTGCCCCTTCAATAATGGCCGTTGATATGGCGAGGTTGAAGGCGACGAAGTGGGTGTAGGTGGGGCTTCGGGTGCTTGGCGAGTTGACGACGAGGGGACTAGGAGTGGCGATATGGTGATGGAAGGTGGCGGTGGAGCACGAGGTGAGGAACGGAGAGTAGCAGCGGCGTGCTCTGTTTCGGGAAAGAAACAGAGGAGAGAATGTACTCCCATTTTTATAGAAAAGTAAATGATGAAAATATCCTTTTAAAGAATGAAGAGAGAAATGTACTCCCATTTTTAAGGGGCTGTCTAAATATTGTTATAGTAGTTAGTAAGTTGTATCATAGAAGAACTTATTTGTAAATAGTATGTCATGAGTAAAGGGAAATCTTAGGTTCGAGCACAAATAACGTTTTAGTATTTACTTTAATATTAAAAAAAATTATTAAAATGTGTATTGTACGTGCACATTACTAGTAAATATATAAACTCTCACCATAACATAACTTTAGAGTTAAGTTTTGATCTATTCGAAAATCTCCTGGGTTGCACTTAAAACACGGATTATATATATAACTATTAAACCATCATTATTAGCACAACTTCATAGCACAAATAATTAGGTATGATTATCAGCAAATTTGGTGAAAACCTATATAGGCTTTATTGAAATTTATCCATAATTCTACAAATACACCCTAATACTTTATGATATTTGTACATAAGTATTGTTTATTGTTAGGTCTTTTACGCTTGATTTAAACCTTACTTGAAACTTTGGGAATTTACCTCTTGAATGGATGTTACCATTCAACTCCAATACCTCTTGAATGGATGGCGCAGCTTCTGTTTCAAACGAATCTTTATCTAAAATAAGCAAACATATACCGTATGAGATATGATAATCGTGAATTTAGTAAATGAAAAACTGAAGCAAGTGATAACAGAAAAATATCAGTATTACTAATTGATTATCAAAAAAAACAAAACTACATTTTCATTTGTTTTTCAGGGTGTGGATCACCATATACAAACCATTCGCTGTTATCGTGTCAAAAAAACATTCACCATAATAATTACATGACAAGTGCCTTTTTGTTTCGAAGCTTTATTGCTTCTTTTGCATCAAGTAGTGCTTTTTTGTTCGGTTGTTTTCTCTGGTTCTAGTTTATATATATATTTTGGTTGGCTGGAATTTCTTAAAATTCCATCCTGTTATAAAAAAATAGAAAATTACATGACTGCAAACTATTATTTCACTATTATTGCCTAATTAACAAGAACAAAACAAACAAACAAACAAATCACTATTATAACTGTTGAGCAAGAAGTCAGGTGCTCGAATTTTTCTTACACAGGAATATATTGTTTCTAATTGTTTTCTTTCTCCTCCTTTCATGGATCACAAAGAAAGAAAGCACCGAAAAGAGGAAAACAATGCTTCTAATTTTATGACCTTTTATTGTTTCTACTCCAACATTTAAACATTTCTGACCTCTAGAAGTTGGTTCCCACAAGGCCTCAGTTATCAATGCCTAATTAAGAGCATCCATGGTCATTTGCTATTTTGTCAATTTGGTAAAATGAGTAGAGAAAGAGTCGTTTACTATTTTGTCAAATTTTAGCAATTGAGGAACAGTAACTTCTCATATATGAGAAACGGCTTTGGCAATAGCCAAATATAGCAGACGATACATGATGTTTCGTCTCAATTTTTTTATAATTTTTTTCTCTGATCGGACACATCATCTATTATGGAGAATGACAATGCGTTCACCCAAAGCTCACCGATCTCTCGCCACGTACAAGGCTGAAAAGTAGTTTCTTTTTTACAAAGAGTAATGCTACATCCACTACCAAGTTCACTACATTTTTCTTCACTACCTTAGGTGGCACACTCCAATAGGTAGGAAAAGATAGAGTAGGTGGGAGAATTCTTCAATAGGAATATGTCACCTAAGATAGTGAAGAGAATGGTAGTGAAATTGATAGTGGCTAAAGCATTACTCTTTTACAAAAACTCTCTCAAAATCCAAGAATTCTCCAAGCAATCTTACTCTATAATTTCATAACCCTAGGAAAGCCCAAACATCTCTATTTATATCCCTCAAACCGACCTATATTAAATATATTCGAAATATAGCTTTTATGCCCAAACCCGCAACCTTTCATATCTCCTAAATTGGTTCAGTCGACCACAACCGAAACAAAGAGCAGCGACATTCAAGACAATCATTTATCCACTAAGACAGTTGATTGTCGTGTTCATGTTTGAATTCAAAGGTATATTTGAATAGATCGTACGATACTTACCGGTAGGACTGAGTTCAACTGGAGCTAGATGCTAAACAGATCCGATTTACATAAGGCAATAAATATTTTAAAATTGGAAGAAGGATTGAAACGGTCGTCCATTACAGATTACTTGTCCATTTTTTAAAAATATGTGTAGAGGTGAGTTTTGAACATTTGTTTTATGTAAAATATTATACTTACTAACCAAGATGTCAATATTATAATTATATTATAAAACATAAATAAGACATGCACTTAACTACTGAATTAAAGTGATCCCCTTATACTGAGGCCGGTTCAACCTAAGTTGAACTCGGACTAACTATATATCTCACCGGTTTGATGGTCGGTTCGGTTTTTAAAACACTAGCTCTATCTTCTTGAACCTTATATCGTGTAAATAATTGAAAATAGTTATTTAAAATAAAATAAAATAAAATAAAAATAGTGCGCGCACTTGGCATTTTCAAAAACAAAAATTATATGAAAAAGAAAAACACCAAATTACAAAGGTTAAAAGGTCTATATATAGATCATTCATGATCCATCTTTTTAAATGGATGATATAATATCCCACCTTGTTTCCAATTTGTGTTAAAAACAATGAAGTAGGTGAACCAAACACCAATAGCGATGGCAATGAGCTTTACAGTTAAAAGACTGCATGAACCCGAACTGGATTCCTTTCCCATTAACAAGGAGGAGGAGAAGTTGATTAATGAAGAAGAAGAAGATGAAGATGAAGATGATGATGAAGAAGAAATTTTGAATATGAGAAAAATTATAGGACACAATGGAGACTTAAATAGAGAGGGAGAGAGAGAGAGAGAGCAATGACAAACGTGGTAAAGATGCTTCATATGATTGCTTGAGGAAACATACAAAATTAGTTTTGCTTTTGTTTGGTTCTTAAAAGAATTAAATTTAGTGGAGGGCAAATATCTGAAGTTACATAGCAGTCACAAATAATTCAATAATTTTCACCAAAATGGCTAGCAAGTGGCCTAGTGGTTTAGCGATATTCTTTTTTGGCAAATGCCCTAAGGACTAGCTAGTAGTAATCAGGGCCGGCCTGAGTTTCTAGGGGCCGAGGCGAAAAACCCAAATAATTATTTTTAGTATCTCTAATAACAATATAATTTTTTTTATGCGCAAAATAATGTGTATATTTACAAGAAGAAGACAAATTTGGGGCTCCTAAAATAGCAAAACATTCGGGGCCCTCAGGCGGCCGTCTCACCTGACTGAAGGTGGGGGCCGGCCTTGGTAGTAATTAAGTCTCTTCATTAGTATGCAAAAGATTAGGGTTTCAAATTAATCTTTCTTGCACAATTCACTATTTGGGGGATGAGAGTGAGTAAGTGTGACTATGGCCTTTCAATAACAACAACAACAACAACAACAATATATATGTTAGATGATACATTAGTTTAGTCTCACATTGAATAATGTATTGGTTTAGTATTCTCTTCTCTCTTATATATAGGACACATATTGTACTCAGTTTATTCAATCAATAAAGAATATTTTCTTATTCCTAATTCTAACATGGTATCAGAGCCTATCGTTCTATAAGGCCTATACTAATTGTATCCTCGTCGTCGAGGTGGAGTGGTTCTCGTCTTCATCGGAATCACTCCACCTCCCGACATCTCTTTCCCTCTAGATCAGATATTGTTTTCGCTGCATGCCTCTGTGCATGCCTCTCTGACAGTCGATCAGCTGATACACCCTTAGAGCTTCATGTGAAGCTTCGTCCCACAGATGGTGAGCTCCTTCCTGATCCCACTAGATACAGGCAGATTGTTGGACAGCTTGTCTATTTATGCATGACCAGACCCGATATTGCTCATGCAGTTAGTATTGTCAGTCAGTTTGTTTCTGCTCCTACATCAGTTCACTACGGTGCTCTTCTTCGGAAACACTCCACCTCCAGACATCTCTCTCCCTCTCCCAATCAAATCTCCAAAAATCCTAGCCGTCATCAAACAACAAGATCAATAAAAACCCTAGCCGTCATCTCCTATTTCTCAAATCCCAGATCTCCTGCCTCTGCAGCCTCATCTCCTCATTAAACTTGTTTATGAACGTCTCCACCCTCCTGTTCAGATCGTCCTGCCCCAACGACGGCTACTTCCTCAGCCTCCCCGCTGCCATCAATGCCGACGACGGCGAACTTGATGTCCTCGGCGTCATACGACCCACGGGTTTCCGGCCCTCGTTGAATGTCTCCAACTTTCGCATTATCGGGTCGTTGTTGTCACGTGCAGTGGTGGGTTTCCCATGTGTCAGATTTCTTGAGGTGGCGCGTGAGCGACACGTTCCGGCCGTCCGTGATCGCCTTCCATGTGCTCTCCAGCGTGTCGTTCTTCTTCGGCCGGCTGGGGTTTGCTCGATTTCCCCCCAAAAGTTATTTGCTTTGTTGTTCTCTGTAGTTTGGTGTGTTTCGTACTAGTTTGTTACCCTGATTTAAAAAAAAAGATTTTGTGCTTTTACATTCTGATCGTCAACTCACTCTGGTTGATCGATCGTTTCTTGTGCTTCTACATCCAGATCGTCAACTCACTTCGGTTGATCAATCGTGAGTTTGAGATGGGGTGTTATCAGCATCCAGTTCTCATTTCAGGGATAATATCCCATCATCGACTATGTCTCAAGTCAGGGGTGAGATCCCATTATCGACTATGTCTCAAGTCAGGGGTGAGATCTCATTAGTCTATTTCTCAGTTCAGGGGTGAGATCCCATCACAAATCGGGATATGGAGATCCCGTCACTGTTCGGGGTGAGATCTCAACAGTGCGCCACCACTACTTTCTTCCGCAACAATCTACTTCTCAGTTTCCATCGCATGCGACATCAAGTGCTGTTTCTGCATCACAGTTTCTCGTTTCTTCCATATTAATATCGTCCATATTCTCATCGTAACACCGTCTCCTCATCTCATCGTATATAGTTTGCAAGATATATAAACCGAACAGTTGCATACATTCATGTTTTAACTTGCAATTTGATGCAATTTGATGAAAACCCATCTTGTTTAGGTATATCAAAGTGGATGCTTGACATGAAATAAAAGGATAGAATACAAGCAAAAAACATTTAACCATTACTTCTTACAAGTTATGGTGGCCACAAAATGTTGATATTAATTCTATGTCGTCCGTGTTATACTCAAAATATCAATAGGACCCCTTATCTATCTATTAGAACTCTTGACTTTGTTCAACGATTTTTAATCAGCACATAATCCATTACAAGAATATAATCCATTGAAACAATCTGCATTCTAAGAGTTGTGTACTGTCATTATTATATGTTGGCAATTTTTTTTTTTTTTTTTTTTAAAGAGAAAAGGTGGAATAATGTCACCCTGTGACATAAAATAAAACATACATGAAGCAACATGACTACAAACAACAAGTCCCTCCAATAACCCTGGAGGGTGGGTCGACAAACCAGCTCGGTCCAGCAAAATTGTGAGTACGTCAGTTTAGCTTCGTACAGTGCCTCCACGGCACATGCACACCCACCTGAAACAAGTCTGGCAGGATTTTATCACTCGTCGCTTCCTGCGTTCACCTTGCTGGGGGGACCCCATCTTTGGGCCTAAGCCCCGCAGATCGAAACTCGCAGCCTCCCACCAACTTCACCACTCATCCTACAAACACGCCAGCCGCTCCTACAACCGCTACCAAAGAAATAGCCGTGAAGAGGATACCTTCACCTCTCACACGATAGTGCTTTTCTCCTGCGATTTCTCACCAAGCAACTATCTCGCTCACCCCACCTAACACCACCCTCCAGGAGAGAGCCGTGTAGAGGATACCTTACCTCTTTCATGCTCAAGTTCTCTCTGGCGATTTCTCACCACACAAACTTATCTCACCTCAAACTCCCAATACGAGGGAAGATGCGACACTGTCACGAGGCAGTGGCCTAAGCTGGAGGAAGCTCAATAGCCAGATAGTAGGCGCTGTGGAGACTACACTGACGACATCGTAGGACACACCCGACCCACCACACCCCAACCCCACACCCCCTCACCCCCAACATACCAACTTCACACATCACGGAGGGACCCCATCTTTGAGCCCAAGCTCCACAAACGCCAATCGCACAAAACTACAAGCTTCCCATCCCAGCCCCAGCAAAAGCACTGACACCCTCAACCACAGCAAATCAGATCGGGGGTGGGGGGGCACCCAAACCGGGGGTGGGTGTGGTGGTGGGGGGCTGCCTCGCCCCAAACAAAACCGCAACTCGCTGGACACGCCGCTCGCTAGCCGCGCCGCCCCGTCGAAGGCTCTGCCAGAGCTGCGAAGGAGATCGCGCGGCGCAAAAAGGTCGGGACTGTAGATCGGGGGTGGGAGTGGGGCGCAGTTGCCTGGCCCCATATCAATCTGCATCGCCGACCGTTGGACGCGCCGCCCCGTCTCTGGCTTTGCCTGAGCTGCGATGGAGACAGAATGTCGGGGCTGGAGAATTGTAGCGTTGGAAGTACACCGTCGGTAGGGCGTGGAGAAGAGGAGAGGGGAGGACGACGGGGAGGGGGGCGGCGGCGCTGAGGGCAAGCCGCCGCCGCCCTTAGGGGTTAGATCTAGGGTTTTGCTTTGGTGTTTTTGGGTTCGGGAGTAGGTAGGAGGAGAGAGCAGCTGGTGGTGTTTTTGGGTTCGGGAGTAGGTAGGAGGAGAGAGCAGTTGGTGTGTCTACATGTTGGCAATTGTTAAACTCAACCAACGAGTCAATATACACACAATTATTACCATTCGGGAAAAAGGATATGAGCAACTTGCTCATTTAGTAAATAAGCAATTGATAATGTGGCATATATGTGATTGGAAAATCATTAAAAGGGTTAGTTGTCCAATGTATCATATGCATGCAACGTAATCAATTGCTCATTTACTAAATGAGCAAGTTGCTCATATCCCTTTTACCCTTACCGTTTACATAGTTTGAGAGTCTACAATGCAGTTGTAATACCATAGAGATTCGGTGTCAAACCAAGAGCACACATTACGATTACCCTGTTAATAATAATGCAGTTATATATAACTAGTAATTTACACATGTTTTAATAAAATCTATATTTTTTTAAGTAAAAAATTCGACGTAGTCTGGCCTCGAACCTGAGACATCTTTTAAATTAGTTATGCACGGACAATGCACATATTAATAATTTTTTAAAAAAATATAAAAACTCTAATATAGTGAGGACTCGAACATGAAATTTTCTTTACATTAATTATGTATGTGGGTCACATAGATTTGGTTGATTGACAAATGACACAAACTTTTTCTCATTATAATATTAGAATTACGTTCGTGCATGAAATTATATAATCATCAATCAATATTTGAGATCTATCACGTGGAAATTAAATTAATCCAATAATTGATGGATATTATTTGTTCATGCTGGTCCACCATGCATGATTGTCCTCTTTATTTGGCATAGAATCCAGACAAATTAATTATATAGTACCAAACTTAATGTTCATCAACTTTGTTTTATATGCAATATATAAAGGTAAGTACATAGCTTTCCATGTTTGGCTCCACTTCATTGATCTCCACTTCATTTGATTGGATACTATAAGAGCAAACATTGGCCATTAGGGCTTCGAACAATTATTACTCATGATGCAAGAGCAGCCACAAAAAAAATAAAAAAAATAAAAAAAAATAAAAAAAAATATCACAAAAATGTACATAGCTTTCCATGTTTGGCTCCACTTCATTGATTGGATACTATAAGCACAAACATTAGCCATTAGGGCTTCGAACAATTATTACTCATGATGCAAGAGCAGCCACACAACAACAACAACAACAATAACAAAAAATCACAAAAATTATATGATCAAGTTATAAATTAGTGTAATAAGATACCACACTTTTGAGGCGGTAGCTTTTATTTTAAGAGAGAGCTAGGGACAAGTTTAACAAGGACTCCTGTGGAATATTTACGTAAGAGCAAGAGGCAAATGGACAAATGGAAATCCAATGGTTCAAATGAATAGGATTTGATTCGAGCGGCAGCAAAAACTAGGGAGCCAGCTTCGGCATGTAGAGGATACCTCAGTCCGAAGAAGAAGCCGCGGCTGGAGGAAGAAGGAGACTAGCTGATTCGGAAGCAGGGCACGCTAGGGACAAGAACATGACTTGGGAGGATTTGTTTCGGCTGCTAGTTGTATTTTATTTTGGTTGTTCGCCGTGTGTAAGCTATTGAGGCGGTAGCTTTTATTTTGAGATGATTTTGGATGGGGATCTGCCTTCGGGCTTACTATGTATTATTTGTATCCTGTTTCGTTAATTATCATTAATGAAGTGATGACAGTAGTCATCTTTTTATCCAAAAAAAAAAAAAGGATACCTCACTTTTTCTCGGAGTAGTCCCCCACAAATCACTAATTTCGTATTAGTTCATGATTAACTACAAAAGTGATTAAAACGATCAGTTTTGAGATTTAATGCATGTTAAAAATACTGATTGTGATTCAGTGAACTAAATTTTGGAGGAAAAAAAAAAATCTTTAGTAGAATTAATGGTCTGAAAAAAAAAGATCGTGGGTGCAAAATAACTATTTTGAAAGAATTAGATCATTTTGCTCAAGATTTTTTTCGAAAACTGATACAATGTATCAAAGTTTTCACGACTTTTTGCAACTAAAACTCTGGTTGAGCATTTTCAGAGTTAATCGAGAGACTAATAAGAAAATAGTGATTTGTAGAGATATAGAATTTCAGTAATTGTTGGGAACCCTATTTTTTCTTTCTTTTTAAACTTTATTACTTCCATAAACTTGCTTTAGTGCAAGTGTCAATCATAAATATGTTTTTTTTTCTTTTTTGAGGTTATACCCAAGTTCTTGATTAAAAATTATGAAACAATACAAGTCCAAAACAGGATTCAAATCCCTCCTATTATTAAAAATTACCAAATGATTCTGTAAATTAATATGGTCCATCCATCTAGAAATAGACGCTAATTCTTTTATATATATAAAAAAAAAACACATTCATGTAAAGTTTATATCGATAAAGTAAGGGTCTGTTTGGTTGGAGGGGATGAGAAGGAAGAGATTTTTAAAACATTTCTTGTTTGGTTCATTCTTTTAGGAGGAGAGGGAGGGGAATGGGTGTAATTTAATTGAAACTAGTTTAATCCTGTGCAAATTGCACAGACTAAAATAATAAAGGAATTCATAAAATTATATGGAACTCAAAATTTTAGTGTTGCACATTAAATATTTCAATAACAATATAATTAATCAAAAGATGACAAATCTACAAATTAACCAAACATCATTCTATTGTAAAGATTAGGACATGCATAGTGTGGGGTTGCCCTCATATATAGTATAATTTCTTAACACACAGTCACACACAACAACAACAACAAAAAAAAAATCAAAGTTTTCAGATTATAGAACATAAGTCAATCATAATTAATCTTAAATATAGGGTACTGAACATGTGTATCCGTAACAAATATGAAAATATTATATCTATCACAAATAAAGAGAAGATTTATGAATGAAAATGCTTTACCTACTTAGTCATAGAAAAAAAATCCATAGATTAAAAAGATTAAAAAGAATGATGTAGAATAACGAGAATAATGGCATATCAACAAAATTACCAATCAATCTGAGCTTGAATTAAATTATACCTGAAATTGCAGGAATTATGTCACTGAAGCCTCTCTTAAAGTTGACATTAGCTCACTGCAAACAATATTGAGGACACCTAACACACGTCAATAGAATGAAGAGTAAATACAAATCAACCAAGCCCATATAGGCCATAAGCTAACCACTCAATAAGAATCATTAACATTCAGTAAATAGGTTATAGATTATAAACTATGCATTATAACATTCAGTAAAGTATCAATGATGTAATTTTATAAAAGCAAATGAGGCATACACATATTCACCTGTAAAAAGCAAGGATCTGCCTGAATTCATCCTCGAGCTTCATTATAGCCTTTGTTAACAAACTATTCACATGACTAAGCAACCCATCACTGCTCTTGAAACTCTTGTTTGAGCTAAAGAATTTAACATTAGCCCTCAATTGATCTATTTCTTCCAAATAGCTTTCCAGATCCTCATGCGGCCCCTTCAAAATTTTTGCCTTCGCCTACAAATTCAAAGCATTATTAAAACTACCATTTCCAAAATCTTCACTATCCTCAATTCCACAAATATGGAAAAACAAAATATGTAAAACCTAACAATCAAGGCCCTGTTTGGATACGAATACAAAACCTAACAATCAAGGCCCTGTTTGGATAAGATAAGCAAAAGCTCGTGTAGACATGGGGTATGACTTGCATACTTGTAGTGATCCAAACTTTCATCTATTTGCATCATACTATGAAGTTAAGTTACCTTAAATTATCCCACCTCAAAGTTTAAGGACATGTTTAGATACAAAGGTAGGATCCAATAATTTTAAAGTAAAGGTAAAGACTTGGCCCTCCGTTTTTGTTGTAATAATCAAATTAGGTTGGGTTGAAGTTTAGATACCTTCGATTATCTTCATTTTGACGTGAAATATATGTGTAACGCCCCGAATTCCAAATAAGACCGAATTAGAGATTCCACATGATCTTTACACTTCACTTCGTACAATTTTACAAGAAAATTTAAACTTTTCAACATACATCAGAGTTCTTTACAAATTGCTTACACAGAAGAAAATACAACAACGAAAATAATATACAACGTGTACAACTTATTCAATGTAATTAATCAACAGCATCATAACATCTTTACTTCTTCATGAAAATGTCCATTACCTGCATAATAAGCTGTGGGCACGTTAGTCACTTACAACTGACGAAAATGTTATACTAGGCTATTCTCTCTATGTCGTACATATAACGATCTCAATACTTTAACAAACCACATATTTGAATGAACAATAAAATGTCAAAAGTGATTATTCTAAACATTTAAGTGTATGCGATGACTTAATGCCTAATGCACACATTTTATACTAGGATGACACTAATGCATACTTGTTCGGATTCGATGCATCCCAAACTACATAGGTCCGAGGGCAAGCATCTACGCACTCCACATTTAAGGGTTCGATCTCTCGCCATGAAAACTACCCAGTAATAAGACAAGGTTTAGATCATTCTACAAATATGGATCTCAGACCCGGAATCCACCGCCCGACTATTATAACAGAGCCCTCATCGTGCGAACCATCCCGCAAGTGCCCCTCTAGCCCCGGTATACGTATATACATTGGAGAACGGTAAACTATCTGCCCGACTACGCATAGTTCCGAATTTAAAATAAAAGTCCGTCTCCCACGAAGCAACCACAGTCCCGGAATCCACAACCCAACTGAGTCTATAGTCCCTGAATCCACCGTCCGACTATATAGAGTGCCCCACTTACGTTTGCCCAGGTTTACTACATCTTTACTTATGTGCCTAATTCTTAAGTTCAATATATGAATAAATTTCCATACCTAGAGTTAGTCTTACCCCCTACCGGACTTAATCAACAAAATATGAGATAGCTCCATGGCCATATCTCAAAATATATCTCAACTCTTTTCAATTCATTAGTGCCGGTACCCGAGGTCTCACTAACTCTAAATCACAACTTTTTCATGTACAAGAAACCATGGGTACACATACCCTTCAATAAACATGTCTTAAACTTAGATGTTCTTATCTTCATAAGTAGATCAATGTCTTGCCTTAACACTTATTCACAAAGCGTTCATTTTCTTAGTCTTGACACTATTGATAATCTATTTATCCGTTCATAATCTTTAGAAGCAAATAATTCTTTTCAAGAACACGATTTCATCGCATGAAATCTTATTAACAAAAATCAAGCTTATACAATGTCTCAGCTCACATCAAAATATTTCTTAAACAAAATAAAAGTGTAATCTTTTCAAGAGTAATCACTTAACAAAATAATATTTTATTTTATACAAAAGAAATATCTATTCTCAAAGTTCCATTTTTATACCTCAAAATATACAAGAGAATTTTATAACTATCTCTTATCATTTCCATTTCATTTTATATGAATAATAAAGTTTATTTCTCAATCTCTTTCACCTAAAAAAAACCTCGATTATATGGAAAAAATGGCTAAAAAAATGAAAAGATGGCTGGCTCTGGGTTTCGAACCCATGACCTGCCGAACACACACAGCCAACGCCCAATCCCAAACCTACTAGCAGGACTCTGGTGTCTTAAGACTTCAACGAAATCCCTTTATATACAAGTGCAGGTTTCAGATTTTTATTAAGTGAATCAAAAATAAATATGACTATCAAGTTTTGAACCCAAGATCTCTTACAAAGAGTGCTCTGTGGTGCACTGGCTAACCAGTAAGTCCAAGTGTAATTTCTGTCTAGGAGTTGTATTAATATCCTTTAGTTCATACTGTTCAGAAATTGGTTTTTTTTCACAAAACTCGTTTATCCAATGATCCAATCTTTTACGATATCGGAATAAACTTTTCTCTTGACTGAGAATGAATTTTAAAAACAGTAAACGACTAATTTCAAATTCATTTAAAAACATATACTTCTATTCATAAATAATTCATCTTCTCATTTACACATAGACTTGTATTTTTCCCAAAACTTGAATTTAAGAATTTTATTCATAAAAACTAGTTTATATTCTCACTGATATAAATTAAAAATTTATAACAATATCAACATGTCTCTCAATCATGAGAATCTCACAAAAAAATCTATTTTATGCAAGTATTTATATTTTCAAATACAACATGGCAATATACATATGTCATCACATTTCATGGCACTTATCTAAATTTGTTTTGCTTTCTTCCTTCTCTTTCAGTCATCAAGATTCTAATGCATAATTTGAATATGACATTCTCCAACCAATTTTCATATACTTAACATGTACAAAAACTTACAAGCATACTAACATGATTCATAGTGTTAACTCTTTTGTCAAAATTCTTCTTTCTAATTAACATGGTGGCCATTATTTACTTAATCATAAGAAGATTATTCTCATTCATGGCATATTGCACTAGCATGGATTTTATCTACATATTTCACATCAACATCAACTTATATTACTCATTTATAATTTTTAGCATGCATTCTCTATAATTAGAAAGTAAGAAATCACCCACCTCTATGAAGAATGAAAATAACCAAGGTTGGAGAGACCACTCTAGCTCCTAGTTCCAACTAGCACTTCCTTGTCCTTCTCCTCCTAGCAAGCCTCCAAAGCACAAAGGTACTCTCTTTCTCTCTTTCTTTTTCTCTCTAAATTTTGTTTAGTTTAGGTGTGACAAGAGGAGAAATGAGGGTGTATTTATAGAACAATGTGAGGGTTCAATTTGCAAAATTCCCCACCTAATAAATTACTCTACTTAATTTTCAATATCTTCACTTTCCTAACTCCTATAACCCCCAACTCTTCACCTCTCCACCTCTTCAAAACTCAACCCCCAACTCTCCACTTCTAAAACCCCCTCCGGTCTCTCTCCATCTTTCACCCGGTCAATCACAGGAAACCAAAAACTCCACTTCATGTATGCAATTATATGTGACCCTATTTACATAGATATATATATGTAAAAATACTATAGTATATAGGTGTAGCATTGTAGGCACAGTGGAAGGGGGACCATGCTGAGTTGGGTTGAGTTTCAGATGTAGACAGTGTCAAGGAAAAAAAGGGATTAGGTGTGCATAGGTGTAACTTAGGTATTATATATATATACATAATATGTAAAAATTTGTTTAATTAAAAATTATAATATTTCATGCACAAATAAAATAAATGCGCATATATTTTATGAAATTCATTTCGAAAAAAAATACGCTCAAATACGCGCATTGAAACAAACACGTGCGTCGCACGTAAAATATCAAAAATACGAAATTCGACGTTATCAACGGAAAATGTTAAAGATAGTAAAAAGAAAATTTAAGAAAAATATTTATTAATTTTTTTATATATTCTATGATGTAATCGTCATGTGTGTGGAAAACACGTGTATTACACGTACAAAGTTATCTTAATCAAAAAATAGGGAAAATGAATTTCCGTTTATAAAACGAGTTTGAACATGTAAAATAAATAATCAATACACATAAAATATCACACGTAGCGGTGGAAAATACGCAATCGATACGTGTATTACAAACACGTAAAAAGCACGTAAAAATACAAAGATCGGAATTTATATTTGAGTTGATTCCAATAGGATAAAAACTAATAAGAAAAATGCATAAATAGTCGAAAATCAAAATACGTAATGAAAAATACGTTACGAATATTACCATTAACGGTACAAAATACACGTGCGTAACACATAAAGACAAAATTGTTATTTTCAATTTTGCGAGGTGTTACAATATGACAGTAAAATAACTCCAAAATGTGATACAAACAGACTAAAGTTTTAAAAAATGCATGTATGGAAGCCACTCCACTAACCTCCACTTACCACCAGTGAATCATGTATCCAAACAGCCTCTTAGATAAGTGTAGGTATCTAAATTCCAACCCAACCAAATTTTCATTTTGAACCCAGAAACAAAGGTACAGCTATGCAACTTATAGTTCCCATTCCTCTACCTCTACCCAAAATTACAAATAAGTTTCCTCCATCCGTATCCAAACAAAAGCCCAAAGCCTAATTTTAAAATCAAATAACCCCATTTCAACTCCCAAACCAAACCCTAACCATCCAAACCAACACAAATCCACATACATGCCGCGTCAAAATCGAACCGGCCAAGTATGACGTCAGCCGACTTCAGCGTCCTATCGATATTCTCGTGCGTGCTCCAGACCGCATGCGTCCGAACCTAAACCAAAAAAATCTCAAATTTTTTTTCAAAAAAACCCCTGGAAATCGTTGAAATTGGGGGTGAGGATTTGGAACCTGACTTGAGTGGGGCACATGGAGGAATCGAGAGCGGAGAGGCGGTGGTCGAAGAAGCCTAGGATGGCGACCATGTTGTCGGTGACGATCTGGCTCTTGTGAGCGACTCGCGAAGAAGGTTGGCGCGGTCGGTTAGGGTTTGGGATGGGATCGGAAGCCCCATTCTGAGTAAGGGTTAGGGTTAGGGTTTGAAGGGTTAATCGTTGTCTTCTTCTAGATCTTGGATCTTGGATTTTGGATTAATTGGGATTTTTTTGAAGAGGAGGAGCAAGAAGATCGTAGTTTTTTGGGGGAGGAAGGGTTAGGGGGGAACTGGGAAGTGGGAAGATGAACGATTTTCTTGTGTGCATTTTTTTTTCTTTATTTTTGTTTTGGTAGGTTAAAGATGTGGTGTGCGCAAGTTATAGTAGTGTGAATTCTTATTTTTGCTCTTCTCTCTCTATTTCAAAATAGAGAAAGAAGTGATGAGGTAGGCCCAAACTTTATTTGGCATAGGTTCCAGACAAGTTAATTATACAGTACCAAACTTATAGTTCATCAACTTTGTTTTATATGCAATATATAAAGGTAAGTACGTACATAGCTTTCCATGTTTGGCTCCACTTCATAGATCGGATACTATAAGCACAAGCATCCGGCGTCCGCCATTAGGGCTTCGAACAATTATTATTCATGATGCAAGAGCAGCCAAAAAAAAACAAGTATAAAGAAATCAAAAAAATTATATGATCAAGTTATAATATTAAGATACCACGCTTTTTCCCAGAGTAGTCCCCCACAAATCACTAATTTCGTATTGGTTCATGATTAACTACAAAAGTGATTAAAATGGACAGTTTTGAGATTTAGTGCATGTTATGAAAATAATGATTCAGTGAACTAAATTTTGGAGAAAAAAAAATCTTCAGTAGAATTAATGGTCTAAAAAAAATAAGATGGTGGGTGTAAAATATTGAAAGAATTAGATCATTTTGCTCAAGATTTTTTCTCGAAAATGGATTCAATGTATCAAAGTTTTCTCGACTTTTTGCAACTAAAACTCTGGCTGAGCACTTTAGAGTTAATCGAGAGACTAATCAGAAAACAGTGATTTGTAGAGGAGTAATATAGAATTTCAGTAATGGTTGGGACTTTTTTTTTTCACTTTATTACTTCCATAAACTTGGTTTAGTGCAAGTGTCAATCATAAATATGTTTTTTTATTTCCTTTTTTGAGGTTACTACCCAAGTTCTTGATTAAAAACTATGAAACAATACAAGTCCAAAATAGGATTCAAATCCCTCCTATTATTAAAAACTAGTAAATACACGTGCAATGCATGTCTGAACAATATTTTTTTATATTCTATTTATCTATATTATAATGGGAGAAGCACGTGCGGAACACGTAAAATAATAGACTGACATTCACTGTTCATGATCCTTTCTCACGGGGTAGGTGCAGAGAGAGAGAGGGAGATGAAGAATGTAGGGTTTTTGATTTTTTTGAGAGAAAGGGAGAGGGTACTAAATTTGAACGTGTACTGTACATTAGTTTATATTGTAGAGTTTAATTAAACGTGCGTTGCACGGGTTGGAATATGGACAAATTACACTAAGGCCTTCTCCCCATTATAGTAGTAGAGATTACCAAATGATTCTGTAAAGTTTATCTCTACTATTATAATGGGAGAAGGGGTTAGTGTCATTTGTCATCGACTGTCATTTTGTCAACACGTGCAGCGCACGTGTTGGTTTTTTTTTATCCTTTTCATTCCCCCTCCCCATTTTTCAACGTGCAACGCACGTGTATAATACTAGATTTTTTTTGGGGGTCCTTTTCATTCCCCTCCCCATTTTCCACACGTGCGAAAAAAAACACGTGCATCGCACGTGTTGGTAGGTTTTTTTTTGTCTTTTTTATCTTTTTCCTTCTTCCTCCTTCCTTCACGTGCATCGCACGTGCATGATACTAGTATTGATAAAGTAAAAGACAAAATAAATTCAAGGTACCCGATCTCGTACTCTCATCATTTTCAAATTGAATAAATTCAAGGTACCCGATCTCGTACTCTCATCATTTTCAAATTGAATTATGCAGGAGGCCCACATTATGCCCAGTGTGTGTAACGATTTGGTTGGGCCGGGCCCCTCATGCTTTATTAAGAAATTCTACATGGCCTATATTAAAACCAGTTTAGTATCTGTTTACTGGTTAAACAATCATGATGCCCCAGAAAAGATTCATGTATATATTTGACAGAGACATGAAACTTAACAATGCGAATATCAACCATTAGATTTAAGAAGGGGACCAACCCAAATCTCTCTCAGGGTTAATGTTATCGAAAATAGTTTTCGGCCTATTGTTTTGCCTTCCCTTGTTGGGCCGATTTGTAACAATGTTTCTGCCATTAAGCCCACGATAGGGCCTAGTGTGGAATCTCTTCCCATTGAAGAAGACAAGGGGCGTGTCTTAACTTAGAAGACGACGATCCATATACGGAGGATGATTCTGACTTTGAGGAGGAGATGGTCGAAGATACTCAGCGGGTTTTGGCTAGTGAACGAGCTTTGGTTCTCTCTCTGTCCTTGGAGGTGGCTCCGTCCACTCTCCACTTTCAATGATTCTCAGCACAGTCTTTAGGTTGACATGCAAAGGGGGTTCAAGATTCAGTCAGTATACAAGAGGACCCATACGAAGTCTTTGAATGATCTTCTGGATATCGCTGCCACATCTAAAGTGTCTAAGACCAACAATGGAGGTACGCATAATTGGTTAACGTTTATTTTTAATTATAAGTCAGATAATTATATTTTTGTCTAGCCAAAACATGTGGTTTTGAGGTGGGCGATATTGACCGTAACGCTTTACTTCTCAATAAGATTAGGGGTGAGAGCTGGATAGGGTAGCCCATGTGGCTCACTCTATACCCTCCCCCTCATGTAACACTCTATTAGTCTGTAATGATAATGCTGATGTGGAATGTTAGGGGCCTAGGGTGCGAGGGAAACGAGAGATGGTAAGAGATGTTATTTCTTCATCCAAAGCAGACATTGTGGGTCTGCATGAGACCAAGTTTTCACATTTCTCTAGATTTAGGAGAATCAGTGGGAATAAGACCACTGGTGTGAAATTTTGGCCGTCCGCTGGGGCGTCCTGGGGTATTGCTATTGGATTTAATGACAATATTTTCTTGTGCCTTGAAGAATTTCAAGGGGAATTCTATATCTCAACGGCTACACCGCCAAACTGATAATTGGACCTATATTATGACAGTAATCTATGGCCCTAGCCAATCTCCTTCCAGAACTTCATTCTGGGCAGAACTCCACTCAATCCAAACGTGTTGGCATGAGCCGTGGGTGGTTGGGGGCGACTTTAACATCACAATGTTTGCTTTTGAGCATCGTGATAGAGGTTCTAGTGAAGCGGATAAGGAAGAATTCAACAGGGTTATCACGAATCTGGAATTTGTTAACAGCTTTATATCACATATACTTTTCACTTGGTCCAATATGCACGCTACTCTGATCATGGCCAAGCTAGACATAATTCTTATCTCAATGGACTGGGAGGCTAAATTCTCGCTTGTCTGTGCCAAATCCTTACCTAAGTCAAAGTTCTACCATTTGCCCATTGTCCTCTCATCAGGAGAACGCAACACCAGGAGTAAGCCTAAGTTTAGGTTTGAGAAAAGCATGGCTTGAAATTTAGGGTTTTCACCACATGGCCATGGAGAGTTGGGCTCGCCTAACTCGGGGTACAAAAGCTGCTACAATTTGGAGTGAGAGTTGGGCTCTCCCAACTCGGGGTACAGAAGCGGCAATGTCCAAGCTTAGGAAATGGAACCGCACCAGGTTTTCTACAATCTAGCTTGTGAAGGAATCCATTTTGGAGGACATTGAGGAACTGGAAAGACTGGAAGAAACTACAGACATCACGCAAGATGAGCGTATCGTTAATTAAATCTACAGGATGACATAGCCCAAATGTATAAGCTTGAAGAGATCAAATGACAGCAAAGATCCAGAATTTCGTGGTTAAAAAAAGGAGACGCAAACACGGCCTTTATCCACCGCACTACTAGTGCTCGACGAAGGTCCAACCACATCCCCTCGATAAAGACGGAATCGAGAGTGTTACAAGAGGATCAGCAGATCAGACGGGCTTTCTAGTCACATTTTAAAAACATATTCGGTTGCAAAGCAGAGTTTAGGGCTCCCCTAAATGCATAGTTTTGGCAAGCACAAATAACGCTCTAATGGCAGTGGAAATCCCATTCATGGAGGAGTATGTCTAAGAGGTGATCTCACAAATGGGAAATGAAAAAGCTCCAGGCCCAGACAGATTCCCAATCCTTTTCTATCAGATGTTCTGGGAAGAAAACAAGGACAATGTCATGGCAGTCATGTCTGAATTCTATGATCACAGACTGAAACTTGGCATGCTTAACTCGGCGGAGGTGGTTCTGATCCCTAGAAAGGAAGACTCTCATAGGGTTGGGGACTTTTGACCCATTAGCCTTCTTAACTGTTCGATCAAAATTATCACCAAGGTCCTTACAAATAGACTGGCAAAGGTGATGGATGGTTTGATCAGTCACGAGCAGTTCGGATTTATTAAAGGTCAGTGTATTTTGGATTGCATGGATACAACTGAAGAAGTTATTCATCATTGCCATTTATCTAATAGCAGGAGCTATCTGCTCAAGCTCGACTTCGAAAATGAAAATGACTCTGTAGATTGGGATTGTCTGCTAAAGGCACTCAGGGGCAGAGGCTTCGAGGATAGATGGATCAGATGGGTGTGCCACTGTCTGACCACGAGTAGGACGTATGTCATGGTTAATGGTACAGATGGGTCTCTGTTCTCTTGTAGAAGAGGTTTGAGGCAAAGAGACCCCTTATCCCCCATTTTATTTACTATTGAAACAGATGTCCTTCAAGGTATGATTGATAACTGCAGACTGTTCGAGTGGATCGCCCCGGTTGCTTGTAGCCGTAACCGACCGGGCTGTACAATCCTACAATATGCTGATGAAACCCCACTATTTGGTAACGGGAAGTTGGGGGAAACCAGTGCCTTCAAAAGAGCTTTGTAATGCTTTGAGGCATGGTCTGGCCTGCAGGTGAACTTTCATAAGAGTGCCCTTATCTCTATTGTCATGACAAATGAGGAGGCGCAAGTACATGCATCCATCATGAACTGCCGTCTTGATCGGTTTACATTCAAAAACCTGGGGTTGCCTATTTTCCAGGTAGACTAAACAAGTCGTATTGGTTACTGATCATTAAAAAGCAGAATCCAAACTGTCAGGTTGGAAAGGCAAATCCCTCTCTCTTGGAGGGAGAGTCACTCTCATCAATTCGGTCTTATCCAATCTCCCAATCTACTACATGTCCTTCTTTGAATAGCCAAAATGGGTGATCCAGTGGATCGATCGTGTTTGGAAGAGATTCCTGTGGAGAGGAGCTAATGATGACAGAGGGGGGTACCATCTAATCATGTGGGAGAAAGTCTGTATGAAGAAGATTCACGACAAGTTGGGTGTTATTGACATGAGATATATGAATCTGGCCCTCCTTGGTAAATTGTGGTGGAAAGCATTGTTAGGTTTTGATGGCAATCACAGATTAAAAACAATAAAAAAATCACAAAATTTTGAAACCTAGTCATGGATCCAAGCGAAAAACAATAAATCGTGTTTAGGAATTATACCTTAAAGATGGATCTGGTGTCTCCAAAATATGTCAATCACAAAACTACAAAGGTTGCGGTGCCTCTACTGTATCCACACAAACGGATCAAATCAAGTTCTCTCTCACGCTGCGGTGCTAGCTACGGGAAGGGGATGTCCTTCACGATCTCTCTCTCTCACAGTTTCTGTGACGGCTAGGATTTTCTCATGCGTCTTTTCCACATAAATATATCATATATATAGGTGTAAAAAAACAACCCTAAGAGAGTGGTGAGTTGGTTGGACTCACAATTTGACCTGGGTTAGGTTCGTGTGGACCTTCCAACTTTAGTTGACTCATTTAATCAAAGTAAATGCCCAACCATGTCAGGAATCCAAGTCTTACTAGGATTCCCAGTTAAATTCATCTCATGAATTGAAATTCCAATTTCGATCCATTCTAAGTGTATGATCCTATAGTTTCCTATTCGTTGACAGTAATATTAAAATCCTATTCTAGTGTTACAAACAGTGAGTGGTATCTTATAATACTTCATTACTACTCAAGTAACGGGAATATCAGTGATATGACATAACCTATCCATGACCAATATTATCATGTAGTATAGTTGTAACACCTCGAATTTGTAAAATACCAAAAATACCCGTTTTTATATTTCTGGAGTGGTGATAATTTTATTTGGTGTATTTTTATTTTAAATATTGATATTGGTGTCTGGATTTGTGTTCAATTGGTATATATTAGAGCTCAGAGTTGAGATTTATGTGAAGAAATATTTTTTATTTTTATTTTATAATTTTGGTGGATTAATATGAGATAATTTTGATGTATTTTTGTATTGTTCGTATTATTAAAAAAAAGAGTTGGGGTTTATTAGAAATATTTTGGAGAGTTGGGGGCTTAATTGTTAATATACCTTTATATATCTATATATTAATATTACTTATTATTATTTTTCTCAAAAACCCCCTTCTCTTCTCCTCCTTCTTTCTTTCCTTCCTGGTTCTCTTCCCGACCGAAAGAAACCCATTTCGGCCCCAACTTTACCCCGCCCAAATCCACCCCATCTCTCTATTGTTTTAAAATTAAATTGAGAGGTAAGCTAAGTGAAGGGTGCTCTAGCTAATGGTGGAGTTGATTTGGAGAAAAGAATTAGTGGAGGCATATCCCTTTGAATTTATTTGTGTATTTTCTTATGCTTTTAATCTATTTTGCTTGGGAAAGGAGTATAGGGTTGGGTAGTAGTTCATTTTGATGTTAAGGTTAAGAAATTAGCAAGTTACTAGAGATTTTACAAGTTGCTAATAAATTAGGATTTTTGGTTTGTAAAAGAGAATTAAATATGTAAGAATTAGTTCTCGTATGGTAGTAGAAATTTTAGTTGAACTATTAGAATAATTTGTGGGTAATTTTAGTAATTGCATGGGGATGAAAATCCCGTAGGAATTTGAATATTGTGTGCATCGCACGTATGTATCCCATGCATTCAATAATGCCTGTGTGATATTTGGATTAATGTTATTAGCTCCTGTGATTGGTTTGGATGATTTGAGCCTTAATTGCTTTGAAATTTGATAATAGGATATATTAACGACTTTGGATGCGGGATGGCGTGGTGGCGCTTCGAGTCTTAGCGGGATATTCTGTGAGTATGATCTCTTTTATTTTATGTACATGCTGTGTTATAAAAAATTTAAATTGCGATTTGTTGTGTGTGAAGCGTAATGTGTATTGAGTATAGAAATTCATACGTAAGATACAGAGTAAAATTTATGGGTGTGAAGATATTAGTATGCATGTATGGAAGTGTGTTGATTCTCGTAAGTATATGTATATAAGCTACAAGGTTGTAATATTTAGATTTGAGGAGTTATGTTGATCTGGATATATGTATGTGTATGTATGATGTGTGATCACCCGACTAATGTGATGAGATGGAAAGCATGGTGTGTATGATATGATATTGTGATGCGATAACATGATGAAGTGAATGATATGGTGTATGTGTGATTGACGTGTGAGAAATTGAAAATTTATGTGATAACGTGATGTGAAAATTGGCATGACGTGTGTGTGCTCGCCATGTGGGTGATAAATGAAAAGTTTATACGATAATTGATGAGATTAATGGTTTGTGTATGCTTATGAATTTAATGGAGTTATATGCGTTCATGTTATATTATAAAGGTGTTATATTATAAAGAAGTTATATTATAAATGTATTATATTATAAAGGAGTTATATTGTGGAGGAGTTATATGATAAAGGAGATATATGTATATATATGGAGATTTAAAGGAGATAATTTAATATTGCTGTGCCGCACAATCTCCCAGGGATTTGGGCTAGACCCTACAGGCCCGGGATATACCCGAGAACAGGAGTTATATATATCGTCCCTAATTTTATATTTGGGGATCAGGAGTTATATATTGCCCCAAATTATATTTGGAGATCAGGAGTTTCCCTCACTGGTATAGGGCCAGGAGGAAGACGTAGTCTCGGATGTGTAAGACTCCTATGGAGCGTCGATCCGCGTGTAATATTTATTTTTGACTAGCCTTCTAGCTTTAGTCTTGGTTGGACAAGCACGCAATCGTACTTTCAATCCAACCCACAAATAATAGATGTAGGACACCTGGATCTGGGTGAATTGGTAGGTTTGCGGGATTGAAGTGTACGGGGGAGGCACAGAGATCCATGTGTTGTACGAGGAGGTCAGTTGTGAGGGCACTGAAAAGGAGAAAAAGATATATGTGTATGTGTACTGAAGGAATATATTTATATGTAAAGATATTGATGATATGATATCTTACGGAGACTATTTATATTATGGGAGATATGAATATACTACGGGAGATATATATATATATGTATATATTGGCATATGGCTATACTTATGAAGCTATATTGGCAAATGAATGAACATGAATAAAGGAGAGTGAGAAAGTAAAGAAAGGAGATGAACAAGTATATAGAGTACATATGTAAATGAATAGGAGTAAAAAGAAAATATGGTTGTGTAATACAAATGATCAAGTAAAGGGGGTATGTGTTAATATAAATAGCATGAAGTATTTGTATTATGAGAACGGTTATTAAAGTAAGATACGGTATGATATGAGTTGATGCACCTTGGAATTGTGTCGAGGAACTACCCGCCCGCTATTTTCATGGAAATGGTGGGAACTACATGCCTTGGCGCAATTTCTAGGGTGAATTGGTGGATTGTTAATTTAATATCGGTATTGTGTGATGGAAATAAAGAGTAAAGTAAGATAAAATGAGAATGAGTATTAAAATAAGTTGTATGATGAAATCTGGATGAAAAGTAGATAGTTGTAATTTATAACGAGAGTAAAGTGATGTATGGCGAGATGCTGTGATATGTGTTATAAGAAATGAATGAATGTGATGAGTGTGATAGGAGAATGAGAAAGAAAATGTATATGAATGAAGATGAGTATGAAAGATTATGAGTCGTGAGTTTGTAGATGCAAATGAATGCTAAAATAAAATTATTTGTGATATTAGTGTGATGCATATAGTAATGTGTAGAATTATGGTTATATAGATTGGTGCGTATTTGAAGCGTACTTTGATATAAAGTCGTATTTATGATGTTTTTATGTTCAGATTTCAGACTGGATTTTTATCTTGAAAATTGTAAGTTTAATTTACTTTTTTTTATATAGTTTGATTTATTTATTTGACTCGTGAATTATACTCATACCAGAAATGGCTAACCCCTTAGTGTTTGGGGGGTTAGGGGAGTCCCAGGACTATTCCAGATCCCCTACTGTTACAGATCCTCAGCAGTGCAGAGGTGAGGCATAGATTTGTAAGGTGGAGTTTTACTTTAAAATTTTTGTATAAATTAGTTATGTGAATAGTGGAATTTGTGGTTTAAATTGTAATTTGAATGTATAAGTACGTGGATGTCGATGATGAGTATAGTGTGGGGTAGTATGGTATGTTCTTGACCCGTACCCATCTCGTTGTGGTGTACCGGGCCCTGTTATATGTTTTACAAAGATTTTTCTAAAAACTTTACCTCGTTTTCAAAGAAATTTATGGTTTTTATTTGATATTTTGTATTCCATTATGAGTTTGGCCCCCAGAGCATATATATTGATTGCCTGTATGTTTCTGCTCATTTTGGCCTGCGGAGCCTGTGAAATTATTGCATGTGTTGTGAGCTACGGAATTTTGAACAGAATTCCGTAAGCTATTGTTTTGGGGCAGAATTTACAGGGGAAACTCTGCCAAAATTTTATTTGAAATATAACTATCTTAGTTTCTGTTTAAAGTGATAGAGAAATTGAAAGAATTGATTTTGGAGTCAAAAATTTTGGGGCGTTACAATAGTCCTTTTGTTCATATATCTTAATTGACCTTAAGGCGTAGAGCGTGTCACCCTTGTATAGTTCAATATTTGGTTTCTTGATGTCCGACTAGACCTTACTAAAACAAATGAGATCAATATCTCATATTGACTCATTTGAGCATGGCCATGTATTTTGCATTCTCATTCAATCAAGGGGCTCGTAGATATCGCTCATGTTATATAGGAAGAAAAAATCCTATCTAAGACACTCACATCCCTCTGCATGATTTGTAGTATATCCAATAGTCAACTTTCTAATCACTTTATTACATGCAATGTTTGACGACTTAAAACATATAACTTCTCATGTAGGAAATCGCAGTGACTTCAAGTCAAATGACTACGTACACCATGGTCACTGTGAGAACCGCTTATGACACTCACGTAACGATCCATGCAGCATTCTCATGGTGGGTCCGTCCAATACATTAATATTACTCTAATATGTACCCATGTAAAGACTTGAATCTTATATCCATGACCCGTGAGATATGATCATCAGTAAATGCACATGCTAGTCTCTATGTATTATTGTTGTCCTAATTCACAATAATACTTAACTAGGGACGTTTAAGAATAGTGTTTTGATTACAACTAATTGGATCTCACAATCGAGTCATGCACTTGATATCCCATTGTATTGAACCTACTATTCTAAGAACTTTATTATGTTTATTTAATTACAATAAATAACACAATAAATAAAATGTCTCATATATGAAATAAATGTCATGATGCAATGTAAACTAGTAATGTCAATACACAATTGGCCTCTAAGGCATACACCAACAAGCATATCGCCCGAATGGGGAAGGTTGGCAGGACTTCGTCCAATCCTACTTTCAAGGAAAAGGTTCACGCAATAGGGGCTTCAGGTTTGGTCGGACTAGTGTCTCAAAAGTCCACGATACTTTCAGCTCTAGGGTTACATCTTTCATCAGTAATGGCATGACGACTAAATTCTGGTGGGATGAATGGTGTGGAGTTCATGCCTTACGCGACATGTTCCCAGACCTCTATGAGATTGCTACTGAACCTCACGTATCTGTGGCCAAGACATGAAAAAGGGGTTTGTGAAGACCCTTTTTTAGACCCCGCCTGACACAGGAGTCTCAATTGCGCTTAGTAATATTGCAAGAGTACATCACACAGTCGCGAGTGAGGTATTCACAAGGCCCGGATCGGAAAGTGTGGGGGTTGGAAAAGTCTGGATCATTCACGGTCCGCTCCCTCTATAACCCTATCCACTATAGGGGTTGTCAACCAAGCTAGTCATCGATTCTTTGGAAAGTGAAGTCTCCATTGAAGGTCAGAGTCGTCTTGTGATTAGTTCTAAACAATGTTATTTTAACTAGAGAAAATCTAGTGAAATGTCAACCACAAATTGGGACCAACTATGGCTTTTGCAATGCTCCCTTGGAGACGAGAAATCATCTCTTCCTAGAGTGTCACAGGAGCAGATCGGTGCTGAGCTAGGTCCTCCCAACACTAGGCACTACGGTGTACTTCCTATCATATGAGGAGTTGTGGGTTGGGCCCAAATTTGTATCTGAAAGAAAAGAAATGAAAGAAGCGTGGTATATCACCATCGCCGCAACGACCTGAATTTTATGGCTAGATAGAAATAAATTTTACTTTCGTAGAACTTGTAAAAGTATTTCCGAAAGTAAAATTTATTTCTGGTAATCTAACTCATATCATGCATCTAATTATCTTTTGGGCTACAGCTGCGACGTCAGGATCTAGGTGTAGGATCACCAGAGCATTCCACGTGTAGGAATATGATGATGAGAAGGTCGTGATTGACCCTACTATAGACTGATCGGAGCCACCCTCCAAGGTTGTGTTGGAGGGACTCTCATTTTTTTTGTACTCCTGTTGTTGCTACTGTGTTGATCCTATTGTTAGATTGGTCCCACCCTTTAGGGGTTTGTTGGAGGTTTTATGTTTATTTTCTGCTTGGTAGCTCTTGTACTTGGGTCCAGTACTCTAGGTTTATTTTGTTAAACTCTTATTAATTAAACATAGTAGTTATATTCCATATTTTTCGTAAAAGAAAACCATTAGAGTTAAGAAATACCAAACATTTTGCGCAGCTAATTTATCATACAATTTGCATCAAACCCCTTTTTAAAATATCTATAATTGATTAATAACTAAATTTGACACAAGAAAAGCAAATAATTACAATTTCAACCAACTACATTATCACTAAAGAGCTTAAACTGGTGAGCATCAAGAGCCAACTTCCTAATAGAAGAGAATGCACCCATAAGTCCTACACAAGTGAACACCACCATAATTGAAATATTGAACCAATATATGAATGAGGTTCTTGAAGGTTTGATGGCCATGTTGTAGAGAACCATGGGGAGCACGAAATCTAAAGGGATGAAACCGATTGCTCCAATTACGCCTACAATGTCGCCAAAGAAGGGGAGCATGGCCGCGATGAGGCCACAGAATACCATGTAGATTGTACGGAGGATTATTCTTGGAACAAGGTTCCTTTTTGAGAACATGCCTTGGTTTGCGTCGGCTGAATTCTTCTCCATGATTTCATAGGCAACTTGAGAGTATACCTGCAAGAATTGAGCATCGATCTCATGGGATGTTAAATCTACAAACCAAATACAGGTTTGGTGGCAAAAAGCACAAAGGTTATTTTAAAAACAAAATAAAAGGCTTTTAAAAAAAACCATAATCGGGAAGAGAAATAAAGAGAGTTCTGAATTCATAGATTAAGCTATTTAAAAAAGTTAAGCAATGAAAATAAATTTTAACTGTAGTAATTAATACAAAAAAACATATTTCCTCAAAACAGAGTTGACAGAGATAGAATCTGATCGACTCCAAAAATGTGCTTATGGATCTTTCTCAATGTAAACATGATTGGCACATGAACAATCATTTGTTTGTGAAAGAAATCGGTAGAAACCCATACTAAATCAATTTATAGCAATGTTTTTGGTTAAGTTTTGGGCTCACTTAATTACCAAATCAATTGCGAGCAGCTGAAGAAGGACGCAAATAACAGCAAGACCGATCAGCCATGTAGGAGCTAGTGCAGGCCCATTGTCTGGCATCAAGCTGTTTAGGACATTGGAGTTAACTTTGCTTCCAAACGCCCAATAACCGGAAATTGCAGCAGGGTAGAACGTCACAAATATTGTCGAATAACACATCACTAGCCCTTTCACCATCTTCCCTGCCGCTGGTGGTGTCATCGTGGCCTACATCCATCCATCACAACATTAAAATTAAGTGAAAAAGAGGTGGTTGTACTGTTTTTATACTGTAAGATATCAATATGTGGGTTCACTACAGAGTTCAGTACTCTTAAAATGAAAACTACAGAAATAGTTCAATACTTCAGTATGTGACAACATAATTACTTGGATTTCTGGAAGTATTCCGTTGCCAAAGACAGTGGCGAGGATGGAGATGGAAGTGAAGGCATTAAAGGTCCGAACAGACTTGGCGGAATCTAGAGAGTAGTCTTTAGGAGGTGCATCTCGTGATAAACCTGATACATATCATTTTAGTATAATGAAGAGGAAACATCGACAAAATGGGAGTAACAATAAGAGTTACTAGGATATCTGCACTTTTTTTTTCTTCTGTAAAGGATTCTTGAAACATTAAAACTATTTATAAAAATATTTTGTCATATATTTATAAAAATATTTCGTTTAATTATTGATTGAGTTATATGGCTTGATTGTATGCACTCTTTTTGCACAAGATTCCATAAGCTTCAATCCAAATGTCTTGCGATTTAGAAATGTGTGGCAATAGAAAGAAAATCAACGTTGATGTTTTTTTGAAATAACAGTGACCAAGGTCACCGTTTTCATTAATGAAAGATTAACGAAACCACAAAAAAGCCCTACTACAAATCAACGTTGATGTTAATATTATCATTGTCAACAGATCAATTGTTGTGGAGAATTGGACAATGTCTATGTTTTTTTCTGCTAAGCTACATTTGTCTATGTTAATAATAAACAACTAGTATATTTCATTTAGAGTACATCCATATGTTTGCTCAATTACTGATCATTATATATATATATATTCAGTTTAAAGAAAACACTTGCATGTCTGAGGTATATATATATAGAGAGAGAGAGAGACCTGCTCTTAAGCTGCCAGCAACGACGAGGAAAGTGTAGCCAAGACAGAGGAGAAGCGAGGCGAGATTAATGTGTCGGAGGGAGTGGAAAGATGGCAACTGCGAGAGCACGATAAGCACCACCGTCACTATGACTATAAAATGGTACAACTTCAACGGCCCTTGAGGATATATATTCTTGTACATGAGCTATAATGAAGAAACATTCATAAAACAGATTAGACAATAAAATGGGAGGGAAATGAGATTGAATAAAAAGTTCAAATCAGATCTAATCTCGAGCATGATACGCCGTTGTTTCGTTAATCAAAATATAAGAAAATATACCCGGTAACATGCACCGGAAAATATCATGCTTCATAAAACTCAATGTTATAATTAGATGTTGGTTGGGGTGTATGAGTTCCAGAACCCAGCCTGTTGGGATCTGAACTTTATAAACCTTATTTTTGGTTGTATGTTTTAATGAAACGCGGGGGGTTTTACCCACCGTTTAACGGTAATAAAAAAAAATAAGATGCAGAAGAAAGGGAAGAAAACAGTATAAAACAAACTAGGTCAGTTCAATAGAGAAATGAAAATGGCCACTTTCTTGATTCCAAAATCGGTATAATTAATTAATCAAAATGCCAGATTGATTACCTGTAAGCATTCTCCAGCAAGCAATAGACAGCCAATTCCAATCCCAGTATTTATGGCAGTTTGAATGCAAACAACAAAGTAGAACATCCATCCTGAACCTATCGATATGAAAAGAAAAAAAAAAAAAATTTTGAAATAGAGTTAGCATTATCAACTTATAATTATTTCATATTTTGCTAAATTTTGTTAACTATATTTACTAGAAATTGAATATTAAATAGCAGAAGATTAATGTTAAGATAACAGCCGATCGACACATGACAGTAGCATTATATGAAAGTCTTCTTGCATTTAGTCAACTGCAATTCTCTAGCTATATTCTTTGATTAGCTTGAACTATGACATAATCTACTACTTTTTCCTAATTATTATACTCCTCATTGCTTTCATCGTTATAAAGATTAACTGATTATCATGAATAGTATCAAATTGCATGAACCTTTTTCTGTATTTAATAGTATTTGGCTAGAATCCCTTAGAATTCTATCCTTAGTTTAAAAAAAAAAGGAATAGTTAGAAATTGAACTTGGTTGTGTTTTGATTTTACGAGACAAACATCGATCTAGCTATAACATTTCTCTAATGAAATGTTGGAAATATTTTTTGGCAGATATTCCGGTAAGCTCCAGCCATGGCGGCGCCGAAAAGTGATTGGACTGCGTTCTCTCATCTAGTACTATTCCGTAATGTATTCGTTTGCCAAAAACGGATTCAGTATGAAAGAAAAATGTTAGTCCAAGGTTGGGTACTCGAAATGTACTAACTTAGGAATTTGGAGAAAATGGATAGTCCCACATTGAAAGTTGACATCAAAAGTTGAGAAAGATTGAATTCTCCAAAAACTTTCGATGTCAACTTTCGATGTGGGACCATCCATTTCTCCAAATTTCTTTCTCAACTTTCGATATCAACTTACGATGTGGGACTATCCATTTTTCTCTAAATTCTCAAGTTAGTACATTTTCGATGTTGGGACTATCCATTTTCTCCAAATTCCCAAGTTAGTACATTTTCAGTACCCAACTTTGGACCAACATATCTCATTCATACGGAATCCGTTTTTGGCAAACGAGTACATTATCAATTGAAATTTATCGCTGCGTCGTCCTCTTCTACCTTCTTCTCTCATCTCTCTCTCGATCACTCCTCTGTACCTTTCCGAATCTTCGCTCATAGTGCTTACCTCAGGATAACAACATCACTGGCTTTCATAGGCCAAACCAGTAAGTTTCTTTGATTCTTAATTGATTTGTAGTGATATTTATAGTAATCTAATATTCGGATTTCCATAGTTAACATCAGTCGAAAATTGATTTTTGTTCGTGTGAATTCCTCTGTTTTGGATGTTGGGTGTTTACTGGTTTTTTTCTTCTAACTGCTTGGAAATGTTGCAGGGCAGCAAATTCAAGAGAAAGGGATGAGGTTGGGGAAAGGTCTTTGGTTTTCTGATGAAGATGAATCTCAGAGGAATCGTCATGGCGGTCAGTCCATGGCTGAGAAGAAAGTCAATCGCCGTTTGTTTCGAGATGATGAAGGCCAATTACTAAAAATATTTCCAACATGAAATTTATCGCTGCGCGCCATACAATTGATTCAATGTGGGATAATGTAGTAATTGGTTCGACGGTATATAACACTCAATTAATTTACAATCATACAGAACTATCTCAAATTTAATCTATTTAAAACTACTAGTATCATACACGTGCACAGCACATGGAAAAAGGAATAATGGAAAGGGGGGGGAAATCTGCCAGTACGTGCTTTGCACGGGTTGGGTTATGGACACTAAGGCCTTCTCCCATTATAGTAGTAGAGATTAAATAAAATTTTTAAATTGAAAAAAAAAAAAAACCTACAAAATTTAGATGACATTTTGCTTTTGCTTCAAGAGTAATGCACTTATGACTTATCATTCTTTGTGATTATTACTAATTAATTGAAATACTACACTGCAGTGACTGACCTACATCAGCAGCAAGTTCCCGGAAACGAATATGCCGACGTCCTTCCTTCTCACAGTGATCAAGAACCCTAGACAATAGCAAATACGAATAAAACGTCACGGCCGCCAGCGCAGTCATCAGCACCAGTCCTGCCGCCCACCCCATCCCCCTCAGCGCATAAGGCAAAGTCAGCACCGTGGGCCCCACTATTGCCGTCGTCAAATGAAACCCAGCATGCCACCATGTCCCTTAATTTTTTTAAATAAAACATTAAATATAAAATATAATTAATTAAAAATAACTCCATGTTAATTTCATTTAAAAGAAGTTAACTCGATCGAAACAAACACGTACAATGCACATTCAAGAAAATCAAGAGGATATATTGGAGGGGGCCGGGAACTAAACCTTTGGATTCGAGGACGAAGGTGGCGCCGGCATCGCCTAGAGTTTGATCTTTATGGTGGCCTTCTTCCATTGGCAACAAATTGAGGACTTAAGAAACTAATGGGAGTCACTGTATATTTTGGATGAAACTGACAGAAGAAATTTTGGAAGGAGATAGATGCGGAACGGCATTTAGATTTGTTGAGCATGACATGGATCATGGACGGATGGACGGGGTTAGTTAGGGCTTGAAGTCAACTGTTTCCACTTGTACATTACATATTGAGTGCCGGGTTCGGTTCCGCATCCGGTTCGGGTTCGGGTTTTGCTTGTAGATCCACTAAGATGGTTTGAGATCTAGTGTTCTCAGTGAAGTTACTGTTTGAGATTTATGAATCACAAATATTTCTATTTGGTAACATCGTGTGTGTCTTAGTTTCAGGTGGGTGTGCACGTGCCGTAGAGGTAGTGTACGAAGCTAAACTGACGTACATGCAATTTAGTTAGATCGAGCTTGTTTGTCGGCCCACCTTCCAGGGTTGTTGGAGGAATTTGTTGTTTGTACGGATCACGTATGTTTTACTTTCTGTCTGTCCCAGTTCTCTAGGTTTTGTATCGTTAATTTCTTATTAATGAAACAGGTGACCATATTTCACCTTTTCCTTTTTAAAAAAAAAAAAAAAACATCGTGTGTGTCCATTTTGTCATTCTTTTGTCCCACCCACCATGCTTGGAGAGGTGGTATGTAATTTTGTTGTGTTGTAGGATCTTGTACTTGGCTCAGTAATCTGAGTTTGTTTTATTAACTTCTTATTAATGAAACAGGGTGACCAGATTCCACAATTTTATTAAAAAAAAACAAAAAAAACAACATCATGTGTGTTCGTCTACAGTTTTTAAGTATAGTTTTGTTTATTAAAATTAGTAATTTCACGTGCGATGCACTTTTTGATAAAAAGTTGGAGTTGAACGTGCGATACATGTAAGTCGGTAGTAATCAGCATTTGTGATGAATGCCTTGAACTTAAAAAAATTGGAGTTGAACGGACACTACACGCAATTTTTTAAATTTTTTGAAGGAAAAACCTTGAATTATATGTACGGTGATGTGTTACGAAATAGATTTTGAGTTGCACGTGTGACGTATGTATTTGCTTTGTGACAAAAAATTTAAAATATATTTGTTTGGTGAATGAAAAAAAACTTTGATTTACACGCATGATTCACGTGTTAATAAATTAGAATTAGAATTATACGTGCAATGTATGTATTTCATTTGTAATAAAAAAAATATTAAAAAATTATTTGTTTCATTACAAACTCAAAGTGATAAAGTGGCCAACTCTCTGATTTGATGCGGAAACTTATTATTTTAGCTAGACATACATGAGTTTTTATCCCAAACATACATTATAAATGCATTGGGTCCTACTTCTCACTAAAAGACAATGTTAAAACCTTATTTTTTAATGAGAAGTGTGCCCCAATATATTTATAATGTATGTTTGAGGTAAAAACTCATGTATGTGTAGTCATCCTCTATTTTTTTATAGAAATTTTTTTTATCTCCTCAGTGGATTATGTCTGTGTTCAAGCCCATCGATCAACGCCCATTAATGCTCTATTTGGTGTAGATATCTTGATAATTTAGAAATTCGAGATTTACGGTCTTGTTTTGGTCCCCCCCAGCCCGACCATATAAATTCCCATTAATTCCACATCTACATCACACAATTAGGTAAGAGTAGCAATTGATCTGAACCCAATCCGGATCGTCTAGGTCCAACCCGATAATTAGCGAGGATTAACTAATAATTATTATTTTGAGCAGGGCTCGGGTTCAATTTTTTAGGCCCGAAGAAAATTCGGACCGGACTCGGATCCAAGTGCTTAGGTCCGATGGACCCAAATTAAAATTTTATATATGCATGTGTATATTTATGTAAATATCATGTATATTTATGTACAAAATTTTTTAAAATGAATATTCATATAAGTAAGTTGAAATGGTGTTAGAGTTTATAAATAGAGAAATTATGCCTTACATATAAAATTAAATTAAAATAGAATAGATAAATTAAATGTGAATTACACAAAAGTTTATAGTATTCCTATTATTGTTATTTTTTTATCGTACATTATTCTTGATATAGTTTTATTTTATGTAAAAATTATATATTAGAACATGCATAAGTATTTCGGACCTAATTTGGCCAACGGTCCGCTTCATTCTAAACAAACACCCCCTTAGAGCATCCATTTGTCGGACGGGAGATGATTTCCAGTCCGGTCGAAGAAAAAAAAATAAGAATTTTTTTTCCCGACATATGGGAGATCATTTCCCGTATGTCCTTTAATTTCAAAAAATAATAATAATTTAACAGTCGACTATGTAGTACTACTGTAGTGCAAAGCTATATTTGATATTTCTCACTTATATTTGTTTGCCAAATACCAAAGAATTGGATCCCAACGACTACGGATGCTCTTACTAGTGTGAACTCATTATTGTTTCCCTTTAATCTGATTTCCCTGTTATCTAAGGAACTGATGTGGACACACACCGAGACGGACACGATGTGACTTGACACACAGCAATGGGGAAAACTTCAATTTACAGTTGGAGCATTTAAATCTCACTAATGTGTACTGGGCCTCTCTGTTTTTAATCTCTTCAATTAATTTGCAAATCAATGATATGTCTCTTTGAGTCCTTGGAGTATTTGCTTCAGAGCTTCTGGTTTTTTAATACAAACACGTCTCTGATGTATGCAACACTAATGAAGCTGATAACACAAGTCTCTGATGTATGCATCACTAAGTGAGTGTTTGGTTTCAGAGGAATGGAGGTAAGGGAAGGGGAGGGGAGGAGTTTTTTAAAACTTTTTAGAAGGAGATGGAAGGGAAATGGGGGGTGCAACATCCCTCCTGAATCAATTTTGGCTCCCCTCCAATATTGAGGGGATTTGGAAGGGGAAAGAAATTATGTCTAATTCTTTAAAGTCATTGAACTAAATTACCCTTTTAAATCCATGCTTATTGATGAACACAATATTATTCACATTTTAGAGCAATAATCTTAATACAATTAGACATTTAAAAGCTCTATATGTGGTATTTAACTCTTATTTTCTCTTTTCCATAGGAAACAGCCTAAAACAGCGAAACGAAGCAGATTCTGGATTTTAAGGATGATACACAGGAAACTGAAGAGATCAGTCGACTGATTATGCCAACAGGCGACTGGACAGAAAGGCTGAAGCTGCTCGGCACAGTCGACTTTCCCAACAACAGTCGACTGGGCTGATGAATCATGAAACCACTGAAGTCTCGACACAGTCGACTTATATCCAACACCAGTCGACTGATCGGCGGCAGAGTCAACAAATAAGATAATTAAAGATTCATCCAAATCCAAATACAAATCAAAGCAGATACAGAAGAAAAGAAGAAAAGAGAAAGATATATAAATCGCCAATCAGATAAGGAAAGAAAAAAATAAAATAAGAGGGCGTTTATGTAAAAGAGTGCAAACCCTAAATCTCTAGCCGTGTTCTATAAATACCAACCAAGATGCTCGACTTGAAGGGGATATCTCTGGAGACGGCTGGACCGACCAAGAAAGGCCATCGACCAGGAAGCATCAAAGGAGGAGAACAAGGGAACTGCTGATCGTGCTCAAATTCAACATCATACAAATCAGAGTTTTACTTGTCTTCCTTTACTTTTATTTTCATTGTAGTCATGAACTCTATTATATTAATCAATAAAGGTTGTATTATGTGCAACTAATTTAATAGTTGGGTAGATTGAAACCGTAGTCATGTGATGCTTATATTTTTCTAAATGCTACTTTATTGCTTATTGATTAAACCTGAGAGTAATGGAATAGATTTATAATAACCAAACTTGTTCAGAAACCTAGGGCAGTCGACTGAAGTGACAGCAGTCGACTGGTCCGAACCTGGGGTTATAAGTTTGTGTATTGTATATCTGAATCTGTTATGTGAGCATATTGAGACGACCCGTATCTCGTGTTCATATCTTGTAACAAGGGAATCTTTAGGGGTTCTTGGTTTAATCAACTTAAGGGATCTAGATCTGATACCAATTTCTAGAACCTTGAGTGTTTGTTCGTTTCCACTGATCTTATGTTTTCTTTAAGTACAACTTAGTAGATACCATGCTAAACACTTAATGAAAGAAACGAATTAGAGTAGATACCATGCCTAATTCTTGGCTTAGAGAAACAGTACTTTAAGGAGTAGATATCATGCCCTTGAAGAAAACAAACATGAGTAATAAGAGTAGTAGATAACTTCGCATTACTGACTATTGGTGGAGATCAAAACCCAACTACTTAAATAGAGATTTGTGACTCAACTGTGATGCTACTTATTTAGATTTTTATCTTTTCATTTCTTTTAGACTTTTAGATCAACCCTTTATGATTCTGTTTTCTATTTTATTGATTAGTAAGTTAGAATCTACAATCTCTGTGGGATCGACCCTTGCTTGCCGCTACGCTTCTTCAAACGATTCGTGCACTTGCGAGGTTTTTAATTTGTGTCTAGTTTTATCTATTTATTTAGGTATCTAGATTTTACAACAAGTTTTTGGCGCCGTTGCCGGGGATTGTTTAGTATTTTAACTTACAAATCAGTAAAATACTTTTCTGTTCATTTTATTTCTTCTTTTTCTTTTCTAACATTTTCTTTTAGTTTACTTTCTGCACAAACAAACTCTGACCAGTCGACTGTCCCAAGGACCAGTCGACTGTACAGCGAAGAATTCCAGAAGCAACAATTGGTGAAAATGTATTAAATCGAGTACCAATGCAAGACAAATTCATTCCAAAGAATATTAAGCAACCGTCTTGCATAGCTTTTCAACCCAAAGTCACAGGGAATATGCATCTATCTCCCCAATTACTCAGCATGGTTCCCCACTTCAATGGTAGACTAGATGAAGATCCGCACCTACATTTGCAAGACTTCTTTGATCTTTGCAGGACACAAAGCATCCAAGGGCTTACCCCCGAACAAATCAGGTTAATCTTGTTTTCTTTTTCTTTAAAACTTAATGCTAAGTTGTGGTATAATTCTTTGGAACGAGGATCAATTAATTCATGGGAGCAATTGGCAACAAAATTCTTGAAAGAGTTCTTTCCAGCCCAGAAAACCAGACAACTAAAAAGGGAGATTCTACTTTTCCAACAAAAAGATGGCGATTTGTTTTTCGAGGCATGGAAGGACTTTAAAAACAAGCTTTTCAAGTGTCCTACGCATAACATACCTAAGGATGACCAGGTACAATCATTTTATGAGGTTTTAAATGACGCTAACAAAGCAATTGTAAATGCAGGGTGCAATGGAATGTTGATGAGGAAGAGTGCTGAGGAGGCCATAGAGTTATTTGAAGAACTCAGCGAGAACTCACAACAATTCTCAACAAGGAGGGGTCTTTCGAAAAAGCAGGGAGTATACGAAATTTCTCATAATAATAACATGCAATTAGAAATGGAAACCATGAACAAAAAGATTGATATGCTTGTAAATTCGACGTTGGGTGGCGTAAAAAACCAACCAAAAGAAATTTGTGCAAATTGTTTTCAATCTAACCATACAACTAATTCATGTCCCATGTTTTCTTTCGCAGATCAGGAGCACACAAACTACGAAGAACAAAGAATGTACCCACCCCAGAACAATTTTTTTTCAAACACGTATAACCCAGGATGGCAAAACCATCAAGGCAATCAATTCACACCAGGGCATACGCAGCATTTCCAGGGTGGGAATGGGTATGATAGGCCAGCACAAGAACCGACAAAGTTGGATTTCGAAACCACCATCCTTCAACTACTCCAACAGCAACAGCAAACAAGCAATCAACAAGGACAGGCCATTCAAAAATTGGAAATGCAAATTGGTCAAATTGCTACGGAGTTAAGTGAAAGAAAGGCAGGAGAATTCCCATCACAAACCATACCTAACCCTAGAGGACAGGAACAGCTCCAATCAAGGACAACACTAGAGGAAGAGATTGAGTTTAAAATGTTTGATGCACCACAAATTCTACACGATGATCATGAATGTTATAATGTTGATGTGGTTCAGGAAATTTGTGACCAAACACTTCCGGAAAATAGTGTTGATCCAGTACAAGAAACAATTACACACCCTCTAACATTATCTCATGTTGAACAGGAATATGATGATCGGAGGATTGCAGAGACAGTTCATCACCTTGAAACTCCAGAGTCATATTCAGGTAAGCTTGCACCTGCATTTGAAAATCTGTTATCTGATAACACTTGTGTTTTCCAGGATAAGTCGACTGGTGATCAAGCCAAGTCGACTGGTGAACAGGCTGAGTCGACTGATGAATAGGACAAGACGACTGCTACTAGGCAACCAGACGTGGAGCTGAAGCCAATACATGAATATTTGGGGGACCATCAGACATTACCTGTGACAGTTGCTACAAATTTCAGGAAGAATGTAGAAGCAAGGCTGCAGGGAGTCTTGCAAAATCACAACGGTGCATTAAGATGGACCATTGCTGATAAACTGATGTCAAGATGGTACGGTCCATAAATTGTTGTAAAAGGTTTCCCCACATAGAGCGTTCGAGAAAAAAATCAAACGTTCAAGATGAATGGGCAGAGGGGGAAACCTTATAATAAGATGAGTTGTGAGCCGCAACCCATTCAATACATTGCACAAACTCATCAAGTCTAGCTGAAGATAAGAAACACAACGCTTATTGGGAGGCAACCCAATTTTTCAGGGGAGTATTTACACTCTCTTCCTTTATTCGTTTCTTTATTCATTTTCTTCAAACTAGGTGGTAACACATGCCTATTTATTTTAAATTTTTGTGCGAACATTCAGGACAATGTTCCATCTATGTTTGGGGGTATTTAGTTCGTTACATTTGGAGTCTTTTGATTTTTTTTAAGATAAACAATTTCTTATAAAGTAATAGTAAGGATACTTATTTACTTTAGGATTGTTGAGTTTCATAAGTCCTTACAAAATTATGTGAGTCATGCGATTATACATAAAAAACAAATGTGATGTTTTTTTTTTTTTTTTGTTGATTATTCCCTTTGATCTAGTCCTAAACAGAGTTTAAGTAAATAGAGTAATAAAAAAAAACATAAAAAAAAGAATAAATAAATAAAGTCAATCTACTCCAATGTTTTGAGTGCTTAGTAACTAGGGGTATTCATCACCAATGTTTACCTTTACGTCAAACGGCAACTTAGAATATGAGTATGCAAAGCACTTTAAAGTTTGTGACTTGTTGAGTAACCGGGTGGATTCATCACAAATGTTTTGCATTCGCGTAAAAAGGCAAGTGACAACTTTAAAGAAGAGACTATAAAAAAAAAAAAAAAATATATAACTCTAGTTTGCTACTCGGTTTGTAGTAGAGAAAAGGGATAATCACAGAATTGAGCAGTTGCATACAATAACTAAAATTAATGGCATGACAAGTATGATTGAGTTGGGGATTATAAACTAAACATTCGCACTGGAGAAAGTGGGTATACTTGTTTTACTTTATTTTGAAATTGTTTGAAATCTCGATGCTTGCATAATAAAAATTCTTGGTGGTTGAGTATTATTATTATTCCCCTTGTTCATAATTCTAGTTTGCTTGAGGACAAGCAAAATCTAAGTTTGGGGGTATTTGATGAACACAATATTATTCACATTTTAGAGCAATAATCTTAATACAATTAGACATTTAAAAGCTCTATATGTGGTATTTAACTCTTATTTTCTCTTTTCCATAAGAAACAGCCTAAAACAGCGAAACGAAGCAGATTCTGGATTTTAAGGATGATACACAGGAAACTGAAGAGATCAGTCGACTGATTATGCCAACAGGCGACTGGACAGAAAAGCTGAAGCTGGTCGGCACAGTCGACTTCCCCAACAACAGTCGACTGGGCTGATGAATCATGAAACCACTGAAGTCTCGACACAGTCGACTTATATCCAACACCAGTCGACTGATCGGGCGACAGAGTCAACAAATAAGATAATTAAAGATTCATCCAAATCCAAATACAAATCAAAGCAGATACAGAAGAAAAGAAGAAAAGAGAAAGATATATAAATCGCCAATCAGATAAGGAAAGAAAAAAATAAAATAAGAGGGCGTTTATGTAAAAGAGTGCAAACCCTAAATCTCTAGCCGTGTTCTATAAATACCAACCAAGATGCTCGACTTGAAGGGGATATCTCTGGAGACGGCTGGACCGACCAAGAAAGGCCATCGACCAGGAAGCATCAAAGGAGGAGAACAAGGGAACTGCTGATCGTGCTCAAATTCAACATCATACAAATCAGAGTTTTACTTGTCTTCCTTTACTTTTATTTTCATTGTAGTCATGAACTCTATTATATTAATCAATAAAGGTTGTATTATGTGCAACTAATTTAATAGTTGGGTAGATTGAAACCGTAGTCATGTGATGCTTATATTTTTCTAAATGCTACTTTATTGCTTATTGATTAAACCTGAGAGTAATGGAATAGATTTATAATAACCAAACTTGTTCAGAAACCTAGGGCAGTCGACTGAAGTGACAGCAGTCGACTGGTCCGAACCTGGGGTTATAAGTTTGTGTATTGTATATCTGAATCTGTTATGTGAGCATATTGAGACGACCCGTATCTCGTGTTCATATCTTGTAACAAGGGAATCTTTAGGGGTTCTTGGTTTAATCAACTTAAGGGATCTAGATCTGATACCAATTTCTAGAACCTTGAGTGTTTGTTCGTTTCCACTGATCTTATATTTTCTTTAAGTACAACTTAGTAGATACCATGCTAAACACTTAATGAAAGAAACGAATTAGAGTAGATACCATGCCTAATTCTTGGCTTAGGGAAACAGTACTTTAAGGAGTAGATATCATGCCCTTGAAGAAATCAAATATGAGTAATAAGAGTAGTAGATAACTTCGCATTACTGACTATTGGTGGAGATCAAAACCCAACTACTTAAATAGAGATTTGTGACTCAACTGTGATGCTACTTATTTAGATTTTTATCTTTTCATTTCTTTTAGACTTTTAGATCAACCCTTTATGATTCTGTTTTCTATTTTATTGATTAGTAAGTTAGAATCTACAATATCTATGGGATCGACCCTTGCTTGCCGCTACGCTTCTTCAAACGATTCGTGCACTTGCGAGGTTTTTAATTTGTGTCTAGTTTTATCTATTTATTTAGGTATCTAGATTTCACAACAAGTTTTTTTTTAAACCCATGCTTATTTTTTGCTGCTTGGTAATGTCCTTTGTTTTCTCCGCTTAAAAGATTTGGTGGAAGCTGATTACTCATTTGCTTTTCAATTTGCTTTTCAACTTTTAGACACGCTCGTATTTTTAATTGTAGCATCCATCCCATATAGTTGCCTCTCAAAGTTGGACAACAAACCGATGTCTCACCACTGTAATAGTCCTCTGGAGGATGCATGGTATTGGTACGCCACACACGAAAATCCCTATTGTACTATCTAACAACTTATGCTGATTGCAAGTTTGGGAAAAATTTAAGGTGCATATAATCTTATAAAGAGGTCCAATACAGAGAAATCTCAGTTGCATATATGATTTTATAAGTAAATAGTATTTCTTGGAAAGGTTAAGTATGCAGAACTTTCGATCTCCATTAGATAAGATGAAATTTTAACTACATTGATTGCCTGTACCTTTTGTTTTATGAATGGAATTGATCAACAGAATCTTCCGCACTTTATGCAAAGATACTAACTAAAGTTGTCTTTACAATTAGTTGCATTGCTTAATTCATGCATAACTTGACAGGTATCAGATACTTGTAGTGTATGTTGAGAATCCATTCCAGAAATTGTTGGCTGAATCTTTGGCTGCTTTAATTTTGTGAACAATGGAGGAGAATTTTTCGTCTTCAATGAGATCTTTACAAGTCGAGGACATGGAGGAGAGGCAATGTGCATAGACAGTGATGCACTTGGTTTTATTTACATTTCTAAACTCAAATGTAAAAGGGTATAAAAGTAATTTTATTATAAAATTCCTTCCATTTCTTTCTGAACCAAACAAGAAGATAATTGTTTTTCCTCTCCTGTCCTTCTTTGAACCAAACAGAGCCTAGTGAAGCTGTTCTTTTAATTATCATGACTTTTATGATTTGCATATGCCTTGTCGTTGGAGATTGTGAATTTACTGCTTTTGATGTGCAACATGAAATTAATATGAATGAATTCGGGTTCAATATTGAGCTTTGAGGTCAGTGAATGGCAGCGATTCACTAATTTTGCAGTATTGATTATTGGCAATGATGTGTTGGGTATGAAAGAAACAAGAAATTGGAGTTTTTTTTTATAAAAATTATTCATTTAACGTTTAACGGTAGGAATTGAATGCCTTCCACTTTTCATTAAAAAAAAAAATTAATAAAATATACAACAAAAAACAAATTAAAAAAAATTAATAAAATATACAACAAAAAACAAGATTTATGAAATTTAGATCTCAACAGGCTGGATTTTGAAACTCACACATCCCAATCAACAAACAAAAAATACGACGATATCTAATTATACTGATCAGCCGATCTGACCAGAGCGAATTTCTTGTGTCAATTTGAGCTCACTCTCTCACAAGAAATTGGAGTTGTGAGGAGCATAATAGTTGATATCGTCTAGAAAAAGGTAGAGGAATAGATTAATTGCATTTCGATCCTAGTATGTTTTTGACCATTTATTGAGAAAACATTCCCTCTAAAATTCCCCCTGTTAGAAAAATTAATAGGTTGGTAGATAGGGGCACAAAAAGAATTACGAGTAGATCCAAATGAACTTGTGTTGAAGCTTCTATTAAATTTGATAAGTGTAAGTTGACAAGGGATTTGGCAGCGAATAGAGTTGAATGGGGAAGAAGGATTCCGTTAGCTGACCCAACATTTTGATGGAGGCTTTGTTGTTGTTGTACTTTTCTCTAAAATATTTATTGTAGATTATTTTGAACTACTTGTTTCATTTTCAAGTTCAACCAGCAAATATGCGGTTATAGTGATCATCAAGGAAAATAGTTATCCAAATGTGCTGAACTTTTTCTTGATGGGGTCAAATGGATATAGTGAGAAACAACTATCAGAACTTTATGGAAGATTGGAGTATGCTGGTAGAAAAAATCGAGAAAAAACTGACATGGTGGAAAGAAAAATCGCTATCGTCGAGAGGAATAATCACACTTATTAACTCGGTTCTGAGTAGTTTGCCTACATACTTGATGTCTATCTATGAGATCCCCAGTTGGGTGATTGAACGAATCGATAAATGATGGAGACGATTTCTGTGGAAAGGTTCGAGAGAGGAGAGTAAGGGGTTTCACCTGGTTAAGTGGAGGAAGGTGTGTAAAAAGAAGGAATTTGGAGGGCTGAAATTAGTGAATCTCCGTGATATGAATAAAGCTCTCTTATCAAAATGGTGGTAGAAAATGCAAAAACGACGAAAGGCATGGTGGTACAATTCGTTTAAACTGTATCGACATCGAAACAAATTTAGATATGGAGGAAGAAGCACGGAAAAGCGTCGTTTATGTGGAAAGGGTTTGCAAAGGTGGGGGATGTAGATGCAGAGTTGGAAACGGAAAAGATACGAGATTTTGAAAGGATAAATGGTGTGGGGAAAACACTCTTCAGGCATTGTTTCTGCAACTGGCTAAGAAGTCTGGTAATGTGGATGCAATGGTGGTAGACGTTTGGAAGCAGGAAAGTCGCAGGTTTGAGTGTGAGGGAGATACCTCGATGGAGTATCAAAGACAACTTCAAAGCCTATAAAGATTGGTGGAGGAGTATTTGGACCCAAACAGGATAGAAGAGGACATAAGAGAATGGAAACTTGGCTCTAGTATTATGTTCTTACTTCTTAGTCAGATCCATGTATGCATTCCATAATGATGGGGGGGTCAGAAACTCAAGAGCAGATATTATATGGAAGTCGAAATGCTCTCATAAGGTCAAGACGTTCCTTTGGTTGGTGTTAAATAATGCTATTCTCTCCAAAACTAATATTAGGAAACGCAACATTCCGATTGATGTGGCGTGCCCGCAATGTTAGACGTTTTATTTATTTTCCACTTAATCAAGTAAGTAATTTGATTAATTAGTTATGTGGACAAATATGTTATGTGATCCATTTAAATGGGAAATGGTAAATGATCAATATGGTAACTGATCAATATGGTAACTGATCAAATGGTAAATGATCAATATGGTAACTGATCAAATGGTAAATGATCAATATGGTAACTGATCAATATGGTAACTAATCAAAGTAATTTTCCCATGATTCTCTCCCCTCATTTAGAAAACCACACACTAATTTTGCAATTACAATAACTACTCTATGATGGCTAGAGTAGTATAAATATAAGAATGAAAAAGGTCACCAAATTCACTCTCTCATACAATTCTGATATACACCATCTAAAGTGAGAAAGGAGATTTTGGAACCAAAATTGAGATTGACAACATCAAGAGGCTTTTGGCGAAAACGGTTTCAGGCTTCAAACGGCAATGGCTGGAGGTACGATTATCAATTTTATTTTATCGCTTCCGCTTCCATTCATGTATATTCATATAGCGATTAGAGTATACATGAAATTTTTTTTTGTTTTGTCTTACATTTAATTTACATAAATGTGTTTTTGACTTACATTTGGTATCAGAGCCTTAAAATTATCTCTGCCTTGCTTATTATTTCATTTCACAAAAAGGAAACGTCTGTGAAATCTAAGGATGATTTTAAACATTACTCTCCTATTATTGATTTCCCGTGTTGAATCTTTACTGGATTTGACCGATTCATCTTTAATTACTTTGGTTGGGTTTTGCCTAAATTTGTGCTAAATTTCGGTTTAGTTTTGGTTAATGAAGCCTAGCCGAACTTGGTAACCCAAGCCTATGCTATTGGTTTCTTTGCTAAATCGAAAATATAAATATTAAAGAAATATGTCGAGTGATTTGTTAATTTTAGTAATTGGAGAGTAGCCACAGCATCTCTAGTTATTTTAAAATTTCTTATGAAATCACATATGGAAACTAGACATTAATTTGTAATTAATCATATGTAATATGATGAAATATGCCCACAGGAAATTTTATTATATTTTGTATGATTAATTAGGGTGAAATATTGAATTATGTTCCTTAATCTACCCACAGGAATTAAGGAATAAATATGGTTTAATAGTTTCATCATACAGTTATGAATCTAATTTGAGTAGGACTTTAGCCCACAGGCAAGTTTTATGTCACTAGATTCATATTTTTATTCATGATTTGCATTGGTAAAACATGATAAAGTTAAGTCTCAAATTTTTGTTTATAAGCATGTATGTATATATATATTTTTTTTTTGCAGCAATTTTATCCGGGAACATTTCTGATGTCAATCGTGACATTCCTGAATTAAAGGGTGATAACTATAAGGTGTGGAAAGAAAGAGTGCCTCTGCAATTGGGGTGGATGGATATCAACTATGCTATTCGGAAAGACGAACCCCCTAGTATAACTGAGACTAGCACTCCAGTTGCAGTTGATCTTTATGAAAAGTGGGAGCGATCTAATCGCCTCTCAATTATGTTCATAAAGACCAAACATTGTGCTAGCATTCGGGGTTCCGTCGATAAGCATACTGATACGGCTAAAAACGAGGTTAAATCGGAACCGTCCAGATAGATCACGAATCTTGAGGTACGGGGGCAAAACGGTAATTTCACACGCAGATAGGTCCGAAACGGGTACTGGGTCTCCTTCTCATAAATCCACTAACCCGCGAACGGATCCACCACGGCTGGGTACGGGTTTCAACCCGCTACCAACCCGATCCGACAAGATGCAATCAAGGTCCCTGATTAGATCTAAATCAACGGCCATGATTCGCAGCTATCTTTTCACTGGGGATTAGGGATTAAATTCCTTAACTGATTATAGGGGATATACCTTATCAGATTACATGCCTTATCTGATTACGGGGAATATTCCTTATCTAACCACGGGGATTACATTCCTAAAACCAGTCCCTAAGACGCCTATAAATACCCCTCACCCATCTCCATTAAGAGGTAATCAATCTTTTTCTAGTTAAACGCTCTTTCATAATCATTTCTGGATTACTGACTTGAGCGTCGGAGGGTGCGTCGCCGGGATCAACCCCGGTGTCTCGCACTTCCTTGCAGGTGAACGGCGGGAGTCAACGGTCAAGCTCCGGCGGAACAGGTTAGGTGTTTGCTATTCAGGTTTTCTACGAACTCACAAATTCATCTGTTTGCCCCCACACCGAATTTAGCGGCAACAGATTGGCGCCGTCTGTGGGAAACTAACGAATAGAGACCTCTCCTCTTCCCGGTGAACAGGTTTTCTCTAGCCATGCCGCCTCGCAAAGTCAGATCTAGGGGCTCCAACCGAGCGCCCAACCCAGACCAGCAAGAAGTCCTTCCTGATCCGACTCAGCAACAAGGGCAGCTCCCTCCTACCGTGGAAGAGCCGCTCCAGCGGAACCCTCCACATCCTGATCCGAAGGGGCCTAACCCCCAGAAACAGCCTCTTCATCCAGAGAACATACCCAACCACACTGCCTCCAGTGCCTCCATGGCCTCCCATCATCCCCGAGCCTCTGGTCGCCACGATGCCCATCCCAGACGCCCGGAAGATAAGGACCTTCGTCACCATCTGGACGAAAAGCGGGCTCGGGGAGAAGCCTCCCACCAAGAACGATCCCCCCGACACCGGGGACACAGGGGATCCCCCGCCCGAAGAGGGAGAAAAGACTCCCCCGACCACTACCGAAGGAGGCACTCACCAGCAGGTCGGCAGCAGCATCGGAACAATGAGGCACCCATCACCCGTGCCGAGTTCCAGCAATTCCAAGCTATGGTACAACAGGCCCTCAATCTCCGTCAGAATCCCAATGAGCCGAGGGCCCCCTCCCCTCGTCCGGTCCGGAGCCCTCGCCACCGTTCCCCTTCTCCTCGACCCGCTCCTACCAATTCCAGACGCACCCCAAGTCCTCGTCGTTCCCGAGACTATCGTCGCCGCAGCCCTCGCTCCCCATCCTATGAAGACGAGTCCCGTGGCTCGGCAGACCACCGCCGGAGAGATGACACCATGAATCGCCGCTTGAACGAGGTGGAAAAACTCCTGGGACAGATAAACCGAGAAGAAGAACTCAGGGGGAGGACCCTCCGTCCTAGCCAACCCCCGTTCTCCCGGACCATAGTGGATACTCCTGTCCCCTTCGGTTTCAAACCTCCCCAGTTCGAGAACTACACTGGAGAAACCGACCCAGTTGACCACATCGAAGGCTTTAAGACTTTGATGCTCCTCCACCAAGCGTCCGACGCCCTCCTCTGCAAAACATTCCCTGCAACTCTGAAAGGCCCAGCTCGAGAATGGTACTCTCGCCTTGCCCCGGCGTCAATATTCTCCTTCGAACAGTTCGAAACCCTGTTCATCACCCATTTCGTCAGCAGCCGAAGGGCCGAGAAGACCAGCATTTCCCTGTTGCACCTCCGTCAGCAGAAGGGGGAGAAATTGAGGGACTACGTGAAAAGGTTCACAGCCGAGGCCAGAACCATCGCATCCCTCGACCAATCCGTTGCTACCGCGGCGTTCCAGTCCAACATTCTAAATTCCAACCTCCGCTCCTCCCTCGCCAAAAAACCGCCGCATGACTTTTCAGACCTCCTCCTCCGCACTGAAAAATACATCCGAGCCGAAGAGGCCGAAGAACCGCCCAACTGGGAAGCAACCGCCTCCGGGTCTAAGAGGAAGGGAACGGAAGAAGAGGGACCGCCTATCTGGTCTGTATATGTCGATGGATCCTCTTGCAACGAGGGGAGCGGGGCTGGGGTCATCTTGGCGGGCCCAGACGACTTTGTCCTTCAATATTCCCTCCGGATAAACTTTAAAGCCTCGAATAACGAGGCCGAATACGAGGCACTCATAGCCGGCCTCGGGATGGCCCGAAACGCAGGAGCGCGACGCCTGCAGATCTTCAGCGACTCTCAGTTGGTCGTCAACCAGGTCCTCGGCGAGTACGAAGCCCGCGATGACAGGATGGCAAAGTACTTGGCCAAAGTGAAGAGCCTCATGGCGCATTTCGACGAGGCCCTCATCCGAAGAATCCCCAGAGAGGAAAATACCCAGGCCGATGCCCTGTCCAAATTGGCTTCCTCATCCCTGCAAGGCCTCGAACAAACTGTTCTAATAGAAGTCCTCCTCAGGCCAAGCATAGAGGACGAGGCTTTTAACTCCGTCGAAACACTGCCACTTCCCCTCGAAGATAATTGGATGAAGCCCCTCATCGAGTTTTTGAGAGACGGACTCCTCCCAAGGGATCCGAAGGAAGCCCGAAAGATAAGGACCCGAGCCGAGCGTCACATACTGGTCGAAGGCGTTCTGTATAAACGCTCCTTCACCCAGGTGGATGGCCGGCCCTATCTCAGATGCCTCTCCCCCAGACAAGCCGACTACGCCTTGCAAGAGCTCCATGAGGGCATCGGCGGAGCCCATTCTGGCTCCAGAGCCTTGGCACGCAAAGTGTTAAACTACGGGTATTACTGGCCCACTCTCCTACGGGACGCCGAACAACACGTGCGGCAATGCACATCCTGCCAGAAGTATTCCGACATCCGACGCCTTCCACAAGCGCCACTCTCCTCCCTATCAAGTCCGATCCCCTTTGCAATGTGGGGGATGGACTTACTTGGGCCATTTCCACCGGCCCCCGGGCAATTGAAGTTCCTAGTCGTGGCAGTCGACTATTTCTCGAAATGGGTAGAGGCCGAGCCCTTGGCTACGATTACCGAACATAGAGTCGTTCAATTCTTCTGGAAAAATGTAATCTGCCGGTTCGGTGTTCCCCGAGTCATAGTTACAGATAACGGTACGCAGTTCGCTGGAGCTGCCTTCCGAGCTTTATGTGAAGACCTAGCCATACAGCACCGCTTCTCCTCAGTCTCTCATCCCCAGTCAAATGGCCAAGCCGAGAATGCCAACCGGCAGATCCTCTCCGGCATCAAGAAGAGACTCGACAAGTGCGCCAAGGGATTGTGGGTCGATCAGCTGCCTAATGTGTTGTGGAATTACCGAACCACGAAGCGGACTCCGACAGGCGAGAGTCCGTTCAATCTCACCTATGGGTCCGAGGCCCTCATCCCACTAGAAGTTGGAATACCCTCTCCTCGCTTGATAGCCTTCGAAGAAGAACAGAACGCCAGGGAGCTCAGGACGAGCCTAGATTTGATAGACGAAATTCGGGAAAGAGCAGCCATACGGCAGCAAGGTTACCGAAGAAGAATCGAACTAGCCTACAACAAACGGGTCCGCCCAACCGACCTGAAAGAGGGGGATCTGGTCCTCCGAAAGCTGGCCATTTCGTTCCCCGGACAGAAGAGCAAACTGGCCCCAAATTGGGAGGGACCGTACAAAGTATCCAAAGTGATCCGCCCAGGTGCGTACAAGCTAGAAGACCTTGAGGGTAGAGAAATTCCGAGGACTTGGAACGCCGACCATCTTTTGAAATACCAAGAGAAGGCAACCCCGCCTATCTAAGTAACTCGAGATGTCGGGCCACAACTCCTGCTACTAGTAATTTTTCCTTTCTTTTTTCATTGTAATAACGGCTAGCAACTTTAGAAGCAGCCGACCATTAGATATTAATAAATAAATAGAGTTCTTTTTATTATCGCGTACTTTCGCCTCTAATTCCCTTATCACACAATGGTTCGGAGTCCAGCACTCGGCTCGACTCTCCCATCCCGGCACGTCTATAGACGAGCCGGGGGAAGATCGCCGTTCGAAATTGCTCCTGCAGCCGTTGAATGGATCGGAGTCCAACACTTGGCTCAATTCTGCTTCGCAAGTTCGCTCCTAAGCGGACTAGAAGTAGCTCGCCATTCGAAACTGCTCCTGCATCTCGTAAACTACCCACACGATGGTTCGGAGTCCAGCACTCGGCTCGACTCTCCCATCCCGGCACGTCTATAGACGAGCCGGGAGAAGATCGCCGTTCGAAATTGCTCCTGCAGCCGTTGAATGGATCGGAGTCCAACACTTGGCTCAATTCTGCTTCGCAAGTTCGCTCCTAAGCGGACTAGAAGTAGCTCGCCATTCGAAACTGCTCCTGCATCTCGTAAACTACCCACACGGTGGTTCGGAGTCCAGCACTCGGCTCGACTCTTCCAACTCGGCACGTCTATAGACGAGCCGGGGAAAGATCGCCGTCCGAAATTGCTCCTGCAGCCGTCGAATGGATCGGAGTCCAACACTTGGCTCGATTCAGCTTCGCAAGTTCGCTCCTAAGCGGACTAGAAGTAGCTCGCCATTCGAAACTGCTCCTGCATCCCTAAAACCAGTATAACGCTCGGACCTCTCCGACACCCCCGCTCGATCTCGCCGACTCACCCTCGATCTGGTCGGATTTAGGTACGAATCACAGCCCTCGCCTGCCGAACCGAGGTACCGGGTTACCGACCCTCGTATATGGCAAAAAATCGTTCCGAGGCGAAGCCACCGTCAGATCGCCTCAGAAAGTGCGCCAGGACCTGATGGACGGAGCTCATTCAGCCACGTGTCCACAAAACGACAAGATAGTGTTTTCTTGGGAACTGGACCTGCCTAAAGATCCGTGCAAACATCAGACGTCCCTGATTAGGCCACGTGGGCGGGGTCGGGAAGCGACAACGCCTTAAGCAACCAGACCAACCCCATGGTTCACAAATGCAGCGAAAAAGGAAAATTCGAGGATGAGGAGTTCGGCGAAGCAAGCACCAACCTCATGGTTCGTCCTAAAGCTACACTAGCTGACGACCATAGCACGAACAAGAAGACAGCCAAAAACAATTCACATAAAACAACTCCAATGCCATTAACAAGTCGGATAAAAGTTACAAAGCGGATTACAACATCAAAAAATTGCAAGTAGGATTACAACTCGAACTTGCAAGCAAGATTACAACACAGTAACGCGATCAGCCCGTTACTTCCGGGGAAGAGGAATACTCCGTTTTAGAGACACTTTGGGTCGGCGCTTCTTCACCTCCGAGCTCGAATCCAAGCCGACGAACCGGGACGCCTCCTCATCACTAGCCCTAACAGTCGCTCCTACCGAAGCACCGCTTGAAGACACCGCCACACCGCTTTGGGCATCGGCGGCCGTCCTGCCTACGATAGGGGTCCGGCTCGCCGCTTGGTAGAACGTAATCCCTCGCTCGATCTCCTCGCGGGTGCACGAGGTGCTCCGGACGTTTGGCCTTACCGGCTGGGGCTTAAGCCGCGCAACTTCTTCCTCCAGTTCGACGATGCGGTCTTTCAAAGTGTCATCTTTTACTATCACTTTAAACCGAGGAAGTTTCGCCGAACCGGGATATTCGGCACTGTCGGAAATAACGCGGCGCAAATGAGTCACTTCAATACTCTTGTCTACAGTCACCCTCTGCAACTCTTCCACCTTCCTCGCTAAGCCGTCCCGTTCGGCCAGAACTCGAGCAAGCTCTTCTGTCCTAGCAGATAGCTCAGCCTCGACTATCCGTAGGTCGTGCAGCTCAGCTAAAATCTCGCCGTGCCTAATCTCCAAGTTGTGAAGCATCCTCCTCGTCAGGTCAACCTCACCCTCGAGGCGATCCTCCCGAGATTGCTTAAACAACTCCACTCGGCGCTGGTCGGCCGAGGTGTTACAAGTCGGCTCGGCAATCTGAAATTAAAAAAGAGATAGCATTGGAATACCACCGAGCCAAACACTTAGACAAATTTCGGAGTCAAAACACTTTTCATTCATTAAAAGGCGGTGGCCAGTCCGCAAAAAGGCATTACAATGATCGGAAGAAGAAACGCCGAAAAACTACAAAAACTTTGCAAGGGGATCAGGGGTCCACCTTCGTCGCCGCATCGACCACGGGCGCGTCGGCGGGGGGCCCGTTGACCTGCACGTCCGCCGCAGTCTCTCCACCCCGCCCTTCCTCGCCTTCGCCTTCGGCCTCATCATCCTCGCCTTCCTCCCCTTCGTCATCCGAGGTCGGCGTCGGAAACAATTGGTAGCCGACCCGCTCGAAGCCGGGGACGCGTTCCTGCACGTGGTCGAGGGCCAACTGATAAGACTTCTCCATGTTTTCGGCCATATGCCTCTTCGCCTCCTCCTCGACCTCCTTCTCCACCTCGGCTCGGATTTTCGTCGCCAGAGCCTCCTTCTCTGCTCTCTCCTCGGCCAAGGACTTCAGCGCCGCTGCTAAGTCTTCGGCGGCCTTGGCGGCCTTGGCAGACTCCGCATCGAGCCGCTCCTTGGCCTTCTCCAAATCCGACCCGAGGTCCGCGACCCGTACCTCCAAGGCCTCAGCCCTCCTCTGCTCGGCCTCAAGCTCTTTGACCGCCCTGACCTTCGCCAGCCTGTCCTTGTCGCTTGCAGACTTCAGATCCTTCTCCTGCGCGGCGAACGTCTCGAGGAGGTGGCCGAAGTGGCAAGTGGCCTACAAAGACAACAACCAGTAAAACACATGCCGAGCTGCAGACTTAGAGAAATTGGCAATGCACTTACCGAAACGAGTGACCGCGCGATTTCGAAGGTGTCGTCACCGACCGTCCCTGCCTTCAGCGCAGCAACGTCCTTCGGGGTCGCCAAATGTTTGACAACCTGCACTGACATCTGCGAGTTGCCGAGGAACCCATCATGGTTCTTCACTCGCCAGTTCGGCACGAACAGCTGCTTGTGCTGCTCTGTCAAGATCTCTTCGGCGGCCTGGGTTAGGGGCGGTGCCTCGATCGACAACGCCGCGTTCACATCAAAGGCTCCCTCGATCCCGCCAGGAACCGAAGAAGACGGGGGCACCTCGGCGACGACCAACTCCGAGGGCGCATCCGTGGTCGGAGGAGGAGGAGGGACGGATGAAGCAACGGCAGGTGCCGGGGCTGACGAAACAGCCGCGGCCGCCCTCTTCCTCTTCTTCCCCCCGGCCAGCTTAGACCTGTCCGCCATCATGGCGTTGAAGTCGATCTTCATGCTTTCTGCAGCGGATCAAAAAAAAAAAAAGGGGGGGGGGGACAAGTTAGCCAGAAACTTGAAAAATAATGACAATTAAAAACGAGATGTCAGGAGCATACTCGGGTCGATAGGGCTTAGGCCGGACCCGAACAACACCTCCTCCGACAAATCCCTCCAACTCAGTATCGGAAGAGCCAATATCTTCCTCGCCACCTCTTCCTCGGCATCGGACAGAACAGGGTCGGAGCGCGCGAAATTCGGCACCTCCACCTTCCAACGGGTCGGAATGGGCCTAATCGCCTCGCCCCTGACTATAAAATACTTCTCCTTCCAACCCTTAATCGAGTCAGGATTCTCGACAATCTTAACTCCCCTCCTCGGCCCCAAAAAGTATCGGTACTCCGTCTTGTGCTGACGGTTTACTCGATACAATCCTCGGAAGACCGTAAGATCCGGCTTCACCTCGGCTCGATAGCACTGGAGCATAAAGGCGTTCACGTGGCGCCATGTGTTCGGCGTGAACTGGGTCGGCGCTAAGCAATACCAGCCGAGGATCTCGAGGATGAATGGGTGCAGAGGGAAGCGCAACCCGGCATGAAGAGAATCAACGTCGAACATACACATGTCCGAAGACGGCAACCCAGAGTTCGCTCGCATCCCCGGACCTGGAACGATCAGTTTGTACTCCGGAGGAATAGCGAAAGCCCTTCTAACCCGGAGCAGGTCCTGCTCGGATACCAGAGTGATGAGCTCATCCGCTTCGGTGGCAAGTTCGGGGTTAGGTTCTTCGACAATTTTGGACTTCCCATATACCGCCTTCTCCAGCAAGTCGCCCTCGTACTGCCTAACCCCAGAGTGACCGGACAGAACAGAAGGGTACCGTCCTATCTCGGGTGCCTGCTTCGGATTCTCCACAATCATCTCCACAATGGGGGACTGGCTCTGCACCCTCCTCTTCTTCCTCCCCTTCTCCGTCCCGACTACGGACGGTTCGGCGGCTTGCTTACCCTTCCTCCTAATCTCCGACATCCTCCTCTCCTCGGCACTCTCGTCGCCCGAAGACGAGGCCCCACTGCCCGAATCTACTCGAGACATCTAAAGGAAAATTACTCAGACAAAGTAAACTGACCTCTTGAAGTGACGTCTGCGGTCGGAATGCTCTGCCGGAAATCGCCTGGCCCACGCGACAGCTAGCGGAAGCGCCTCAGAGAAAAAATCGCCGCTAGCAGAGAGCTTAAAGATCGAAAGTAAAAATCTTGAGTAAAAAAGTGAGAAATGAGCTTTGAGAGTAGGGGTGAGCGTCTTTTAACCCCTAGCAAGTTGGGCCCTCCTTGGGAAACGCAAAAAGCCCAATAGGGAGCGGAAGCGACAGGCGGAAAAGATACGAAGCTCACTCAAGGCAAGAAACTCTTCAAAATGACAAGGCAACGCCCCGGCTACGCAACTCCGTGCCTCGGCCAGACAACTTCACAGTGCCGAGCCGAGATACCGGAGTACCGACCCTCGTATATGGCAAAAAATCGCTCCGAAGCGAAGTCACCGTCGGATCTCCTTAAAACTCACGACGAAATCTGATGGACGGTCCAGATTGTGCCACGTCCACAAAACGACAAGATAGCGTTTTCTCGTGATCTGAACCCCATCCTCGAGATGCGCGTCAAGATGGACCGCCCAGATCCAGCCACGCGTCGCCCCTCGCCGACTGCCCTCGGTTCGCCCGGCCGAGCTACCGGACAGCTCAGCCGAGCCACCGAGCCACTAAGAGCCGAGGAGGCGACCCTTCAGGAGAGGAGCTCCAAAAAACCCAACTCCGTGCCTCGGCCAGACAACTTCGCAGTGCCGAGCCGAGATACCGGAGTACCGACCCTCGTATATGGCAAAAAATCGCTCCGAAGCGAAGTCACCGTCGGATCTCCTTAAAACTCACGACGAAATCTGATGGACGGTCCAGATTGTGCCACGTCCACAAAACGACAAGATAGCGTTTTCTCGTGATCTGAACCCCATCCTCGAGATGCGCGTCAAGATGGACCGCCCAGATCCAGCCACGCGTCCCTCCTCGCCGACTGCCCTCGGTTCGCCCGGCCGAGCTACCGGACAGCTCAGCCGAGCCACCGAGCCGCTAAGAGCCGAGGAGGCGACCCCTCAGGAGAGGAGCTCCAAAAAACACAACTCCGTGCCTCGGCCAGACAACTTCACAGTGCCGAGCCGAGATACCGGAGTACCGACCCTCGTATATGGCAAAAAATCGCTCCGAAGCGAAGTCACCGTCGGATCTCCTTAAAACTCACGACGAAATCTGATGGACGGTCCAGATTGTGCCACGTCCACAAAACGACAAGATAGCGTTTTCTCGTGATCTGAACCCCATCCTCGAGATGCGCGTCAAGATGGACCGCCCAGATCCAGCCACGCGTCGCCCCTCGCCGACTGCCCTCGGTTCGCCCGGCCGAGCTACCGGACAGCTCAGCCGAGCCACCGAGCCACTAAGAGCCGAGGAGGCGACCCTTCAGGAGAGGAGCTCCAAAAAATCCAACTCCGTGCCTCGGCCAGACAACTTCGCAGTGCCGAGCCGAAGTACCGGGGTACCGACCCTCGTATATGGCAAAAAACCGCCCCGGGGCACATCAGCCGTTGGATCTGGTCAAAAAACGCGCTCGTCGTGATGGACGGACCAGATTTGGCCACGTCCACTAAACGACAAGATAACGTTTTTTGGGGATCCACGCTAATATGGACGGCCCAGATGATGCCACGTACTTCGGAACAGGTCGAAGCACCGACCCACCGAACCGAGGTGCCGAGACGCCGAGCCAGGAGTACCGGGGTACCGACCCTCGTATATGGCAAGAAACCACTCCGAGGCACGTCAGCCGTTGGATCTTGCCAAAAAGCGCGCTCGTCATGATGGACGGCCCAGATGATGCCACGTACTTCGGAACAGGTCGAAGCACCGACCCACCGAACCGAGGTGCCGAGACGCCGAGCCAGGAGTACCGGGGTACCGACCCTCGTATATGGCAAGAAACCACTCCGAGGCACGTCAGCCGTTGGATCTTGCCAAAAAGCGCGCTCGTCATGATGGACGGCTCAGATGATGCCACGCACTTCGGAGTCGCCGAAGCACCGAGCCATACAAACCGAGGTGCCGAGGCTCCGAGCCGAGGTACCGGGGTACCGACCCTCGTATATGGCAAGAAACCACCCCGAGGCATGTCAGCCGTTGGATCTCGCCAAAAAGCGCGCTCGTCATGATGAACGGCTCAGATGATGCCACGTACTTCGGAACCGCCGAGGCACCGAGGCATACAAACCGAGGTGCCGAGGCGCCGAGCCGAAGTACCGGGGTGCCGACCCTCGTATATGGCGAAAAATCGTGCCGACCCATACCAGCCGTTGGATCTCGTCAAAAAACGTGCTCGTCATGATGGACGGCCCAGATTTGGCCACGTCCACTAAACGACAAGATAGCGCTTTACGGGGATCCGCGCTGAGATAGACGGTCCAGATGATGCCACGTACTTCGGAATCGTCGAGCCGAAGCACCGAGCCACTCGAACCGAAGTGCCGAGACGCCGAGCCGGACTGCCGGAGTACCGAACCTCACATACGGCGAAAGAGCGAGCCGAAGAACAGGGGCCACTCGATCCCCCCGAAAATCGCGCTGCGCTCTGATCAAAGGCTCTGATGAAGCCACGTCATAAATAGGTATATAAAATCAATTTTTATTTATTTTAATCGTTTTATTTATTTAAAAATTGCGAAAAAATCACCAAAAATTCGGGAAAATTCACGGGGAAATCTAGAAAATAATTTTAATTTCAGGGTAACATTTTCGAACCCCTGAACGAACAATTATTGCCTGGAATGTATCGTGAGGGCCCCCGGACGACTGGTTAACACGTCGCAAAATTAAATAAATAATCCGAAAAAAGTAGATAAAGACCATTGGGCACTCAAGGATGCATAAAAACAAATTGCAAAAACACACTACTACCCCCTTTAAGATTCGAAACCCTCCATTTGGACTCCGATACAGCTCCACCAGCCATTAAAACAGCTAAACTACTCCTCAAAGACTGATCAAACTCAGTCTTTAGGAGTGGGGGGCTCGTGATACGGCTAAAAACGAGGTTAAATCGGAACCGTCCAGATAGATCACGAATCTTGAGGTACGGGGGCAAAACGGTAATTTCACACGCAGATAGGTCCGAAACGGGTACTGGGTCTCCTTCTCATAAATCCACTAACCCGCGAACGGATCCACCACGGCTGGGTACGGGTTTCAACCCGCTACCAACCCGATCCGACAAGATGCAATCAAGGTCCCTGATTAGATCTAAATCAACGGCCATGATTCGCAGCTATCTTTTCACTGGGGATTAGGGATTAAATTCCTTAACTGATTATAGGGGATATACCTTATCAGATTACATGCCTTATCTGATTACGGGGAATATTCCTTATCTAACCACGGGGATTACATTCCTAAAACCAGTCCCTAAGACGCCTATAAATACCCCTCACCCATCTCCATTAAGAGGTAATCAATCTTTTTCTAGTTAAACGCTCTTTCATAATCATTTCTGGATTACTGACTTGAGCGTCGGAGGGTGCGTCGCCGGGATCAACCCCGGTGTCTCGCACTTCCTTGCAGGTGAACGGCGGGAGTCAACGGTCAAGCTCCGGCGGAACAGGTTAGGTGTTTGCTATTCAGGTTTTCTACGAACTCACAAATTCATCTGTTTGCCCCCACACCGAATTTAGCGGCAACACATACTAAGGTTAAAGATCTCCTTAAAGCCATTGATGAACAGTTTGTAGATTCTGACAAAGCTCTTGCTAGCACCTTAATTATGAAGTTTTCATCCATGAGGCACAATGAGTTTAAGTGTGTGCGTGATTATATCATGCGCATGAGGGATATTGCGGCCCAACTTAAGGATTTGAAAATTACCATGTCTGAATCTTTCCTAGTACATTTTATTTTGTGCACTCTCCCTCCACAATATGGCCCTTTTAAGATCTCTTATAATACACATAAGGATAAATGGTCAATTAATGAATTTATGACCATGTGTGTTAAAGAGGAGGGCAGATTGAGGATGGAAGAGGGAGAAAAGGTGAACCTTACTACTGCTTCTTCTTCAAAGAAGAGAAAGGATCACATTAAGGAAAGGGGAAAGGGAAAGCTTTCAGCAAACCAAGGCATAAAGAAGGAGTTACTAGAGACCAATCGAAATGTTTGTTGTAAGCAGTTGGTGTTGGATTTTATGTCTTGCATACTTATTCGGTATGAAGAGAAGATGGTGATGCAAGTAAAGAGTTCAAAATGAAGGTCAAAGAGAAGGAGAAATAGCCAGCAGCAGCAATAGCAGCCAACAGAAAAAAGGGACGGTCGACTGTCACCATCTCGGGTTGATGGTCTGGGAGTTGCGGTCGACCGTCCGCGGCGCTGATGAATTTTTTGGGTGCAGGTTTGTTGATTCGATTGAAGCCCACTTCATCTTCTGATTAGATCGTACGGCTCTAATTGTATGTTTATCTCTTCATTATACACTGGATGACTATTGTATCAAAATATCTAAAGTAGGGTTTCTCTAGATCTATAAATACAATATAAACAGACTCTTGAACAATATGATTCTATTGAGTGCCGAATAGAAGAAGATAGTACTTCATAAGAGAGGGTGAGAGAGTTTCTCCATTAAAGCAGCAACCAAGTTCCAGTTAGGCTTGAGAGATGGTCGTGGTAAGTATTGTAATATTCTTGTATCTTCTCTAGTTGAAATAACATCTCGGTTCTTCCTCCCACATATTAAGGCAAAAGCCCCAACGGGACAATTCTTGTGTGCTTTGTGTGATTGGTGCGAATTCTTGTGTGATTGGTGGGATCTAGTTTTGCTTGGTGGTTTGTGTTGATTGTGTCAAAGACTCAACAAGATACTCAGTTTTTCTAAAAGTTGGCGCATATTGGTACAAGTTGTTCAAACTGGGACTTTGATTGATGCAGCAACTTCATGCCAACTGTATGTCTGAATAAGAATTTCTTTTTATAAAAATGGTCTTGAGAAGTAAGTCGATCAGTTCAAATGAATGGAGGGTTTGGTATTGTGGTTGAAACTTCAGCAACTTGGGACTCGCCTGAAGACTCTTGTGGGTGGGGTTATATATCTGTGATGAATCAAAATGTTGTAAGGAGTTTGTGGGGATAGACAGATCAAACTGGTCGGAATTTGGTTCTTCGTGGTGGTTATAATCTTGAGAAGATATTCAGTACATTTAGGGGCCGGGTTTGATCGGGTGATGACGAGCATCGACCCCAATTTTGTGTTGATTTTAGATATTGTCAAGGGTATAATGAGTACGAAAGGCTAGGTAGGAAAAGTAAAGCAGTAGATGTATGTAATATGAAAGTAGATGTATGTAATCTGACGAACCCTAGGTAGAACCCCGATGCACTCTATTCCGACAATATCAACCCCTAGGAAGGTCACTCCTAAAACTCCTAAAACTCTCTGCACCTAAAACTCTTTATGAATTTCAAAATCTAAGCTGGAATTTCGAAAACATCAAAAATTTCCTCTCCTAATCCCCAAATAAATTTGAATTTCAAATTTCAAATTTCCCCTCAATCCCTTAACCTCCTCTCCGACCACCCACGACCACCATCGTCCACCTCCTCTCCATCTCCCTTCTCGGCCTTGTTGTCGATAACAAGCTCCATTCCAACCCACCGATGCCAGCATCAACCCACTGACAACCACCATTCACCATCGACCCAACAGCCGCTTGCCGATCGACGAGAGCCAAGACAAACCACCAACAGACCACGTTGGCACCACACCCTTGCCGTCGACAACACCCCGATGCTCTACATCAGTCGCTAGCTCCTGTAATCCTCGAAGAAAGCAGATCCTGCCGATTGTAGTCATCTGAGCCGCCTCGACGCCGCCTCCACTTCCTCTGGTCACGCAACACCTACTCTCGACGCCAGCCATTTGGCGTCGCAAGTTCCCGTCCCGCCGACCGCCTCTACAAAATCTTAAATAGAGAAACCCTAATCGGATCTCCTCCGACATCTACACCGCTCCGATAGCGGGATGGGGCTGTGGGGAAGGAGGACGAGGAAAAGGTGAGAGGGAGTCCTCCCCACCCTCCCTTCTCATTTATTGTCGCATGTCTTTCACTATTTTGAAATTTATCAGCAAAATTTAGTCTCTGTTTAAATTTGGCAAATAATAAAAAAAAATTGGTAACATTTGTTTTTAATAAAAATGAAAACAAATTCAATTTTTAATATTTTAAATTTGGCAATACATTTAAGTTTGAGCATTTTCGTTCTTTCAGTGGTAGGGGAATAGACGCCGTCCTGCTTATTTATATATAGCAGATGTTAATCTCTATTGACTTTGGAGGGGGGGGGGGGGGTTAATCACATTATTAATCATATATATATATATATATATATATATATATATATATATATATATATATATATATATATATATATATATATATATATATATATATATATATATCATAAAGAATGTTTGATTCTCCAACTAATTAAAGACAAACCACACCTTCCATGAGATATATTTCCCACAAGGCACAAGCTAATATATTATAGGTTTAACAACAACCATTTTCCACCAAGTACTCCATTATATATCATTGCATGAAAAAGGAAGAAGAAGAGATGAATAATGGAGGAAGAGACCAAGAATCAAATGAAGAAGATGAAGAAGATGAAGAAGAAACTAGGGTGTGTGTATGGGACTGTGGAAGTCCTTTGTATGATTCATATGAGCTAGCCTCTCTTTGTCACCTCATCGACCGACACTTGATGGTGCTTCCCTACACGAAGAGCAAGAAAACATCGGAGGAATTTGAAGCGGGGAAGAAGTGGAGGGAGGGGAGGAAGAAGAAGAAGAAGAAGAAGAAGAAGAGGGGGAGCAAGGTTGGAGTGAGAGGGATCTACAAAGCTATTGCATTTTGGAGGTAGCATTAGCTAGTTTCTATCTATGTATTTGATCCTTATTAATGACCCTACCAATGGACCAAAACTTCGAAGTTGTGGTAAGGGTGAGGGTTTTAATATTTATATTCTAACACGCCCCCGCAGGTTGAGGGCCATCTTTTTGGGCCAATACCTGGATTATACGCAGCGGTATTACTTTTTTTTAATCCGCATTTAAATAGCGCAGCTGGTGAGATTCGAACCTGGGTAGCTCTGATACCATATTAATGACCCTACCGATGGACCAAAACTTAACCTGGGTAGCTCTGATACCATATTAATGACTCTACCAATGGACCAAAACTTCGAAGTTGTGGTAAGGATGAGGGGTTTTAATATTTATATTCTAACACGCCCCCGCAGGTTGAGGGCCATCTTTTTGGGCCAAGACCTGGACTATACGCAGCGGTATTTTTTTAAAATCCATATTTAAATTGCGCAGCCAGTGAGATTCGAACCTGGGTTGCTCTGATACCATATTAATGACCCTACCAATGGACCAAAACTTCAAAGTTGTGGTAAGAGTGAGGGTTTTAATATTTATATTCTAACAATCCTTTCCCTTCATCTCCTTTTGTGTTTTCTATTTAGTTTTTCTTTTCCCTCCACGTAATTTCTGAATGTTAAATTGGATGCATGATTAATTTGTATTGGTGTTGATCACTTGATTGTATTCACAAGTTATTCTTGTGCTTAATATCAAAATTTGTTCATGTATTGGATGTACGCATGAATCCCATGCTCTTGTTCACATGTTTCATTGAATGTTAATGAAATTTGGAGATTTCGCAATAAAAGAAAATATCTGCAAATTAAGTTTTATAATTTTTTAGGAAAGATTTAATAAATTTAAGGCGTGTGTTTGTATATGTATAGAGTATGCGTTCGCCGTATCTTTTCGGTGCATATTTATACTTAATTGCTTTGTTAATATAATATACTTATCTAATTTCTCACTCCATAAGTAAGGATATACCAATACCTACTATTATATCCTATATATCACTTTAAGTTAGGAGTGTTTCTTGCTCATTGCAAACAATTTATGACCAAAACGAAGCAAATACTTTAATATTTTAAAAATCAGTTAAATTCCAATTCTTTAAAAAGATGTCACCAACTTTAGATATTTATAAAATATGTTTCAAATTTTTAAAAAAATCAATTTCCTTGTTTTAAAAAAAAAATATGTTGCCCAATTATGAAAATTGAATTAAATTTACTGTCAAATTCAGAAGAAAAAAAACAGGTAAGAAAATAGTGGGAAAAAGGAATTGAGGTACACATGAGGATATTTATTACAAAATTAACTCAAAATTATTTCAATTTATTAGAAACTAGTAACTTACACGTGTGATGCATATATTAATAAAATATATATTTTAAAGTAAAAAATATGACGTAGTGTGGCCTAGAACCTTAGACCTCCTTTATATTAGTTATCCATGGGCGATGCACGGGTTTTCTTGTCTACAAATGACAACTTCAACTCTCCCATTATAATATTAGAGATTGTTGCTGCTAATTCCTGTAGCGCCCTGAATTTTCAATATGATATCTCAGAAATATGTGGCACAATTCTCAGCATCAACTTCAATTGTAATACTAAACATAGCCAAAACACAGATATATTTTTCAACTTTTATTACATTACTTCATTACAAAACACAGCGGAAAAACAAACACCTTAAATTACAATCTTTCTTTTACAACACATTTTTTTACAATTTTACATAAGCCATAATCATCATTCTACCATAAGCATCCAAATCCCAAACTATAGGCACCTACCTGTAAAACATGCGGCTAGAGATAATCTTAACCCCCAAAACTACAGGGGTCAGCCATAACGGTATGAGTGACATCAAAAGAAAAGCAAGATAAATAAATCACGAAAAATAAAAACCATAAGCAACACATATCAACAGTGACAATGAATGAAGTATAAAATAGCAATAAATAAAACATGAAAACATCAAGGAATACGAGATAGTAATAAGTAAAACTTGAAAACTTCAAGTGAAACTAGACTAAGTGTCAAGTGTAGGAAAAACGGAAAACAATATGCATAAAATCAAGTCAAGAAAACATCAATGCTATGTTGACTCTCTAATGCATACTTGTCGGATTCTATGCATTCCACAATACATAAGTCCAGTGCAAGCCCTTATCGTTCTCCACTTTATAGGATTAAATCCCTCATTATGCAACTAACCCTACTACGGTGATGGAAACAAGATCCAGAATACTCCGCGAATAGACATTACAGCCCTCGATGCGCAAGCATCATGTAAGAATAGCTCAACAACCAGAGAATCACCTTCCTGCCATGTACCCCACGAATAGGCTTGCGAGGCCCTCGACGTGCAGATACACCATGTACATTCTGTGAATAGGCCCGCCGACCCTCGATATGCGAATGTACCCTACATGCTCCGTGAATAGGCCTGCAGACCCTCGACATGCGAACATACAAATGTCCTCTCAAGACAGAAAAAACAAAAAAGTCCTGGAACGCATCCGTTGGACCAACAAAACCAAGAGCATATACTTACGTTTCCCAAGTTCCATCACATCTCCACTAGTGCCTGTCCTTAACTTGGTTATTATTAAAACACAAAAATCCTCATCTTTAGAGTTAGTGTATCCTGCCGGACTTAATTTCTCAACAACAACCCCAAGACTCAATTGGTCTAAATCAACAAATCTCATCTACCGGTTCACAGGACTCCCACTCAACTCCTAGAGATTCACAAAACGAATATCAACAATAAAACTTCCAATAAAACTCACAAATCCATCATCAAAACATTTATACGAAGAAAACTTCTTAAATCAACAAAACCCAAATTCATTTAATGTGTTCATAAAATTCCATAATTAACATAAATTATTAAATCCATTAAATAACAGAGAATCATATTTTGAAACCACAAAACATTAATTACTTCGAAGAAAACGTATTTGTTTTACTATATGAAGTTGTAAAAATGTAAGTTTGAACGAAATACAGCCCTTTATAAAATAATCCTGTAGATTAATAACCCATAATCGAAGAAATAATCATTTAAAGAAATATTAGAAAACTCAAGAAATTCATCAGTCAGAGCAGTGGCAGTCGACTTCATAAGGTCGTCGGTCGACTGTCCCGTGCAAAATCCAAAACTCAAGGAAACATCAATCGGAGCAGTGCCAGTTGACTGCACAAGGTAGTCGGTCGGCTGTCCCGCGAAAAATCCAAAAACCCAAGAAAACATCAATCGAAGAAAACCCAAGAAAACATCAATCCAAAATCACAACAATATATGTTACAAAAAAAACCACGGGCAAGGTAGTAGGATTTTACTGCTGAAAGTAGGGATTACAACATTCTCTCTAAATATAAGGAGAGTACAATTTTCACTATCTCTTATAATAGAAGAAACACTCTCTCACAAATTTGAAGAAAATACAAGTATACAAATTATCTTTAAGGGGATACAATTTTATTCCTCTTGAGAACACTCTTGTAATACTCTCTTTTTTTTCTTAATCCCTCTTTCTTTTCTTAATCCTCACTGAGCACGTATTGCTCTGCTCTACTCAGCTGCATCTAAACCATTTTCTCCAACTCCTATTTATATCTACAGGGGAATGAGTTGTTTGATTATTATTATTATTTTCTTTTCTTTCGTTTTGAACCTTTCGTCAAAGGTAGCACCGAATCTGATACCGACCTTTGACAATTGGGTAACAAAACAAAGTTTTCAATAAAGGACGGCTGGTGGTGGGTGTCCTGTCCCTATCATTCTCCCACTTGAAGATTTGATTAAGGATTAATCATGTTTCCACATGATCCTTTCTACCTTGTCATTCTCATACTGCTTATGTTACTACTAGGCCACACGAGGATCTAAACCATTCAAACTTGTCAGTGTTAATTGGTTTGGTCATAACATCTGCTAGGTTCTCATCAGTGTGAATCTTGCGCATATTCACACTTCCTTCCTCCACTACTTCTCGAACGAAGTGATACTGGACTCTTATGTGCTTTGTTCGTGAATGAAAAGCTGGATTCCTTACGTTGTGCAAGGCACTCTGACTGTCACAAAACAAAATAATCTTCTCATGTTTGTGCCCAAGCTCCTCTAATAACCTTTGAATCCAGACTGCTTCCTTGCAAGCTGTTGTAGCCGCCATGTATTTTGCTTCTGTTGTAGATAGAGCCACAACAGTCTGCAGTTTTGAAACCCAGCTTATAGCTCCTCCTGCAAGTGTAAACACATAGCCCGTAGTGGATTTGCTTTTGTTGAGATCGCCTGCAAAATCTGAGTCCACATAGCCTTTGACAGTTAATTCTGATCCTCCATAACATAATGCAGCATCTGAGGTTCTTCTGATGTATCTCAGAATCCTCTTCACTGTGCTCCAATGCTCTTTACCAGAATTCGCCATGTATCGACTAACCGCTCCCACTGCTTGTGCAATGTCTGGTCTTGTACATATCATAGCGAACATCAAGCTTCCCACTGCTGATGTGTATGGTACTCGAGACATCTCCTTCCTCTCTGCTTCATTGGTAGGACACATTTTGGAGGATAACTTGAAATTAACAAGAAGTGGGGTCGAGATTGGCTTACAATCTTGCATGTTGAAGCGCCGCAAGATCATGTTGAAGTAATTTTTCTGGGAAAGCCAAATCTTCCTGTTACTTCTGTCTCGGTGAATCTGCATCCCTAGAATCTTGTTTGCCAGTTCCAAGTCCTTCATGTCAAACTCCCTAGCCAACTGTGCCTTCATTTCTTGGATTCGATCTTTGTTGGGGCCTGCTACCAACATGTCATCCACATACAACAAGAGGATCACAAGGTAGTTGGTCGGCTGCCCATAACTTTCCTAACATATATTGTTGTGATTGATTAATGTTATGTTTAGTCTTTTTTTTTGGTTTAATTTTTGTAATATTGTGTATTGTTGTGATTGATTGATACTAAAATTAGGGCTCGCTAAAAAATTTATAACTCCGTGAATGCAACGGGATATTAGATTGTTAAGGTCCCCACATGCGCATTAGCCCTTTTGGTTTTGTTGTGACTTGGTCCCAGTTGATAAGGGAAAATTCAAGTGCAATGTATGGTCTATAGTCACCGTCTTTTCCGTAGAAATGCACTATAGACATTGCGAATACGGTCAGCAATCCACTGACATGTAGTAAAGCGGGAGGCTGGCGAGGATTGGATATGACTAGGATAAGACAACCACCTAGAAAGAAGCATGGTGCTTAGCACTGGATAGGCTGCAAACGAACCAATCTACTCGCGAGCTACTCGGCTCGAGCTCGAAAGTGAGCTCGATAACGTAAACAAGCCGAACCCTAGCTTGAAGATACGTCGGTTGTTAGGCAGAAGTTCGCGAGTACTCGGCTCGAACTCGGTCAAAGCTCGGCTCATGTCGAGCTCGAGCTTGAAAGTGAGCTCGATACATAAACGAGCCGAGCTCGAGCCTCAAGATATTCGGCTCGACTCGGCTTGTTTGCAGCCCTAGCAGTGGATACTCCACTTTGTCGCTGCTACTCGTGATAGGTTAGTTGGTTTTAGGAGTGCAAGCTAGGTGCGATGTTTAGGATGGTTGAGTTACTTGAAATGGGTTGACTGGATGCATTTTGAAATAGAGTATTTTTATAGCAATTGATTTTAGGCCATGATGTTACTTCAAATACAACGAAGCTTCAAGGATTTAATCGGACAAAGTCCCTTGAAACTGAAATTCCAACTTCTATGATAACATATCAGAAACCGGCAAACTTTGCCTTGCCTATTTCCCACGTTTATCCTCAGTAATACTTGAAGAACTTATACATATGCAGTGCTAAAACTACGTTTAACAACATTATCACACAAGATCTGCAAGACATTGCCATTTGACGCACCCACACAACGTGGCATCTTGAACTGGTTCAGTGTAGTCCCATTTTTTGTGTAGTTTTCTATAATCTTTTGAAAAGTTCCCTTACCAACCACCCTCAACTCTAGAGGCCCAATTATATTGTTCTTCCTCGACCTTACATAGGCCGATTCCTCAAAAGCCAAGTCCAAGCAATTGCTGCATCTATTCAGAAGATCCTCACCGGCCTCTCTGTTCAACTCCAAAAATATCACATAGTGTCCTGGATCAGAGTGGATGTCAGCATGGCTAGTGAAATCAATTATTTCGATATTTTCTTCTGCTAGTGGAAGAGCGGTTTCATCTATCGCCAACTGTATGTCCTTCTCTGTGTTCTTGTCAATGTTGATGCTTAGGAGGTTGTTTTTCCTGCATATGAACTGTAGTTTAGGTGTGGAGTTGTGAAAGCCTGCAACCTTCACGATATCCCCTAGCCTATATCTGTATAAACCTGCAATTGCAATTGTAAGGAGAAAACTTGTTTACACGACAGGACTTTCTTAAAATATAGTAAATGAACTATATAAGAGCATCCACAATGGCGTTTCTTATATTTTGGCAAAATGGCAAGTATAGAAATGGAATAGATCGAAAGGTGTGCAGTGATCGTTTGCTATATTTTGTTAAAATTTGAGTAGGAAGAGACAACTTGTTTCGTCTGTTAATTTTTTTTTTTTTAAAGATTTAATTAATTACCAATTAACTATTAAAATATCTTAATTAAATAAATTAAATATTAAAATATTATCTAATCCTAATTAATTACCTACTGAACTCTATTAAATACATAAACCAACCACTAATAAACCCCCCAAACCTGGACGGGACAACATGTCCCGTCCGTGGGGGATTTTGAATATATATATTTTTTTCCCCGATGAATCTTGTCCGTTGGATCGTTTGAAAAAAATGGAAAAAAAAATTGGGAAGGACGATACATCATGTATCGTCTGACCCATTTTTTAAAAATAAATAAATAAATAAATATTACGGGACGAGACAACTTGTCTTGTCCGATTTTAATAAAAAAATATTATACCTATGGGACGATACATCATGTATCGTCCTCGATATTTCTATATTCGCTAGCCCACTTCTCAAATATGAGAATGGACTGTAGATCGTTTGCTATTTTTTGACAAAATAGCAAACGACTGCAGAGGGTCCATTCTCATATTATTCTCATAATATGAGAATACGAACTGTGGATGCTCTAAAGATGTCAATTTGATAGCCAATGAAATATAATTAGGTCATTATTGCAATAGGTGGTTATATCTGACTAGTTATGAATCTAAAATTCCTCAATTTAGTTTTAGCGCTGACCAACAAAATATGTAGCTGGCCCTAATAAGCTGCCTTCAAAATGCATCTGAGGTAAGTTTAGTACAATATAAGGGTTCTGAGGTAAGGCTCAGATTAGATTTCCAAATAAAAAAAATGGACTAGGAGAAACATTATGCATGCAACTTTGGCAGCAAACAACTGATGGAAAGGGATGAGTCAACTGTAGTCACCAGTGCATGTTATTATCTGTTATTTTCTTATGAAGAGGAGTATTATTTGATTTAAACATGGTTGAAATTCTTCACCTAACTCAAAAGAACTGTTACATTGTGTTACTATGATGATTACACAACTAGTTGTGTACCCTAAAGAAACATCGAAAAGAAGAAAGCACCTGGACTTGAAGAAAACTGGAGAGAATGACATCAAAATAATGAAGTTGTACCTGCAAAGTTGGTGATGATGACTTCATACAGTTTACCAACTTCAACTTCTGTTAGCTCAACTGGCTCCAGTTCTGCATACTGAACTGTAGAATCAACACTCCCTGCCTTTAGTTCCTCAAGATTCTCTCTGAGAGGCAAAAATTCGAAATAACCAATATTAGGAAACACTGTGTAGGCCACATACTCCAGTCCTGATCTAGGATTGATATTAGCACCAACCCATCCTTCTGAAGCTCCATAATTAGAACTCAACAACGGTAAATTTCCAGCGTAGTATCTCAGTTTCTTCACGTAGGGCTCCATTGATCCAGTCATAATTCCATATACATACTTTGCATTAGGCCAGAGTTCTGGGATCATACCATACCAGTTTCTTAGACCTGTGCATTTCTTGTAGATGTCATTAGCCAAAGTAGGATCTGGATTCAATATTTTCGAAACAGCCTTTCGAATAGAAGGATTGGTGATTCTACTCGAGAGAACTCCTTCTCTAATATCGGTGCATAGTTCTTCCCATTCTTGTTCAAATCTTTCTAGTGCATGAATGATGCTAAACGCAAAGGCTGAAGAGATGATTTGGATGTCATTCCAGTAAATCAAGCCACATAAGAGGTGGCAGTACAAGGATTGGTTGTAGTCAGGGCAGAGAATGACTTCCTTAGGGCTACAACATTGAGAGTGAATTTCTTTCATCGTGTTCTTGAATAGTTGGCTTTGGTATATGTTTGTTGTGCCTGTTGTTGCAATTAGACCACCTTTCGTCGTGGTCTGTTTGCTGCAGTATATGAATTGGAGAGCTTTTCCTTCCGTGATTGGATATTCTCTGCAAGGCTCGGATTAAGAGTTAATGATTTTATTGAAACATCATTTTCAAGAAAGCTTCAACTGTTGGGTGTGATAACAATGCACTTATACATAATTAAAGAAAAATTCTAAGGGGGTGTTCGTTGGAAGGGATTGCAAAAACACACTTTTAAAATCATTGTGCTTTCAAAGTTAGGTGTTAGTGGGAGAGGATTTGAAAATTTTGTCAGTCAAATATCTATAGTATTATTAAGCAAAGTCTCATTTTGGCGGCTTTTTACTATCATGCCCTCATATACATAAAAAGCTAAAAAAAGTATATAAGGTTAATTCTGTAATTTTCACTTCACATTTAAAGTCTCCATAAAATTCTGTTCCCTCAAAAATCGAAACCGTCTCTTCCTCTCCCTCCATCGAATCCGTGCATTGCACGTGCATATCCCCAGTGCAAATTACACGTGCTAACCCATAAAACGTGCATTGCACGTGCGGATTACTAGTGATTCTAATGTGATGGTTATTTTGATGAAATCAAACATTTTTTGTTTTCAAAATCACAATATATAATAAATGAGGCCCAAATCCTTACTCCAAAAAATCACATCTCACCATTCTCAAATCTCATTAAACCTTTCATCTTCTTCCTCCTCTCCTTGAGCATCTTTCTATTCATCTTCCTCATTTTTTAAAAAACCCAAAAAGTATAAATAAATAAGTAAATAGATAAATAAAATCTTAGTTTTGATCATGAGGTCAATTTTGTTTTTCCTTTCAAAGTTAGGTTAGGGTTAGAAAAAGATTTTATCTTTCATCTTCTTAAAGAAAAGATTCTTAAGTAAAAAAATCGAATATTCCAACAAATTTCATTTTCTAATACTAATAAAAGAAAAAGACACTGCTGGGTCAGTCTTTTATTTTGAATGGAAGCAGGTTTGAAAAAGGATCTTAGAGCTTTTTCAAGCTTGTACAACAGTCATCTTTTCAAAGAAGATGAATGGATGTAAATCATCTAGTCCATAATGATATCCTAAAGATCTAATCTTTCTCTCTCTTATTTTATAGAGATTAGGCTTTTGTCAACCATTAATGTTGTTGAGTTTACATATTGCTTTTCAAGTATAATTATTCTATATTCTCTGAAAATTATATTTATGTCAGCATAGTAATTCATATACAAATTTATATGTTATGGAATTTTGTAAAATGCTATCAAGATATTCAACTTTTAAAAGAGAAAATATGCACTAATCCATATACAAATTTATATGTTATGGAATTTTGTAAAATGCTATCAAGATATTCAACTTTTAAAAGAGAAAATATGCACTATGGAAAATGTATATAACTTTACTGGATAATAAATAATTGTTATTGTAAAATATATGTGATATCTGTGCGAGCACAAGATAATTGATAGTAAAAAAGGTTTACCTATTTATGTAAGCGAACGATGTGCTGTATATCTGCATTGTGGACTGCAACATTTCCTCATTGAAAGGTAGGAACTTTGATCTTCCCTGTGTAGTACCAGAGCTACAGGAAAACACAAGGTTTCAAGTAGTGGCGGAGGGAGGAAAGAAGTAGGGGGGACATTTGGGACCCCAAAAATTAGGTAAAACCTCCTAATATAGACCAAAATTTTTATTTGGCCCCCCAGTTAAAAAAAAATTGGGACCCCAAGTCTAATCCATCTCTTATTAAAGTCTCAAAGTAGTGGTATGAGCTGTGGGCTAAAAATTAACAGTGATACTTATTATTTGATCTGTGTAATCATTGGATAAAATTTTGAATAAGAAACTAGTGTGTACACAAGTTACAAGTATATTTATTCATTTGAGTCGTATCTCTTAGCCTCTAGTATTATAACAGTATAAATAGTGTAGTATGATTATTGATTAGTATTACTCTTATCAAGTTTAGAGTACAACTGTACAAGTGCGAAAAAATACATGATACTAAAAATATAAATTCGAATATTTATTTTGATTATAATTTTATTTTGATCCAATTACGTTAATTCTTCAAAACGAAAGTAAAGTAAGAGATATTCGGCATAATTATGTCGATGTCGGGAGAAAAAAAATTGAGACCCCCATTTTAATTTGTCTGCCTCCGCCACTTTCAAGCAAGAACACCCAGAAATGTGAATTAGTAAAGCAAATACAAAGAGGCTGAAGATGATTTGGTACCTCAGGGACAATGCTGTAATTGGCCTCTTTGTTAGAATTGAAGAAGTATCTCCATCCACAATCCTCTGAATGTAGGGCTCCAGGTCCTCGTGAGTCACTAGGGGAGCTCGGGCTTTAAAGCTTTTGGGATCAGTTTTCCCCTTTAGACCTAGGACTTGCAGGTACTCTGCATCGCCATTTTGTTCCAGAATCTTTCGCAGTGTCTCTCTTTGAACTAAGCCAGCGTTTCTTGTCATCATTTCAAATTCTTCTATCACTCTGTCTGTATTATACTCCTGTTCTCCAAAGTACTCCGAACCCATTTTGTAACTTGGAGCCAATGATTCTGCTGACACTGGAAAAACCTACTGAACCGAGAACGAAAACTTATATAAGGAGAATATTTGTGCTGGTAACTGAAAGAAGATTATATATGCACGAGTTAAGAAGGAGAAAAGCAAGTGCTAGGAAACATAAGTTGTATGAAAACTCTTTAGTAGAAATAATCAGAGATAGAAAGGTAACCAAGATCCTGAAATTCATGAGTTGCAATATGCATGGCATGTAATGCAATCTTTTGGAGTCTTACTTGGAAGTGAAGTGCAGACACTACCACCACTCGAGTAACTTCTCTATCTTAAAGAGGTTCCTTTCTAGAGGCTAGATACTACGACTAGAGATCTCAACCCTTGCTTTTAAGGAGGCTTAGAAAGGAGGAAGATTATTAAAATTGAGTGCTTTGCTTGTTTGGCTGCTCCTATCTTGCTGTTTATATATAAGGTAATAACTGAACGGTGTTCATAATAAGATGATTTTTTTGATTTTTTGATTTTTTTTTTAGTGAAAGTGGGGAAGGTTCACGGAAAGATACATAACAGATGGAAAGCCATCATGCAGCCCACAGTTCACCAACTACAGTAGAGGGAGTATAACTTAAAGAACATACAATTTGATTCATAAACTCTTTCCATATAGTAGACTACCAAATTTTTTAGGAAGTATGAAACACATGTAAGCAGTTAATGTGTGAATGAAATGTCTGGCATTTTTTAATCAAATGGTTGTCTGTGCCCTGTGAGTGTTCAACTAAGATGCATATACTTATATAAGTTGAAGGTAATTTGTATCAGACAAAAGAAGTGTTATCCTGAATATCATTAATTCATGATAAGAAACAAAGGTAGTAAGGTACTTTATACAAAAAAACAATGGACATATGGCAGTATATATACATATAAGGCTATGATATACATAACTAACAAGCACGAATTAGACCTAATACCCCACACTGCACTTAATGAATTCTTTGAGAAGTTGAACCAATAATCATGAATTTTTTTGGCAATTTGCAAGTAATTTTGGGTCCAGAGCAAGTGCATGCTCCCCACTTTGCTAGATTGCTATTATTGCTCAGTGTCAGTGGGGTTAGGTTCAGAAGCATGCAACTAATATTCTATGGAGATTATCTCACATGCACCACATTATCATTTTTGTGACTTTAACATTGTTTTTCTTGAGATAACATGTCCTATTCTGATACTTATTGAAGTAGTCAAATGGGTGTTACTTGATGTTTTTCCATCTCATTCAGATACAGAGAGATGGATTATTTTTTTCTGAAGTAGAAAGGGCAATAATTCGCATGCTTCATTTTGTGAATGAAGGGGATAGTAGATTACAAGAGAGGGAATCAATGATAACAAGTGGTTAAATAAATTATGACCAAGATTCCAATAGAAAATTTTCTTGTAGGTCACAGTGCTACTTATTGGAATAAAGGCTTTGTTGTTGTTGTTGTGTCATGATGCTTGTTAGATTCGTAGCCAGGGTAGTCGAAGGCGCGCCTCATCCTTACAAGGCGCACCTCAGTCTTGAGAATGTGAGACGTCGTGGGTTCAAGTTATGCTCACCACACTTTTGGTATTAGCATTCTTCCAATGATTAAGAAAAAGATATAATTACTTTACATAAGATTATAATATATGGAAAAATGACCATATATTTTATGAGAAAATTCATTCATTTAGATTGATTATTATCGATTGGCTGCTTAATGGGCGATCCATGTTATCATGATATATAATCTTATTTATTAATTTGAAAACTTAAAAAAGTAATAGTGCGCCTTGGTTAAATGAGGCTTGCGCCTCTAATTGCACCTTATGCCTTAGGCGTGTTCGTAGCTTACACTCCTTTCATATTTAGTGTGTATATGGATTTTTTTTTTTTTTTTTGCTCTCACTATCTTCAACTGTCAAGATATTGGTGTGTTCACTAATCTAACTGAAGTCATAACTTGAAAGTGTCTATTGTGTTTGTATATACTAGTATAAACTATTCATCACTCAAACACACCTGCTTAAAATATGAGAACAGATAGATCTTTATATATTATATTATTAACACTCAAATTCGACGAAAATAAACTAAGAACCTTCCTTTTTAAAGCTTGCTCACAGGGGACCATCACATAGAAATTTTAGTATTGCCTTAAATTACGTTATATTTATAATTTTTGTCGGAAGCGAATCAAATACTACTAAAATAACAATTATAATTGATATTTTTATATGTTCCATTATATTTGTGTTCTTATTGCCTAACTCTTATTATCTTTAAACCTAATTACAGCTGTATGTTAAGTTTGAAAGACCCATCGTATTGGTTGGCATTTCACACAGGTTTGGCCATTTTACACAGGACAAATCACCATGAAACTGACCATGAAACTGATCTTTCATGTTTCAATTGCCGCGTTGGTCTGGCAATTTCACACATGACAAATCACCATGAAATCGACCATTATATTCGTGTATGTTCCTATGATCTTTCATGTTTAAATTGCCTCCTTGAACCCTTGTTATTTCTCTCAGCTAATTAGAGCTTTATGATAAGTTCTAAAGAACCCTTTGCATGTGTTTGGCAAAGGTTGGTCATTCTACATATAATCATATGAAAATAACAATAGACATCTATATTGACCCCCATAATTCTTCCATGTTTGAATTGCCATCTTTAAATGCCATCATTTCTTTAAAACCAATTGGAGTTGTATGATAAGCTTTAAAAAAAATCTTTGCATCTGTTTGGCAAAGGTTTGTCAATTTAAGACAAATCATATCTGTTAAATAACAACGATATATTTACATGCCTCAATGATCTTCCATGAATTGATTGCCTCCTTGAAATCCCTATAGTTGTTTAATACACATTAAAAGTGCATGATAAGTTCCAGAAACCTTGGCATTGGTTGGCAAAGGGTTATATCTGATGAATACTCCTTAATATGTAAGTATTTTGATTATGTATGAGAATCATTTTGTTTGGCATAAGCAGCTCTACTGGACATTAATTGTTCACTTGGATGATTGTCTTCAGAATTTTGCAAGGAAGAAAAGAGATGTGGACATGATTTTTTTTTTTTAGTTGATCATGGAAACTGTGATGAGTATATAGTGAACATATGTGATGAGGACATCGGTCCGAGACGATTCGGACGCTTCTATAAGCACAGACATCGTCTAGGATTGTTGTTTCCATTAGTTTAGTATTTTAGTTTAGTACCATATTTGTTTTTTGGCAATTATAGCCATATGTAGTAGTTTTACAATTTGCACCATTTATTTTATGCCTTCGAATATTTTGAGATTTGTATGAAGATTTGTTTTGAGCCTATATACAGGCCTTGAGATTAATGAGAATGAATTCTATTCTTGGTAATAAAAAAATTACTGTGATTGTGTTTTGCTTTTCATTAACGTTTTTGTGTGATACATTTAGATACAATTTAGGGTTTGTGATAAACTCTAAAGACTAAACCCTAATCCCCAAATCTAAACCCTAACCTTCCCTTCATCTTCCCCCTTTTCTTCCCAACCATCGTTGACGCCGTCGTTTCCCTGCTACGCCACCACCCCTCGTCGTCTGCTCCGAAATCCATCGCCTTCACCCCTCCGCCAACCCTCCTTCCTCTGCCCTATTCTGAACCCAACCCCCGTCGCCTTCGTCTCCACTGCGACCTTCCCAAGTTGCCCTCAGCCTGATCGCCCATCGCCCTCGCCAACTGTTGTGCCTAACACCGCACCATCCCGAATTCCCGATCCCCATCGCCTTCCGCCGCTCGATGACCCCCGCCCGCACCACCGTCGTCCTCCGTCGCTCGACATCCACCGTAGCCCCGTCGACCTTCCTCCTTCCGCGCGCACAACAAGATGGGATCACTGCCGCCACAATTTGTCTCAGATCCGATCCCTAGTTGTGGGATTTGTTCACCAAATTTCTTCGAACCCTGGGTAATTTCTTTCCACTTTTCAAATTTTTGTGTACTGCTTTATTATCTCCATAATATTATTTGATTTATCTGTCGTCCACAAATAATTGAAAGTGTGTGCTTCTACTTGTCTGTTAGATCAGAAATTATTATGGTATATTTTACTTGTTAAAAATGCTTAGGTATATATAATTATTGATTATTATGATTGAATTTTAATTGGGTTTGTTACACTTATCTCATATCTTGAAAATCCATCTATCAATTAACAGATTTTATTTCTCACTTAATCTATATTATATGTTGGTAAATTTAATCCTTTAATATTTTTGAAAATTCTCTATTTAGGGTTAAGTTTACATCAATATGTGTTTAATGAGTTTGATGAAACACTAACTACTACTGGAACAAATAGAGAGGAATACATCAATTTGCATTGCAGTAGTGACTGGTATGAAGCCCTCATCTCATTGCATTCATCACTATTTAAGTTCCATCCTGATAAGAATACGAAGAACAGATCTATATATTTTGCTGACGTGGAAGTGTTTCAGAAGTGGGAGGAAAAGGTGGGGACTCAACTGGGAGGTATACATTTTTATTTTGGATTCATGGTAAACAAAAAATTTGAGAAAATGTTAACTTAGGAGTACTAAAATGAATCAGCAAAAAAATGTATTTGCGATCAGAAATATACAAGAGTGTATGTTACTCTTAGATATTGTATTATATATATTAGTCTCATATCGAGTTTAGTGTTTGGTCCTCTCTTATATATAGAAGTCATTCTACTCACTTGTATTCATCCCAATAATTCAATAATATTTTTCAATCTCTCTGTTAACCTTATTATGGTGGTATCAGAGCATAATTATACAAATTTTTCGTCCTTATCAAAACCCTAGAATCCCAATAGAAGGAGGGAAAAAAAAAAAAAAACAACAACAACAACAACAACAACAACAAACCCATCTGCAAGAAGCTCCTCCACAAGAAGAAGAAGCCCCTCTGACCAAGATCTGCTCCTCTTCCACCTTGTCATTGTTGCCTCCTAACCCTAATACCTAAAATCACACAGCAGCTTCGCCATTCTCTCTCCCCATTTCTAACCCCCCCCCCCCCCCCCCCCCCCCCCCCCCCCAAAAAAAAATCTCTCTCCCTAATCCTGTCGTCAGATCCAATAGTGGCTCCAACTCCCCGACCTCCCTCCACTTCCATTGCCTCCGTCAAAACCCAACTCATCATCTTCTCAATCTCGACCACCCAACAACTAGCCCATCTCCATCTTCATCACAAACACCGACAACCATCACCCTCCAATCAACCAACTCTCAACGTCCCCTACCTCCCAACACCCAAATCCCGAACTCCTGCTCTTGATAACCCTAGCCGCCACCTAACCCTTACCCAAATATCTACATACCCAAACCATATCGTATTTCAGATCTAATCCGACCCGCTTCTCAAAAAAACAAAAAACAATGAAAACAATAAAAAAACATAAATAAATAAATAAATTTACAGGTACTCTTTCTTCTCCAATGGAACCTCAATCTCACCGGTCTCTTTCGTTCTCCATCGGCTTCCCTGTTGCTACCTCTCCCTCTTCACTCTCCCTCCATTCTCCATCTCCATTTAGATTCAGACAAATGCAGCGTCGTCATCATCCTGATTCCGACATCCTCCCTCCCCCTCCCAACGTCATCCTCAACACTACCCCACCTCTTCCATCCCGGTAGCACCTTCCAGCTTCCTATCCTGATCCCGATCTCGACACCAGCAGCAGTTTCACCCTCATTCTGATTCCTGCAACAGTGACATCAGTCTTATTTCTCCTCGCAACATCTCTTTTCTTATATCATCGGCCATGACCGTTACTCCAGCCTTATCGACTCCTGCTGATTGGGCTAATCTCCAGTATCGCCTCGCTCAGCTGGAATTCTAGCTCTTGGGTCAGTCTCACTGATGGTCCCTCTGCTCCTGTATTCTCTGTTACTCCCGGTATGAATACTTTTTAGATTTTAGATTCTGGTACTTTACATCATCTGACTAGTAATTATACACTTCTCACCACCAGCACTACACTTTCCTCTCACTCTCCATCATTACACACTGCTAATGGCATACAACTTTCTCACTACACACTCAGGGTCTATCAGCTCTCCCTCTTTCACGTTGCCCTATATTTTTTATGCTCCTCATTTATCACTGTGCGATAGTGGCCTTGTCGTTACTTTTGATTCTTTCGGTTGTTCTATTATGGATTCTCACACTGAATATTGCCCATGGGTCTCGGTGGATACTTATTTCTCAACAGAAATACACATCAGATATTATCTCCGCTGCTTGTCAATCTGATAGTCGATCGGCTGACACTCCCTAAGAGCTTCATATGAAACTTCGTTCCACAGATGGTGAGCTCCTTCCTGACCCCACTAGATACAGACAGATTGTTGGACAACTTTACTCTTTATGCATGACCAGACCCGATATTGCTCATGCAGTTAGTATTGTTAGTTTGTTTGTTTCCGCTCATACATAAGTTCACTACGGTGCTCTTCTTCGGATCCTCAGATATCTTCGGAGCATTATCACTCGCTCATTATTCATGCCTTCCACATCCACCTTAGAGCTCCGCGCGTACTCTGATTCAGATTGGACGGGTGATCCTATCACCAGACGGTCTACCACAGGTTTCTGTCTATTTCTTGGTGATTCACTATTCTCGTGGCGAAGCAAGAAACAGACAGTTGTAGCATGTTCTTCAACTAAAGCTGAGTACAGACCAATGGCAGCCACTACCAGAGAAATTGTTCATGTTCGTTGGCTATTATCAGTTATGGGTGTGACTGTCACATGTGCTACTCCTCTTCATTGTGATAACCGAAGTGCATTGCACATTGCAAGCAATCCGGTTTTTCATGAGCGAACAAAGCACATAGAGATAGATTGCCACTATGTTCGAGAGCGCTTTAAAGCAGAGACCATTTCACTTCACTATGTTACTTCTTCACAACAGACAGCAGACTTTTTCACCAAGTCTCATACTATCCAGAGATTTCGTTATTTGGTGGACAAACTTACATTGTTCGACCCATCATGAGTTTGAGAGGGGGTGTTAGATATTGTATTATATATATTAGTCCCATATAAGATATATATCAGTTTAGTGTTTGGTTCTCTCCTATATATAAGAGTCATTATACTCAGTTGTATTCATCCCAATAATCCAATAATAATTTGCAATCTCTCTGTTAACCTTATCAGTTAATTGTTATGGTTGTACTAATGGTGATGAACTGAATAGAAAATCCGACACGGAAACAAGGTATGAAAAAGCTCCCTTATTTAGTTTTTATAAGGTCTTGAAACCTCGCTCATCGAGTATTTAAGAGAGAAAAATTACTGTCATTATATAATAGTAATACCCCAGTTAGTTCCAAACTGAATTCGAATTTGAGAAGGAAGAATTTGTCACCTCATGGTCCTCATTGACCGACACTTGATGGTCCCTACACGAAGAGGGAGAGAACGTCCGGGGAATTTGAAGGGTTGGAGGGAGGGGAGGAAGAAGAAGAGCAAGGTTGGAGTGAAAGGGATCTACAAAGCTATTGCATTCTGGAGGAAGCATTAGCTAGTTAATTACTAGCTATGTATTTGATCCCCTTCATCTCCTTTTGTGTGTTGCTATATGTATAGAGTAAGAGTTTACCATTTTTAAGGGGGTTCATATTTATACTGTACTGTGTTGTTATATAAAATGCTTATCTATTTTCTCACCCTATAAGTAAGGATATACCAATACCTACTATTATATATACTATATATCACTTTAAGATAGGAGGGTTTCTTGCTCATTGAAAACAGCTTATGACTAAAATGAAGCAAATACCTTAACTTAATATTTTAAAATTCAATTAAATTCTAACTCTTTAAAAAATACTAGTAACTGCACGTGTGGTGCACATTTTTTTTAGTTTTTTTTATATAGTAAATAAGAAGACCTTTAATTCATTAGATACTCTTTACAAATTACTCGTAGTGTTATAAACTTTTATTTTATATAAGTGACACTTTTGTAAATAATTATGTCGTAAATAAATTTAAACTTTGAGGGTATTATGGTAAGTAACAACAGTTGAGTAAATGAATGGTTAATATAATTCCCACTTAAAAATAAATGGTTGAGATTAGATGGTTGAATGAATGTTTACAAGGTTTGTCTACAAATGACAACCCCAACTCTCCCATTATAATATTAGAGATGTCGTCCAAATTTATTTCTTTAAAAAATATCTTTCCACAATTTTAAAAAGTCAATTTCCAACTTAAAAAAGGGAGAATATGTTGACCAATTATGAAAATTGAATTAAATTTGTTGTCAAATTCAGGAAAAATAGGTAAGGAAATAGTGGGAAAGAGAAATTGAGGGACACATGAAGATATTTATTAAAAAATAACTCAAAATTATTTCAATCTATTAGACATAAAACTTGTCAATGATTTTCTTTCTTAATTAATGTTTCCTTGAGAAAATATATAAAACAATTAAAAATAGTAAATTCCATGCAAGGAAAGGAAATGCAATAGAGAGTACATTATTTGTTAGGGACTAAATTGTTAAAAATAGCCTTTCTTAAAAATTTAAAGTCCTCTAAGAGCGTCCACAATCGTTGTTTGCTAAAAAGCATAGCAAAATATATATTATACATATAGCAATTGATCGTTTATTGCAGTAGTGAAATTCTATAATATAGCAAAAAAAAAAATATTTGATCAGACGGATCTTCAAGATCCATCCCATGAATTTAAAAAAAAAATCGTGAATTTTTTATTAAATAAAAATAATTTAGTAGCAAAAAAAAAAAAAATTTAGCATGGACAGAACTTCATGATACATTGATACGTCCAAAGCCAAAAAAATATTTTCCCACTAAAATATTCTTTTAAAAGTATCTTTTATTCGGAATAAGTGCTATTTTTCAACGGACGGAACTCGACTCCGTCCCTTTAACAAAAAAATTAATTTTTTTTTGTCGGACGGATATTCAAGATCCGTCTCGTATAATATGCATATTCTCAAATCGCTTCTTATATATAGCCAAGGACTGTAGTGATTTTACCAAAATATGAATAAATAGCAAACAACTGCAGAAACTCGATTGCTAAAAAATGACAACTTCTCGATTGCTAAAAAATGGAAAATATGGAAATTTAGCAAACGGATTGCAGATGCTCTAAACTGAAGTTTATAATTTATATGATATCCTATAAACCCCCATCAAGAGATTATGTACATGACACAAATCTCAAAGCATCCTAAATAAAATCCTAAAGAGCCGGTTATATAGATTCTTCCTATAGGACGATCTGAGATTCACGTTCCTTCCATGAGTATTTGATGACAAAAACACGTGTATATCATGTGAATTTTGGTGGGGTTTCATATTCGAACTCCTCTCTCTCCTCGCTCTCGAAATTTGCCCTAATCTATTTTTTTTGAGTATGGAATGTTCGTCAAATTCTCATCTCCGAAATCCACCGATTCTTCGAATCCCCAATCTCGGTATGGAATCTAAGGGTTTCTAATTTTGTTCATTTGTGCTAAATCTAATGAATTTTATTGGTTATAATCGACTATTTTCATCTCTAATACCATAAATTTGTGAAGGTTATTCTAATTCTTGGATGCTAATAATGTTAGTGGTTTGATTTTGTGTTTTTTTTTGTTGTAATATTGTGTATTGTTGTGATTGATTAATGTTATGTTTAGTCATTTTTTTGTTTAATTTTTGTAATATTGTGTTTTGTTGTGATTGATTGATGCTAAAATTAGGGCTCACTAAAAAATTAGTAACTCCGTGAATGCAATGGGATAGTAGATTGTTAAGATGCCCACATACGCATCAGTCATTTTGGTTTTGTTGTGACTTGGTCCCAGTTGATTAGGCAAAATTCAAGTGCAATGTATGGTCTACAGTCACGTGTTGAAATTCAAGTGCAATGTATGGTTTGAAATTCCTCATGAAAATGGATGAGTCAACTGTAGTCTAGTGTTGAATCTTGCAATGTATGGTCCTCAAGATTCTCTCTGAGAGGCAAAATCTCGAAAAAACCAATGTTAGGAAACACTGTGTAGGCCACGGACTAAACCCAGCAGAATGGAAAACCAGGATTCATGTAGCCGATCCCAACTAGTTGGGATCAATACTTTGTTGTTGTTGTTGTTGTTGTGTAGGCCATGGACTCCAGTCCTGGTCTAGGATTGATATTAGCACCAACCCATCCTTCTGAAGCTCCATAATAAGCACTCACCAACGGTAAATTTCCAGCGTAGTATCTCAATTTCTTCACGTAGGGCTCGATCGATCCAGTCATAATTCCATAGACGTACTTTGTATTAGGCCAGAGTTCTGGAGTTATACCATACCAATTTCTTAGACCTGTGCATTTCTTGTAGATGTCATTAGCCAAAGTAGTATCTGGATTCAGTATTTCGAAACCTTTCGAATAGAAGGATTGGTGATTCTACTCGGGAGAACTCCTTCTCTAATATCGGTGCATAATTCTTTCCATACTTGTTCAAAACTTTCTAGTGCATGAATAATGTAAACGCAAAGGGTGAAGAGATGATTTGGATGTCATTCGAGTAAATCAAGCCACATAAGAGGTGGCAGTACAAGTATTAGTTGTAGTCAGGGCAGAGAATGGCTTCCTTGTGGCCAATGTGTTCTTGAATTGTCGGCTTCGGCTTTGGTATATGTTTGTTGTGGTTGATGTTGCAATTAGACCACCTTTCGTCCTGGTCTGTTTGCTGCAGTATATGAATTGGAGAGCTTTTCCTTCCGTGATTGGATATTCTCTGCAAAGCTCAGATTGTGAGGGTTCATGATTTTATTGATACATCATTTTCAAGAAAGCTTCTGCTGTTAGGTGTGTGATAACAATGCACTTATATCTCTACTATTTTAATGGGAGAGTTGGGGTTTGTAACAAACAAACCCTAACTTTGTAACTATATAAACACGTATAATACACGTTCAAACTATATCCAACAAATATAAATGTGCACCGCACGTGTAGCCCAAATCAAAACATTCAAATATAAACTTTTTTTTTTCTTATTCAATATCTAACCATTTAATTTGATGACTTTACTTCTTTTAGACGTGCATCGCACATACATTATACTAGTATAATTAAAGAACAATTCTAAGGGGTGTTAGTTAGAAGGGATTCCAAAAACACACTTTAAAAATCATTGTGTTTTCAAAGCTAGCTGTTAGTGGGAGAGAATTTGAAAGTTTGGTGTCTGTCAAATATGATTCTAAAGTCATGGTTATTTTGATGAAACACACATTTTGTGTTTTAAAAAACACACTATAATAACTAGTAATTTTCACGTGCGATGCACGTTTGATTTAAAGTTGGAGTTGAACGTGCGATACATGTAAGTCGGTAGTAATCAGCATTTGTGATGAATGCCTTAAACTTTAAAAAAATTGGAGTTGAACGGGCACTGCACGCAATTTTTTAAATTTTTTGAAGGAGAAACCTTGAATTGTATGTACGGTGATGTGTTACGAAATATATTTGGAGTTGCACGTGCGACGTATGTATTTGCTTTGTGACAAAAAAATAAAAAATTATTTGTTTGGTGAAGGAAAAAACTTTGATTTACACGCTTGATGCACGTGTTAATAAATAGAGTTAGAGTTATACGTGCAACGTATGTGTTTTATTTGTGACAAAAAAATATTAAAAAATTATTTGTTTGGTTACAAACTCAAAGTGACAAACTCTCCCATTAATAGTAGTAGATAAATGAGGCTCAAATCTTTACTCCAAAAACACACATCTCACCTTATGATTCTCAAATCTCATGAAACCTTTCATCTTCTTCCTCCTCTCCTTCTTGAGCATCTTTCCCTTGTTCTTCCTCATTTTTTTAAAACCCAATTAATATAAATAAATAGATAAATAAAATTTTCCAAAAAACATAGTTTTGATCATGTCTTATGTTTTGTCTTCTTCTTCTTCTCCCAATAAAAAAGATCTGATCTTTCTCAAGCTTGTACAACCGTCATATTTCCAAAGAAGATGAATGGTTGCAAATCATGTAGCCTGTAATTATATCCAAAAGATTTTAAAATTTTTGTTTCTTTTTTTCTTTAGAGATTAGGTTTTTGTCAACCATTAATATTGTTGAGTTTTACATATAGTCCATAATGATATCCAAAAGATTTAATCTTTCTTTTTTTTAAAAAGAGATTAGGCTTATGTCAACCATTAATATTGTTGAGTTTTTCATATTGGTTTCCAAGTAATTATTCTATATTTTTTGAAAATTTTATTTATGTCAGCATAGTAATCCGTATACAAATTTATATGTTACGGAATTTTGTAAAATGCCATTAGGATATTCTACTTTTTTTTTTCCTTTTCTTCTTGTTGTTAGGTGAACATATTACACACAAATTATGCCAATTTCCTTAGCTTCAACATATTAGTTTTGGAAAAAAGTTAATTGTGTGTGTTATTTAGTAATACTAATATTTTGATTGGACAATAATAAATAAAATAATTTACTTTAAGTATTATTATTTTATTAACTCATAATCATATATAACAATAATAATTAGTATGGGAAATTCAAGTTGAGTGGCTGAAATCACACTAGGTGTGTATTTGAAAGTCCCAACAAGAAACATGAATTTTGCATTTGAAAACACAATGATTTGAAAGTCTCAGCGTGATTTGCATTTGAAAACACAATGATTTCACAATCACATTATGTTTTTTTAAATCCCTTCCCACTAACACCCCCAAATATATTATTAATTTTCACCTTTGTAGTTATACACTATGAATTCAACACAAATATTTTGGATATACGGTTAATTTTAATCGAGAAAATATGCACCATGAAAAATGTATATCACTTTACTGGATAATAAATAATTGTTATTGTAAAATATATGTGATAATCTGTGCGAGCACGGGATAATTTATAGTAAAAAAGGCTTACCTATTTATATAAGCGAACGATTTGCTATATATCTGCATTGTGGACTGCAACAGTTCCTCATTGAAAGGTAGGAACTTTGATCTTCCCTGTGTAGTACCAGAGCTACAGAAAAACACAAGGTTTCAAGCAAGAACAATGCTGTATTTGGTACCTCAGGGACGATGCTGTAATTGGCCTTTTTGTTAGAATTGAAGAAGTATCTCCATCCACAATCCTCTGAATGTAGGGCTCCAGGTACTCGTGAGTCACTAGGGGAGCTCGGCCTTTAAAGCTTTTGGGATCAGTTTTCCCCTTCAGACCTAGGACTCGCAGGTACTCTGCATCGCCATTTTGTTCCAGAATCTTTCTCAATGTCTCACTTTGAACTAAGCCAGCGTTTGTTGTCATCATTTCGAATACTTCTATCACTCTGTCTGCAATATACTCCTGTTCTCTAAAATACTCCGAATCCATTTTGTAACTGGGAGCCAATGATTCTGCTGACACTGGAAAACCTACTGAACGGAGAACAAAAAATTGTATGAGGAGAATATTTGTGCTGGTAACTGAGGGAAGATTATGTATGCATGAGTTAAGAAGGAGAAAAGCACGTGCTAGAAAACTCAAGCTGTATGGAAACTCTTTAGGAGAAATAATCATAGATAGATAGAAAGGTAACCGAGATCCAGAAATTTATTGAGTCACTGGATCAGTTTGATTCTGCAATATGCATGGCATGTAATGCAATCTTTTTGGAGTCTTACTTCGAAGTGAAGTGCAGACTCTACCACCACAACTTCTCTATCTTAATCTTAAAGAGGTTCCTTTCTAGAGGCTAGATACTACGACAAGAGATCTCAACCCCTGTTTTTAAGGAGACTACAAAGGAGGAAGATTATTAAAATTTGAGTGCTTTGCTTGTTTGGCTGCCCCTATCTTGCTGTTTATATATAACGTAACAACCAAACAGAGTTCATGATTTTTTTTTTGATTTTTTTGATTTTTTTTTAAAGCGGAAGTGGGGAAGGTTCACGGAAAGATACATATCAGATGGAAAGCCGTCATGCAGCCCTCAGTTCACCACATAGAGCAGAGGGAGTATAGCTTAAAGAACAGACAATTTGATTCATAAACTCTTTCCATATAGTAGCAGACCAAATTTTTTTAGCAAGTATGAAACACATGAAAACAGTTAATGTGTGAATGGAATGTCTTGTATTTTTTTATGCAAATGGTTGTCTATGCCCTGTGAGGCTGCCAAACACAACCTGATTGCATGGGAGTGTTCAACTAAGATGCATGAATCTGCCACAACTCGTAGTGCTAATAGCTGAACACACACCACAAGCAACCGAAACTTATCAAGAACTAGATGAATCAAGAAGAAGCCACCACAATAATTACAAGATTTCACAAGAACACAATAATATGCAGAGATAACCAGTACTCGACACAAGAACGCAATAATAATTACAATTGTCAATCTCTCTCTTTCACCTTCGAAGCACTCGACACTCGCCCTTCTTGAAGTTATACAATGATAACCGCTCACCTTTGATCTCCAATCTCATTAGATTAACCATAGAGTTCTCATCTACTTCTATATATATAGCCCCCAAATAAATCCTAAAAGATATACACAAATATAGTTTATTGGACCTGAACACGAAGCCTAAATATAACATATAGTGCCGCTCGCGGTCAACTGCAATGAGTCTAACCAACTCGACGGTCGATTGCATAGTCGACCGTCCCACTCTCAATTGGAACCATGTACTCTTCAATACCATCAACCTAGTTGCGGTCGTGTGGTCGGTTGGGTGTGTGGTCGACCACAACTCCTCCAGCTGTCTTTCTTCCAGATGATGTTGCATTCTCTTACTGTCTTCGTCTTTTTTCCTTCTTTTCCAACTTCAAGTACTTCGTGCCTACATGTATTTGAAGCTACAATCCTAACAATCTCTTACTTGGAGCAAATACACAACGCTTCAAAATTATTTTAATATTTACCTCACATTATCTTTGTCAGTCTTCCACTTTCATGAAAGACCCAATCACTCCTCACTCTTATAAAAAGCACCTCCGCCACTCTTTCACGTGGAGTGCATCAACCAACCCTTATCACATCATGAAGGATGTGCTCCACCAATTGCCTAGGGCATGAATAACGAAGAAACAGTCTCCCATGTCGGATTCCATGTTACAAGACTCCCAACTTGCAGAATCTCTATAACACCATATATGGTCCAAAGCCTCTCAATGCACCATCTGCACTAGAAGTCTCCGTGGACGACACCTTCACAAAATCTGCTGACTGCTCAACCATCACAGCCTCATTTTGATTACTCTCATCGATATCATCTTGCATATCGATAACAGTGCTCTCTTCCTCAGAAAAGTGACTTGAAACTTTGTCCTCCATGTCGCAAAGTACTCTTACCACAGCAACATCTTGCTCTCTATGATCACTCTCTTGGCCAGCAGCTCTCACTAAATTAGTAACCTTCCATCCATTACTGAAAGAACTCGGTTGCACCCTACACTACCTATTACTCGATTCCGACTGAGAGTCAACTACAGGAGAAAAGCCTCTCACGTCTCTAAGAAAATACAGTGTTTCCTCACACTTACCTCTTGCTATCACTCTTGAACCTGTAGCTATACGCTACTCCCCACTACCAATTGTAGTAAACATACCCTCTTTGCCTAGTCTTTCTATCGAGATAAGATTTTTCTTCAAGTCTGGAACATACCTTATCTTTCGCCAGACAATACTCTGATCATTATTGGTTTCTCGCGAACAGTGCCAACCCCATGTACATGACACATTTGATCGTTCCCCACGATCGCATCTCCAAAAGAACTCTCATTGTAGTCATCAAACACCTCTCTTCTCAGAGTGCAATGAAAAAAAGCTTCTGGGTCAATACACCAATCTCGTGTGTCTAACTCCTCCCTAGCTGATAAACATAACTCTTCAAATTTATCGAACACCACATTGGTTTCCTTTGGTTTTGCTTCCTTCAGTTTTCTTGCTTTATCTTTATATAGGCCTTACAAATGCACATCATGTGATTCCTCTTGTGACAATATCAACACTCGGGTCCATGTCTCCCATCGCTGTCATCAGACCCACTCTCAGATGAACTACACTGATCTTTTCTTCTTCGACTGCTCTTAGATCTCCCACGTCTCTTCTCAACTGACATTGCGAGATCTTTAGAAGATGATGATGAAAATCTCCCGTTTCTCACCCTTCTCACATCTCCGTTCAAAATGCTACTCACCACATTCTGTAAAGTCGTCGAATCTGTTGTAGTGTCTGTAATAGTCTATTCCACTATACTATAACTATCGGACAAAGAAGATAGAAGTGATAATGATTGTCCCCTCTATAAAAAATTCAATCTTGCAGCCCCCATCGGGTTGTAAACCATACAGTAATTGTTCAGATGTTCTGCTACTGAACCCCCTTTCCTCAACTTCATATCAACCAACTTCTTCAGATGAAGAATTTGATTAGATGTCGACGGTTTCTCTTACATATTCGTGAGAATCTTCAGTCTCCTTTGTGGTCTTTGCCTTTGAGATATGAAATAATGTCTTTCTACTCAGCCCCAAATGAATCTGCCTTAGCGTTTTCTGATCCAAACGATTTCAATTTGCCAAGATCTTTGCATCCTTATCTGCATCTTCTGGCTTCTCATCAAACAACGGACCATCTAGATATTTCTGACGAAGATACGCTATCATCTGAATGAATCTTCCACATCGCGAAGTCACTTCCATTGAACCTCTCAATCTTCGACTTGCTATTGGCCATCCCGAATCCAGTGCTCTAATACCATTTGTTGTAGAATCTACCACAACTCGTAGTGCTAATAGCGAAACACACACCACAAACAACAGAAACTTTTCAAGAACTAGATGAACCAAGAACAAGCCCCCACAATAATTGCAAGATCTCACAAGAATACAATAATATACAGAAATAACCAATACTTATTCCCCAAGAAATTCAAAGATTACAATGAGATTACAACTCTCAATCTCTATCTCTCATCTTTGGAGCACTCGACACTCATCCCTCTTGAAGGTGTACAATGATAACAGCTCACCTTTGATCTCCAATCTCATTAGATTAACCCTAGAGTTCACATCTACTGCTATATATATAGCCCCCAATCAAATTCTAAAACATATGCACAAATACAACTTATTGAACCTTAACCCGAAGCCCAAATATAACATACAATGCCGCTCGCGGTCGACTGCACCCCATTGCGGTCGACTGCAATGATGTCACACCAACTGAACAGTAGACTACATAGTCGACTGGCACACTCTCTGTAGGAACCCTATACTCTCGAATACTCGCAGCCTAGTTGCGGTCGGGTGGTCGGTCGGGGGTGTGGTCGACCGCAACCTAGGATAGTTGACTGCAACTCCTCCAGCTGCCTTTCTTCGTGCTGTTGTTGCCTTCTCTTGATGTCTTCGTCTTCTCCTCTTCTTCTTCAACTTTAAGTACTCCGTGACTACGTGTATTTGAGGCCACAATCCTAACAACATACATATATAAGTTGAAGGTAATTTGTCGAAGACAGCAAGAAGTAAGTATGGCCGTATATATACATAAGGCTCTGATATATATAACTAACAAGCACGAATTAGACCTAATACCCCACACTGCACTTAATGAATTATTTGAGAAGTTGAACCAATAATAATGAAAAAAAATATGGCAACTTGCAGTAATTTTGGGTCCAGGGCAAAGTGCATGCTCACCACTTTGCTGGATTGCTATTATTGCTCACTGTGCAGTGGGGGTAGGTTCAGAAGCATGCAACTAATATTCTATGGAGATTATCTCACATGCTCCACATTATCATTTTTGTGACTTTAGCATTGTTTTCCTTGAGATAACATGTCCTATTGCTGTTTTTCCATCTCATTCGGATACAGAGATGGTTTTTTTTTTCTGAAGCAGAAAGGGCAATAATGCACATGCTTCATTGAGTGAATGAAGAGGATAGTAGATTACGAGGGAGGCAATCAATGATAAGTGGGTAAATAAATTATGACCAACCCTATGATCTTTCATGTTAATAATTCCCCAATGATCTTCCATGAATTGATTGCCTCCTTGAAATCCCTATAGTTGTTTAAAACACATTTAAATTGCATGATAAGTTCCAGAAACCTTGGAACATTGGTTGGCAAAGGGTTATATCTGATGAATACTCTTCTTAATATGTAAGTATTTCGATGAGTAAAAAACTTAAAAGGAAATGATTATGTATGAGAATCTTTTTTTTTTTTTGGTGGTGGGGGGGGGGGGGGTGCTTAAGCATATCTACTGGACGTTAATTGTTCACTTAGATGATTGTCTTAAGAATTTTGCAAAGAAAAAAAGAGATGCGGACGCTGATTTTCAGTTGAGCCCGGAAACAGTGATCAGTATACAGAGTAAACATACGTGTTTAAGGAGTTTGGTGAAACAGTAACTACTAGAAGAACAAATGGAGAGAAATACATAAATTTGCATTGCAATAGTGACTCTTTTGTGATTAGTGTTGTCAAACTTCTATGTTTTGTGTCTTCATCTTTTTTACCTGGAGAGGTTGCTTCTCTCTGTTGTAGTTCTGTTGTAGTTCTGTTGTGGTTCTTGAACCTTTTATGTTTGCTGACCTTTTTGTTTTGTGAATATATTGGCTAGAATCTGCGGATTCTATCCCTTTCTTCAAAAAAAAAAAATAGTGACTGGTATGAAGCCCTTATCTCGTTGCATTCATCACTATTTAAGTTCCATCCTGATAATAATATGAATAATGGAGCTATATATTTTACGGCCTGGAATTGTTTCTGATGTGGGAGGGAAAGGTTGGGATTCAATTAGGTGGTATACATTTTTATTTTAGATTCATGGTAAACAAAAAATTTGAGATAATGTTAAAACTTAGACTAATTGCCAAGGAGAAAATGTGTTACCTGTACTAATGGGTGATGGACTGAATAGAAATTCCAATATGGAGACAAGGTATGAAGAAGCTCCTTTATTTAGTTTTTATAAGGGTCTTGCAACCTCGCTCATTGTGTATTTAGGAGAGAAAAATTACTGCCATTATATTATAGTGATACCAGTTGGTACCAAACTGATATCTTATTAAACTACTAGGTTTGCCCGTTGACACGTGCCGTAGGCACGTCTTCGGAACGGTGCACCTTGTTTGATCATATAAAATAGTTTTGGAGGTCCAGCAAATTAATTGAAGTAACGAACATATTATATGGGAAACATTTGGGGTCCAGCAAAAAACATATTATATGATTTTTTTTATATTAATTTTTAAAGTTTTTAAATTTTAAATTTTTTATAGTTTTTTAATGTTTTATTTTAAAAAAATTTAAATTTTTTTATTTTCTTAATTTTTTTGAATCGAAGAGGGAGGGAGGGAGAGAGAGAGAAAAAAAAATTAAATAAATATAGGAGTTGTTTTAGGTGGGAGATTTGAATTTGAGTTTTGAGGGGAAACTTTGGGGGGGGGGTGGGGGAGAATATGTTTTGTGAGGTTAGATCTGGACCTTTGATTTTTGGGAGGATTGAAGGAGAGTCACTTGATAGCTTTCTTTGTGTTTTATTATATAGATTTGGGGTCATAAATTAGTACAGATGTCTGAATTTTCATTACCGTAAACCTGATATTGAGAGATCCAAATAGATAATACCAAGACAGAAGACGGCTATTAGCAGTTTAATTGTCTGATGCCAAATCCAAGAAGATGACAAGTTTCTCACAATTCAAGCTAATTGGCATCTGTCTAGCGTGATTCATATGATACACACTGGAGAGATGGAATCCTTAGAGTATCCATAGTTGTTGAAGGTATAATATGCATATATGCATATTTAGAGCATCCACAATGGTTTGTCATTTTTGCCATTTTGCTATATTTTGACAAAATACGGTCTATAAGAGCATCAACAGTCGTTTGCTATATATGCCATTTTCCCATATTATAGCAAACGAATAGCAAACGAGCGCTGCAATCGTTTCTCATTTTGCCATTTTTTGGCGAACGTTCTATTCTCATTTCTCAAATATGAGGAACGAAATGAACTTTCTCAAATTAAAAAGGACGGGGTATGATATCCCGTCTCTCCGATTTAATAATTTTTTAATCGATTCAGACAGACGATCATATCCCGCCTCAATAATTTTCATTTTTTTTTTAAAAAAAATAGGTCGGACGGGGATACATACTCCGGACTGGGTATGATACCCCGTCTCTACCATTAACAAATTTTTTTTTTTTTTTAAAAGTCCTCAGACGGGGAATGATGCCCCGTCCGGGGTATCAAACCCCGTCCCTCCCTATTAGTTGCTCTGCTCTGCTTTCTCTCTATTTCTTTGCCTCTTTCAACCTTTGCTTCCATGCATGGGTTTCTCCTCCCTTGTTCCACATACCCAAATAAAAACAACACTCACAATAGTCACAAACAAAGCAAAGAAACCCCATTTCTCTTCTTTCTCTAAGCTCTCAAAAAGCCCAGATTTTGATCACTTTTTGAGGTAGATACAGAGAAGCAGGGTGAGCGAGTGAGTGAGTGAGAAAGCCAATTGTCAAATGGGTTCTTCTCAGATTGATCTAAGACCCAAGAATTCCCAAGATCTGATCTGTCTCAACTGACCCTTTTGATCTCTCTTCTTGAATCTTGCTTGCTTTTCCAATCCCCTGTTTCTTTGTTTCTCCTCTTTGTTTGGTAATGGATCGAGATCGAAAACACTCCTGCAAGTTCTGCTTCAAAAGCTTCAGCAATGGCAAGGCTCTTAGAGGTCACATGAGGTCTCACGTGCCCACCAACTCATCGAAAGCCGATGCAGCGAAGAGAAAGATTACTGGGTTTGGATCTGTTGGTTATGGGCTGAGAGAGAACCCTAAGAAGACATGGAGGTTGTCTGATTCAACCACCATTTTCGATGAGAAGCTTTTCCTTTTTTTTTTTTTTTTTTTTTTTGTTGAGAGACAGGGAATCATTCCCCGTCCCGCCTTTCTAAAATTAAAAAAAGAGGGACGGGATATCATATTCCGTCTCTAATCCAAATGAGAAAAATATAGCAAAGCACGACTGCACGATACGCATCCAATTGCTATTAATGTAGCTGCCATTTTATAACAAATGAGAAAAACGACCGTGGATGCTATTTTGCCATTTTTTGAGAAAGTTGGAACAGTCGTTTGTCATATTTGAGAAACAATTTGCTCATTCTCAAAATATAGGGGACAGAACATGTTACTCCATTCCTATTTTTTATTTATTTTTTAATAGCATTAGACGAAACATGTTTTTTCGTCTGAAATTTATATAATTTTTTTAAAAAAATAGTATCGAGAAAAAAATTTAAAATTTGATCGGACGGGACAACATGTCTCGTTTGAGGGTAAGTGTCATTTTCAACACTTTTAAACCTATTAATTAGACACTAATCTCTTTTAAATAGGATTTAATAATAGTTTATTATTATTTTAATCACTAATTAATTAATTAATTACTATTTAATAACTAACACTAATTTAATTTTACTAAAAATTACAAAAATACCTCTCGGACAAAACAATATGTTCTGTCTAGGGGTGTCAAAAGATACCATATTACCGTACCATACCATTACCATACACATTACCGAAAACTTGGTAATACCGTACCAAATCTCGGTATTGTACCATACTGAAATTATATAGTATGGTACTGGTACCCAATATTGATACCATGGTATACCGTACCGTACCAAGTATATTTAATATATATTTAATTTAAAAATTCAAGCCCAGGCCTAGGTCCAGGCCCAGTCCCATGCCTATTTCGTATTTCTTTTTCAATTTTCACCCTAGCATGGTATACCTCTTCTTTAGTTCTTCCTTTCTTCTTCTTTGAATCTAGGGGTTCACGCTCTGACACACATACTGCTACCTGCCTTCAGCACCATCGGTCCTCAAGAAGGATAGCCGACTTCTAAAGCTCCTCTAGCAAAAGTAAAGATCCATTTCTTGAAATCACACTTGTATTTTTGGAGGAATTTTTTTGACGAATTAGGGATATTTAGGATTTTGTTGGTGTATTAATATAAGATCCATCTTCTTCTTATTCTTGTTGAGTTTTCTTGAGATCTTGGGTATTGTAAATTGCTAATTATATTATTCACAAGTAATTAGGAATTTAGGATGTACAAAATCTTCATATTTGGTTTTCCATGTGGGTTTAGATGTTGTGGTAATGAGTATTGATTCTATTGAAGGGTTTTTTCACATTGCCCTAAAGTTTTGAGCTATATGATAGACTCAAATGTATGTCTGTAGAGAGAGTACAACTATAATTGAGAGAATGAAACTTATATAATAGATGTATCTGTTATCGTGTTATCACACTTGCTTAAAATTTGCTTGTTATCTTAAATGAGGTTGAAAAAGCCAATTTAATTTGTATTTTGGTATGATCTATGAATTATTTGTCTCTCAATTAAAAAATATTAGAAATTTAGAATACAGATGACATAGCAGTCAAAAAATGTGAAGAATAAAGACACTTATCTGGTAGATCTTTGTTTTATTTATTTTTCGCAGGCATAATTTCATCTGAGTTGGTAAAATTCTTGATTATAACTTATTTTATGCCTTATGTTGGACATTGTAAATGTTTCTTGATTGGTTTTTAATTGCTTTCGACTGCATTTGGGCTCTAAAATGAATCTATCTTGTTGAGATTATGGAAACTGTAGAAACATATGTTATTTTCTCCAATTTATGTGCATAAACTGGTTACCTAATATATTTTGACTTGCATGGAGATAAATTTAGGGGATGATTATGGAGGAAGACATGTTGTCGCGGCTGTGGCCCCGCCAACTCGTTTTCCTGCAACTTATCAACACCTCGGGTGCAGCCGAGCATTAGTCTCACCCTTAACTTCAGATCAGATTAAATGTATCTAACTGTACATAAAATCCTAAATGACATCATACAAGTTCTTGCATATCATATGATGTTGTTCAACCTTTCCTTAACTTGATTAACAGGTATGGATATCAGCAGAAGTGTCAGTGCCAACAGAATAGAAATTCAGGTCATCTGCATGGAAAGTGAAGCTGTCTTTTATGATGACCCACAACTAAGCTAGGAGGAGAGATCAAATAACAAACGGGCGAACGTAATAAAGAACAATAGTGAGACCGTGATTCTGTATAGATGAAGATAGAGAGCTGAAGAGGCTACGGTATGGTGAAAGCCCTAATGGTGAAGGGCATGCTGGTACTAGTTATGGGGAAAAAGATTTAATAGCAAGGTTGTCTGCAAAAGTTCATCCTCTGTTTTCCTATCTTCCTAAGTGATTAGAAAGAGATTCCAAGGATGAAGTCAATCTTAAACTGTAGATGGTTTGATGGTCAGGTAATTCCCTATTTCATATCATCTCTAATACCCACTCCTTTCATTATTTCTATGTCTATTAATTTTGATATGTTTGTAGTGATTCTTAATTTCTAATAGCAATGAGTTCTCCATGTTGATAGTATAAACTCTGTGTATAAATTTCATCATATATATATTTATGTTGAGCTTATTTGTCCTTTTTTCATTTATTTGTCTTTTATGTGAATGTTAATTTTTTGAGCTAATTGATGTATAGTATTACCATGGTAATACCATTTTCGTACCGATATTTCGGTATTACCGAACTCGGTAGTACCAAAATATTGGCACAGTAATGGTAGAGAAAATTGTGTACCGAGTACTTCGGTACGGTAAACGGTTGAGCGATGATGGTACGATATGGTATGGTATACCACCCCCAATTCCGTTCGATAAAAAAATTAATTCTTTCTCAAAATATGAGAAACGAACTAGTGTAGCGATTTCTCTTTTGTCAATTCTCATTTTGCCATTTTGCCAAAAAATAGCAGTCATCATTGTGGATGCTCTAAGAGATAACAGTTCGATGTTTCGCTGCAGTGGGAAAAAGACAAAATATAGCAAACCTGTAGACGAAACATGCCATTTTTTTGGGGATATTTTTTGGATTTTTCAAAAAAAATTAAAGGGTTTTTTTTAATTTAAAAAAAGCAAGTGTGGGACTCACATGAGACAAAACATGATATTTCGTTCCAGTGGATTTTATTTTAATTATGTTTTTAATTAACTAAACTTAATTAATTAACTAATTATTTAACTAAAAGTTTAATTAAAATACTAACTAAACTAATTAACTAACTAAATTAGGAGCTTAAGATTTAAGTTTGTTTTTTTTTAAATTCAGGATTTTATCGGACGAATCATCATGTTTCGTCCGATCCAAAAAATAAAATAAAATATTACGGACGAAACATCATGTTTCGTCCGATTATTTTAAAAATAATTAAATAATGCAGACGAAACATGATGTTTCGTCACGCATAATATGCATATTGCTATATCTCAAGCTGTATTTGTCTTTTTACTGTATCGAAAAATGTATGAAATTACTGAATAGCTAACGAGTGCAGAGACTTTTGGGAAAAAATATGCATAAAATGCATTTATAGCTACTGTGGATGCTCTTTAAAGACAGTATATATAGAACATAGGAGATTTCGGTTACCTAATTATTAATTATTTTCTGGGAAAAAAACCATGACGTTAAAATTTATCTTTATTGTGAGATTTGTCATCACTAGATTGCATCATAACTATGAAGGTGGCCGTCGGCAGCCTCCTCATCTCCATGCTTTTGCAACCGAGCAATAAAGTTGCAATGTTGCATCATACAGATCCGGGTCCTACCAAAACCTTGTAGTGATTCCATTACCAATGTAGGACATGCTACATTTACTGACCGGATCATATGCCCTGATAAACCAAGACATTTTTGGCCCAATGGGGAAACCTTCGTTTTTCGTTCCCCGACCTTTGAGGTAACATGCAATGGACTCTTGCCAACCCTAATCATTAGGATGAAAGATCTTCCACCATCACTTGCGAAGTACTAAATTCACATCTTTCAAGTTGATTACCCCCAAACCTTTATGATCTTTACGCATGCAAACCTTTTCCCACCTAATAAGGTGGTACCCTTTCTTGGAACTGTCCGCACCTTTCTAAAGGAAGTGTTTTCTAACTATGTCAATTCTCTGGATAACACATCTAGGTATCTCAAAAAAGGACATGCAGTAGGTCGATAGGCTAGATAAAATTGAATTAATCCAGACAACCCTTTCGCCAAGCGAGGGCAACTTTCCTTTCCAATCAGTCAGTTTAGTTTCCACCAGTCCGACTTCTTTAGTCTTCTTGGTTTAAGAGGTAATCTTAGGTACTTGATAGAGAAATATTCAACTTTGTAGTCGATAATTCATGTGTTTTCCAAAGCATCTTTCTTAGATAATGCAATGTGAACGAGATTACTCTCGTGGTAATTAAACCGAAGTCCGGACCAAACTTCTTAGCAGTACAAGACTCTTTTGATGGTGATGGTTGTCTCCTTTAGGATTTTTTTATCATATGATTTTTTTATGACCACACATACATGAGTTTTTACTCCAAATATACATTATAAATATATTGGGGCTCACTTCTCACTAAAAGACAAGGTTTCATTATCTTTTAGTGAGAAGTGGGCCCCAATGCATTTATAATGTATGTTTTGGGTAAAAACTCATATGTCTAGCATTTTGCGTGCAACTGACTGTTTTGCATAAACTTGACATTCCCTCAGCTTGGCATCTATATAATAAATTACAATGCAATATAAAAAAAATATATCAAGTGGCTCTTATTTAATTGAAATAAAATCAATAGCTCACATTCGCTCTCATAAAAGATATTTTTCCACCAAATTTTTTTCACCCAAAAGACAAATATCTGAATTTTCCAAATTTTTTTATACTTTATTTGATTGCTCATCTTTAATCTCTATTATTATAATTGGAGAGATGGGGTTGTTATTTGTAGACAACATGTAATTTGTAGACAATTAATCATATAATCTGAATCATTCATTTTTAAGTGGGAGTTATATTAACCATTCATTTACTCAACTATTGTTAGTTACCATAACGCTCTCAAAGTTTAAATTTATTTACGATATAATTATTTACAAAAGTGTCACTCATAAAATAAAAGTTGGTGTCACTATGGATAATTTGTAAAGAGTATGCGATGAGTAAAGAGAGGTCTTAGGTTTGATGCCAGATTATGTCTTAGTATTTACTTTAAAAATATATATTTATTAGGATGTGCTTTGCACATGCAAATTACTAGTGTAATTTTTTTTTACTTAGTTTCTTGATTGATTTTAAATGCAATGGAAAATTTAAATGGATATTCACTTTGGTGAATTTCAACCTCTAAAGTTACAATGAAAACAGTAACTCAAAAGTTAAATTTCATCATTTGCACCCTCAAATTTCTAAGAGATTGAATTTTACACCTTCATTTATAATTATTTAAACATTGACTTATTTACAACTAATTGTTGTCATACTATTCAAACTTGAGCTACATAAACTCCATGATGGAAGTTTCATATTCATGCATCCGAAATGCTGGAAAGTAAATGAATCGTGTATTATACATGAACATTATTATAGTGTACATCTCAGAAAGTATATTAACATCTAATAGTAAAATACACTAAGAACACCAAAGTAAATCATCTAACATTTTTCATCATTGATATACAGTGCAAGTTCTTCATTAGAACTAAACAACATCATTTGTCTAATTTCTCACTGCTTCCTGCAATGGATAGCATCACTATATATGGTCATATAAGTTTTTTCTTTTTTTATTATGACATTTACAACTCTTTCATATTAGATCAATTTATTCTTTTTTTTAATAGTTCTGATATTATAATGCTTACTTTTATATGTTACATTTTTTTAAAGACGTATCGTAGACATGTATTCATGGGTAAACTTAGCCTTTTGAAAATGGCTCATAAATATTTGACTTGTATCTCTCTCCTATCCTTTGAATACTCTCATTTCCATAATTATTTTTTACTTAGAGCATCTGTAGTCTTCTGCCATTTACCCATTTTTTTGGAAAATTTGGAAAAAAAAATCGTTGTAGTCGTTCGCCATTTACCTAAAATAGCGATCGCATGAACAATGGACGGCCAAATATGTGAGACGAAATGGTTTTTGCCAAAATATAGCCGACAGCAGATTATCTTTCGTCCGTTTAATGTGACGAAAGATAATCTTTCGTCGGAGACGTCGAACAGTAAATTAAACACCGTCCCTACACATTTTCAGCTGAAACATCTTTGGACGGGATATAATCTTTCGTCCGATGAATTAATAAAAAAAATTTGTGAAGGACAGTAGACAATGTCCCGTCTCTTCAAATTAAAAAAAAAATCAAAATGAGTGGGACGGTAGATTATCTACCATCCCTTCAATTATTTTTTTTTCCCCAAAATGTTTTTGTGTACAACTTTAATACCCTTCCTCTCTTTTAAAAAATAGTTTTGTATGATTTTTTTTTCTTTCGACAGACGGTAAATAATATTTCTGATTTACGTCTACATTTTGTTAGGACGAAAGATAATCTTTCGTCTAAGAACAAAAAAAAAATACGAAAATCCAAATTTTAGCTTTACATGAGTGCAGCAAAAACTCATATTTTTTATTCTTATTTTTTAAATATCCAAATTTTAGCGCACGACGACTACAGATGCTCTTAAGCATCAGAGGAGAGGAGGTTTGCTTTTGACGAGTTGTCTTTTCTAACCGTACCACTCCCATCCGAGCCACGTAGAAATTCGACCTCACATAAAAAAATACACAAAGTGAATACTTTATCACAAAAGAGCGATCTTTATATGTTTATTTTTTCTCTCTTTCCTTCTTTCATTCTAACAAGAAAAAGAAAATGTGGTCCTTCACATTTTTAATTGTCATCATCGATGTGTACGTTTTAAAACCCACCACACCCCAAGTATGTGATTCTTATCTTTTCTTTTGAAACAAGTTGGAATCGATTGCCCAACACTTGTGAATAAGAAAGCATCAGGTCCATTTTTTTTCTTTATCTTTTATTTGATTTTTTCTCGAAACAAAATGAAGAAAATCCGACTTTGATTTATCTATATCTATATCCATATCTAGATTTTTTTTTGTTTAAATGCTACTTTTCGAAACTGATATGGTGTAAATGACGTGGCTCCATCAGGGCTATCAGATCCCCTCAGATTTCGCTCTTCCATGATCATCAAGTCAAATAAGTCCAACGGACTTCTGCCATCTCAGGCCCACTGGCAAGTGGGTCCAACCCGGACCGTTACGGTTCCAGACCCGTTTTCCTCTGCCTATAAATATCAGACCCCCTCTCCACTTTCAAAGGTAATAAATTTTTCCCCACCTATCCAAGCCACCGTTGCTTTCTCATTGACTGACTAGATCGTCGGAGGGCCTGTCGTTGGGACTTCTCCCGATGTTTCTAGGCAGTGTGCAGGTACAAAAGTCCGAGCCGAGCATCCGGCCTCTACCTCCCTCTTGCTACCCCCGAGCCGGTCCTACAGCCGAGGATTAGATCAGCGCCAGTACCGCATCTTCCGCTTCACAAATTACAAGAACTCACACATGTTGCCCCCACACCCAAAAACAAGCAACATCAGGTTAGCGCCGTCTGTGGGAAACATTAAGTACTGACGCCGGTCCAATCCCAGCCAAGAACGCCTTCTCGAATCCAGTCTCTTTCATGGCTCCCAAAGCTAGAAGGGTCGTCACTTCTGGACGTCGTCCTGACCTTCCTCCCCTTCACAGCAGCGCGGATGCCCAGGGCTCTAACCAGATGCGGGCCAATGACGCAGCCGGACCTAGATCAGGCACTTCTCACTCAATCGCGACTAATTTGCGGCGCGTCATCCAGAATCGGCAGGCCAATCGAACAAGGGGAGGGGCTGCTTCCAACTCGGTCCCGAACCATAGCAGACAGCCAACCCTAAAACGGGAACCAGGACACAGCCACTCACCCCGAGGACCTCCACCCTCGCATGGCCCGGTGGAGCAAGCCTTAGTCACGAGGGCCGAGTTCCAAAACTTTAGGAACGAGGTCCTCCAGGCAATCCGAGGCGGTCCCAGGACTGAGGCACGCAACAACTCCTACCCTCAATTAGAAGCCAGGGGCGGCGAATCCCACGGATCGCCCCCGCCCACTAGAACAAGAAGACGCCATCCTTCGACGCCTCCGGAAGATGGAGAACTGCCTCGCCCATCTCGGCGAGGGCGGGCCAATACCAGGCCATGATTACAGGCTGAACCGACCCCCATTCTCCACTCAAATCTTGGAAGTCAAGATCCCCAAAAAATTCAGGTCTTTCCAATTTGAGACATACAATGGCGAGGGTGATCCCGCTGATCACATGAAAGGGTTCAAAACCCTCATGCTGATTCACAGTGCATCGGATCCTCTCCTATGCCGTGGTTCGGCTCGGGAATGGTTCTCGAAGCTCATCCCCGACTCGGTCTTCTCGTTCGACCAGTTAGAAGCAGGCTTTCTAGCACACTTCGTGACCAGCAGAAAGGTCGAAAAGACGAGCGTGTCCCTTCTGGACCTCAGACAGAAGGAAGGGGAACCACTCCGTGAGTTCGTTCGGAGGTTCACCGCCGAGGCTAGGTCGGTCTCATCTCTCGACACAGGCGTCGTTTCCGCAGCTTTCTGATACAATGTTCACCACGGCCAGCTCAAGACCTCTTTAGCCAAGAAACCACCCATCGACTTTCCTGGCCTGCTCAACAGGGTCGAGAAGTACATTCGGGCGGAAGAGGCCCTACACCCTGAAGGCACCAAAGAAGCCACGGCCAAAGGGAAGCGCAAGGCGGACGAAGCTGAGCCCGCCAAAAAAGCCACGAAAGATGCAGCTGGTCTTAAAAGGCCTCCTCCGGTCCTCCGTTTTGAAAGATATACGTCGCTGACCCAGAACGTGTCAGCCATCCTCTTGGAGATCAAGGACAAAGAGATCGTCCGACTCCCTTCCTGACCGAGCAACAACAAGAAGCGAGACCAGAGATTCTACTGCCGTTTTCACTAAGACAATGGGCACGAGACGGACAACTGCCATGTCCTTAAAGACGAGATCGAGGCGCTCATCCAGTGAGGGTACCTGAGGGAGTTCACCCGGGCCAACCCAAGAGACCAGAGAGATTCGAGGAATCTGAGGCCTTCGTTTCCCCCTCAAACGATCAACCGGTGTCCCGAGCAGGACCCCGAGCCCAAGGAGACAGGAGGGTAGGCCATCCTACACTGCGTCCATGGAGGACCCATGGGAGGGGAATCCAACATTTTTCGTAAGGCCTTCCTGTGAGAAGTTAACTCTGTTCGAGACCATCCCTCCCCCGGGTTCAGCAGCGGATAGTCTCCTTCTCCGGAGAAGACCTGGAGGGCGTCCGGCTCCCACACTGCGACGCCCTCGTCATCAGTCTTGTCATGGCAAACTTCGAAGTGCGCCGAATTCTCGTGGACAACAGAAGCTCAGTCAACATCCTCTTCTTGGAAGCATTTGAAAATCTCAAGCTCCCCCGAGATAAGCTAAAACTGGTCGGGTACACCCTTCACGGGTTCTCGGGCATTCCCGTACAAATCAAATGGATCGTGACACTGGATGTAACAGCCGGTACGACCCCCATCATATGGACCGAATCAATGGACTTCATGGTAGTCAACGTCAAGGCGGCATACAACGCCATTCTTGGCCGACCCGGTCTCTGCTCATTCTAGGCAGCCCCCTCGGCCTACCACTTGAAGCTGAAGTTCCCCACTGTCCTGCTCTCGGCTGAGACCCGGTATGCAAAGATGGAGAAGATTGCCTATGCCCTGGTTATGGCCGCACGAAAACTCCGTCCTTATTTTCAGACCCACTTGATCCAAGTCCTTATAGACCAACCCCTCAAGGCCGTCCTCCACAAGCGAGAAAATTCCGACCGCTTAGTCAAGTGGTCGATCGAACTGAGCCACTACGACATCAGCTATCAACTTAGGACAGCCATTAAAGGGTAGGCCCTAGCCGAATTCATCACGGAATGCACCATCTCCGAACCGTCCGAAATTCAAGAAGGAAATCCAATTTGGGAAGTCTATGTTGACGGCTCGTCTTGCAAAGTCAAAAGCGGCGCGTGCATCATCCTCAAAGGTCTCGACAACTTCATCATCCAGTATTCCCTATGCCTAAACTTTCCTGCCTCTAACAACGAGGCAAAATATAAGGCTATTATCGCAGGGCTCACCTTGGCACATAAAGTTGGGGCAAGGCAAGTCAAGGCCTTTAGCGACTCCAAGCTTGTGGTCAACTAGATAATCGAGGAGTATAGGGCTCGTGACGCTCAGATGGTCCAATACTTGGCGCTAGTCCAGCAACTCCTAACTACCTTCAATTTCACCTCGGTGGAACGATTCCCTAGGGAGCAAAACGCCCAAGCTGACTCCTTGTCAAAACTCACCTCATCGTCCTTCGAAGGCCTCGACCACACCGTCCTAATTGAAGTTCTCATCAAGCCTAGCATCGACCTTTCTGAGGCCCTCTGCCTTGCCACCGAACCTCAACCAGACAACTGGATGACTCCCATCCGGAAGTTTCTGGCGGAGGGCGAGCTTCCTCAAGAACGGGTCCAGGCGAGAAGGACCAGAATCTGTTCAGAAAGATTCATCATAATCAACGGGACACTCTTCAGGCGTTCATAAACAATGGTAGACGGAAGACCTTACCTTCGATGTCTGGCCTCCGATGAGGCCAAGTACGCACTGAAGGAACTACACGAGGGAATCGAGGAGTGCCACATGGGGAGCAGATCGCTCGCCAGAAAAGCCCTAAACCGCGGATACTACTGGCTGACCATGTTACAAGATGCCTAGGACTTCGTTAAAAGATGTGGCCCTTGCCAGAGATTCTCCTCGGTGAAGCGGCTTCCACAAGCCAACCTCCGCTCCCTGGCCAGTCAGACCCACTTTGTCATGTGAGGGATGGACTTGGTCGACCCCTTTCCAAAAGCGACGGACCAAAGGAAATTCCTGGTGGTGGCCATCGACTACTTCACCAAGTGGATCGAGGTAGAGCCCTTGGCCACGATCACAGAACACCAAACTCAACAACTTTTCTGGAAGCACATCATCTATCGGTTCGGGATCCCGCAGGTACTCATCACCGATAACGGGACCCAATTTGCGGGCAAGAACTTTCAAAAATTTTGCGAAGACATCAATGTCCAGCAACGCTTCTCATCGATATGTTATCCTCAATCAAATGGCCAGGCTAAAAATACGAAACGTCAAATCCTTGACGGCCTCAAGAAGCGGTTGGATAATTCACCCAAGGGGTTGTGGATCGACGAGTTACCAAGTGTACTCTGGGCGCACCGGACAACTAAGAGAATCCCCATGGGTGAATCACCATTCAACCTAACCTACGGCACTGAGACGATTATCCCCTTAGAGATTGGGCTTTTTTGCCCAGGATCATGGCCTTCAACGAGGAGAACAACTCAACAGACCTCAGAGCCAACTTGGATCTAATCGACGAGGTCAGGGAAAAATTCGTCATCAGAAGAAGCATATACCAACAATGGATCAAGAGATTTTATAACAAGAAGGTCCGCCCAACGACATCAAGCAAGGTGATCCCGTGCTCAGAAAGCTAGCGGTATCCGACCCAAGCAAAAAGAGAAAGTTGGCTCCTAATTAGGAGGGTCTGTATAAGGTCTCCGAAATGGTACGCACCGGTACGTACCGACTCGAAGACCTGGGGGGCAGAATAGTAAAGAGTCCTTGGAACGCAGAACACCACATCAAGTTCCTCGAAGACGATGACTAAACTCCTTTTGTTACCGAACTTATGTAACCGACCTCCTGTAATCGACACTACGTGCCCCTCTTTTTGTGTAAACGTAGAATGGTAGAAAAAATAAAGTGGAATCTTTGTTTCTTTCCCCTTTTTAAATTTATTTTGTCCAAATTTCTTTGCATTCGGCATACGCTGCGAGCAACGCCCTAGCTTTCTCACAAGCTGGGGGGCTCGACATTCAGCATACACTGCGGGCAATGCTCTAGCTTTCTCCAAGCATGGGGACTCGACGATCGGCATTGACCTCGAGCCACGTCCTAGCTTTCTCAAGCTGTATGGGCTCTACGCGCGGCAATGACCTCGTACCACGCCCCAGCTTTCTCACAAGCTGGGAGGGCTCGACATTCGGCATACGCTGCGGGCAATGCCCTAGCTTTCTCCAGGAGGCTCGATAATCGGTATTGACCTCGAGCCACGCCCTAACTTTCTCAAGCTGTATGGGCTCGACACTCAGTAATGACCTCGAGCCATGCCCTAGCTTTCTCACAAGCTGGGGAGCTCGATATTCGGCATATGCTGTGGGCAACGGCCTAGCTTTCTCCAAGCATGGGGGCTCGACGATCGGCATTAACCTCGAGCCACACCCTAGCTTTCTCAAGCTGTATGGACTCGGCACTCGGCAATGACCTCGAGCCACGACCTAGCTTTCTCCCATGCATGGAGGCTCGACGATCGGCATTGACCTCGAGCTATGCCCTAGCTTTCTCAATGTGTATGGGCTCGACGCTCGGCAATGACCTCAAGCCACGCCCTAGCTTTCTCACAAGCTGGGGGCTCGACATTCGGCATACGCTGCAGGCAATGCCCTAACTTTCTCACAAGCTGGGGGGCTCGACATTCGGCATATGCTGCGGGCAACACCCTAGCTTTCTCACAAGCTGGGGGGCTCGACATTTGGTATATGTTGCGGGCAACGCCCTAGCTTTCTCACAAGTTAGGGGGATCGATATTCGGCATACGCTATAAGCAACGCCCTAGATTTCTCACAAGCTGGGGGCTCGACATTCAGCATACGCAGCGGGCAATGCCTTAGCTTTCTCCAAGCATTGAGGCTTGACGATTGGCATTGACTTCGAGCCATGCCCTAGCTTTCTCAAGCTGTATGGGCTCGACGCTCGGCATTGACCTCGAGCCACTTCCTAGCTTTCTCAAGCTATATGGGTTCGACGCTCAGCAATGACCTCGAGCCACACCCTAGCTTTCTCATAAGCTTGGGGCTCGACATTCGGCGCGCGCCGCGAGCAACGCCCTAGCTTTCTCACAAGCTGGGGGGCTCGATACTCGGCATGGACTTCAAGCATCCACGAGGGACCCTTCAGTCTCTCGACCCCTAGCCTTCGGCTCGGACGACACCCGCATGGAAATCAAGCACCTAGGATGAATTCATCAAAATGAGCTGGTACTTAGACGATCGGCTGGTACTTCAACTGAACTTGTTACCCAAAAGCTTCATTAAGATTTACGGTCCTCGCCCACGGTGAAGAACCATCGGACCCCGGACCACGAATCGACTCACCTTTCACCCGCTGGCAATTAGGGATAAACAACACCTATAACCGTTACCCCCAATTGTCAGAGGATGGGAGGAGAGCCACTGGTCCAGGGCTCCGAGCAAAAGTTTCATTTATGGCGCTCGCCTACGACAAGCGCCCCGAGCCCCGTACTACGGGACCGACCCTCCTTTCATCTGTTGGCAACTGGGGATAAAACAGCATCATTGCCGCTTACCCCCAATTGTCGGAAGGTGGCAGGAGAGTCACCGGCGAAGAGAACTCACGGCGACGTGATGAGATTTCTGATGAGGGGATGAGGGTTAGATAGGGTGCATTAATGACCTAGGGAAGACGAAACGCCTGATCGCCATTAATGACATTGGAAGATGAAACATCCTCCATTACCAGACTCTCAGGTCCCTCGACCCAGTCGTCAGCATTCGGTTTGATTTTTGAGCCAAAAGTGGGGCTCCCCGGCCCCACGTCCCTACTATCTCAACCACAACTATGAGCAAGAAACGGGAGATCGGGTAGTATCTTGTCTCCCCCCGACCCTTCGACGCCAGATCTCAAAAACAAGTTGAGGAGGGTCGGTAAAAGCAAATTTCATTTATCATAATGCCTTTAAAGGCCACAGTACAATAGAGATTATTACAACGGTTTTTTACCCCAACCTAAGTGTTTCTTGTGGGGCTTTTTGGGCTTAGACGGGCCATCTCGAGCCCCACCGAGTGGGTCCGCCCTCCAGTGAGCTCGTCCTGCATCGTCGGCATCGCCAATGTAAACGTTCCGGCAACGGAGCTTTGCGCATCTTCCGGCCTTGCCATTTCCAAATATAGGGTTGGGGAGGGACCTACGACGAAGGGGCTGCCTCCCACAAAAGAGCAGAATCGGGATCTGCCTGTACCAAGCATGAACTTCAACCTCTGAATCTCCAGCTCCTTCTCTACCACGATCTCCCGAAGAACAGACTCAGAGGTCAGCCACCTGGTGGAGGCATCAGACATCGACCAGGTCGTCTCGGCACTCTCCCAGTTTCGGTCGGCTATAGCCTTCTTCAAGCGTGCCGCCTCTAAGCTGAGCTCCTTGGACTTGTTCATGAAATAGCTTACAGCGGCTTTCCGATCACGGGCCTATTTGCGATAGTGAATCAAGACAGTCTCCTTGGACTCTAGCCTGTTCCGAAGGTACCTGACCTCGGCAGAACTGAGGTCGGCTCCAAGGGTCTCGTCCATCTGACATAAAAAGATGAAACAAGATTTTGCTCCAAGCTTTCCAAAACAAGATTTTCAAAAATGACAAATCATACAGTTCGGCCAAAAAAATATGTATATATTGATTTTCCTAAAAAATAGTTACTAAAAGTGGTGGCCAGTCCGTGCTCGGCAAATACAAAAAAGAAGGAAAGATTAAAACTACATCTTAGGGGGGATCTGCACCTCTTCGTCGGCTGTTTCTCCCCTGCCTCTTTCTCAAGGGTCGGGTCTTTCTCCACCTCGTCACCTTCTTCCCCGGTAGTCAGTGAAAGCACGGGCGGCTCCCAGCCGTAGTGGAGGTGATCGATCTTAGCCTGAGGATAAAGAAGCAAGAAATGTCCTTCGCCCGATCATAGGCCTCATCTTGGGCATTCATCACCTCCTCCCCTGCTGCGGCCTGCTGCTCCTCGTACTCTGCGGCCGCTTTCGCTCGGACCTCTGCCAAAGCACGAAGATGTTGGTTTTGTTCGGTCGCAAGGTCGGCTTGAAGGGCCTGCGCCACCTCCTGAGCTGTCGTCAGCTCGATCTTCAGATCCTTTGCTTCACGCAAGAACCTATCAGCATTCCTCTTCTCGCCCCTCACCATCTTTTCATAGCACATCTTCAGCTGCGCTCCGACCATGGATGCCTGTGATTGAGGAATAATAGGCAAAAATCAGAAAGCGATGTCACTAAGTATAAAATTAAACAGACAAACAAAAACCTACCACCACAAGGGCTTGAGCCCATTTCATGTAACATGTCTCGACCATCTCGGTCGCCAAGATAGACCGGTCGCGCGGCGTGGCGACTTTGTCTACGACCTCTACTGATATGGGGTCCTCTGCCAGTGTGTCGGCCTCCTTCACCGACCAGTCGGGGGCAAACAGTCTGAGCCCTCTCTTACCCACCATCGCATGGGCATCAGGGCGCAAGGAGGGGGCCCCAGCCTTCAGGACCTCAGCAACCTTGCGGTTGCTAGAGCTCGGTTCCGGCTAGGGCGTTGCTCTGACGGAGAGGGCCTTTGCCTTCTTATGAGGTCGTTCCGAGGGGCCTTCGGCGCCCCCCTGAGTGGACCCCGCCTTCGGCACTGCCTTCTCGGACCTCTTCTGGGCGAAGTCCTGCAAAGCCTTCCGTGCATCAAGCTTTGCCTTGTAATACCCCGTCATTTTGAAATATAATATATATATATATATATATATATATATATATATATATATATATATATATAATTATATATATATATGAGATAGGGGGGTTGAGAGAGGGGCCTACGGTAAAAGAGGTAAAGAAGTTTGTGTGCTGTGTTTAATTTGGATGATGACGTCATCCATATGGGTTTGATTTCGGAAGGAATAAATCAGAGAACTTATTGGTTGGTCTTCACGATGACGTGTGCATTGAGATGGGCCCATGGGCTTTCGGGTGTACACGGAATTTGTGATTTGAAGGGAAGATTGTATAAAGTACTCCCATATCGGGAGTAGACAAGGAATAATTTAATATAAATAAAATTGCCTATGATCAAGAGTCATCTAATTGGTTAACCACCTTTTGAGAGATAGCCTTGTTAGGATTGTGTCTTGTGTACTCATTGTTAAGATTAAAAGAAGGTAATATGAAGAACGGAGGTCGAAGCGTCGAAGCGAGTAGAAGGAGAACAGCAGCAGCAGCAGGTGCAAGATAGTTGCGGTCGACCAGTCATGGTGACAGTCGACCGCACCCCCGACCGCACCACGAACGCTCATTGTACATGGATTGTTCGAGAGTGGTACGGTCGACCGGTCTTGTTGGACGGTCGACTGCCCACGGTGCTAAATCGTTTTTGGGCTTCGATTTGTTAGGTCGGTTCAGCCCAATCTTCAACTCTAAGTTAGATCGTGCGGCTCCTATTCAGTTACTTCTTTTTCAGGTTATATCGAACAACTGAGGATCAAGATTAGATCTAGGTTTCTCTCTATTCTTCTATATATATTGTAAACTCCTCCAATATGAGAGGGAGTACTTCATAGATTCTTTTCTCCATTGCAAAGAGGCTCGAGAGAGAGATAGTTCTTGGTGGGTGAGTTTAATTCCTTGTGTCAAGTGAATCAGTAACTCCTTGTAATCTCCTCTAGTTGAATATCAGATCTCCCTATATTTCTCCCTGGATTAATAAAAAGCTAACCAGGATAAGTCATCGTTGTTGTGTTTGTGTTAGTTTGGTGGATCTACTTGCTTGCTCAATTTATTCGTCTCGTCTACTTTGACTTTCTCATTGCTCTAATTAGTTTCGCTGCGACCAGATGGCGTTTGTTGATGCCCCAATCCCAACAACTGGTATCAGAGCTTCAGGTTGCCGAGTCCTTTGGTTAAGATGACAGGCCATAGTATTTTGAAGATCAAGAAGTTTGATGGTAAGATCAATTTTAATCTTTGGAAGACTGACATGTATGATGTTCTTGTTCAAGAACGGTTGCAGTCAGCAGTTAAGAGGAAGGAAAAGCCAACTGATATGAAGGATGACGTTTGGAAAGATATTCGTGAAAGAGCCATAAGTCTAATCTGACTATCCTTGGCGGACGAGGTCAAGTGCAGATTTCTTGAAGAAACTGACGCGACGAGTTTGTGGGAAAGACTCATAACTGACTACTCCGGTTCGTCGTTATTAGATCGGATGCATTGGAAGAGAAAGTTATTCCGTTTATCTATGAAGGAAGGTACCGATCTCCAATACCACATTACAGAGTTCAATAAGGTAGTATCTGAACTTAAGGCAATCAATGCAGATGTGTGTGAGGAAGATAAAGCTTTCAACCTGATATATTCACTGCCGGATTCGTACGAGCCTTTGATCACAACCATGCTACACGGTAGATCTGCCAAGGAGAGTATTTCAGTAGATGGTGTAGTCAAAGCATTGAAGGAAAATTAACTTAGAAAGGAGACCCATAAATTATCATCGTCTATTCCTACAAGCTGTCTAGCAGTGGATGGTCCTTCAGGGGGAAGACAAAGTGCTTTGTAAAAGGATTCGATCCGTTGCTGATATTGTAAGAGGCCAGGACATATCAAGAAAGACTGTTGGAAATTGCAGAATCAAGAGAGCGCCAAGAACGGGAGTTCAGCCGCTAATGTAGTTAGTGCCTTTGGTGCCTTTGATTCAGGTGGTTCGTGTCTTCTTGTTTCAAATTCTTTAGAAGTAGATTCTAGTTGGTTTCTTGACTCAGGGGGTTCTTCTCATATTTGTTCCGAGAGGAAATTGTTTTCTACTTATAAGTCTAGTACTGGGCATTGTGTGACAACGGGAACTGAGGTTATTTGTGAAGTAGTGGGTGAGGGGACAGTTGAGTTGAAGATGTCAGGTATAAATTTGTTCACTTTAAGGGATGTTTTCCATATTCCTCTACTGAAACGAAATCTGATTTTCTTGGGAACTCTTGATGCACGGGACTGCAGGTACACAGCTCGAGGTGGAGTTCTGTCTGTTTTTCAAGGTCGTCGTGAAGTGATTAGAGGTATGAGAGTGGTTGGGCCAAGCCAACACAATCTCTACATGTTTTGGGGAATTCGAAAATCCTGCGTAGGGGTTGATAGTTCTTTTTCCATTATTCCCGCAAGCTCAGCTAGTTTGCCGCAACTAGAATCATTGAGACGAGACCACGACGTTCGAATATTGTCGAGAGGTGGAGAAAGCCTGCGAGTGGGTGGAGTTCGTGCGGAGTTTGGCAACTTCGTAAGTACATCTACGGAGGTGTACCTTTGAGGGGTGACACTGGATTTGGTGAGATTGGGTAAAGATCATTCCAACTAGAAGAAGAAGCTATTGTTCTAAGTTTTCTTTACAAGTGGAATTTGTTAGAGTTTGGAGATGAGTAACACATTATGTGATAGCACTCGTATGCAATCCATGGTAGAGTTTGTTAGGATTGCGTCTTGTATACTCGTTGTTCAGATTAAAAGAAGGTAATATGAAGAACAGAGGTCGAAGCGTCGAAGCGAGTAGAAGGAGAACAGCAGCAGCAACAGGTGCATGATAGTTGCGGTCGACCGATCATGGTGACAACCGACCGCACCCCGACCGCTCATTGTACATGGATTGTCCGAGAGTGGTACGGTCGACCGGTCTTGTTGGACGGTCGACCGATTTTGTTGGACGGTCGACCGCCCGCGGCACTGAATCGTTTTTGGGCTTCGATTTGTTAGGTCGGTTCAGCCCAATCTTCAACTCCAAGTTAGATCGTACAGCTCCTATTCAGTTACTTCTTTTTCAGATTATATCAGACGACTGAGGATCAAGATTAGACCTAGGTTTCTCTCTATTCTTCTATATATATTGTAAACTCCTCCAATATGAGAGGGAGTACTTCATAGATTCTTTTCTCCATTGCAAAGAGAGGCTCGAGAGAGAGATAGTTCTTGGTGGGTGAGTTTAATTTCTTGTGTCAAGTGAATTAGTAACTCCTTGTAATATCCTCTAGTTGAATATCAGATCTCCCTATATTTTCTCCCGGATTAAGCAAAAGCTAACTGGGATAAGTCATCGTTGATGTGTTTGTGTTAGTTTGGTGGATCTACTTGCTTGCTCAATTTTTTCGCCTCGTCTACTTTGACTTCCTTATTGCTCTAATTAGTTTTGCTGCGATCAAAGGGCGTTTGTTGACGCCCCAATCCCAACAAGCCTGTGGTGGGTAGTTGTACTATAAGTATTACTTTGTCTTCTAAAAATAATGAAAGTTGTCTGAGTATTGGGGTGGGGCGTTACAAATGGTATCAGAACCGACTTTCGACACCGAGTTGGTGCGATGTATGCCTGAAAGGGAGTTGTGGTCAGTAGGGCCCGGAATTAGCTAAATTTAGCCCAGAATTAGCTGAATCAGGGTACTCCCGCTCCATATCGGCTAGAAAGAAGGATCATGAGTATTAATTTGACTTCTAAAAATAATAAAAATTGTCAGAGTATTGGGACGGGGCATTACACGCCTGGTCCATCGCTGCAGGGGAAAAGAAAGATGTTAACACGAAAGCAGAAAGTTAAATTAAAATGAAACGAAACATACAAAGGTTAGCTTGGCTCAGTCCGGTCACGACCAAGTGCAATTCGGTCACATTCGGCCAGCCAATGTTGTGTCCCTCGACGATCCGATCAAAATCAGCCCACTCCGCCTCCGTCAAGTCTCTCCGCTTCGGGGGTTTGTGATTCGGCTTGTAAAAATTCCAAATGGTAGGAATTTCCCAAGGCAAGTATTTAGCCTTCCACCCCTTGATGGAGTCCGCATACCCGTGCATCACCTTCTTGTGGGAGTGAGACGATATATAGTATATGCCCTCCTGATCTCCAAGCGAGCTCACCCCTAGGACGGCCCAGAAATACTTCAGTCTCAGGGGCACCTTCTTCATCTCACATTTGAGAACGAAGCAAACCAACTGCTTTCAAGAGTTGGGACCATACTGCATCAGACAAAGGTCCCCCCACCTCAGCACCCTCTTGATAAACAGGTGCAACGACAACCTTAGCCCCGAAACGACGACGTCCTCGGGAAACATGCCGAAACCAGGGGCCAACTCGGTGGTAAGGCGGAGACCAGGGCTTGGGATCATCAGCTCATACTCCCGCCCAATGAAATAATTGGCCCTTATCACGGGCAGGTAGTCGGTCGTCAGAACGCGCTGAACTTTGTCAATCTGTATCTGGGTTCGGCCTGGCGAAGATATCTCCACCCAAAATTGAACCAAGTTCTCGACGTTGTCAGGATACATCCTGATAGACCGCGGGTTCTTGACGTACGAGACATCGAGCCCGTGCTTGGGCTTGAACTCGTTCGGCATCCTCGGACTGTCCAGAAGGTGCCACTTCCTCTTCCTCTTTCGGATACGAGGTGCCCTCGGAGGAGACGGTGTCGCCAAAGGCGGAAGAGTGGGGAGAACCTCTCCTTCCTCACAACCCTCCTCCGCCACTCCTTCCTCACTACCCTCCTCCGCCACTCCTTCCTCACTATCCTCCTCTGCCACTCCTTCCTCGACTCCCTCCATGACTTTCTGATCCACTGCTCCCTCCTCGACCTCCTCACCTAGTATTTTTGCCTCACCAGTGGAACCGCTGGACTCCACCATATACGGTTTGCGACTACGGAATGGCACTACATCCAAAACTCAATCGTCGAGATCCCAGGACATGGAGTCCGACTGACGATCCCCCTCATCCCGACCAGAGGCACTCGCTTCGGAACCAGATTGAGATCGCGACATAACAAAAGCAATACTAATCTGGATTTCGTAAAAGGGATGTCAACGGAAAAGTTGTCGCTGACGGCTAAAGAGAGAAACTCCGATTTTTAGAAAGAGAAAGCAAAGTAAAGAAATGGAGAGGGGGCGGAGGATTTATAGAAAAACTATCAATGCCTCGAATTCCGCATTAGAATCCTGATCGTTCAAACTTAATCATCAAGATCTAACGCCTGATAAGATTTCAATGCCTCGATTCCCCCCCCCCCCATGATGTCAGCATCACACATGTAGCAACCTAGCTTTTCCAACAAGCAGCAAGGGCTCGACGCTCGACATTGACCTCGAGCCACGCCCTAGCTTTTTCAACAAGCTGTATGGGCTTGACGCTCGGCATTGACCTCGAGCCACACCTTAGCTTTCACCAAGCAAGGGGGTTCGACGCTCGGCAGTGTCCTCGAGCCATGCCCTAGCTTTCTAACAAGTTGTATGGGCTTGATGCTCGGCATTGACCGTGAGCCACGCCCTAGCTTTCACCAAGCAGGGGGCTCGATGCTCGGTATTGACCTCGAACTATGCCCTAGCTTTCTCAAGATGTCTGGGCTCGACACTCTGCAGTGTCCTTGGGCCACGCCCTATCTTTTTCACAAGCAGGGGGCTCGACGTACGGCATTAACCTCGAGCCATACCCTAGCTTTCACCAAGCAAGGGGGCTCGACGCTCAGCAGTGTCCTCGAGCCACGTCCTAGCTTTTTCACAAGCAGGAGGGCTCGACGCTCGGCATTGACCTCGAGCCACACCCTAACATTCACCAAGCAAAGGGGCTCGACGCTCAGCAGTGTCCTCGAGTCACGCCCTAGCTTACTCGCAAGCAGAGGGACTCGATGCTCGGCATTGACATCAAGCTACACCCTAGCTTTTTTAACAAGCTGTATGGTCTCAACGCACGACATTGATCTCGAGCCACACCCTAGCTTTCACCAAGTAAGGAGGCTCGACGCTCGGCAATGACCTCGAGCCACGTCCTAGCTTTCTCAAGCTGTATCGGCTCAATGCTCGGTATTGACCTCAAGCCACACCCTAGCTTTCACCAAGCAGAGGGCTCGATACTCGGAAGTGTCCTCGAGCCATGCCCTAGCTTTCTCACAAGCAGGGAGCTCGACACTCGGCATTGACCTCGAGCCACTCCTTAGCTTTCACCAAGCCGAGGGATCGATGCTCGGAATTGACCTCGAGCCATGCCCTACCTTTCACCAAGCAAGGGGGCTCGACGCTCGGTATTGACCTCGAGCCACGTCCTAGCTTTCACCAAGCAGGGGGGCTCGACGCTCGGCAATGACCTCGAGCCACATCCTAGCATTCTCAAGCTGTATGGGCTGGACACTCGGCATTGACCTCGAGCCACGCACTAGTTTTCACTAAGCAGGAGTGCTCGACACTTGGCAGTGTCCTCGAGCCACGCCTTAGCTTTCTCAAAAGCCAGGGGGCTCAACGCTCGGCATTGACCTCGAGCCATGCCCTAGCTTTCACCAAGCTGAGGGCTCGACGCTCGGTATTGACCTCGAGCCACATCCTAGCTTTCTCAAGCTGTATGGGCTCGATGCTCGGCATTGACCTCGAGGCACGCCTTAACTTTGACCAAGCAAGGGGCTCGACATTCGGCGATGTCCTCGAGCCATGCCCTAGCTTTCTCACAAGTATGGGGCTCAACGCTCGGCAATGACCTCGAGCCACGTCCTAGCTTTCACAAGCTGTATCGGCTCGACGCTCGGCATTGACCTCGAGCCACGCCCTAGCTTTCACCAAGCAGGGGGGCTCAACGCTCAACAATGACCTCGTGTCACATCCTAGCTTTCTTAAGCTATATGGGCTTGACGCTCGGCATTGACCTCGAGCCATGCCCTAACTTTCAACAAGCAGGGGGCTCGACGGTCGACGGTCGACCATCTACGCTCGACCCTCGACTCTCGGCATGAACTCCGAGCTAATTCCTGGCTCTGTCATAGACTAGGGCTCGACGCTCGGCTCGCGACCCTTGGTGCTCGATGCTCAGTGTTTTTACTCTCCAGGGGATTTCCTTTGTCCTACCCCACTTACCTCTTTGAGACTCTACAAGTCATACTCGCCGAATACACCACTCCACTCTTCCTACAAAGACAAACTACTCATCCACGGCTGGCTTACACAGCCCTCTAGGAGTGGGGGGCTCCTGATATGGTGTAGATGATGTGGCCCCATCAGGGCCATCAGATCCTCTCAGATTTCGCTCCTCCATGATCATCAAGTCAACTAAGTCCAACGAGCTTCTGCCATCTCAGGCCCACTGGTAAGCGGGTCCGATCCGGCCCGTTACGGTCCCAGACCTGTTTTTTCCTGCCTATAAATACCAGACCCCCTCTCCACTTTCAAAGGTAATAAATTTTTCCCCACCTGAACCCTAGCCACTGCTGCTTTCTCAGTGACTGACTCGATCGTCGGAGGACCTGTCGTCGGGATTTCTCCCGGTGTTTCTAAGCAGTGTGCAGGTACAAAAGTCCTAGCCAAGCTACGAGATCCGAGCTGAGCATCTGGCCTCTACCTCCCTCCTGCTACCCCGAGCCGGTCCTACAGCCGAGGATTGGATCAGTGCGAGTACCGCATCTTCTGTTTCACAAATTACAAGAACTCGCACATGTTGCCCCCACACCCAAAAACAAGCAGCATCAGAAACTATTTGCAGAAAGATGACAATTGCCAAAGTATTTGCGTTCGTGGACTCAACAACTAAACTCGCAGTTTCTAACAGCGAGTTTAGTTGTTTCATGCTCGTCGTTGGAACACGGCGAGGGTAGTTTTTTTTTAAACTCGCTGTCCCAACGGCAAATTTAGTTCAAAATTTTTAATGAAAACTCGTCGTTTTCAACGGCGAGAACATTTACACTAGACTCGCTGTTGAGAACGGCGAGTTTAATATTTTTTTTAAGGCTCGTCGTTCCCAACGGCGAGGACATTTACACTGGACTCGATGTTGGGAACGACGAGATTAGTTCAAAAAAAGTATCTACAGAGTTTTTTTGTTCGAAAATTCACTAAATCCAACAGAGTGTTTCACTCTCTGTGAAATTTCCTATATCCTCGCCGTTTCCAACAGCAAGTCGTATAAATATCCTCGCCGTTGGGAACGGCGAGTCTTTATTGAAAATTTTGAACTAAACTCGTTATTCCTAACAACGAGTCTAGTGTAAATATCATCGTCATTGGTAATGATGAGTCTTCATTGAAAATTTTGAACTGAACTCGTCATTGAGAACAGCCGTGTTTCAATGGTGAGCATGAAACAACTAAACTCGCCGTTCCTAACAGCAAGTTTAGTTGTTGAGTTCACAAACATAAATACTTTGACATCTGTCTTTTTTATGTAAATATTTTCATAAAGTGGTATATTAAGAAAAATTGGCATATATTAGGTAGCTGGATTAAAATCCTAACGAACTCTTTGTCCTTGTCTATCTTCTCTCACTCCTGACTTCCATACTCCTCACTTGCTCACCTGAAATTAAAGATCCGATTTTACGGATACATCCTTGAAACAAACTGGAACGACTAATTTAATTGATTTTACTACACTAGTATTATACACGTGCTGTGCACGTGGAAAAAAATTGGGAGGAATAAAAAGGGCAAAAAAAATTTACCTGCACGTGCATTGCACGGGTTGGGTTATGAACAAAGACCTTCTCCCATTATAGTAGTAGAGATGTAATAAGTCTTTTTGTTGGTGAGCCTGTAATCAATTCCTTATTATAAATGAACCTAAATGATTACAAGTTTACAACCTTATTTTAAAAAGAAAATCAAGGTAATTTTAATCAAAATATTAATAAATAAAGGTTATTTGTGATAATGAATCTCTACATAGTGACTTTGATTATTCATTATCATCATTGATATTTACTTTATTTTTGATAGTCCTATCTCTTCTCTACTACTATAATGGGAGAAGGCCTTTGTCCATAACCCAACCTGTGCAGCGTACGTGCAGGTAATTTTTTTTTTTGTTGTCATTTTCATTCCCCCCAAATTCCCTCCACGTGCACAACACGTGTATAATACTAGTAAAATATTAGCTACCAATATAACTTTTCCTTAACTACTCTAAAAAAACATTTCACTGTTCGAATAAGAACTCTTTCAAAAAGAATAACTTAAAAGAAATGAGAAAATAATTCAAAAGATCTCATCTCTAATCTCTAATATTATAACGAGAGAAGACCTTAGTATCATTTGTCAATCTATCAAACCTTGCAACGTACGTGCATAACTATTATAAAAGATGTTTTAAGTTCAAATCTAGACAACTTCTAAATTTTTACTTTGAAAAAATATATTTATTAAGACGCGCATCGCACATGTAAATAACTAGTATCATTTATGTCTATAGTTCATTGTTTGATATTTTTCACATTCAACTCGCACCGGAAAACACCAATTTATGGTAGATATTCAACATTACTCATAGTAGTTTCTCGTTGTAATTTCTCATCTAAACGAAACACACAACTTTATTCATCTCTAATCTCTAATCTCTAATATTATAATGGAAGAATTTGTAAATCTACCAATGTATGCATTGCACGTGCATAACTAATATAAAGGAGGTCTCAGGTTCGAATACTCACTACATCAATTTTTTTTCTTTATTTTTTTAAAAATATATTAAATGTACATCACATGTGTAAATTACTATATATTTATCTATCTATCTATAAATAATATAATATATAATAACTATTATAGTGGAATAGTTGGAGTTGTAAATCTACATACTTATGCGCAATAGACGTGTAACTCAAACTCTCCCATTATAGTCTTCACATTTACTTTTAAAAATATATAATCATATTTATTAAGACATGCATCACACGTATAAATCAGAGTTCTTACTTTATTTTTATTTTTAAATTAATATATGCATCGCACGTGTATATTACTAGTATTATGAGATGCAATACTAAATTCAATTATCTTATCAGATAATTCTCACCACTTGCCTAATGCATCGATACTATTCTTTTATTTTGCCAAGCAGATGCATATTCCAACTAAAATAGCATACTATCTCACACCCTAAGATTTGATAAACACACCCAAAAAATTAAAAAAATTAAAAATTAAAAACACTTATTATTATCCACAAATATCAATTTCCATATAACACCAAAACATTTTCTCAAATTCTATCCATATCCAACCATAGCAAAATAAAATATCCAATATTATTTTCCAGGGGCAAATCCGTAATTTCCAACGCACCCGTGTGTGGTACAAGTGCTACGGATCTAGGTTTCCGTTCAGATAAAACCTAACTACTTTTCTGACGCCGTCATCATCACTCGATCAGACCCTCTTCTGCAATCTGATCCTTTGATTCCGCTGTTGATGGCATCGGAAGACGTGGTAGGGAAGAGCAGAGCCGGCGAGTCTGCGGTGACGACGATCGTCAACTTGGCGGAGGAGGCCAAGCTCGCGCGGGAGGGCGTCAAGGCGCCCTCCCACGCCGCCGTCCTCTCCATCTGCAAGTCCCTCGTCGCTGGCGGCGTCGCCGGTGGAGTGTCAGTTCTTGATCCCCTTCCTCTTTTTTTGAGTTTTTGTAATTTTTAGTTTGATTATTATTATTCGCTTATTAGAGATGAAATGGAATGATCTGATCTGATTTATTTGATGTTGATTTGGATTAGATTGGATTAGATGTTGTAGATTATTATTAGCATGTGAAATGCGGCTAATTTTTGAGAGTGTTGTTTATTCGCTGAGTAGAGAATAGCTGTAATCGGTTTCGAAGAAATTACATGTGGTGCACGTGAAATTGATAATAGTGAAGATTTGGATTTTCTGTTAGATTTAAACCGGGGGTGAAGTGATGAATTTGCATTGATATTCAAATGCTTCTCCATGATTGACGCTTCATGTAATTATTTTATGTAGGGGTAAATGCTGAAAAACACCCATGATCTATGAAGCAAAAGTCTTTAACCCCCTAAACTATCGATCAAATCCATAAACCCCCAACTACGAATTGCAATCAAAACCCGTACGAAAACCCTAAAAACCTATGTGAAATATCCAAATATCCCTTATTTTTTACTATTTCTCTCTCTTACAAAAATCCGAAAAAAAGCCAATAAAAATTTCAAAAAAACCAAAAATTTTCACACAAATCAAAACAAAAATTCATCAAACCATCATCAAAATCAAAATCTAAACAAAATCAAATTTTTTTTCCAAATCCATAAACATTGAATTTTTCAAATTCAAATCCAAGTGCAAATCCGAATCTTAAATTCCAAATCCAAATTCAAATTCAAATCCCCTCCCTTTCTCTCCCAAATCAAAATCCAAATTTAAAATCCAAGAGGAGCAGCAGCATCGAAACCCATCATCATCAACATCAACATCATCAGCACCCGACTCGACCCCGCCGTCGACTTCTACCCGACCCCGCCATCGCCTCCTCCAACCCTGCCGCCGCCTCCATTAGCTCCCATCGCCCTCATTCAGATCTGAAAAAAAATAAAGAAAACCCAACAACCCAACATTCAAAATCCAAAAAGAAAACGAACAAAATTCAAGAAGAACATAAACATTGAATTTTATATTTGGATTTTGGATTTAAGATTTTGATTTTGATTTTGATTTGAGAACATAAACATTAAAATAAAGGTCATATTTTTTTGGTTCTGAATTTTTTTATTCCGCGAAGGCAATTGCTCGGATGTCTCCCTAACCCAACCCGGGAACAGACTGGAGGGAACCGTAGCAGTTTCGGCCTGGTTCTTGTCCTGAAACGAAGGGCGAAGAGATTTTTTTTTAATTCTGATTTTTTTGGTTTTTTTTAATGGTTTATTAATATGAGGGTAATTTGGTAATTTCACACCTCCTTTAGGTTTTCCGTACTGGATTTGACTACAATTTATAGTTTATGGGGTTTATCACATTGACCAATAGTTTATGGGGTTAAAGGCTTTTGCCTCATAGATCATGGGTGTTTTTCGTCATTTAAATTTTTATGTAGGTTAGTTTAGGCTAAGGGAATGATTCTATTGTACCTTCAATGTCTTAAATGATTACTGATTTGGGAGGTTATTGTTGGTTTTCCTTAGTTTTTAGGTTTTGTTTTGATAGCTGATTTATAAGGGTTAACATATATTTGAGAAATATTAGTTTGACATTTATGTTGAGAAAAGACCTATTATCCAAACCTTAAAGAAATAGACTTAAATGTGGATAGTCATGCGAGCCATTGTGATAACATTGAGGAGGTTCTGGTTGGTGTTATTCTGTAATGGATTCGTGACTCATGCGAACTATTGTATTGCAACAACACTGATGGCATTGTTCATCAGATTAATTCTTAACGGATGTAATTGATCTTTTGACAAGGTTTCTTGCAAGTGTTTTCTTTTGAATTGTGGTTAGGGTGGATGAAGATGCTCCCCCCTATAAACCAGAATCCACCTTACCTCACTTCTCTTTTCATCTTTCTCAGTCGATCCAACCTTACAAAATTTGTGTTGATTTGGTTGGCGTGAATCATACTTGAATTTGGATTTGGGTTTGGTAATAGTGTAGGTTGAATTTGGGTTGTTTTGTTGGGGGAATCTCTTTTGTTATGCATATACATCGGTTATGATCTATGTTGTTTAAATCTCACCCTCCTATGTATGATGGAGGTGTTATGTTTTATTTCCTGTTTTGTAGTTTTATTTTGTTGTACCATGCCCAATTATTTGGGTTATTTTGTTAACTACTCATTAATGAATTATTAATGAAACATAGTGGCTATGCTCCACATTTTTCTTCAAAAAAAAATATTGTAGGTTGACTTTGGATCTGGATCTGGATGAAATTTAGTGCAATTTTGGGTTTGGGACCTTTGGGTTAATAAGCATAGTAGAGCCTAACATTAAGTGACGAAACAAAAGTTGAGAATTAGTAAAAGAATATTTTTGTTGTGAAGTTCTATATTTTTCTGCTGCAGACAACAAATCAGTATATAAGAAATTGGTACCTTGGGGAAAGATTCAAAATAGTTTGACTGGAGAATATCATGTGGGCGAATAATTGTATTGGTTTTGACACGTGCAGTATTCCAAGGACTCCTAGATCATGGGAATGAGGAGTCACGAATTGGTGATTGGAGGAAGAGTTTGGAACGAATGAAATCTATGTGAACATGGTAGAAGATTAAAAAGGATTTGACATATTCTGACTTGAAAAAGTAAATTCCTCTCAGAATAGTTGAATAGGGAAAATAACATTATATTATCGGCTCTATAAGGTTATTGGGGTATAGGACTAGGTATATGAAGTTGTTACTTGTATAAATGATTATCTTTTTCACTCCTTTGTGTTATCATTAGTTATTATTATTATTATTAAATATCCAATTTCATTACTTCTAGTGTTGTGGTTTTAAATCAGCATGTCTGTATATCAAATTCCTTTCTTGCCTATATTTTTCCTTTGGCATTCTGTTTAAAGGGTTGATGCTGCCATGATCATGAACTATGTTATTGGGGGGCACTTGGTGCAGTGATTGGAGGATTCCCGGGAATGTGAGGGTGGGAATTAAGATTCCCGGGAATGCTGCATTAGTACGTTTTTAGTACAATACAATGCATTCCCAGGAATCCTCCATTGTTGTATTTACTTATTCACAATCCCATGGTTTTAGGGGGAATGCAAACCCTTTCCAACAAAGGATTTTGATTTTCATGGGAATCCAATGTTCCTTCCAAAACTATGCTTGCCTCCTATTAGACCAAGTAATCCACAAGAGAATAGAGGATTCCCTTGCACATTATAGCGTACCAAACACCCCTTAGAGCTATGTAGCCAACCAAATATGATGAGATAAGGATAGTTGTTGTGTGTGTTGTGTGTTGGTTATGCTTTAAGAGAAAGTGAGGAATTGTGTAACAGGTAATACAAGGTAACATGTAAGTTAATTATTTACTAATGTGACAATGATGTAGCTTTTGCTGTAGTTGAAACAAATTATATTGTCATGTATGAGAATCCAGTGAAGACTTGCAGTGTTGACATTTTACACTTATTGGTGATCTTGATGCGTCAATATTTGCTAATCTTGGTGTGCAAGTAGATTTACTCATTTTTGTTCATTACTTGTCTCAATGGGAAACTTGTGAAAGAGATAAGAGACTGCAATTTGCACTCATGTTTTATATGTTTCCCATTTTCCTTTTGCTGACACATTTTATGCAATTCGTGTGCAGATCACGGACAGCTGTTGCGCCACTTGAGAGGTTAAAAATTTTACTTCAGGTTTGAGCTCTCCTTTCATTAAATTATTTCGTCCTTTGTTAAGCTTTTGCAATTTGACTATCTTGTATCTGCTTTCATTAAATTATTTTGTTCTTTGTTAAGCTTTTGCAATTTGACTGTCTTGTATCTGCCTTGACTAAGTCTTTGGTTCAGGGCTACTTTAGCTTACCAAATACTTAAGTTCATTTTCATAGATAATAGTTATAATGGTTCAATTTCGAATGCTGATGTGATGCTCTTCAGTAGTTCATTACTCTTAAGTGGGAGCGGGTAGGGGCCTTGGGATTGAACATATATCTAACATGTCCACTGGTACAACTTCCAAATAGAACTATCTATGCTTCACAGATATAGACACCTTGTTGTTCTAGCCTGCAACCTACTGAAACTTTAAGATAGTACATTTCTCTCTTCAAAAGCACTCAACCTATAAAAATTCAAGGCCTTAACTAGGAGAAGTAATTCTCATCTTTCTGTATATAGCAAAGGTTTTTCTATTGATGTTGGGCTAGCTATGCAGATCTAGTTAAAAATTACTACTTAACATATACGTATATCAATTTTATTTAATTCTCACCTTGCAAATTCTTCTACAAATGGTTACTTCCCTGGTTCAAATTTTCAGTGCTAGTAGAGTCACTGCGGTATGTTGGTCACAGAAAATGTCTAGCGTTTGGTATACTTTCTCTTATGAACTTAATGTGTTTAGGTATCATCTTACTATTTTCTAACCTAATGTTTGTACTTCTGTAAGTTGTGCATCTAGTCATCTACATTCATGCAAATCCTACATTCCATCTTTGTAATCTTCGACATTCTGATCCTTCTTTAAAATTACAGGTTCAGAATCCTCATAATATCAAATACAATGGAACTATTCAAGGCCTCAAATATATATGGAGAACTGAGGGTTTACGCGGACTATTCAAAGGCAATGGTACTAACTGTGCACGAATAGTCCCAAATTCAGCAGTCAAATTCTTCAGTTATGAGCAAGCATCTAGGTATTATTTTATACCTATTCCTTTTATTTTCTGTCATTTATATGAAGGCAAGATTGTTTGTAACATGAAATTAATTTAAGTATTAATTGGCGAGATTGTTTCTTGTCATTTTATCTGTTTATATGGCATTCTTCTTACTTGTAACATTGCTTTTTGGTAACTTTAAATTTGTTTTCAATGAAGAAACTGGTAGTAGTATGAGTCATCACCATGGCCGCTTGTCTCATCTTTATTTAAATGTGTTTGACAATTTCAAACAACATAAGCAACTTAATAGGAGGAAGACTGAATGATTTGTTCGACAGGCTGAATACATACCCAAGTCTACTAATTTAACTCTAAAAGAGAGGTTGAAGTTTTGTGGTAATCGACTTTTTACAGATATTGTACACGTATGGAATTGAATGCTTCTTTTGGTTACTGCACAAGGATCTGTCCTTTATTTTGTGCATAGCATGTGCCAATTAATTTTGCATCTATCATGTGTAAGCAGAATTAGAGATGTGGATCAACCTCTAGAAGTAATTTAGCTCTATCCAATTCACCTAGAAACATAGCATTTATCTACATTGTCTCTGGTTGATGCTCACAACGCTCTCTCTATAATTTGTTGTTACTAACAGCGGGATTTTGTGGCTTTATCGGCGGCAATCCGGAAATGGTATGACCATTCTTCTTTTTCCATCAGGGCAATATTTCTTATCATTTAATGTCCATGTCAGGTCATTTTTTCTATTGTATTGATAATACATAATTGGTTATGCTAACGTGTTGTGGGCTTTCTACCAACTGGATAGCACAGAATGGTATATATGTTGGACATATTCTGTGCTCCTTTTTCCATCAAAACAGGGCTTGGCTATGGAAGGACTTGTGGTTTGCATGATCCATAATATCTCATGTGTTTATACGCATGATGCATTTTTACATGCACATTCATGCTGTCAGGGTATTCAAACTCACTAATGGTTCAGCATAGGGAATTTTGATTGATTCCAGCTGTCAAAAATGATAGTTAACTGTGGTATATGCCAGTGTAATCATTCTGCTTCATTACTTCAATTCTCTCAGTTTGTCTTGTATTTTGTTATTTTCTTTTCAAATAGAAAATAGTCATAAGAGCATGCCCTAGAGTTTGATTGTTCCCCCCTCTTTGTCTCATCGAATTCTTCAGGACCGCCCTAACTGACAAAGTTAACATATATTGTTTACAAGGGAAGTAAAGTAGTAGGGTGTTCCATTCCGTAAAATCTTTGGCTTTATGGTCTATCCGTACATGTAAAAATCCTAGCATGAAATTTCATAAACAATGTCGAATTTCCCTTTCAAAGTCATTCTGTTAGTGATTGGTTCATCTATAAAAGGGTAGAAAATGAAGAAGAAAAGAATTGCACTCGGCTTTTTCATCCATGATTTCAGTTTACTCACATTTCACGTCAGCTTGTAAGCCAACAGCTTGAAATTCTGGATATGCCTATTTCTTTTAATTTTCCAGAGGATGCTCAACTCTCACCTTTGTTACGCCTTGGAGCTGGAGCATGTGCTGGAATTATTGCCATGTCTGCAACTTATCCAATGGACATGGTTCGTGGGAGGATTACTGTCCAGGTAAAATATTCAAGTTTTAAAGTCAAGATCTTAAAATAGCTGCCTGATCATCTTTTACAAGTGCCCTAATGTTGTAGTAAAGTCCCATAGCAGCTTTCCTTTGCAATCATCTTTTGCAACAGTATATTCCATTTTTGATGATGCAGACTGAAAAGTCCCCTTACCAGTATCGTGGAATGATCCATGCATTGAGCACTGTTTATCGTCAAGAAGGCTTTCGTGCTCTATACAAAGGATGGCTTCCTTCTGTCATTGGAGTTGTAAGTTATTTCATCTTTTTTTGTGATTTTTATTAAAGGTCAACTACAAATTAAATTCTTGCACTCAAGTCGTCAAAATTTTCCCATCAGAAAATCAATCATGAAATTTGAGCCCATGTTCTAGGGCTGTTTGTTGTGTTCTCGTGTTTATTGAACCTGCCCAATTCCATGGGTGCTGTAGAGAGGTTCCTCACTTCGATTCCTGCCCCATTAGCATCTCCGATTCGAGAGTTGGGATGACTCCGCTAGGTCTTTTCGACCCGGAGCCGGACGATAATGGACCTCTCATTTCATTGATTAAAAAACCATGTCCGGAGCAATGTATAAAATAGTGCGCTATGAAGCTCGAAATAGCTCGCTATGTAACCAAACTCTAGCCCTCCCGCTATGAAACTCATGTGCTTAACTCATTTCCTAAATAACTTTGCGCTATTTTTATGTAGCGCACACTATTTGTGCATCGTTGTTTAACTTAAATAGCATGCGCTACCAACGTAGCCTTTTATTTAACTGAAAAAAGAAAAAAAGTCATTGAGTTTTAAACGCAAGTGACAAAACCCCATCTTTATTTACTCATTCATCATGTATTTTTAAGACTAAGACACACAATCCTTGTGAGGACTGCAATTTCTTCAAGTAGTGATGAAGACTCTAGATTCTAGAGTCCAGTCTCAGGTGACTGACTCCAATACCAACGAATCTCTCACTATTTCTTTTTTTCCTTAATTTTAATTTTATTCCAACAAGCAACCCAACTATTAGGATTTCTCTTAATTCTCTTTTTCCTTTTAGGATTCTTCATGCTTTCTCCTTGTAGTATATCCTTAATGATTTCAATCTCTTAGTTTTAATTTTTGGTTTAATTAGGCGTATTAAATTAGAGTTTGGACCTAAACTAACTTGGGTGGAAATGGTGAGAGAAGATATGATTGTTTGTGACGTTACAGAAGATATTGCGATAAACCGAGCAGAATGGAAAACCAGGATTCATGTAGCGAAAATGCTTTGTTGTTGTTGTTGTTGTTGTTAAATTAGAGTTGGAAATGCTAATCTACTTCATTCACTTAATCCTTCCATTTTAAATTCATATTTATGTGTGTTCTTAGGCATTGTAACTTGAAGTCTTAATTCTTGAACATTGAAGTCTCATTTTGGTGAATATTTAGCATTTTTTAGCCTTCAAATTTATTTTCTTTTAATTTTAGGAAATTATTTAGAATTTAGAAAAAAATGGATAATTATTTTTAATTTTAAATTAAAAATAAAAAATTCTTCATAGCTCATGCTATGCGTTACGCTATTTGGTGGCTTGAGCGCTACACTTTCACTATCGCAATTTTCAACATTGGTCCTTCCGGAGAAAGGGAGGCGACCCAGAGGACTATAATAAAGCCCGGACTTCTTAAGTACCGGCGAGGCCATTACATTACTTCTTTTGTTCTGATGACAACCAGAGTTTCTTGAGTTTTTTTTTAAACTTCTGAAAACCACCTGAACGCGAACCCAAATTGGCTGTTGCTGACCAATTTCATACAAATTTACATATGTTTGTTCATATATTGCATTGAGTTGTTTCTGTTTTAAAATACTATACTACTCTCTCCATTTATATTGAGGTTTTTTCTTTATAACCCCCACATAATATCTTATTTCCATGTTATCCCAAATTAAAACTTTGTATTTTGCCCCCATTAAACTATTTAAGCTTGTTCGAATAATTCCCATTCTTTCAGCTTGGTAGCAAATTTCCCTGTGGAAACCTCCCAAACCTACCTATCCAAATAGAACCAGGCTGAATGCAAGACAGTGAGACACACATTGACCTGTCGGGTTCAAGTATGTTTAGCTCCAAAATCCCACCCATCCTGGACCATAACTAGCACACCTACTTGTTGCGCAGTTTATTTCAGAACCTCACTTTTTGTTTGATAAATGGCAGGTACCATATGTTGGCCTCAACTTTGCAGTCTATGAATCTTTGAAGGACTGGCTGATAAAATCTAGACCATTTGGACTTGCTGAAGATTCAGAGTTGAGTGTTGTCACAAGACTTGCTTGTGGTGCTGCTGCTGGTACTGTTGGCCAAACTGTTGCTTACCCTCTTGATGTCATAAGGAGAAGGATGCAAATGGTGGGTTGGAAGGATGCTTCTTCTATTGTCACGGGCAAGGGGAGAGCAGTCGAATATGCTGGAATGGTTGATGCGTTCAGGCAAACTGTGCGAAATGAAGGATTTGGAGCCTTATACAAGGGCCTTGTTCCCAATTCGGTTAAGGTTGGTGCTTCTACCCTTTACAAACTTATCAGTCAGTATCTGTTTCGTATTGCTGATGGGGAGCCTATAAGCTCTTTTTGACTTCTAATGCAATTTTAGGCTTACTATAAGTGTGCTTGGCACGACTAAGGCTCTGGTTGGTATGTAAATGAAAAAAAACGCTTATGTCGAAAAGTGATGTTACCATATGTCCTCTTAGAAGGAAATATGTTTAGCTGCAAATTTGCAAATTCTCTTAATTAAGTAAAAGCAAAGCTAAAAAGCTTCAATTTATTTCTTTGAGAAAAAGACTAAAAATAGCAGTTTTTGGCAAACACACTTTTTAATTATGTTTGTCAAACACCTAATTTGGGTGTAAAAGTGCTTTTAGAACTAATAGCCCTCTCAAAAAGCAATGCCAAATGGAGCCAAAGTATATTTAGCGCAAAGCACTTTTCTTAAGTCGGGGGTATCCCCTTTAATCCATCTCACCCTTATAGGCACTTCTAACTTGTTTCGGAAGGTGGTTTTGAGTGGTAAACTGTTTTCTTTTATTGTTCAGGTCGTACCATCCATTGCAATTGCATTTGTTTCATACGAAGCTGTGAAAGATGTTCTTGGAGTGGAAATGAGAATATCAGATTGAAGCAAAGAGCTCGAGTATGGTTGTCTGTTGTTTAGAGGAGAGGGGGGGGGGGGGGGGGGGGGTCGTTTTACTGTGATTTTTTTAGGTGGGTGCTTAGAGAGGGGAGAGAGAGAGAGAGAGCAAAGGGTGCTCAGTTATTATAGGTATCCTAACCACCTGAAAAGGTATCTACAGTAGAATAATAAGAGTGCTTTTTGGCAGGAGGAAATCTGCCTAGATTCACAATATCGATTATAACTTGTTGCAGGAAATACTGTGATTGTTTATTGCTAGTTGTATCTGTCTGGATTCAATTATTTTTCGTTGTGTTTCCCCAAGGCTAGCTCTACTCTCTCTTTCCTCAAGAAAATTGGTTAGAATTTTAAGAAAATAATAATAAGGAACACTTTCCACTTTGTGATGTTTGCGGATCCAGCTATGAACTGTGGTCTCATTATTGTTGTGCTTGTAAACTGTGCATATTCGTAATTTGCTTCTGTATTGTGTATTGATGTTGCACACAGTTCGGATGAGTTTTTGTTCCATGTTTTATTGCATGTGCATTGCTGCTTGCTTTCTCTGTACTTCTTACAGATGAAGTACATGGGTAAAAAACTCCATGGTCTGACCAAGTTTCTAGCTTTCCTGTCAGCATCGCGAGCTAGAAGTGTAGTTATTCATCTTTCTTCGCAACTACAAACACATTGTTCGCAGCTGTAATACCTGTGTGGTTTCTCTAAATGCTTCAATTTTCTGATTCCGAACTTTTTTTAGCATGGATTTACTATTATAGTTTTTTAACAATTTTGTAAAAGTATTCCTTCTTTTACCTTTTCTTCATGTTGACTTCTGTTCAGAGTAATGTATGAATGAAACTATGAAGTATATTTGCTCATCTTGTGTTCATTATCCATATCATACCTTAATGACCCCCCCACCTTCTTGATATAATAATACTTGGTGGATGATTAGATTTTGAATGCTATAAGAATGATGAACCAGCTGCAGTCCCTGAGCAAAGTCACAAGACAGACGGAAACAACTGCAAGACCGTGTACATGCTAACAACACTTTCTTCAGCTTCTTCGTATCACATCTCCTCTCATTCACTGGTCTTGCTAATGCTGATGCTTACAAAAACTATGATTTCGATGAGCCTCTTTACTACTGGACTACTCATCTTCATGAGTAGCAGCTCCATTTGCATCCACCGGAGATTCCTACAATTCCAACTTCGCTGAAGCCTGAAATTCCAACACTTCCTAAGCCTGAAGAGTTGCCAACTTTGCCTGAGATTCCACCTTTGCCTAAACCCGAAGATTTGCCACCTTTCCCAGAATTGCCTAAAGTCGAGTCATCTCCCTCTCCGACGTTACCTACCATCACTAAGGATGTCGAGGTGCCATTGGGTGCTGCCCAAAAGCCTGAACTGCCTCCCCTTGCTGAATTGCCAAAGCCCGAGTTGCCAACCCTGCCAGAATTGCCAAAGCCCGTGCTACCTCCCTTGCCCGACTACCAAAGCGTGACTTGCCACAACTCCCTGAATTCCCCACCGTGCATCCGTAAGATTATTTGCAAGCTAACCTACAATTTGCACTAGCTCGTGAGAGCTGTCTTTCATTCTGATCATCGTTGTTTTCTTTGCGTTGTTGAACCACACTTAGAGCATCATAAATCTGATTGATTGTTATTAAGGGATTTATTGTTTGCTTTGTACTTGGTTTTTTTTTAAAGGAAAAGTTGAGTATGACCACCATATTTGATTAATTAGAAAATAACGAAACAAACCCAGAAATGATAGGACAAGTGACATACGAAATTCCACGAAATTGGTCGAATATAGTGAACAAACGTCACAAAAACGGTGGACAACAAAATTTAACGAAAATTACCGAAAACTGTAAAACTACCACAAAATGAGGCCAAAATAGTGAAATACAAAATTTTACATAAATGGCCACAAACTGCTAACTATAGCCCATAAAATATTGACATAACAGTGAACTACGAGATTTTACGAAATTTGCTTTAAAATGTGGTCTATAGCCCACAAAATGAGCCCAAAACAATGAAATACGAAATTTCATGAAAATAGCTGAAAACTGTGGACTATAGCATGTAAAATGCGGCCAAAACAGTGAATACGAGATTTCATGAAATTGGCCAAAAACTGGGGACTACAGCCCACAAAATAAGGCCAAAACATTGAAATACGAAATTTCACGAAAATAGTTGAAAACCGTGGACTATATAACCCGCAAAAATTAGGCCAACACAGTGAAATATGAAATTTTAATGAAAAAGACCGAAAACTATGGTCCACAAAATGTGGCCAAAACACTGAAATACGAGATTTCACGAAATTGGCTGAAAACTATGGACTAAAAACTCACAAAATAAGCCCAAAACAACAAAATACAAAATTTCACGAAACTAGACGAAAACTGTGGAATAAATCAGGCTAAAACGGTAAAATACAAAATTTGACGAAAATTGCCAAGAACTACAACCCACAAAATGATGCTAAAAAGTGAAATTTTACGAAAATGGCAAAAAACAGCGGCCTATAGCCCATAAAATGTTGACAGAACAGTGAAATACAAAATTTGACGAAATTGACTAAAAATTTTGAACTAGCCCACAAAATAAGGTCAAAACAACGAAATATGAAATATGAACAAAATGGCCGAAATTGTGGACTATAGCCGATAAAATGATGCCAAAACAGTGAATTACAAGATTTCGCAAAATTGACCGAAAACTATGGTCTACACGCCCACAAAATGAGCCCAAAATAGTGAAATACAAAATTTTACGAAAATAGCTGAAAACTGTGGACCATAAAACCCGCAAAATAAGGCCAAAACAGTAAAATAAGGAATTTGACGAAAATAGCCGAAAACTGTGGACTACAACCCACAAAATGAAGCCAAAACAGTGAAATATCATATTTCACGAAATTAGCCAAAAACTATGGACAACCCACAAAAATGATGGCAAAACAGTGAAATACGGAATTTCACAAAAATAGCTGAAAAGTGTGGACTATAGCCAACAAAATAAAACCAAAACAGTGAAATACAAAATTTCACGAAAATGGATGAAGTCTATGGGCAATAGCCCACAAAATGCTACCAAATCAGTGAAATACACAATCTCACGAAATTGCTCCACAACTGTGGACTATAGCCCACAAAAAATTCTCAAAACAACGAAATACGAAATTTAACAAAATTTGCCAAAAATTGGGGACTATAGCCCAGAAAATGTTGACAGAACAACGAAATACTAGATTTCACGAAATAGGCCAAAAACGATGGACTATAGCCCACAAAATGATGCCAAAACAGCGAAAACCGAAATTTCAAGAAAAAGCTGAAAACTATAGACTAGCCCACAGAATGAGGCCAAAACAATGAAATATGAAATTTCCCAAAAAAATTGAAAACAGTGGACTATAGAGCACACAAATTGAGGCAAAACCAAATTTCACGAAATTGTTCGAAAATTGTGAACTAAAGTTAACAAAATGATGTCAAAATAATGAAATACAATATTTCATGAAGTTGGCCAAAAACTGCGAACAAAATCCCACAAAATGAGCCTAAAATAGTGAAATGCAAGATTTCACGAAAATGTCTGAAAACTGTGGGCTATGCCCACAAAATGAGGCCAATAAAGTGAATACTAAATGTTGTGGAAATGGCCAAAAACTGCTGACCATAGCCCATAAAATGTTGAAGGGACAGGGAAATATGAGATTTCAAGAAATTGGCTAAAAACTGTGGACAACAGCCCACAAAATGAGCCCAAAATAGCGAAACAGGAAATTTTACAAAAATAGCCTAAAATTATGGACTATAGCTCATAAAATGTGGCTAGAACATTGAAATACGAAATTTCACGAAATAGGCAAAAAAAAAGGGACTTTAACCCAAACAATGAGCCCAAAACAGTGAAATACAAATTTTCACAAAAATAGCAGACAACTATGTACTATCCTTTAAAATACGGTCAAAACAGTAAAATATGAAATTTGACAAAAAAAATGGCCAAACATTAGAGACTATATCCAAAAAAATGAGGCCAAAACAGTGAAATACGAATTTTCACAAAATTGGCTAAAAACTATAAACTAAAAGACCACAAAATTGGCTGAAAATAGTAAAATACAAAATTTTACGAAAATAGCTGAAAACAGTGGAGGATTATCTAGCCCACAAAATGATGTCAAAACAGTGAAATACGGATTCTCACGAAATTGTCCAAAAACTATAGACTAAAGCTCACAAAATGAGGTCAAAACAATGAAATACGAAATTTCAAAAAATTGGCAAAAAACTTTGGACAACAACCAACAAAATAATGCTAAAACAGTGAAATAGAAAATTTGATGAAAAATGTCAAAAACTATGGACGAAAAAACTTTAAAATGAGGTCAAAACAGTGGAAAATGGAATTTGACCAAAAAAGCCAGAAACTGTGAAATACGAGATTTCAAGAAATTGGCTAAAAACTGTTGACAACAGCCCACAAAATGAGGCCAAAATAGCGAAACATGAAATTTTACAAAAATAGCCTAAAATTATGGACTATTTCTCACAAAATGTGGCTAGAACATTGAAATACGAAATTTCACGAAATATGCCAAAAATAGGGACTTCAACCCAAGCAATGAGCCCAAAACAGTGAAATACAAAATTTCACAAAAATAGCAGACAACTATGTACTATCTTTTAAAATAAGGTCAAAACAGTGAAATATGAAATTTGACAAAAAATGGTCGAACATTAGAGACTATATATCCAAGAAAATGAGGCCAAAACAGTAAAATACGAAATTTCACAAAATTGGCTAAAAACAATGAACTAAAAGACCACAAAATTGGCCGAATAGCTGAAAACAGTGGATTATAGCCCACAAAACGATGTCAAAACAGTGAAATACAGATTTTCACGAAATTGTCCAAAAACTATAGACTAACGCTCACAAAATGAGGTCAAAACAATTAAATACGAGATTTCACAAAATTGGCAAAAAAAACTTTGGACAACAACCAACAAAATAATGCTAAAACAGTGAAATAGAAAATTTGATGAAAAATGTCAAAAACTGTGGACTATAAACTTTAAAATGAGGTCAAAACAGTGGAACATGGAATTTGACCAAAATAGCCAGAAACTGTGAAATACGAGATTTCACGAAATTGCTAAAAAATTGTTTGACTATAGCCCCCATAATGAGGCCAAAATAGTGAAATAAGAAATTTCACGAAAATAGCTGAGAAGCGCACAAATTGAGGCAAAAACTGTGAGTCACACTGTCAATTTTGTGATTAATTTAGCTTGAACTCTTTATCTTTCGAAAATTTCGTGAATAATGTTGTTTGCAAGAGAAGAAAGAGAAGAGTCTAGTGGAAATTAATCACACAGGTGTGGAAGCATGTGTATACAATCCAAGGAGAATATTATGACAAATATTTTATTTACGATTTTATGGTTATCTAATGTGGCTTAGTTGGTTTATTAGGGATTGATCCAAATGGCAATAGGAAACTTTATTACAGTCTTACTATAAAAAATATATGATTGAAGAAAATGAGGTCAAAACTGCGAATAATGAAATTTCAAGAAATAGTTGAAAACTAGGGACTATAGCCTCCAAAATGAGGTCAAAACAGTGAATTACGAAATTCCACGAAAAAATTGAAAACAATGGACTATATAGCACATAAAATGAGGCCAAAATAATAAAATACAAAATTTGACGAAAATAGCCAAAAACTGTGGACTAGCTTATAAAATGAGGCCAAAAATAATGAAATATGAAATTTCTCTAAATTGTCCAAAATTTGTGGACTACAGTTCACAAAATGATGTCAAAACAATGAAATACGAGACTTCATGAAATTGGTCGAAAAGATGTGAACAACAATCCACAAAATGAGGCCAAAACAGTGAAATACGAAATTTCTCGAAAATAGATGAAAATTGTGAACTATATAGTCCACAAAATGAGGTCAAAACATTGAAATATGAAATATGATGGGACTATAGCCTATAAAGTGAGGACAAATAGTGAAATATGGAAATTGATAAAAATAGTTGAAAATTGTTGACTATTATAGCACACAAAATGATACAAAAACCATGAAATACGAAATTTGACGAAAATGGCCACTAAATGTTGACTATATCCCACAAAATGAGGCCAATACAATGCAATCTGGAATTTTGCAGAAATGACCAAAAAATGCTGACTATATAGCCGATAAAATGTTGACAGAATAGTGAAATACGAGATTTCACGAAATTGACTAAAAATTAAGGACAGAACCCACAAAATGAGCTCAAAATAGTGAAATACGAAATTTCACGAAAATAGCAAAAAAGTGTGGAGTATAAGCCAAAAAATGTGGCTAGAACAATGAAATATGAGATTTCACGAAATTGGCCAAAAACTTTGGACTATGCCCACAAAATGAGGCCAAAACAATGAAATAGGAAATTTGACGAAAATTGACGAAAACTATGTAGCCTATAAAATGAGGCTAAATCAGTGAAATACGAAATTTCACGAAACTAGCCTAAAACTATGGACTAAAAGCCAACAAAAAAAATGTAAAATATGAAATTTCACGAAAATAGCCGAAAACGGTTCACTATAAGCCCACAAAATGAGGCCATAAAATTGAAATCCAAAATTTTATGGACGAGGACAAAAATATCAGACTATAGCCCAGAAAATATTAGAAGAATAGATAAATACGAGATTTCACGAAATTTGTTTAAAACCGTCACAAAATATGGCCAAAAAAGTGAAATACGAAATTTCACGAAAATAGCTGAAAACTGTGGACTATATAACAAGCAAAATGAGGCCAAAATATTGAAATACGAAATTTGACGAAAATGGCCAAAAACTATGGATTTAGTCCACAAAATGCAATCAAAACAATGAAATACGACATTTCACGAAATTGGCCAAAAACTATAGTTAAGGCCTACAAAATTAGGTCAAAACAGTGAAATATGAGATTTCACGAAATTGGCCCAAAATGTGAGGCCAAAACAGTGAAGTATAAAATTTCACAAAAATAGTTGAAAACTGTGGATTATATAGCCCTCAAAATGAGGCCAAAACAGTGAAATAAGAAATTTCACGAAATTGGCCAGAAATGCGGACTAAAGCACACAAAATAAGCCCAGAACTGTAAAATACGAAAATTGTGGACTATATAACCCACAAAAAGAAGTCAAAACAGTGAAATATGAAATTTGATGAAAATGACTGAGAACTATGGACTATAGTCCACAAATTTGGCAAAAACATTAAAATACAAAATTTTACGTTAATAGCCATAACCCAGAAAATGTTGATAGAAAAGTGAAATACGAGATTTCACGAAACTGGTCAAAAACTGTGGACTATAGCGCCAAAATGAGGCCAAAACAGTGAAATACAAAATTTCACGAAAATAGCCCGAAAACTACGGACTGTAAAGCCCACAAAATGAGGTCAAAACCATGAAATGCAAAAATTCACGATAATAGCCAAAAACTATGAACTATATAGTCCATAAAATGTGATCAAAATATTGAACTACAAAATTTTAAAAAAATAACCGAAAACTAGGGACTGTAGCCTATATAATGAGGCCATAACAGTGAATTGCAAAATTTCACGAAATTTGTCGAGAACTATGGACTAAAAGCCCACAAAATAAACCCCCAACAGTAAATTTACGAAATTTCCCGAAAACAGCCGAAAATAGTGGACAAATAGCCCACAATATGAGGCAAAAACACTGAAATACAAAAATTTTATGGAAATGGACCAAAACTGCAAAATAAAGTTCATAAAATGTTTGATAAAACAAAGAAATACGAGATTTCATGAAAATGGCTAAAAACTATGGATTATCCCACAAAATGATACCAAAAAAGTCAAATACAAAATTTCACGAAAATAGCTGGATACCCACAAAATATGGTCAAAACAGTGAAATTTGAAATTATAAGAAAATGTCCAAAACTATGAACCTATAAAATGATGCCGACACAGTGAAATACGAGGTTTCAAGAAAATGGTCAAAAACAATGGGCAATAGCCCACAAAATGCTAACAAAATAGTGAAATATGCAATCTCACGAAATTGGTCTACAACTGTGGACAACCCACAAAAAGTGGCCAGAATAGTAAAATAAGAAATTTAACAAAATTGGCCAAAAACTGTGTAATAGATCCAAGAAAATGTTGACAAAATAGTGAAATACGAGATTTATCGAAATTAGCCAGGGGACTATAGCCCACAAAATGAGGCCAAAACGGTGAAAAATGAAATTTCACGAAAATTGTTGAAAACTGTTGATTATAAACCCACAAAATGAACCCAAAACAGTGAAATATGAAATTTCCAGAAAATAACTTTAAATGGTTGACTATATAGCTCGCAAAATAAGGCCAAAACAGTGAAATAGGAAATTTGATGAAAATGTCAGAAACTGCTTATAAAATGAGATCAAAATAGCGAAATACGAAATTTCACAAAATTGGTAGAAAGTTGTAGACTAAAACCAACAAAATAAGGCCAACATATGTAATACGAGATTTCAAGAAATTGTCCAAAAAATGTCGACTACAGCACACAAAATGAGGACAAAACAGTAAAATAAGAAATTTGACGAAAATAGCTAGAAATTGTGGACTATATATCCTACAAAATGAGGCCAAAATAATGAAATTTGAAATTTGACGAAAATGGCCAAAATGTGTGGACTATAGCCCACAAAATAAGCCCAAGACAATGAAATACGAAAATTCACGAAAACAGCCGAAAACTCTAATTAGGCCAAAAACGGTTTTATATAAAATCTGGCAATAATGATACCAAAACAGTGAAATACGAAATTTTATGAAAATGGCCAAAAACTATGGCCTATAGCCATAAAATGTTGACAGAACAATGAAATACAAGATTTCAAGAAATTGGCCAAAAAATGTAGGCATAGCCCACAAAATGAGGATAAAACAGTGAGATTTGAAAATCAACAAAAATAGTTGAACACTGTGGACTATATAGCCCGCAAAATGAGGCCAAAAATAATGAAATATGAAATTTGAAGAAAATGGCCGAATTGTGTGAACCTATAAAATGATGTCAAAACAGTGAAATACAAAATTTCACGAAATTAGCCGGAAATTATATACTATAGCCCACAAAATAAACCCAAAGCTGTGAAATAAGTTTCACGAAAATAGCCGAAAACTGAAAAATTTGAAATTTGAAATTTGATGAAATACGAAATTGGGCCAAAACCATGAAATACGAATTTGACGAAAATGTCTGAAACTATAGAGCCCAAAAAATTATACCAAAACAATGAATTATGAAATTTTATGGATATGGCCCAAAACGGTGACTTACAGCCCATTAAATGTTGACAGAATAGTGAAATACGAGATTTCACCAAATTCGCTAAATACTATGGATCAACCCACAAAATGATGCCAAAACAGTGAAATCCGAAATTTCACTAAATTAGCCGAAACTGTGAACTAGACCACAAAATCTAGTCAAATAGTAAAATAAGAGATTTCATGAAATTGGCCAAAAACTAGGGACCCCACAAAATGAGGCAAAAATAGTAAAATACAAATTTTCACAAAAATAGTTGAAAACTATGGACTACATAGCCCGCAAAAAGAGGCCAAAAAAAATGAAATAGGAAATAACGAAAATGTCCAAAAACTTGGGACTATATAGCCTATAAAATGAGGCAAAAACAATGAGGTACAAATTTCTCGGGATTGGCAAAACACTATGGACTAAAAGCCTACAAAATATGCCGAAAATAGTAAAATACGAAATTTCACGAAAATAGCTGAAAACTGTGGACTATAGCCTACAAAACGATTCCAAAACCGTGAAATACGAAATTTGACAAAAATGGCCAAGAAATGTGGACTTTATAGCCCACAAAATGATGCCAAAAAAGTGAAATGCGAAATTTTACAGAAATGAACAAAAACTACGGACTATAGCTCAAAAAATGTTGACAGAACAATAACATACGAGATTTCATAAAAGTGGCAAAAAAACTGTGGACTATAGCACACAAAATGAGGCTAAAACAGTGATAAGCGAAATTTCAAGAAAATAGCTGAAATTTAGCCCACAAAATGAGGCCAAAATAATAAAATATGAAATTCGAAGAAATCGGCTGAAACTGTGTACCATAGCCTATAAAATGATGCCGAAACACTGAAATACGAGATTTCACGAAATTTGCTGAAAACTGTTGAAGCCTACAAAATGAGGACAAAACAGTGAAATACGATATTTCATGAAAATTGTCGCAAACTGCAGGAAATAGCCCACAACATGCTTCCAAAACAATGAAATACGCAATTTGACAAAATTGACCTACAACTGTGGACAGACCACAAAAATTGGCCAAAATAGCCAAAAATTTAAAAATGTAACGAAATTGGCCAAAAACTATTGAATAAAGCCAAGAAAATGTTGACATAAAAGTGAAATACGGCATTTCACGAAATTAGCGAGAAACTGGGCCAAAATAGTGAAAATGAAATTTCACGAAACTTTCTTTAAACTATGAATTATAGCCCCAAAAATGAGTCCAAAACAGTGAAATATGAAATTTCGAGAGAATATATAAAAACTATGGACTATATAGCCAGCAAAATGAGGCCAAAACATTAAAATATGATATTTGACAAAAATGGCCGATAACTGTCTATAAAATGATGTCAAAATAGTGAAATACAAAATTTCATGAAATTGGTCGAAAACTGTGCACTAAAAACCCAAAAAAATGAGGCCAAAATAGTAAAATGCGAAATTTCACGAAATTGACTGAAAATTGCGAACTGAAACCCACAAAATGAGGTCAAAACAGTGAAATACGAAATTCCATGAAAATTACTGAAAAGTGTGGACTATATAGCCGGAAAAATCAGAGCAAAATAGTGAAATATGAAATTTGATGAAAATGACCGAAATGTGTGGACGCCTATAAAATATAGCCAAAACAGTGAAATACGAAATTTCACAAAATTAGCCAGAATTTTTGGACAAAGCCCACAAAATAAGCCCAAAATTATAAATACGAAATTTCACGAAAATAGTTGAAAACTGTGAACAAGGCGAAAACTATGAAATAGGAAATTTGACGAAAATGGCCGAACTGTGGACTATATATAGCCCACAAAATGAGACCAAAACAGTGAAATATGAAAATTTTTTAATACGGCCAAAAACTGCGGACTATAGCCTGTAAAATGTTGACACAACAGTGAAATACTAGATTTCATGAAATTGGCTAAAATTTGTGAACGCCCACAAAATGAAGCCAAAACATTGAAATACGAAAAATAGCCGAAAACTGTGTACTAGCCAACAAAATATGGTCAAAACAGTGAAATATGAGATTGGCCAAAAACCGTGGACTATGGTCCACAAAATGAGGCCAAAATAGTGAAATACAAAATTTCACGAAAATAGCTGAAAACTAAGGACTAAATAGCCTGCAAAAAGAGTTCAAAACAGTGAAATATGAAATTTGACGAAATGACTGAAAATTGTGGACTATAGCCTATAAAATGTGTCTAAAACAGTGGAATACAAAATTTCACGAAATTGGCCTAAAATTGTGGACTTCCCACAAAATAAGCACAAAATAGTTAAATACGAAATTTCACGAAAATAGCCGAAAACTGTAGCCCACAGAATGAGGCCAAAACCGTAAAATACAAAATTTGACGAAAATGACCCAATACTTTAGACTATAGCCCAGAATATGAGACCAAAAAAAGTTGAATGGGAAATTTTATGGAAATGGCCAAAAATGTGGACTATAGCCCATAAAATGTTGACAAAACAGTGAAATACGAGATTTCACGAAATTTGCTAAGAATTGGGAACTATAGCACACAAAATGATGTAAAAACAGTGCAAAAACAAATTTTCACGAAAATAGCAGAAAACTGTGGACTATAGCCCACAAAACGTTGCTAAAACAGTGAAATATGAAGAAAATAGCCGAAACTGTGACTACCTATAAAATGAAGCCAAAATAGTGAAATAGAAAATTTCACGAAAATGGCCAAAAACTGCATGCAATATAGCCCACAAAATGCTGCCAAAACTATGAAATACGCAATCTCACAAAATTAGTCTACAACTGTGGACGATATAACCCACAAAAAGTGGTCAAAACAATAAAATATGAAATTTAACGAAATTGGCCAATAAATGTGCATTATTAGCCCAAAAAATGTTGACAAACAGGGAAATTAGCACCCAAAAAAACTATGGACTATAGCCCACAAAATGAGGTCAAAATAGTGAAATTCAAGATTTCACAAAAACAGCTAAAAACTGTGACTATAATGAGGCCAAAACAATGAAATACAAAATTTTACGAAAACAGCATAAAACTTTGGACTATATATAGCATGTAAAAAGAGACCAAAACAGTGAAATAGAAAATTTGACGAAAATGATCGAAAACTGTGGACTAACACCCACAAAATAAGGCGAAAACAGTGAAATACGATATTTCACGAAATTGGCCAAAACCTGTGGACTACAGCCCACAAAATGAGGCTAAAACAGTGAAAAACGAAATTTCACAAAAATAGCTGAGAATTGTGAATTATATAGCCCGCAAAATGAGGTGAAAACAGTGATATAGGAAACTTGACGAAAATCACCGAAAATTGTAGACTACCCACAAAATGATGCCAAAACAGTGAAATACGGAATTTCACGAAATTGGCTGAAAGTTGTGGACCACAGAATGAGGCCAAACAGTGAAATACGAAATTTCATGAAATTGCAAAAAATTGTGGACTATAGCCCATAAATTGTTGACAGGACAATGCAATATGAGTTTTTACGAAATTGATAAATAACTATAGATTATAGCCCACAAAATGAGAACAAAACAGTGTAATACAAATTTCATCAAATTGGTCGAAAACTGGGGACTAACGCCCACAAAATGAGACAAAAATAGTTAAATACAATATTTCACAAAATTGGCAAAAAAACTGTGTACGCCCACAAAATGATGCCAATACAGTGAAGTACGAAATTTCCCGAAAATAGCTGTAAATATTGTACTATATAGCCCACAAAATTTGCCCAAAATACTAAAATAGGAAATTTGACGAAAATGACCGAAAACCGTGGACTACCCACAAAATGATGTCAAAACAGTGAAATCTAGAATTTCACAAAATGGCAAAAAATTGTGGACTATAGCCCAGAAATATTTGACATGACAGTGGATCCAAAATAGACGGGTTAGTGTGAACTTATCCATGCGTTTATGCACTCTTCAAATAGGAATCCATTTGCAATATGAGTTTTCACGAAATTGGCTAATAAGTGTAGACTATATAGCCCACAAAATGAGGACAAATCACTGTGATACAAAATTTGAAGAAAATTACCGAAAATTAAGGACTATATAGTCCACAAAATGTGACCAAAACTGTGAAATACGAGATTTCACGAAATTGGACAAAACTCGTGGAATACAACCCACAAAATGATGCCAAAACAATAAAGAACAAAATTTCACGAAAATAACTGAAAACTGTGGACCGTATAGCCCGCAAAATTAGCCCAAAACACTGAAATATGAAATTTGACAAAAATGGTTGAATACTGTGGACTAGCCTATAAAATAAGGGCAAAACAGTGAAATACGAGTTTCACGAAATTGATCAAAAACTGTGGACTTCCACAAAATACCCCCCAACAATAACCCTGGGGGTAGGCTCTAGCTTATGGTCGGGCAAATTTCAATCTCCTCCCTGTCATATGTCATATGTCTGCTGAATTGTTTCGAGATGCACTCCCTGACTCTTGCGCCCTGACTTTTGCGCGGCTGCTTCCTCTGCCCAAAAGGAAATCAAGTGCATAATTTAAGTGAGTTTTCCATCTCTATTGAACTGAAGAAAGATTTGTGTGATCAGAGGTTATAATGCTTTGTAGTATGAAACTCCTACAATGTGCATTTCGTGTGCCATAATCTAGCATAATCAACATAAAACTTTGGACTATATATAGCATGCAAAATGAGACCAAAACAGTGAAATAGAAAATTTGACGAAAATGATCGAAAACTGTGGACTAACACCCACAAAATAAGGCGAAAACGGTGAAATACGACATTTCACGAAATTTGCCATAACCTGTGGACTACAACCCACAAAATGAGGCTAAACAGTGAAATACGAAATCTCACGAAAATAGCTGAGAATTGTGGATTATATTGCCCGCAAAATGAGGCGAAAACAGTGATATAGGAAACTTGACGAAAATGACCGAAAACTGTAAACTACCGACAAAATGATGCTAAAACAGTGAAATACGGAATTTCACAAAATTGGCTGAAAGTTGTGGACCACAGAATGAGGCCAAACAGTGAAATACGAAATTTCATGAAATTGCAAAAAATTGTGGACTATAACTCATAAATTGTTGACAGGACAATGCAATATGAGTTTTTACGAAATTGATAAATAACTATAGATTATAGCCCACAAAATGAGAACTAAACAGTGTAATACAAATTTTATCAAATTGGCCGAAAACTGGGGACTAACGCCCACAAAATGAGACAAAAACAGTTAAATACGATATTTCACAAAATTGGCAAAAAAACGGTGTACGCCACAAAATGATGCCAAAACAGTGAAGTATGAAATTTCCCGAAAATAGCTGTAAATATTGTATTATATAGCCTGCAAAATTTGCCCAAAACACTAAAATAAGAAATTTGACGAAAATGACCGAAAACCGTGGACTACCCACAAAATGATGTCAAAATAGTGAAATCTCGAATTTCACAAAATGGCAAAAAATTGTGGACTATAGCCTAGAAATTGTTGACATGATAGTGCAATATGAGTTTTCACGAAATTGGCTAATAAGTGTAGACTATAACCCACAAAATGAGGACAAATCACTCTGATACAAAATTTGAAGAAAATTGCCAAAAATTAAGGACTATGGTCAACAAAATGTGGCCAAAACTGTGAAATACGAGATTTCACGAAATTGGACAAAACCCGTGGAATACAACCCACAAAATGATGCCAAAACAGTAAGTACGAAATTTTACGAAAATAGCTGAAAACTGTGGACCGTATAGCTCGCAAAATTAGCCCAAAACACAGAAATATGAAATTTGACGAAAATGGTTGAAGACCGTGAACTAGTCTATAAAATAAGGCCAAAACAGTGAAATACAAGTTTCACGAAATTGGTCGAAAACTGTGGACTTCCACAAAATACCCCCAACAATAACCCTGGGGGTGGGCTCTAGCTTATGGTCGGGCAAATTTCAATCTCCTCCCTGTCATATGTCTGCTGAATTGTTGCTGAATTGTTTCGAGATGCGCTCCCTGACTCTTGCGTGGCTACTTCCTCTGCCCAAAAGGAAATCAAGTGCATAATTTGAGTGAGTTTTCCATCTCTATTCAACTGAAGAAAGATTTATGTGATCAGAGGTTATACTGCTTTGTAGTATGAAACTCCTACAATGTGCATTTCATGTGCCATGATCTAGCATAATCAGTGCACATACAACTCTTTCAACATATAACTCTTAATGCACATACAACGCTTTCAATATAGAACTCACAAACTTTTATAAATTTTTTTCTGATTACCAAAATCCAAATTTGAATATATCAAACTGCTACAAGAAAACAAATACAAATACAGTGATACCTACATCTGATCCATCACTGCTCAGTTTATGCTCCTAGTGAAGCACATGATGAAATCTAAACTCTTAACATTTAGAACAAAATATCAATGAATACGAAACAAACAGGTTTGATTACGGTAACAACATCCATCTTGTATGAATAGCTACAACCTAGAATCGAAATGAATGTAAATGAACTAAAATGGCAAGAGAAGTTCATGAAAAGGTGGCAATCTCGGAGCTACCAGTCTCTCTACCTTCTTCAACATGTATATCAGATGAAGTTGAAGAACAAATCGGAGCAAAAGTGGGCCTTACGAGCGTTGCCCACCTCTTTTCGTTACTGCATTGAGGTACTTGTAGAGATGATCGCAGTTTTCACGGTGGTATTCAATCAACAAGCACAACTGCCTGATAACTTCTCTTTTCTCCTCATCTTTATCTACTATCTCCATCTTCTTCTCCCTTAACATGTCTTCGAGTGCATTCATCCTCTCCTCAGATTCAATTAGACTTACCCTGACAATAGCCAACTCCGTCTCCTTTTTAGCCAATTTTTTGCTGGTGCTCTCTGATTCTCCTTTTATCATTGAAATGATGCCCTCTTTGTGCTTCAATCTAGCCGAAAGCTCCTGCTTCTCACTCTTTATTTCTATGAATTCTTTCTTCAATAATTCCAGCTCTTCATGACAAACAGATAGCTGCTTTAAGCATTGACCACCATTCTCTTCAAAAGTTGACTCCAGATAACTGTATCCAGTCGCTAAAGCTGAAATGCCAGCCTCTGCTACTTCCATCACTTGCTTGACTTCTTTGTTCAAAATATGCATCTTGCTTGATAATCTTGACGCTCGATCTTCGACTATTTTATGTTCACCTCGTATTGCTGCTGTTGTCCTAATATAACCTTCTTCCTTCTCCTTGTTTTCTGTTTCAGTTATTTTAAGCTTCTGGTTACAGAGGCGTATCTGAACCTCCAGATTCTGCACGTGCTTGTGTAGCCTTGCATTCTCTGCTTCACTGAATTGAATTTTCTCCAAATATTCTTTGCAGCTCTCTTCCAGCTTCTCTATTTCTTTCTCCTTCTCTATCTGAATGGCCTCAAGCGTTTGAACCGTCTCCTCTTTCATTGCCTGCTCTATCTCAAGCTTTTGACAAGACTCCCGAAACTGTTCCTCGAGTTTCTTATGTTCAGCAAACAATTCATCGAAACTATCCTTCTGAGCTTTTAAAGTGATCTCCTCATTTGAACTTCTACTTATTAGCTCATCTTGCAAGTTCTTTATCAATGTCTGATCTTCTGCAGACCTGCAGGTTACCGCGGCATTTTTCTCTTCCAATTCATTCTTCTCGGTGATTAGGACATTCTTCTCCATTTCAAGGGTATTTACACGTGCAGTGATGCCTTCGATCTGATCTGATGCTTCTTTCAGGGCGTTTTCGAGTTCTACACCGAGGGAAGCTACTTCGGATAACTTCTCCCCTAATTTTTCTTCTGCCTGCTGGAGCTCGCTCTTCAAATCAGCAACTTCTGATGCCAATAAACTATTTTCTACCTCATAAGCTTTATTCACCTCTCTTAATTGCATAACTTCATTCTGCACCATTTCCACACTGATCTCTGCCTGCTTTAAGTTATTCATTACAGTGGAGTTCTCCGATATCAATGTCTTCTTTTCATCCTCTGCACCTCTGAGTGATGCATTTAGTTCATTCAACTCTAGTTTGGATGCTTCAAGCTCGAGAGTCACATTACTGATGTTACTCTTCAATTGAGAATTATCAGTCTTCAGGTCATCGATTATCTTCTCAGCCTCCTGAACCTTCATATTCACCATGCCAATTTCCTCTTTCAACTGCTCCAGCTCATCTTCTCGCTCTTTCACGCTAACTTCTGCTTGTTCTAACTTGATCAAAACCCCAGAAATTTCCAGGCCCAATGCACTTTTCTCCTCCTCTACTGCACTAAGAGCTTTGTTTAGATCTTGCAATTGAATGGAAAGATCATTGATTTTGATCTGCAGTTGAGATTTATCATTTTCTAGCTGTTTTGTGCTTTCTTTCAAATCAGTGACAGCCTTTTCTGCCTGTTGCACCTTGATCAAAAGAGCCGAATTTTCGGTGACCAATGAATGCTTCTCTCCTTCTATTGATTCCAGAACCAGTTTCAGTTCAGAAACTTCACCTTTGGTAGCTTCCAAACCCACAGTTGCTTTTTCAAAAGACAAATTAGCATCCTGAAGCTCCTCTTCAAGCATCTTATAGTTAGCTAACAGTTCATCGAAACTATCCTTCTGAGCTTTAAAAGTACTTTCTGCATTTGACCTGCTACTTTTTAACTCATCTTGCAACTCTTGAATCAACTTTTGGTCTTCTCCAGATCTGTGTGTTAACGATGCAACCGTTTCCTCCATTTTGCTCTTTTGAGTGTTCAGTAGATCCCTCTCCACTTCAAGACTACTGACATTTTCCATGATTGCTTTGATTTGGGCCGATGCTTCTTGCTTGGCGACTTCAAGATCCGCTCCGAGGGATGATATTTCCAACAACTTCTCCGCTAACCTTTCTTCAAGACCAATTTTCTGAAGTTGCATTTCATTTTGACCATGCTTCAGCTTCGAATTCTCTTCTTCGAAATCAGTCACAGCCTTTTCTGCCTGCTGCACCTTGATCAAAAGGGCCGAATTTTCGGTGGCCAGTGAATGTTTCTCTCCTTCTATTGATTCCAGAACCAGTTTCAGTTCAGAAACTTCACCTTTGGTAGCTTCCAAACCCACAGTCGCTTTTTCAAAAGACAAATTAGCATCCTGGAGCTCCTCTTCAAGCTTCTTATAGTTAGCTAACAGTTCATCAAAACTATCCTTCTGAGCTTTCAAAGTACTTTCTGCATTTGAACTACTACTTTTTAACTCATCTTGCAACTCTTGAATCAACTTTTGGTCTTCTTCAGATCTGTGTGTTAACGATGCAACCGTTTCCTCCATTTTGCTCTTTTGAGTGTTCAGTAGATCCCTCTCCACTTCAAGACTATTTACATTTTCCATGATGGCTTTGATTTGGTCCGATGCTTCTTGCTTGGTGACTTCAAGATCCGCTCCGAGGGATGATATTTCCAACAACTTCTTCGCTAACCTTTCTTCGAGACGAATTTTCTGAAGTTGCATTTCATTTTGACCAATCTTCAGCTTCGAATTCACTTCTTCGAAATCAGTGATAGCCTTTTCTGCCTGCTGCACCTTGATCAAAAGGGCCGAATTTTCGGTGACCAGTGAAAGTTTCTCTCCTTCTATTGATTCCAGAACCAGTTTCAGTTCAGAAACTTCACCCTTGGTAGCTTCCAAACCCACAGTCGCTTTTTCAAAAGACAAATTAGCATCCTGAAGCTCCTCTTCAAGCTTCTTATAGTTAGCCAACAGTTCATCGAAACTATCCTTCTGAGCTTTAAAAGTACTTTCTGCATTTGACCTGCTACTTTTTAACTCATCTTGCAACTCTTGAATCAACTTTTGGTCTTCTTCAGATCTGTGTGTTAACGATGCAACCGTTTCCTCCATTTTGCTCTTTTGAGTGTTCAGTAGATCCCTCTCCACTTCAAGACTATTTACATTTTCCATGATTGCTTTGATTTGGTCCGAGGCTTCTTGCTTGGCGACTTCAAGATCCGCTCCGAGGGATGATATTTCCAACAGCTTCTCCGCTAACCTTTCTTCAAGACCAATTTTCTGAAGTTGCATTTCATTTTGACCATGCTTCAGCTTCAAATTCTCTTCTTCGAAATCAGTGACAGCCTTTTCTGCCTGCTGCACCTTGATCAAAAGGGCCGAATTTTCGGTGACCAGTGAATGTTTCTCTCCTTCCATTGATTCCAGAACCAGTTTCAGTTCAGAAACTTCACCTTTGGTAGCTTCCAAACCCACGGTCGCTTTTTCAAAAGACAAATTAGCATCCTGAAGCTCCTCTTCAAGCTTCTTATAGTTAGCTAACAGTTCATCAAAACTATCCTTCTGAGCTTTCAAAGTACTTTCTGCATTTGAACTACTACTTTTTAACTCATCTTGCAACCCTTGAATCAACTTTCGGTCTTCTTCAGATCTGTGTGTTAACGATGCAACCGTTTCCTCCATTTTGCTCTTTTGAGTGCTCAGTAGATCCCTCTCCACTTCAAGACTATTTACATTTTCCATGATGGCTTTGATTTGGTCCGAGGCTTCTTGCTTGGCGACTTCAAGATCCGCTCCGAGGGATGATATTTCCAACAACTTCTCCGCCAACCTTTCTTCGAGACCAATTTTCTGAAGTTGCATTTCATTCTGACCATGCTTCAGCTTCGAATTCTCTTCTTCGAAATCAGTGACAGCCTTTTCTCCCTGCTGCACCTTGATCAAAAGGGCCGAATTTTCGGTGACCAGTGAATGTTTCTCTCCTTCTATTGATTCCAGAACCAGTTTCAGTTCAGAAACTTCACCTTTGGTAGCTTCCAAACCCACAGTCGCTTTTTCAAAAGACAAATTAGCATCCTGAAGCTCCTCTTCAAGCTTCTCATAGTTAGCTAACAGTTCATCAAAACTATCCTTCTGAGCTTTCAAAGTACTTTCTGCATTTGAACTACTACTTTTTAACTCATCTTGCAACTCTTGAATCAACTTTCGGTCTTCTTCAGATCTGCGTGTTAACGATGCAACCGTTTCCTCCATTTTGCTCTTTTGAGTGCTCAGTAGATCCCTCTCCACTTCAAGACTATTTACATTTTCCATGATGGCTTTGATTTGGTCCGATGCTTCTTGCTTGGCGACTTCAAGATCCGCTCCGAGGGATGATATTTCCAACAACTTCTCCCCTAACCTTTCTTCGAGACCAATTTTCTGAAGTTGCATTTCCTTTTGACCATGTTTCAGCTTCGAATTCTCTTCTTCCACCATTCCAATTTGATCATTCAACTTCTGTACATCAATCCCTGCTTGCTGGAACTCACCTCTGAGAGTAGCCAGTTCTAATAACAATGATGTTTTTTCTTCCTCATAAGCTTTATTCTCCTCTCTCAATTGCATCAAATCCAAATTTAATTTAGAAACTTTTTCCTTGGTACCTTCCAGTTCTAGCTTCAAATTTTGATGATCACCGAATAATTTGGAGTTTTCATTTTTCAACGTATCAATTCCAACTGCTAGCATTGTTGTCTTCTGTTCAGCTTGATCTCTGCAATCTGCCAAAGCTTTCTCTGCATCTTGTATCTTGTTTAAAAGTACATAGTTTCCTGATCTCAAAGATTCCTTTTCTTCACTTAAAGATGCCAACTGCTGATTTAAACTAGAGGCTTCTGCAGATGTTTTCTCCAGTTCTTCCTTCAAGAAACTATTTTCAGATTTAACCTTCTGCATCTCATCTTGCACTGCACTGAGTTCAATGTGAAAACTTTCTATTGATTTGTCGGCCTCATGTACTCTGGCAAAAGCTTCCGCAATCTCTAATCTCTGCCCCTCATTTTCTTCACGCAAATATCTGATCTTCTGATTCATGTCTTCCTCTTTATCAATCCAAGTTTCTAACTCTTTTTTTAGGACAATGTTTTCAGCTTCCAAAACCTTGACACTCTCCGCCAGTTCAGCTGCTAAAGTCTGTTCTTCTTTGAGTTTTGCATTCATCTCAGTATTCAGAGCCTCGAGTTCATTTTTTCTGAAAATCGTACTGTTAATCTCTCCTTGTAGGGTTTGAAAGTCTTCTAGAAGCTTATTTCGTTTCTCCTTTTTATCAGATCTTGAATCTGAGGAATCTGAGTCAGATGATGTGAAGTCAATTGAGAAGCTTCTGTTGTCGCTGCTGTTTGGCCGAATTCTCTTCTTTAGCTTACCCATCAAATTATCGTAGCGTCCGTATACAGCTAGGTATCCTGTGTGAAAATCATTTATAAGGGAAACCAGTTCCGACTTGTTGAATGTATTCTCATGGGAAACTTCACCGCTTTCCTCAGAATGTAGCATCTTCAAAATTTTCTCAATATTTTTATCAATATCTGCAGATGAGAGGGCCAACTTTTACTTACATTGTAATACAAGAATATTTGAACTGTAGGGCATAAAGTAGTAAAGAGTTGCTGGCAATTGTAATATCCACTCTAGGAATTTCTTGTGATAAAAATCATGCAGGAATCTTTTTAACTAAACATATTAGATTTGAATCTGAATCAATCTCCCTCCATATAGGCCTCAAGGATATTCCTAAGTCATTCTGGAAATGTGATAAATCCTTGAATCAGTTATCTTGGCACTCTACTGGGAGGTGCCTTTTGTTCTGTCAAAAAGACGCATCCCACAGTTTAATTTTAACCAAACTTATACCTAGCTACATGAATAATGCCGGAGTTGTCATGTAAATTAGTGTCAAATCTTCTTCTACAAGTTTGGCAGAAGAAAACGGGCGTGAGAATTAGTCTCACATGAAGTAGGGAAATACTGATATAATTAAGTCCAACATGGAGTAGCGAGAGACCGGATATTATTTAGTCTGACATGGAGTGACATTAAACTCAATAAGGGCTATCCTTTTTGGTTCCTTATTTATTTAACTACATATTCAAGGTTGCAGAGCACATTGTTCATTGGGCCTATATTGTTTAATCACCAAATTATAGTTTAAAAGACCACAGCGTTTCTTTTCTTTCTACATGAAACAAACTAATACACCAAGGACTACCTTGCAGGATGGAAAAGTAGCTGGGACATAAACTCTCACTAGAAATATAATTTATTGAAGCACTCTGAACAGATTATCTTCATAGTAATTTTAGGAAGTGTTTGAAACATCTAACTTAAAATTTCCTCGCTCCAAATGTTGTTGCATAAATAAATCATGAAAAATAGAAATAAATATTCATGGGAAAGAAAATTAGTACATTACCTTCCCTGTTAGGAAGGGCTTCAGAATTCTCGATATCGATGTGGTTGCCAAAGACTGAATGAAACATTTTCTCCAAGCTGTGTTTCCTCTTCATCTCTAAGACCTCTGTTTGAGAAGGAAATTTTTTTAGTTGCATATTTGTCTGAAGAGTTGAAAGTTATTTGACTAATATACATGTAAATTTTGCATAAAAAGAACAAAATATTCTACTGCAGACACTGCAGTTTGCACGACCTCCCTACGCAAAACATCAAAGGTACATGCATATTACAACAACAACAACGAAGCTTTTTTTCCAAGTAGTTGGGGTCGGCTACATGAATCCTGGTTTTTCATTCTTCTCGGTTTAGCGCAATATCTTCTGTAAGGCCAAGCTATCATATCTTTTCTCACCGTTTCCACCCAAGTTTAGATCTTCCGTTACCCCTAACTCTACCATCAATACTTATCCAATCACTTTTTCTAACGGGGGCACTACTAGGTCTACGTGTGACATGTACAAACTATCTTAGGCGATTCTCTCTTAATTTATTTTGGATAGGAGCTACCTTTACCATGTCCATATATATTTGTATCTAATTCTATCATTCAAACCATACTTATTGCAAACAATTAAAACAGGAGGCATAAATTTAGAGTTAAAGGATTTTACAATAGGTTTTTTTAATGCCTGTGTACCAATAGGCCGCTAAAACTGAAGTCTACAATTTTAATTCACTGTCAAGAAATGCTGCTGAGAGTTTGACATCACAGATAAAATAATTTTGCAAAAATGATCCATAACCAAAGGAGCAACCCCCCTAAAACTATTTCCTAAAGATTACAAATTAGCCGAATGCGTATTTATTTATATTAGCTCCAACACTTTGCTTCTATAAATCTTTCCACCTGGATGTTGGACATGTCTTTACGAAAACTTCTATATATCCCTCTTAACTTAGGAGCAAACGAAGAAGATCAAAGAAATGTACACAGAACGGGACACAAACCAGGTTGATTCACAGGGAAGGGATAACTCATCACAGGTGGGGTGATGGACTGCGTTGAGGCGTGGGGCACAGACACCGTTGCTGACTTGCTGTAGTTTCGAGTCATGTAGATCGATGTCTGTACTGTGATGTATTTTGGGTCTTTCATTTTGTTGTATGTATTTTTTGGGATGCTAGGGTTGGTACTACCAGGTGTGGTTGGGGATCTATGATTTTGACAGGGGAATGAGCATCATGGCCCGCTTGTGGGATACATGAACATCATTGCTTGTTTCCGTATTTTGTTTGTATCGTTTGATTAAAAACTTTTTAATGAAACAAGGTGGGGCCAAGGCCAACCTTTTATGATCCAAAAAAAAAAAAAAAAAAAAAAACTTAATCTTTCCCTCCACAGAAAAAGAAAAAAGAAGTTAGAAAATAACTTCAGAGCTAAAGATGGAAATCAATATTTTGTTCTATTCAAGGAATCAAGGTTATGAATGCCAAATGGGAGCTTGCGCTGGGTGGAGGCAATGCTTTAACAATTTACAACAGTTTTTTCTTCTTAAGTTTCTTTAATTGGTTCGTTGGAATTTGTACATTCAAGATTCGGACACTATTCCAAGAGAGGAGGATCTTATCCGATCAGCAGCAAAAGCTAAGATACTGACGTCGGCATGTAGAGGTATGTGTCATGTTAAGTATTGGAGATATTATACGGGTAACGTATGTGTTGTAATAGGAGTAATATGTTAGGATTGTGTCTTGAATACTCGTTGTTCAAATTAAAAGAAGGTAATATGAAGCACGGAGGTCGAAGCATCGAAGTGAGTAGAAGGAGAAACAGCAACAGTAGGGTGCAGGCTAGTTGCGGTCGACCAGTCTTGGTGACAGTCGACCGCACCCCCCAACCGCGCCCCCCGACCGCTCAAAGTACAGGGAATGTCAGAGAGTGGTGCGGTCGACCTGTCTTGTTGGACGGTCGACCGCCTGCGGCACTGTGTTCGTTTTGGGCTTCGATTTGTTCGGTCGTTTCAGCCCAATCTTCAACTCCAAGTTAGATCGTGTGGCTCCTATTCAGTTACTTATTTTCCAGGTTATATCTGACGACTGAGAATCAAGATTAGACCTAGGTTTCTCTTCTTCTATATATATTGTAAACTCCTCCAATATGAGAGCTAGTACTTCATATTCGTTTCTCCATTGCAAAGAGAGGCTTGAGAGAAAGATAGTTCTTGGTGGGTGAGTTTAATTTCTTGTATCAAGTGAATCAGTAACTCCTTGTAATCTCTTCTAGTTGAATATCAGATCTCCCTATATTTCCCCCCGGATTAAGCAAAAGCTAACCAGGATAAGTCATCGTTGTTGTGTGTGTTAATTTGGTGGATCTACTTGCTTGCTCAATTTATTCGCCTCGTCTACTTCGACTTCCTCATTGCTCTAATTAGTTCCGCTGCGACCAGAAGGCGTTTGTTGACGCCCCAATCCCAACATAATATATATATATACGCAATACTGTGTATTGTAGAAAAGTAAGGGGATGAACCTTCTTTCATGGTATTAGAGCCTTCCCCAAACAAAATCTAGCTCGGCCGCAACCCCTTCTCAGCCACCTTGTTGCCATCTCTTCTCCAACCTGGTATCATCTCCAACTTCACAACTCTCGTTCATCCACCGCCACTTCCCAACCCTACAATCCCCATATGGCATCGGAGAAGAAGCTCGTGAACCCAATATGGGAGATCAAGGTGCAGAAGCTGATCCTCAACTCTGACTCCCGCCAGTATACTGAGATCTAAATTGAATCATTTATAATGATCCAAATCTGACCCGATAACAGCAGCCCCAATTAGAGTTTGTCTACTTTGTGATCAATCTGATGTCCTGATTTGTTTGTCGATCATCCGATTATTCTGGTTCTTCTTGTTCTCCTACTATCGGCTCTCTCTACCACCACCACCCAACAACACTCATCATCTCCTTGAACGGAAATATCCAAGTTTTGACTGAATTTGAATTTAACCAATATTGGAGTGGAACACAAGGTGTTTGGTAAATTGCCACAAAGAAATCTAAACCCACATCACACCAATTAAGGCTTGTGAGCAATTCAGAAGGGAAATTGCCCTATTATGCACTTTCAAGGTAATCAACCACGACACATTATACATGTAGCCTCCAATTCAATCACTATCCAGATGACTGAGAATGAACTGCAGCAGTTCCAGTAATATCAAATAAATGAGCAATATCACGCTTTCTGGCAGCAGTCTTCTTCGTCTGTCACATCAGCAAGGTCAGGTATCACATGTTTAACCAATTCACCTCCAACATCATGGATAATACATTTAGGTGCATCTGATCATATGACTGAAAATTCAGATAAATTGTCCTCTATTAGTAGATCTTTTCATCCATGTTAGACTTGCTGATGGTTCTACTTCTCCCATTGGGGGATTGGACATGTAAACCTTACTTCCACTTTACCACTTAGTCATGTTCTTCATATGCCAAAATTTTTCTTTAACCTAATGTCTGTTAGTAAAATTACCAAAACACTAAATTATTTTATTACCTTTTTTCCTAATTACTGTGCATTTCAAGAACTTGGGACGGGAAAACTATTGCCACATGGCGTGTTTCAAAGGGTCTTTATCAGCTAGACAATGTTCCTACCTCATTTGCATGTTTGGGTGCGCCTTTGGATTTGCATTGTCAGTTGGGTCATCCGTCGTTACAGAATCTAAAGAAATTGAAACTTGAATTATCTTCTCTTAAGGAGTTATCTTGTGAGTCATGCCAATTAGGTAAACATTTGCGTACATCATACCCTCCTAAAGTCGAAAAACAGTCGAGTCGACCTTTTAGTTTAATTCATTCTGATGTGTGGGAACCTTACCCTGTTCAGTCTCAGTTCGGTGACTTTAGATATTTTGTTACCTTTGTTGATGACTATTCTCGTGCCTTATGGTTATATTTAATGAAATCTCGATCTGAAATTTTGTTTATTTTCAAATCATTCTGTGCTAAGGTAAGAACCCAGTTTTATGTTTATGTTCAAATTTTGCGAAGTGATAATGCCAAAGAGTACTTTTCTACTGAGTTCACTAGTTTTATGTCATCTTGTGGTTTTCTTCATGAGTCTTTTTGTCCTTATACCCCTCAACAAAACGGGGTTGCCGAGCGAAAAAATCGCACCTGTTAAAGGTTGCAAGGACAATGCTTATTCATAGACAAGTTCCCCAGCATTTTTTGGGGGGTGCGGTTCTTACTGCATGTCACCTACTTAACCGCATGCCCCCGTCTGTATTAAATGGCCAAACACCATTTTTTTTTTCAAATGTTGACCAATTCCCCCTTCCTCTCAAAATCTTTGGATGTGTTAGTTTTGTCCATGACACTTGTCCTGGTCGCTCCAAGTTAGCTCCTCGTTCTATCCGATGTATTTTCCTAGGGTATTGTCTTCCAGAAAGGTTATAGATATTATAGTCCTGAGTTGCGTCGTTATTCTCTCTCTGCTGATGTTACATTTCATGAGTCTCAACTTTATTTATCTACCACTTACTCCGGTTTAACCCTGGTTCCCTCTGATGCGTCTGAATCTGAATTCCTAACCTGCCATAGACTTGTGGTATCTACTTCCACTGATTCTGCAACACAGTGCTCCCTAACAATGCTCGAACTACCTACAATCACTCAAGTGTATAAACAACATTTGGACACCACTCCCTCAGATCACGCCACTGTGCCATTGTCCCATTGCCTCAAGTCGATGAGACACGACCATCTGAGCCTGCTACTACACCCCTGGTTTCCTCCACTGCGCCCACACCCTCGTCTAGCGAGCATTCTGATCTTGATCTTCCCATTGTCATACGCAAAGAAAACCGCTCCACTGCCCATCCTCTAGTCTTTCATATGCTCACTTGTCATTTGCCCATTATGCCTTTGTCTCTACTTTGGACAGTCACCAGGTTCCTAAGTCATTATCAGAAACATTGTCACATCCTGGTTGGAGTCAGATTATGCGAGAAGAGATGTCTGCTCTTAAGAAAAATGGAACTTGGGATATTGTTAACCTTCCATCTGACGAACGTTGTTTGTTGTAAATGGGCGTACACAGTTAAAGTAAACCCAGATAGTTCTCTGGCTCGCCTAAAAGCTCGATTGGTTGCTAAATGCTAGTCTCGTACCTATGGCATTGATTATGATGAGACCTTCTCTCTTGTGGCCAAAATGCCTTCTGTTCGAATTATTATTGCCTTGGGTGCTCGATTTCATTGGCCGCTCTATCAACTTGATGTCAAAATTGTCTTTCTCAATGGCATTCTTGAGGAGAAGGTTTATATGAAGCAACCCCGCTTTTGTTAGTAAAGCTTAGCCCACTAATTCTGTTGCTGGAAACGATCTTTGTATGGACTCAAACAGTCTCCTCGTGTTTGGTTTGGTCGTTTCACTGAGGTTGTCACGAGTTTTGGATTGAGGAGTGATAATGATCATTCCGTGTTCTATCGACATCATCAAGAGAGGATAATCATTTTAGTTGTATATGTTGATGACATTATAATTACAGGAGATAATCAGAATGGTATTCAAGATCTGAAGTCGTATATTCAACAGAAGTTTTAAACTAAGGATATCGGGCGACTAAAGTATTTCTTAAGGATCGAAGTTGCTCAATCTAAGTAGGAAATTTGTTTGTCATAGAGAAAATATGTACTGAACATATTTATCGAGAGCGGTATGCTAGGATGTAGGCCATCACACGCTCCTATGGATCCAAATTCCAAGTTGTTACCAAATTAAGGTATCTTGTTGGAGAATATAGGAGGCTTGTAGGAAAACTGAATTATCTTACGATCACGCGTCCTGATATTGCATACTCAGTTAGCATAGTAAGTCAGTTTACGACGTCTCCCCGTACAAACCATTGGAATGCAGTTATGAGAATTCTTTAGTATTTAAAGAGCTCCCCTGGCGGTAGGGCTGCAAACGAGCCGAGTCGAACCGAGTATCTTGAGGCTCGAGCTCGGCTCGTTAAGCAATCAAGCTCAGTTTCGAGCTCGAGCTCGTTTCGAGCCGAGCTTTGACCGAGTTCGAGCCGAGTAGCTCAGCTTAGCCTAATAATCACAAAAAGCCCAAGCTCGAGCTTGGCTCGTTAACCTATCGAGCTCGATTTCGGGCTCGAGCTCGTCTCGAGTCGAGCTTTGACCAAGCTTTGACCGAGCTCGGGCCGAGTCGCTCGCGAGTAGCTCGGTTCGTTTGCAGCCCTACCTGGCAGAGGTTTGTTATATACTGATGGTGGACACTGTCGAATTGCTGGTTGGTCAGATACTTACTGTACTGGCTGGCCAACGACTAGGAGATCCACCACTGGGTATTGTGTGTTTATTGGGGAAAACTTAATTTCATGGAAGAGTAGGAAACAAAATGTGGTGTCTCAATCGAGTGTTGAATCTGAGTATCGTGCTATGGCTGACCTTGCATGCGATATGATATGGGTCAAACAATTACTACTGAGTTGAGGGTTCTTCAGCATGAGTTGATGCGTATGTATTGTGACAGCCAGTCTGTCATTCACATAGCAACTAATGATGTGTTTCATGAACAAACCAAGTATGTTGAGGTTGACGGCCATGTGGTTCGCAACATGATCAGTGGCACACCGTATGAGCCTCCTCAGATAGAGGCTAAACATATTCGTACTGATCACCAGCTAGTTGATGCTCTCACAAATCCTCTTGCAAGAGCCATAATATAGTGCATCAATGACAAGTTGGGCATGTATGACATATATGCTCCAACTTGAGGAAGGGGATGAACCTTCTTTCATTAAGAATTCAATTCTGAATTTTATCTCCGATAATATGATACTCTATTATGCTAGTAAGTTCGGTTTAGACATGGGGTCCACTAGAGAAGAGCAAGTTGAGAGGATAAATGTTATTAAAGGAGAAGTGGTTAGACTTGGTATGTAGATGTCTGATGTATCTAATTTTTATATAAAAATTTGTACACATTTACCCATAAAAATTGCTTGTATTCGTCTATCTTGTTAATTATTTATCTTATTTCCATAGATTTCAGTTAATTAATTATTTTTGAAAGAATAAGAGTTTTTGATGCAAAAGGTGAATATTTTTAGTAAAAATTAACAAACAAAACAAGCTGAACGATTTATTATTTTTTATTGATTTGTTGAATTTTAAATTTTACAATTTGGCCATGTGAAAAGCAAAATATAAATTTTAATTGCCAATAGAAGGTGAAAATGAAATAAACAAATTTAAAAGGGTTTAATTGAGCTAATATGATTATTACTTGTTGTGCGGAATACAAATCAAACCAACAATCAAACCAACGCGGAAACAAAGAGAGAACCAGCGAGAAAACACAGAAAAGCAAGCAACACAAGAACACAAGATTTACGTGGTTCGGCAAAACGATGCCTACATCCACGGGGGCGGTTGGGGTTTCTTTACTATGTTCTTCAATGGGCAAACAAAGCCTTTACAAGAGATGACGGCTGCAAAATCCGAATAAGGTGTTACAATTTACAAAACCCTAACGGGTGTATTTATAGGGAAACTATTGGGCCTTTCGAATTGGGCCGAATCTGGATCTAAAACCCGCTGACAGTCGACTGGTCCAATTACCAGTCGACTGATTCCTCCGGGACGGTCGACTGACTCCCACATACAGTCGACTGCTGCTGCTGTATACTCACTTTTCGAAAACTCCTCTCTGGACAGTCGACTGCTCCTCCATCCAGTCGACTGAAACTCTGAAACTTTCGAACACTGCAGATACCAAATACCAGAATCGAGCCATTATCCTACAATCTCCACCTTGGCGAGATCTTCCAAGTCAAGTATCCAACAATCTCCACCTTGGTGAAATCTTCCAAGTAGCCCAAGCAATCTCCACAAATACTTCAAAACAACTGCTCATCACCAAATGCAACAAACGAACCCAAACTCCACCTTAGTATGATATCACATACTAAACAAACCAATAGCAAAGTACTATCCCAACTGCCCATGCCAAATTATCAAACATGCAAAATATTAGCCAGGTTCATGCAATGCTTGAACTTGGTTGCCCCAACAACTTTGGTCAACATATCCACAGGATTATCAGCTGTTCCAATCTTCACCAAATGAATATCACCATCCTTTATCAAATCACGCACAAAATGATAACGAACATCAATATGTTTGGTCCTCGAATGATGAACTTGGTTCTTCGCTAAATGAATAGCACTCTGACTGTCACAGTGTACCTCCACCCTCTCCCGATGAATTCCCAAGCTCTTCAAAAGTCCATGTATCCAAATGGCTTCCTTCATGGCCTCAGCAACCGCCATGTATTCAGCCTCAGTAGTAGACAACGCTACAGTGGACTGCAAATTTGACCTCCAACTTATAGGTGCCCTAGCCATAGTAAACAAATAGCCTGTAGTAGACCGCCTTTTATCTAGATCACCTGCATAGTCAGAATCAACATATCCAACCAATAACCTGCTAATATTGTCATCCCTTTCAAATTTCAAACCCACATCTGTGGTGCCACTTATGTACCTCAAAATCCATTTAGCCGCTTGCCAATGCTCTTTGCCTGGATCATGCATATATCGACTAACCATACTCACCGCCTGAGAGATGTCTGGTCGAGTACAAACCATAGCATACATCAAACTGCCAACCACACTAGTGTAAGGTACATTCGCCATATACTGTCTCTCTTCATCTGTACTTGGAGACTGAGAAGCACTAATTCTGAAATGACTGGCTAAGGGTGTGCTAACTGGTTTAGTTTTCTCATCTATACCGAACCGTTTCAGCACCTTCAAAAGATATTGCTCCTGTGTCAAACTCACTATGCCCTTTGCTCTGTCTCTAGCTATCTCCATCCCAAGTATCTTCTTGGCTTCACCAAGATCCTTCATCTCGAATTCAGAACTCAACTGATTCTTCAAATTTTGAATCTCCTTAGCATTTTTAGAGGCAATCAACATGTCATCCACATATAATAACAGATATATGAAAGAACCATCCTGCAATTTCCTGAAGTAGACACAATGATCAAACTCACTTCTGGAATATCTCTGCACCTTCATAAACTGGTCAAACCTCAAATACCACTGCCTTGGAGATTGCTTCAACCCATAGAGAGACTTCTTCAGCCTGCAAACACAATTTTCCTTCCCAGCAATTTTGAACCCATCTGGCTGCGACATATAAATTTCTTCATCTAGATCCCCATGTAAGAACGCAGTCTTCACATCCATCTGTGTCAATTCAAGATCAAACTGTGCTACCAAAGCTAACAAAATCCGAATAGAAGGATGCTTCACAACCGGAGAGAACACTTCATTATAGTCAATTCCTTCCTTTTGAGCATACCCCTTTGCAACTAGTCTAGCCTTGAACCGAACACTGCCTTTTGGACCTTCTTTCTTCGTATACACCCACTTGCAACCAATTGCTTTCTTCCCCTTTGGTAGTTGCACTAGATCCCAAGTCTTATTCTTATGAAGAGAGTTTATCTCTTCATCCATAGCAACTTTCCAATCTGCATTTTCTGAACTTCTAGTGGCTTCTTTGAAGTTGGAGGGAACTTCATCACCCACAATGGGAAGAGCAAATGCAACTGTATCTGTAAAACGAGACGGTCGTTTGATATCTCTTCTTTGCCTTCTTACTGCAATTGATTCTTCCTGCTGGATAGGAACTTCTTCATCATTCTCAGTATCAACCACATCATCTTCATCTTGGACAGGTACAGGATTTTCAACTGACAACTTTTCTAACTCCACCTGTTGGAGAACTCTCCTACCAGTCGACTGGTTATTGCCAACAGTCGACTGTCCCGAGCTCCCACTCTTCTGCTGTTCTAGACCACCAGTCGACTGCTCCTGTACATCAGTCGACTGTCCCGAGATTCTGCTACTCACCTGTTGGAGAACTGTCCCACTCTTCTGCTGCTCACCAGTCGACTGTCCCATACCACCAGTCGACTGTCCCGAGCTAATCATGCTGGTCTCATCAAAAGTCACATCCCTGCTGATTACTAACTTCTTCTGTTCTGGACACCACAACCTGTAACCTTTGACGCCAGTACTAAAACCAACAAATATAGCCTTTTTGGCTCTTGCATCAAGTTTAGTTTCAGTTACATGAAAATAAGCAGGACAACCAAATATATGCAAAAAACTATAATCAGATGCAGGTTTACCACTCCATACCTCAATAGGCGTCTTGCCTTCAAGTGCTGCTGATGGTAAACGGTTGACAATGTGGCTTGCATATATAACAACTTCTGCCCAAAATGTCTTCTTCAATCCAGACTGTGCTAACATACATCTCACCTTCTCAAGTAAGGTTCTGTTCATCCTTTCTGCAACCCCATTTTGCTGTGGAGTCTTCCTAACTGTGAAGTGCCTTGGATCCCTTCATCTTCACACAATTTCAGAAACGGATCGTTCTTGTATTCCCCTCCATTATCTGACCTCAGAACCTTAATCTTCCTACCAGTCTGATTTTCAACTTTCTTCTTCCAACTTGTGAACAATGTCAAAACTTCATCTTTGTGCTTCATGGTATATACCCAAACTCGTCTGGAGTAATCATCAACAAAAGTAACAAACCAGTGTCTACCACTCATAGAAGGTGTCTGAGTAGGGCCCCAAACATCTGTGTGCACATAATCGAGGATACCCTTTGTCTGATGTACAGCTGTACCAAATTTCACCCTAGTCTGCTTACCCAAAACACAATGTTCACAAAATTCCAACTTGCACCCTTTAGCATCCTTAAGCAACCCTTGCTTCACAAGCCCCTGCAAGGCCTTTTCTCCTGCATGCCCGAGTCGCATATGCCACAACCTGGTAGAGTCGGGAACAACCTGTTTAGGCTTCTCAGTTACACTGGCAGCCTGACCCAAATATGTTTTTCCCAGCAAGAAAAACAAGTTCCTCTTTTTTTGCCCTTTCATCACCACGAGTGATCCGCTAGTCACCTTCAGAATGCCACCTTCACTAGCAAATTTCAATCCACTGGCCTCCAAAGCACCAAGTGAAATCAAATTCTTCTTCAAATCTGGAACGTACCATACATCTGAAAGCTCCCTAATAAGACCATCGTGCATTAGCAATTCAATCTTCCCGATTCCTACCTTCTTACAAGGTGCATCATTTCCCATCAAAACTACACCACCATCCATATACTCCAAAGAAGTAAACCACTCCTTTTTCCAAGACATATGATAGGAGGCTGCTGTATCAAGAAACCATACTTCTTGATAAAGTGAGGGACTAGAAGCCAGTGCAAAAGAAAAATCCTCGCCACTTTCTAAATTATCAACAGTCACATTTGCAGTCGAATTTCCCTTATTTCGTAGCTTTGGACAATCCTTTTTCCAATGCCCCCTTTCATGACAGAAAGCACATTCATCTTTGGCCGGTATTTTCCTGTCCTTCGAAACTCCTCTCGATTTGGAACGAGATTTGTTTCCCTTTTTCCCAGATTTGGACTCAGATCTGGTCTCAGTCCTGCCCCTTACAATCAAAGCTTCAGAAGTTTCTCTATCAACCATTTTATCCCTTCTCCTAGTTTCATTATTCAACAAAGCATTTGCAACATCTTCATATTTCACAGTATCTTTTCCATATAATAAAGTAGTTGCTAAATGATCATAACTTTCAGGTAATGAATTCAACAGAATTAGGGCTTTATCCTCATCCTTAATTTGCTCATCTAAATTTAACAAATCAGCCAATAATTTATTAAATGATTCAACATGAGCATTCATAGACATACCTTCCGTATAGGTGAAGCGAAAAAGTCTCTTCTTCAAATACAGCCGATTCTCCAAACTTTTCCTCATGTATTTGTCTTCGAGTTTCTTCCACAACACCGCAGCAACGGTATCCCTCATCAAATCATACTTCTGAGCCTTCTCAATAAAGAGTCGAATAGTCCCACACGCAACTCGATTCAACTTCTTCCAATCTGCTTCGGACATATCCTTAGGTTTTTCTACCTCCAAAGCAACATCTTGTTCTTGTTGAACAAGAACATCCAACACCTCACATTGCCACATCCCGAAATTGTTTGTCCCATCAAATTTTTCAACTTCAAATTTTGCGTTGTGAATCGTTGTTCTTGACGAATTTGATCCCACAACATCCTTGGTTGCATCTGCATCACCCGCCATCTCCCTCTAGGTCGAACCAACAGCTCTGATACCACTTGTTGTGCGGAATACAAATCAAACCAACAATCAAACCAACGCGGAAACAAAGAGAGAACCAGCGAGAAAACACAGAAAAGCAAGCAACACAAGAACACAAGATTTACGTGGTTCGGCAAAACGATGCCTACATCCACGGGGGCGGTTGGGGTTTCTTTACTATGTTCTTCAATGGGCAAACAAAGCCTTTACAAGAGATGACGGCTGCAAAATCCGAATAAGGTGTTACAATTTACAAAACCCTAACGGGTGTATTTATAGGGAAACTATTGGGCCTTTCGAATTGGGCCGAATCTGGATCCAAAACCTGCTGACAGTCGACTGGTCCAATTACCAGTCGACTGATTCCTCCGGGACGGTCGACTGACTCCCACATACAGTCGACTGCTGCTGCTGTATACTCACTCTTCGAAAACTCCTCTCTGGACAGTCGACTGCTCCTCCATCCAGTCGACTGAAACTCTGAAACTTTCGAACACTGCAGATACCAAATACCAGAATCGAGCCATTATCCTACAAGTTAGTTTAATTTAAACTAATTATTTTTATTTTTATTTTATTTTTTTAATCATAAATTCTGATTTTATTTTGTGTATGTGCAGCACGTGTTTCAAGAAAAAGAAAGAGAAGAAAAAGAAGCAAGAAATAAATAGCAACTTTTTTTGTCTCTTTTCTAAGTTGTCACTTGCCTTTTGACGCGAATGCAAACATTTGTGATGAATTCGCCCGGTTACTCAATAAGTCACAAACTTAGAGTGCTTTGCATACTCATATTTCAAGTTGCCGTTTAACGTAAAAGTAAACATTGGTGATGAATACCCCTAGTTACTAAGCAACTCAAAACATTGCAGTATATAGACTTTATTCATAAAAAAATTAATTATTATCACTCTATTTACTTAAACTCTGTTTAGGACTATATCAAAGGGGATAATCACAAGAAAAAGCGTCACATTTTTCTTTTATGTATAATCACATAACTGTCACAATTGTGTAAGGAGTTTTAAAATTCAATAATCCTAAAGTAAATAAGTATGCTTAATCCTGCTTTATAAAATATTGTCTATCCTAAAAAAAATATTTCAATGCTTTAGCACAATAAAGAACTCAAAAGTGTAATGGTAAGCCTAATTGAAATTCCTTTTTTGTTTTGTTTTTTTTCTTTCAAATATATATAAAATAAAAAATAAATTTGTACCCCTTAAATAATGTCCTCTACTAGATTGTAGGTGTTAGATGTTTTTATTGTTGTCAATGTTATACACCTTTTGAAAAGTTAGAGGGATGTGGTTGAAGGCCAAGAGTAGATTAATTAATGACACCATAGCTAAGAAAAAGCCAATGATTTGTGCGTTACAAGAGACTAGAATCGAAAACCCAAGGTATAGTGGCTTCGAGTGCCTTATAGCACTTAGGAGTTCTGAATGGCATTTCGAAACGGCGATAGGTATGTCGGGGGGTATTGCCATAAGCTTTGACACCGACTTATTTGAGTTGGAGGAATATATAGGTACTTTCTCGGTCACTATTAAAATTAGGCACAAGAATGACGGATGGATTCATATGATTTTGTTTGTGTACGATCCTTATAATCATAGGCTAAGAGACGGATTTTGGGACGAGTTAAGAACCATTAGGACCAGGTGGTTAGGACCTTGGGTATTAGGAGGGGACTTTAACATTACTAGATACCAAAATGAACATAGAGGCAGAGGTGCGAACGATGCGGATAGAATGGATTTCAATCACGCAGTCGATGAACTAGAACTCTTAGAGATCAAAGCAACAAAGAGAAGATTTACGTGGACAAATATGCAAGCGAATCCGACCTGAGCTCAACCTGACAGAATTTTTGTCTCGTCTGATTGGGAAGACCACTATCCATTGGCGACGATTAGATCGATGAGCAAATACACCTCGGACCACACTCCGTTGTCCCTACAATGTAGGAACGAACTGAGGGTGAAACATAGACAGTTCAGATTCGAGAAGGTGTGGAGTCTGAGTGATAAACTGAGACCGATTATAGAAGAACCATGGTCAACACCGATCAACCAAAGTGACGTGATTTCCAACTGGAACAATAAGATGAGGAAACTAGGGAATGACTAAAAAGATGGGCTAGGTTGGAGTATGGTGAAATAAAAATGAGGAAAGAGGAAATGGGGAAACGAGCACAAGAACTTGAAATAGAGGACGATAGGAATCTGGGAGAGTACGAATATGAACTGGTGGACTGTAGAAGGGAGCTACAACAGATAGGGGAGATGGAAGAATACTACTGGAAGCAGAGATCTAGAATACAATGGCTAAAGGAAGGGAATGCGAACACTGCATTCTTCCACAAGATGGCGAACGGGAGAAGACATCAAAACACATGGCAGGTTTGTCTGTGGGAGATAGTTAGAATGAGGAAAGTACACAAATTAGACAACATGTGAATATGAACTTTAGAGAATTACTAGGAAAGATAAGAATCTAAGATGTACTATGGAACCACATATGTGGATTGACTCGAAATTAAAGGACGGCCAGGGATTGGAAGATAACTTCTCAGAGTTTTACAAGCCATAAATAATCTGGGACAAGATAAAGCACCGGGTCCAGACGAATTCTTGATCTTCTTTTATTTACTTTACTGGAGCATCATCAAGGAGGATCTCAAAGATATATTCCTAGAGTTATACCAAAGACCGGTGCAGATAGATAGATTGAGCTACGCGAATGTGATTCTTATCCCGAAGAAAGTAGACGTTCTCAGGGTGTCAGATCTAGACCCATTGACCTTCTGAATGGGAGCTTAAAAATCATCACTAAGGTGTTAACTAGTAGATTAGCTCCCTATCTTAAGGACATCATCCAAGACACGCAAAGTGGGTTCCTTCCTTCCAAGTAAAGACATCATGGGCAGCATCGACTCCTGCTAAAACTTGATTTCGAAAAAGCATATGACAGAATGGGCATGTGTGGATAGGTGATGGAGTTAAGAGAATTTGGGGATAAAGGGAGATTCTGGATGGGGATGTGTATCAAAAATGGTAAATCGTTCATCCAGGTGAATGGAGAATATGGAAACGAAATTAGATGTGGTAGAAGACTAAGACAAGGAGACGCCTTATCCCTACTTATCTTCACTCTTGTCGCAGACGGTCCTGCAGAAATGACAAGAAAAGCAGGGGAAAACAAATTTGATTAAAGGAGTGATGCGAGGTATTGACACCCCCATGTCTGTTCTATAATATGCAGATGACACCCTTCACATTGGATCGGTACGGATGGATGAGGTACTTGCAATTAGAATGATGCTAAGATGTTTTGAATTCTAATCAGTACTGACGGTTAATCTTCACAATAGTTGTGTTGTGCCTCTTAGCAATGAGCTACCGGTACCGGCAGAGGTGATCGTAGCATTCCTGGAATGTGAGAGGGGGGAGTACCCCATCAAATATCTGGGCACTCCAATAAGACCTGGTAGATTGCTTAAAGTAGATTGGATCCCTCTGATAGAAAAAGTGGAGAAGAAACTCACGGGTTGGAAAGGAAGATTCCTATCACTTGGAGAGAGAATAACATTAATCAACTCTACGCTTAGCAGTTTACCTACATACCTTTTGTCCATGTATGAGGTTCTGATGTGGGTGATACATAGAATAGACAAAAGTATGAGACGGATCTTGTGGAAAGGCGCACAAGAGGATGGTAAAGGGTTTCGCTCGGTGAGATTGGGGAAAGTATGCAACAAAAGAGAGTTCAGAGAATTGGGAATAGTAAACCTACGAGACATGAACACGGCGCTACTAGCCAAATTGTGGTAAAAAATGAGACACCAACAAAACACATGGTGGTATAAATCGTTCGTGAGATATCATAGATGAAAAAAGGTTAGATTTGGAGTGAAAAGTATCCACGACAAAATATCTTATCTCTGGAAAGGAATTTCAAAGTGGGAGAAGTTTAAATACCAGGTGTAGAGTGCACAACAGGAAAACAACTAGAATCTAGAAGGACAAATGATGTAGAGACAACTCGCTACAAGCCTTATTTCCACAGTTGGCAAAGGAGACGACGAAGGCGAATGCCCTCGTCGCGAATGTATGGAGAAACGAGAGACTAAGAATAGAGTTCCAAGGAAGCCTAAATGACGAGAATAGGGAGCATTTACAGAAACTGGCGAATTTGTGGCAGAGGCGGGAAAACTAGGAATTGAAGATGAAGATGAAAGGGAATGGAGATTGGAAACAACGAACATGTTCTCAGTTAGATCGTTGTACCTGTTGGGTTTATGTCTTGCATACGATATTGGATAAGAAGACGATAAGACGATGGAGAGACAAAGGCAATTGGAAACGGTGTGGAGGCAAGAAACAGTCAGCAGCAGCTACAGCAGAAGTTGCGGTCGACCGTCCCTAATGAGCGGTCAACGGTCCCATGCAAGAAGTCTTCCAGAGGGGAGGACAGTCGACCGCCTTGTTGGTGCAGTCGACCGACAGCGGTGCTGATGGGTTTCGGGCTTGAGTCTAGGTGATTCGGGAAAAGCCCAACTTGCTCTTCAAGTTGGATCGTGTGGCTCCTATCGTAGGATTTTCTCTTATGTACTATCCAATGGCTATTGTAACAAGATATCAATTTAGGATTTGTCTCTAGATCTATATAAACAATTGTAACGGCTCATAGATCCATGATGATTCTAATGAGTGCCGAATAGAAGAAGAGAGTACTTCATCTGAGAGGGTGAGAGAGTTCTCCATTGTAAGCAGCATCAAGTTCCATTAGGCTTGAGAAATGGTCGTGGTGAGAATTGTAATATTCTTGTATCTTCTCTAGTTAAATAATATCTCGGTTCTTTCACCCCAGGATTAAGACGAAAGCCCCAACCGGGACAATTCCTGTGTGCTTTGTGTGTTTGGTGTGATCTAGTCTTGCCTGGTGGTTTGTGTTGAATGTGTCAAAGACTCAACAAGATCCTAAGAGGAGTTTTCGATAGAAATCCCTAACAAGTGGTATCAGAGCAATCAGGATTCGTGGGTTTGTTCGAGTTTCTTGGAGATGGCAGATCAAAAGACGAAGATCAAGCGGTTTGACGGTAAGATCAACTTCAATCTATGGAAGGTGAACATATATGATATTTTGGTTCAGAAGGACTTGCACCTTGCCCTAGAAGAGAAGAAGCTAACTGACATGCAGTAGAAGTGGGATGAGATTTGTTTGAAGCCTTGAGTTTAATCCGGTTGCAATTGGCGGACGAAGTCAAATATAATATTATTGAGGAGAAAAGTGCGGCAAGTTTATGGGCGAAACTCAAAACTAACTACTCGGGATCGTCGTTGCTAGATCGGATGTATTGAAAAAGAAAGTTGTTTAGGTTCTCAATGAAGGAAGGTACCCATCTTCAAGATCATATTGTGAAGTTTAATAAAGTAATATCTGAACTGAAGACGATTAACGCGGATGATCTTAGCGAAGAGGATAAAGCTTTCAACTTGATTTATTCAATGCCAACTTCTTATGATCACTTGATAACTACCATGCTACATGGGAAATCGGCCAAGGAGACACTTACTGTAGCCAAGGTGATTAAGGGTCTGAAAGAAGATGAACTAAGAAAGGAAACTCATAAAGGAGGGTCTATTTCTTTAGGGTGTTTCGCGGTGGATGGTAATACTTCAATTGGAAGGGATGCGGCACACAAGAATAAGATTCGTTGCCATTACTGTAGAGGAGTTGGACATTACAAGAGAGACTGTCACAAGTAGTTGAGTCAGAACAGTGCTACTAAAGAAGGAGAACAAGTCCATATAGTCAGCGCAAATGAGTCAAGTAATAATGTTGATTGTTGTCTTCTTGTTTCAAGTTCTTCAGATGTGGATTCAAGTTGGTATCTTGATTCGGGAAGTTTTTCTCATATTTGCTCCGAGAGGGAAATGTTTTCTGCTTACAAGTCATCAACAAGCCGTAGTGTGAGAACGGAGAGTGGTGAGATTTGTGAAATGGTGGGTGAGGAAACAGTTGAATTGGAGGCGCCAGATGGTAAAGGGTTCACACTAGAAGAGGTCATGCATATTCCTTCGATACAGAAGAATCTTATATCTTTGAGTACTCTTGATGCTCGTGGCTGCAGGTACACAGCTCGAGGTGGAGTTTTGACAGTTTGGGATAGTCGTCGTAAGGTAATGAAGGGTAAGAGAGGGGATTGGGCAGGGTCAGCACAACCTCTACCAGATTTGTGAGAGCAGAAAAACTCGGCCGAGTGTATGGAAGCCCATTGTTCCTAAAGCATTATCTAGTAAGCCGTCACTAGAATTACCGACGCGAGACTGCAACGTTCGAATACCGTTGGAAGGTGGAGAAAGCCTTGATGTAGGTGGAGTTCGTGTGGAGGGTATGCCCGCCACCTCCATGATTACATCTACATGGGTGTGCCCTTGAGGGGGCATACAGCTGGAAAAAAACAGGTGGAGGTTTGTTCAACTAGCAGAAGAAGCCATAGAAACATGTTGTTTACAAAGCGGAGAAGAAAGGTCTATAAGAGTTTTAAATCACACAGGTATGGATTCATGCATATGCAATCCAAGGTGGAGATTGTTGGGTTTATGTCTTGCATACGATATTGGATAAGAAAACAATAAGACAATGGAGAGACAAAGGCAATTGGAAACGGAGTGGAGGCAAGAAACAGTCAGCAGCAGCTACAGCAGAATTTGCGGCCGACCGTCCCTAATGAGCGGTCGGCCGTCCCATGCAAGAAGTCTTCCAGAGGGGAGGACAGTCGACCGCCTTGTTGGTGCGGTCGACCGACAGCGCTGCTGATGGGTTTCGAGCTTGAGTTTAGGTGATTCGGGAAAAGCCCAACTTGCTCTTCAAATTGGATCGTGCGGCTCCTATCGTAGGGTTATCTCTTATGTACTATCCAATGGCTATTGTAACAAGATATTAACTTAGGGTTTGTCTCTAGATCTATATAAACAATTGTAATGGCTCATATATCCATGATGATTCTATTGAGTGCCGAATAGAAGAAGAGAGTACTTCATATGAGAGGGTGAGAGAGTTCTCCATTGTAAGCAGCATCAAGTTCCATTAGGCTTGAGAAAGGATCGTGGTGAGAATTGTAATATTCTTGTATCTTCTCTAGTTTAATAATATCTCGATTCTTCCTCTCTCGGATTAAGGCGAAAGCCCCAACCGGGACAATTCCTGTGTGCTTTGTGTGTTTGGTGTGATATAGTCTTGCTTGGTGGTTTGTGTTGATTGTGTCAAAAACTCAACAAGATCCTAAGAGGGGGTTTCGGTAGAAATCCCTAACAGTACCGGCATTTGAATGACGGAGGGCTGAGGAGCGGTCATGCAAATATAATTTGGAAATCTAAGGCCCCAACTAAAGTGAAAGCGTTCATGTGGTTGATCATGAACAACATCATCCTTTCCAAAGTTAACATTAGGAAATGAAACATTATCATATACACTAGATGTTCTAGATGTCATACGGATGATGAAGATGTTAACCATATATTCTTTCAGTGTCCTAAAGCAAGGATAGCATGGAAAATTTTAAGTCTGGATTTTGACATTAGTGTGTTCCCAAACTGTATTGAGGATATTTGGGGGAAATGGAAGATAGATGGATTAGGAAAGATTATAGGATTGTAAAAGATATTACCGTAGCGGCTATTATGTGGACTATATAGCTTGATAGGAATGATACTTGCTTTCGTAATTTGAATTGTAGATTCCAAGTGATGTTACATAAAATTCTAGCGCTAATCAATGTATGGATAGGTCAAGGCTTCGCATGGAGGGAGCGGAGTAGATGATGTACTGAGTTACAAGGACTTCGACTCATGCAGGGCGTAGCATCGAGTTTGGGAATCTTCATGTCTTGTGAGTAGTTTATGTAGTATGTGATTCTCCACGTTGTTGTTGTTGTTTGTCTAGTAGTATTTTGAGATTGTCCACTTCTGTGGAACCGGTATGTAATATCTTTATCTTTGCATCGTTAATTCTTCGTTAATGATAGCAATGACCTGGGGTCACTATTATTCCCCCCCCAAAAAAAAATATATATATATAAAAAAAATTATAAAATTTTTTTTTTCATGATATGGCACATTGTTTTTTTTTTATTAAAGATATGGCACATTGTTATGGAGGAATTTATCAATTTGTAAACTTCAGCTGCATGTCATGTTTACCCATTATATCATCCACATGCCAACATTGTTTTCCGCAAAAAATTGTAAATTTAAGTCTCTCTCTATACATCATTAAATCCGGGCGTAACACTAATACTATCGCTTTCTTTATACTGTCTCTAAATCTGCATATGATGTCCAAATGGTGACAGTCCTTTTTGGTAACTTATCAAATAAGTCTAAAACTTGATAAGCCCAAAAAAAAAAAAACTAATGATCCAACAAAAAGAGCAGATATTTTGAATTTCAAATTAAATTTTTTTTGAATTCAAAATACATCTGAGAGAATTGGGTAGGAGAACAGTGTGCATATATCTCTTCCACAAGTTTAGCAGGGGAAGGGACTAGTTAAAAATGTAGGTTTAACTTTGTAATTGTTTTACACTATTCCTAGAACAGATATATGTATATTTTTTGTACTACTTGCTTCGTTAATTTTTTATTCATGAAGCGGTGATGATGTCACTTTTTTCTATAAAAAATTTAATTAAAAAAAAAAAAGCAGATATAAGGCTAAAATTCCAAATTAAACTGAATGGTTTAAACAAAAACAAAAAGAAGTCAAAATCAGATTCGAGAAAAATGGCTACGAATAATTTTCTAACGTACGAGCTAATTAACCAAAGCAAGAATAAAACAAATGAATATAAATAATTTCATTTAAATCTAACGAAACCCTAAATAACAGCATCTTCTAAAACCTAAATTTCATCACAAAAAGTAAAATTTATAAATTACAACAATCACATGATCAGAAAAACTTGCTTAATAACACTTCAAGAACTCGTAAAAAATGAATTTTTTACAGAAATCAAAAATTAAAAGATCAAATTACTATGAATTAGAACAAGAATCAACCGATTAAATCCACACAAAAAACAAAAAGAAAAAGAAACTCACCTCAATTTCGATTCCACCAAGAATCAAGGAAACAGGATCTGAAAATAATCAAGAAATCACAAATTTAATTAATCAATAAAACATATATTAAATTAAAATTCATTGGAAATAAATTAGAGCGAAAAAAAAAAAATTACCCAGCCTGGAGCTTGAGAGTTGAGAGCTTCTCAGTTTAGGGGGAGTCAGGGGAGAGAGATGAAGAGAGGGATTATATTTTTGGAATCTAACGCTTGGTTTTTAACCTCTGCTTCACCACTTATTTACGGGAATGCCACTGGGCGAATCCGGCATCCGTCGTCCGTAACGGAATTTCACTGTAAAATGCGGTTCGCCGTTCGCGGAATCCTTTTCCGGTAAGGTTACCGAATGTGCGGTTACCTCTGTCCTACATGGCACGAATTTTTTTGGTTTTTGGGAAGCCAGGTGGGACTCTGATGTTGCATGAGGAATTTCACTTCCCGCCAAAATTCGGTGGGGCCTACTGGGTTTGTATGATACGGGTGAAGACAAAAGGTTATTTTCTGTTCACCGCAGAGTGTGACCCAGTTGTTGTGGGTGGAGAAGTGGGTGCGGATTTAGTGATTGTACTTGAAGATTTTCGGGTTTGTATCTGTTAATGCATAGCTGGACCCCGCTTGTTGGATAAATCTCGTGTTTAAACATCGGGATAGCTGAACATCTTCGATAAGATTAATATCTCGGTGGATGTAATAATAATCTCAGCTAAATTTGTAAGGAAAAATTATATATATATTTAACTATTTTCTTTATTTTCTTTATGCAGAAAATTTTACTAAACTTTTTTTTTCTCCCAGATAACCACATTCAAGTATAGTTGTAAAAAATCTCCATAAAATATATTTTCAGAAAATTACATCTAACTTTTCTGCTTGTGTTAGATAGCCCTCATTCATCTTTGCAAGTTGGTTCAGAAAACATCGTGCATCTTTTTCAATATTGTCAAAAAACCTCACTCAACTTTAGTAGAAAGTTCAGGCTGTCGGAGTGGATTTTTTGCAACTATACTTGAGTGTGGTTTTCTGCGGAAAAAAAATATTCAAATAAATTTTTCTGCATAAAGATGATAGTTCACGGGAGTTTTTTTTTTTTTTTTGAAATTTAGCCAATAATCTAACTCGTTACATGTATCATACACTGTACTAATCATTACTCAAAGTGTAACAGAATTTTTGAGGAATTTAAATTAATGAAGGGCACTAAGCACCTATTTTACGATAGTTTTTTGCATGGTACATCATTTTTTTTTAAAGTGTGAAATATGATTACTCTGTTTTATTAATGTCACGCCCCGCTTCCCGAAATACGGAAACACAGACACGTAACTGAGGCCCAGCGAATGATATGAGTACGCCAACCCATATCACCCATAAGCTGTATCAGTCTTTACTCAACAATATAGGAAAAATGAACCACAACCATGCAGGAATCATAATCACATAAACGAGAATGAAATTCAATAACCAAATCTGGAAAGTAAAAACTTACCAAATAACTCGAGAGACTCCTGCTCCAATTGTAGAAGATCTGCTAATCAATGTCTCCTAGAAATTCTCTTTGTGCACAAGTATTTGATTATCTAAAGAGAAATAATAAATTGTCCTTAGAGCAAGTACGGACAGCAAGTAGTGAAAGCAGAGAGTAAAGGAACAGGTTACTTGAAGGAATATGAATCAAGATCAATTATACGATGACAATAATGGCAGTAATAACAATGGTCTTAATAAAATATACATATATGTCAATTTATGTTCGTTAGAGTGTCATTTCTCCTATCTAGTGCATGTACTACTGCATCCCATACTACAGGTTCCATGCACGCACAACAGTGTTCGTTTGAGACATAGTGGTGGGGTCTACAGAGCGTGTACTCGGTTTCAATAACAATCAATTACCATTTTCATTCATTCATTCACATTCATTACTTCTCTTTTCATTTCAATACCATATCAATATAGGCCCTCGAGTACATTTTCTGAGATTTTCCACTACTAGGTCAACCCTTATAAACCCCAGCTTGTTTAGTATTTTATTGTTAAGTCATTCATGTACATGCAAGTGTGTATAAGGATGTCAAGGGAACGATACGAATGCAGCAATATGATGCAATGCACAATAATAAACATGAAGTAGCAAATTTAAAACAACAATTCTCTTTATATTAATTTAACTGGTGCCTATTATAACTGGGTCGAAACCTCAGTACAAGGCAGACAATGCAGCAGAAATTATAAGAAGCCATCACATATATGTTCATTCAAGTCGATAATCAACAGGTTATTGTATCATGAAATGCATTACACTAATGTACAATAATTAGGATGTTCTTCACAGTGTACAAGTCCATTTATCATGTCATTGTTCAAGTCACAATATCTCAATCGATCAATGTATTCAATTACCATTCATTTTCTTTATATGCAATCTCTAGTCATTTTGTTCATGTCAATTGTGTATGTAGGATTGGTTTGAGTCAATGGATAATTATCAGAGGTCAAGAGTACGTCGGGTTAGCTCGTGTAAACCCTCGATACTCCCAACGGACGGGACACAAGGCAAATTAAGATAATTGAAATGGAACTACTTGCAGGAGATCAATAAGCTTGAACTAGAAAATTAAAAGAGTTCAAGTGGACTTGCCTTTTTGTAGCAGTCGATCCGAATAATTTAAGAATAACGGGATCAGTATCCCGGGGAACAATCCCAAGAGGTACGTGCAAAGTACGTACGAAGAACTCCAAAAGCAAGCAATAAAGAGCTAATTTCCCTACACTGGATCAGCTACAAACAGCGAACACAGCGACGGGATCTGGCGCGGGTAGAACAGCAAACAGCGGGTGGCAGCCAATGGGATCTGTCCGCGTAGCGGATCCGAGCCGAACAGGAAACAGCGAGGATGGATCGGCTGTGGCAGAACACGGAACAGCAATCAGGGAAGCACGGATCTTGAAGCGATCGGACGGCTGAAATTCACTCCCGCCGATTCCGAACGTCTGCTTCTTCCTCGTTCTTCTTCTTCGTCGCTGCTTCGAAACGGAGGGAGAGAGAGAGATATAGGGACGACGGCGACGCACGGCTGTGCTGCAACGGCGACACCACGTCGGGAAGCGACGTCAACGGCGGAGCGGCTGGTCGAGGAGCGACGGCGTGCTCTGTTCGACTCGAAGAACAGAGGAGGAGTGGGCTCACGGCGATGGAGGTGGCCTGGGGATGAAGTCGACGGTGTAGCGGTTGTTGTCGAGTCTGCAGGTTAAGCGGCAACAATGGCGGCAGAGGTGAGCGACTGGGGGAGCTTCGAGGTTGAAGACGCCTGGGAATGTTGCGAGCTTCGACTGGTGGAGGATTCGAGTGAAGTCGACAAGCACAGGGGGAGGTTTCGGAGGTAGACGATGCAATGGCGAGCGGTGAAGCTTCGGTGATGGGTTCTCTGTGGAGGAGGGACGGTTGACGACTGTGATGAAGGGAGGAGAAGAATTGGGTTTTCGATTGGGTTTGTTTTGTTCTGTTCGTTTTGATTTGTTTGGTTTGTTTTGGTTTTAACAGAGAAGAAGAGAGATAGTACGGGAGAGAGGAGAGTGGGGTTAGTTGCTAGTTTATAGGGGAGTGTGCAGGTAAAGTGGGAAGAAGTTAGAGTACGTTTAGGAAAGTGGGAATGAAGAAAATATATTCTATAGGGGTGGGTATAGGTTTAATCTGTACAATTAAATAGGTTCTGGGTTTAGTGGGCTTGGGCTATAATAATGAGTTTAAAATATTAAATAAAGTAATTTAGATATTGGGCTAAACAATAGGGCTTAGATTAATTAATTAAATAAATAAGTTCAAAATACAAGTTTGGGCTTTGGATTAATTTAATAAAATCAAATACAATTTTGGGCCTTAGGATAAACAATTAGATTTTAGATTAACAAATAATAAAATTAAAATACAAAATGGGCTTTTAACATAGTTAAACAATTAGGCTTTGAAATAAATATTAAGCAATCAAATAATTTGTAAAATGGTTTGAATAATAATAATTTAATTAGGAGAAAATACTTACAAAATACTAATGATTTAAAATACATAAAAATACTTGAAAATTACGTATTAATGAAAACAGGGGTTACAAATCCTACCCACCTTACAACAAGAATTTCGTCCTCGAAATTCATTATGGCAGGCGGTAGGACAAAACAGAAGCAACATAAGAAACAACAAGGCATGAAAATTAGAAAAAGAAAAACTCAAGTGATGGAAGTATCAGGATAAGAAAATGACATAGATAAGATCGTCGTCGAATAATAAATCGACAAAAGATAACAAGTGAAAAAGATGAACACGATCTGAACGATGCAAAGAAAGATCAGCAAGAGAATCCTGGGACCTGTGGGTTAAGGATCAATCACGCTTCCGCTGTGCTACTCTGATGGTGATGTCCCAAACAACATACATGTCGTTGTAGGCCACATGACACCAATCAACAAACCGAGCAGGAAGACAAGAATGAGACACCAGGATCAAGGACAGTATGGGCTCGAGATAGATATAATTAAATAATGCAAAACGAATATAAAGTTTGTTTTCAATTTTAAATGATCAAAAGATATGTTATAGATCAAGACTAATGGGTAGGAGAATTGGGTTATAAATCCAATAACAAGTTTAAATCCAATAAGGGAATTGGCTATAGGATTTTTAAAATATACATTAATTCAAATAGTGAAAAGTATATAAAATTGAGCATGTTCGGGCTCAAAATAGTAACGACAAGGATAATAATACCAATAACAATAATAACAAAATATCAACACTGCTAATAATAATGATAATAACAATAATATTAATAATAATAATAAGAATAATAACAATAATAATAAAAATAATAATGATAATAGCATAAATGGATATAATAATAATATGCACATATGTGTCGGAATGGAAAATTGAGTTTAATAGATTTACTAAAATAATCCAAACAGTAGTAAAATATGATATAAATATTCGATCACTTAAATGTAAAACAAAATTAAAATACACCGTTGTTTGAAATAAATAAAATTTCCAGATAGTCAGATGAAATAAAAAAAAAATCTTAGAAGCCAGAATAATATTTTGTTAAAATCCGATCAATTGAAAATGTAAATTGCTGAAAAGAATTTGAAAGCGAAAGGAAGCTATAAAAATCTTAAATACAGAAAGTACACGGAAAGATACATATGTGCAGGAACAAGGGTTTGGACTCAAGTTAAATATTAATAAATAGTGCAATCAAGTGTATATAAAATTTAGGCTTCAACAAAAATACCAATAATAACACCAATAATACTAAAATATTAACAATACTGGTAAAAATAATAATGTAAGACAGAATATAACTTGGTTCAACAATTTTTTTTGTACGAAAGTAATTCATTATTAACAACAGTAAGAATAAAACAATGCAACCAACAATAACAATAACAATAACAATGGCAATATCAATAATAATAATGATATAAAAAAATAATAACGAGAAACATAACAATAATAATAACATTATAAAATAAGGTGAGAATTTGGTTTATCAAATCTATAAATAAATCAAACAAGAATATATATAGTCGATCAATATAAATGAAGAGTGAAGTCAAAATACACCATTAATTACCAATCGTAAGAAAATAGGAGACTGTTCAATAAGAATTCAAACCCAAATATAAAAATGTTGATAATTATACAAACAACAAGGGAACACAGATTTAAAGGTTATATAACAAATATTTTTGGAAAATAACCAGTCAAGATAAATAAAAATACGAACAAATTTAGCTAATGAAATATTAATAACCACGAATGTGAAAGACAGATAATAATTATCGAATGTTGACCTTATAATCAATACTCGAAAACAAATTAAAGGGTAACGAGCAAAATAAACTAAAATATATATGCAAGAAAACTTAAAAAGGAGTTTATTAAATATTACAAAAGTAAACGTCAAATCATTAATTAGGAAGTGGAAACAAAAGTAAGTGAGAAATCTAAAGGTCAAAGAGTTGGAAAACGGTGGCAATAAATAGTAATTAACAAAAGAATGAAACTTATACTATAGTTAATGCACTCCATCTTAACATAATGTGAAAATTGGTAAACACAAAATAGAGAAAAATCAAATATACAAGTTTAAATTGTACAGAAACATAAAGTGTAATAGTATAAACAAGTTGTCATAAAGAAAATATTGCTTTACCTTTAGTTTCATTATATAAGTAAAATTTGTCTTGAAATACAAATTAGCAATTAGGTAGAAAATCTTGCATCCTTAACATCAAGTTGCATGTTTGCCTTCACGACATCAGGTTTCAAGTTGCCGTCCGGATATTCGGCTGCACACTTTGCCTCGCCGATATCCAGTTGCAATTTGCCTCCATTGACATCGAGTTGCATATTTGCCATATTGACATTAGGTTGCACCGAAATGGTGAAATGGAGAATGGAACTTCCATATGCATAGGGATAAGGGACATTAAATTTAAGTATGACGTTTGTAACTCCTGTTCCCGATTATACGGGCTATTTATTTTTCTTTGTATGTCTTTGATGTATTTTTTTTCCCTAATTATTGTATCTGGGCCTTTGTTTTGTTGTGGGCTTATTAGTCCCATTTATTTCTTTTATTATTATATTTCTTTGAGGCCCATCTACACTCAAGCCCAACTCCTTATCCTATTGGGTTTTGGATCCTAATCTAATCTACCCACAACCCAATTTTCCCCTAACTAAACCCCAGACCCATTCTTCCACAATCCCACGATCTTCTCTCCCACTCCCGTTAACAACTCACACTCCCGTTACTCTCTCCCTCTCTCGCCCGTTCTCTCCCCCCTTCTTCTCTGTTAAAACAACCCAACCAAACAACTGAGCAAAACCCAACAAAACAAGCCAGAGAAAACAAAAGCAACAAAACCCAAAGCCTTCTCTTCCCCATTCTCACATTCACCCAACAAACAAACCCATCATCCCACCATTAACCAGACCTTCACCGTCGCCCAACTCCATTATCTTCCCCGTCACCACCGCCACCTCCAAACTCTGAACCCAAATCCATCACCACTCCACTGCCGCCAGTTCGCCCCACCAGCGTCGTCTTCAACCTTGAGACCATCGAGCCAGTCGCTCGCCGCTATCTCCGCAGGCTTCCCCTGCACTCGTCGTCCATTCCGCTCGCCCCTCACCATCGTCCTCGCCTCGTCCCATTCTCCGCTCAACATCAGCCCCGTCGAACCCAACTCCCATAAACACCACAGCACCCAGTCGCCGTGAGCCCACTCCTCTGTTCTTCGAGTCGAACAGAGCACGCCATCGCTCCTCGACCAGCCGCTCCGCCGCCGCAGTCGCTTCCCGACGTGGTGTCGCCGTTGCAGCACAGCCGTGCGTCGCCGTCGTCCCTATATCTTTCTCTCTCCCTCCGTTTCGAAGCAGCGACGAAAGAGAAGAACGAAGAAGAAGCAGACGTTCGGAATCGGCGGGAGTGAATTTCAGCCGTCCGATCGCTTCAAGATCCGTGCTTCCCAGATTGTTGTTCCGTGTTCTGCCACAGCCGATCCATCCTCGCTGTTTCCTGTTCGGCTCGGATCCACTGCGCGGACAGATCCCATTGGCTGCCACCCGCTGTTTGCTGTTCTACCCGCGCCAGATCCCGTCGCTGTGTTCGCTGTTTGTAGATGATCCAGTGTAGGGAAATTAGCTCTTTATTGCTTGCTTTTGGAGTTCTTCGTACGTACTTTACACGTACCTCTTGGGATTGTTCCCCGGGATACTGATCCCGTTATTCTTAAATTATTCGGATCAACTACTACAAAAAGGCAAGTCCACTTGAACTCTCTTATTTATTCTAGTTCAAGCTTATTGATCTCCTGCAAGTAGTTCCATTTTTAATCATCTTAAATTGCCTTGTGTTCCGTCTCGTTAGGAGTATTGAGGGTTTACACGAGCTAACCCGACATACTCTTAACCTCCTAAAATTGTCCATTGACTCAAACCTAAGCTCGTATAGATATAATCGAAATGGATAAAATGAATAGAATTGTGTACAAAGGAAAATGAATGGTAATTGTATACATTGATTAAATGAGACAATTGTGATTGGATTAATGACTTCATAAAGTGGATTGTACACAGAAATGACATTATAATCGTTATATGACATTGTGATGGGTTCCATAATTTGTAGTAGCACATTAATTGGCATTTAATGAACGTATGTGTGATGCCCTTTATAATTTTTTGTTGATTGTACCATTTAGCACAGAGGTTTCGACCCTGTTAAATTGAGAATTTGCACACAGGATATAAAGGAGAATTTTAGCCTATTGAATCTAATTTCTAACCCAAGCAACGGATCCCAAATTGGAGTCCCGAGTTGTGAGTTATCATCCATTGTCACTATTAGTCTACATCCCCTTTTACTGCTGAATTGTTGTGCCATTGACATAATTGGTAATGAAATATAATGAAATTCGTGTTAGAATGCCCCTAAACTTACCAAGAACCTTGCACACATGCTGAGGGTTCGCCCCAAATTTTTATAGATTTATATAATACATTTAGACACTGTTTCCACTCCTTAGGAATTGACATCTAGTTGCTGCCAGAACAGCTGAACCGTAAAGAACAGTATGTTTGACCTAGATACAGTCCGAATTAGGAGGAAGCTCCTGAATGAAACTTGTAGCCCTGTCTGTCTAGATGTCCGTAGCATACTGGAAGTTTGAATTTGGAGTTGTAGTCTAGGAGTTATGCCTATTTTAGTGCAACTGTGTTAGCTACTGCAGATTTATTACTTTTGCTTATTATTGTGTAATGTATCATATTGTTGCATCATATCGTCCCCTTGACATCCTTATATACACTTGCATGAGCATGAATGATTTAATAATAAAATACTAAATAAGCCGAGGTATATAAGGGTTGACCTAGTAGTGGGAAATCTCAGAAAATGTACTCGAGGGCCTATATTGAAATGGTATTGAAATGGAAGGAGAAGTAATGAATGTGAATGAATGAATGAAAATGGTAAATGATTGTTATTGAAACCGAGTACACGCTCTGTAGACCCCACCACTATGTCTCAAACGTACACTGTTTTGCGTGCACCGAACCTGTGGTACGGCACACATGGGACACAGAAGTACGTGCACTAGATAGGAGAAATGACACTCTAATAGACATAAATTGATATATATACATTTATTTAAGACCGTTGTTTATTAGTACCATTATTGCCCTTGCAAAATTTGATCTTGATTCACATTTCTTCATGTACCCTGTTTCCCTTACTCTCTGTTTTTAACTACTTGCTGTCCGTACTTGCTCTAAGGACATTTATTTTTCCTTCTTTAGTTAACCCAGCCACAGGTGAATCTGAGGACCTCCCAGAAGGAGTTGGCGAGCAATTCTTTTAGATTGGAGCAACTGTTGATAATAAATCTTTCCCATTCATGTTTTCTTTCAATAATTGTAATCTCTTTATTTATTCAGGATTGTATCCCGGGCTTTTGACCCGTAATTGCTATTCGTTTCTCAGTAACATTATTATGTTGGAATATTTAAATTCTTGAATTCAATTACTGTTCTGTGATGTTATTATAACTGCGTGGTTGTGATTTAAATTTCTGAATATTGTTGAGTTGAGAACTGGTACAGCTTATGAATGATATTAAAATCATTCGCTGGGCCTACGTCATGGGCTCGTATTCCTGTATTTTGGGAAGCGGGGCGTGACAGGTTTTTAGTGGTATCAGAGCCTGGGTTTTGAGTAATGTGTCGATCAAATACGACTACCTTATGGATGTCTGACTTTGATTGGCGTATCACTCGATCTTGGTTCTAACCAGATTTAACTCAACAATATGTACACCACGCGAATCACATGAACATGTAATACCAACATACTTCCCTTGCTTGATTCCTGTTTGATTCCTTCGTATTCAGTCCCTTCGTTTCCTAATCGTCCTGTTCCTTCCATTGATCGATATTTGTGCAATCTAGATACTAATTGTATTTTCTTAATGCAGAATATGGTTAGGAGGGAGACTCCATCTTCCCGTCCTGAGGATGATCCGGTGGGAGATCCCACCATTGCCCAAATTGTGCAAATACGCAGAGGTAACTCTTCTTCCTCCCAACAGAGGGAAGAACGATCTGAGAACACTGCTATGCTCCAGATACTGCAGCAGATGATGACTCAACAGCAAGAACAAAATGAGCGTCACATGCAGCAGGTGACGCAGATGCAGAGAGAGCATGCCGAGATGATGAAGGCAGCTCTAGGAGCGGTTAGCAGAGAGCCGCTTGCACCTGTGCCTGGAGGATTACCGCCTAGACCGGGCAACGTAGCTGATTTCATGAGGCTACACCCCGATAGATTCACAGGAGCTAAGGGTCCATTGGAGGCTGAGCAGTGGCTAATTACGACAGAGCAATTGTTGGTCGCTGCAAGAATAGCTGATGCAGACCGAGTGGATGTGGTAAGCATCCTGTTGACCGATCTTGCCCGTATCTGGTGGCAAGCTGAAGCTGATAGACTAGAGAGGCCCATTGCATGGACCACTTTCACTGCAGGCTTTATGGTGAAATTTTTCCCCAGTGTCACTAGGGCTGAGATGGAGCAGCAGTTCGTCAACTTGACTCAGGTTGGTAATGTTAATTAAGTCATTTATTGTTACTTATGGCATATGTGACGATATTAATTAGAACATTACTTGACTCAGGGGAACCGAACGGTAGATGAGTATGCCGCGGAGTTCCTTCGGCTCAGCCGTTTTGCACCTTCCCTGGTTACAACCGAGGAAGATCGAGCCCGCCGGTTCCTGTTGGGGCTCTGTTCGGACCTGCATAACCAGTTGGTGGCCCACCGCCATCGCACCTATGAAGATATACTCGATGCTGCAAGGGTCCAGGAGCAAGCTCACAAGAGGACCAATGCTACTCAGCGGGGAGGACAGTACCCCGTCTTTTCTCGATCTGCTGTGGGGCCTATTCGGAGGCCAGCTCCAGCCCCGCCTGTGAGAGTGCAACCGTATCCGCCTGCTATCTCGATATGTACTTTCTGCAATCGAGTTGGGCACTTGCACAAGGACTGCCGCTTTGCCAACCGTCTGTGCCTCGGGTGTGGGGGTACCGATCACGTTGTCCGTGACTGCCCCAAAAGCAGGTCCGTTGCACCAGTTGGAGGTCCAGCTCAGTTCGGAGCACCATTCCGACCTCAGGCGAGGCCACCCCTCCCTCCACAGAGACATGCCTTCGTTCGGCGGGGAACGACTTCTGGGAGAGGTCAGATGGGAGGTCGCGGTCAGGCCTTCAACCTGACCACAGCAGAAGCTGAGACAGCCACTGGAGTAGTTGCTGGTATGTTGTAGTTGCATTTTGTTATTTTATATTCAGTTATTGCATATCTCCTTTTCCTTGTTGTTTGATCTTTTGTACACCATGCATGCCTTTTCCATTTCTTATGCATTTGATCTTCTATTAGGCATTATTCTTGTGCATTCCCTTCCTGCCCATGTGCTGTTCGATTCTGGTGCAACACATTCGTTTGTGTCCTCCCGTTTTGTCGACCGTCATCGATTAGCAAGTGACGACATGCCTGCAGCCTGGGACATTACCACTGGTGGAGGTACTATCGTTTGCTCTAAAGTGTGCAAACAGAGTCCCTTACTGATTGGTGGCAGGGAGTTCGAAGCTGACTTAATCGTGATTAACAATTCGGGCTTCGACGTCATATTGGGAATGGACTGGCTAGGAGTCACCCACGCAGTGATCGACTGTCGGAATAAGAAGGTGACGTTCCAGCCTCTTGGGCAGCCTGAGTTCGAGTTTCATGCGGGTGAGACACCGTCTGCACGTGTCGAGAGCCCGATTTCCCCGAAGGCTTGTGCACTTGAGTCGATGTGCACTGATGATGAAGTTGCGCCCATGGTTGTGCGGGACTTCCTTGATGTATTCCCTGATGAGTTTCCTGGGATTCCACCAGACCGAGACGTAGTGTTCAGCATTGAAGTTCAGCCAGACACTACGCCAATTTCGAAGAGCCCGTACCGCATGGCGCCAGCTGAATTGGCTGACCTGAAGGTACAAATCCAGGAGTTATTGGACAAAGGCTTTATCAGGCCAAGTGTTTCACCATGGGGAGCTCCAGTGTTGTTCGCCCAGAAAAAGGACGGTAGTCGCAGACTCTGTATCGACTATCGAGAGCTGAATCAGGTTACGGTGAAGAACAGGTATCCACTGCCAAGGATTGATGATCTGTTCGATCAGCTAGGAGGTGCGTCCGTATTCTCAAAATTGGATCTTCGCTCGGGTTATCATCAAGTCAAAGTAAAGACTAAAGATATTCCGAAGACAGCATTCCGCACGAGATATGGACACTATGAATTTTTAGTGATGCCCTTCGGCGTTACTAATGCACCGGCAGTATTTATGAGCTTGATGAACAGGGTGTTCTCGCCATTCTTGGACCAGTTTGTCGTTGTGTTCATAAACGATATCCTGGTGTACTCGCGGAACATGGAGGATCATGCCAAGCACTTGAGGATTGTCTTGCAGACTTTGAGAGAGAATAAAACTCCACATGTGCCATGCCCTCCCTAGTAGAAGAGTGGGGCCAATAAGGACCTCCTCGTCATCATATTCTTCCACCTCGAAAGTCCTCGCAATCCTCCCTCATGTACCTACAACAGCATCTATGGCCCGCCCATAAAAAAATAAGATGCATTTTTTTGTTTGAACTGGTGATTTCCTTAATTGCGATTGGCTAAAAAATTTGAAAATTATTGTTTTGGCACAATGCAATCCCATGAATGAATGGAAACAAGTAGCAAATTTTAAACAATTAAACTAAACAATTACACAAAAAAAAATTTAAGATAGCTGTCAAAGCGTCGGCACTGAATTAGATCAAACATCACTCAAGTAAACGGACTTCAAAATTTTGAGACAAAAAAAGGAACGGAATATGTTGTTGTTGGTTCAGAGAGTCCTCGTCATCAAATCGTTCCTATCGTTATAATTCGAAGTATATTTATGTTAAGATTGAACTGACATTTCCAATAGTTTATCAAGGATTGTAAGAGCATCTGCAGTCGTTTGTCATTTTTGTAAAATTTGCAAAATTTAGTAAAAATTGAGTAGCAGTTGTTAAATACCCAAAATTTTGGTTTGAGGTAAATAGTGACCGGCTATATTTGGAAGAAGATTTAGTAATTTGAAAAATATAGCCGGCGAATGATGATCTTTCATCCGTTCATTTTTTTTTTAAAATAATCGGACAAAATATCATATTTCGTCCCTTTTTTTAGATTAATAAATCGGACTGAAAATGATTTCCCATTCGATCATTTTTTTTTAAACAAAAAATCAATCATACGGTAAATCAATTCCCGACCGATCAATTTTTTTATCGGACGGGAAATAATTTTCCGTGAGTGAGATTTCTTTCAAAAAATTAAAGAGGAAATTCTATTGAATTATGCCTATAAAATAATTATGCATACAGGTTATGATTTAATTAAGATTATGATTAAATTAATTATTAATTAATATTTAATTAGTGGAAACAACTTCGGACCGGAAATGATTCATCATCCATGAGCAACATTTTTTTTTCAAAATGCTAAAATGGGAAATGATTTCCCGTATCTTGGTTTATTTATTTATTTATTTATTTATTTATTTAATCAATGTACGGTGTCCAACAAAAAATCATATTCATATATGCAAAACACCCAAATTTTGAGATTGAATGACTACAAATGCGCTCTAATAAGCCCAAACAAATCAATAATAGTATAATACATTAGCTATCCGACAACTGAAATTTTAGAAAATTTTCTAATGTTAATGAGGTTTAAAATGGCAGCTAATCTGCACCGCATGATCCCCACACGGATCTCAAGGATTCTAAGGTCAATATAACAATCGTATGAGCATATACAGGCCCGGAGAAAGCTCACAAGCCATCCACAAGCCCACCGCCCAGGCACAGCCCACCAATAAATAGTTGATCGGCCATTTACGGTTTGTAATTAAGCTCCCTATAATCAATGGACAAGTTACTCCATCACATCCCTAATTCATGGGATCTTGTAAAACAGCTGGGGATTTTTCCTTAACTCCTTACAGACCTATAAATATAGGTTCCCCTCCTCTTTGACCATGTAATGAATATTTAGCCATTAAACCTTACTTTCACACCTCTTGGTTGCTGACTTGATCGGCGGATGGCTTTCCGTCGGGAATACTCTATATGTTTCAGGTTTTTTTGCTGCCAGCGACAGAGCTTAGTGAGGGCCCGGGGGTACCCGGGCCCCCCCGAAATTTTCGAAAATCCCCTTAACACTATTGAAAATTTTATAAACCCTTCAAAAATTATAATTTAACTCCCATGAAAATTAAGTTTTATTGTTTGGCCCCCATAAAAATTATAAAAAAGTCTCTATATTTTTATATGTAATCATAGAATTTTATCTTGGCCCTCCTTGTAAAATTGTTCTGGCTTCGCCCATGTTTGTGGTCAACCACCACTAGATTTACATATTTCAACCATACACTAGCCTTTCATTATAATCAGATCTACGCTAAGATTTGTGCATTCCATTTAACAAAATAACTCATTATATGTTGCTCCCACAACAGAAATCAGTAGCATCAAATGTGTTTAATGTTCGGCGAAAGCTGTGATCTAGATCTAACGTACGTTTAAATTAACCATATAATAAGATTTCTCAATCAAAATATATGATAAGATTAACGAGTCTTCATAAGTTGTTCATACAAAATAAGTCGAAATTTCAAGGGTATCTTACGTACGCGTGAGTGCAATATTTTAGGGTTTGTAGAAGGAACAGCTTGGCGTAGGGTCCACCAGGCTGCAGATCCCATGCAGGCTCTCCACGCGAGGTTACGCGTACGCCAGCAAACTCAAGAATGTCTTAAGAGCTTAATTAATACTCCAGTTTCGGTACCAAGTGACATGAGCTTACATGCACCACCTGACTTTGATATTTCAAAGCTTGCATGTGCTTGATTGAGCTTGCCTGTGCTTAATTGAAGTTGAATATTTTATATGAAAATATATTTAGGAGGTGTTTATTAAAATATAATTTAAAAAGTGAGCCTCTGCGAGAAAGGAGGTGATTTCCTCCTCCTATGTAGCAGTACTTCTAACTACTCGCAGGATCCTCGCTGGTCGGAAAATGAAGATTTTTTCATTATAATAGGCCATAGAGTAGAGGTGAGGAAGGTGGCAACTTCGGGTTCCCGATTTTTTTGCATTTTTAGGGGTGCCCCTTTTTTTTTATAAAACCTATATTTATATATTTTGCGCTACTCCTAATTACAATTTTGGTTTCCTTAAGGGCTATAAAAAAATTGGTATTTTTTGGGGGTAGAATCAGTCATTAATAGACAAACCCACAGATTAAGAAATAGAAGGAGAAGTGGATCATTGGATCATTAATGAATCTGAGTCATCTTGCACGATCACCCGATCCCCAATCCAAACAACCTGCTTCTCATACAAATCCCTAAATCCACTAAACTCCATTCTTCGCTTCCTCACTCATCCCGACCTCAATTCGAAACATATCTCCAACTCAATCACTATCGACCTCATGACAGGTTCAACCACCTACCTGAACTCTATTTAAAACCTATCTTCAACCTCCATGCAAACCCGAACCGGACTCCAAACCCGAACCTTTGCTCTGTAACCGCTGCCACTGTTGTTGCCGCATGTTGTTGTTGTTGTTGCTGTCTTGTAGTTGTGGGCGCCGACTACCGAGAAGAACCCTATATCGACTAATTGGTAGCTCTTTCTTTATCCCCAACAAAATTAAAAAATTAAAAATAATAATAATAATAAATCACTCACATTATGTATGGGGGCTTCATTTTGGCAGTTTGCCTCGGACCCCCATAAGTTCAGGGTTGGCCCTGCCAATTGGCATCATGCAATGCATAGATAGATAAGAAGCCAGCAAATGACTTAATTTATTGTACACGCGCAATTTTATGCCATTATAGTAATGAATTGTAGGAATCGTCTGTATAAAGTCCACCAACATGAGAACAACTACTCAGTGGCGGACGCATAAATTTTAGTTAGGGTGACCATAAGAGCATCTGTAGACGTTTATACTCAAAATTCCCATAACTGGAAATTTAGAAATAGAACAAATGACTTATGCTGTAGTGGTTTAGAGTCAATTTTTGGGTAATTTTTTAAAAAAATGGACAGACACATGATCATATTACGTCCCGTTGTTTTTTTTTTTAAATATAAAATATGTTGAGGAAACATGAAATAAAGGTTGAAAAAAAAAAGGAAAAGAAAAGAAACATCATGAAGCTTGGACGGAAGAAGACATATCTTCCTTTTAATCCGAACGGATGAGATTTTGTATCTCGTCCCGTACTTTTTTTTTATATTTAAAAATAGCAGCAAATCTTCTCTCGTCCTACGTTTAAATAATAATAATAATAATAATAATAATAATAATAATAATAATAATAATAATAATAATAAAACCCCGAAACAACATCTATCGTCTTTTACAATGGACGAAGAACAATCTTTCGATTTCTATATTTGGAGATTTCTTATATCCCTTCTCAATTATAGGGCTGTACCGTAGCATTTTTCCCAAAATTTGGAAATATAGGAAATGACTACAGCGTGTCGTTCCCTATATTTTGTTGAAAACAGATTTGGGAAAAATTAATTGTTATTCATATATCAATATTCTTTACTGTATAAATCTATATATAAGGATTACATTCTTCGAGGAGAAGAAAGAAGATTGAGAGAAGATTGAGGGGTGAGAGATTTGGGGAATCTGTTTCCTATATATTAGGAAACAAAATATACACATTAGCACTTACTATATTTCAACACTCCCCCTCAAGTTGGTGCATAAATATTGAACATGCCCAACTTGTCAACAAATTTTAGGAAGAGTCGGCTCAAAACTGCCTTGGTCAGGATATCTGCAAGTTGATCTTCTGACTTCACTTTAGATATCTCGATGGCTTTCTCATCCAATTTCTCCTTGATGAAGAATCTATCAACTTCTACATGTTTCGTCCTATGATGTTGGACTGGATTAGCAGCAATATTGCATACTGCTTGACTATCACAATACACCTTCATAGGTTCATTCGGACCACATCCTAAGTCCTGCAATAAGAGTTTTAGCCATAAAGCTTTCGCTATACTCAGAGCTACTTCGCGATACTCAGCCTCTGCACTAGAGCGTGCAACAACATTTTGCTTCTTACTTCTCCATGTAACTAGATTTTCTCCAACAAAGGTGAAGTATATCCTGAAGTGGAGCGCCTATCAAATATAGATCCTACCCAATCAGCATCAGTATATGCCTCAACTTTCAAGTGACCATGTTTTGCAAATAAGACATCTTTTCCTGGAGCAGACTAAATATATCGCATAACTCTCATCACTATATCCATGTGATGTTCCTAAGGTACATGCATAAACTGACTTACCACACTTAAAGCATATGATAAATATGGTCATGTATGTGCAAGATACATCATTCGTCCACCCAATTTCTGATATCTTTCCTTATCACAAGGCACATGATCAGATTCGTTGCAAAATTTCAGTCCTTCTTCTAATGGTGTACCAATCAGCTGACAAGCAGACATTCCACTTTCCTTCAATAAATCGAGAGCATACTTTCTTTGAAATAGAAATATACCATTTCTCGAGCGAGAAACTTCAATACGAAGGAAATATCTCAAAGAGTCAAGATCCTTCATTTCGAACTCCTGTAACAAATAGCTCTTCAATGCCATTCTCTCCTCAGGATCATTCCCAGTTGCTATCATGTCATCCACATATAATGAGAGCAGTAATGTTACCTTCTTTCCTTTTCAAGAATAGAGTATGATCTGAATTACTCTGACAATATCCGAATGTCCTCATTGATTTTGTAAACCTCTCAAACCAAGCTCTTGGTGGCTGTTTGAGACCATATAACGCCTTCTTCAACCGACACACTTTATTACTGTGTTGGACTGGTCTATTTAATCCTGACGGCAAATCCATATAAATCTCTTATGTCAATTCCCCTTGCAGAAAGACATTCTTCACATCAAATTGTTCTCACGACCAGTCAAGATTTGTAGCAAGTGATAGTAGAACTCGAACAGTATTGAACTTAGCCACAGGTGCGAATGTTTCGTCATAATCAATTTCATAACTTTGAGTGCACCCTTTGGCAACCAGCCTTATCTTGTACCACTCTATCAAACCATCCGACTTATATTTCACCGTATAAATCCATATGCATCCGACCGGCTTTTTTCCTACTGGCAGTTCGGCTATCTCCCAAGTCTCATTCTTCTTCAAGGACTTCATCTTCTCATCCATAGCTGCTTTCCACCTTGGATCAGTTAAGGCTTCCTGTACAGTGTTAGGAATAGATACAACAGATAATTAATTCACAAATGACTTATTTGATTCAGACAATCGGTGAGTGAACACATAATGACTCTTGGGATACTTGACTTTACTAGTGGGATCAGGCTCATAAGTGGGTTTTGGATACCTCTGGTAGTATGGTTTGGGCGTTATCTTCTTGGAGTTTCAGACAGCGATGATGATTGGTTTTGAGGTTCTGCTAGGGGTAGAGATAGATCTGATGGCACTGGTGGTGGAGATGGTTCTGATGGTACTGGTGGTAGAGATGGCTCATATTCATAAATCTTCTTCCTTAACCAAATATTCATTCGAGTGATCGTCTTTACTTACATCCCGACTTTCTCCCCTTATATCTGATTGTTCAGTCTGAATGGTAACTACTTCATCATAGGCAAGAGTTTGAACTTCACTTTGGTACTCCCCCTGAAGTTCAACCTAAGAGGAAAAATACATCTCATCTTCATGGAACACAACATCCATAGTCACAAACATCTTTTGAGTTGGTGGGTGATAGCACTGATACCCTTTCTTATCCTGTGCATATCCCACAAACACACATCGGACAGCTCGAGGAGTTAACTTATTATGTTCATGTTAATAAAGATGAACAAATGCAACACACCCGAACATACGAGGTGACAAGTTGACGACTTTTAGTGCATTCACAGCTTCAGTTAATACTTGAAATGGCGTGAGGAAGTTTAGGATATTAGAGGAAACTCGATTGATTAAGTATGCAGCAGAAGCAAGTGCTTTTCCCCAATAAATGAGTGACATATTTCCATGGATAAGAGAAGCACAGACCACCTCGAGCAAGTGTCTATTTTTTCTTTCGACAACTCCATTCTGTTAAGGTGTATATGAGCATGTAGCCTGGTGAACAATTCCGTGTTCCACCAAATGTTGTTGCAGATTCGAACTCAAGTATTCTTCGCCATTATCACTCCTAGGAACTTGAATCTGTGATTTATACTGAGTCATAACATGCTTGTGAAATTTCTGAAACAAGCCACTAACTTCACTTTTCGACTTCATCAAATAAATCCAAGTCATACGAGTACAATCATCAATAAATGTCACAAATCATTTGGCTCCCTCAAACGTAGTGTTTTTAGATGGACCCCAAACATCAGAATGAATAATCATAAATGGAAGAGAGCTTCTACTTGGATTTGGGAGAAACGAGACACGGTGACCCTTTGCGAGTTCACACACATCACACCAAAAAACAGATATATCCATCTTAAAAAATAAACTTGGAAATATTTTTTTCAAATAACCAAAAGAAGCATGCCCTAGACGTCGATGTCATAGCCAAATATCTGATTTCTTCTTCTCACATTCAGATTCTTCCACACTTAGAGCTTGAGTCAACTTGCTTGAACTTTCATATTCTAAATCCAGGTAATAGAGCTTCTCGTGTCTAACCTCATAACCAATCGTCTTGCAAATCTGAATATCCTTAAACACACAATGTGAAGATCAAAAAATTACAATACAATGTAAGATAGTGGTTATTTGAGCAACAGATAACAGATTAAAATTCAAGGATGGCACAACTAGGATAGTATCTAAGGTTAGGTTATTTATGAGAGGTATGGAACCCTCGCCAGTAACAGTGGCAGGAACACCATTGGCATGAACACAGTTGATTTAGTGGATGGTTGAAAATTTTGGACTTGTCTAGAATCAAAAGTCATATGATCGGTAGTCCCCGAATAAATTATTCATGCATTATGCATAACAAAGGCAGAAAAAACCTTACCATCATTGCCTGCAGCAGCACGATCAGCAACTCCAACTGCATCACTGGGTTGATTGCAAGTCTTCTTCCTAATATCCCTGCTATGATCCCAGTTCTTCGAATAGTCGACGATCTTGTAACAACGAGCTTTCGTGTGGCCGATCTTGCCACAATGAATATACTTCCTTGACTCATACAGATATTGTCCTATAGCAACACAACAAGGAGAACAAGTTGTCTACTAACCAGTGAGTAGCAAACACCAATGGAGTACAACAGCAAACCAACACATGCGTCGAACGGTGATTTCGATAAGGAAGAGGAGCCGATTGGCAAATCAACACAGCAAATCAACACAAAAATGACAGCAAATCAACATAGGCATCGATGGTGAAGAGGGCAAACAAATTTCGATAGGGAAGAAGGCAAACATCAGTGGCAGCAAATCAACACAACAAATCAACACAAGCTGGTTTTCGTCTTCGATAGGGAAGAGGAGCCGAGCGAGGGTCTCAGTGGTGCTATCGTCGAATGGTGATCGACACAGGCATCGATGGCAGCACGCTGGAGGCATCGCGTCGTCGATCTGGAACAGGAGCAGCCAAGGGGGCGAGATCGATGGGCGTCGGTGGGGATGCTACTGGGCGGAGGGGGTCGATCGAGGAAGGCGGCTCGACAGTTGAGGGAGGTCGACGGGGTGGCTTGCCGGAGGTGTTGACGAGGAGGGCGGCGCTACAGGAGGGCGCCAGAGGTCGGGAGGTTGCCGGAGAAGACGAACAGTGGGTTGGGTCTGGCGTTGACGAAAGGGGAGAGCATCGGGGGTCAGCGACGTGATCTGTGGACGACAACGAGGAGGTTTGGGGATCGGGTTTTGGTCGGGATCGGATGAAGATGGAGGTGTAAGAACTGATCACCTCCTCTTCTTCTTCTTTAGTTAGCCTAGATCTGGCTAGGCTCTTATACCATGTTAAAAATAGATTTGGAGAAAATTAATTGTTATTCATATATCAATATTCTTTACCGTATACATCTATATATAAGGATTACATTCTTGGAGGAAAAGAAAGAAGATTGAGAGAAGATTGAGAGGTAAGAGATTTGGTGAACCTGTTTCCTATAGATTAGGAAACAGACTATACACATTAGCACTTACTATATTTCAACATATTTTCCAAATTTTGGGGAAAAGGGGAACGACTAGAGATGCTCTAAGTAAATAGTATTTTAAAAAATATATATATTTATTTGTAAAAAATAAAAGAAAAAATTGCGTATATATTTCATGTTGAATGATAGTTTTTTTTTACTTTTAGCAATTTGTTAGTTATATGGAACCATCAATTATCTAACTACAAGATATTTAGTGATGAGATTTACTACCTTCTAACATATGGTTGACTAAATATCTGCATAATATATATAAGTTGAGTTGCGCGCTTAATGAGAAGAAGCCAAAAGACTCATACTTGTAAGATTCTATGCTCATTTAATTTGAAATGATAAATATAAAATTATTAATAAGAACACAAATGTGAGATTAAATTCAATTATATATTATATATTTTCAAGTATGAAAATGTATTTCTCAAAATTAAATTAGATATTCAAAATTTTATAAATATATAGTATAACTTTTTTAAAGACATTAATAAAAATTTATTCACACTCCAAAACAAGTTATATTTTTAAAAATATGAAAAATTAGTTGCTACTTAAGGGATCAAACCATGGTTCTCCTAATGTGAAGTTTGAATCACCTAACCACAAAGTCGAGTATCTAATTTGTTAATAAAAGTATATACAATAGTATATATATATAACATAACTGTATAGATTTCTAGGTCTTTCCGATTTTGCAAAGAATCCAGGATGAGGTCTGCCCATGCAACTACTCAGTATGAGAAAATTTTCCTCATATTTCAGAAATATGAGACTCCATTTTCTTAAACATATTTAGAGACATATCATATGTGGTTCCTTTTTAATTTGTAGGGGAAATAGTTTTCAAGGATAGTGTAAAGTAATAGGGCAAAGTGCTTAAAACATCCCTAATCTTTGCTTAAAATACAAATAACATACCGATGTTTTCAAAAAGTACAAAATAGCTCCACTTCGTTAGTTTTTTTTACTTTCCCATATTTTATCTCATCTAGTGCTAGGCATTAATTAGCGCTAAATGGGGTAGTTTTCAGTTGACTAGGTTATGATCTTTCAAAATACCTAAATTACCTCTCCCTTAGAGTATATGTAGTTATTAGCTATATATATCCAAAAAATGATAAAAATCGATTTAGTCGTCGTCTGTTTATCCTTTTTTTAGGTTTGAGATGAACAATACACGTCTATATTTCGCAGCGAAATTAGTATTATGCATATTATAGAAATCAGAAAATGATATACCGTCTGAGAAAATATATTGAGCGGACGGCAGATGATATGCCGTTTGGAAAAATAAAAAAATAATAAAAAACAAAAAAGGGGGATACGACAGAACATATGCCGTTTGAGGGGAAAAAAGGTCAAATGTGTTGGACGGGAGATGATCTTCCGTCCTTCACAATTTTTTTGTTTTTTTTTTCATCAGACGGCAGAATATCTGTCGTCTTCTAAAAAAAAAATCGAAAAAATTTCGTACGGTAAATCATGTTCCGTTTGATTTTTAAATAAAATTATTTTTGAATATTTACCATTGCAGCGTTATCCTGTTTGCTATTTCTATATTTTTCATATACACATTTTTTGAACTCAAGTGACAACACATGCTCTTATAAACCAAGGGAGGGTAATTTAGGGATATTTGCAACAAAAAGGTAAAGTTAATGCGAAACAGAATCCCGTCAGCAATGATTAGTACTATTCAACGCCTATTCAGATGAGAGAGATGACGAAAGTGAAAATTTTAACACAATGGGACTATCTTGTACTTCATAAAAGTTCGGGTTATTTTTTATAATTTCAGCAAATATCGGGCGAGATATTTATGCATAATATACAGAAGTTTCTAAAATATATTTATGTACTAGGTTTGCCCATTGACAGGTACTTACGGCAGCACGTTTTCGGAACAGTACACCTTATTTAATCATATACAATAGTTTTAGAGGTCCAGCAAATTAATTGATGTAGCAAACAAATTATATGAGAAACTTTTGGAAGTCCAACAAAAAAACATATTATATGATTTTTTTGATTTTTTTGAATTATTTTTAAAGTTTTTAATTATTTTTTTTTAGTTTTTTAATTTTAAGATTTTTTAAAGATTTTATTTTCCTAATTTTTTGAATAGAAGAGGGAGGAAAAGAGAGGGGGAGAAAAAAAATATGTTTTGCGAGATTAGATCTGGATCTTTAATTTTTAAGGGGATTGAAGGAAATCCACTTGATAGTTCTTTGTGTTTTATTATATAGATATAAAAAAAGAAAATTTGAACTAGGCACTTCATATGAACTCATACAACATTGGATCCATCCAATTGTATAGCTCGAGTTCCATTCTCATTTAGAATACGATAATCTTAAAGAATGCAGTAAATATTTAAGATGCATATATTTTTAACTATCATTGCATGTCCAAAACTACACGACATCATCATGTATCAAAACAAAATTAGTGCCAGGTGCTATTAGGTCTGTACTGATCTCGAATAATAGTCATCCTGGTTTTTTACCAAACTATCCCACATTTTTTTGATGTACCAAACTGTCCATATTCCCAAATTTAATACCAAAATATTCATGTTGCTAACTGAGTTAGCACCCCTAATAATTTTCTTCACGCTATCTCGGTTAGCGTGTATTAGGGGGTAACACTTTTCCCCTCAAATGGGGGTGTGTAAAAAAAACTCACCAAATATAGATACGCGTGCCTATTTAAACCACTCACGCTAACGGAGTTAACGTGATAAGTGGACAGTAAGAGAGACTACTCCTCAAGTAGGAATAGGCAAAAAACCTCAAGTATAGACACGCTAACCCCGTTAGCGTGGCTCTTTATACCAGACGCACTAACCGGGTTAGCGAGTGTCGATTGGGATCATATTAAATAAAGCTCGCTATCTCACTCTCATCTCACTTCTCCTCACTTTGAAAACCCAAATCAGACGAGTTTAAACCCAAACCCCAAAACCCTAGTCTCCAATTTCGCCCTCTGCCCATCCCAATCTCTCGGAAATTTCGGTGGAATCTCTTCACCACTCCCAAAACACTCATCTGAATCAACAATTTCTCCAAAAAACGCCTATTTAACCCATATACCATTTCCCCCCAAATTTTTGAAAGGAGAGGATTAGTAGTCAAGCAGTCCACTTCGAACGTTCCACCCTACAATCGTTTGTAAGTGTTCATAACTTATGCTATATAATTTTTGCAATTTTGGGTCTAGGGTTGGATTTACAATGTTGGATTCATTTGTGTATGTACCGTGTAAAATTTATTAAAACAGGCAATCCACGTGTTAAATTTAGGTTGTGTAATTAATAAAAATTAAACCAATATTAAGTAAGTCTACGTCGTACTAATTGTGTTTGTTGAAATTAACCTATAGTTCACAATGCATGAGTGAGATATGCGATGATAGTAACATTGTCATATAATTCGCTTCGCTACATCGAGAAATTGAGGATAGCCTTGTCTATACATCTAGTAGTTTAGTGCCAATGTGACCTTTTGAGTAATATTGTTTTATATTTAAAATTTAGAAATTAGACATTGTTAATTGTATAATTAATTTATAGCGATTTTAAATTAAATTTGTTAACATATATTATAAAACATGTAGGATTCAATTTGATATAACATATGGCACGGACAATGGGTAATCCCAAATAAGAGAGTAGTAGTAGACCTCCAACAACCCGGAAAGGTCCATGGACATGTCATGGACAACCTCCTAAAAAAACTCACCATGGTGGACAGAGACGTACCAATGTAAAATGATTTTACATTAATTTCATACGTTTAATTTTAACTTCAAGAAAATTATAAATTTATATGTTGAATTTCAACTTTCTTTTGGTACAGGATGAGGCCGGTCCTTCTTCTTCCCCGACAACTCAAATGGGTTCGTCTCCTCCTCCTCCAAATCAATCTGGCCCTTCATCTCCATCTAGTCACCCGGGACCATCTTCTTCCTCATATGTTCCTCTGGTAGTTTCCGGTCCGATAGACCCGAAGCTTTTGACTTTACAAAGTCACCATCGCTATAAAACCTTTTAGGACGAAAATTTTTCGGAGTGTACTTTCCGGGGGCATGACACGTTAGAGATGAATCCCCGTATACATGAGATATTACAACAATGTGGGTTATACGCAATCGGGTTGATGAGCTTCATTAAGACTAGCCAACCCTTATTAACAACCCTTCTCGAGAGATGGCGTCCCGAGACACATAGTTTTCACTTGCCGGTCGGTGAGATAACAGTGACACTGCAAGATGTTGCTGTAATAACGGGTTTCCCAATTGATGGACTGGCCATAACCGACACAATGGACTTTGAACCAGAGTTCATTATCCATGAGTATCTTGGTGTAGAGGTTGATCGATCGGCCCTTGTAGGCAAATCGGTGAGACTGAAATGGTTGAAAGACACATTCTCCGGTATGCTGACTAATGCCTCCACTGAGTTGCAAGTACATTGTTACTGTCGGGCCTACATAATGACATTATTCGGAGGTGTGATGTTCCCAAATTCCTTTAGAGATTCCGTGTCGTTAATGTACCTACCACTATTCGTCGATCTTAGTGGAGTCGGGGCGTACAGTTGGGGAAGTGCTGCGTTGGCCACATTGTGTAACACCCTACATTTTTATTTATTTTAAAAATGCATTTTTTAAAAAATTTTGCGCGTATGATGCACGTGCAAATTTTTGTCACGTCCCGCTTCCCAGAAACACGGAATACGAGCACGTAACATTGGCCCAGTGAATGATTTTCATCATCCATAAGCTGTTCAGGAATCTTTACAATATCTCACAAAATAATCAGAGTCGGAAGCAAGAGAATCAACCACACATGCATAATTGAATCAATATACCAACTGAATTTACTTGAAACAAAATGTATTAATCTCAAATAAATCAGATCTGAACAAATCAAAAATCCTGGGTTATACTACCCAAACACAAAGAATCCAAGTAACAGATATAATTGTTCAAAGCTAGCAACAAGAAATAAATGAAGACAACAAAAACTCCAGCCAACTAGAACTTTAGGTCACATATTCCATCGAGCAGCTGATCACCAAAATCTGTAATTTGACAAATTGCAGGAAGAAGGAAAAAAAAAAAAAGATTCCCGTCAATGCAAGTTACGGGCCGCTTGTAATACAGGATACAAGTACATGGAAAAAACTAACTAATAACATGGAATAGGCATGATATCAAAATATAACAACTAGTACGGTAAGGTGAACAAGTACAAGTAACATATATTAAGTGTCAAGTGAACAAGTATCATGTAAACGAGTAAAAAGTGTCAAGTATCATGTATCAAGTGTCATGTAATCAAGTCCCATGTATCAAGTATCAAGTAAGCATGTATCATGTTCAAGCATCATATATCACGTATTGTATTTAAAACTATCTAGGTAGCACTTCAAGTATCCCAATTTTTACTACATGGTTGCTACATTCAAACGAGTTGCGTTTATATTTCGTAGGGGATTCTATAGGTCATGTACTCGGGTATCACAGAATCACAGAACTTGGTCGGTAAACTTGATCGGTAACAGAAATTAACTTGATCGGTAACATGTCATACAGGAAACACGAGTCTCCTTTCGAGTACAGACTCCTATATTGTCCACTACTAGATCTTTCCCTTAAGCCCCGGCTTGGTTATTTATTATTAATGTCAAACAAGCATGTAGGTGTGCAAAACATATCAAGAATAACATCGCATTATCATGTAACAAGTTTAAGTTGCAAGATAAACATGTATGAGTGCAAAATAATACATAAAATGACAAAATAACCAAATCTCAAGTTCGGGACATCAAGACCATACTGTAGTAAAACAGAGATTCCCGTTGCTACAAGCATCAAACCTGAATCCGTCGAAAGGTCTAGAAAATAGATTTCCAACCGAATCCAGCGGATACATATAATTCATATAGTGTTTTAGAAAAATATAACTCAAAACTGATTTGAATCCAGAAAATACGTTCAGCCAGAAATCAGTAAATCGAATTCAAAGTCAGGAAAATAACATCAAAACACCATAATAAATTCCAGGAAAAATTTGGAATCTGGGGTATTCCCCTATATGTCTAGTATCAAAATATAAAGTTTCATAATTTTCTAGTAAGATTAGTTCAGCCATCAAAAATAACAAAACATCAAGAAACGATAGTTCGGCAAATCTGGAATTCCCAACACTACTGTACGAAAACTGTAATATCTCGCAAACCGTGAAACAAAATTCAAATCCGCCAAAGGGACATGAAAATAGACAAAATAAGCTAACTTTTATATTTCACGAATATTTTTCATACAGGAAAAAAAATTAGGGTGAAAATACAAATCTTTACAGAACAGAGAACAAAATCTAGCAAGTATAGTTTTTATAAACAAGCATGAAACGACATATAAAACTCATCAATAAAATCCACCAAAATTCTGAGTAATCCCTAATTAGATATAGAAATTATGTTCAAAATTTCAGATCAAAATAATATGCTTAGCACTAGTATCAAGATAGTTTAGTCATCGAAATCATCAAGAAATAAAATCTAGAAATGAAATACACCTCTGTAGTAAAACAATCATATCTCACATATACGAAAACAAAATAGATCAAGGTCAGAGAGTTTGGAAAGAAAATGGATTTCTCTAAAAATCATGTTTAATAATGAAGTTAAGATACTGACCTTAATATGGTCTAAAATACCAATCAAAACTGATCACTGACAAAATACAGATTTTCCTCTTAACAATAAATCAACATACAACATACGAAACTCGTTCCAAACACAACCAAACATGTTATAGAGTCTACTAAGTATCCAAACAACATTAAATAGGGTATATAGCATGTCCACAACAAGTATATCCCATGGATCCAAACAAACACACGATTTCTCATAATTATCACACAAATATAATCACATCAAGAATGGTCAAAACCTAAGTTGTTTCATATCAAAATTTGTGTCGTGAGGCAACTATGGTCAAATAGCACTATAGAGACATTACTCATCAACATACATCACACACGAGTTGTCTCTAGAACCCTACTACACTACAATCAGTATTTATGACTTGTATCATACAAAAGAATTGAGTACAAGTTACTTGCCTGAGAGACAACGATGAAAATGATGAAGCAAGAGCAAGAATAACAGGAACGGATCTCGGCACGAACTCAATAACACGAACGATCGAACACGAACAAGATCACGAACCCAAAGAATAGCTGATCCGAACACGATCAGATGGATCGACATGGATCTTGATGATGATCATGATCAAGATGATCGAACAGCTAGATCCAAGAGCTGACGATGATCACGATCAGATCAAACGTTCCAGATCTCTCTGATGATGAAGATAATGATGAATATCAAGATCGATAGATCGAATGATTGCGATCAAAGGAAATTGATGATCATCATGATCGTGATGATCAAGAGGAGATCAGACGGTCCAGGATCACTTGATGATGATGATGATGATGATCGATCAGATCAACGATCGGACGGTTCAGATCAATATAATCAAGATCAGACTCAATCAGATGGTTCAGATCAGACTATATGATCATGATGATCAAGATGTTGATCAAACGGCTAGGATGAATCATGATCAAAATTGAGAAAGGAGGGGGTTTGAGCTCTGCGACTTCAACCATGGGTGGCGACGGAGACTGGGCATCGCCGGGGGGCTGTTGGCTGCTGGTCGGCAACGGCGCGGCAGGCAGGTGGAAGGTGGCAGGAGGGGCTACCGCAGGTGGCTGCGACGGAGGGGAGACAATGCACAGGGGAGCACCGGGGGTGAACGACGAGGAGAGGGGGAGCACGGCACAGGGTGAAGAAGAGGAGGCTTGGCGGACGGAGAGTCGACTGCGGGAAGCGTAGGGGGCTGTTGCGGCAGGGCCCACAACCGACAGGAGGGAGAGCAGAGTCAGGGAGGGGTCACTGCAGTAGTCGGCGACGCGACTGGCTGGAGCAGGGAGGGTGGCTGTCGGAGGGGAAGGAAGAGGATCGGGATTAGATGGTTGAAGAAGGCAGCTGAGGTTGATAGGGTTTAGAAGATGAACAGGGGGATAAACAGTATATATAGAGGGTAAAATAGGTTAGGGTAGTATAGGAAATAGGTAATGGGTTTAAATAAAAAAATCCAATAAGAAAATTAAATAACCAATAAAACATACAATTTAGGATTTTATAAAAATACTAATAATAATAATAAAAACAATAATAATAATAATAGTAATAATGATAATAGTAATAAAAATAAAAATCATAGAAAATGATTACAAATAACACTATTGATCGAAAACAGTTTTTAATAGGAGATCCAATAGTACAATCAGACAAAAGAATTTGAAAACCGAAAGAAAAAAATAATTTGCGAAATTTTTTTAAATATAGAAAATATACAAAAATATGTTTTTGGAAAAACAGGGGTTACATTTTTCCATCTCTAATTCCTACTCTCATTTTACAAATTTTAAGCATGCATAATCGTATTTAGCCTTTTATTTTAATCCATGGACCTAAAGATACATCATAGCCCATTATATTGATTAAACGAAGAGCCCACTAGAATAATTAAGTTAGTAAATTGAAATAAAAGCCCATGGGACAAGCCCATTAATAAAATCCTAATTTAAGTTGAGGTTGGACTAACACATGACAAGTTACAACTTCTAGTACACATTTAGAACTATAAGAATTGTATTTATTTTATTTGTGCATGTGTGCATGTGCACACTTGGGTGTGGCCGGTTTTGGAACCTAGGGGGAGGCCAGGTTGCAACATAGTGGGGAGAGGAAAAGGTTGGGAGTTTTGGGAGTTAGGAGATTTGGAGAGTTTGAGGGAGAAGTTAGGAAAGTGAAGAGGTAGGGAGTTTAAATGAGGAGTTATTAGGTTGAAAAGTTCACAAATTGGACCCTAACATTGTCCTATAAATAGCACCCCATTCTCCTTCTCTTTTACACTAAAAACAAATCAAAATAAGAGAAAGAAAAAGAAAGAGAGTAGAGTATTCTTGCTTGAAGAAGTCTTGCTTGGAGGAATTCTTGTGCTTGAAGGAAGAGGAGAAATTGCTAGGAGCTAGGAGTTGTGCTTCCACTTTTGCTTTAATCTTCATTAGAGGTGGGTGGTTTCATTACTTTCTAGTTGTAGAACATGCATGCTAAAGACTATAAATGAGTAGTATAAGTTAATGTTAATGTGAAATTTGTAAATAAAATTCATGCTAGTGTAATATGTTATGAATGAGAATAGTCTTGTTGTGATTAAGTGAAAATAGACACCTTGCTAATTAAAAAGAAGATTTTTTTATACTATGAATCATGTTGATATGTTTGCAATTTTTTACATGTTGAGTATATGGAAATTTGGTGAAGAATATCGTATTCAACCCATGCTTTAGAATCTAATGACTAAGAAAGAAGAAAGAAAATAAAATGAATTTAGTTAGTACATTGAGAAGTGTTGACATATGTATATTTTGCCATTATTACATACGAAAATAATAATTTTTCATGAAAGAGATTTTTTTTTGATTGAGAGACATGTTGGTATGCTATAAATATTTAATTTGTGTAAATAGGAACATAAACTAGTTTTTATGAAGACTATTTCATTAAATTCAGGTTTTAAGAAATACAAGCCTATGTGAAAAATGAGAATAAGAATTGTTTAAAGAAATAGCAATATGGTTTTAATTAATTTAAAATTGTTGTTTACTGTTTTTAAAATTCAATCTCAGTCAGGGAAAAGTTTATTTCAAATTCCTAAAATATTTGATCTTTGGATAAATAAGTTTGCATGAAAAAGAACCAATTTCTGAACAGTTAAACAAAACTATATTAATACAACTTCTAAACAGAAATTATACTTGGACTTACTGGTTAGCCAGTGCAACACGGAGCACTCTTTGTAAGGGGTCTTGGGTTCGAAACTTGATAATAACATTTTATTTTAATTCACTCAATTAAATTCCGGACCTGTACAGAATGCATAAAGGGTTTTTCGTTTCGGTTTATGACAAAAGTCCAAATGGACTTAGTCGCTAGTGGGTTCGGGGCCTGGGCACTGGCTGTGTGTTGTCGGCAGGTCCTGGGTTTGAAACCCAGGCCCCTCTTTTGATTCTTTTTGTTTACTTGATAGTCACATTTTATTTTAATTCACTCAATTAAATTCCGGACCTGTACAGAATGCATAAAGGGTTTTTCGTTTCGGTTTATGACAAAAGTCCAAATGGACTTAGTGGCTAGTGGGTTCGGGGCCTGGGCGCTGGCTGTGTGTTGTCGGCAGGTCCTGAGTTCTAAACCCAGGCCCCTCTTTTGATTTTTTTTTTATAATTCATGAATTGGGTTTTAAATATGAAGAAAAGAGGGGGGGGGGGGATTTGAATAAAACTTTATTATTAATTTAAAATGAAATTGAAAATTATAAGAGATAATTATGAAATTTTATTTGAAGTATAAAAATAGAAATTTGAGAATAGAACTTGTTTTTGTGAAGGAAAGTAAAATTTAATTTTTTTGTGAAGTGATTACTCTTGAAGAGATTGCACTTGCATTTTGTTTAAGAAATATATCGAAGTGAATTGAGAAACCATATAAGCTTGGTTAAATATGAAGGAAAAAGGGGGAATTTGAATAAAACCTTATTATTAATATAAAATGAAATTGAAAATTATAAGAGATAATCATGAAATTTTATTTGAAGTATAAAAATAGAAATTTGAGAATATAACTTGTTTTTGTGAAGGAAAGTAAATTTTTTTTTTTTGTGAAGTGATTACTCTTGAAGAGATTGCACTTGTATTTTGTTTAAGAAATATCTCGAAGTGAATTGAAACACCATATGAGCTTGGATTTGTGATAAAATTTCATGTGATGAAATTGTGTACATTGAAAGGAATTATTTTGCTATGAAGATTATGAATGAATAACTAGATCATGAATAGTGACAAGATTTTGATCATTTGTGGATGAGTTGAAGATAAAAAAATAATATGAGTTTAAGACATGTTTATTAAAGAGTATGTGTACCCAGGTATTCTTGTACATGAAAATGTTGTGATTTAGAGTTAGTGAGACCTCGGGTACCGGCACTATTGAATTGAAAAGAGTTAAGTTATATTTTGAGATATGGCCATGGAGCTATCTCGGTAAATGTTGATTAATTCCGGTAGAAGGTAATGCTAATTCTAGGCTTGGAAATTTATTCATGTCCTGAACTAAATAATTAGGCACATAAGTAAAGATGTAGTAAACCTGGGCAAGCGTAAGTGGGTTGCCTCTATACAGTCGACGGTGAACTTCGTGGCTATAGACCCAGTCGGTGGTGGACTCCGTGACTGTGGTTGCTCCGTAGAAGTCGGGTTTTTATTTTTAAATCCGGGATTATGATGACGGGTCAGCAGTGGATTCCGGGATCTTGAGTAGTCGGGCGAATAGTTTGCCATACTCCAATGTATATACGTATACCGGGGCTAGAGGGACACTTGTGGGATGATTTGCACGATGGGGATCTATTATAATAGTCAGCGATGGACTCCGGGGCTGGGATCCATATTCGTGGAATGATCTAAACCTTATTTCATTACTGGGTAGTTTCATGGCGAGGGATCGAACCCTTAAATGTGGAGTACGTAGGTGCTTGCCATCGGACCTATGTAGTATGAGATGCATAGAATCCGAATAAGTATGCATTAGTGTCATCCTAGTATAAAATGTGTGCATTAGGCATTAAGGCATCACATACACTTACATATTTAGCGTAGTCACATTTAACACTTTATATTCATTCAAGTTTGTGATATGTTAAAGTATTGAGATTGTTATATGTACGGCATAGAGAGGATGGTCGAGTATAATATTTTTGTCAGTTGTAAGTGACTGACGTGCCCACAGCTTAACATACAGGTAATGAACTTTTCCATGAAGAAGTAAATATGTTATGATGCAGTTGATGATTTACAATGATAAAGTTGTATAAGTTGTACTTTATTTCATTGTTGTAATCTTTTATCCTTCTGCTGTATAAACAAATTGTAAAGAACTCTGATGTTGTTGAAATTTTTTTAATTTCCTTGTAAAATTGTACGAAGTGAAGTAAAGATCCTGTGAAATCTCGAATTCGGTCTTATTTGGAATTCGGGGTGTTACACATTGTATATAGCCTTGTGCAATTTCTCTCTCGGTGCCAAGCAAATGAACGGACCAATGTTGATGCTACAGGTATGGAGTTGGAAATGACTACACATTGGCCAACCCGTTGTCGCAAAACAATCACCAAAGTGGGCGATTCTTCTGAAGGACGAGAACATGAGGCCACCGCAAGGTGTGTATTGGACGGGTTAGTTGACGTGGAAGGCTAGCCCTAATAGATGCCTCTCATATTACCGAGACGAGCTTGACCACTTGACAGACGACTGTGTTAAGTGGCAACCATATACCGAGGCACGTTTAGCGAGATTGCCTCCACTTTGTACCCGGCTCCTCAACTGTGGTTGACAAAAGCACCGCTTATCCACTTTTGTACAGTTGAGAACTGTTTTCAAGATAGAGTACTCCGTCAGTTTGGGTTGCTTCAGAATATTTCGTTCCATCAACTGTACAATGCCGATCTACATAGTATCACTGGTATGGGTCGACAAGCAGCTCACGATTAGGTAACTTCATTGCACATGCACGTGGATATTTGGAACAACCATCGTCTCGATCACGTACTTGCGAACATTCCCCCGTTCGATGCATCTTCTCATGTCCTTTACATGACGTGGTATGGAGAATGACTCGCCTTTACATTTCTCCAATAAGCCAACTTCCACCGAGCGTTCAAGTGCCGACACGGAGACATGCCGCCGATCCAGCAGACACGTACTCCGTTAATTTACCAATGTTCCAACCTAAGACACAACTAATTTGGAGTGTTGTAAGTTTTATGTCTACCAATCTACCAAAGTTTATTTATTGAATTTATTATTACAATTTTTTTTTGTAGATGGCCCAAACAAGGATTCAAGCGAAAGAATGCACGAAAGTATTGAAGAGTAATGTAGCCGAACCGTTGAAGGTATTCGCGCGTAAAATTGTTGAGTCGTGTCGAATACAAGCAGATCTCGTCGACGAAGGCAACAGAATAGATGCGATATTGTCCGGACCCGTGCACCAAACAGATCGTCGGAAGACAATGGCTACAAAATCTCGTCCTCGACAAATAATACAAGAACGACAACGACGAAAAAGGGAGCCATCTCCACCGGTTGATGAAGTCAAAGAAAAGAACGAATAAGAACTTGACGAAGATAATATTCTCCTCTCCGGCTTAACTCAGGCAAGCCCGAAGCGTCCAAAATGTGCAAGGAAACGTCCAAACCTATTCACCCCTTCGTAGGTAAATCTATTCATTCCTTGTGTTAGAGACCTAGCTTGAAGTTCGTAATGTTTTTGGAGGTGTTTGAGACTTGGATTTCCTGGGAGAAGTGTTTGAAGTTTGTAGTGTTTTTTGGAATGAAGTTTGTAATATTTTGTTGGCAATGTTTGGATTGTTTCTGAAAGTGTGTAATGTTTTTGAGTCCTGGCTGTGTTTGAGACCTGGCTTAGTATGTTGTGTTCGAGATTTGTGTGTTTCTGAACTCTTATGTCTGAAGTTTGTATATGTTGGATTATGATCTGTAACATGGGTTTGAAGTTTGTATATGTTGGCTTTTGATTACCTAGGAACTCTCGTACTCTTCGGACAACCTTTCTGAGAACGTCGATGGATCGGATCAGCTACAAGCCTGTTTCCAGTATTAACAGGCCAATATGCATAATCTAGTGTAGGATGAAAATTGGGAGCCCGTGTCTGTGCTAACGAAATAGTTGAATAGAATGTATCAACATACAGCTTGTAATCAATAGCGTGATATGCACAAGCAGCTAGAACATGAGAACATGGTATATGATATAGCTGAAATTTTTGGCAAGTACATGTTTTAGTGGCCAAGTTAACTTTGTGCTGGTTACCACCCGTTTGATTCACACATACTCTTCGTATACCTGTTTTGACTGCAAAAACTCCGGGTTGATGGCTAAATAATATCACTTCATGCATGTTGCCTCTTTCACGCAAGATATCTATCAAATCATGTACTCTTTGTGCAAAAGTTTTACCTTCACTAATGAGCTTGTTGGCTAACTGACGCCGTGTAGCAAAGTACGAATTAACACGGTAAAAGATCATATCCACAATAGCAATTACTCGTAAACTACGTACACCTTTCAATACCGAGTTGAAAACTTCTTGTAGGTTGGTAGTCATTATGCCATATTGCCGTCCTCCATTTCCAGAAAGTGCCCATTTATCAACTAATTTCTCTACCAATTTGCCACTTCCACATTAACTGTTTCCAGTTTTGCGAGTTTGCTTTGAAATTTTTTGAGTTGGTTTTGACATGCTATAATTTTAACTTTCGTCCTCATTGCTTTGCTACCAAATTTGGTAAAGAAAATTGTAGCGAAATGTCACATATAATAACGATAATATGCATTTGGTTCGTTCCACGCCTTGTTCTGCGAGTCCATGCATGACCGCCAAAATACCGGTGTGGCGATCAGATATAACACATAAACCAAACCGATCGGTGACATGAAAACAAATGCAGCTCATAAACCATGTCTATATACAAACACTCTCTCCGTCAACTATTGTGAAGGCAAATGGAAACAGACAATCATTCGCATATGGTGATACGGCTATTAACAAACAACCCTTATATTTTTCCATACAAGTGTGTCCCATCAACACTTATAACAGGTCTGCATAACTTGAACCCTTCAATTGAAGTACCAAATGCCCAAAACACTCTCCTCAATGTTTCTTCGCCAGGACCGGAATCATACTTATCCCAATGGACAACAGTTCCTTGATTTGCTACTTGTATTGCTGATAGAAGTAAAGGCAACTTAGTATACATGCCTTCAAATAATTCGTACAACTTCTCAATAGATTTTTGTTTTGCAATCCAAGCATTCCTATAAGATATCTGATAATTCAGTTGTAGTTTGACTATGTCAATAATGGCCCACGATGTTATTCCTATCTGAGCCTTCACAACATTCATAATCAAATTGCATACAAGTTTAGCATCAACTTTGCAGTGATCTTGATTCAATGCAGGATTCACACATGTATGCGGTCCTACCAATTTTTTGACCACAAAATTTGTCCGACCATTCGGAACGCTTGCATGTAATCTCCACGGACAACCACCCTCACTTGCAACCGGTGGGATTTGCACTATCTTCTCAAGTAAACGTTTTCTCGGAGCCAATTTACATTTTACAACAAAGATGGTAGGTGAAAATTTCATTGTCATAAATTCCCGATGTTTGTTGATGGAGTATAACTTTACCGCATGTTGAATCGATTCTTTACTTTGAAACTCTTGCCCAATATAGAACTCATCTACTGTGGATGAACCAAATGACTCTTGTGGACCATTATTTACTCTCGCACTTTGTGCCATTTCCTCGACAACATGAACGTTGACATTATTGAAGTCATCAGTAAGGTTCACATCGACATCATGACTCTCATTTATATTAATATTTATATATTCATCTCCTTCTTCCTCGTCTTCATTTTGTAATCCCTCTTCAAGTTCATCGTCTGTTTCTTTGTCTTTTTCTTCATCATCGCCTAAATCATTATTAACGGTACCATTTTCAAATATCCTGAAAACATTGGTATTCGGTCCGAAATCATTAGTCAAACTTGGTTGACGTGGCAATTCAAATTTAGTAGGATCCGGGCTTATAGTATTTGTAAACGTGTCTTCTTGTGAGGACGGTGGGATTGCATGGGATGTTTGAACTGGATTCGAAATGATCTTGTGGATCGACACTTCACGTGCGGAGCTTGAACCAGGGTTAGCATGTGGTTGGACATTAATAATTTCGGTTTACTGAATACATAGCTCTAATGCAGATAAATTAAAATTCGATCAAGTGTTCTACCAATTATGGACTTCAGAGAGTTGTCGTTTCCTACGGGCACAATCATAAAATATTGACCATCACCTTTTTTCGCTGCATAACGTGCTAAAATTTTTAAATTCCATCGCTCTTTATCCCAATTAGTAACCTCATAAACCTTTTCAACAAGTTCTTCCATTGTGATTGTACGGGGTAACCAAATTATTTCGGGATAACGGCACTATAACAACAACCTATTTTTGGGTCACGGATAATTTCACCACCAAAATAAAGCCAAACAGGATATCGTAATCCATACCTATCCATATTTATAAAAAAAATAATCATTATCTACTAAACAAAATATATTCGATAAAATGATATACAAATCATACCTTGAAATTAATGATCATAAAAGATGAGCAATTTCGAGCTTCAGGAAGATGGCGTAGTGAATGGGTTGATAACAAATCCGCTATGTAAATCCCTAAACAAAGAAAAGTCCAAACATGGCTTTAGGGTTTTCAAAGTGGGAGGAGATATGAATGTGAGAGAAAAAGAAGATGAATGTGAGAGAAGAAGAAAATCCTTTAAGATTTTGTAGAGTATTTTTGAGTAAGATCTACGATTGGGATGCTAGGATTTTGGAGTTGGGTTTCGAAATTGGGGGAGAAAAAGAAGAGAGAGAGAGATACACTATAAATATAATGAGACAACGTCAGCGATTGTGATTTAATAGGGTCCCAAACGACATAGCACGCTAACCCGGTTAGCGTTCTTGGTATAAAGAGGTGCGCTAACGGGGTTAGCGTGTCTGTACTTAGGGTTTTTTGTTGTCCACCTATCGCGCTAACTCCGTTAGCGTGAGTGGTTTAAATAGGCACGCTAACGGAGTTAGTGTGCCTATATTTGATGAGTTTTTTCGCACACCCCCATTTGAGGGAAAAATGTTATCCCCTAGCACATTCTAATTGAGATAGCGCGAAGAAAATTACTAGAGACGCTAACTCAATTAGCGACAGAGATTTTTGATATTAAATTTTAGAAAAGAGACAGTTTGGTACATACTTACAAAAAGTGGGATAGTTTGGTAAAAAATTCAGTACCATCGTACCAGCTCTTGGATATCTCTCCTTGAGGTGTTCATACTTTGGTTAAAACCGATTACCGAACTGAACCGAACCGAAATTTACTAATTTGGTTTGGTTTTTCGGTTTTTCGGTTCGGTTTTGATCCAAACCGGAGTTTTGTTAGAGAGTTCGGATCGGTTTTTGGTTGACTTCTAAATAAACCGAACCGAACAAAAAACCGAACTTTTTTTACTATCGATATTAATATTATATTACTATCGATAGGTACAAATACTAGTCATTAATTACACTATCAAGCCTGTCTTGTGCACTTCTTCGATATAACTGAGGGACATATATTATTTGCAATTAGCTAGTGTTTGATCAAATCAGCTGATGCTAGTCAGAATCATGTCAACACAGGACTTGGATTAGGTTAAAGCTCCAATTCAAAGTGGATATACCTCCCATCGAGCATGCAAATAAGTCTATTTTGACAACCAGTGGATTTTTTTTTTTTTTTTTTTTGAATCTCCATTTTCTAGCAAAGGCTAATTCCTTTTTCGTCTTGGACTACTATCCTAGAGCCTATCTAAGATTTCTCAGGATTTTGTTTGTTTGTACGTTTGTAATCATAGTAACAAAATTCACGAATAGTTTGCAAATTTGGTGAATTATTTACGAATGATTGATTTGCATATCTATAATACCAATATCACTGACCTTGATCACGGGTAAAATTCAAAATTGAACAACTTCTAAAAAGTTCGGTTATTTCGGTTATTAACTGAACCGAACCGATAAAATTCGGTTCGGTTCAAACCGAATTTTATCAGTTTCGGTTTCAAATATACCAAACCGAAAATTTCGGTTCAGTTCGTTTTTTTTCGATTCGGTTCGGTTTCACACCGATAAACAGCCCTAATCTCTCCTATTGGTTGGCTCTACACAACTACAATCATCGAAAAAGTTTTCTTCTTCCTTCAACTAACATCCAAACAAAGTAAATTCTATGCGGCCACTCACACCCACAGATCGCCTGACAACCGCCAGATACAAGATGTCGCGAATCGTAAAGCAATCCACTTACCTTCGGCATTCGTATATGGAAATCCTATACTCAACAAACATACGATTGACCTACAAAATAATCCTACTACGAGAATTGGACACGTCACCTAGCAAGTGGACCAGGGGTCCCACAACCTATCTTATAAAAATTCTAAAATTCTAATTTTTTTTTTGTGCTCTCTTCCCCTCTTAATCAAACTTTTGCGGAGCTTCAATTTGGAAACCTCGGTAATTCCTTATAATATCCTCAATTTCATGCTCTTAATACTGATCCAATTCGTTGACTAAACTTCATAATCTAGGGTTTACTCTTCCGAATTCTTCCAAATCATGCATAAAGATGGTAGCTTTTTTGATTTTGATGCAGTATTGGATTGCTAAAACCTAAGTACAGTAGAATGCTTAGTTACTTGCTTGGTTTGTGATGCAACTGAGTAATGAGTTATCAGTTGTTTATATTTTCATTGGTTTCATTTTGATGCAGCAAAAAATGTGAGTTCTTGCTCTGATTTGGTCTGAAATGGATAAAATTTAGGGTTTTGTTTTATTTTATTTGTTTGGGTGGGGGGAAATTGTGATGGAGGGTTCGTCGGAAGTAAATGAGTTGATGGAGAGTTCAGTTGATTCTGATCATGTTCTTAAAAGGAAAGAGAATGAGGAAGAGATCCCTCAGCATGTGGATAGAGGTGAGACATCCGAAAATGTGGCGGAAATTGTCATGCCGGGTTTGCCGGATGATTTCATGGAGGTTTTAGCGGGAATTGGTGGAAGTTTCGGTCAGGGTTCGACATCTGATCCGATGGTGGAAGAACTGACATTGAATAATTACAATGGGCGAAGCTCTGTTAGGGCGGAGGAGTCTTCGAGCAGGAAGGGGCTTTGGGGCAATTTGACGAGGTCGAGGTTTGGTGGTGGGACGGGAGGTTCGTTGTCAATAGGGAATAGAGAGAATGCGGGGAAGTTGTTTATACCGCCAGTTTCGAATTATTCTAAAGTGGCTGATCATATAGCTGAAAGTGAGAGCCGAATTGCTTCAACAGATGGGCTTGACAAACCGGTGGAGGGGATACGGACGAAGGTCTTGTCTCAGTCTGGTTTTGCTGAATTTATTGTGAGGAATTCGTTGGGGGGAAAGGGGGTTACGGTGAGGCATCACAGAGTCAATAAGGAGCATTTGGATGTGAGTAGAAGTCGAAATAGTGCTGTGAGGTCTAATAATGAGGTTGAGTTACATGCTAATCTGTCAGATGGGCTTAGTGGAAAAGGAGATGAGATTAGTTTGAGGGAATGGTTGAAGACAGGGCTTCGCAAGGTGGATAAGGTTGAGAGGTTGAATGTGTTTAAGCAGATATTGAAAATTGTAGATACCTCCCATTCGCAAGGACTTGTTTTTGAACATCTTCGGCCATCTTATCTAATGATTTCACCTTCAAATCAAGTTAGATATGTTGGATCCTTTGTGTCAAAGAGTCAACTGGAGCAAATGCTAGTCCGAATAAATCCAGAAAAAGAAAGCAATTACTACCTGGATTATCATTTGAAAAGGAAAAGACACGTGGAGCCTGATAGGGGGAGTTTTTCACCCAAACAGAAGAAACTTGGTGAATCATATGAAAGTAATAGGATGCATGGTAGTGCTTTATCTAGTTCTGGTTGCATGATGCCACTGCCAGAGTTTTTGAAGTTGGAAGACAGATGGTATGCTAGTCCAGAGGAACTAAACAAGAGTACTCCCTCCTTTTCTTCTAATATATACAGTCTTGGGGTTCATCTTTTTGAGGTACAAAGCATGAAATTATACAACATATTTACTGTTTAATAATCTTGCTTAGTTTTGGTGATTTTATCAACATATAGTATCTGAGATGCTTAGCGTTTAACTATCATGCTCAGTCATGGTGACTTTGCGAACTTTTGGTATCTGCGTGCGTGCGTGACGCAGTGCCACTTCCGTTATTCGATTCAATTAGTTGAGCTTCTGCTCTTATTCATTGGAGATTTTCCTCAGTGTTTAGTATTCATATATGTATCTAAAAAATGGATGGAAAGATGATATAATTAATAAATATGAGAAAAACTAGTTGATCATAGAACATCAATTTGTGGCATATTTTGAAATGTACAAGCTTTATCAGATTGGGCTTTTAACCATGTAAACTTTCGATACTACCGATAAATGATATGCCAGTATGCATTCCCAATACTGAGTTTTTGATGGATGGTTCATGATGATAGACAAGACAACATTTAACATTTTCCATGTGACCCTACACATTATATTATTTACAATCTTAGCTTTATCAGGTGGTTTATTATAGTTTTCAATCCTTGATTAGGGACATGCAGCTAAAATTTGTGAGTGGAATTATTGTTTTCTTTCAAAAGAATGAATGTCCTGCAAAAAATATTTGGGGAATGGGGTTGTTTTATTAGTCTTATATGTTAGAGCCATATATTGGTCAAATGAGCTCTTTTCTTTCTATATATACTCCAGGAAGGTCACACTGATAATGTATCTTCAATAGCCAGCATAGCTTGTGAAGATTTACTCCAGGAAGGGCTTTATGCTGCTATTTTTTTTAATTTTTTTTTTTAATTTGAATGATTTTTTGGTATCCACTTTTATATAATTGTCCTATCAGAAATTAACAGTTGGCCTAGAGGTGAGGTTCAATATCATATCCGCAGTTTCATCTGTTCGAATATTGTCTTGAACATTCTCTATATTTATCTTTTATAATTGTTTCTTCATTTCTTTCCTAGATCAACATATAGTTCACAATTATGGTTTGTTAATGTACATTAATAAAATATCTTTAAAACATTGTCTGAAACTAGTATATGGAATCATAATTTTAGTTGATTTTTTTTTCACTATGGAAAGTTACATACATTCCAATAGGAATTCTCTTTTGTAGTTTGCCATCTCCTCTCTTACAAACTGTAATTTTATTTGCATGTACTGTATTGATGTGTGTTCAGTTTCCTAGGTATTTGCAATAATCCTATAACATAGCAGGATGGAATATAGACTTCCCCTCTATATTGCTCACAAGAGTGCGCAACTGAAGAATTCCCTATATATATGTATTATATATATGAATGATAGTTCATTTACATTCTTCTTTTCAGCTTTTTTGCAATTTTGAAACTTGGGAATTGCGATCTGTTGCTATGTCAGACCTTCGTCTTAGAATACTTCTTCCAAGTTTTTTGTCAGAAAGCCCTAAGGAGGCTAGTTTCTGTCTTTGGTTGCTTCATCCAGACCCTTATTTGCGGCCAAATTCAAGGTAACTACTGTGTGATTTTTTTTTTAAATTTTTAAAATTTTTGATTCGTTTAATTAGAGTATAAAGTGATTTATGACCTTTTTCAGGGCACTAAGTAAGCTAATTTATTGTTAATTCTGATATTTCCTTTCTCTGTAATCATTTTAGTTTTTTCACTTATATTCTGATTTTTAGCACAAACTTTTTCCTATTTGTATGAATAACAGAGAAAAGTTATCTAGGGCAGAAGCTTTTGTTAGACGTTCATAGGGGTACATACTCATAGTCCATGAAATGGATAATTGGATACTTTGCAAATCCTTTACATATTAATTTTCAATTGTTGTTAAGCTGTTTAATTTTTCTCTGTTTGTGATCCCATTTATATGTTGAGTTTGAGAAGTTAATCAAAAGATATCAGGGAAAAATTTTCTGTGCCTCACCTAGTCGTCTCAGAGAGGGGTGCACCTGAAATTGTACCTTGAATACTGGTCAATCCGACGTGATAAAGGATAGCATGTTCAGATAGCACATTCTGGCTAACTGATATGCTAAATCAGTAAATCATTATGATATACTAATTTGGAGCTTTCTATATATAGGACACAAAAGATCCATAGTTCTGTCAAAATAGTACTTGTTGATCACGAGAAAATTCTTATTCACTCATTTAAGAATTATTTGCATTTGCTTCTCTTACTGATGCATCACATTTATTATCCTCTTTGATTCCTTCTATCCTCATGTTATCCTTGCTTTTATTTATCACCCTGAGCAATCTTGGTTGTCATGTTCTCATAGAGACATTGCTTTTGTCTTCATTTAGGCCCTGCTGTTCTTGGTATTTGAGACTCCTGTAATGTGATTGGGTCTTTCTCTTGGTCTTATTGGCAAGTGGTTTCATAATTTTGAGTATCATGCTTGTTTTTCTCATTTCCTTGTTCCCAGATGCTACTGTTGTTGCTAAAGTGCTGATACCCTTGCACTTTCATGTATATTTGGCTCATTCTGATTCTTGATTTGGATTCAGGGTGTCATATCATATGACCTTTGTTTGGAGTTTCACTACTTTAGTCTTTCCATACGTTTGGCAGAGCCATCAACTTGTCCTGGCAGGGAATAGACACCCTTAAGCCTTTGTCTTTCCTATTTCCTCCATGTGGGTTCCAAGCATCGAAGTATAACTTATAAATCAATTTTCAGATGATGAATACATTGTCACATCGTAGAACATATTTTTTGTGCAAGATTATGATGTGGGTGACAATAACACTTGTTAGGTGTATGGAGGAATGTTGTGTGGACTATGGATCATTTGCATCTCCATCTATTAGTTACACTTGCCATGAATTACCTTTCTCCATTGTTTTGCCTTTAAATTTCCTGTTGAATAAATCATGCGGTGATTTAATCATTTTTGTAGTTTATTCTTGTATCAGTGCAAGCTCCACAAGTAATCATCGCCTCCTTAACCTTTTTCCTTATTGTAAATGTAAAGTAATAATTCAGTCTTCTGTGCCTAGGTGCTTTGATGTCACCTCCTACTATATTTATTTATATAAATTTGAGATAATAAAGTTTGTTTAGTCTGCATCATTTATACTAGGGAACAGTCCTTATACACAGGACTGATTAATGTTCAGTACAATATTCTTGTTTATTGCTATGCTAGCCATTGTCGTATGCCTGTGTAATACGTTTACCTCATCTTCCACTAACTGATCACTGCACTTGGTATCAAGCTAACCTGAGGCTTCTAAACAAGAGAAACTCTTTCTTACATTGGTTAAATATACAACTAAAGCTATTTTTATTTGAATGGGAATGTTCCAATTGGACTTATCGCACTAACAGGCTTAAACTGGAATACCTAATAGGATTATCATGAATTGGGAGCCTAATAGCATATTCACATTATCAAGGGACCTGATATAAAACGTAATCCTAACTAGAGAATTTTCAAGAATTTTAAAGGATTAATTTTTACCAACATGTAATGCGGATCAAGTTAGAAATTAAAACAGTTAATCGGTTCGATGAATTTTTAAGAATTGGATTAAGTTTAACAGTGCCAATTAACAATTCAGTTCTAACGATCAATAATTATATCTCTAAGCGTTCTAGCAAGTAAAAGATGCAATATTGATTTGTACTCTAATTAGCATGTAGAAACACTCGCTCTCAATATTTGTGGACGACAGATAAATTAGATAATATAATAGAGATGATAAGGCAGTATATCACAAATATTTGAAAAGTGAAAAAAGTATACCGGGGTTCGAAGTAACTAGTGTTAGATCTCAGATTGGCAATAAGGGGGCAGTCGACAGGGAACGCTGCAGTCGACTCCGGGGGTGGTCGGTGAGGGCAGCGCAGGGGAGCAGCGTTGACAAGGGGCTCGATGGTTGATTGCAATCGAGGCGGCAGGCGTTGGTGGCTTCAGCGTGAGGCGACGGTGACTGGCGACGGAGGGTCGCAAGGTGGTCGCCGAGGAAGGAGTGGAGGTTGGGGGTGAGGGCGTCCGGGGTGTTGGTCGATGGAGGTTGGTTGCGAGGTGTGGGTCGATGGCGCAGGGCGAGGAGTCGACGAAAGTACGGGTTGCAGTGGAGACGAGGGCGGTGTGTTGCAGCAAGGAGGAAGGATGGGGGTTGCGAGGTCGGGGGTCGCTGGTCGATGGCGAGGTTGATCGGGCAGTGAGGGGGTTGGGTTTCGGGAAGAGGAAGACGATGGGGGAGAGTCGGGATAGGATTGACTTTTGGATTTGATTTGGGGGATTAGGGTTTTGAGATTGAATTAATTTGAGGATTAGGGTTTGGGGTTTTAATTTGGGGGTAATTTTAGAGTTTATCACAAATCCTAAAATTTTATTAGGATTTACAACAAACTCTAATATTCTCTTGTATCACATAAAAAGAGGGGAGGAAGAGCAATAACTCAACATAATATTTTTTTTAAAACAAGAATAGCGTAACTTCTCATTAATCTCAAGACCTATATATAGGCTCAAAACAAATCTTGATACAAATCTCACAATATTCTAAAATCTAAGAAATATTCTATTGTATAAAAAAAAGATTACAAATCGTAAAACTACTACATATGGCTATAATTGCCAAAACAAAATAAAACAGATTTGATGTCATCACCAGGACCTTTATCTTTTTGTTATTTATATTTTTTCGAACTTGGTTTGACATGAAAGTGAAGGTGCGTATGTATATGGGTTGCACAAACCGAAGATTTCATTGTTGTTCGTTATGTGTGGGTGGTGGAGAGGTTACCAATCGAATCTCAAATCTCATTGAACAAGTATGGCATGGCATTTGAAATATGCTCATCTTGTATTTCTTTTATAGCTTGCATTTCTAGTGGTTTTCATCACCTGGGAATTTTTTGTTTGTTTCAATTATTTATTTTATACTATGAAGATTTTTTCTTTCCAACCCTAAAGTTTACTCTTAAATAATTAATGTACTAGATAAAAATATCAAATGAGGATGTATAGATCATACCTCTCCTCTTATTCGGAACTTTTATATATATGTGGGTAGTCTTCCGTTGTGCACCACCTATGGTGCACACGGCATGTGCTCTCGGCCTTCCCGCCTTCGTATCGACGATCTGAACCGTTCACATTGATCTACACATCTAAATTAGTCTAAATATGTAAAATCAAATTATTTGAAATTCATTTGCCCATCCATTGAATTGTTACAAAATTGTATGGCTGAAAATCATTGTTTTTTATAGTCACATGATGGATGGGCAAATGAATTTCAAATGATTTGATTTTACATATTTAGACTAATTTAGATGTGTAGATCAATGTGAACGGTTCGGATCGTCGATATGAAGGCGGGAAGGCTGAGTGCACACGGAGGGGTGGTGCACAATGGAAGATTTTCCCCTCTCTCTCTCTCTCTCTCTCTCTCTCTCTCTATATATATATATATATATATATATATGAAAATCTTCCATTGAGAAGTTTACTATTCATAAATGATCAATGCCCTACTTAAAAAATAAATTTTAAAAAAATCACATGAGCAGTCTGCTATTGTGTTCTGAGCTTCATTGCTGATAATTTTTGTCCCTTTTAGGGATATTCTTCACTCGGAGCTCATTAACGAAGCTCAAGCCTTGTTTCCAGATCAGTCATACAAAACTATTGATGAAGAAGATGAACAAACAGATTTGTTGTTACATTTTCTGTTAAATATGAAGGAAGAAAAAGAGAAGCAGGCTGCAAAATTAGTGGCTGATGTAGGGTGCTTGAACGCAGATATTGAAGAGGTTGAGGAAAGGTATTCATTTAGAACAGATGCTATTTCTTGGCAAGGACCCATATACAATGAATGGGCATCTAGGTTTTCCATGTCAACTGTAAAGGAGGACAAATTGATGAGAAATCTAAATCAACTTGAAAATGCTTACTTTTCCACGAGATCCAAAATTGAACCTTCTGAAACTAATGTTGCCCTACGTCCAGATTCTGATGTTCTCCAAATTCGTGACAAAAGTTCTCAAATTGAACATGATACAATAGGGAAAAAATCAACAGATCCTCTTGGTGACTTTTTTGAAGGTTTATGCAAGTATGCTCGATATAGTAAGTTTGAATTATGTGGAGGTGTAAGGGGTGAAGATATCCTCAGCTCTGCAAATGTCATTTGCTCTTTGAATTTTAATCGGGATGAGGACTACTTTGCGACCGCTGGGACTTCAAAGAAAATCAAAATTTTTGAATTTGGCGCTCTTTTGAATAACAGTGTTGACATTCACTACCCATTGATTGAGATGTCCAGCAGATCAAGGTTCACTTGCGTCTGTTGGAATAAGTACATTAAGAACTATTTAGCTTCAACTGACAATGAAGGCGTGGTTCAGGTTTGTAATCTTATTCACCAGGTTCATTCACACACACACACACACACACAAAGTTGTTTTGGTGGGAATACTTTCTCCCCTTATGAAGGGAGCAATTATTACTTGTATATGCCCTGAACTGAGCCTTGAACATGGAGCCTATTGCATGCCAGAACCATTATACTTTTTCTTCTAACAGACTTACATTTCTTTTCATAAAATAGGTATGATGTTTTATGGACTTCACCTGTCCCAACACACTCATTGTTGTATCTGTAAAAAAAATTATTACTGAGAGAACTTTGTGATACATCTGGATTAATCTGAGTGGATCAAATTAAATTGATAGATGGTATTAAATAAGAGAACTCTTTGATAGATACAGTAAGAAAATAAATGAGATTTGATGGACAGTATTAAATTGTTTGAAGCTCTTAAGTGTTCTTTTGGACTGTTAGATAAGGTTAATTGATACATATTCCCGTGTTTGTTTCTTTTAGACCTTTTAATAGGTTGAACTACTCTTGGGCGTTCTTCTTTAACTTCCGCTTCATTTTCTTTTCTTTCTTTTCTTTTTTCCTTTCTCCATTTTCTTCTTGTCGAACTGTAAATTGCATATTAGCCGTGGAATTTTGCTCCTGTCTTATTCTCCATTTTTTACTTATTTCTTTATAGGATGTAGCCGTTTCTTGATTTATTGGAAATTTTATTGGCGAATTTGATTTTAGACAAGCCTGTTGAGGGTAGTCTTGTTTTTTGTTGCAAGGAACCTATATACTTTGCTGTACACTAATATTATCACGATCTCTCTGTTTCGTTGTTATAGTGTTGCATTGGATTCTAGTCAAAAGAAAAGTGTTGCAGTGCCACAACTCACTTGAATTAGTAAGATGTTCAAGTGAAGTGATATTTAAGGTAGTTAAGCTGTTGAGGATGTTAAAGAAGAATGTACTTCATTAGATAGAATGAGAAAGTCACCAAGGTTTATACATAAATACTGATGAATCCTATTGTAGATTTGTCTCCCTAAAAAAATCCTACTGTAGATTTGGTTTATGTATTCTGTTCTTTAGTTGAAATGTAGAAACTATATATATATATATATATATATATATATATATATATATATATATATATATATATATTGGTTGCAAACGACTTTAGCGTGCAAACGTGTGCAAACGCCCTATATGAAGCCTTTCAGTGGTGCGTTTGCAACCGAAGATCTCTCTCTCTCTCTCTCTCCCCGACTGGACCTGTTTCAGATGTGGTATACGTGGTTGAGGACTGTTCTATTGCTGTGTACATCCTTGGCATGCCATCCACATTTTCCAAGATTGAACCGGTATTTTCCAAGGGAAACTGATATGTCCAAGGAATTAAACCTTTACCATCATCCTAAACTCTTCATTAAAATAGGACTGCCTATGGATCAAAACAGTGAACAAGGTTTATGGGATAATGCATGATGTGTTTAGGTAGGTGACCTATCATATTTTTTATAAGTAGACCTACTTTATCGGTGGTATAACCCATGCAGCCAAGGAGCTGTCCTAGAAACTTATTCTTGAATACAAGGAACCTTGATTTCTTTCCTTTTCTTTTTCCAGTCATAAATGAGATGCAAACAACTATACAAGGTAAGGAGCCAACTTGAAATACATACTAGATTGTGAATAGGTGTCATAGTTACAATGACTATAATTACGATCTTACCTATCAGTTTGTAGTAGAATTCTATCTACATTTCAAATTTTTAGCAAAATTCATGCTTGTTTTTTGTCTTCTCTTTCTTCATTCTAGTGGGCAGATTCATTTGGAATAGTCTGGGTTTTGCCTCAATTTCCGACTACAGTTCATGGTTATTTCTTATATTTTAGTGTGATCGCATTAGAAAAAGCTACGCTATACGTTGGGCCATCTTCAACTAACTACCCTCAACTTGTGTTAACATGTGTCATCCCCTAAACTTTCAATTTTTTATTATTATTTAAAAAGACTACCCCTCCATAAGTATTCCTTTAGATTTTCCATCAAATGCTACCCCAAAAAAATCCAAAAGAATTATAAGAGATATACTTTCCTTTATATCCTCCTAAATTTAAGGAAATTTAGTTCCCATGTAACAATATCCCTAATACTATAATGAGAGAGTTGTGTAATTTGTAGACAACCCAACTTGATTGATATAATCTCAACCACAGCTCTTTAATTGGGAGTTAACTCAGTTATTGTCATTTATCATAATACCTTCAAAGTTCAAATTTATTTACGACATAATTATTTACAGAAGTGTCATTCATATAAAATAAAAGTTAGTTCCACTAGGGGTAATTTGTAAAGAGTAACAACTGCATTGTAGTGGGTAAAGGGAGGTGTCAAGTTCGAGGCCAAACTACGTCGTAGTCTTTACTTAATTTTTCAAAATTTAAAGTAGGAGTTTAAGAAGAAAAAAAAAAGAACGTGCATCGCACGTGCATATTGCTAGTATTGTATAATTGAAACCATATTGAAAAGATTTTTTCCTAATTTTTCCTCCCCATCCCCCCCCCCCCCCCCTCACGTGCAGGAAAAAAAGGAAAAAAAAATTGTACTTTGTGACTTTTCAACCTGTAACAACTAGTTTTAATTATTAATTGTATAGGCGTAATTATAAATGTCTAATAAATTTTACTTTAAAGAATGTCCATATTTTGTTTTCTTTAAAAAAAACGTAATTTCGTTTTTTTTTTGATAAAAGGGATGACACGTAATTTCGTTTTTGATATTTTCTTAAAGAAGTTTGTATTTAACAGTTAACACGAATCTTTTTTTTCCCAATTAAAGAGACTTTCCGTGATTTTGTACTTATTTCATAATAGTTATATTGTTTTTTTCCCCTTTCTTCCTGGGTAAAAGTTATAGTGCATTTAGTGAATTATACTTGTTATTGTTTGATTTGGCCACCTCAAGGAAAAGAAAAGCTAGTTCCGTCCCTGACCTTACGTGCATTTTTTGTGACGAAAATACCCTCACTGTCAATTTCAATTTTAATACCAGAGGGATACCCTAAGGGGCACAATTTATTAAGAGATCAAATAGCTCTTTTAGAATGGTATGTATATCTCTTTGGATCTATGATATTTCCCCTCTTCTCTGCTCCTTCTACATTGTCTCTTAACATCCTCTTATAGATTTTCTTGTAAGCAAAGTGAATAGAATGAACTGTCACAAAACACTTTTGTAGATGGGCATACTCAAGCTAGTTATGCCCTGTGGGTTCTAGAGACTATCAGTATGCATACATATATATGTTGAATTGTTTTCATATCATTAACTGAAATTATGCAGTTGTATCATATGAACTATGTAAAGTAATTTCATACTTAGAGTTGGATTGGAGCGGACATTATTTTTCTCCCAACCTATGTTTTCTTTAAGCATAACACAGTTTCTTTGCCACCTAACTTGTAAATCCATTGCCACCCAGTTTACTTTCTGAAAATATTCTTCCCAATTGTCTTTCATCACCTTTCTCGATGAAGAAAAATGTGAAGATGATTGCTAACTGAAAAATAGAAACGCAGATATGACAGCCCGAATTCTTAAATAGTAAGAATGACAATCTGCGGTAAGAATTATTGTTTTTAATATGCACCCCAATTAAAAAGAGTTTTTGCTACATAACTCCACAGAGTAGTTTAGTAGTTTTGTTCTGCTAAGTGTAAACATTTAGTTAATCGCTGTTTCTTTATTCAGTTTGCATTAATTGTCAACCAATGGATAGGTATGTGAATAATCCAAAAGCGGTCATGTATAGAAGCACGGCGGCATTTACAATATTTATCCTAGGAAGTCATCTTAGACATGCATGCACACACATACATAGACGTACATGTATAAATGCTTATGCGAATGCTTTTTTATGGATTAAATAATCTGCAGTACTGATGATACAATCCTCTAGTTTCTGATACCAGTTCAGTAGCTGTTTTCTTTATTCTATCTCAATATGAAATAGTTTTTTCCTGTGAAATCTGGAGTCAGCTTATTTTATTAATTAATTTGTTTTCTCAAATCATTTGAAGTGGAATCTTCGTGTCCTGCATCAATAAGTGAACTAGTGTTTCCTGTAAGTTTATGTAATCTATTGGCGTGGATGGCTTGCAGTTATGGGATGCAAGTACAGGGCGAGGATTCACACAATACAGGGAGCATCAGAAGAGAGCCTGGTCGGTGGATTTTTCTCTACTGGATCCCACAATGCTGGCTAGTGGGGGTGATGACTGTTCTGTGAAACTTTGGAGCATTAATGAGGCATGCTTTCTTGACCATAAATTACATTCAGTAGTGACTAAATGTATATATGGATGCTGAAGGAACCGTGGTTTACTTCTGCATGATTTCACTCAAAAACTTAATTGTATTTAACACTATCGTATAAGCTACTCTCCTTTTTCAGGTCCCCTTTCAATTAGACATCTTATTTGTTGAGAAAACATTTTAATGATGTTATGTTACATGTTGGGATTTAATCACACATGCTATTTACAAAATTCTCTTTATGGTAACTTTAAAATTTATTAGCTGGCAAAAACAATACTCTAAACTATATGTCAGAGATTTCATGAATTACTTAAATTTCTTTTTGTGGCATTGGTTCAAGAAATTCTTACATTTTTTTGGATACAAATAATGCTTTACTTCAGCGTAGTTTCTGCTGTTGTTCTTGTTTTTGACATGCTATATCAGAACTTCTGTAATATATACATTTTCTGCATTTGCTTCCAAAATGCTGACAAGCTTTTACAGCATTATTTGACATTATCTCAATTATAAAATTTTATGTCCTACCTTGATCGTTCATATTCATACATATTAATCGACGTTTGTTTGAATCAACAGAGAAACTGCCTTGATACAATCAGGAGTGCAGCCAATGTATGTTGCGTCGAGTTCTCATCAAATTCCTCCCATTTGTTGGCCTTTGGCTCTGCTGATTACAGAATTTACTGTTATGATTTGCGGTATACCCGAAATCCATGGTGTTGTTTGGCTGGACATGGAAAGGCTGTCAGCTACGTAAAGTTTTTAGATTCTGCAACAGTGGTTTCTGCATCAACTGACAACAGCCTTAAGATTTGGGATCTTACCAATACCAGTTCTAGTGGCCCGTCCACCAACTCTTGCTGCTTGACCTTGAGTGGTCATACTAATGAGAAGGTTTGCTGCTTGCTTTCTAACTCAAAAGCTTCCATTTCTGAACATTTCAGGTTGCTGAAGGTCTGTCAGTTCTGAACATTTCTGAACTTTTTTATATATTGATTGCGCAGAATTTCATAGGCTTGTCTGTTTTCGATGGATACATAGCTTGTGGATCAGAAACAAATGATGTAAGTTAAAGCTTATATATCATATACAGGAAGTTTTCCTTAGTGTTCATTTTAAGTTCAGTAGCCAGTGTTTGTTTTCTATAATTTGTACTTATGGATACGAGTGTCATGCTCTAACTAGGACTTGATAACTTGCACGAGTAGTGTCGTATGGAATATTACGAGTTTAGGGAGATTTGGGTCGTATGGGATATTACGAGTTTGGGGAGATTTGGGTCGTATGGGATATTACGAGTTTAGCACGAGTAGGGTCGTATGGGATAAAACATGTCCATCGGTTTAGGGAGATTTTCAGGTTAGGATTAGGTTTCATTCTATCTGGTGGGATTGGGTGCGCGGGCAAATTTATGCAAACATTTTGATAAAAGATCTTGTTTATTAATTATATACAATTTTAATTGTATAAAAATATGGAATTCTTTTTAAAAAGGACATATTTTTCATTGAATCTTATTCTCTACATTGATAACACAAGTTAGTGTATGGATAATCATTTGGCTTAAGTAGAATGCATAAATATGAGCTCTCTCTCTTTTTTTATTAAAAAAAAACAAGTTTTCGTGCGGAATCATTTGTGTCCAGTTCTGGGTTTTGGGTTTCAGGTCAGATGTGTTTTAGACACTATAAATAAAGCCTGGTGCGTACAGCCCTATTGACAACTCTCTAAAATCCAGACACAACTGTGTATGTGTGTTTAATACATGTATATTAATCACTTCATATATGTACCAGGCTGTTATTCATATGTGAGAGATGATCAAATTATAAAGTGTTTTATACAAGAAATAGGTTTTTGTCAAAAGGAGGCTACCCATATACACAGATTTCTCGAGGAATGGACTTGAATGGACGTGCATGTCATTGTTGTTTGCCTTTGTCTCCTTATATCGAACAAGTCACGTAGGAACTGACTTTAATGGCTGTACTGGTAAGACTCAAGGACATGGACACGACGACACAGATACGATGCGACATGACACACTGAAGGCTTTGGAAAACTTCCCTAAGTTAACTAGTGTCATCTGGATTGTTGTGTCCAGCATATTACGCCGACCAAAAAAGGTCTGTCTTCATAGTCTATACTTGGACATCAAGCTGTACAGTAATTTCGAGAGATTGTAGTTGTTTCTCAATTCTCATCAGTCCGGATCGGTTCTGGTCCCACCATGCAAAGTTTATCATAGTCGACTATACACATTCAGTCACTTCTCTAATTAGAACTTTCAAGTATTTTTGTGATAACGATTAGTTATGATATGATTCTAAATGATGATTACTGTTTCTAATATACTGACTGTTGTTTCCTCTTAGGTTTTTGCTTATTACAGAACTCTCCCCATGCCGATATTTTCTCACAAGTTTGGCACCACTGATGCTATTACGGGGCAGGAGATAGATGATGACAACAGACATTTTGTTTCAAGTGTTTGCTGGAGAAAAAAGTCAAATATGGTGGTAGCTGCTAACTCAACTGGCTGTATAAAACTCTTGCAGATGGTTTGAAATAGGGAGTTAATTCGGCCAACATACACAAATGCATCAAAGGATAAGAACGGATATTTAACCATAATGTTTCTGTCACTTATCTGACATTCAGGACATTTGCTCAACTCGTCATTATATTGAATCTCCTAAGTACCATAGCTAGTATAAGAGAGAAATTGTATCAATTCCTCATTACTGATTGAAGGGTCTGCAGATATCCTGCACCTAACAGTTCACCATATGAAAGTGTACAAAGATGATCTGGATATAGAAGTAAAAGGTTAGCCTTAAATTGTTAAAAGCTGAGAGCACTTGTTGACTTAGAAGTTTGGTGAAAGTTACAGTTTGTACAGGAAGATTTTGTATGAAACCACTGATTTTTGATTCATGTTCTAGATAGGTCACATAATAGTTATGCTAACCACAGAAGAATTGTATATATGTTGAGAGATCACTGTTGTTAGTTCCGTGTTAATTTAACTATTCATTGTCATATAGTTCCGACGTTGTTGAAGAAATGTTTTTTTCTGCCAGTTTGTGAAGTCCATCTGTTGTATCATTGTATCAATTGGAATTGAGAATGATCTTTTGCTCTGTCAATTGTGAGATATAGAATTGCTGTCCTATTTTGAAGCATTTACAAGCATTAAATCTTGGAATTGAGAGTGTATATCAATTGGAATTGAAAATTATTACAGAAAAAAAGCTCTCAGCGTCTCTATCCAATACAAATGTTTATCATCTATCAACTCTTGTTTCTTTCTATCGCTTTAAACGAATAGACCGCCTTCATCTGTTGAAAACAAGCAACCAGCGATACCCCTCAGTCGATCTCAAACATGCTTAAATGTTCTCCTTGCTGGGCTCATCCGACTCCGAGCATATGATGCAAGCTCTGGTGACTTCGCTGTAAGTGCTTTCTGTTGCTGCCCTGAACAAAATTAAGTACAGAAATTTCAACAGCTTATTCGTCTAGTAAACACTAAACAAGCACAGACTAATGTCAGGATAACGTTTTTTTACCTGTTTTGTTTCCAGCTTTTCCATCGACCTTCTTTGCCAATGAATCTTTCCTGTTGCCATTACTGCTACTTTCCGAACTCCCAGAGCTAGACAGTGACTCCGTCGATGAAACATGCCCGTTCAGACCGTTCTCCTCTCCGCAAATAGAAGCACCCTCACTTCCCGAATCTGAACACTTGTCCTTCACAAAATTCCCCTTACTAGTGTCCTCCATCACCTTATAAGCATACATCTCGAATGGAATGTTAGATACCTTGACACATTCCTTACTCCCCCAGTTCATCACTCTCTTACTCAGACTCATCTCCACGTCGAATAGGTTCGGAACTTCAGGCTGCCCCCCAATACCCGAGTTGAGGATCAAGGACCTCTTGATGTAGCGAAGGATTCTACATATACAAGAGAAGCTCGGTCTCTGTGCTGGATCGGAATGCCAACACTTTTTAGTGAGATTCACTAAGCACTTTGCGGAATTGTAAGGAAACAGCGGCCTCTCGCCTGCTATAATGTTTCTGCTCATCTTCTCTCCTTGAAGATGGCTCTCTTCAAAGGGAGCTTTTCCGGTTAAGAGCTCAAAGGAAATCATCGCAAAACTGTAGACGTCGGCCTTCTCAGTATACTTACAATTTGTACTACTTGAAAGAACTTCTGGAGCATACCATATACTTTGTTCTGCTTCTGAGTTCGTTGATCTCCCAAAGTTTGCAACTTTCACAAATAAATAGTTTTCGGGTGAAGAAGAATTGTTTGCCTTGACTAGTACATTGGAAGGGTTCAAGTCGCCGTGATAAATATTCTTCGAATGCAGGTACTCCATTCCTCTTGCAACCTGAAGCATTACATCAACTATCACCAAAAGAGTCCTCTTCTCTTTTATGCAACTCGCGAGATCCTTGCTCATAAGCTCCATCAGTACATAGCCTTCTTTCCTCTCTGCGTCGTCGCAGCAGAATGAGTACATATAGCTCATGACACTCGGATGAACAAGCGAGGAATGTAGTGAAAATTCCTGCATCAAGTTCTCAACCTTTTCCTCTCCTATTGCATGCTTCATCGCAAATCTCTCACCCATCCACTCTATCTCCTTGCAATTAGTCCGGTTCCCGTCCAATCGCTTCTTGACTTGGTAGTCCGGTGGGCATAGCAGAACCGATGGTAGGTGAATCTTCGACTTAGGACTCAAGAACAGCTCAGAAATCCGGTCTTCTTGCTTTGCAATCGCTTTGAATGACTCTGACATAAGCCAATAGTCTTCTTTAACCGCGTTCTCCATTCTCCTGCACAATTCTTCAGAGACCAAGTAGTCTCTCCCAAACATACACCGAAACAGTCCTGGATCAATCAACTCTCTATCATAGTACTTCTTTGACACCTTGCCCGTCTCTTGGATCGCTTCAAGAAGCAGTGCCACACACCAGAGAAGGTTGTGTAGGTGAACCTCGACGCAATCATTGTTACCATTCAAGGCAATTGCTTTCCCCTGCCAGTTCACTGAGTCCATGCAGTTGTTGATGTAGTTTTCGCCCTGTTTCATAATCCGATATAGTTCCTTCAATGGATTTTCAATTGGCTTCCATTTGCTCTGCTTCTCTTGGTCGAAATGGAGGTGGGCTTTGATGGCTTGCGAGACTGAATCAAACGCGAATCTAAATGAATCAAACAGGAGATCACACTGCCTTGGGTTGATCTTTATGTCGTCCCGGAAAACCATTAGAGCATTTAGGCTTCCTACAGCTCCCCCGATCAGCCGAAATTGATCCATTAGTCCAGCAGGGTCTGCAGAATTTAAAAGATCGATCATAGATTTCAAGTTTTGTCTGCAAAAAAAAAATATACATGAAGAAGAAGAAGAAGCATACCTGATTGAAACCGTAATTGACCTTTGCTTGTTTCAACTTTGCAACTAATCCACTTAAATACAACAACAACAACAACAGAGCCTTTTTCCCAACTAGTTGAGGTCGACTACATGAATCCTAGTTTTCCATTCTGTTCGGTTTAGTGCAATATTCTCTGTAAGGTCACACGCTATCATATCTTTTTTTACTGTTTTCATCCAAGTTAGTTTAGGTCTTTCTCTACCCCTAACTCTCCCCTCCATACTCATCAAATCACTTTTCTAACGGGGGCATTACTAAGTTTACATGTGACATGTTCAAACTACCTGAGACGATTCTCTCTTAACTAATCCACTTAAATAGTGTATCATTAAGTAATACATAATCTTGTCTTAGCAAAAATAAATGAATTAAAAAATCTTAATTCATGAGTTTCTATGTTTCAGAGAAATAGATTGGACTTTTTCCAAATGGCAATTTCTAGATGGGGTCAAGTCCAAGGTATGTGAGAATGTTCAACCTTGTTCTTTTTCCAAACAAATGATACTCTAAGTTACCTTGTGTGATATTGCCATTTAAATGCAGAAAATTAGGGCCGTAAATTGAACCGGACGGGATCGGACAGTCATATGTTCAAGTTCGGACCGAAATTTTATTCGAACGGGTTTATGTCCGGTTCGGTCCAGGTCGGACAAAATTTTTATAGTCCGGACTCGGTTCGGTAAAGCATCGGACCGCAATAATACTCGGACGGATTTATGTCCGGCTCAGGCTCGGTAAAACATTGGACCTAATAATTTGTTCAAGTTCGGTTCGTATAACAATTTAGACGGTCCACGGTCGGGCCATTTCTCGAGCCAGACTCGGACGGACGACGGACCGTCCTATTCATTTTATACCCCTACAGAAAATGATTCATGTAATCGATTCAAAAATAATTGAAATAATTATATTTTTGAATTCTAATTGTAGTAAATAGCTGGGTTTTTTTTTAACTGAAAAGTGACATTATGTCACCGGTTTCATTAATGATATGTTAACGAAACAAATAGTCCAAATAATTACAAACCGAACTGAAATCAAAATATAACAATCTAATCCAACTACAAAATAGAGATATAACATCTGCCATAATGGCTACAACTCCTCGTATAAAAAACGGCTCTAACCAAAGTGGTGAATAGCTGTTATTCGCTAATTTTCAGATGTAAGATTTGATGTAATTTAATAAGTTATTGAACCTTAAAACTTCAAAATTAAGTTATCTTACGGAATAATCTGTAATTATCTATATAAAAAAAATCATTTATAAAACCCTAATTTTTCTGGTAGATGTCCGGCCGTACATAGGCATTAGGTGGCAACGTAGGGTTGGTGGAAGAACGTGGACACGACTTCGTTCGTTACGCCCGGCCGTCGCGTGTCCAAATATTGGGCGTGAATGTGGGTACAAACTGAATTTTGTCCCGTTCACGGAATTGACGAAAATACCCACTTGATTATACCAGATATTGACGGTTTACCTTGTAATTTGGGGTGGGAGAATGGGTATTTGCAAAACCGTAATTTTATGTTAGTGTTAGGGCGGTTACGTATGGGGAATTAGAACGTGGCAAGTTATATGGTTTCTTTTTTTTTTTTCAGGGTTTTTAATTGAATTTACAATTAGAGCATCCATCCACAGCCCGTTTGCTATTTTTTCCAAATTCTCAGAGAATTGATCGTCTGCAGTCGTTTGTTATTTTGTCATATTTTGACAAAATAGCTACAGTTGTTTCTCAAATTTGAGAAACAAAATGGTGATTCTCAAATTATAAGAGACGGAACATTCTTTGTTTTTTTTTAAAAAAAATGGGATCAGATGAAATAATTTTCGTCTGACTTTTTAAATTTTTTTTTTTATAATGATCAGACGGTACATATTGTATCGTCTGAACAAAAAAAAACAACAAAAAAATCGTCAAACGGGATATGTTGTCCCGTTTGAAGCCAAAAATGACTTGGGCGGGACAACATGTCCCGTCCAGCCCCATTGTCAGCTTAGCCCAACTAATATTAGGTTAGTGTATTAATTAGGTAGCTAATTAGGTAGCTTAGTATATATTTTAATATTTAATTTATTTAATCAATAGTTAATTAACTTAAACATTTTTAAATATTTTTTTTACTCATCGATCTAAACGATACAAGTTGTTTCGTCAAGTTATTTTTTGAGAAACTTTTTGCAAATAACCACTGCACACGTCACACCGGTTTTCTATATCTACTTGTGCTATTTTCTCAAATATGAGAAACACCATATTGGATGCTCTTAAGGACATTATTATTTTGTGATTTAATTACATTAACTATATTCATGAATATGATGACATGCAATAAGGTATTTATCCTTTACTTTTTTGTAATTTATAATCATAATAATGAGTCAACTATAATAGGTGGCCGACAATGGTGATTATAAATTAGAATGAGTGAGAGAGCACCGTCCAATTTATTTTCTCTGTCACTTTCATAATTCGCAATGATATCTTCTATCTTTTACTTTCATTTATAACTAGTATCATGCACGTGCGATGTACGTGGAGAAGGAAGAAAAAGGAAAAAAAATTCTACCAATACGTGCGCTGTACGTGTTTGCACACATACAAAAAAAAATAAAAAATTGTTTATTTATTTGGAACCCCATCTCTCCCATTATAATAGTTATAGATATGATTCTCATGCAACATAAAAATTAAGCGCATGTAATGCAGTGATATTGTCCTCCGAATTTCTAATCAAAAGATCAAAGTTCATGTATTGCCCGAGTGTGAGAGGAGCTTGTTTACGGGCTAGGATTGTCATCCTCTTGTTCTTGGTTTTAGGCTTTTGTTTCGAGTTGTTGTACTTATTGTTCTTAGAGCACCCACATTCGTTTGCTAAAATGCTATTTTATGCATTTTTAGTTACGGTAGCCGACATACTTGTGAGCTATTTTGTTATTTTTTACCCATTTCGTTACAGTAGAAAGGTAAAAATAGCAATGGATATAGTAAAATGTATATTATGGGTGACGAAACATCATGTTTCGTCTGGATTATTTAAATTAGTAATTTGCACGTGCGATGCACGTCTTAATAAATATAGTTTTTTAAAATAAAAATTTAGACATAATCTGGATTTGAACTTAGAACCTCCTTTATAATAGTTATGCACGTGTATTGCACGGGTTGGTAGATTGACAAAATATTTACAAATGACACTAAGGTCTTCTCCCATTATAATATTAGAAATAAGAGTATTTCTTAGTTTTTAAAAATAGTGGGGGTATATGTTAATTTTCACATTTTAAATGGAGGCATTTGCTAAAATATCTATTTTTTAGGAGCTGCACATGCATCACACAGGTATGTTTGGTGGATTTAGTTTTCCATATATTGCACGTGTTTACTTAGTTACAAAATTAGGGTTTGTTTGTTTACAACCCCAACTCTCGCATTAAAATAGTAGAGATATATTTTTGAATAATCAGACGAAACATGATGTTCAAACCAAAAAAAATTTAAAAACAAAGAAAAAACCTAGAAAAGCATAATAAAGTCTGGATTCGGGTCCCATTCCCTTTTGTGAAAAAAATTGCAAATGACCATCATTGATTACTGGGTGCAATTATTTTAAAAATTTTGGCAAATTGTTAAATTGTTTTTGCACATTTTAAATTGTTTTTGCAATTTTTAAATGTTTTTGCAAGTTTTTTTGGCAAAAAATCTCCTTAAAATTCAGACTGTTATTTTGCATTTTTTTTCCCTTTCGGATCGTCCCGTATATTTTATTAATATATTCTCAGTTAATTATTTTTTTAATCACAGATGAAACATGATGTTTCGTATGTTTCATTTTGAGTGAAAATATGGTTTTTTTTGTCTTTTGACGACTGTAGCATTTTGTCGAAATGGAAAGGTAAAATATACATTTTGCCTTTTTTTTTAAACCTCAAACGACTGTGGAAGCTGTAAAGGAGTACAGTTGTAACTTGACGAATGATTTTGTACTTGTTGCTGTTAATGCCTGATTAATAAAGGCAAAATTTAAAAAAAACGTCACAATAATTTGGCGCTGTTTAAAAAAAGTCACAAAACTTTGACTTTTTAAAAAACCGCACAAAGTTTAACTCTCAACTCACGGAGTTATCCAGTCATTAACTGAGATAATAGTTATGTGATGTTTTTTTAAAACAAATGGGAACTTTTGTAATGTTTTTTTAAACAGAATAATAGTTCTGTGTTATTTTTTTAAACAAAACAATAGTTTTGTGATGTTTTTTTAAACATTACGTATAACCCAGTTAACGGTTGGATAACTCCGTGAGTTGAGAGTTAAACTTTGTGCGGTTTTTTTAAAAAGTCAAAGTTTTGTGACGTTTTTTTAAACAGCGCCAAACTATTGGGACGCTTTTTAAAATTATGCCATTAATAAAACTGGGTAACTATGTCACTCTTCGACTAAAAAAAAAACTATATATATTCTAGAAATTGGACGTTTAAAAGCACTTTTAGCTCTTAAAGAAGATTTATCGTTGCCGAAAATCTTCTCTTAGTGCACAATGTTGTAACAGAAAGGTTTTTTAGAGAAAATGAGAGATTGAGAAGATTTAACAGCTGATTACTTTCAAAGCCCATGGGCTTTGTTTTAGGCCCAGAAGGCCTTCATATTACATGTGCCAGTTTACATCATACACACAATATAAAAAGAAGTTTGAATTATACGGTCCGTACTGGTCATCCACGTGGAACGGTTGGACCCACACAATGCGAAGAATTGGTCTATAGGTGGACCCCCTCCCCACATTTGTGGGGTCCGTAGATAAGGGCAGGCCTCACAACAAACAATTGGCCAATAAGATTTCATGCTCCCCCTTCCCGCCATATAAATTGCCACCCTCTCCTCTTCTCAAACATAGCAAGAGAATCAAAAAGAAAAATAAGAGAGAAAAAACAAGGACTTGCTTTAAATTAATCCCCTCGCCCTCTCTCCTCTCCACTGCTCTTAACCCTTGAAGAGAGAGAGAGAGAGAGAGGAGAGAGAGAGAAAATAATTTCATTAATTTGGGAGCTACATTAAATTTTCATAATTCGAAAAATGGCTCGGTTTCAATTCGATTTAATGGCCGTCTTCGCTCTCATCCTCACCGTCATCTTGCCCGCTGTCATGGCGGACGCCACCGCCAAGGCCGAGACCAGTGATGGTAAGTAATTATCTCAAATTTTTTTTTAAAAGAATTATACTATTTTATTTTTGGGTTAATTATCATATTAACAAAGTTCGCGAATAATTCGTGAATTTGACGAATTATTCGCGAAGAGTTTTATCTGCCGAATCAGTTCGTGATTTAATTGTCAATTTTCATTTAAATCACGCATTTTGCGAATTATTTGCAAATAATTTGAGAATTAAACGAATTAGTTGCTAAGTTTGTTATTCCTTTTCATATTTATGGATTTAAATATATATTTATTTAGGTGATGGAGACTGAGATACATTAAATTTGTCCTATTTCTTTATTTCCGAATTTTTGTTCTCCGAATTTACTGGGATTTTGCCAAATTCCGAATATTAAATCTTGACCAATCATTCCCAAACAATGAATTTGTGACTACGTCAATTATCAATTAAATTGGACATTTTATCGTTAAAAAAATTGAATTATGATTTATTGAGGAAAAGTATTAGTTTCGTTTTTTTATATTGAGGGAAAACCGTGGCTCGAATCAGGGACTCTGGATTCGAGCCACCACTCAATTATTCACCCCACTCCACTCAATACCAATCAGAACATAGCATGTTGGTATTTATAGCAGTTTTTTGAAATTAAGTAAATAAAAATTTGAGGTAGATAATAATCATTATAATTCTGGATAATTATCATTGATTATAATTTTTTTTCTCTTATGCAGGAACCACAATTGATCAAGCCATCGCCTATTTGCTGATGCTTTTTGCACTGGTGGTGACTTATCTCGTGCACTAGCTAATTTGTTCCGGACAAAAAAAAATTGCTTTGAGATTGTTGCGGGGACTAATCTGAACGGCTAAAATTGTTGTTGGGGTAATTTTAGTGGTATTCATTGTTATTCAGTTCCTCCTCGATGTAAATTAAGCTGTTGATTTTGCTACAGTGTGTGCAGTCTTTAAGCTTCTTTTTTTTCTTGGAAGGGAAGCTTAATCTTATATAGGCTGTAAGCTATATCAATGTAATACCGATTAATCTTAACTCGTTGTCTCTTTCTTTTTTTCACCCTAATACGGGGTTTTCTGTCTCTAAATATAGAAAACTAACTGATGTCTGCAAGGGTTGGAACCGCTTCTTATTAGTCTGTGGAATCTTTATGCACAAAACCCTGGCAAGGTTGCTATGATACTCTACTCAGAGAATACACGAAAATGTATGGAAATAAATAAGCAGAGTAAAAATACTAGAAAAATAGAAGACATGTTCAATTTATATTAACAAGAGAGATTTTATAATAGATCGTTCCGATAAACTGAGTTCGCGAAAAATTTAACATCAACTGTAACATTAGTACACTGGCACGGCAGTCTACCATTTTTCACTGTCCACACTCGAATTACCTTGTTTGAGCTCTCTCTATCTCTCTCTCACTCTCTCGGTCTCTCCCTCTCCTTTCTTTTCTTTCTTTATCTTTTTTGTTATTATTGTTTTCATTTTGTAATATAACTAGATTTGCCCGTGGGCACGTGCCTACGACACGTCTTCGAAACGATACAACACACTAAAAGCCCAGCAAACACTAAAACAACAATTATGTAGCTCATGTTTAAATAGTATGACAATAATTAGTTGTAAAATAAAAGTCCATCTTTCTATTAGTATATGTTGAAAAATAATTATAAATGGGAGTGTAAAATCCAACTTCTTAGAACATTAAGAGCGGAAAATAATGAAATTTAACCGTTGAAAAGATATTTGTTATTTTCAATATAACATGTGCAATAAAAAAAACATAAAAATTCTGAAAATTTTACAAACCTGAAATCTTAAAATCTAAATTTCTAAGTAAATAAAGAAAGAATGGGAGAGAGAGAGGGAGAGAGAGAAAGAGAGAAATATGAAAAAGTTAAGAGAAGATAGATAGTAATAAAGTAAATAATTTTTTAGTTTTTGTGTGTGTGTGTGTGTGTGTGAGGGGTGTGTGTGTGTGGGGGGGGGGGGGGGGGGGGGGGGGGGGGGGGATGGGTTTTCTGAGGTTAGATTTGAGCCTTTAATTTTGGGGTGATTGAAGGTGAGCCACTTGATAACTTTCTTTGTGTTTTATTACATAGATGGCTGCACAAAACAACTAAAAACCTAATTAGCCTGAAATGAATGAACTAAAAATTTAGAATAATTCTAATTGATTTCGACCCATAACTTTTGAATAAAGACCTAACTTGAAGTGCAACTTCATTGATTTTAACCTTCTGCGCATGCGTGTGTTTACCGGCTTATAATTCTTCAAGATGAAGCGTGAACTCATTTAGTCTTTCTTTCTGAGACAAAGTTCTTTATCTTCTTTGGCAATAAGGTATCAATGGGGCAAACAAGCTAGACGTTGTAGGGAACTCCATTTAACAAGACTAGTTATTGAAGCATAACCATCAAAAGAAGGTTTCTCCGTCTAGAAATCCTAGCGAGAGAAGCTCCCCCCAAAATACCGAAAACAAAGAAAAACCCTAGATATGGAGTTTGGAGGGGGTGGCGGCTAGGGTTTTGCTGCCCCCTTCCCATCTTTTTTCTCCGATCTCTTCCCCCCTCTCTTTTTCTACCTCTACACAGTATTCTCTTTTACCTAGTTGTTTCTCTCTCTCTCTCTCTTTCTAGCTATCCACTACTGTTACCGCTGATTTCGGTGTGGGGGTGAACAGATAGAATTTGTGAGTCCGGGAAACACCTGAACGATTGACTCGGCCTTCTTGCTCCTGGCACAACCTGCAAGGAAGTGCGAAACACCGGGGTTGAGTCCGGCGACGCACCCTCCGACGCTCTTGTCAGTAATCAGGAAAAGATCAAGAAAGAGCTTAAGTGGTGAAAGAGTGATTAACCTGGTCTCGGTGGTAGAGGGATTGTATTTATAGTCGCCTTTGGAACCATTTGGGGCCTAATTTCCTGCCTAACAAATAGGAGAAAAATCCTCCTATTCTGTTTTGGGAAGTTAGGCCTTGATTCCCTGGTGAGAGCTAATCAGGTTTATTGATTTGACCAAATCAGTGGCCTGATTCTCTTCTTGATGGATTGGGCTTGTATCGGGTCGGGACCCGTACCCAATTGAAGTGGATCTATTCGCGGGTGGTTGGTTCTGTAAGAAGGAGGCCCAATACCCGTTTTGGATCCATCTGTATGTGAAATTACCTTTTTACCCCCGTGCTTCAGGATTCGTGATCGATCAGGACGGTCCCGATTTAACCCCAATTTTAGCCATATCACGAGCCCCCCACTCCTAAAGACTGAGTGTGATCAGGCTTTGAGGAGTAGTTTAGCTGTTTTAGTGGCTGATGGAGTTGTATTGGAGTCCAGACGTGGGATTTTGAATCAAGAAAGGGGGTAGTGAGGCAACTTTTGATGCCGCTGGCAGTTCTCTGGTCACATCGGGTGTTCAAGAGTTTTTATCTATTTTTTCGGACTACTTGTTTAACTTTGCAACGCGTTTGCTAATCATTCGGGGGCCTTAGTCGTACATTCTGGGCGGTAATTGTTCGTTCAAGGGTTCGAAAATGTGCCCCCTAAATCTCAATTACTCTCCAGAATTTTTGGCTAATTTTCCCGAATTTTTAACAATTTTCTCGCAATTTTTAAACAAATAAGACAAATTAAATAGATAAAAAATGATTTAAATACCGATTTATGGCGTGGCTCAATCTGGGCCGCTGATCGCAGATGGGCGCGAATTTCGGAAAGATCTGACGGCTGCTGTTGCTCGGCAGCGTTTTTCTCCGTTTACCAGTTCGGGAAGGCCTTTGCTCGGCAGCCGACCGAAGGCATGGGGGGTTCGGCAGCCGACCGAAGGCTTGAGTGACGTGGCGTAATCTGGGCCGTTGGATGTTGGCACGCATCTCGAGACGGGAACGGTTCCCAAGAAAACGCTATCTTGTCTTCTAGCGCACGTGGCGCAATCTGAGCCGTTCGCCATTGGGAGCGTGAATTTCTGGGAGATCCCACGGCTGAGATAGCTCGGTGCCTTTTTTTTCTCCATTTACCAGTTCGGGAAGGCCTCTGCTCGGCAGCCGACCGAAGGTATGGGGGTTCGGCAGCGTCGTGGCGCTATCTGTTCGGGGGCGATCTCGCTTCCGAGGGTATTAATGACGCTCGGGGTTTGTGCGGCATTCCCCTTCCCCAGGTCATTAAGAATAATTCCTTTGATTAATGCGTGACGTTTCGACTTCCGGGGATCAATAATTCCCTCAATTAAAACGCGGCGCTTCAATTTCCGAGGGTAGTAATGGCTGGTTATTGGAGGCGGGCTATAAGTACCCCATCCCTTTCGTCATTTTCGTCACAACCAAATTGGGTTCCAGACCTCGGAGGCATCTGCCTTGGATAGCTTCTCTCTTGAAGTTCGGAGTGGTGGTCGCTCTTCTGCCTGGTTTTCCCTTTGTTCCTGACGGCCCCAAAGTGGATGTCAGGAGCGAGGGGGAACGAGGTAGTAGTGGTGACGACCGTAGTCCGCACTCGGGGGATGAGTTATCTCCGAAGGACGGGTGGTCGCTCTCTTACCTTGTTCTTCTCCCGTTCCGGACGGTCCCTAAGTGGGTGTCGGGAGCGGAGGAGAATAAGGCAAGAGTGGTGACGACCGTAGTCCGGATCCGAGGGATGGGCCTTCTCGGAAGGACGGGCGGTCGCCCCGCTGTCTTGTTGTTTCCCCATCCCTCACTGCTCCGAAGGGGTGTGAGGGGTGGGGGGCAACAAGACAGTAGCGTCGACGGCCATGGTCCGGACCCGGGGTGTGGACCTCTTTCGAAGGACGGATCGCCGTTCTCTCACCAAGATCTTCTGCCTTCTTCGGTTGCTCCGAAGTGAGTGTCGAAGTAGGCGGAGATCTTGGTGGGAGAGTGACGACCCCTGTCCGATGTCGATCTCCGGGCCGTCCGAGTCCGTTTGTTGCAACTGTGAAGGCGCCGCTGTTAGAGTCTTTCGACAAGCCGAGCCTTCCAGTTGCAACCAACTAGCTCGGGATGGTGCGTCTCTTTCTACCTCTGAGTGTTGGTGGGTTCCCTCCCATCTCTGTCTTCCTTCTCGGGCTGATGGCTTTTGACGGAGGTCAGCCCGGGGGAGTTAGAGATGGGGGAGTGCCGATCTGCTTCCGACCGGGGCCTGTTGTCGGGGTAATACCGACCGAGGCATGGGACCCGGGGGGCGCCTGCCGAGGGCGGCGCCTTAAAACATAATCAAAAATTTTCCAGGTTCTTTTATGCGTAGGCGAGGCGTCCGAGGGTCCGATCGTCCGAGCGACGTGGCTCTATCTGAGCCGCCGGATGCTGACACGCATCTCGAGATGGGTGCGTTCTCCAAGAAAACACTATCTTGTCGTTTAGTGCTCTCGGCGAGATCTGGACCGTCTGATGAAGATCAGGCGCGAAAGTTGAGGGAGAAGGGAGTTTTCCCCATTTACCAGCTCGGGAAGGCACTTGCACGGATTCCGAGCGGACTCTATTGCAGCCACGTTTGGTTTGCTCGCAGCTCGGATTCTCGTCCCATCTTGCCGAGCTGGTTGACTTTGTGGTGGGCCTTCGAGATGCTTCGAGAGTAGCCCAAAAGTCGCTCTGGAAGTCCAAGAGGCGCCTCATTTTCACTATAAATCTTTACCCCCCCTTTGACCAAGTCTTCACTTTTCACTTTTACTCTCTCTCTTCGTATTTACTTTGCTTCGAGGTCTTTAGCTCCCTGGTGGTGTCGCTAGCTGTCGCGGTAGCGTTCCTAGTTCCGGCGAAGTTTCCGACCGTAGCTGTCACTTCAAGGTCAGTCTCTTTCCCTTCTCTCTTTAGGAAAATATGGTTAAGATTTCGGCTGAGACCCCCGCCTCGGAGCAAGCCGTTGGCCGAGGGGAGAAAGAGAAAGGAGTAGTGGAGCCGAGCGAGCAGGACGTTGTTCGTCCAGACGCGGAGGGCGGAGTGGCCGAGGTGCCCCAAGAAGTCGCGGCGGAGTCCCGAAAGGGCAAAGCTGTAATTACTATAGTGGAGACGCCGAAAAGAGCGGGGGAGTTCGGTCGGCAGCCCATCGCCGTGTCGAGCGTGGGAGGAGTCCGGGATTATACTGAGGATATCTTGGAGAAGGTTACCCAAGGTACGGCTAAACTGGTGGAGGAGAACGAGCCTAGGGAGCTGTCCGAGGTCGATCGCAAGATCTCGACTCTTAGCGAAGCGGACCTTCATCTGGTCCGAGAGGGCTTCCAGATCCCTCTCGAGTACACGTTGCTCCTCCCTGGGCCGGGGTTCCGAGCCAACACTGGGTCCTCTCCGGACATATGCGTCTTTCCGGTCGACTCCCTCATTGCCGGTCTTCGCTTTCCCCTCCACCCGTTCGTAGTTGACGTCCTGGTTTGGTATGGTTTGAGTCCCGCTCAACTGATGCCGAACACATGGAGGCAAGTGGTGGCGTTCCTCCTCCGATGCCAAGAGATCGGCGCCAAGCCGACCATGTACCTCTTTCGAAGTCTCTTCCGACCTGTTCAGCCGAGAAAAGACGAGAAGAGGTTTTATCTATCGCCCCGGCCGGGCGTGAAACTGATCGAGAATCCGGACTCGATCAAACACTGGAAGGACAAATACTTCCTCGTTCGGAATCTGACGCCGTGGGTGATACCGACAGTTTGGGCGGACGGACTACCCAAGCGCACAAAGAAGGACGTTCCGCTGAACGCTGCGGAGACCGAGGTCCAGAAGAAGATCCTTGCTCTGCTGACGCTTAGCTGGAAGGATATCACCGAAGAGCATCTGTTCCGTGGGGTCTCAGTCCGATCGACCCTCGTACGATTCTGGTATTTATACTTCTCTCCGTAAAGTTTGCATTCAATTTTCTAAGTTTTTTCGTTCGACTCTTGCAGAGACCATGAAGCTCGATTACAAGGCCCTGGTGGCGAAGGGCAGGTCCGAGCAGGAGAAGAAGAAGAGGCCGTCGACAGCGCCCAGGACAGCCGAGCTTCGAAGAAGGCCTCGGTAGTGAAGGCAGCCGACCAACCGAAGGTTGCGGTCCTGAGGGAGGGAGAAGTTGAGGTCCTTGTCCCTTCGGCAAAGGTCGCGGTCCCCGAGCAGGGTGGGGTCGTGGACCTCGATCCCTCGGCCTCGGATGCTCCTGCTCCTACCCCGGAGGCGGACGCTCCTGGTCCGTCGAGCAACGAGTTCGGAGTGGCTGATGCGCTGTCCCTCCCGGTTCCGCCACTCACCCCCGGCGCGGAGAAGATCTTGACCGAGCGTCATAAACAGATCTTCATCCCCGATTGGCAGGTGATGAACGTCGACGGCTTTTTGGGCGACGGGAACATCTGCATGGAGGCAGTGAGGCACCTGCCGACCCCGAAGGACCGAGCGACCCTGAGGGCCGGGATGGCAGGGGACAACGTGATGCAGATGGCCCGGAGCACTATGTCGGTAAGTGTGTCGAGCCCTTCTTCATTCATATTTTTCCTTGGAATTTTTCTAAGTTCTTGGGCTCGGATTTTAACGTGTCGTTCTCTTCCAGACCCTCTGCCACTTCAGTTGGCTGGTCGAGGAGATGGCGAGGAAGGATCAGGAGAAGGAGAAGGAGAGGACGGAGCGCGTTCGGGTTGCGAAGCGGCTTGAGTCCGAGCTGCTTCTATCGACGAAGAGAGTCGCCGAAGTGGAGGACTTGGAGAAGAAGCTGGCCGACGCCATCCAATCGTCGAAGGATACGGCGGCCAAGCTTGAGAAGGAGGTGGCCGAGCTGAAGGAGGAGTTGGCCAGCGCTCGGTCGGGGGCGGAGAAGGAGGTCACCGAGCTGAAGGATGAGCTGGCCAAGGCTCGGTCGGAAGGGGAGACTGCTCGGAAGAGAGCCGAGAGGATCAAGGCCAACCACCTGAGGAAGGTGAAGAAGGTGAAGAAGGCCGTGCAAGAGGAGCCCGCGCAGCACATGATCCAGAATATGCTGGACGCCTACGGCCGTGCCCTGACCCACGTAGCCGCGAAGAACCCGGGCTTCGACTCGTCCTCCTATGACTTTTACGAGCCCGTGGAGGGGGAAGAAGGGATCACCGAGGGTTTACTCGGACCCGATGGTGAGACGGAACCCGCCGAAGGCGATGGTGAGACCGAAGCCGAGGGCGAGGAGGAGGAACTCTCCGAGGAGGAGAGCTGGAGCGAAGGCGGGGGCGAGGGTGACGGCGACGGCAAGGCCGAGGGGTCGACGAATCCGAGCGGCAAAAAGGTCGACCCCTGACTCGGTTGTCTTCCTACTTTCAGTCTTTTTAGTTTTGTTTTCTTTTTGTAAGCCTTATTGCGGACTAGCCACCGCCTTTGTTTTGAATGAAAAGTATTTTGTTTGGCCAAAAATTTGTCCAAGTGTTGAGCCTCGGACTTAGTGTGCGTTTATTTCTCCAACTGTTAGGCCTCGGATTTATTTCTGCTTTTCAGGTGGTGTTTGGTCCGGTCACGGAGCTGGTCTTCCTTCGGAAGGAACTGGCCAATTTGAAGCGTGAACTTTCGGACAGCCGGCGGAGGCGGTTTCTCCTGCTCGGCCAGGCGGAGGAGGTCAGGGCAGTTCTGAGGAGGAACTGTCGCGAGCTGCATCAACTCCGGAAGCGCTCCCAGGGTCCTGGTTCCGAAAGGGAAATTGAGCGGCTTCGTGGGGAGCTTAAAGCCGCCGAGCAGAAGAACGACGACCTTTTGGACGAGGTACAATACTTGGAGTTATCGGAGAGAGAGCGCTCTGCGGAAAGGGAGAAGATGGCCTCCGAGCTGGAGGGGGCTTTGGCTGAGCGTAAGAGACTATTGGCCGAAGTCGACATGCTCAGGAGGATCACAATAGATAGGGGGATTGAGGTCACCCACTATCGGCGGCTTGCAAGTGATAGTCCCAATGCCTCCGGGTCGTTGAAGGCCCCTCGATCAAAGAAATTGGCGAAGGACGTCGTCCTGAGGGATCGGATTATCGAACTGGAGGAGGAGATCGCGTCGCTTAAACCTGTGCCGGAGAGGGCTAATGTTCGTAGCACGTCGTGCACTCGCGAGGAAAGTGAGAGGGGGATCACGTTTTATGAACTCGCGACGCGGCCGCTAACGACCAGGCGGAGTCCGACTGACGCTCAGAGCAGCGCGGCTGTCTCGTCGAGCGGGGCATCGGTCGGCGCGGCTGTTAGGACTAGCAGTGAAGGGGGGTCGCGCTTCGTTGGTTTAGGGTCGAGCTCAGAGGGTCGGCCTCGTCGTCCTCGCGTTTCCCTAAACCGAAGCATTCCCCTTCCGAAGAGGACTTGATTATGTCACTTTTCCTTTCTGTTGGCCGTTGTAATAACCTAGTTGTAGGGTCGGTCGACCGTTTGTAACACTATTATGTCTGAATGCAAAAAAATTCTGAAAAACTTTTTAAGTGTTTGTCTTCGGCACTGTATTGAAACTGCTTTGTTCGTTTTTCCTATTTTTCAGCTTGTCGCGGCGATCCATGGATCGGACTCCGGGCGTCCGAATGATGACTCCGCATCCGAGGCGACCTCTGGGACGGTGGTTCTGAGCCCCAGGAGTGTCGATCTGAAGCTACGCCGATCCGAGGGCGAGCGGAATCACCTTTCGTTGGTTCTCAGTCTCCGGGAGGCCGAAACACAACGCTTGGAGAGCAAGATCGTCGAGCTGAGCCCCGTAGGGGAGGACGAGGACTCGCAGACCGCATTCAGCAATGCTCTTCGGGTCAAAAGTAGTCGGCACATTCAGTCGAAACTCATTGCCGAACGGGACGACTTGCTCTCGGAGATGGGACAGCTGCGGGCGAAAATGGCGAAGCTTCGAGGAGAGGCGGAGGAACCGTCTGCCGAGGAGGGCGAACAAGATGGAGAGGATGCATTTTTATGAAAGACAAGTGTAGTGGGTCGGGGGTTGTATGTTTTGTTTGCCGACACTTTTGTAATGGTCTATTTTGTACTGTACGCCGATATTTAATAAAATTCCCTTTCGGTGTTTTGTACGTCTGTCTTTGTTTATAACTGTGTTGGCCGTGCCGAACTATTTGAACTGAGTGTGTCTATTTAGCCGAATGGATCCCCAGGGGTACGGCGATTTGACGCTTAGTGGGTCTGACACGGCGATGTTCTCGAGAGTGCTATTTCGACGTGGCGAGATCTGAGCCGTTGAATGTAGGCGCGGATCTCGAGGTGGCTCGTTTTCCAAGAAAACGTTATCTTGTCGTTTTGCGCGAGTGGCACGATCTGAGCCGTCTGATGAAGATCAGGCGCGAAAGTTGAGGGGGAAGTGTGTTTTCCCCGTTTACCAGCTCGGGAAGGCACTTGCTCGGATGCCGACAGGATATGTCTGCCTTCGACCCTCGGCTGTCAGTCAAGAGTGGTCTGGATACGTGTTCCGGACCTTAGGCATAGTCCAACGGCTGCGGGAGCAATTCCGAACGGCGATCTACCCCTGGTTCGCCCGGAGACGAACCAAGGAGGTAAAGTCGAGCCGAGTGTTGGACTCCGAACCATCAGTATAGTTCAACGGCTGTGGGAGCAATTCCGAACGGCGATCTACCCCTGGTTCGTCCGGAGACGAACCGAGGAGGTAAAGTCGAGCCGAGTGTTGGACTCCGAACCATCGGTGTAGTTCAACGGCTGTGGGAGCAATTCCGAACGGCGATCTACCCCTGGTTCGTCCGGAGACGAACCGAGGAGGTAAAGTCGAGCCGAGTGTTGGACTCCGAACCATCGGTGTAGTTCAACGGCTGTGGGAGCAATTCCGAACGGCGATCTACCCCTGGTTCGTCCGGAGACGAACCGAGGAGGTAAAGTCGAGCCGAGTGTTGGACTCCGAACCATCGGTGTAGTTCAACGGCTGTGGGAGCAATTCCGAACGGCGATCTACCCCTGGTTCGTCCGGAGACGAACCGAGGAGGTAAAGTCGAGCCGAGTGTTGGACTCCGAACCATCGGTGTAGTTCAACGGCTGTGGGAGCAATTCCGAACGGCGATCTACCCCTGGTTCGTCCGGAGACGAACCGAGGAGGTAAAGTCGAGCCGAGTGTTTGACTCCGAACCATCGGTATAGTAAGAGGGGAGGAAAAAAACAGGCAAATTCAAAAACAAAATGGAGCTTTCTTTATTTGATATTTGACGGCGAACTGTTTTACATAGTAGAATTTATAGAACAGGTTACAAGTTAAAGGAGAGGAATGGCGCGACACCTCGGATTACTTAGAGAGGCGCCGGGGCGCTCTCTTGGTATTTCAGGAGGTGATCGGCATTCCAGGTCCTCGGGAGCTCTCTACCGTCCATGTCCTCAAGTCGATATGCCCCAGGCCGAACAACTTTTGTGACCCGGTACGGCCCTTCCCAATTCGGAGCTAGCTTGCCCTTCTGACTGGGGAGGGATATGGCTAGCTTTCTCAACACCAGATCTCCTTGCTCGAGATTGGCGGGCCGGACTTTCTTGTTGTAGGCTAGCTCGACTCTCCTTCTGTAATTTTGCTGCCGAATCGATGCCTGATATGGCTAAAAAATAGGATTAAATCGGGACCGTTCACATCGGACTCGAATCTTAAAGCTCAGGGGTAAAACGGTAATTTCACATGCAAATGGGTCCGAAGCGGGTGCTGGGTCTCCTTCTCACAGATCCAATAACCCGCAAACGGATCCACCTCAGCTGGGTACGGGTTTCAACCCGCTACCAACCCGATCCGACAAGATACAATCAAGGTCCCTGATTAGATCTAAATCAACGGCCATGATTCACAGCCATCTTTTCACTGGGGATTAGGGATTAAATTCCTTAACTGATTATAGGGGATATACCTTATCAGATTACATGCCTTATCTGATTACGGGGAATATTCCTTATCTAATCACGGGGATTACATTCCTAAAACCAGTCCCTAAGACGCCTATAAATACCCCTCACCCATCTCCATTAAGAGGTAATCAATCTTTCTCTAGTTAAACGCTCTTTCATAATCATTTCTGGTTACTGACTTGAGCGTCGGAGGGTGCGTCGCCGGGATCAACCCCGGTGTCTCGCACTTCCTTGCAGGTGAACGGCGGGAGTCAACGGTCAAGATCCGGCGGAACAGGTTAGGTGTTTGCTATTCAGGTTTTTCACGAACTCACAAATTCATCTGTTTGCCCCCACACCGAAATTAGCGGCAACAGATTGGCGCCGTCTGTGGGAAAAACATACGAATAGCAGCCCCTCCTCTTTCCGTCGACTAGATCTTCTCCAGCCATGCCTCCGAGAAAAGCCAAATCTAGGGGGTCCAACCGTGGGCCCAATCCCACCGATCAGCAGGAGCCAGTCCCTGACCAACCCGTTCTGCAGCAGGAACGACCTCCCCTTCAGCAAGATCAGCCCATTCAGAATCAGCAACCCCCCAAGGGTCCGACCGGACCTCAGAATGCTGGTGCGGGGGGCTCCCGCGGAAAGCAACCTCTCCACCAAGACCGCATCTCCATACACGATGCCTCTACGGATTCCATGGCATCACACAATCCTCAGAGTCGGCAGAAGAAGGACGTGGATCTTCGTCACCGTCTGGACGAAAAACGGGCCCGAGAGGGAACCTCCCGCCACTATCGTCCGGGTGAACGATCTCCCCGTCACCGGGATTACAGAAGGTCTCCTAACCGTAGGGGGCGAAGGGAATCCCCCGAGCATCGCAGAAGAAGGCCATGCTCCCCCGTGGGTCGGCAGCAGCCTAAGAACGAGGAGGCACCAATCACCCGTGCCGAGTTCCAGCAGTTCCAAGCGACCATCCTACAAGCTCTCACCAACGCACCCAAGGCTCCATCCCCTCCCCCGGTCCGAAGCCCTCGCCGACGGTTCCCCTCTCCTCGTCCTGCTCCTACTAACTCCCGGCGTACCCCAAGTCCTCGTCGCTCCCGAAGCTACCGTCGCCGCAGCCCTCGTTCTCCTTCGTATGAAGATGAGTCTCGAGGCTCGGCAGATCACCGTCGGAGGGATGACGCCATGTACCGCCGTCTTCATGAAGTAGAAAGGTGCCTGGGTCGGATAAACCGAGAAGATGAGCTTAGGGGGAGGACCTTACGTCCTAGCCAACCCCCTTTCTCCCGAACCATAGTGGATGCACCTGTCCCGTTCGGCTTCAAACCTCCCCAATTTGAGACTTACACCGGGGAGACCGATCCAGTTGATCACGTCGAAAGCTTTAAGACTTTGATGCTCCTCCATCAAGCTTCTGATGCCCTCCTCTGCAAAACCTTCCCCGCGACACTGAAGGGCCCAGCTCGAGAGTGGTACTCCCGCCTCGCACCGTCTTCCATATTCTCCTTCGAGCAGTTCGAGACTCCCGCCTCGCACCGTCTTCCATATTCTCCTTCGAGCAGTTCGAGACACTCTTCATCACCCACTTCGTGAGTAGCAGGCACACGGAGAAGACCAGCATTTCACTCCTCCAGCTTAGGCAAGAGAAAGGTGAGAAGTTAAGAGACTATGTGAAGAGGTTCACAGCTGAAGCCAGGACTATAGCCTCCCTCGACCAATCCGTCGCAACAGCCGCCTTCCAATCCAACGTCTTCAATTCCAGCCTCCGCTCCTCTCTTGCTAAGAAGCCTCCACGGAACTTTGCCGACCTCCTTCTCAGGTGTGACAAGTACATTCGTGCCGAAGAGGCCGCCTACCCTCCAAGCTTCGGAGGGTCTGCCTCAGGGACGAAACGAAAGCTGACCGAAGAAGATGAGGGCTCCCAAAAATCCCAGAAGGACAGCAATGGACAGCGTCGCCCGACTCCTCGGTTTGAGAAGTTCACCCCCCTCATTGCCAACATATCAGAAGTCCTTATGGAGGTGGACAACGAAGGGCTACTCCGCGCTCCCCCGAGAATGAATACACCTGGCAAGAAGAGGAATAAGGATAAGTGGTGCCGCTTTCACAGGGACCACGGCCACGACACGGATGATTGTCGGGCTCTCAAGGAGGAGATCGAAGAACTCATACAGCGGGGGCACCTGATCCAGTTCGTCCAAAAAGAGGGGGCCGAGCTCCTCACCTGATCACCACCTCTTCCAAACGAACAGAAAGGCCCGCCGAGCTTCAAGACTCAGCTCCTCCCAAGAGGTCCTCACCTTATTGTAGAAGTAGGATCTTGATTTTCAATAAGGCCGATGCTTGTAACCCGGCCAACAACATGTAATAACGGCACGCTCTATTGAAGCAGCCACTTAGCTTATTTCAATAAAACCTTACGTTTTTCATTGGAAATTGTTGCTCTCGTTTCATCTCTATCTCTCCGAGTCACGACTCGCTAAAAGGTGAGTTCGGAGCCCAGCTTCTTCTACATGGCTGCTCCCACAACTTGCTAAGCACTTCACAATGGTTCGGAGTCCAGCACTCGGTTCGACTCTTCTTCCTCGGCTCGCCCACAGACGAGCCGGAAGTAGATCGCCGTTCGAAATTGCTCCTACAGCCGTTGAATGGATCGGAGTCCAACACTTGGCTCGATTCTACTTCGCAAGTTCGCTCCTAAGCGGACTAGAAGTAGCTCGCCATTCGAAACTGCTCCTGCATCTCTTAAACTAACCTCACAATGGTTCGGAGTCCAGCACTCGGTTCGACTCTTCCTCCTCGGCTCGTCTTCAGACGGGCCGGGGGTAGATCGCCGTTCGAAATTGCTCCTGCAGCCGTTGAATGGATCGGAGTCCAACACTTGGCTCGATTTTGCTTCGCAAGTCCGCTCCTAAGCGGACTAGAAGTAGCTCGCCATTCGAAACTGCTCCTGCATCTCTTAAACTAATCACACAATGGTTCGGAGTCCAACACTCGGCTCAACTCTTCCTCCTCGGCTCGTCTTCAGACGGGCCGGGGGTAGATCGCCGTTCGAAATTGCTCCTGCAGCCGTTGAATGGATCGGAGTCCAACACTTGGCTCGATTTTGCTTCGCAAGTCCGCTCCTAAGCGGACTAGAAGTAGCTCGCCATTCGAAACTGCTCCTACATCCCTCAAACTAACCTCACGATGGTCGGGGTCCTATGGCTCGACTTTACTTCACCGGCTCGTCCTTAAACGGGCCGGAGGAAGATAGCCATTCCGAACTGCCCCCACGACCATCCGAGCTGAGTTACCCATCTACCGAGAAGCAAAGTTGCGGAAAATGTGCCCCAAAAAGAGGCTAACGGGTCAGGGTCGAATCCAATACCCTCGGTCCGACCCATACCCTTCTTAGCTCCTTCATTTTTCTCCTTCTTCAGTCTTCCCGCCAAAGGTACCCAACACTTCTGCTCTTCTTCACTGTGCGAAAGAACGAGGCAGGGGAGAGAACCCGAATGCCTCTCCTCCCCTTCCTCTTTCTTCTCAAGGCCAAGCTCTTCACTCCGCTCGCCTCCAAAGCGGAGCTCTTCCCAACGAGTTCGGAGCTCACAACCCTCCCCTGGAGTTGCTCCTTGCACTCACTTCAGAGAATGGGTCTTCCCAGCACCTCTTCTCCTAGGAGTGGAGCTCCTCTTCAAAAATCTCCAAAACCAAACAGAATAGAGACAACTTCAGAGCTCCTCACCTCTCCCATATGCTGACCCATCCTCCCGAGCCGAGGAGCAGAGCTTCACCGACCTATCCCCTTCATCAACTCAATAAGCTTCTCCTCACGCTCGAGCCATCCGAACAGCCGAGCTACCGAACAGCTCAACCGAGTCTTCAAGGAACACTTCCTTCAAAACAGACAACTCAGCACCTCGGCCAACGGTACTGACCCTCCGAGCCGAGGTGCCCGGGTACCGACCCTCGTATATGGCAAAAAATCGTCCCGAGGTGGTCTCACCGTTAGATCATCTCCAAATTCGCACTCAAGCGTGATGGACGGATCAGATCGCGCCATGTCACCACAAAACGACAAGATAACGTTTTCTCGAAACTCGTGCCTCTTATCTCGTGATTCGCGCTACGATCGTGATCAACCGTCCAGATCAAGCTGCGTAGCCTGGATCTGCCAATCCACTAACCTGCGGAGCGGCGAAAATGTGCCTCAAAATCCGTGCTCGGATTCGCCGAACAAAGCAAGCAGATGAAGAGGAAGAAAGAAAAAGAGGCTAACGGTCGGGGTCGGATCCGATACCCACGGTCCGACCCATACCCATCTTAGCTCCTTCATTCTTCTCCTTCTTCCCCAACACATCTCCTCTTCTCCACTGTGCGGAAGAACAAGGCAGAGGAGAGAACCCAATTGCCTCTCCTCCCCTTCCTCTTCTCCTCTTCCCAACTGTGCGGAAGAACAAGGCAGAGGAGAGAACCCAAATGCCTCTCCTCCCCTTCCTCTTTCTCCTCAGAAGTGCTGCCGATCCGAAGTGCTGCCGTACCGACCCTCGTTTATGGAGAAAAATTCGGCCGACCCCATCTAACCGTTGGATCATCTCAAAATTCACACTCAAGCGTGATGGACGGATCAGATCGCACCACGTCACCGCAAAACGACAAGATAACGTTTTCTCGAAACTCGTGCCTCTTGTCTCGTGATTCGCGCCACGATCGTGATCAACCGTCCAGATTGAGCCACGTAGCTCGGATCTCAAATCCGAGCTACCAAACTACCGAACCGCTAAGCGGCAAAAATCTCCTCAAAATCCGTGCTCGGATCGACTGAACAAGAAGCAGATCCGAGGAGCTCAGATTTTCCGAACAAGAAGCAGAGGAGAGAGAGAAAAAAAAAAGGGGGAGCACGTGGGGCCGGGTTCGGCCCGTTAAGGGATCCGAACCCATCAACCCACGACCCGAACTCCACTCCTCTTCTTCCCCATGTTCCCGCCAAAGACAAATCCCAACAAACCCTTCAAAAAAAGAAAGGGGCCACGTGGCATGCCACGTGGCATCATCTCAATGATCCGAGGTGCCGATCCGGGGTGCCGATCCGAGGTGACGGGGTACCGACCCTCGTATATGGAGAAAAATTCGACCGAACCCATCTCACCGTCGGATCGTCTCAAAATTCGTGCTAAAACATGATGAACGGTTCAGATCTCGCCACGTCATCACAAAACGACAAGATAACGTTTTCTCGAAACTCGTGCCTCTTGTCTCGTGATTCGCGCCACGATCGTGATCAACCGTCCAGATTGAGCCACGTAGCCCGGATCTCAAATCCGAGCTACCGACCTACCGAACAGCAAAGTGGGAAAAAATTCTCCTCAAAATCCGTGCTCGGATCTGCCGAACCAGATGCATTAGCCGAAGCAACAAAGAAGCAGAGGAGAGAGAAAGAAAAAAAAAAAAAAAAAAAAAAAAAAAAAAAGAGCATAAGAGGCCGGGTTCGGACCCGTTAAGGGGATCCGACCCGAACCCCTCTCCAGCTCCTCTTTTCCCTTCCACTCTCCCGCCAAAACAAAATCCCCCAACAATTCTTCTCCTTCCACACGCTCCCGCCAAAACAAACTGCAGAGAGAAGAGAACCCAACTCTCATGTTTGCCGAACAATTCAACCTCCGGGCTCCGTCTCCAATGCCGAGTTCCCCCCTCCGACGCCGGCTGCCTCCGACCAAAGCGCCGAGCTTCGAGCTCCCATCATCTTCTCCTCCTCCAAGCTCAACGAACGAGCTCCGAGCACCACCATCGAGACCTCCCTTCGTGCCGAACCCCGCTGCCGAGCTCACCTCCGAGCTCCAATGGTGGCGAACCGAACGACCCATCACCAAGCTCCGAGCTCCGCTGCCGAGCCCCATGCCGAACCGAAGCCCCAAGCTCCGAGCACTACCTTCGCGAGTTTCGTTCGTGCCGGGCTCCAATACCGCCGTCGAAGCTCCGAGCTCCATGCCGAACCGAAGCTCCAAGCTCCGAGCCCCACCTTCTAGCTTCGCCACCTTCGGGAGAGCTCCACTCCCCCATCGCCAGCTCGGCCCATCCCCTTCCCGAGCTGCCTCCGTCGTCGAAGCGCCGAACTCCACTCCGCGCGACAAGCTGACTCGCCGAAGCTCCTCGCCGTGCCTCTTCCTCGTCGAAGCCTCGACGAGATTCACTCCGACGCGCCGAGCCCCTCGCCTCGCTCGCCGAACTCGCGAGTTCCTCGCCGATCGAAATCGAGCCTCCCACTGTCGAGCTCGCGATGACGAACAAGAAGCGAAGAGACGCGAAGGAGAAGAAAGAAGAGAAGCAGCGGGGAGAGCTAACGAAGAAGAAGAAGAAGAGAAGCAGCAGCGCGAAAAAGAGAAGAAGAAGAGAGAAGGAAAAAAAAAAAAAAAAAAAAAAAAAAAAAAAAAAAAAAGCGCCACGTGGCATGCCACGTGGCATCATCTCAGTGATCCGAGCCAATTCAGCCGAAGTGCCGAAGTGCCGAACTCGTAATTGGAGAAAAAAAGAGGCCGGGCCACACGATCCGTCCGATCGTTCCAAAATTCGTGTCGCGACACGATCGACGCTCAGGAACGCGCCACGTGTCCCGATCGTGATCTGCCTCACGATGCGCGCTGATCTGATCATGATGGACGGCCAGAAACGCGCCACGTGTCCAGATCGCGATCTGCCTCACGATGCGTGCTCATCTGGTCATGATGGACGGCCAGAAATCTGCCACGTGTCCAGGTAATATTTAAATTACTTATTTATTTATTTAATTGTTTTTTTTTTATTTAAAAAAAATCCGAAAAAAATATTTAAAAATCGAAAAAATTAATTAAAAATTCTAAAAATAATTATTAATTCAGAAAAAATTATTTTTAAATTCTGAAAAAATAATTATTAAATTAGAATAATTAATTAATATTTTAGATAATTAATTATTTAATTCGGAAAATGAATAAAAAATTCAAAAAAAATGAGAAAAAATCTGGAAAAATCACCAAAAATCCAGAAAATTCTGAGAATACTTTTGGGCATTTTACAAGCCCATAATAACGCTTTTACACCCCGAGCAAGATTCCAAACTCCCTTAAGAACACCGATAAAATCCCGTACGCCATTAGAACAGTTAAACTACTCCTCAAAGGCTGATTACACTCAGTCTTTAGGAGTGGGGGGCTCGTGATATGGCTAAAAAATAGGATTAAATCGGGACCGTTCACATCGGACTCGAATCTTAAAGCTCAGGGGTAAAACGGTAATTTCACATGCAAATGGGTCCGAAGCGGGTGCTGGGTCTCCTTCTCACAGATCCAATAACCCGCAAACGGATCCACCTCAGCTGGGTACGGGTTTCAACCCGCTACCAACCCGATCCGACAAGATACAATCAAGGTCCCTGATTAGATCTAAATCAACGGCCATGATTCACAGCCATCTTTTCACTGGGGATTAGGGATTAAATTCCTTAACTGATTATAGGGGATATACCTTATCAGATTACATGCCTTATCTGATTACGGGGAATATTCCTTATCTAATCACGGGGATTACATTCCTAAAACCAGTCCCTAAGACGCCTATAAATACCCCTCACCCATCTCCATTAAGAGGTAATCAATCTTTCTCTAGTTAAACGCTCTTTCATAATCATTTCTGGTTACTGACTTGAGCGTCGGAGGGTGCGTCGCCGGGATCAACCCCGGTGTCTCGCACTTCCTTGCAGGTGAACGGCGGGAGTCAACGGTCAAGATCCGGCGGAACAGGTTAGGTGTTTGCTATTCAGGTTTTTCACGAACTCACAAATTCATCTGTTTGCCCCCACACCGAAATTAGCGGCAACAATGCCCTTTCCCTCAGTTCATCTATCAGGTCCAAGTTTCCTCTGAGTTCCCTGGCGTTCTGCGCTTCGTCATAGGCGATGAGCCGAGGGGAAGGAATACCGACCTCGAGGGGTATTACGGCCCCCGCCCCATAGGTAAGGCTGAAAGGGGACTCTCCAGTGGGCGTCCGCTTGCTTGTGCGGTAGTTCCACAACACATTAGGGAGTTGGTCGACCCACTGTCCTTTGGAGCACTTGTCCAACCTCTTCTTGAGCCCCGCAAGGATCTGCTTATTAGCGTTCTCGGCTTGTCCGTTCGACTGGGGGTGCGAGACGGACGAGAAACGCTGCTGAATGACGAGGTCGTCGCACAGGGTTCGGAATGCTGAGCCAGTGAACTGGGTCCCATTGTCTGTCACGAGGACGCGCGGGACGCCGAATCTGCATATAATGTTCTTCCAGAAGAACTGCACCACTTTGTTCTCGGTTATCGTGGCGAGGGGCTCGGCCTCGACCCACTTCGAGAAGTAGTCGATAGCTACGACTAAAAACTTGAGCTGACCAGGAGCTGGAGGGAAAGGCCCTATCAGGTCCATTCCCCACATCGCGAAGGGGATAGGGCTCGATAGGGAGGTGAGGTTGGCTTGAGGGAGGCGTCGGATGCTGGAGTGTTTCTGGCATGAGCCGCACTGCCGAACGTGTCGCTCGGCGTCTTGGAGAAGCGTCGGCCAGAAGTACCCATAATTCAGAGCTTTTCGTGCCAGGGACCTAAATCCCGAGTGTGCCCCGCCGATCCCTTCATGAAGCTCCTGTAGGGCATATTCAGCCTGATCCGGAGAGAGGCATCGTAGATATGGTCGGCCGTCTATTTGGGAGAAGGAGCGCTTGTGTAGGATGCCCTCGATTAAGACATAGCGCTCGGCTCGGGTTCTAACTCGGCGCGCCTCTTTGGGATCTTGAGGCAGAACTCCATCCCTTAAGAATTCCACCAGTGGCTTCATCCAATTGTCCTGCAGCGCGACCGGCAATGTCTCCATCGAGCTAGGCGTCTTGTCTTCGATGCTCGGCTTGGAGAGGACTTCGATCAGCACGGTCTGTTCAAGACCCTGCAGAGAAGACGAAGCCAATTTGGAGAGAGCATCGGCCTGTGAGTTCTCCTCCCGAGGGACACGCTGGATGATGGCTTCTTCGAACTGACCCATCAGACCCCGGACCTTGGCGAGGTACTTAGCCATTCGCTCATCCCGGGCCTCGTACTCGCCCAAGACCTGATTCACAACTAGTTGGGAGTCACTGTGAACCCGAAGGCGCTGCGCCCCAGCGCTTCGTGCGAGTCCGAGGCCAGCTATGAGGGCCTCGTACTCCGCCTCGTTGTTCGAGGCCTTGAAGTTCATGCGGATCGCATACTGTAGGACGAAGCTATCAGGGCCGTTCAGGATAATGCCGGCGCCGCTTCCTTCACTGCAAGAGGATCCGTCCACAAAGACTGTCCAAATGGGAGGTCCATTCGGGACGTGGCCGACCTCAGGGATGGTGGATTCTACAATGAAGTCGGCGAGGGCCTGCGCCTTAATTGCCGTCCGAGGCTGATAGGAGATGTCGTGCTGACTCAGCTCTATCGACCACTTCATCAGCCGGCCCGAGGTTTCGGGCTTATGGAGGACTTGCTTGAGCGGTTGATCGGTGAGGACGATGACTGAATGAGATTGGAAGTAGGGCCGAAGCTTTCTTGCTGCCATGACGAGGGCGTAGGCTATCTTTTCTATCCTCGGATAACGGAGCTCGGCATCCCGAAGTACCTTGCTCACGTAGTAAATAGGCCTCTAGGTCCGGTCCTCTTCTCTGACCAGGACAGCGCTCAGGGACTGCTCGGAGGCTGCCAAGTAGAGAAAGAGAGGCTCGCCTGGGACCGGCTTACTGAGCAGAGGGGGTTCACCAGATAGGCTTTCAGCTGGTCGAACGACGCTTGCTGTGCCTCGCCCCATTCAAATCCCTTAGCGCCTCGGAGTGCCTTGAAGAAGGGAAGGCACTTTTCCCCTGACTTGGAGAGGAACCGACCAATGGCTGCGAGCCGACCGGTGAGCTTCTGCACTTCTCTGACGTTCCGAGGCGGGGCCATGTCTAATATGGCTTTGATCTTTTCGGGGTTAGCTTCAATCCCCCGCTGGCTCACCATGAAACCGAGGAACTTGCCAGAGGAGACTCCGAACGCACACTTGTTCGGGTTTAGCCACATGTTGTACTTCCTCAACACGCCGAACGCCTCTTGGAGGTCGGCTACATGGTCGGTGCCGTGGATGCTCTTGACGAGCATGTCATCGACGTACACCTCCATATTTCGGCCGATCTGATGCTGAAAGACCTTGTTAACGAGGCGCTGGTAGGTGGCTCCCGCGTTCTTCAAACCGAACGGCATTACTCGGTAGCAGTAGAGGCCTTGGTCGGTGACGAAGGAGGTCTTCGGGATGTCCGGAGGGAACATCCGGATTTGGTTGTAGCCCGAGAAGGCATCCATGAAGCTGAGGAGCTCATGGCCCGAGGTGGCGTCGATTAGGGTGTCGATGTTCGGGAGAGGGAAGGGATCCTTCGGACACGCTTTGTTGAGGTCGGTGAAGTCGATGCATATCCTCCACGAGCCGTTGGACTTCTTGACCATCACAACATTCGACAACCACTCGGGATAATTCACCTCCTGGATGAACTTGGCCTTCAGCAGCTTATTCACTGTAACATCTGTCTTTTTTTTATTCCTTAATTATTTGTTTTAAATCATTTTTAAATATGTTTCTGAGTATATTTACTCCTATTAATTAATTTTATTAGTATTAGAATGATTAAATTGATATTTTGGGGTAAACGGGAAAAATTAACAATATAGGAATTTTGAGATGAGTTTTCTCGGAGGAGACAAATCCGATTTGACCCGAAATTTTTCTAGGGCATTTGTTAATAATAGGGGGTTTAAATTTTCGAGTTATTAAATTATAGTTTGAAGTTGAAGGTATTTTTCTGAAGTATTGCGATATTCGTATATATACATATTTATATGTATTGCTATTGTTCATAAGTATCGATTTTAACTACAATTATGCATAGAAATGCATTTCTAATTTTATTTTGTGTTTGGGATGAATTTAAGTACATCATGGAGTGATTTTTATAAGAAAAACCCTAGAAAAGTGGACTAGAAGGATATATATGTAATGCTATGGTCAAATAGGGACTCATAAGCAATTTTACCCTTTTTTATTACTTCTCCCTACCCTTCTTCCCCATCCCCCCTTCAGTTTTCGGCCAGCAAAGACCCCCCACCACCGACCCTTACCTTAGCTCCAAAACCCTAGAAATTCCAACAAATTTTTGAAGAAAGATTGAGGGTCTTAGCTAATTTGGAGGTGCTCTACTCATTTCCGGAGTCTATTTGCAAAGATAAGGCTTGTAAGGTAAGAAATTATGAAGTTTAGTTTATGGGAAAATATGATTTTGAGTTTTAGTGCTAGAAAATGATATAGTAGGGTAATTAGGTGATGTTAGTAATTATAGAGAAGAAAGATTGGTGAGAAATTGATTAGTTTGTGAATTATAAATTAATTAGTGTGTTGGCTTTAGAATTTGGATAATAAATAGAATAATTGATAAGTAAGAGTTATCGAAATCGTTGTGAGTTGAGGGGAAACAATTTAGGATGAGTTTGGTGAAAATTTTATGGAGTTAGAACCCCGTTAGAAACTTGTGAATACGTGTATAACTTGTATGCACGCCGGGTGTTCGGTGAAATGCCCGAGCGAGGTTTAGGTGAAAATTTGATGGGTTCGGAGGTATAATTGAGTTCTATTATTATTATTAACTCAAATTTGTGAGATTAGGAAAAGGAGGATTAAAGAAATTAGAAAATATGAATTTTTCTTATTAGAAAGCCTCCGATCAATAAGGGAGTGTTTGTATTGGGAACCGAATTCGAAATTTATCGATGTAGCTCACCTACGTATGTCATTTGTGACGCGTGGGTGAAGATGGATTCGAATTTGGAGGTCCGTAGGTCGAGTTTTGAGTTTTAAGCTTACCCGTTCTATAATTTTCCAATTAGGTGGGAAAAGTCGAACTTCGACTGGCTACAGGACGGACGTGGGACATCGTTTGCTCGATCCGTCAGGTGAGTATATTGTATTTATAAATATTTTATATTGTGGCCAAATTTCGTGGCTTTTTATATGTCTTGTAAAAGTTATAGCAAAAATTGATTTTCAAAGAAAATACGGATTTTTAGGGGCCCGAAAATGGGTTTTGAGAAATTTAGTGAAATTAATTATTTCAAGCATATAAAACCTATATTATGGGTTAATGTGATGTGTTGAAGTATAAATACTAAATATATTGAATTGTTTATGCATATTTTCGTCACGTGCATGTTTCGTGCATGTTTTTGGGTATATAGGCCGATATAGGTAATTTGGCATATGCGGAGCCTTGTGTATGGGCTAGCATGTTATGGATGGAGGTTATATGATGTAATTAGACGAAATTAGTGATTGTGATCATGTGTTGGAAACTCGTGTATTTATAATGCATGTTTTAGACATGTTTTGGGACATATAGACCCTTATAGGTGATTTTACTTGCATGAAATAAGGTGTATGACCTAGTATGCTATAATTGGATACTATGAGATTTAATTAAAGGAAATAAGTGATTTTGGCCCCTTTGTCTGGGACACCCGCATGTGTGGGGTATATTTGTAATATATATATAGATGATTATGACGTGTGATGCAATAGTGGATGAAATTAATGATTGGATACATGTTTACATTTTAATTATGTTCGAAGTGAAATAATGGGCAATAATATGATATTATTCTGTGATGATTTATATATTTTGATACGCTTACGATACAGACTAACGTCTTATAATTCTTTTATTTACGATATAACTTGGTGTATGTTTATGGGTGATTTAATGAAGTAGTAAATAGCATGGTATTTATAATGGGTGATGTTATGGCAAAATAAATAACATGGTGTGTATATCTGTGATATACTGAGATGATAATTATATCGTGGACATCAGATGTGCATTAAATGCAAGATAAAATGTGAGATGGTAAGTGTTAATAAAATGTGTTTTTATTCACATGATTAAAGTCAAGAATGTGGCTATTGTGCAAATAAAAGCTGTGATGCTTTGTGTTTATTTAATAAGATGAAAAGATGATATAACGAATGGCTTTGTTGACCAGTACCTGCAGCAATCCTGGGGGTTTGGGCTAGACCTCCTAACACCCAAGGACCGGCTTGGGGTAAGTGGACCCAAACTATGTTTGGGGTAAATGGATTTTATCGCCCAAGCTATCGGCTTGAGGCTCGGTTTCCCTCGATGACAGCCGTCGCGAGGAAGAACCCAGTTTACCTGGGGCGATGTTTTTCCCTCCTGGCTATCGGCTGGGAGGAAGTACCCAGTTTACCTGGGGCGATGTGTATTTCCCTCGATGACAGCCGTCGCGAGGAAGAACCCAGTTTACCTGGGGCGATGTGTTTTTCCCTCGATGACAGACGTCGCGAGGAAGTACCCAGTTTACCTGGGGCGATGTGGTTCCCTCGCTAGTTTGGCTAGGAGGAAGACGTAGCCTCGGACGAGTAAGACTCTGTGTGAGCATCGGGCCGCGTGTTTACTGGGCTGTCGGCTTTCAGTATGTTGGGATACTGTGGCTCACTGGTCGACAAACTAATAAAATAAATAAGTGTTAATAATAAATGTGGTAGTAAAGAAAGTGGTAAGTGGAATGTGAACTGTGTGTGGGATAGAGAGTTGTTGTGAATGAAGTAAATGTGAAAGTGAACGTGCTATGAGTTAGTGTATGAAAAGAAGTGATAAATGCAGCTTGTGATTAATTTAAGATGAAAATAATAAAAGAGATGTGTTATTATGAATAATACGAAGTAATTGTATTATGTGTGTGATCATTAAAGTAAAATACAGTTGATATGAGTTGTACCTTGGAATTGTGTCAAGGAACTACCTGCCCGCAATTTCAGTGGAAATTGTGGGAACTACCTGCCTTGGCATAATTCGCAGGGTGAGTGGATATAATAGTGGTAATGATTAATAGAAATGAGAAATAAAGTGAAGTAAAGATGATAAGTGATTGAAGTGAAATTAATAATCAAGCTATCGGCTTGAGATGTGATGTGATATTACCCAAACTGTGTGTTTGAGGTACGGTGATTATTACCCAAGCTATCAGCTATGGGATGTGATATGTGGTGGCCCCAGAGTGTGTTTGGGGATTAAGTGAAAATGATAATAGGAAATATAATCCTTATAAGAATGAGAATTACTAAGTGGAGTAATGGGATGTGAATGAGTTATAAAACATGGTTTTGATGTAACCAGTATAAGTATTTGTTTAACGATGTGTTAATGACGTGATGAAATATGAGAGCATTGCAATAAGCATTAAGATGTTATATTTGCGTTATGAGACTTGAATGAATGTGGCATTATGAGAGTAGAAGCATATAGGAAAGAAGTGATACTTGTTGTATTTTAATAAAATAAATACCCGTATTATGAGACTGTTATGAAAATGGTTATTAAGAGTGTATGTTGTATTATGAGTTGTATTCCCATAAAGGGTTATTAATGAAAGGAGTAATAACCTTATGTAGTTATATTCATATAATGCTATTATGACGATACTTGTGGAAAAATGAATATTTGGGTTAGAGAAGATAAATTGAAAAGTAATGGATTGTATGTGTATTCGTATTATGCGGATGTAAAATAAGATTATATATATACGAGGTCGAGGTGAAGTAGATTATATATATACGAGGCTGAGGTGAAGTATATTATGAAATGTGGGAAGTTATGGATAATTGAACAGTTGAATGCAGGATTGGCAAAGTATTTGATATATCGTCGTACCGATGATGTTGTTGTGTTCAGGATTCGGGTAGCATTATCGTAACGTGGTATTTGTAAGTTTAAATTATTTTCTTTAGACTATTTTAATTTGTCATTAGATTAATAACTATACTCACACCAGAAATGGCTAACCCCTTAGTGTTTGGGGGGTTAGGGGAGTCTGAGGACTACCCTAGGTCCCCCACTGTTGCAGGTTCTCATCAGTGCAGAGGTGAGGCGTGGAGTGGTAGTATAACTTTTTATTTTAAAAATTTGTATTATTTAGTTATAGGAATAGTGAAATTTATGATTTAAATTGTATTATGGGTGTATAAGTATGTATATGACGATGATGAGTGTAGTGTGAGGTGGTGTAGTATGTTGGTGACCCGTACCCATCTCGTCGTGGAGTACCAGGCTCTGTGGTAAGTTTTACAATGATTTTTCTAAGATTTTACCTCGTTTTTCAAAGAAATTCATAGTTTTTAATTGATATTTGATAATCCGTTATGAGTTTGGCCCCCAGAGCATTATATTATATTGCCTGTATGTGTTTGCTCATTTTGGCCTGGGGAGCCCATGAAAATATTATGTGGTTTGTGAGCTACGGAATTTTGAGCAGAATTCCGTAAGCTTTTTGTGTTTCGGGGCAAAATTTACAGGGGAGACTCTGCCAAAATTTTCCCTGAAATATAACTTTCGTAGTTTATAATTAAAGTGATATAGAAATTGAAAGAATTGAAATTGGAGACTTAGTTTTCAAAAAAAAAAAAAATTTTGGGGTGTTACATTCACTTCCTCCTTGATTGCCTGCTGTCGCTCGGGAGCGAACTTTCGCCTCTTCTGCTGAACCGGTTTGCACCCCGGCTCGACACTTAGGCGGTGGACGAGCAAGTCTTCGGAGATGCCGGGCATATCCGCGGCCGACCAAGCAAATAGGTCGCGGTTACCCCGGATGCATCTCACAAGGTCGGAGAATAGCACGGTCGGTAAGGACTTGCTGACGAGGAATTTTCGGCTCGGATCCTCGTCGGAGAAGAGTACTTCTTCTAACTCGTCCGCTGGTTCGGACGTTGGGCGAGCCTTCGGCTCGGGGATCTCGAGTGTCTCGAGCGAAAGCACTGGTCCCCCGGTGGAAGTCATGTAGCACTTCCGAGCTGTTTCCTGGCTTCCCCTGACTTCCCCTACTCCCGACCGAGTGGGGAACTTCATCTTCAAATGGTATGCTGAGGGGACGGCCTCAAGGGCGGCTAGGCCGGGGCGGCCGAGGATGACATTGTATGCTGCCGGGACGTCAACGACCATGAAGTCCATGGGCTCGGTCCGGGTAGTAGGGGTGCTCCCCGCAGTAACGTCAAGGGTTATCACCCCTTCGACGGTTACCGGGACCCCCGTGAACCCGTGTAGAGTGTATCCGACCGGCTTGAGACGGTCTTGGGACAGCTGGAGGCCCTGGAAGGCCGAGAGGAATAGGATGTTGACCGAACTCCCGTTGTCAACCAAAATCCTCTGCACCTTGAAGTTGGCCATGCGGAGGTCGATGACGAGGGCATCACAGTGAGGGGTTCGGACTCCTTCGAGATCAGCGTCGGAGAAGGACACGGGCACACTGAAGCCCTTGGGAGGAGGAGCACTGTGGACCGAGTTCACCTCTCGGATGAAGGCTTTCCGAGACGTATTAGAGGAGCCGCCCATGGGGCCCCCGTGGATCATATGCAGAACCCTTTCTTCTTCGAACTCAGGTGTTACTTCGCGCCGCTCAGAGCGCTTGTTAGCCCCCCGAGGGGGAGGAGAGTTCCGATCTGTCCGATCGTTAGCCTTCACGAACTTCGCCAACTGCCCCCTTCGGCTAAGGGCTTCGATCTCATCTCTCAAAGCCCGACAGTCATTCGTCTCATGCCCGTGGTCTCGGTGATACCGACACCACTTGTCTTTGTCCCTCCTCTTCGCCGGTTTGTGCATCCTCGGGGCTGGAGGGAGGACCCCCTCCTTCTCTACCTCCATGAGGATAGTGGAGACATTAGTTGTGAGGGGCGTGAATTTCTCGAACCTGGGGGGAGGACGACGCTGGCCGCCTCCGTCCTTCATTGTCTTCTTGGCCCCCTCTTCCTCCGTTGCCTTCCTCTTCGAGCCGGAGGAGGGTCCTCCGAAGTTCGGGAGGGACTCGGCCTCCTCGGCTCGGATGTATTTCTCGCACCTCAGTAGGAGGTCGGCGAAGTTGGTAGGCGGCTTCTTTGCTAGGGACGAGCGGAGGTTGGAGTTGAGGACGTTCGACTGGAACGCCACTGTTGCCACGGATTGGTCTAAGGAGGCGATCGACCTGACTTCTGCAGTGAACCTCTTCACATAGTCCCGCAGCTTCTCTCCCCTTTCCTGTCGGAGGTTCAGAAGGGAGAGACTCGTCTTCTCGGCCCGTCGGCTGCTCACAAAGTGAGTTATGAACAGCGTCTCAAACTGCTCAAATGAAAAGATGGAGGTGGGGGCAAGCCTGGAATACCATTCCCGAGCCGAACCCCGAAGGGTGGCCGGGAAGGTCCTGCAGAGTATGGCGTCGGAGACTTGGTGGATCAGCATCAGAGTCTTAAAACTCTCGACGTGGTCTACTGGGTCGGACTCGCCTGAGTACGTTTCAAACTGCGGAGGTTTGAAACCCCTCGGTATGCGAGCTTCCATGATTGTCCGAGAGAAGGGCGGTCGGTTCGGGCGAACGGTCCCTGCTCTGGATTCCTCTTCTCGGTCCATACGGACAATGCGCCTCTCCACCTCATGGAGGCGGCGGTCAAAAGCATCGTCCCCTCGCCGGTAACCGTATGACCCTTCGGACTCTTCCTCATAAGAGGGAGAGCGAGGACTTCGGTGCCGGTATCCCTCGGATCGGCGGGGACTGTACTGTTGCTGACGACTGGGAGCCTGGAGAGGACTTCGTGACCGGCGGCGAGGACTGGGAATCCGAGGGGGTGTTGGGATCCTCGGGGGGTTTTGGTTGTTGGCACGGGCGTTCAGGGCCTGCAGTACAGTCTCCTGAAACTGGAGGAATTCGGCACGGCTGATGGGTACCTCACGGTCCCTCGTACGATGCCGATCCTCGGGGGAACGCGGCCTCCTCCTCCGGTGTTCGGGAGATGCTGCTCGGCCTCTCCGGTACGGGGATCTCCGCCTGTCTCGGCGATGAGGTGACCGCTCACCCTGACGTTGTCGGGAGGCTCCAGCTCGGGCCCGCCTCTCGTCAAGGTGCGTGCGGAGGTCGTTCTCCTTCTGGCGGTTCTGGAGCGTGAGGCTGAGGTCGGGGTTATGGGAGGCCATCGAGTCCGAGGACCCGTTACGGACCGAGACATGGTCCTGGACGGGCTGCTTCAGCTTCTGGCCGTTGAGACCGGCGGGACCATTGTTGGGTTGTTGCTGAGGATGATGAGGCTGGACCGGTTGGGCCGGCGGAGGAAGCCCAGATTGGGGGATTGGATTGACGGGGGTATCCTCCGTAGGGTCGGCGGGGTTGGCCACCCGGTTGGATCCTTTGGATCTGTTCTTCTTCGGAGGCATGGCGATGGAAGGCGAGGAAGAAGAAGCTGAGGTCGTTCGTGTGGTGGTTTCCCACAGACGGCGCCAATCTGTTACCGCTGATTTCGGTGTGGGGGTGAACAGATAGAATTTGTGAGTCCGGGAAACACCTGAACGATTGACTCGGCCTTCTTGCTCCTGGCACAACCTGCAAGGAAGTGCGAAACACCGGGGTTGAGTCCGGCGACGCACCCTCCGACGCTCTTGTCAGTAATCAGGAAAAGATCAAGAAAGAGCTTAAGTGGTGAAAGAGTGATTAACCTGGTCTCGGTGGTAGAGGGGTTGTATTTATAGTCGCCTTTGGAACCATTTGGGGCCTAATTTCCTGCCTAACAAATAGGAGAAAAATCCTCCTATTCTGTTTTGGGAAGTTAGGCCTTGATTCCCTGGTGAGAGCTAATCAGGTTTATTGATTTGACCAAATCAGTGGCCTGATTCTCTTCTTGATGGATTGGGCTTGTATCGGGTCGGGACCCGTACCCAATTGAAGTGGATCTATTCGCGGGTGGTTGGTTCTGTAAGAAGGAGGCCCAATACCCGTTTTGGATCCATCTGTATGTGAAATTACCTTTTTACCCCCGTGCTTCAGGATTCGTGATCGATCTGGACGGTCCCGATTTAACCCCAATTTTAGCCATATCAACTACCAAAGATCAATTTTGATGGGGGTTTCAATGACTTACAGACCATCTAGCATAGTTGGGCCTCCGAGGGGTTCAAAAAAATGTCGCATCCAAGTAGCGGGTTGGATAGGAGTGTCGATGGGGCAATGTTGATCGCCGATGGGGTCGATTTCGGGTGCGGATTAAGACATCCCGAAGTTGGTCGTGGTCTTGGAGCGGCGAAGGCTGCAGATTTCATTGGCGCGCGGTGGCGCTTCGAAGGGTTCGAAGTGGTCGAGGTAAGGTCAGGTCAGCGAGGGTGGCCAGAGTACTCAGGTGGTCACCGGGGGGGGGGGGGGTCGGACGTCGGGGCAGGCGCAACGGGCGTGGGTGTAGACAGGGGATGTTACTGGTGGAACTGTTTGGTGCACGTCGAAGGGCCTAACCCCAGGGCTTGATATTGTGGGGGATGGCATCATGGAAGGCCATGCGGTGAAATTTTCTCGGGAGAGTAGATTTGGGAGTTGTGGCGGGGAATTTGAATTTCTAACTTAATTATGAAATTCGAATCAGGGTTGAGATCGGTGGCATTCCCTAACATCCAAATAATTCTTTTTCCTAAATATTTAAATCATAACCAGCTTACAATTAGCAAGAAAATGAATCCTAGCTTGTGTGGGTTGACGGCGTCAAACAAGTTTATAATTTAGGCTCAACTTTGATCTATTTAGGTCAAAGTGAGGGGTGACTAGGGTCTCTCTCATGTTAAGGGCTTGAAATGCAAGCTATAAAAGAAATACAAGATGAGCATATTTCAAATGCCAGTCCATACTTGTTCAATGAGATCTGAGATTCGATTGGTAACCTCTCCACCACCCACACATAACGAACAACAATGAAATCTTCGGTTTGTGCAACCCATATACATACGCAGCTTCACTTTCATGTCAAAACAAGTTCGAAAAAATATAAATAACAAAAAGATAAAGGTCCTGGTGAGGACATCAAATCTGTTTTATTTTGTTTTGGCAATTATAGCCATTTATAATAGTTTTACGATTTGTAATCTTTTTTTTTATACAATAGAATATTTCTGAGATTTTAGAATATTGTGAGATTTGTATCAAGGTTTGTTTTGAGCCTATATATAGACAATTTTAGGGTTTGTGATAAACTCTAAAATTATCCCCAAATTAAAACCCCAAACCCTAATCCTCAAATTAATTCAATCTAAAAACCCTAATCCCCCAAATCAAATCCAAAAGTCAACCCTATCCCGACTCTCTCCCCCATCGTCTTCCTCTTCCCAAAACCTAACCCCCTCACTGCCGGATCAACCTCGCCATCGACCAGCGACCCCCGACCTCGCATCCCCCATCCTTCCTCCTTACTGCAATTCACTGCCCTCGTCTCAGCTGCAACCAGTACTTCTGTCGACTCCTCGCCCTGTGCCATCGACCCACACCTCGCAACCCACCTCCATCGACCAACACCCCGAACGCCCTCACCCCCAACCTCCACTCCTCCTTCCTTCCTCGGCGACCACCTTGCGACCCTCCGTCGCCAGTCACCGTCGCCTCACGCTGAAGCCACCAACACCTGCCGCCTTGACTGCAATCAATCGTCGAGCCCCTTGTCGACGCTGCTCCCCTGCGCCGCCCTCATCGACCACCCCCGGAGTCGACTGCAGCGTTCCCTATCGACTGCCCCCTTGCTGCCAATCTGAGATCTAACACTAGTTGTTTCGAATCCCGGTATACTTTTTTCACATTTCAAATATTTGTGTTATACTGTCTTATCATCTCTATTATATTATTTGATTTATCTGTTGTCCACAAATATTGAGAGCGAGTGTTTCTACTTGCTAATTAGAGTACAAATCAATATTGTATTTTTTTGCTTGCTAGAACGCTTAGAGATATAATTATTGATTATTAGAACGGGATTGTTAATTGGGCTTGTTAAACTTAATCCAATTCTTGAAAATTCATCGAACCGATTAACTATTTTAATTTCTAACTTGATCCGCATTATATGTTGATAAACTTAATTCTTTAAAATTATTGAAAATTTTCTATTTAGGATTATGTTTTATATCAGATCCCTTGATAATGTGAATATATTAGGCTCCCAAATTCATGATAATCCTATTAGGTATTCCAGTTTAAGCCTGTTAGTGCGATAAGTCCAATTGGAACATTCCCATTCAAATAAAAATAGCTTTAGTTGTATATTTAACCAATTTAAGAAAGAGTTTCTCTTGTTCAGAAGCCTCAGGTTAGCTTGATACCAAGTGCAGTCATCAGTTAGTGGAGATGATTACTTGTGGAGCTTGCACTGATACAAGAATAAACTACAAAAATGTTTAAATCACCGCATGATTTATTCAACCGGAAATTTGAAGGCAAAACAATGGAGAAAGGTAATTCATGGCAAGTGTAACTAATAGCTGGAGATGCAAATGATCCATAGTCCACACAACATTCCTCCATACACCTAACAAGTGTAGTAATATGGCTATTTTGTAGGTCCCGCCACAAAAGAGCATGCACTCATGCATGCAACGTTTGGTGCATGCTGATGCATGACAACGTTTGATGCAAGCATGGTGTCTCTTCCGAAGCATGGTGTCTCTTCCGAAGCATGGTGTCTTTTCCGAAGCATGGTGTCTCTTCGAAAGCATGGTGTCTCTTCCCCTCCTATAAATTCTCACTATTTTCTTCATTTGTAGATACACTCAACTGAAGAGAAAAAATAGAGATTGATAGCCACAGAGAGCTTATAAAGTATTGAGAGTTGTTTTTATTGTAAATCTTTTGAGATTGAGAAATAATATTTGTGTTGTTTTTCTTCTCAAATTTATCTCTGTTGTTTTTCTCCCGATCCTAACAAGTGGTATCAGAGCGAGGTTGAGTTGTTGAGTGTCAAAAGCCTTTGCAGATCAAGATGTCGATGGAGGAATCAATATCATCATCATCATTTGGAGCCATGATCAAGCTTACTGCCACCAACTATACACTTTGGAGACCTCGGATGGAAGATCTCCTAAGTTGTAAAGATCTCTTTGATCCTATTGAGGAGAAGGGAGAGAGACCTGAAGCTACCAATGAGGCGGACTGGAAGAAAGATGAACAGGAAAACGATCGGTCAGATTCGACAGTGGATCGATCACAGTGTCTTCCATCATGTTGCCCAGGAGACGGATGCTTTTGCCCTTTGGAAGAAGCTGGCGGATATGTACCAGGCCAAGACAGCTCGAAATAAGGCCCTGCTGATGAGACGTTTGGTGAACCTGAAGCTACAGGGAGGAACTTCTGTAGCAGAACACACCAGCGAGTTTCAGAGCCTGGTGAATCAGCTATCTTCAGTGGAGTTACCACTTGAAGATGAGTTACAGGCACTTCTACTTCTCAGCTCTCTTCCAGACAGTTGGGAGACATTGGTGGTCTCCCTCAGCAACTCGGCTTCGACTGGCAATCTTACCATGTCTATGGTTAAGGATGCCCTATTCAATGAGGAAGCTCGGAGAAAGGACGTTGGCACAGAAGCACAAGCCTGCGTCACAGAAGTCCGTGGGAGACAGCGAGAGGAAGATCGAGGCAGGTGGAGAGGCAGGAGCCAAAGTAGAGGCAGATCGAGAGGCAAATCAAGTGATGGAAGGAGGCCTGCATACAACTGCCATCACTGTGGCAAACCAGGCCACATGAAAAGAAATTGTTGGAAGTTACAAAAGCAAGGCGGTCAGGGAAGGTCACAACCAAAGAAGGAAGGAGATGCACAAGTCACAGTACTAGAAGATGTGGCTCTTTGCTCTCATGAGGATGAGACATGCCTCCATGTGTCGAATCAGGGCGTAGAATGGGTGGTAGATACTGCAGCATCTTGCCATGCCACTCCTCGAAAGGACATCTTCACGACGTACAAAGCTGGAGACTTTGGCTCGGTGAGGATGGGCAATTCTAGCTTTGCTAAGATTGTCGGAATTGGTGACGTTCGGATGCAGACTGATGCCGGGTGCACAATCACACTGCAGGATGTTCGCCATGTACCTGAACTTCGACAAAATCTTCTTTCGGTGAGAGCCCTAGATGAAAAGGGCTATGATAACCGTTTTTGCAATGGCTCGTGGAGGATGCTGAAAGGTGTAATGGTGATCGCTCGTGGACATCTCTGCAGCACTTTGTACAAGACTCATGTGAAGATCAATGTGGAGAGTCTCAATATTGTTGAACATGAAGCTTCGCAGAAACTGTGGCACCAGAGACTCGGTCACATGAGTGAGAAAGGTTTATCAACCTTGATGAAGGAAAATCTTATCTCCATTACCAAGAATGCAGAGCTTCAACCTTGCAACAGCTGTTTATTTGGCAAGCAGCGAGGAGTCTCTTTTAGTTCCTCTTCGACAAGGAGATCAGAGTTGCTCAGTCTGATACATTCTGATGTTTGCGGTCCCATGGAGGTGGAGTCGCTAGGTGGTAACAAATACTTTCTGACATTTATTGATGATGCTTCTCGGAAGGTGTGGGTGTATTTTCTGAAGACAAAAGATCAGGTCTTGGAAAGCTTCAAATCATTTCATGCCATGGTAGAGCGCGAAACGGGGAAGAAGCTGAAGTGCCTCTGCTCAGATAACGGAGGCGAGTATACATCCAGGAGTTTTGATGCCTATTGCAAGAGTCAGGGCATTCGGCACGAGAAGACGGTTCCACGTACCCCGCAACACAATGGGGTAGCAGAAAGAATGAACCGAACAATCATGGAAAGGGTCAGAAGTATGCTCAGCACAGCAAAGCTGCCAAAGCCATTTTGGGGAGAAGCTGTTCGCACCGCCTGCTACTTGATCAATCGTTCTCCATCAGTCCCGCTGAATTTCAACATCCCGGAGAAGAAATGGACCGGCAAAAACCCCTCCTACTCTCACCTGAGGACATTTGGATGTCTGGCTTATGCACATGTCTCAAAGGAGCTCAGGCAGAAGCTCGATGCGAGAACCACTCCATGCATTTTCATAGGCTATGGAGACGAGGAGTTTGGATACAGGCTATGGGATCTAAAGACGAAGAAGTCCATCAGAAGTAGAGACGTGGTGTTCCATGAAAATCAGACATATGGGGACACTGAAAAGCCTACAATTGCTGAAAGTCTTGTCAGTACTCAGGACTTTGTTCCAGATACAGTACCAGTACAAGCTCCCGCAGATGATGATGTGTCTGATCAAGAACTAGAAGCAGAACCAGAGGAGGAGGAAGAAGGGATTGATGAGCCTGGGGAGCCGCAACCTTTCACAGCTGCAGAACCAGTACAAGATAATGATACACCGCCTGAGACGAGTGAGCCTCAGCTACGTAGATCTGAAAGAGGCCATGTTCCGTTTACTAAATATCCAGAATCAGAGTACATTCTTCTTACTGATGAAGGGGAGCCAGAGAATTTCCAGGAAGCATTGTCTCATCCAGACAAAGACAACTGGCTGCACGCTATGCGGGATGAGATGGACTCTTTAGAGAAGAACCAAACCTACGATTTGGTTAAGCTTCCAGGAGGGAAGAAGGCACCAAAGAACAAGTGGGTATTCAAGCTCAAGAAAGATGGCAGCGGAAAGGTGGTGAAGCACAAAGCTCGGCTAGTGGTCAAAGGATTCCTTCAGAAGAAAGGCATCGATTTTGGTGAGATTTTCTCTCCAGTTGTAAAGATGACTTCAATCCGAGTCATGCTCGGATTAGCAGCTAGCCTAGACTTGGAGCTTGAACAAATGGATGTGAAGACTGCATTTCTTCATGGTGATCTGCATGAAGAAATTTACATGGAGCAGCCAGAGGGATACAAGGTTCCAGGGAAAGAGAATCTCGTATGTAAGCTGAAGAAGAGTTTGTATGGCCTCAAGCAAGCACCAAGGCAATGGTACAAGAAGTTTGATTCATTCATGGTGAGTCAAGGCTACAAGAGGACTGCTGCAGATCAATGCGTCTACATTCAAAGGTTCCCTGATGGAAATTTCATTGCACTGTTACTATATGTCGATGACATGTTGATCGTCGGACAAGATACAGTAAAGATCAGACAGCTGAAGATAGAACTCTCTAAGGTCTTTGATATGAAGGACCTTGGGCCAGCTCAGCAGATTTTAGGTATGAACATCTCTCGAGACAGAAAGGCCCGAAGATTGTGGTTATCTCAAGAGAAATATGTTGAACGGGTGATCAAGCGATTCAACATGGAGGGTGCCAAGCCAGTTAGCATCCCACTGGCTAATCATTTCAAGTTGAGCAAGAGTTCGTGTCCCTCATCCAGGAAAGAGATCGAGGAAATGGAAGTTGTGCCTTATTCTTCAGTGGTTGGAAGTCTGATGTATGCAATTGTGTGTACGAGGCCGGATATTGCACATGCAGTGGGTGTGGCAAGCAGATTTCTCTCCAATCCAGGAAATGAGCATTGGGAGGCTGTTAAGTGGATTTTCAGGTATCTTAAGGGTACTTCAAAGATATGTTTGTGTTACGGGGGAGCTGATCCGGTTTTGGAAGGCTATACAGATGCAGATATGGCCGGAGATCTTGATGGTAGAAAATCGACTTCTGGTTTTATCTACACTTTTGCCGGGGGAGCTGTGTCATGGCAGTCAAGGTTGCAGAAGTGCGTTGCACTATCTATGACAGAAGCAGAGTACATTGTTGCCGCTGAAGCTGGCAAGGAGATGTTGTGGTTAAAGCGATTTCTACAAGAACTCGGGATCAAGCAGAATGACTACAAGGTACATTGTGACAGTCAGAGTGCTCTGGATTTGAGCAAGAATTCAATGTACCATTCCCGAACAAAACATATTGATATTCGCTATCATTGGATACGCGAGGTGATGGATCAACAATTGTTGAAACTGATGAAGATCCACACGAAGGAGAATCCAGCAGACATGTTGACAAAGATTATGTCTCGGGAGAAACTAGAGTTATGCAGAGACATAACTGGAATGGATGAGAGATGACGATTGGTGCAGATGTGGCGTGAGGGGGAGAATTGTAGGTCCCGCCACAAAAGAGCATGCACTCATGCATGCAACGTTTGGTGCATGCTGATGCATGACAACGTTTGATGCAAGCATGGTGTCTCTTCCGAAGCATGGTGTCTTTTCCGAAGCATGGTGTCTCTTCGAAAGCATGGTGTCTCTTCCCCTCCTATAAATTCTCACTATTTTCTTCATTTGTAGATACACTCAACTGAAGAGAAAAAATAGAGATTGATAGCCACAGAGAGCTTATAAAGTATTGAGAGTTGTTTTTATTGTAAATCTTTTGAGATTGAGAAATAATATTTGTGTTGTTTTTCTTCTTAAATTTATCTCTGTTGTTTTTCTCCCGATCCTAACATATTTTGCGGTTTCGTTAATCTTTCATTAATGAGATCGGTGTCCTTGGTCACTTTTATTTCAAAAAAAAAAAAAAAACAAGTGTTATTAATTGTCACCCACCTCATAATCTTGCACAAAAAATATGTTTTATGATGTGACAATGTATTCATCATCTGAAAATTGATTTATAAGTTATACTTCGATGCTTGGAACCCACATGGAACGACAAAGGCTTAAGGGTGTCTATTCCCTGCCAGGACAAGTTGATGGCTCTGCCAAACGTATGGAAAGACTAAAGTAGTGAAACTCCAAACAAAGGTCATAATGATATGACACCCTGAATCCAAATCAAGAATCAGAATGATCCAAATATACATGAAAGTGCAAGGGTATCAGCACATTAGCAACAACAGTAGTATCGGGGAACAAGGAGATGAGAAATACAAGCATGATACTCAAAATTATGAAACCACTTGTCAATAAGACCAAGAGAAAGACCCAATCACATTACAGGAGTCTCAAATACCAAGAAGAGCAGGGCCTAAATGAAGACAAAAACAATGTCTCTATGAGAACATGACAACCAAGATTGCTCAGGGTCATAAATAAAAGCAAGGATAACAAATGCGATGCATCAGTAAGAGAAGCAAGTGCAAATAATTCTTAAATGAGTGCTATCTGAACATGCTATCCTTTATCACGTCAGATGGACCAGTATTCGATCATGGTACAATTTCAGGTGCACCCCTCTCTGAGACGACTAGGTGATCGAGGCACAGAAAATTTTTCCTTGATATCTTTTGATTAACTTCTCAAACTCAACATATAAATGGGATCACAAACAGAGAAAAATTAAACTGCTTAACAACAATTGAAAATTAATATGTAAAGGATTTGCAAAGTATCCAATTATCCATTTCATGGACTATGAGTATGTGCCCCCTATGAACGTCTAACAAAAGCTTCTGCGCGCCCCAGATAACTCTTCTCTCTTGTTCATACAAATAGGAAAACATGGTTAAAAGCTCAATCTGATAAAGCTTGTACATTAAGTTCATAAAATCACCAAAACTAAAGCATCTCAGATACTATAAGTTCATAAAATCACCAAAACTAAAGCATCTCTCTAGTATATAGGCTTTTTAATTAGGAAGTAATTCAGTGCACATTATTAATTCATCAATAAGTGCGTTGAGGTTTGCATCTTATTGCTTGATGTTTGCATCTTTTATTAGACTCTTCTTCAGTACTAGCTAGAGATGATACATATATATTCTTCTTAATTTTAACCTCGGTTCCCGTCCTCCTCTGATATCTCCTCCAGTGACCTCCCCTTCGTCTCTGTCACCATGAACGTGCAGAAGAATCCCAATATATTCGTAAATGCAAGCACACACAACGCGACTTTGATCTGATGAGTACCCCCATTCCGTGTGTAGCTTTGCACTCCGAATGCCGCCACAATCGCCCCCGCCTTCCCTGCTGCTGCACTCAATGCGTGACATGTCGACCTCACCCTGGTCGGAAACAACTCCGCTGGCAGAACAAACGTCGTACTATTCGGACCAAAATTCGCGAAGAAGAATGTCAACCCGTACAATACAACAAACAGCAAATGGTTGTCTGCTTTCAGGTAGTCGTAGTTCAGCGCCAAAAGTACCATGAAGATCGACATCATGAAGAATGCGATAAGTTGGATCAGATAACGCCCCATTTTCTTTATGAATATATCGGTGAACCAGTAGCCCGGGAATGTACCAAACAGGGCAAGAATGAGGATAGAGTCTTGCGACTCCAGTCAAGCACAAAGAGCATAGCGAGGTTCGAATTAGAGGACGACATTGTTGATAAAATTGTAGTATGAGATAGTAGATTTTGTGTGTGAGTTTTGGGTGAAGATCGATTGCTAGCTGGTTATATATAACCAGTAAGGTATAATTTGTGAATCCAATAATCACTAGTTATTTGCACGTGCGATGCACGTCTTAATAAATATAGTTTTTTAAAATAAAAATTTAGACGTAATCTGGATTAGAACTTAGAACCTCCTTTATAATAGTTATGCACGTGTATTGCACGGGTTGGTAGATTGACAAAATATTTACAAATGACACTAAGGTCTTCTCCCATTATAATATTAGAAATAGGAGTATTTCTTAGTTTTTAAAAATAGTGCGGGTATATACTAATTTTCACATTTTAAATGGGGATATTTGCTAAAATATTCCTTTTTAGGAGCTGCACGTGCATCACACGGGTATGTTTGGTGGATTTAGTTTGCCGTATATTGCACGTGTTTACTCAGTTACAAAATTAGGGTTTGTTTGTTTACAATCCCAACTCTCCCATTAAAATAGTAGAGATATTGCACCATTAAATTAAAAAATATATATATAATTAACCAACCCAGTTAAAAATCCCGAAGCCCACGGATCTTGGCCCAACTGTAATTAATAATGATTAATTCTCTCATTTATTAACGCAAAATGCTAGACATACATGGATTTTTACTCCAAACTTACATTATAAATGCATTGGGGTCAACTTCTCACTAAAAGACAAGCTTAAAACATTGTCTTCTAGTGAAAAGTGGATCTCAATGCATTTATAATGTATGTTTGGGGTAAAACCCATGTATGTGTAGTCATCCTCTTTATTAACCGACTTACTTGCAGTAGGTGAGCATTTATTACTGGTAAATACTGTAATCAATAGCTGCTTTTCCACACAAAGTTTCTACCTATCCCCCTCTGCCTTTCCACGTAGTTTCCACGATCATACGTCGTAATAATTTATTTTTAAAATAAAAATAAAAACTCTAACGTAATGAGGATTCGAACTTGAAACCTTCTTCATATTAGTTATGTATGTGCGTCACACGCGTTGATAGATTTACAAATGATACTAAGCCCTTGTAGTGAGGAGTCGAACCTAAGCCCTCATTCATATTAGTTATGCACGTGCAATGCACGCGTTGGTAGATTTACAAATTTTCAAACGACACTAATGCTTTCTTCCATTATGATATTAATATTATTACTAGTAATATACACGTGCGATGCACGTATTAATTTTAAAAAAAAATAAAGTAAGAACTCTGATTTACACGTGTGATGCATGTCTTAATAAATATGATTATATATTTTTAAAAGTAAATGTGAAGACTATAATGGGAGAGTTGGAGTTGCACGTAAGTATGTAGATTTACAACTCCAACTCTTCTACTATAATAGTTATTATATATTTTATTATAGATAGATAGATGATAGATAAATATATAGTAATTTACACATGTGATGCACATTTAATATATTTTTAAAAAATAAAGTTAAAAATTTGACGTAGTGAGGACTCGAATCTAAGACCTCCTTCATATTAGTTATGCTCGTACAATGCACACATTGGTAGATTTACAAATTTACAAATGACACCAAGGCCTTCTCCCATTATAATATTAGAGATTAGAGATATTATATTATAGATAGATAAATAGATAGATAGATAGATAGATAGATAAATATATAGTAATTTACACGTGTGATGCACATTTAATATATTTTTAAAAAATTAAAGTTAAAAATTTGACGCAGTAAGGACTCGAACCTGAGACCTCCTTCATATTAGTTATGCACGTGCATTGCACGTGTTGGTAGATTTACAAATTTACAAATGACACTAAGGCCTTCTCCCATTATAATATTAGAGATAGAGATATATAGATATATATATCTCTACTACTATAATTACTACTATAATGGGAGAAGGCCTTAGTGTAATTTGTCCATCTACCAACTCGTACAACGCACGTGCATAACTATTATAAATGAGATTTTATATCAAATCCAAACTACGTCTGAATTTTTACTTTTAAAAAATAATATTTATTAAGACGGTGCATTTAACGTGTAAACTACTAGTATAATATAGTGACCAAAGTTTGAACTTAGAAGTAGGCGTTTATAGCCAAGAAGTTGGGACATGAACCGAGGTTTGATTCTGTAAGTGATTCGGTTTTTTTGTGTTGGATTGATCGTATGTTTTATAATTAATTATTAGGAGGTGATTATGACAGTATCGTTGGATTAAGCTGTCATGCATTAAGATTTTGTTCTGTGTCTTAGTATAGTAAGTACTAGCAGAGAGAGTATATATATTTTTTAAAAGTATTTATTCGAAACATTTTACAAAAAGATGATGCTTGCCAAATTTACTATGCTCGATGACTCGATAACTACTTACCGTTTTCAACAGTGGATTTAGTTATTTCGTGCTCGTCGTTGGGATACATCGAATATAGTTTTTTATTTATAGAATTTGTATCAAACTCGTTGTTCTCAACAACGAGTTTTCTATATAGTTTTTTTTATAATAATATTCTCCAAGTCCAACAGAGAGTATCAATCTTTGTGAATCAAAAATTGTACAATTGTTATTTCTAACAGCGAGTTTAGTATATTTTCTCTTGCCCTTCACAACAGCGAGCTCTTCTATGGAGTTTTTTTTTTTGAAAATTCACCAAGTTCAACAAAGTGTTTCATTCTCTGCGAAATTTTAAAAAATTGTATAATCGCCGTTTCCAACTGCGAGTCTAGTATAAAGCCCCTCGACATTGGGAACGCCGAGTCTTGATTGAAATTTTTGAACTAAATTTGCCGATGGGATCAACGAGTTTATCCCAATAAAAGAAATAATAAATTAAAAAAATACATTCGTCGTGTCCCAACAGGGAGCACGAAATAACTAAGCTCATCGTTGAAAACGACAAGTGTAGTTGTTGAATCCTCGGGCGCAAAGGTTTGATAAGTGTCCTTGTTTTACAAATAGTTTCGAAAAAACCCATATATTTTTATTTTTAAAAATCGAGAGACCAGAGGACTATTATGTGCTCATCTCTGAATTATATGGCAAGGGAATTAATTAGTTTAGCCAAAATATTAGGGTTCATGAATGGCCTTAGTTGTGTTATTTCTTTGATTTTTGCTTGAACCGGATGATGAAAACTTATCATGTCCTATTCCGTCGGAAATGGGTCAATAAGAATTCACCTATTCAAATAGGTAAAAAATTCCGACTCAAATGATACTGTATTAAAAGCGAAAATAGCTGTAGAGAGTGTGGGAAATTTTTTCCGAACTGACACATTTTTGAAAATATTTACCCAACTAATTCAGTTTTGGACGCATCGGCATAAAACGTTATTGTCAATAACGACATCTGTTATTTTGATGTCGTTGTTGCCAATAGCAGAACATGTAAAAAAAAAACGTTGCAGCTATTGGAAGTAACGGCATCAATATATATCGTATTCGCTTAGGAGCTCTCAAACTTGGAAAAAAAATGTAAAAGAAAAAAATGTATAACTGATGTCGCTATTCTTAATAACAACATAAATTAGCCTGATGCCGATATTGGCAATAGCGGCATCAGTGTAATCTACGCTGTACTCCAAATTTCTTGCATGTGCATCAAATTAAAGCTCAATTTTCAACCTTGATGCAGCAAGTATCTCTCAAAACTCAAAACATGAAAGTTGTAGATTTTTTTCTTGATGTTCCATAGAATTTTGAATCATCTCAATCTGAGTTCGGATGATAAAGTTATTCCCAGATTATGTCGAAATGTCGAAACTGTCCAGAATCAGTTATAGTTTCAACATCGCTTCATAATCTGGACATAACTCTATCATTCAAAATCAAATTGAGATGACTCAAAATGCTATGGAACACCAAGAAAAAGATCTACAACTTTCATGTTTTGAGTTTTGAGAGATACTGGCTACATCAAGTCGAAATATGGCTTGAAATTAATCCACCTGCACGAAATTTGGAGTACACTGTGGATTACACTGATGCCGTTGTTACCAATAGATGGATCAGACTAATTTATGCCGTTATTGGGAATAGCGGCATCAGTTATAAGCGATTTTCACTTACAATTTTTTCTGGACAATTTCGACATCGCTTCGTAATCTGGCATAACTCTATCATCTGAACTCCGATTGAGATGATTCAAAATGCTATGAAACATAAAAAAAAGATCTACAATTTTCATATTTTTAGTTTTGAGAGATACTGGCTGCATCATGCTCGAAAAATAGCTTGAAGTTGATGCACCTGCATGAAATTTGGAGCACAATGTGGATTACACTGATGCCGTTATTGCCAATAGCGGCATTAGGCTAATTTATGTCGTTTTTGAAAATAACGACATCAGTTGTAAGTGATTTTCACTTACAATTTTTTTCTCAAGTCAGAGAACTCTTAAGCGAATGCGAGATATAGAATTTTTTTTTATAGGTGTGGCTATTGGCAACAAAAGGTGCCGCTATTAACATCAACGACATCAAAATAACAGCTATAATTATTGTCAATAGTGCTTTATGTTGACGTGACTAAAATTGAATCAATTGGGTAAATATTTTCAAAAGTGGGCCAGTTTGGTCAATATTTTTAAAAAATTGGGTCAGTATGGAAAAATTTCGAGTATGGGATGAAGAGGATGATTTTTTGTTACAAAATGTTTTTCTTCTTCTCACCATAAAATATATAATATAAAATTTTGATTGTGGTAATTTTGAAAAGTCAAAGTTAAGCAGCATTTGGATAGTTGTTCTGAAAACAGTTTTGTGAAAATATTTTGTGAAAACTTTTTTCTAAAAATGAGTGTGTAAAAGCTGTCTGGATAGTTTTCTGAAAACTGTTTTCTGAAAATGAGATTTTAAAACCTGTTTGGTTAAAAAGAAAATTCTGAACGCTGTTTTCTTAAAACTAGACTGTAAAACGTTGTTTGATAATAATTTATTTTGAAATACTGTTTTTTTTCCAGTTTGGCAACAATTTTTTTTATTTTCAGTTTTCCTGACAAGGAGCTTATCCACGGTGTATGTTTAATGAATTTACATTAGGTTTTTTTTTTTTTTTTTCCTTTCTTCCAGTTACAGAGCCAAGTTCTACAAATATACGAACAAACAACGTGCGACTATGCAAAATTTTCTTTGCTAGATTTTTTTTTTTGTTTCTTCTTCGTATCTTCCCATCATTGGCAAGCTTTCGACTCTGTAAAATTTTATATGAATTGTGCAAGAGTTGGCTAATACAGCAATTGGACACAATATGCAAATTTTCAATAAATGTACAAAATATCCATTACAAATTTGTGTTTGATTACATTTATTTCACAAACTGAGATAGCTCAACCATCAATTTCGCATCACAAGCATGATAACCCTTCAAAATTTATAACATAGTAACAAGAATTATCACTTTCTAATGTGAAAATTACACCCCAACCTCTTACAAAGCAAAAAAAAAAAAAAAAAAAAAAAATCAATTCCAATCCATCAGTGTCCATCATATGCCATTAGCAGCATCAGAACTCATCATAGGAAGGTAATTGTACACCGTATCGATATTTTACAAATTGAAACTGGCAGAAACATTACAAAGAAGCCCGAAGCAGCCATTACAAAAGTCCATCAGCAGCCATCACATCCTTCACAAGTATCATAAGCCAACACAAGTATCAGAATCCATCACACAGAGACCTTGTAAGATCAGTACCCATCCCATGCCATGAGACCTTATTAATAAACCATTACAAAACCAGCAAGAATTCATCTTGAATCCATCAGTAGGTGATAATCTCCTACCATAGGCAGCATCAATACTCATCACAGGAATGTATTGGTTTGTGTACAGTATGGAAATTAAACCAAATTAAACTGAAACCTTCCTCAAATCACAGAAGAAGTCATCACAACCATTTAGAAGCCACCAGCTACCATCAGCAGCATCAAAATCCTTCACAGGAAGGACATTGTGTACAGTATGGAATAAATTTTCCAAACTGAAACTCAGTTCTCACTCCCTTAGAAAGCAGGAAGGGTTCAATATAAGCATTCACAAGGTTTCAATACCCATGAGCAGCATCGAAACACATGACATGAAGGTATAAATTGTGTACAATATGGGTCTAAGTTACAAATTTGAAACTCAAACCTTATTAATAACCCATTACAAAGTCAGAAAAAAGTCATTTTGAATCCATCAGTAGGTGATAATCTCCTACCATAGGCAGCATCAATACTCATCACTGGAATGGGTTTGTGTACAATATGGAAATTAAACCAAGTTAAACTGAAACCTTCCTCAAATCACAGAAGAAGTCATCACAGGCATTCAGAAGCCATCAGATACCATCAGCAGCATCAAAACCCTTCACATGAAGGAGATTGTGTACATTATGGAAGAAAATTTTTCCAACCTGAAACTCAGTCCTTACTGTCTTTTAAAGCAAACATAAATAATTACTCCAAAGAGTATTAAAGGATCAGAATATATCATCATCACTTCCAAAATTTGAAAGTGTAGTAAACAAACACAAAATTCATTATATCCATTGATTACCTTATTTGTCAAATTTCATCATATTCTGATGGCTTCTGAAAATTTGTGATGACTTCTTTTGGCTTTGAGGAAGGACTGAGTTTGACTTGGTTTAATTTCCAGTCCAATCGAAATCACATTTAAAAAAAAAAACTCCAATTCTAGTTCAGCCACCATCATAATCCAGTAAAATTAAATTATCCAATTTCAACTACTAACAAAACCGACGTCGACCGTAGGGTCAAAACACATCATTCCCAATTTCAATTCAGTAAAAATATATCCCTCAATTCAGTATAGCCCCAGTATTAGAAGTAAGAATTTTTTTTTAGATTTGGAATAAACAAATCACAATCGAACTTGATAATCAGTACTCATCATCTCCAAATAACAGGAGAAAAAAAAATTTTGCTCCCTCAAATCGGTAATCCGGCCAAAAATAAACATCAAAAAAGGGATTTTTTTTTCAAGCAAATTTGGAAATAACTAACGACCCAAAACCAAAACATAAGCAAAAAAATTAAATCGATTTTAAACATACATTGGTTTGTTGGTTTTCAAACCTCAAGAAGTTGTCTCCAACAGATTCCCTCAGCCGACGTCTGATTCTACTACAATGTTCTCGAATACACCTTCTTGTAAAAGCAGATCTGGTCTCACAGACCATGAATCGAGCCGAGCGTCGTGCGGGGTGAGAAGAGGGAAAATAGAGCGAAACGCTATCGACTCTTGATTAGAGTGAAGATGGAGTAAAGGATTCGCAAGATGGGAGTAAATGGGAGTAAAGAGGGTGTTAGGGTTTTCAGATCTAAAGTCGGCTGTCAACGAAGATAGAGGAAGGGGGAAAAGGAAGATAGAGGAAGGGTTTTCAGATCTGGAGAGAAAAGAGCCTTTGGCTTGTTTTCTGAAAATTGGCCCCAAACGAAAAGATAACCAAACGGGTTTTCACAAAATTCTTTTCACAAAATGGGCCCAAAAAAGGTATCCTAAAGAATTGTTAGGATAGTTTTTTGGAATTTTTTTTTTTTTGAGAGATAGGGTTGTATAGACTTTATCTGTTAAACTTATAATTTTTTGCATAACACACTATTATAGACAGTAAGATTGGCCAAGTGTCACAAATAAATTTCTTGCAGACCAAAATATAAATTTGTTTGATACGGCAAGAGATAGGTGCTTTGAGATGCGTACCAATTTTGCATCATGGGCCTTTAAGGAGCTTCACTTGTCCACGTAGACGGCCCATTGGTCCACGAAACGCAAAATCCAAGTCCGTGGTCCACGTTCTCCGTTCTCCATCGACATCCAGCCGTTTTTTCAACCAACTATAAAGTCTATAATATACATCACCACATTCGTCATTCAGATATTTATTTAGTGAGTCCCCTTCGGTTGCAGACTATTTTTGGTGAGCACTCCGTGAGCACTCACGAACTAAAAATCCTACGAAAAATCCGAACCGCTCATATTGTTCTATATGCCTTAGATAGCCTAACAATAAAAAATCAAGTAATTTGAAGTTCATTTGCCCATCCATCAATCTGTTAGAATTTTCAGCCATACAATTTTGCGATGATGTAAATCATGGGCAAATGAACTTTAAATTACTTGATTTTTTATTGTTAGGCTATCTAAGGCATATAGAACGATATGAGCGGTTCGGATTTTTCATAGGGTCTCTAGTTCGTGAGTGCTCACGGAGTGCACACCAAAATAGTCTGCAACCGAAAATTTCTCTTTATTTATTTTTAAAAAGATATTAGTCTTCAAAATTAATTTAAGTATATATATTTTAGAAAAAGAAAATATAAATTTCTCCGAACCAAAGAAAACTCAACTGTCGGAATTTTAAAAACTCAACCGGATATCTATATAATCTATATAATAAAACACAAAGAAAGCTATCAAGTGGCTCTCCTTCAATCTTCCCAAAAATCAAAAGTCCAGATCTAATCTCACAAAACATATTTTTCCTCCAAAAGTTCCCCCCGCAAAATTCAAATTCCCCATCCAAAACAACTCCTATATTTATTTAATTTTTTTTTCCTCTGTCTCCCTCCCTTTTCTATTAAAAAAAATTAAGAAAATAGAAATTTTAAAAATTTAAAAATTTAAAAATTTAAATAAAAATCATATAATATATTTTTTGCTCTATGTTTACTACTTCAATTAATTTGCTGGACCTCCAAAATTATTTTATATGATCAAACAAGGTGCACCGTTCCGAAGACGTGCCGTAGGCACGTGTCAACAGGCAAACCTAGTATATTTATATATTTCGTTAAATTCTTATTAATTAAATATCATAAGGTTTTAATCCCACTAAATTTCTAAAAAAATATTCTAAATTGATTTTATCAGAGACCAAAATTAAAACGATTACCTCTGAATTAAGAGTGAGAACTATATATGATTGACTGTCGCTATTCAAATGAACAAGTTAATTATCAAAATATGATTAATCAGGGTGGATTTAGCAAAAACATAATAATAAAAGGGTAATGTTACACCTACTACCAAATCTACTGTTTTTTTTTTTTTAACTATCTTAAGTGGCACGCTATTAGTGGAGGTTATTGGAGAATAGGTGAGAGAAGCATTCAATAGTAATGTGCCACCTAAGGTAGTAAAGGAAAAGTTAGTAGATTTGGTAGTAGTTTATCATTACCCTAAAAAAATATCTGGTGCCTTCTGGAACAAGTCAAATAAAATTACCGGTCTACCCTTCCCCAAAAAGTTTGGAGCCGTGGGGTCCGAACATCAATCACCCCGCCCAGCCCTCCCATCTTCAATCCCCCCGCCTTCATGCATCCACCCCCTAATCACGCGCACCGCCCGTAATTCCTCCCCTCTTTCTATTTTAATTTTCTTCCCTCTTCCTCAAAATTTCTAGGGTTTCTCCTTCTCCTCCTCTTCCTCCTCCTTCCGAGAGCGAAATCCGAGGAGATTCTAATTCGAGAATCCGCGATGGTGTGCGGTTCGTCTCGGACCTCGTTCCCCGCGTTGATGTCCGCCGCATCAAGATTCGACATTGACTCCGCCAAAATCCCGTCTTCATCGTCGCCGTCCGATTCCTCCTCTCCATCTCCGCAGTCCGGTACGAAGTTGGGGTTCGGGGAGCGAGCCATGTCGGCCGCCGGCGCCGCCGTCCTCTCAGCCATCCTCGTCAACCCGCTCGATGTCGCCAAGGTTAGGGTTAAGGTTAGGGTTTTGGGAGTGCTTTGAGATTCGTGCTGATTGTGTGATCGCTGGTTTTTCTGCAGACGAGGTTGCAGGCGCAGGCGGCGGGGGTTTTGTATAATCCGCCGGAGCATCACCTGGTGAGGCAGATGGCGGTGATTGGCCCGAACACGGTACGCAGTTTTGTCACGTGAAAAATAAATCGAATTTTGATAATGGGTGAGGTGAATTTGGTGGTTGAATAAATGTATCTCCATTTTTTGCTTATGAGAAATTTAGTCGGAGTGGAGTTTATTAATGGGGGTTTAAAGGGTTAAAAATTGTTAATTTGATGAAGGAGGTGACACTAGGTAGAGTTTAGTGGAGAAGAAGGATTTATGTGGCCGACCAGAACATTTGGGGTAAAGCCATTTTTTGTTGTTATTGTAGTCGGATTGAAGTTTAAATGCTTACTATTATCGAAATTTGAGGTGAGATAACTGGAGTTTGTTTAAGTCCAAATTATGATCCAAATGGATTAAGGTTCAGATAAGTGCAAAGTATACAAGTCCTCTTCACTAGCCCCCACTTATCTTGCCTAACCTCCGTATCCAAATAGAGCCCGAGTAGTCTAACACTTACTGTTCTATTTGCACTGTTTTATCAGAGGTTTACACTAGTGTTGTGATTCCTTAGTAATTTATATACAAAAATTGGAAGAGAAAGACGTGTTCCCTTTGGCAAAAGGTTTTCATTGTTAAGGCGATGGAATGAACTATCAGAGAAGAGAAGGCGCCCGGCATGATTCTTCCATATATTTTAGATTGTAGTAAATTCTGATAAAACAATAAGAGGAGCTAAGAGAGTGAAGGAGAGTATCTAACCATCAGGGTGGAGATTGACGGAAGGTGTTGTCTTTTAGTGGAAGAGAGGATAAATTACTGGAGGGAAAATAGTTTCTTGCTTAAGGACCCTGTTTGGTTATATGAAAGCAGGGGCGGAATTATGATACTTCGTTGCACCCGGAATTTCGAAGTGTTTTTTTTCCTCATAAAACTTGATGAAACTTGAATTGTCTAGGTTAGAAGGATTAACAGGTGTTCTCATGAAACCCATATAAACTTTATTTTGTTGTTATTATTATGTAAGGGATTTAATAGGTTTTATGAAGCCTTTTGACACAATTTCATTGTTGCAAGAGACTTCAATGGGTTTAGTGTCTAGTTAATATGACCCAAGTAAGAGAATAGAGCATTTACCCGTTTCTTCTTATCTTAGGTTGTTTTTTTTCAGTTACCCATTCATGGGATGTACTTCTATTTTGTTTAATTCAGAAAGTCTTTAAGAGTAAAGATTGAATGATATAAATAATCACATCCACTAATTTCTTGCTCAGATTTGTAAATCCAGTGAAAACTTGCTTGATGCATATCTTTTATTCAGGGTATGTGGACTTGAGAAAAAAAAACTTTTATGTTGCATCTCTGTCTCTTGATTCATTGAGTAGTCTACCTTAAAAATAAAAGCTTAATTGATTAGCCTTTCTCCTGTTAAGATGGGATTAATTATGGAGGACAATGTTCCATGGAGGAGAACGGCATAAATTTACTATTGATCTTCACTCTGATGTCAACCATCAACTGGAATTTTTATTTGGGAATCAGTTTTTGATTTTCTTGTCAGGGAAATGAGTTGGTGGGGGTCAAGTTTTGCCGGCCACCAGACCCCCACCAAACTGAATTTTTTGCCGTACTAGGCCACTTTTTGATAGTATTTGCGTTTTTAGGCCAGGTCCCAAACTATTAGCGTTCGTGGGCTAGCCTCTGCCACGTCAGCAGCGGCCGCTATTGGGAATAGCGGCCTCTTCATAGATACAAATTTTGTGCTCCCACACTTGGCAGAGTACGAAGGGGCTTTGGAATGAAGAGGTAATGAAGTGGTCGCTAGTGCCACTAGCGGCCTTCGCTAACTGAGGTCGCTAGTGCCAATCGCGACCTCAGAGGTAATGAAGTGGTCGCGACTGGCATTCGCGACTGGCATTCGCGGCCACAGTAGTATTCTATTTTGAGTTAAAATTCCTGATGGTTACAGCATAATCGCTATTGGCATTCGCGACCTATATTTGCTGTGGTCGCGATTGGCACTAGCGACCTCAGTTAGCGAAGGCCGCCAGTGGCACTAGCGACCACTTCATTACCTCTTCATTCCAAAGCCCCTTCGTACTCTGCCAAGTGTGGGAGCACAAAATTTGTATCTATGAAGAGGCCGCTATTCCCAATAGCGGCTGCTGCTGACGTGGCAGAGGCTAGTCCACGAACGCTAATAGTTTGGGACCTGGCCTAAAAATGCAAATACTATCAAAAAGTGGCCTAATACGGCAAAAAATTCCACCAAACTTACCCATCTACTTTCTCACCTACCCCAATATCAACCTATTATAAATAGCCTTAAAACTCTATCGTTTCTCTCATCCTCAATTCTCACTCTCTTCACCGACTCCAAATTTGAGAAGAAAAGAAAGAGAATTAGAGAGAAATTGGGTTGGATTTTTTTTAGTGTGTAAACACTTTGTAGAGAGAATTTTTTTGTGGAAAAATTCTTGGGATTTTGGGTTGTGAGATTTTTGAGTGTTTTGTCAGGAAAAACACTTTGTACAATTTTTCTCTAAAGTGAAGATCTGTAGCAGCTCCAGAGATATAAGCACCAATTTGTGCTGAACTCTTTATCATTTATTGTGTGTGCTATTTCAGCTTATATTTTACAATCTCGCTAATCTGGTTAAGGAAAAAAATTTGCAAAGAGATTTTTTCCCAACTGGTATCTGAGCTCTGGTTGTGATTTCTGTTGAAGAATAGTCAGAAACGATACATGGGAAGCCAGATTCGAGTAGGAGCGATGGCTGCAGACGAAGGAAAGGTGAAAATTGAAAAGTTTGATGGTGTAGACTGTCTTTTGGAAGTTGCAAATTGAAGATTATTTGTATCAGAAAAAACTGTATCAACCTTTCTTGGAAAAAAACCAAAAGACATGGAGGGGGGCAGATTGGGCTCTTCTCGACAGGCAAGCCCTTGGAGTTATCCGATTGACGCTCTCCCGCAATGTTGCTTTCAACATAGCAAAGGGAAAGACCACGACGGGTCTTATGGCAGCTCTCTCCAGCATGCACGAGCAGTTATCGGCCTTAAACAAAGTTCACTTGATGAGGCTGTTAGTCAACTTGCTAATAACGGAAGGCGCATTGGTGACTCAACATCTGAACGAACTCAACACAATCACAACCCAGTTGAGTTCAGTAGAAATTGATTTCGATGATGAAGTTTGAGCTTTGATTCTCTTATCATCTCTACCAGACATTTGGAATGCTACTGTTACAGTAAACGGTAGTTCGCCGGAAAACGGTAAATTGAAGTTCGACGATGTTCGGGATCTGGTATTGAGTGAAGAAATTTGGCAGAAAGAATCAGGTGAAGTATCAACCTCCTCAGCTTTGCACATGGAGTCAAGAGGAAGGGCTTCAGATAATCGCAACAGATCGTAATCTAGACGAGGTAAATCTAGATCGAGAAAGAAAGCTTTCAATCGCTACAATTGTGGCAAGATGGGTCACTTTCAACGAGATTGCTGAGCACCGAAGAAAGCTATCGGCGCACAGGAATCTGCCAACGTGACCGAAGAAGCAGGCGATGCAATGATTATAAGCGTCAACAGTCTGATTGAATCATGGATCTTGGATTCAGGGACATCTTTTCACTCCACCCCATGCAGAGAAATCATGGAGAACTACTTTAGTGGTGATTTCGAGAAGGTTCATCTAGCAGATGATGAGACCTTGAAGATCGTGGGAAAGGGAGACATTCAAATAAAGTTGCCGAATCGGACTCAGTGGGACAACTGGATGGAGAAGGTTATTGTACAACCTTTTCAGGCTGTGAATGGAAGATTACCAAAGGAGCACTCGTCATTGCTTGTGGTAAGAAGACCAATACTCTCTATGTGACCTCAAACTTGGAGAGTATCATTGCAAGTGCAGATGCTCATGGAAAATCAAACCTGTGGCACCAAAGACTTGATCATATGAGCGAGAAAGGGATGAAGATACTAATGTCAAAGGGGAAGCTGCAAGATCTGAAGAGCGTAGATGTTGGCCTATGTGAGGATTGTATCTTCGGCAAACAGAAGAAGGCCAGTTTTGCAAAGATTGGCAATGCACCCAAGGTAGAAAAGTTAGAGTTGGTTCATACCGATGCATGAGGACCATCTCCTGTTCAATCTTTAGCAGGCTCGCTGTATCATGCCACCTTCATTGATGATTCTACAAGGAAGGTGTGGGTGTATTTTCTGGAAAAAAATCAAAAGTCTTTGATATCTTTAGAAAATGGAAAGCCATGGTGGAAAATGAAACAAGCTTGAAAATCAAGCGGCTGAGGTTTGACAATGGTGGAGCGTACACAGATCGTAGATTCAGAGAATTTTGCGCGAGCAACGACATCAAGATGGAGAAAACGATTCCCATGACACTGCAGCAGAATGACGTAGCAGAGCGTATGAATAGAACTCTGAATGAACGTGCCAAAAGCATGAGGATACACGTCGGCTTACCCAAGATATTCTGGGCTGAAGCCGTCAACACTGCTGCCTACCTGATCAACCGTGGGCAATCAGTACCTTTGGATGGTGGAATACCGGAGGAAGTTTGGAGTAGAAAAGAGGTAAACCTTTCACACTTGAAAGTGTTTGGTTGTATTTCTTATCTGCATATTGATTTTGCTGAAAAAAGTAATTAGATCCGAAATTTAATAAATGTGTTTTTATTGGATATGGTGGTGACGAGTTCGGCTACTGATTTTGGTATTATGAAAATCGGAACATCATCAGAAGTCGAGATGTCATATTCAATGAGAATGTGATGTACAAAGACAGATCAACTGCAGAATCAAGTAGTTCTAGTACACATGTTGAAACGAAGAAATTCGTAGAGTTCGAGATTTCTTGAAATGATGTCTAGATTAGTTCTGGAACAGTTCGAGAAGAACCAAGCACGCCAAAAATGAGACGCTCTTCCAGAATTCTAAAACCAATCTAGCGCTATTTGCCTTCTTTGCACTACTTGTTAATGACTGACAATGGCGAACCAGAGTGTTATGATGAAGCAATACAGGTGGGGGATTCAGTCAAGTGGGAGTCTGCCATGAAAAATGAGATGGACTCGCTCATGTCAAATCAGACGTGGGAATTAGCTGAACTACCACCAGGCAAGAAAGTTCTCCATAACAAATGAATTTTCAGGATCAAAGAAGAGCACGATGGAAGCAAGCGCTACAAAGCAAGATTAGTAAGGCGTTCAGCAAAAAGGTGTTGATTACAATGAAATTTTCTCTTTAGTCGTGAAACTGACTACAATTAGTCTGGTATTGAAAATTGTAGATGCAGAGAATTTACATCTTGAGCAGTTAGATGTAAAGACCGCTTTCTTTCTTGGTGACTTGGTGGAGGAGATTTGTGAGATTTATATGAAGCAACCAGAAGGCTTCATACAAGCAGGCAAGAAGAACCTCGTATGCAGACTAAAGAAGAGCTTGTATGGCTTAAAACAAGCTTCCAGACAGTGGTACATGAAGTTTGATAGCTTCATGATCAGCAATGGTTTCATAAGATGTCAAGCAGATTATTGTTGCTACATCAAGAAGTTCGACAATAGTTTCATTATTTTATTATTGTACGTAGATGATATACTTGTTGCAGGTCCTGACATGCAAGAAAATATCAATCTGAAGCAGGAATTGTCGAAGTAGTTTGCAATGAAAGATCTAGGCGCTGCAAAGCAGATTCTTGGAATGAGGATCAAGAGAGGCGAAGTCGAGGACTTTGATGTTATCACTGGCTGAGTACATTAACACAAAATTCTCCAGGTACAACATGCAGAATGTCAAGCCAGTGAGCACACCTTTGGGTGTTCATTTCAGACTCTCCAAGGAACAGTCACCGAAGATGGAAGAAGAGCGTGCACACATGGAGAAGGTTCTGTACGACTCAGCAATTGGAAGTCTGATGTATGCCATGGTTTGTACCATATCAGATATTGCTCAAGCAGTGGGAGCTGTTAGCAGGTACATGAATAATTCAGGCAAGGTACACTGGGAAGCAGTTAAATGGATCCTCAGATATCTGCGAGGTACCACAGATAAAGCACTTTGTTTCAAAGGTAGAGATACGACACTAACATGCTATGTAGATGCTGATTTAGCCGGAAATGTCGATATCAGAAGGAGCACTACAGGGTATGTATAACTCTAGGAGGTACATCAGTAAGTTGGGTTTCTCAGCTGCAAAAGATAGTTGCTCTCTCTACAACTGAAGCGGAATATGTCGCTGTTACAAAAGCCATCAAGGAAATGGTTTGGCTACAAAATTTCTTGGAAGAACTGGGCCAGAAACAAGACGACAATGTCTTGTATTGCGACAGCCAGAGTGTTATCCATCTGGCAAAGAATCCGTCTTTTCATTCCAAAACAAAGCACATACAACTAGGATATCATTTTATCCGGTCTCTTCTAGAAGACGGGATCTTGAAATTAGAAAAGATAAGTAGAAGTCAAAATCCGGCAGACATGCTAACAAAGACTGTGACTATTGACAAACTGAAGCTATGCTCAGCTTCAGTTGGCCTACACGAATGATGAGACCTGAAAGAGCCGTTGCATTGATCGAAGTGTGAAGACTAATTGAAATCTGTCTTCAAGTGGGAGATTGTCAAGTAAATGAGTTGGTGGGGGTCAAGTTTTGTAGGCCACCAGACCCCCCCACCAAACTTCCCCAACAACTATCTCACCTACCCCAATATCAACCTATTATAAACAGCCTCAAAACCCTACCATTTCTCTCATTCTCAAGTCTTACTCTCCTCACTGACTCCAAATTTGAGAAGAAAAGAAAGATAATTTGAGAGAAATTAGGTTGTTTTTTTTGAAGTGTGTAAACACTTTGTAGAGAGAGAATTTTTGTGAGGAAAAATTCTTGGGGTTTTGGGTTGTGATATGTTTTGAGTGTTTTATGAGGAAAAATACCTTGTACAATTTTCTCTCCTAAAGTGAAGATTTGCAGCAGCTCCGGAGACGTAGGCACTAATTTGTGCCGAACTCCTTATCAATTGTGTGTGTTATTTCCATTTATATTTCGCATTCTCGCTAATCTGGTTAATGGAAAAAATTTCCCAACATTTCTTTCTGCGTAATCTATAGTCTACTAGTACTGGCGTGTTACTTCATAACAGGATTATTTTGTTAAAGGTGTTATTCTTTGTAGTCTTGAATTGATGAAATTTTGTAGAAGTAGTGCAATCATTTTCTTTTGATTTGGCCTTTAAGTTTGCATTAATGAAATATCGATTTCTTCGATTCGCCTAAAGTGTGGTGAAAACTGGAATTCACTATTTTATTTTAATTTCCAGATTTTCTCAGATTTTAGATGCTCTCCATCATGTTCCAGAGGTGGAATATTTGGTACTGTACCATTTTGCCCTCCTGATTGTTTCCAGTACAAGGGAACAATGGATGTGTTCTACAAAATCATTAGACAAGTAGGTGAACTGATATGATTTAATTTGTTTGTATCTTTACTTTTGTTTGCTATTTGTTCCACTGTATTCCGTAGTACTTGTTAATACATCAACATGCTGAAGTGTCTTTTGCGAATCTACAGGAAGGATTTGCTAGATTGTGGAGAGGAACAAATGCAGCCCTTGCATTGGCTGTACCAACTGTAAGTTCCATATTCCATTTCTGATACTGGTGTATTGATTTTCTATGGATGACATTAACCTCATTTTAATTATATAAATGATACACATTGTCTTGTACACCTAGAGGCTATTAGCCATTGTTCTCCACTAGAAACTTTTGATACTTTCCCCAACACTGTTTTGTAGACTATCCTTGTTATTCTCATTGAAGTTTACCTACAAAGAATATTAATATATGCTAAAGAAATTTTCCATAATATAAAATTTAATGTCATTTTTCATCTGTAAGATCCATTTATGCTTGAGGTAATATTTAGGACTCGTGTCTGGAAAATAGTGTGTAGATATATATAGAGAGAGACCCTAACTCTCCTGTACGTTAAGGCCCCCCACGATACGAACCTCATATCTTGATATCCGAACTGATCATCTTGTTCTACATGCCCACGATAGTCTGAGGATGTAAAATCAAGTTATTTAACACATTTTCACATCCATCATATCTTTAGAAAATTAAAGTATGTTCAGCCGTACAATTTTGCCACGTTGTCAAACTTGAACAAACGGATTTCAAATAACTTGATTATACACCCTTAGGCTATCTAAGGCATGTAGAACGAGATGATCAGTTCAGATTTTTCATGGGGGGTTTGTAGCAATCGGTTCACATTTGAGGCTTCAAAATAAGAGGGAAGGTAGAATCTCATATGATCACCTCCCTATATATATTCTGTGTTTGTTATTTCATGTCAAGTCTCATGTTGTCATGTGCATTGTATGCTATGGGCCATCATCTCCCGCCCTCTGCTTCCCCCTCCTCTCCTTCCTCTCTCTCTCTCTCTCCATGCATATTCTCGAAGTAAGTAAATGAAGTGTATAAATTTGTTTATGTTGGGAAAACATCAACACTAATATGGGTATGAGTGTATACACAAACTTTTATTTGGAGAATTCATGTTTAAATCATTAAAGTGATGATTTATTTTTTCTGCACAACTTGATCGTTTAAGATTTTATTGCAGAATAAATATCGTTTTTGATAGAAGGGATAGGGCCAGAGGCCTCAGCTTTACAGAATAGATAATGATGAATATTTTTTTTGCTGATTTACATGCGGGTATAAAAGAACCAAATTCATTACTTTTCACTGCTATTTCTTGACCTCAACATTTGCTAACAGGTTGGCATATATTTACCCTGTTATGACATCTTCCGCAATAGAATTGAAGACTTCACGTCTTCCAATGCTCCTAGTCTGACACCATATGCACCACTAGTGGCAGGGTCTCTTGCACGAGCATTAGCTTGCATTACTTGTTCTCCTATTGAACTCGCAAGAACGCGCATGCAGGTATCAATCTCATGGCTGTGATATTTGATTCTTAGAATTGACTCCTAATGTTATATTCTATACATCTGTTAATCCAATGCTTCAATAGTCTGAATGAGTGTATATATGTGTGCATTAGTATTTTTTTCTTTTTCTTTGTTGATGTTGCAGTAAGAAAACATCAAGGAAAATAGGAATTATTGAAATATGTGAATAGAATATAGCATATACTTAAGCTTTCAGCTACAGTCACTTGAAGGTTGACACCTGGTAGGTGTTAACTAATGGAAATAGGCTCTCTATAAGTCTATATTATGACATCACTACGATTTTTCAAAGATCCTTCATTTCATCCTGTACTCCATTCTGGTCTATACCTAGAGGTGCTGTCTCCCTTTCTACTCTATGATTGAATACATTTAATGGACAGATTAGTTTCCCCTTGTGGTAATTGTGCTATTTATTGCTCCTTGATATATTCTGTTATTGTACCAAGTAGAAATGATTTAACTCTTCGCTGGAACTCTGGCTTGTATCTTATTTACAACCCTATAGCATGTGTTTGCCAAATTGATTGAAATGGCTATATATGTCTCTTTTCTTCTAAATCCATCTAGTATAGGAACAGATTTTGTACTTGGATGCTGTAGCGCGCAAATTTTTCTGGTACAACTTGTTTCTGTGATAGTTTGTGTGAATTTGTCCATATCCTCTTTTCTATATTTGTATGCCAGTGCAATTTATTTTAAAAAAAATTTAAATGTGGTTTCGTGCATTTAAATTGTGAACTATAATTATGATATTATCTTTTAAGCATAACCACTTGCTAGTAAATTTTTTCTTACTTGGTAGTTGTTGAAATGATGATAACAGGCATTTAAAGAGATCCGTATTGGAATAAAGCCCCCTGGAGTATGGCAGACATTGCATGGTGTTTTGTCACCTGTTATGAGTTCAAATAACCATCAAGGTTGTATGTATATCCTTGCCCTATTACATACTCAATATTAGATCATAAAAAAAAAACAAAAACAAAAAACTGTAAAGTATTATGTGAAAACAAAATATGCCACATATTTTGGTTACTCTGGGTTTTACATATTTATCAACTATATTAGTATCAAATACGCTCTAAATCTTGTCGATTGTTGTACCAGTGAAAGGCTATCGTGTTCTTTGGATGGGTATGGGAGCTCAACTTGCTCGTGATGTTCCTTTTTCTGCTATCTGCTGGTCAACACTTGAGCCGGTGAGTTTTGTTGCCATGAGATCTTTCCTATGTATTGTAATAAATTAGCAGAATTGAACAACTAATTGATGTTAACATATTTTTAACGACGCCTCAGTAACTTTGTGCTGCAGAAGGCTCAACAGTTACTAATATCATCTATATTGCAGAGAAAAAAAACTCGGTTGCTCGTACTAATGTATGTTCCCTACCTGTTTTTTCCCCACATGTAGATTCGGCGAAACCTCCTCTCACTAGTTGGTGACAAAGGCAATGCAGCTAGTGTCTTAGGGGCAAACTTCACAGCTGGTTTTGTTGCAGGCAGCATTGCTGCTGCTGCTACATGTCCTCTTGATGTAGCAAAAACTCGAAGACAGATCGAGGTCTGTCCATGAAGCTTACTTTTTCAACCCCTGGTGTTTTTTTTCCTAGTAATCATTCAACTGTAGATTTTAGGTATGAAACTTAGCAGAAATTTGTTACACAGTAATTAAGAATATACTCACAAAACGAGTAGTAGAAATTGGTTAGTGGCAGCAAGCTGTTAGGTAATGTAAGGACTAAGGAATAAGTGAGGAAGAGTAAGGTCATCTTCTAATTGTAAAGGAAATATAAAGGAAAGAGAAACAAGGACAAGAGAAGTGCAGATATGAGAAGTTTGAGTTAGTTTCCTGAGGAGGATAAAATGAGGAAGAATTTGTATTCATGGACAGGATATGGGTTGTGCAGTAGATACTAATGAGTGCATCTGTGCACCAATTAATTACATACATTAACCGTTTAAAGATGAGATTATAGGTGTTGATATGAGTCAGGGCCGGCCCTCACCTTGAGGCCGGTGAGGCGGCCGCCTCGGGCCCCCCAATTTTTTTACACTTTTAGGGGCCCCAAATTTGTGCTCCCCTTATAAATATATGCAAGTATTTTGCGCGTAAAAAAATTATATTGTAATTAGGGGCCCCAAAAATAATTATTTGGGTCTTTCGCCTTGGGCCACCGAGAACTCAGGGCCGGCCCTGGTATGAGTAATGCTCTTCATACTCACAAATTTGTACTCACTTTATACTCAAATCTTATGTGGCAAACTGGCAATGAGTTGGCATTTGATGTGTCACTTTAACTTTCTCCTTATTTAATGCATAATTAAATAAGAAAAAAAAACACCTTCATTTCTTTCTCTCTCTGAACTCAACACTCCCTCCCCTCACCTACTCCATCTCCCCTTTGCTACTAACCAGTAACCACCAGCCCACATCCTTCTCCTTGCTACCACCACCAACCTCTCCATACACCTTCTTGGCTCTTCCTCCCCTTGCTTCACAACTGCTACTTCCTCATCTCCTCAAAGTCACCCCCTCCGCCTCCTTCTTCACCCTCAACTAATCAAATTTATCATTTTCACCAAAAACAAAATCGAAAGATCATAAAAAAATAACAGTAGGCCGTTAAAGATTGTTAAAATTTTACATCCAAATCTAGAAAATCAATAAAAATCCAATTAAAAATTTCAGATCTGAGTAGGCAGTTAGACATTATTCGAATCAATTGAAATGCCACATCACCTAACACATAAGATTGTGTACAAGTTGAGTATAAGAAAGTGTGTATGAATAGCATTACTCGTGTTGATATAGTATAAGGAGATGGCAAGTCAAAGTAAAACCAACCAAATAACAAAAGGATTTATGTAGCATTTTAAATATCTGTCTTGAGCATTTTTTTCCTAGTTTGATCATATATTGGTGGCCAAGAGTTTAACCTTGGTTATGTATAATATCATATATAGTACCTTAGTTCTTTTTAATTTTGCTAGATATATATGACTATATGAGAGAGAGAGGCCTTACCTATGATTTCAGTTAAATGAACCACAGTTGACATAGAAATAATTGCAAATAATTGCAACTTCATAAGCCCCAGCTTTCCGTTTGCCTGCTTCTACTGCTATCTGTGTATCTAATTTATGCACTTTTGTGGTTTCATTAGTTGCTGATCAATCTTGTTATTTATTTATTTATTTTCTTAGAAGGACCCTTCGAAGGCTCTAAAAATGACAACACGGCAAACATTAACTGCAATTTGGAGGTAAGAAAAGCTTTGGTTTTCTGCATTAGATTTTTTCGCCCCTTTTGCACTGTTATCAATGTCATTGACTTAGTGTGCTGTAGTACGTCACTGGAACTTACGAGTAAAGGTTTTTTGTGGTTAGATAATACATAATTACATATCAGTTGAATGTGAGATGACTTTTTATTATTTCTTTAATATGTGTAACCATTTCTATATATTCTCTATTAATATCCATAGCATGATCATGCACACGTAGGGGTGGAAGTGGGCTTTGCCTGGGTTGTGCCTAGCTTGGTCCAAGCCCAGCCCATGCGAGAAGATGTGGGCCGTGCCTGGGCCTAGGTCCATTGTGGGTCAAGATTGATCAGCCCATACACTAGTCATATTGGGCTTGGGCCGGCCCACGTGCCTAATGAGCCCACACATTGAAACATTCATTTCTGTTAATTTTAGTGTTCTATATTATGCCAATATAATACAACTTTAAAGTTTATCTTAAGCATGTCATAGCTAAAATCCAAATTCAAATGCAGGTATAAAACATGTGCAAATGAGAGAGAAAAATTTAATTTTTTTTATTCAAACATCAAAGTTGTTCAAATATGTGTACTTGGGAAAATTCGATTTTCCCACGAGTCACCAGGTTTTACAGGTAGATAAACTTATGCATGAAGAAATAAGCAACAAAAAACTGAACTTCTCTACAAATTCATCGACTATTCCTTTTCCCTCTCTTAATTATTACATACATATATATTCCACATGCCTAAAATGGTATATCAAACCCGGGTCCAAATATATGTATACTTGAGAAAATTCGATTTTCCCACGAATCACCTGGTTTTTACTTTACAGGTAGATAAAACTTATGCATGAAGTAACCAACAAAAAGAATATTCATCGACTCTTCTTATTCCCCTCTCTTAATTGTTACATATATATTATAAAACACACAGAAAGCTATCAAGTGGCTCTCCTTCAATCCCCTCAAAATCAAATCAAAGGCCTTGATCTAATCTCACAAAACACATTTTCCTAACAAAAGTTTTCCCCCAAAACTCAAACTCAAATTCCCCCTCCCAAAACAACTCATTTATTTATTTAATTATTTCCCTCTCTCTCTCTCTCTCTCTCTCTCTCTCTCTCTCTATATATATATATATATATATATATATATATATATATATATATATATATACAGGGAAGTCTTCCCTTGTGCACTACCTATGGTGCACACGACGTGTGCACTCGGCCTTCCCGCCTTCGTATCGACGATCCGAACCGTTCACATTGATCCACAGATCTAAATTAGTCTAAATATGTAAAATCAAATCATTTTGAATTTATTTGCCCATCCATCATGTGACTATAAAAAACAATGATTTTCAACCATATAATTTTGCAACACTTTAATGGATGGACAAATGAATTTCAAATGATTTGATTTTACATATGTAGACTAATTTAGATGTGTAGATCAATGTGAGCGGTTCGGATCGTCAATACGAAGGCGGGAAGGCCGAGTGCACACGCCGTGTACACCATAGGTGGTGCACAACGGAAGACTTCCCTATATATATATATATATGGAAACATGGATTTTTATACCTCAATTTATAATTATTTTTCACCATATACTAATGGAAACATGGACTTTTATTTGCAACTAATTATTGTCATACTATTCAAACTTCAGCTACATAATTGTTGATTTACTGTTTACAAGGCTTTTCATATGCTGTATCGTTCTGAAGACGTGTCGTAGGCACGTGGCCACGGACAAATCTAGTGCTTATATATACTACATGCCTAAAACAATATATCTAATATGGGCCTAAAATGGCACACGTATTGTGGACCTAATTGGATCGTGTTTGGGCCTTCCATGTGCTGGGCCCGTGCATACCCAGGCCTGGCCCATTTCATTTTGGGCCTCAATTTAGAGGCCCAAGCCCTACTCGTTTCCAAATGGTACTAGCCCAAGTTCCACAAAAAACCGTGCTGGCCTACGTGCTTTGGTGCCGACCCAGACCCATGTCCACCCCAACGCACATGACATCATCATAAGGAAGTCGTGGTGTCAACATGGTATTAGATTATATAAGCACGTGGAATGCGTGTTAATTTTATCTTGATTATGTTAGTCATAGGAAGTCACATCTGTGTAAATACTGAAGGGCATAATAGTTAACCCACATGCAGTATATGTAAGATTAGAACCACACGCTCCTCACATAATATAGTACAGTATTGATAATTTGGTGTTAGAACTTGTTATTTGATTTTTATCCCCGTTATGTGCTTAAATTATGATGCAGAGATGGTGGGATGAAGGGACTTTTCATGGGCGTGGGCCCTCGTGTTGCCCGTGCCGGCCCCTCAGTTGGAATTGTTACATCCTTCTATGAAGTGGTCAAATATGTTTTGATGCGTCAAAAAGAATCAAGTGCATAAAACGAAAAAAGCTTGCTGGTATTAAATTTTGAGCTTAGCCAGATCCGTGGAGCCAAATGTTTGCTCTTGATGCGAGTCACTGACATGCTTGATTGTCTTTGACAACCTTTTTGTAGCAAGAAGGCAAAACGGGTATCCTCCTTTAGAACCAATGAGTAGGGTGAAGGTATAATCAGCAGTTGCGGACTAGCTTTCGAGCATATAGGTTCAAGTGTTCGAAAGTGCACAACAATTTTGTTTAGAAACTCTCGATACACTAATTTTTGAGCTTAGGCTTTTGTATTATTTTGCCCTTTTTGTTTCCCTTGTGATCAGCGAAATTAAAAATTATGGTATCTTAACAAACACCTGGATTATTTTGTTTCACATTTCAATTATTAATTAACCGAAAGAGATGCAAGGGAGAGTCGGATACTTTTTTTTATTGGATGTCTGTGATTGGTTTAGCCTGTGAACTGATCGATTCCTTGTTAGTTGAATTTGTGTTCGATTGAAATCTTAACTATAGTATTGCAAATGCACGTTTTCAAAAGTACCCTTGAACAAGATCGAGTGTATTGTGTTCTTAATTTGGTGTTGATGGCTGTTATTGTTGTTGGCAGACAAATGGTTGGTCGTTGTTAGCAGGCAAACTCCTTAAAATGTAAAAATGAGAAAAACTCTGACCTTGGTTAGGGAATTGCTTCTTAAAATGCCACCGAATGATTCGAATAAAAAATGTTAGGGAATTGTAAGCTGGTTATGATCGGTGCCAAACCCTGGTTATGAAATTTCATTTTCTTGCTAATTGTAAGGAGTTTGCCTGCTAAATGAAATTCGAATCATTAGGATGTTAGGGAATGCCACCGATCTCAACCCTGATTCGAATTTCAAAATTAAGTTTGAAATTCAAATTCCCTGCCACAACTCCCAAATCTACTCCCCCGAGAAACTCTCACCGCAACCCCACAATATCAAGCCCCGGGGTTAGGCCCTTCGACGTGCACCAAACAGTCCCGCCAGCAACATCCCCTGTCGACACCCACGCCCGTTGCGCCTACTCCGCCCGGCCACCCTCGCTGACCATGCCCTTACCACGACCACTTCGACCCCTTCGCAGCGTCACCGCGCGCCAATGAAATCTCCGCTTGCAACCTTCGCTGCTCCAAGACCACGACTAACTTCAAGATGCCCTAATCCGCACCCTAAATCGACCCCCATCGACGCTCCTATTTGACCCGCTACTTGGACGCGACATTTTCTCGAACCTCTCGGAGGCCCGACTATGCTAGATGGTCGGTAAGTCATTGAAACCCCCATCAAAATCGTTTTTTTGGTAGTGGATAACTAGGAAGAGAGAGAAAAACAGCTGGGGAAAAGAGAATACTGAGTAGAGATAGAAAAAGAGAGGGAGGAAGAGATCGGAGCAAAAGATGGGAAGGGGGCAGCGAAACCCCAGCCGCCACCCCCTCCAAACTCCAGATCTATGGTTTTTCTTTATTTTCGGTATTTTGGGGGGAGCTTCTCTCCCTAGGATTTCTAGAGAAAGAAACCCTTTTTCGATGGTTATGCTTCAATAACTAGTCTTGTTAAATGGGGTTCCCTACAACGTCTAGCTTGTTTGCCCCATTGATACCTTATTGCCAAAGAAGATAAAGAATTTTGTCTCAGAAACAAAGAAGAATTTTAAGCCGGTAAACACACGCATGCACAGAAGGTTCAAATCAATGAAGTTGCACTTCAAGTTAGGTCCTTATTCAAAAGTTACGGGCCGAAATCAGTTAGAATTATTCTAAATTTTTAGTTCATTCATTTCAGGATAATTAGATTTTTAGTTGTTTTGTGTAGCCATTATATTACAAAATGAAAACAATAATAACAAAGAAGAGAAAGAAGAAAGAAAAGAAAGGAGAGGGAGAGACCAAGAGAGTGAGAGAGGGAGAGAGAGAGAGCTCAAACAAGGTAATTCGAGTGTGGACAGTGAAAAATGGTAGACTGTTGTGCTAGTGTACTAATGTTACAGTTGATGTTAATTTTTTTGCGAACTCAGTTTATCAGAACGATCAATTATAAAATCTCTCTTGTTAATATAAATTAAACATGTCTCCTATTTTTCTAGTATTTTTACTTTGCTTTTTTATTTCCATACATTTTCGTGTATTCTCTGAGTAGAGTATCATAGCAACCTTGTGAGGGTTTTGTGCATAAAGATTCCACAGACTAATAAGAAGCGGTTCCAACCCTTGTAGACATCAGTTAATTTTCTATATTTAGAGACAGAAAAACCCGTATTAGGGAAAAGAAAAAAGAGAGACAACGAGTTAAGATTAATCGGTATTACATTGATATAGCTTACAGCCTATATAAGATTAAGCTTCCCTTCCAAGAAAAAAAAAGGAAGCTTAAAGACTGCACACACTGTAGCAAAATCAACAGCTTAATTTACATCGAGGAGGAACTGAATAACAATGAGCACCTTCAACAAAATAATCCTGTTATGAAGTAACACGCCAGTACTAGTAGACTATAGATTACGTAGAAAGAAATGTTGGGAAAAAATATCTCTTTGCAAAATTTTTCCTTTAATCAGATTAGCGAGAATCCGAAATATAAATGGAAATAACACACACAATTGATAAGGAGTTCGGCATAAATTGATGCCTATGCCTCCGGGGGGATATGGTGGCCTATAGCTCAGACAATTTATACAATTTAAAAGACAAATTATTTATATTATAGTACAACTGCACACCACAGGCTGCCTCTCAAAAGGTTGTTAACCGGATTGGTGACTCTTGATCATAGGCTTTAGTATTTATTTATTATTTAATTATGTGCTCTTACCGATATGGGATTAAATCACATACCTCTCCCCTGTTGCATATAGCCATGTCACTGAGGCTGTTGACCGAGGTCAAGGCCCACTTCAAACAGCACATATGCTGCTTTTTAAATCACGTGGGCCCCCCCCTCACATTATACCACATTTCAACATTAATTCCATAATGCCAACCTGCTTATTATACTCACCAAAACATCACACTAAACTCTTTTTTTGAAGAGATATATATATATATATATATATATATATATATATATATATATATATTATTTTAACATGGGGTGTTACAGTGTAGGCCAACTGAAGTTGAGCATAGCTTCAGTTTGTCAATAGTCACCGTCTTTGTTAGCATGTCTGCCGGATTTTGACTTCTACTAATCTTTTCTAATTTCAAGATCCCATCTTCCAGAAGAGACCGGATGAAATGATATCCTAGTTGTATGTGCTTTGTTCTCGAATGAAAAAAAACGGATTCTTTGCCAGATGGATAACACTCTGACTGTTGCAATACAAGACATTGTCTTCTTGTTTCTTGTCCAGTTATTCCAAGAAACTTTGTAGTCAAACTATTTCCTTGCTGATTTTTGTAACAACGACATATTCTGCTTTAGTTGTAGAGAGAGCAACTATCTTTTGCAGCTGAGAAACCCAACTCACTGATGTACCTCCTAGAGTATATACATACCCGGTAGTGCTCCTTCTGATATCGACATTTCCGGCTAAATCAGCATCTACATAGCCTGTTAGTGTCGTATCTCTACCTTTGAAACAAAGTGCTTTATCTGTGGTACCTCGTAGATATCTGAGGATCAATTTAACTGCTTCCCAGTGTACCATGCCTGAATTATTCATGTACCTGCTAACAGCTCCCACTGCTTGAGCAATATCTGATCTGGTACAAACCATGGCATACATCAGACTTCCAATTGCTGAGGCGTACGGAACCTTCTCCATGTGTGCACGTTCTTCTTCCATCTTCGGTGACTGTTCCTTGGAGAGTCTGAAATGAACACCCAAAGGTGTGCTCACTGGCTTGGCATTCTGCATATTGAACCTGGAGAATTTTGTGTTAATGTACTCAGCCAGCGATAACATCAAAGTCCTCGACTTCGTCTCTCTTGATCCTCATTCCAAGAATCTGCTTCGCAACGCCTAGATCTTGTTAGGAATTGTGGCCTCAAATACACGTAGGCACTGAGTACTTGAAGTTGGAGAAGAAGAGGAGGAGACAAAGAAGTAAGAGAAGACATGTAGCGAGTAGAAGAATGCAGTCTGGAGGGTTGCGGTCGACCGACCCTAGCTGCTGAGAGTTCTTCGAGTGTACAGGTCCAACAGAGGAGGGGACGGTTGACCGACCTTGAGGGTGCAGTCGACCGGTCAGCTCTCGGGTTTGGTTCTACACGTTACGGTCGACCGACCTTGGGGGTGTGGTCGACCGACATTGGCGACTGATTGTTTTTGGGCTTACGAGTTTAAAGGTCCAATTGCTAGATTTGTGTTTATCTGTTAGGGTTTACTTGGGAGCTATATATATGACCATAAACTCTAGGGTTTAGTAACCTTTTGGTGAGCCGTTATCATTGTTCAACTTCAAGAGGGAATTGTGCCGAATGTTTCAAAGGTGAGAGAGAGAGATTGAGAGTTGTAATCTCTTTGTATTTCTTTAGGAATAAGAAGTATTGGTTATCTCTGCATATTGATTGTGTTCTTGTGAGATCTTGCTTAGTATTGTGGTGTCTTGTTCTTGGTTCATCTAAGCCTTGGAAGTTTCTATTGCTTGTGGTGTACTTCCGCTATTAGCACTGCGAGTTGAGGGTAGATTTCTCCAACGGATCTTTCATTGCAAACTGCTTCGACAATTCCTGCTTCAGATTGATATTCTCTTACATGTCAGGACCTGCAACAAGCATATCATCTATGTACAATAATAGAATAATGAAGTTGTTGTCGAACTTCTTGATGTAGCAACAATGATCTGCTTGACATCTTATGAAACCGCTGTTGCTTATGAAGCTATCAAACTTCATGTACCAATATATGGAAGCTTGTTTTAAGCCATACAAGCTCTTCTTTAGTCTGCATACGAGGTTCTTCTTGCCTGCTTGTATGAAGCCTTCTGGTTGCTTCATATAAATCTGCTCCTCCAAGTCACCATGAAAGAAAGTGGTCTTTACATCTAACTGCTCAAGATGTAAATTCTCTGCATCTACAATTTTCAATACCAGTCTAATTGTTGTCAGTTTCACGACTAAAGAGAAAATTTCATTGTAATCAACACATTCTTTTGCTGAAAGCCTTACTAATCTTGCTTTGTAGTGCTTGCTTCCATCATGCTCTTCTTTGATCCTGATAATTCATTTGTTATGGAGAACTTTCTTGCCTGGTGGTAGTTCAGCTAATTCCCACGTCTGATTTGACATGAGCGAGTCCATCTTATCTTTCATGGCAGACTCCCACTTGACTGAATCCTCCACCTGCATTGCTTCATCATAACACTCTGGTTCTCCACTGTCAGTCATTAACAAGTAGTGCAAAGAAGACAAATAGCTCTGGATTGGTTTTAGAATTCTGGAGGAGCGTCATTTCTGGCGTGCTTGGTTCTTCTTCAACTGTTCCAGGACTAATCTGGACATCATTTCCAGAAATCTCGAACTCTACGAATTCCTTCGTTTCAACATGTGTACTGGAGCTACTTGATTCTGCAGTTGATCTGTCTTTGTACATCACATTCTCATTGAATATGACATCTCGGCTTCTGATGATTTTCCGATTTTCATAATCCCAAAATCGATAGCCGAACTCGTCACCACCATATCCAATAAAAACACATCTTTTTGTCACACTTGGCCATTCTATACTGTCTATAATAGTGTGTTATGCAAAAAATTACAATTTTAACAGATAAAGTCCATACAACCCTATCTCTCAATTATTTTTTTCCAGAAAACTATCCTAACAATTCTTTAATCTTCCTATCCCTCAAATATGTTTTTTTTTACATGTATTTTTTAAACAAACTATTCTGCCGCATTTGCCTCATTGACCAGAGTCGTAGTCATATTGGACAAAAATACACTGCCCCGCACCCAATTTTTAACTTTTTACCACCATTAAATAGATAAAAAATCGCTGACTTGTCCAGTTTTCTTAAGTGTTAGGATTTGAATGGGTTGTGGATTGTTAGGGTTTTGAGATGATGGATGAGAAGAGAGGAAGAAGAAGATGTCGGCTGCTATTAGAGATTAGGGCAAAAATGTTGATTAGTATTCATTTGATTCTAAGTATTACATATATGAAGATACTAAGCCCAATGGGCCCTAAGAGCAATTTGGGTCATAACATAACAATCTCCACCTTGAACCAAATTGCGTCTAAAACAAACTAAAAACATAAAACAAACATAACCTAAAACAAACTAGCAACATGCTAGAAACAAAACTAGCTCAAACTAGCTAGAAACAAACCGACATCAAACTTGAACAAAGCTTGAACTTTGCAATTGGAAGAGGCTTTGTGAGCATATCGGCCGGATTCGATTCGGTACCAATCTTCTTCACGGCAACCTTGCCTTCCGAGATCACATCTCGAACAAAATGGTATCGAATGTCAATGTGCTTCGTCTTCTCATGGTACATGCGGTCCTTAGTCAAATGGATCGCGCTTTGGTTGTCACAAAACACCGTAATAGGACCCTCAAGTGAAGACATCTCACCAACAAACGCCTTGAGCCAAATAGCCTCCTTAATAGCCTCAGTAATTGCCATATATTCGACCTCAGTGCTTGAGAGTGCAACGGTGGCTTGAAGTGTAGACTTCCAACTAATTGCACAATCTCCAAGGGTAAAAACATAACCCGTCAAGGAACGCCTATTGTCCAAATCACCCGCAAAATCCGCATCTACAAAGCCCGTCAGTTTCTTGCCATTACCAAACTCCAAACAAGCATCAATAGTACCTCTCAAATAGCGGAAGATCCACTTCACTGCTTCCCAATGTCCTTTCCCCGGACAAGAGAGATATCTACTTACCACACTAATGGCTTGAGCAATGTCGGGTCGAGTGCACACCATCAAGTACATGAGACTCCCAACTGCACTCGAATATGGAACCTTTTCCATATATTTCTGCTCATCATCGAATTTTGGGCTTAAAGCGGCCGAAAGCTTGAAATGCGCCGCAAGAGGTGTTGAAACAACTTTCACTTTCTCCATGCCAAAACGGCGTAGCACTTTCTCGGCAAAGCTCTTTTGTGAAAGAAATAACTTTCTCTTGGACCTATCCCTTGTGATCTCCATCCCGAGAATCCTTTTGGCGGCCCCCAAATCTTTCATCTCAAATGCCGAACTTAGTTGCTCTTTCAACTTCCTAACTTCTTTCAAGTTTGAGGATGCAATCAACATGTCATCCACATAGAGCAACAAGTAAATGAAATTCCCACCATCCAACTTCTTGAAATAAACACAACTATCATAATTGGAACGATGGAAATTAATACTCACCATGAATGAGTCGAACTTCTTATACCATTGCCGCGGTGATTGCTTAAGGCCATAAAGGGACTTCTTCAAAAGACACACACGGTCCTCCTTTCCCGCAACCTCAAAACCCTCCGGTTGGCTCATGTAAATTTGCTCCTCCAAATCACCATGCAAGAAGGCAGTTTTCACATCCATTTGCTCCAATTCCAAATTCTTCATTGCCACCAAAGATAGCAAAACTCGAATGGAGGTGTGCTTAACTACAGGAGATAACACATCATTGAAGTCCACACCTTGGACTTGACTGTACCCTTTAGCCACTAGCCTTGCCTTATATCGAAAAACCGCGGGATTTGAGCCATCAATCTTCCTCTTACCACTCGGAGGCTTCACAAGAGACCAAGTCTCATTTTGTTGCAAAGATTGTAACTCTTCATTCATAGCGGCAACCCAATTGGCCGCATCTTTAGAAGAAATGGCTCTTTGTAGGAAGATGGCTCACAATACTCCACATCCTCTGCAATTGCCAAACAGTAAGCAAAGTCGGAGTATCCATACCTTGTAGGTGGTCTTGTTTCTCTTCTAGCTCGGTCCCTTGCCAATGCATATGGTTGTACCTCTTCTTGGGCTTCCTCCAAATTGACATCATCATGTGAGATCAAATCATCACCTTCTTGGACCGGCACCTCAAACTCCACCTTCTTCTCAACCTTCTCATTCTCCTTAATAGTCGGCTCGGGTGCAACATCATTTGCCTTCAACATGGCCGACTCATTGAAAATGACATCTCTTGAAATAAGGAACTTGGATGATTCGGGACACCATAACTTATATCCCTTCACATTTCTGGGATACCCAACAAAAATACACTTCTTAGATCTAGGCTCCAACTTTCCTTCATTCACATGTACATAAGCGGGACAACCAAACACCCTCAAATTCGAATAATCGGCCGTCTTACCCGACCACACTTCTTCAGGTGTCTTCAACTCAATTGAAGTGGTAGGAGATCGATTCACTAAATAGCAGGATGTGTTAATGGCTTCCGCCTAAAACTCCTTACCCAAACCCGCATTTGAAAGCATACTTCTAGACCTTTCAAGTAGTGTCCTATTCATCCTTTCTGCAACACCATTTTGTTGTGGAGTGTTGACCACCGTCTTGTGCCGAACAATCCCTTCAGCCTTGCAAAAATTATCAAACTCACGGTTGCAAAACTCCAAACCGTTATCGGTTCTCAACCTCTTAACTTTCCTTCCTGTTTGGTTCTCCAAAAGTGACTTCCATTCTTTGAAAGTGCTAAACACATCACTTTTCTCTTTCAAGAAATAAACCCAAACCTTCCTTGAGAAATCATCAATGAAAGTAAGCATATAACGAGAACCATTACCTTTGGAAGGCTCACGAGAAGGTCCCCAAAGATCCGAATGGATGTAGTCAAGTGTTCCCTTGGTCAAATGAATGGCCGTGGAGAAGCTCAACCTCTTATGCTTGCCAAATACACAATGCTCACAAAACTCCAAGTTGCCCGTGCTTTGACCACACAACAAGCCTCTCTTGCTCAAAATGGTCATTCCTCGCTCGCTCATATGCCCCAATCTCATATGCCAGAGCCTAGTAGCATCCTCATCCGACATAGTGCCTGAACGTGCAATGGCGGCCGAGCCAGTGACCGTGGAACCTTGTAGGAAATAAAGAGTTCCAATTCTCTTCGCCTTCATGATTGTGAGAGCCCCTTTAGAGACTCTAAGGACTCCACCTTCACTTTGGAACTTACACCCCTTTTCTTCAAGAGACCCCAAAGAAATCAAATTCTTAGACAAATCGGGTATATGCCTCACACCCGTCAACCTTCGGACCTTTCCATCATGGAACTTAATTGTCACCGAACCAATCCCTGCAACCTTACACATATTGTTGTTCCCCATGAGAACCTTACCATCAAACCAATCTCTATTCGGAGTCATGTGTTGCGAAACACCCATATCCATCACCCAACAATGCATATCATCAACATTAGTATCTGTCACACAAAGAGTGTCAACCGTGTCACATTCGGCCACATTGGCCTCCTCCGAAGAAGAACCTTTACTATTCGCCTTTTGTTTATTTTTGAGCTTGAAACAATTGGCCTCCCTTCTTCTTACAATAGTTGCATGTCAAATTCTTGTGCCTAGACTTCGAACGGGTCCTTGTATCTTTCGAGTTTCGGTCCCATGACCTACCTCGATCAACAACTAAACCAACACCTTGGCTCCCTTTCTCATTATTGGTCATCTCACTATCAATGTGCAACTTGGCTTGCAAATTACTCTTAACATCCTCTAGAGAGATTTTATCTCTACTATAAATCAACATGTCTCTAAAAGCCTTGTATGATGCGGGCAATGAGCATAATAACAAAAGGGCTTGGTCCTCATCCTCCACCTTAACATCAATCTTACTTAAATCATTCAAAATAGATGCAAACTCCGTAATATGATCGGAAATTGATGTACCTTCAACCATGCGAAGAGTGTAGAGGCGCAACTTCAACCGCAGTCGATTGGTGAGGGACTTCTTCATGTAGATGTTCTCCAACTTCTCCCACAAAGCCTTAGCGGTCTTCTCCGATAGGACCTCTTGCAATATCGAGTCGTTCAAACACAATTGGATAATAGAGAGCACTTTATCATCCATCTCTCTCCATTTCTTATCTGGCACCGCATCAATCAACTTTTCTCGACCAAAAATGGCATCCTTAACGCCTTGGCTCGACAAAATCGCTGCCATACGCACTTGCCATAATGCAAAACTCGTCTTCCCATCATACTTCTCAATATCATATTTTCCCGACATATCCATTCAAATTTCTAAACCCAATTCAGCAAAACACCAAGATTTTCTCCCCAAAAATTGATTACTTAAATCAAAAAATCCAAACCTTCCTCAGGTGGCTCTGGCTTGTCCACTCTTACGGGATGGAAGGGAATCTCAGGACCTCCGGTAACTTCCACCGCGACAACACCAGCCAGGGAACTGCTCCTTGATGGGCTCCAACAAGCGGACAGCAATCTCCAACCCATTGTACGGGCTCGACGACGGCAAGGTGTCGGGACGAACGGATCACGGGCTCGACGACGGATCTGGCTGGAGGATGGGGCGCTTCGTGAGATGCAGGCGAAGGTCGAGAAGGAGATACCAGTTGACGACGGCGCCGGAGGAGAAGAGAATCGTCGACGACGGCAAGGTAGATAGGTATGGGTTTTGGTGTTGGCTCTGATACCAGTTTGTTAGGATTTGAATGGGTTGTGGATTGTTAGGGTTTTGAGATGATGGATGAGAAGAGAGGAAGAAGAAGATGTCGACTGCTATTAGAGATTAGGGCAAAAATGTTGATTAGTATTCATTTGATTCTAAGTATTACATATATGAAGATACTAAGCCCAATGGACCCTAAGAGCAATTTGGGTCATAACATAACATTAAGTCCTTCTAACCAATTAAGTTTGCACAAACATTAATCTCATTGTATGAAGATCATAGACAGTATAGATAGCAAATCAAAGCATCTACAAGGTGATCACCATTGCTCTACATGAAGAAACTTCAACAGAGTACAATATAAGATGCTCTTTTCTCTTATAGTATACTTAGAGCATCTGTAGTTGGTGTAACTCAAAATTTTTATATTTGACATTTGGAAATATGAATTTTGAGTTCAAATTGTAATCGTTATAACTCAAAATATGGATTTTTAAACTTAAAAATGACGACCGGTTCAAGATTTTTTATTTTTTATTTATTAAGAAAAAGCATGCACGAACGAGAGATAAAATCCCGTCCGAGAGCTTTTTTATATATTAAAAATCTTAATTAAATCTTAATTCTTAATTGCATGCATAATAATTTTTATAGGCCTACTTTTATAGAAATCTTTCTACACATTTGGAAAAAAAAGGTTTCGGACGGGAGATAATCTCTCGTCTGATTTATTTAAAATAAAAAAATGGGACGAGATGATCTATCGTCTGATACATTAAAAAAAATTAAAATTTGTGAGAGTAGATCATCTTGCATCTTTAAAAAAATGTTAAATTGTTGGACAAAAGAAAAATCATCTTTTGCTATAATTTGAAAATTCGTATATAGTAATAATGCTGCAGTCGTCAAAATCCTAAAAAGTGCATAATTACGTTCAAAATGAAACAGACAAAACATGATATTTCGTGTGGGAGTTTTTTCTATTTTAATGAATTAAAATAGGCAAAAATGTAAAATTTATTATTAAAATAAACCGGACGAAACATCATGCTTTGTCCCATTATTTAGCTTTTTGCAAAATAACCGGACGAAACCTGATGTACCGGACGGGATTTTAAGGGGGCGTTTTTTTTTTTTGCAAAAAAAAATGTAATTTGTTTTTCAAAATAGTTTGCAAAAAAAATTTGCAACAGAAATAAAAAAATTTGCAAAATAAATTCAAAAATTGCACCCAGTAACCAATAATGGTCATTTGCAATTTTTTTTAAAGGGAATGGGACCCTGTGAGAATGGATTGGACGAAACATCTTGTTTCTTCCGGCCATTTATTTTCTTTTTTGAGTTTTTTTTCTTTGTTTTTAAATGTTTTTTTCTTCGTCCGATTATTTAAAAATATATTAATAATCCAGACGAAACATGATCTGGCAAAATATGCATAATGCTATCTCCGATGCTATGTTTATCTTTCTATTGTAGCAAAAATGTCATTTTATGGCAGAATAGCAGACGACTGTATCGGCTACAGTGACCTTTTTTTTTTCATAAAATAAAAATATAACTCACGACTGTGGATGCTCTCATGAACCTCTTATTTGCTATGACTAAATGAATGTAAGAATATTCCCATTTGATAGGAGATATTCTTCATGAACAATACAAGGGGTGATACAATCGAAGAGCCACCATGTATGATAACCGAGATTGCTTCTCTTTTTGAGTTAATATGATAACCAAGATTGTTACATACATATTTTGAGAGTTTACTACTTATGTATGAACCGTAAAATATGAATAAGTATTGTTGTAGTACAGTGCTAAAACTTATCAAAACTGGTCAGGTGGACACGATATCTTAGTTCGAACCTGCCAATTTATATCACTTCGCTCTTAGCACTGCAGAAATAATTGAAATTGTGCAACATTATTAAAGCTACTTAATTTATAGTTGTGCTAAATATTAGGATTATGTCTTAAATACCCGTGGTTCAGATTAGAAGAAGATACGATGAAGCATGGATGTCGAAGCTCTGAGGATAGTAGAAGAGAAAACAGCAACAACATCAGTCAAAGAAAGGAGCGGCCGACTAGTCGATTGACCGACACCCGAGTGCATGTTGTACAGGGTTTGGCCGAGAGAGCGACGGTCGACCGCACTTGTGGTGCAGTCGACTGACCGCTACGTTGTGTTCTTTTTGGACCTCGATTTGTTAGGTCATCCTTTCGTAAAATGTTTCGAAAAAATACATATAAAAATAAATTTCTACTCTCTCTGCTAGTACTTACTATACTAAGACACAGAACAAAATTTTAATGCATGACAGCTTAATCCAACGATATTGTCATAATCACATACGACCAATCCAACACAAAAAATCCGAATCCCTTACAGAATCAAACCTCGGTTCATGTCTCGACTTCTTGCTATAAACGCCTACTCCTAAGTTCAAACTTTGCTCACTATATTATATATAACCAGCTAGCACTCGATCTTCACTCAAAACTGACACACACAAAATCAACTATCTCCTACTACAATTTTATCAACAATGTCGTCCTCTAATTCGAACCTCGCTGTGCTCTCCGCGCTTGACACTGCTCGCACGCAATGGTACCACATGACTGCGATCGTGATCGCAGGCATGGGCTTCTTCACAGACGCTTACGACCTCTTCACAATCACTACTGTCTCTAAACTTCTTGGTCGTATCTACTATTCCGACCCTTCTGCAAACCCTCCCCAACTCGGAAAACTCCCTAAACATGTCAACAACGCAGTCGTTGGCGTTGCGCTGGTCGGTACGTTGTTGGGCCAGCTCTTTTTCGGATGGCTAGGCGATAAAGTTGGTCGGAAAAGGATTTATGGGATCACTCTGATCATGATGGTGGTTTGCGCACTCGGCTCAGGACTGTCTTTCGGGACTAAGCCTGGATCTGTCATGATAACTCTCTGCTTCTTTCGGTTCTGGCTAGGGTTTGGTATTGGCGGAGATTACCCGTTGTCTGCCACTATCATGTCGGAGTATGCAAATAAGAAAACTAGAGGGGCGTTTATTGCCGCTGTTTTTGCAATGCAAGGCGTCGGGATTATCTTTGCAGGGCTAGTTTCGATGGTTTTGTCGAAAATATTCCTCCTCTTTGACGATGCTCCCGATTTCATCACAAACCCGGGTAAATCGACCCAGGGATCGGCTGATTTTTTGTGGAGGATCGTGCTCATGATCGGCGCTTTGCCCGCAATTGTCACCTTCTACTGGCGGATGAAGATGCCCGAAACAGGAAGGTATACTGCGCTTGTCGCGGGGAATGCCAAGCAAGCCGCGTCTGATATGGGGAAAGTGATGGAGATTGAGATTCAGGACGATCAAGAGAAAGTGGCGGATTTCAGAAGCGCGAACAACTACCCTTTGATGTCGAAGACATTCTTCCAACGCCACGGGTTTCACCTGCTTGGAACAATGAGCACTTGGTTCCTACTCGACATTGCATTTTACAGCCAAAACCTTGCCCAGAAAGACATCTTCCCTGCAATCAATCTCACAAACAAACCCGAGAATATCAATGCACTACGAGAAGTGTTTGAAACTTCGAGAGCCATGTTCCTTATTGCCCTGTGTGGTACATTCCCGGGCTACTGGTTCACCGTTATATTCATAGAGAAAATGGGGCGTTATCTGATCCAACTTATCGGATTCTTCATGATGTCGGTCTTCATGGTACTTTTGGCGCTGAACTACGACTACCTGAAAGCAGACAACCATTTGCTGTTTGTTGTATTGTACGGGTTGACATTCTTCTTCGCGAATTTTGGTCCGAATAGTACGACGTTTGTTCTGCCAGCGGAGTTGTTTCCGACCAGGGTGAGGTCGACATGTCACGCATTGAGTGCAGCAGCAGGGAAGGCGGGGGCGATTGTGGCGGCATTCGGAGTGCAAAGCTACACACGGAATGGGGGTACTCATCAGATCAAAGTCGCGTTGTGTTTGCTTGCATTTACGAATATATTGGGATTCTTCTGCACGTTCATGGTGACAGAGACGAAGGGGAGGTCACTGGAGGAGATATCGGGGGAGGACGGGAACCGAACTCATGAAGGAACTTAAAAATAAGAAGAATATATATATGTATCATCTCTAGTACTGAAGAAGAGTCTAATAAAAGATGCAAACCTCAACGCACTTATTGATGAATTAATAATGTGCACTGAATTACTTCCTAATTAAAAAGCCTACTAGAGAGAAGAAGCAGTTCTGTTTGGTGGTTATATAGTGTTTTATATCATATGTTGTGTGTGAAAGGGAGAACAAAATAAGGGTTTGCTATGTTGTTTCTGTATTTCTTAGTTTTACAAACTTGTGGAATATAAGCGTTAAGATATTATATATTATATTATGAGAGAGATTAGTTTAATCCCATATTGAATAATGTATTGGTTTAGTCTTACATTCTCTCCTATATACATGAGACATATTGTACTCAGTTTAATCAATAAGAAGTTATTCCTTTCTCTCCCTAATTCTAACATGGTATCAGAGCCAGTATTTCTATAAGGCCTATACCAATTTGATCATCGTTATCGAGGTGGAGTGATTCTCGTCTCCATCGGAATCACTCCACCTCCCAACATCTCTTCCGATCAAATCTCAAAAACGCTAGCCATTATCAAACAACAAGATCCAAAACTCTAGCCGTCATCAACTACCTCTACCGTAATCTTAATCCACAACAACAAGAGCGATATCACCTCCACACACATCCGGCGACAACCACTTCCGGCATCCTACCGCCGACAACAACAATAACAGAAGAGTCCCCTACCAACCACAACATCCACTCCTCTATCCCTGATCAACAAACCCATCATCAACCCTCAACAACATGGTTGCCGTCTTCATCAACAAACCCATCGTCTCCCGACTGCAACAGCAGCAACTTCGACTGCAATCAATCACAACCCTACTGCAGCATCAACCATCCCCGAATCCCTGACGACAACATACCTGACCTCCGACAACCCCCAAATCCCCGTCAGCGACATCAAAGAAGAAGAAGAAGAAGAAGAAGAAGAAGAAAAAGAAGAAGAACTCCCCTTCTTCCTCCACCGCCTCCACGGCCACGAATCTCTCATCTGCCACTGAGTTGAGTCCACTGCCATCAACTCCAACCCCCCCCCCCCCCCCCCCCCCCCCCAACTTCGTCAACTCCCTCCGCTACTTCCTCTCCTATCTAAATCTCATCGTCTCCCATCGCTGCTTGCCGAGCCACCTCCCCCTGTGAACCCTAGTCGCCAACTCTCCACACCCAAATCCAACAAACCCTAACCGCCACTCTTCCTACTTCCTCTGCATCTGAAACCCTAGTTCCTCCTCTTCTTCTAAATCCACTCAAATCCTAACCCTACCCTATATCCCAAACTAGACCCGAACCCATTTTCAGTAAATACTCGAAACCCTATTACTCTCTTACCCTAATCCCAAAAATCTAGACCCAAAATCCTAACCTACCCGAAACCTGTTTTCTATATTTCAAAAAATAGAAAAATTAAAATAATAAAAATAATAAAAATAAAAATAAAATCTTGCAGGTCTTCAGCCTCTGCAGTCTTCGTCAGCAAACTCACACCGAGTTTGAGAGGGGGAGATAATAATATCATCACAGTTCTCAGTTCAGGGACAATTCTCAAGTCAGGGGTAAGATCTCAACATGCACCAATAGTACGCCACTTCCTTCCACAACATACGACAATTCTCAAGTCATGGGTGAGATCCCAATATGAGCCAATAGTGTGTCACTTCCTTCCACAACATATTACTTCTTCTACTTCTTAGTTCGGGGTAAGATCCCAACAAATCGAGATATGGAGATTCCGCCACAGTTAGTGTAACCCCCGTTCCCGTAAATAAATATTTTCTGAATATTTTATGTATTTCAATTAATTATTATTTACCTTGTGTTAAATTTATTTTGGATTCTCTATTAAAATATTTTCTAATCAAAATTTTATTCATTTTGAATAATTGTATATTTTAACTTTAAGTTCTAATTCTATTTGATCGACTATTATATGATATATTGTTTGGATTATTTTAATTATATGTTCAAATCAAATTTTTAGCATTTTGATATACATATATTATTATTATTATTATTATTATTATTATTATTATTATTATTATTATTATTATTATCATTTTTATTATTATTATTGCTATTAGTATTATTGTTAGTACTTTTACTGTTATTATTATTACTAGTACTATTTTTTGTTAGTATTATTATTTTGCAGTGTCATTATTTTTATTGTTAATAATAATATTATTATTGTTTTATTTTGAGCCGATCATACTCTATTTTATACATATTTATTATTTGATTTAATGTACATATATATATGTATGGTTTATAAATCCTATAATACTAATTGTTTACCTACTGGATTTAAACCCTATAACCCGTTCTTCCCTAACACCCAGTACCCATTAACCCATTTATTCTAAACCCAACCCGTTAACACCCAAACCCAATACCCTATATGAAACCCAAACCCGTTATTACCCTATTTAAACCTACATGTGTTAACCTAACCCTATTATTCTAAAACTACCCAGCCGTCTCATCTTCTCCCCACCCCCGTTCTCCTCTCCTGCTCTTCCATTTCATCTTAACCCATCCGAAACCCTTCCTACCCCTTCTCCTCCTCCCGTCAGCAACCCCGTGCTCCTCCTGAACCCTACTCCCGCTCTCCTCTCCCTGTATTCAACCCATCAGTCTCCCGACCATCTCTGTCTCCCCCGTCTCCTCCCTAGCTCCGCCCTCGCGACCTACCAGTGTCGCGACTCTGCCTCGCAGACAGCAGCGCTCCACCCTATAGCGCCTCCACAGCGACGCTGCAGCCCCGTCGCCCTTACCATACCACCCTCCGATGCCAGCGACTGCCTGTAGCAACTAGCCTTCACCCAGTCTTCTGACTACAGCACCCAACCGACGATCCCCCTGCCTCTTCCCGAGCGACGCCGACAGCCAGCCCAGCTACCCTGCGATGTGCCTCCCGTCGACAGCCAACCCCCTGTGCCCTGCCGCTTGTACACCCCGTCGCAGTAGCAAAGCCAGCCGCCCTTGCACTAACCTCGCCGGCGCTGCCCCTGTGCACCGTCACTGTGCCGGCCAGTCATTGTCCGCCATCGACCCTTAGCCAAGACATGCTGTTGATATTGAGTTTTGATCAAGTGCATTGTGAGCCATCCGATCGATTAATCATCATGATCATCATGATCTCCATCATCTGATCTTGACCATTCGATCTTGTTGATCTTGATCTTCGATCTCAGCATTCCGATCTGATTCGATCTGAGCCGTCCGGTGATATGATCTTGATCGCCATCAAGATCCGTGTCAGGATCCGTTCCTGTTATTCTTTCGTCGAATTCATCATCGGCACACCCAAAGCAAGTATCTTCTTGTACATTTCGTTTTCTAGTACAAGCTTTTCCTTAAAAATACTGCAGGTAGATTGTAAATGTAACTCCTCTTTGTTTATCATTGATGATCTCATGTTTCGCCTTATCTATCACATGATCAAAGAGTCACCACCCTTTGTTGATACACTTGTTCACAACTAGTATAATTTTGGTACATTTCATGCAAAAAGTGTCTTATTTGGTTTCTGTCCTGTCTTGACTTGCTGTTTCGACCCCGATAACACTAGAATTTGAACTTGAGTCCTGAATATAAAATGTATCCCCAAGTGTCTAGTTGCCAATAACATCCAGAATTTTCGAATTCCGATTTACGGATTAGGAGATATCACAGTTTTACTGCTGCTGTGTCGGTAATCGCAGTTTCATAAAAACTGCTACACTACTTTGGTTTACAATTACTTTAACTATGCTACCAGTAAGTAAATAATTTGAAATTTTGCATGCTGATACTGGACACCCTAGAGAACATTTCCTAATTTTCCTGGAATTATTTAATGTAGTTTCAAACCTGTTTCATATGTATAAACTCAGTTTTACAAATTCTGGCTGAACACAAATCCTGTGTAGTTTGCTGTTTTAACACCTGATTCTATAACTTTTATGTGTCTTAATTATATGCGTTGGAACTGGACAGGAGTCTAGTTTCTAGGCCTTCTGACGAATTCACATTTGCTATCTTGTAGCAACAGGAATCACAATTTTGGTGCAGCAACGTCATGCTGTCCAGAATTGGAATTCTCATAGTTTTTGATAATTTTAAATTGTGTTGACTCTCGAATATGCTTTATAATTATCTTAAACTTGTTCCATATTCTTGATCATGTTTACTTGACTTGTTTCACACACTTTCATGCTTGTTTGATGATAATAATAAATAATAAGCCGGGGTTTAAGGGAAAGACCATAGTAGTGGACAATATAGGTAAGTGTACTCGGAAGAGGGCCCGTGTTTCCCAATTGATACATACTTCATGAACTAGTTATATTATTATTCGATTCATGAACTAGTATATTATTATTCGATTCATGAACTAGTATATTATTTGATTCATGAACTAGTATATTATTATTCGATTCATGAACTAGTATATTATTTGATTCATGAACTAGTGTATATTTGATTTATGACTTGTTTTGTTATGACTTGACACATGAACTAGTTATATGATTACTCGATTCATGAGTATGGCTTGCTTGATACTTGATACCTGAGTACACCGCCCTACAAACTTCACCACTAGGCCTAAACGTAACTGATTGTATGTAGCAACCATCTAGTAAAAGTATGGATACATGAAGTGCTACCTAGATAGAATTAAATATTATACTTAAGATTAACTTGTCACTTGTACATACTTGACACCCTACTTGATGTTCGTTACTTGAGACTTGTTACTTGAGACTTGATACATATTTACTTGACACTTGTACATGATACTTGTTACTTAATGCTTGATACCATTACATGTAGTGTTCTAAAAAGTGGCCTAGGCGGCGCCTAGGTGCTAGGTGGCCCTCCAACGCCTCGCCTAGGGCCTAGGTGTTTAAGAAAATCGATTAATGATTCTAGGCGGTTAAAAGCGGGTCTAGGCGGTGCATAATCAGTATAAGCGGGTCTAGACGGGCTAGACCTGCTCAGACCCGCTTAGGACTTAATTATTAAAAAAAATGGACCCGACTTGTTCCAACCCAACCCGCTCTAATACACTCAAACCCTTAAAACTTCTCTTTTTCCTCTAAATCCCCTGTAAAAAAAACTCCAACTCAATTCTATTCTCTAAATCCCTAATTCCTCTTCTCTAAAACCCCCAAATCACCTCCTCCGCCTCCCTCCTCATAGTCGGAGGCTCGCAGCTCGCAGAGCGCTTCAATTTCGACCTCCGTCGCCTCCCTCCTCGCAGTCGTTGCTTGCAGTCGTCAATACAACCTCCTCCGCCTCCTTCCTCGCAGTCGCAGCTCTCACTCACTCTGTCACTCAGTCATCAAAACCTCCTCCTCCACCTCCCTCTTTGCAGTCGCAGCTCGCTTCAACTTCAACCGACATCAACACAACCTCTCTCTCCTCTCTTCAGCTTCAAAGTCAAGTCGTCAACACAACCACACACTGCATGCCGCCTTGCTTCACCTCCGACGTCAACATTATGTTCTCTTCTTCTCTCTCAAACTTCTCCTGACGCAACCCTCCCCCATCCCCCGACCAGGCCTCCCGCTTCCCCACACTATTTGCTCCTTGGACTGGAACAGCTGAACAGGTAATCTCCACAACTGATCTTCGTCATAGATTAATACTAGTCTAATAGATGAGTATAGGACTATACAAAAAAAAGAAAAAGACTAATAATAATACACCGATTCGATTTTGTAAAGCTCATCCTGTAATTGTAAGAAGAAATATCAGGAGTAAGAATTGGTAACAACAAAACAAAATAAAATTATAAAATATATAAATAAAATATATACATAAATAAATAGATGTATATAATATACAAATAAAACGGCCTAGAGCCGCTTAAACTCCGCTTACAAGGCCTAGGTGCTAGGCACCCATCGGCCTTCCGACTACCGCCTGACGGCTTTTAGAACATTGATTACATGTTCACTTGCCACTTGCTCTACTACTAGTATTTGTTATCCAGTCTTATCACTTGAGTTGTCCTTCTTGCTAACTAGTTTCTTGAATCCCACTACTTGTTGCATCCCTATATATTATGTTATACATTCTTAATTCCAAATCTTATTCTATATTTCTTGCACTTATTTTCATACCATTGCTTGTACTACTTGTGCCCCCTAACTTGCACCAAAGGCGTTTGTCTTGTTTTCTCTATTTTTTTCTTTTTATATTTATTTATATACAGACTTTGGAAACGAATTGTCTGCTGAAATTGGTGAGCAGACGTTCTAGGCTTCGCTTGGAGAAAAGACTTGCTTTAAATATTTTGTTTTTGAGTTATTTATTTCTTTTGCAACTTGAATCTTGTAATGGGCTTATAGTCCCGAGTTTTATCTTTTGATCCAGATTTGAGAACTATTTGGGATATTATTATTTTGTTTCAATTGTTTCAGTTGATTAATAAATTATTCATGCATGTGTGGTTGTGTATATCTTGTTATGATGCTGAGTCGATCCTACAGCTTATGAATGATGAAAATCATTTGCTGGGCTTCGTCACGTGCTCGTATTCCATATTTTTGGGAAGCGGGGCGTGACAGTTAGGGATATGAAAATTCCAACAGTGCACCACCACTACTTCCTTCCACTACTGCACCATCGAGTCCCTTCCCTGTGCCATCTATTTGAGCGTCGTTCCAAGCATCACATTTGTCGTCCTTGCCACATCAACATCATCAATATTCCAAAGGGAGAAGCTCAACCGAAGAACCCAACGATCAAAAGGACAAGCACATGGGGGATCTGCCACCAGAGCCACAAATGTCAAGTGGTACAGACCCAGCTCTAACCTGTAGAAATATAGGCATGCAGAGAGCTCAAAATAGCAGTCAAACCCTACAAGATAGGGATGATACTCCTAAAGAGGAGGATCAGTGACAGACAGAGAGCACAAGTGCTGTTAATAGAAAGATCCCTCTCTTTTTGTTCAGAGACAGTGGAAAAAGGAAAGCTATTTTGGAGAAGAAAACGAACGGGGGTAACAAGGAGCAGGCTTCTATACATGAAAATGGGTTGTTAGGGAAAAAGCCACAAGCTTGGGGACAAGAGCCTCTGAGGGAAGAAGCCATTTTGGGGAAGAAGGCGAACACCCTTATCGCTTTGGAAGAGGAAACAGTAGTAAGAATGATTTGGGAAGAGGGCAAAATGGGAGGAGAGCGTATTGGGGACGAAAGCAACGCTTCGTTTCCCATGCCCTCGTTCGTATCACCTACCGATGAGAAGGGGCCACGTGGCCTACTAACGGAGGCTGAAGGCACAGAAGGCGATGAGGGGGTTCTGCTGAGTCGCGAGGGAGAGGAGAGGTTAAACGTGGGCGTTAATGGGCCCATACGGGGGGGGGGGGGGGGGTGGGGGGGGGGTTAAATGAGTGTGTTAATGGGCCCAAAGAGGGGCCCAAGGCACATTATATTGTATTTGGGCTAAAAAAGGGGCCCATTGAAGCGGAGTTGCACAAAGAGCAACGGATTTTGAATAACAATCTGAGTAAAGTGGCTTCTTATAATATTGCTTCAGTGGCTTCGATGAGCGGGAGCCACATCGAGGAGGGCGACTGTGAGGATAGGCTTAATCTCGAAGACGATTATGTGTACTCTGATGGAGATTCGTTGGATTCTGAGGGGTTGGCAGAGGAGTCCCCGGACATTTCTGTAACATCCCGTATTTTTATTTTAATTAAAAATATATTTTTCAATTTTTTACACGTGCAATACACGTGCAAATTTTCCATCTTTATTTTCTTTCCTCTCATTTAAATTTATTTTGTAGCATGCATGAGTCACTTTTATTTTTAGTCTTTTTTTATTAAATTCATAGGCCTAAGAATAGATTCTAAGCCCACTAGATTAATTAAATTAATTAAAATCAAGCACACAAGGTAAGCCCATTAATTAATCCTACAACTAGTTGTGCATGGACTCACACATGATATGTAACAAATTTTGGCATACAATTAAAAGTATAGGGTTATATTAAATAATATGTGTATGAGTGTGCACTTCTGCTTAACACGTGCACGTGTATAGGAGGAGAGAGAGAGGCCGGTTGTGAGAGAGAGAGGGGAGGCCGGAAGTGGGATAGTGGGAGAAGTGGGAGAGTGGGAGAGTGGTGAGTAGGTAGTTACTTGATGGTGAGATCAAATCCTAGCCCTCAATTTGTTCTATAAATAACCCCCCCCCCCCCCCCCCCCCCCCCCCAATGTCTTCTCATTTACACCAAATTTACTAATCAAGAGAGAAGAAAGAGAGTTAGAGAGTTAGAGAGAGTTCTTGTGTTGCATTTGGAGGCTTGGAGTGCTCTTGCTAGGAGGAGAAGGACTAGGTGTTCTTGATTGGAGCTAAGAGTCTCTAGGAGTTGTGTCTCTTCATCTTTTTGCTAGTCTTCATTAGAGGTGGGTGATTTTTATGCTTTCTAATTGTCGGACAAGCATGCTAGTGTTGACAAATGAGTAAAGTAGATTAATTTGATGTGGTAAATGTAGATTTAATCCATGCTATTGTATTTATGCCATGACTTGTAGAAACCATGTTGTGATCAAGAAAAAGAATTGATATCATGATAGTTAGAAAGAAAATAATAAACAAATGAATTGTTGCCATGAATTATACTAGTTTATGCATGATTGAAATGATAATGTCGAAATTTATAACTTATATGAAAGAGTGTTAAAGATTTTCTTTGTAGTCAAAAAATATGTAGTAAAGTTTAATTGGTACAAATAGGTTCATAAAATGGGTTGTAAGAGATACAAAATTTGTTATTTTTCTTAAATTGGAGAAATGCAATTTGTGTATGTAATGAGAGAAAAATAAATTGAAATATAGATATATGTTTAACATTTGAGTTTGAATTCGTGGATTACTGTTTTTCATATAAACTCAAGCTGGAAAAAAATATTTGCAGTCTACTAAAAGAGTTAGATCGATCGTATTATTGAATTTTGTGAAAATAAACTAATCACAGTACGGTATAGACAAAACCTTAGCACTCTGACTTCACATCAGTGGTCACGGTTGGACTTACTGGCTAGTTGGGCGCTGTAAGAACGTTACTGTAGCGCGGGTTGGTCAGGGGTCTTGAGTTCGAATCTCGACAGTCCCCTTCTTTTTCTGTTTTGGCTTTAATTAACCCAAGGCCGAGACTTGACACTTAGGGTTTGCGATCTGTCCTTGTGACAGTGAAGTCGTTGGACTTCTTGGTCAGTGGAGGTGCCATAGGGCGGTTATTGTAGCGTGCCTTGGGCTTGGGTTCGAAACCCAGTAGCTCCACTTTGATTTTTTTTTGGGGTTTTGATTTATTTTGAAGAGTTTAAATGCAATTAAAAATTTGGGGAAAATTCTAATATTCCTCAAAAATATTTTAGAGTTTATTGAAAATAGTTTCATGATATTTCATGTATTTTGTGAGAAATTAAAAGTGAAATTGATATAGTTAATGAGTCAATGAATTCGAAAATTTTATTTAAGATTATGACATTTATTTTGATTAGAAGAAGAGTAAAATATTGCAATACTATTGATTTCTCCTTGATGAGATTATATAATTATTTTGTTGATTAAGAATACTAGATGTGGTTTAAGATGTTATATGTGATTAAATTGCTAATGAGATTTGAAGTGGACGAATTTATGTTATGAGTTCATGAAAAGAAATGTTTTCTTTTTGAAAGAATTGTGAATAAATGAATGAATTGAATATCATGAATGATGCAAAAGTAAGAGATTGATTAAGTTATGAATAAGTTTAAGATATGAATACAATGAAGTTTAATACATGATTATTGAGGGGTATGAGTACTCAGGATTTCTAGAACATGAAAGGTTGTGATCTAGAGGTTTAGTGAGACCCCGAGTATCGGCATTGTTGAATTCAATGATTGATTTTTTTTGAGATATGGCTATGTGAGCTATCTCGGTATTTGTGATTAAGTCCGGTAGGGAGAAAAGCTAACTCTAGGTGTGATAATTTATACATGTCTTGAACTTAAGAACTAGGCACTAAGTGAAGATGTAGTAAACTTGGGCAAACGTGAGTGGAGGACTTCTATATAGTCGGCCGGTAGATCTCCGGGACTATAGACCCAGTCGGGCGGTGGATTCCGGGACTGTGGTTGCTCCGATGGAGACGAGCTTTTATTTTAAATCCGGGACTATGCGTAGTCGGGCGGATAATTTGCCGTACTCTAGTGTATATACGTATACCGGGGTTAGAGGGACACTTGACGGGATGTTCGCACGACGAGGATTCTGTATAGTCGGGCGGTGGACTCCGACTGGGATCCGTACTCGCGGAATGTCTAAACTTTGCTTTATTACTGGGTAGTCATCATGGCGAGGGATCGAACCCTTTTTTAATGTGGATTACGTAGGTGTTTGTCCTCGGACCTATGTAGTATGGGATGCATAGAATCCGAACAAGTATGCATTAGTGTCATCTTAGCATAAAATATCTGCATTAGGCATTAAGGTATTGCATACACTTACATGTTTAGAGTAGTCACTTTTAACACTTTATTTTACATTCAAGATTGTGGTTTGTTAAAGTATTAAGATCATTATACTTTCGGCATAGCGAGGATGGCCGTGTATAATATTTTTTGTCAGTTGTAAGCAACTGACGTGCCCACAGTTTTATATGCAGGATTTGGATTTTACAAGAAGATATAAAGTTGGTTTGATGCTGATGATTATTTAAATATTAAAGTTGTTACAATTGTATATTTTTCATTATTGTACTTCATTTTACCTTCCGCTATTTTATTAAATGTAAAGGACTCGGATGTAATATAAAATTTTCAAAATCCTTGTAAAATTGTACGAAGTGAAGTGTAAAGATGGAACTCGAATTCAGCCTTATTTGGACTTCAGGGTGTTACAATTTCTCCTAAGTTTGTTCCTTCCACCTTCCGTACTACGCAGACGTATGCACCTGGGTCTAGTCAGGGCGGTACAGGCTTTAGAGTTCAGAAAGTAGCTAAGAGGGCTATGGAGGAGTTCTTAGACGATTATTTGGAGATTGCTGCAGCTGCAAAATCTGTTAAGACTAGCGACGGAGGTATGCGCTCTTTCCTAGCATCTATTTTTAATTTCATGTCTGATAATGAGATTTTTAGTCTAGCCAAAATCTGTGGTTTTGCGGTAGGCGATACCGATCGGAATGCATTTCTCCTTAATAAGATTAGGGGGTGGAGAGCGATAGGGTTAGCCTTATTTCGAACTCAACGTCCAAATCGAGTAACGATCCCTTTTCCATCCGTAGTTAATAGTGGCTCTATTCTGGAACATTAGAGGCCTGGGCAGGCGGGGCAAGCGGAAAATGGTTAAGGAGGTCATTGCCAAATCTAAAGCCAACATTGTTGGTCTTCAAGAGACCAAACTTTCTCATATGTCTAGACTTAGTAGGTTGGGGAAAATCGAATCTCTGAATGGAGGATGTCCCCATCTGTTGGGGCATCTAGGGTATCGCTCTTGGTTTTAACCCCGACACTTTTTGTTGTCTAGACGAGCTCTACGGGCAATTTTTATTGTCAGTCTTGCTCCAACAGAAAGCCGACATGTGAACTCAATCAATTACGGTGGTCTATGGTCCGCACACCTTTGCTGCTAGGATGGCTTTCTGGACGGAACTTAGAGCGATTCAAGCGCACTGGTCACACCCCTGGGTGGTAGGGGGCGATTTCAACATCATGAGATTCGCCTCAAAACACAGGGGCAGAGGATCCAGTGACTCTGATGTGGAAGCGTTTAATGAGGTTATCACGGATCTGGAACTACTGGACATTCCCATTTCTAATAGACTCTTCACTTGGTTAAACATGCAATCGTCGCCCATTCTAGCTAAGCTAGATAGGATATTGGTCTCTACTGACTGGGAGACCAAATTTTCATTGTCTTTGGCTAAATCATTCTTTAAACCCACCTCGGATAACATTTCTATTTTCTTATCTTCCGGGGAAGATCAACCCAGGAAATCACCAAAGTTTAGATTCGAGAAAGCATGGTTAGAAATCCAAGGCTTCCACCACATGGTCTACGAGAATTGGTCTCGCCCCACTACGAGGATTGAAGCGACCGCAAGATGGTGTGAAAAAAAATGGAAGACTTAGGAGCAAGCTCCGAAAATGGAACCGGACCAGATTTGCGCTGATTTGGAGGGCAAAAGACTCCCTGCTTGAAAGTATTGAGGTCCTTGAGAAGACTGAAGAAGCTAGAGATTTGCTACAGGAAGAGCGGAATAGGTTGCTCCAAGCCAGACAGGAAATTGACCAACTCTATAGGCTTGAGAAAATCAAATGGCAACAGTGGTCCAGAATTTCGTGGCTCAAAGAGGGAGACGTGAACACAGCATTCTTCCACCGAGTAGTCAGTGCCCGGCATAGTTCTAACCTCATTCACTTGATCCAATCAGAATCAGGAATGATCCAATGCAACAAGGATATCAGAATGGCATTCCAATCCCATTTCAAACTTCTCTTTGGACACTGTAACTCCTATTTTCTGTATCGGTATTTTTATACTGTATTTTGCCCCATTGTACTCTTTTATCATTTTGGAATCCTGTATTTTATTTCCATTTGAATAAAATCATTATTTTGTTTCAACTCAATTTTTCGTCCTTTTATCTAATTCAATTGTGTGTGCTCCTTGTGTCGTACTTCATGAAGGATTGGCTGTTTCTTCTCATTCATCTCTTTATTCTCCATTTTAATACATTTTGACCAATTCTCTAGTTAGATCCTACTCAATTCGGGTACCCTAATACCTAAAACCCAAACCCTATACTATATAACCCTAACCCTAACCCTAACCCCCCCTGATTACTGTGCAACCCCATCTAACCCGCTGCCTCTCTTCTTCCTCCCTTCTCCTTCTGCACTCGATCGAACCCAAATCCCCCTCACCATCGCCACTTCCCTGCCACCTCCGACCACCTCTAACCTCCCCCGTCGTCGTCCCCATTCCCCTTCAGCCTTCGTCAACCCACCACCACCATCGTCCTCATCGAACCCACTCTATCTTCAACCTTTCGCCATTTCCCGTTGCCTTCTCCCTCCGTCCACGCCCAAACCCAATCCTCAGCGCCCTCATCGCCTTGCAACCATCCTCGCGTTGCCTCTCATCCACCATCGCCATCGCCCCATTACAACCGAACCCATCTCGCCATCATCGTCCCCAACCCACGAAACCAATCCAAGCTCGCCTCCGCCATTACCCTTCGCCGCCCCCATCGCCGACAACATCTCCTCATCACCTCGACCTCCTCTTCGACCACCGTCGTCAACCAAAACACCCCGAGGTCCATCCCCCGCTCTCATCCTCTGTTCGAACCCAAAGAAACAGAGTAGCTGCTCCGCCCATCGTTGCGTCACTCCTCCACGTCGCGTCGCCATAGTCGTCGCCGCCTCTCCGTGGCTGTCGCAGCCACGCCGTCGCATCGCCGTCGAAGACCCTGCTGGTCGCCGCCTCTCTCTCTCTCCCTCACTCTCTGTCGATCAAGAAGGAAGAAGAAGCGGGAGTGAATCCTGACCGTTGGATTCATCAGACCAGATCTGATCTGATCAGCTGGGTGGGTGTTTGCTGTTTGGCGCCAGAGCTGATCCAGGGGATCCGATCCAGTGTGCTGTCTTGCACGTGTACCGCACGTGTTTGCGTGTGTTCGTGTCCGTGCCCGTGCTTCGCCTCTCGGGATTCTCATCCCGTATTGGTTCGTGTTCGGATTCACCGTCGTTAAGGCAAGTATTCCTCTTGCACACATTTTTGTTCTAGTACAAGTATTCCTTGAAAATACTACAAATAGTTAGAAATTGTGACTCCTCTTTGACTCGTCGTTGTGATCAAATACTAAACCTCATCAATTTCATGATCTTAAGAGTCACAATAATTTTATTGTATTATATTACAACTACTTGGACTCATTTTACCCCCTGAACATATGAACACATGAAATTAAGGAACCCTAGATTGTAGATATGTGTTATATCTTGTATGTGAAGAACTTACACCCACTAGAGTTGAGAAATAAATATTACTTGCTGTTTTGATAACCATTACCCCATATATGTATCACACATTAACCTAGATGCCTAATAATCAATTTTCATGTAATCTATACTCGTAAAACATTTCCACATGTTGCTGTCCTGAATCTTATTATGCTGTTTTGATTTCTTTAACATCAGAATTTGAACCCGAGCCCTGAACAGTAAGTGTAGCTCTGGATGTCTAGATGTCGATAGCCTCTGAAATTTTCGAATTAGGAGTTACGATCTAGGAGATATCACAGTTTTGGTGCAGCAACGTCATGCTATCTAGATTTGAGATTTTCGTTGTTCTTGATATTTTAATTTGTTTAGACCCTCGAACTTGAATCCTATCTAGCCTAAACTTGTTCCATATCCATTATTATGATTTCTTGACTTATTTCACACACTTGCATGCTTACTTGATAAAAATTAATAAATGTAATAAGCCGGGTGATGCGGTTTATTTCTGGGAGACGTGTGGATGCACCAGGTGTGAGTTCGGACTCAATTTCTATTTGAAGGAGAAAGCTGCTCGTCTGACGACCCTCGGCTGACTGGGCGGAACCTGTGGCGACCTCGGGGTGATTCGGAGATCTGGGCTCGGATCAGAGGATTCGGATCCGAGGTCTTGTGTACCTGCAGACGGTCCTGAAACACCGGGGTTTGTCCCGGTGGCGGACCCTCCGACGATCTAGTCAGTCTCTGTGAGAGAGTAGCAATAACTAGGTGAATTTAAGTGGAAAAAGATTGATTACCTCAAAAGGTGGGTGAGGGTCTAGTATTTATAGAGAATTCCAATCGGGTTTGGATCCGCTTGGGGGCCGGGTCTGGACCCGAAAGCCCATGGACCTGACGTGACAGAGGGCCCAGGGGGTTTAGGGCAGACGTGGCCATACCAGGAGCGGCATAGGGCTGACGTGGCAAAACCCTGGGTGGTATTTGGAGCTGACATGGCTGATCGTGGGTCTTCTGTGCTTCTGGGAGAATCGGAGGGCCTAGGCGGTGCTAGGTCATCCCCCTGCTTCGCCAGAGAGGGGGGACGGCCCGTGGGGCTGTTACGGATCGGAGACCGAGGACCACTGAGGCTCGCCGGATACGAGGAGGCCGGTTCTGTGGGGGTGCACTTGAGGTTCGGCGCCGACCCTGTAATGGTTCGAAGCCGGACTAAATTGCTATTTTTACCCTTCTTGAGTGAGAGTTGTATTGGGCCCTGGTTGGACCTTCAGGCCATTTTTACCCTACCACACAAGCCCCCCACTCCTGCGGGGGTGCGGGAGCTAGCCGGGGAGGAGTGTTCATGGTCGTGGAAATGGGATGGCAAGTCGTTGAATCTTCCGGAGGAGGGTACCCTGGCGCCCGACCCAACCTCGAGATGACGAGGGATTACATGTTGTCAAGGGTGATGCGAGACGTTGTTTCTTCCTGAGAAGAAGGCCCTGGTGCTCGACCGAACCTCGAGATGACGAGGGATTATGTGTCGGCAAGGGTGATGGCGAGCCGTTGTTTCTTCCTGAGAAGAGTACCCTGGTGCTCGACCGAACCTCGAGAAGACGAGGGATTACGTGTCGGCAAGGGTGATGGCGAGCCGGTGATTCTTCCTGAGAAGAAGGCCCTGGTGCTCGACCGAACCTCGAGACGACGAGGGATTATGTGTCGGCAAGGGTGATGGCAAGCCGTTGCTTCTTCCTGAGAAGAGTACCCTGGTGCTCGACCGAACCTCGAGAAGACGAGGGATTACGTGTCGGCAAGGGTGATGGCGAGCCGGTGATTCTTCCTGAGAAGAAGGCCCTGGTGCTCGACCGAACCTCGAGACGACGAGGGATTATGTGTCGGCAAGGGTGATGGCGAGCCGTTGCTTCTTCCTGAGAAGAGTACCCTGGTGCTCGACCGAACCTCGAGAAGATGAGGGATTACGTGTCGGCAAGGGTGATGGCGAGCCGGTGATTCTTCCTGAGAAGAAGGCCCTGGTGCTCGACCGAACCTCGAGATGACGAGGGATTATGTGTCGGCAAGGGTGATGGCGAGCTGTTGTTTCTTCCTGAGAAGAGTACCCTGGTGCTCGACCGAACCTCGAGAAGACGAGGGATTACGTGTCGGCAAGGGTGATGGCGAGCCGGTGATTCTTCCTGAGAAGAAGGCCCTGGTGCTCGACCGAACCTCGAGATGACGAGGGATTATGTGTCGGCAAGGGTGATGGCGAGTCGTTGTTTTCCTCCTGAGAAGAAGGTTTGAACCGCGTGGCCTGTCGCCTTAGCGGAGTCTTGATGGTGCTTCCGGGATCCGGGTGATGTTCCAATTTTCTAGGGGCATTAAATGACGCCGCCAGCCTGAACGCAGGTGGCGCATGGGCTTCCGTCGATTGGCTTTCCCAATGTCATAAAGGCTGGTCCTTAGGGGGAGGTTATAAATACCTCTCCCTCCTTAGCGGGTTTGATCACAGCAAGAGTGGTTCAATGGCCACCTGAGGTGTCTGCTTCGGCGGGCGTCTCTCTTCTGATAAACTTTGTAGCGCCAATGGGCCTCGAATCGGTGGAGACTCTGCTGTCTGGATCCTTTTTCGGGTCAGACGACCCCTATACGGTTGTCTGGCTCGAGAAAGATCAGGACGGGAGGGGTATCCACCGTGTCCTGGATCTGGGGGTGAAGAGCCTCGGATATGCGGGTCGATCTTCTTTTTTGTTAGGGTTCTAGGTGATGGTGGCTTTCCTCCTACCCGCGAACAATTCGGGGTTTTGGCCGACGAGGCCTTAAGCCCCGATTTGTTCGAGGGTGAGAGAGGGGCCGACCGATCTCTGGGACCCAGGGCGCAGGCGGTGGTGGCTTTCCTGCCACCCGGGAACGATTTGGGGTTTTCGGCTGCCGAGGCCGTAAGCCCCAAGTTGTTCGCGGGTGAGAGGGGAGCCGACCGAGCCCTGTTGCCTTAAATCTTTTTAAAGAGGAAATTTTTCCGCCGAGTACTTTATCCGGCCCGACCCCTGTGTCTGGTTGCCAGCCTGGCACTGGATGACGTCAGCGGCCCACGTTTCGAGGACGTGGCGTGGCTTTCCAGGTACCCGCTACACGTCAATCGGTGAACAGTGATTGCAGAAATCGAGGAGTCGTTTTTCCCCTCTATAAATGTTCCCCCCTCCCCTCCTATCGTTCCCTTCCTATTCGCCTCTTTCTTTTTCTCAAAAATCTCCCAATACCTCAGTCTTCGTCCCTACCGTTCGCTGTACCAGGCTCGTTCTTCCGAAGCGGCCCCCGGTTTGTTGGTAAGTTTGTTTTAATTTAGGCGCAGATGGACAGGGCTCAGTCTGGTTCGTCGGCGTCGACGTCTGGGGGGAACGCAAAATCCGCCTCCAGACCGACTTCGTGGGAGGAGTCTGACCTCGAGGGGGAGTCTGTAGGCGACGATCAGCCAGTGTATGATGTGAAGCCGCTGCGGTCTCGAAGGTTTTTTGTCGTGGAGAGTAGTGATTCTGAGGAGGGGGAGGTTGAAGGGGCCCAGGTAGGAGGTCAGGGCGTGGGCTCGAGCTCCATGCCGACAGGTCTGGGGCGATTATCTACCCCCTCCCCGGAACGGACCAAGAAGAAAAAGAGGGCTTCGAAGAAGAAGGGGTCGAGGATAGAGGGCTCGAGTCAGGCGCCTGTTAACTTGGGGACAGGGTTATCTGTACAGCCTAAGCCGTTCTGTTGGTACCACGACGATCTTTCTGACAAGGAGGCGTGTGGGGTCCAACCGTCGTCGCCGAGCCGGAAGAGGGTGATAATGGACGCACTTCCGACCGTTCTGGAGGCAGGTAATTTGGAGGCTTTGCGGTTGGCATACCATATAGGGTCCAGCTATGAGCTCATGTTGCCGAGCTCCACTCTTCGACCGACCGACCCTCTGCCGGATCGATATTGCGTCTTCCCCGTGGATGCCTTTATCTCCGGTCTGAGGCTGCCTGTTCACCCTTTCGTCCGTGAGGTGTTGAATTGGGCGACCTTGGCGCCGATGCAGTACGGACCCAATTCTTGGAAGCAGATCGTCTGCTTCGTGTTGCTGTGTGAGGAGCAGAGGGTACCTCTACGGCTGAATGTCTTCCGAGCGATGATGATGATCGGCTCGTCGGCTGAGGGTATCTATTACATTTCGCCCCGGGGCAAGGGGAAAGTTGTCCACGGTCATCCGGACTCCATCAAGGAGTGGAAGAAGAAACATCTGGTGATCCGGAGTGAGGAATCTTGGGACATCCCTACTCGGTGGAACCACTCTAAGCCGAGCTATAAAACGCCGAGGCCGAGGGACCTGACCGCCGAGGAGTGGGGGTTTGTTGAGCGCCTCCGTTTGTCATATAGCATCGACTGGGCGAAGGTGACTGAGGGCCACTTGGTGAATGCCGGACTGAGCCCGGCCGACCTACGTATGTAGTTGTTTCTTTCTTTTTGTCTTCGTTGTTCCTCTGTGCTCATTGTCCTTACTGGATCTTTTTGCAGGTATGGATCCTGAGTCGATCAAGGCGAAAAGGCTTGAAATGAAGAAGGAGGAGGCCAGGAAGAAGATGAAGACGAGGGGGTCGTCCCCGGGGGTTTCCGAGGCCCCTGTTCAGCCGCGGACCAAAAGGACTCGTTCGGAGGCGGTCAAGGATGCGGTGGTTCAGAGTGGTCCGGACCCGGGCAAGGTCACCGATCTTGATAAGGGGAAGGTCCCTCTGGTGGATCCGGAGATAGAGGAGAGGCTTCGGCGACCGTGGGTGCCGAGTTGGTCGATCCGCGAGGGAGACTGTTTGACCTGAGGGCGGCAAGCTGTCGAGGTGGCGAGTAAGTTGGCGACCCCCCGGGATCGTTTGGAGATGGAGACCGAGACCCTGGATAAGGCGTATACTCGCCTCGCAGAGGCCAATGTGCTGGTAAGTCTGTCAACCTCTTTTGTCCCGTGATTGCTTTGTAGAGGAGGTTCCCTCAGTTGTGTTCGGTGACTACAGGCGACCGTGCAGGGGGCCCACGTGAGGGGCCTTTACGAGGCCGCTTTGAAGCGGGAGCGCGACCGGGCGGACAAGGCCGAGTAGGAGACGAAAGAGATGAAGACAGAGTTCGAAGGCTCTCAGAAGAGGGAGCAAGAGATGAAGTCGGCCTTCAACAAAGAGAAGGGGGAGTGGGCGGAGAAGATGGCGGCTCAGGAGAAGGAGTTTGCCAAGGAGCGGAAAGAGCTGACAGAGACGAGTCAGCTCCTGGTGATCAATGCTCAAGATGAGTGTTATGCGAAGGCAATCAGCCACGTGAGGCACTTCTACCCGACCCATGATCTGTCCAATTTCGAGTACGACATGGAGGTCGAGGGAACACCGAAGGCCCCTGGCGACTAAGGGTCTGCACCCGATCCACCCGTCGACCCCCTCGTGGACTCGCCTGCCGACGCTGAGGTGGGCAAACACGTTGTATAATTTTTTGTTTTTCTATTTCCTTCCTTCGATTGTATTTGCCTCCCGCGGACTGGTCACCGCATTTTTTGTAAGAAGCGACTCGATTTATAACAATGGATTTTTGACCGGCCAAGTGTTCTGACTCCGGATGTTTCCAGTCCTCCTTGCTTATGCGTTTTGAGTTGGCTGGTTTTCTTGTAGGTTGCGGCTCTTCTTTCCGAGGTGGACCCCCATCGCCCCGACGTGGCGTGGCTCCGGAGCAAAGTTGAAGCCCTGGAGGCCACGTTGATTCGCTATCGAAAGGGGGTTCGCGACACTGATGCGGCCTTTAACTATTATTGGAATAAGTCTGAGGCCTTAAGTGAGGAGGCGAGCCGGCTGAGGAGGGCGATGGCGGACCGGGATCTCGGGGGTGTCGGGCTAGGACATACCACGTCGAACGCCTCGGTGCAGAAGCCCCCTTCCGAGAGGCTACTTCGGGATGTCATAGTGGAGAAGGAGATGGAGATACACCGCTATAAGACGATGTTGGGCGTTTCGTCATCTTCCCCCGTGGATCGGCGAGCGGAGGGGGTTCCTTCTGCGCTGCTCCTGCTGGAGCGCCTGCGACCAGTGGATGCCCAGAGCTCTGTGGCTGGTATGTCGACCGTGGCTGAGCCCAGGGAACGCCACGATGAGGAGAGGGCTCCTAGCCGTCTGGTATGTCGACCGTGGCTGAGCCCAAGGAACGCCACGATGAGGAGAGGGCTCCTAGCCCTTCGGTCGGAGTGGTCCCGCCCTTGGTTGGACTCGAGGGGCCCTAAGACGGCAGCTTTCTTCTGTTTGAGATGAGGGGAGTGGTCCGGAAATGGTCTTTGTTCGTTTTTTCTAACCAAATAAAGGAGCATGAATAAAGAATTCTTTTCTTCCTTTGCTCTGTTAAGGAGTGCGGTGAATGACGTCGGTGGTGTGGTTCGGCTCCGCCGATCCGCGAGGGATCAACGTGGGGCCTTAGTAAGAGCCCCTGGTCCGAGCCTGGATTGGGCCTACCGAGACGCTGGGAATGATGCCGGAGTGAAGACTCGGATGCCGATCTGCCGAGTCATTTGAAGTTTGACACTAAAGAGATTTCTCTCATACTAGATAGGGACGGTCGTCGAAGCCGCCCTTTACACATGAAAGTTTACAACAGGGTTTTATACTCACTAGCCAAGTTAGAACCTAGGTTCGCTCCTCCAGGAACTTCATTAGATGCTCGGCGTTCCAGGGTCAGCTGATGAGCTGGCCGTCTATATCCGCCAGTCGGTACGTGCCAGGGCGTACAGCCTCGACTACACGGTACAGGCCTTCCCTGTTGGGCTCGAGTTCAGCGGCGTGGAGAGGGGATGCACCCCCTCTATCGGTGGTTATATAGCATGGCCGCGCTGCTTCGTTGTTTTCTCGGACAATGCCGACCCCTTGGGGGGTGGAAAATTTGAGTCTTAGATGGTAAGTTGAAGGTACTGCTTGGAGGGAGTTCTGCCCGGATCGGCCGAGAATGGCGTCGTAAGCCGCCCTGACGTTGATAATCATGAAATCCATGGATTCGGTCCTTTCGACAGGAGCCGATCCTGCGGTGACGTCGAGGGTAACGATCTCTTCTGTTATGACAGGGGCACCGGAGAGTCTATGTAACGTGTGTCCGGCGGGCTTGAGCTTTCCACCGGGTAATCTTGAGGCTCTCGAAGGTCTTGAGGAAGAAAATATTAACTGAGCTATCGTTGTCCGCGAGGATTCGGCGAACCTCACAGTTAGCTATGTGGAGGCTGATGACGAGGGCATCGCAGTGGGGTAGGTGAATGTCTCCGAGGTCTTCTCCTGAGAAGGTGACTGGCCCCGGTTGCGGCTTGGACGAGGGGTTGTTTTGGACAGCATTCGCCTCGAGGATGAAGGTTTTTCGGGGTGCATTTGCCCCTCCTCCCATCGGCCCCTCGTGGACTCAGTGCAAGACGGAGGGCGTATTTGCGTTTCCCTCGGACCCGAGATCCTGATCACGGGGGTGGGTCGACGTAGGGTTCGGAGGCGAAAGTCTCCGGTTCCTATCGTCTCGCCGATTCTGTCGGCCTTCTCGGGTGAATTGTCGGAGGAACCCTCGTGAGACGAGTTCCTCAATCTCGTCTTTCAGGGCTCGGCACTGGTCGGTCTCGTGCCCGTGATCTCTGTGGAAGCGGCAGTAGAAGCGTTGATCTCGATTCTTGTTGTTATTAGATCGGGGGGGTAGTCGGACAAGGCCATTGTCTTCGATTTCTAAGAGGATGGCGGATACGTCATGCGTCAAGGGAGTGTACCTTTCGAAGCGGGGGACCGGCGGGACCTTCTTCACGGCCCCCGCGTCCCTCGGAGCTTTCTTTGGTGGTTCGACCGCTTCGACCTTCCGCTTTCCCTTCCCGATGGCCTCCCTGGTATCTTCGGGGTTAAGGGCCTCTTCTGCCCTAATGTATTTCTCGACCCGGTTGAGGAGATCGGGAAAGTCGATGGGGGGTCTCTTCGCCAGAGAAGCTTTCAGCTGTCCATGACGAACGTTGTGCCGAAAGGCCGCAGAGGCGACGCCTGGATCAAGAGAGGAGACCGACCTCGCCTCCGTGGTAAATCTCCGGACGAACACTCTGAGAGATTCTCCCTCTATCTGCTTGAGCCCAAGTAAAGAAGCGCTAGTCCTTTCCGCCTTCCGGCTGGTGACGAAGTGGGCGAGGAAATTGCCTTCTAGTTGGTCGAAGGAGTAAATGGAGCCGGGGGTGAGTTTCGAGTACCATTCACGAGCCGGACCCCGAAGCGTGGCGGGGAAGGCTCGGCATAGCAGGGGATCCGAGGCGCTGTGAATCATCATGAGGGTTTTAAAACCTTCCATGTGATCAGCGGGATCTCCCTCGCCATCGTAGGTCTCGAACTGAGGTGGTCGGAAATTCCTTGGTATTTCCGCTTGGAGGATGGGGGCGGAGAAGGGAGGTCGGACAGGTCTGTACCCCTGAGCCGCCCGTCGGTCGCCGTCTCCGATATGATCGAGGCGATCCTCCATTTCTTGGAGGCGTCTTAGGAGTATGCCATCGTCTTCTGGCTGGTTTGTCGAAGGGCGCGATGCGCTGGTCTCGACATCCGACCCTGTTTGGGAGCGGAGGGTTTCCTCCCCGGGGGTCCGTCGGAGGGCCCCGAGAATTTCTCTCCGGAAGTCTTGGAACTCCTTGTGAGTGACGGGGGCTCCCTCGACCCGGTGTGGTTGGTCTGGAGGCTGCCTTCCGATGCGGCTGAGTGCCGATCTCCGTCCCTCGGGCGGCGGTCTTGGATGGTTCGGGGCCGAGTTGGAAGCGGCCCTTCCCCTGCTGCGGGTGATTTGACGGTTGATGATTATTCCTCGTAGGTCGGGCTGGACTGTACGGGTGGCGCTTCGCCGGGATCCCTGATGGGAATCTCTGTGCCTTGATGCGCGTGGCCCAGCATTGGTATTTGGTGGGGGTGTGTCCCGTCGGTTGACGGAGGATGCGGCCCCCTGGCCTCTGGAGGCCATGGGAGTTCGGCTGTCGAGGTCGCTCGATGGTCGGGCTCGGGTCGGCTTCTGAAGCAGTGTTCCCACAGACGGCGCCAACCTGATGCGGTTTATTTCTGGGAGACGTGTGGATGCACCAGGTGTGAGTTCGGACTCAATTTCTATTTGAAGGAGAAAGCTGCTCGTCTGACGACCCTCGGCTGACTGGGCGGAACCTGTGGCGACCTCGGGGTGATTCGGAGATCTGGGCTCGGATCAGAGGATTCGGATCCGAGGTCTTGTGTACCTGCAGACGGTCCTGAAACACCGGGGTTTGTCCCGGTGGCGGACCCTCCGACGATCTAGTCAGTCTCTGTGAGAGAGTAGCAATAACTAGGTGAATTTAAGTGGAAAAAGATTGATTACCTCAAAAGGTGGGTGAGGGTCTAGTATTTATAGAGAATTCCAATCGGGTTTGGATCCGCTTGGGGGCCGGGTCTGGACCCGAAAGCCCATGGGCCTGACGTGGCAGAGGGCCCAGGGGGTTTAGGGCAGACGTGGCCATACCAGGAGCGGTATAGGGCTGACGTGGCAAAACCCTGGGTGATATTTGGAGCTGACATGGCTGATCGTGGGTCTTCTGTGCTTCTGGGAGAATCGGAGGGCCTAGGCGGTGCCAGGTCATCCCCCTGCTTCGCCAGAGAGGGGGGACGGCCCGTGGGGCTGTTACGGATCGGAGACCGAGGACCACTGAGGCTCGCCGGATACGAGGAGGCCGGTTCTGTGGGGGTGCACTTGAGGTTCGGCGCCGACCCTGTAATGGTTCGAAGCCGGACTAAATTGCTATTTTTACCCTTCTTGAGTGAGAGTTGTATTGGGCCCTGGTTGGACCTTCAGGCCATTTTTACCCTACCACACCGGGGTTTAAGGGAAAGACCATAATAGTGGACAATATAGGTAAGTGTACTCGAAAGGGGGCCCGTATTTTCCAGTACTCGGTTCATGAACTTGTTGCATTTGATGTATTCATGGTGTCAGTTACTTGGCTCATGAACTTGTTATCTTCATGAACCCACTGTGTGGTTCTTGAACTTGTTAGTATTCACGGACTCGCTTCGTAAACTTGTTATTTATTTTCGTATTCATGAACCGTACTTGCTTGATACTTGATACCTGAGTACGCCGCCCTATAAAATCCATTACTAGGTCTAAACGAAATTGCATTGACTGTAGCAATCATGTAGTAAAAGAATGGATGCATAAAGTGCTACCTAAATAGTAATCACCAGCAGACTTGAACATGAAACTTGAACTTGATACATGTTACTTGATACTTGATAACTTGTTACTTGAGACTTGGCACTTGAATATAAAATTTGACACTAGACTTGATACTTGATACTTGACACTAGACTTGAGACTTGTCACTTGAGGTTAGATATCCCTACAGGTTCACTTGTCACTTGTTTCGCCATTAGTATTTGTCATCCAGCCTGTTCACTTGAGTTGTCCTCCTTGCTAGCTAGTTCTTAGATTTCCACTACTTGTTGTATCCCTGTTACATTCTTGACTCCAATTCTTGTTCCCCATTACTTGTACTCATTTTTACTATTTGTGGCCCTAGCTTGCACTAAGGGCATTTTCTCTTGTTTTTCCTATTTTTTTCCTTTTATATTTATTAAGCAGACTTTGGCGACGAGCTACCTGCCGGGATTGGTGAGCAGAGGTTTTAGCCTGCAAGTGGAGAAAAGACTTGTTTAGAATATTTACTTTTCTTGAATTATTTATTCTTTCTGCTTAAGACTTGTAACGGGCTTTTGTTCCCGAGTTGTATCTTGATCCAGACATTGAAAACTATTTGGATGTTAATATGGTTTCAATTGTTTTCTGTTGCTTTGTAAATTATTCATGCATGCTTGGTTGTATATATATATTTGTGATATTCTTGTTGTGATGCTGAGTCGATCCTACAGCTTATGCAGCGGCCATTTTGATCCTATTTTGTCCCACCCCCCATGTTTCGGATGGAGATTATGTAATTTTGTTATGTTTGTAGGACATTGTATTGGCTCAGTACTCTGAGTTTGTTTTATTAACCCCTTATTAATGAAACATGGTGGCCATACTCCCACCTTTTCTTCAAAAAAAAAATTATATTCTAAACTTTTGTTGTTTGAACCAACTTGAATTTGAGAGGGGGTGTTAAGATATTGTATATTATATTATGAGGGAGATTAGTTTAGTCCCATATTGAATAATGTATTGGTGTAGTCTTACATTCTCTCCTATATATAGGAGACATATTGTACTCAGTTTAATCGTTCAATAATCAATAAGAAATTATTCCTTTCTCTCCCTAATTCTAACAATAAGAAAAATACAAGTTGAAGACAACTACATTTGGTCGGATAGTTTTCCGCACCTCATTACACTACATTTGGTCGGATAGTTTTTTCCTACCTGCATATCAGAACCCTCTCCCTCTCCAGTAGTTTTTCTTCCAAAGTTAGTAGTTGCTTATAAATAAACATTGACAAATTGTTGGATCATACACTTAAAAAATAGACCAAGCAGGGCATGAGCAACAAACAAAAGGTGTTCAAACCCCATTAAAGAAAAAGATATTCTTCTAAATGAGGCCCATAATTAGTAGTAGTAATGAAGAAGGAAAGCAAAATGGCCTTCAAGCCATAATCAGTCATATTCACGTGCAAAGGACGTAAGAAAGTAAATGAAGCATAGGAGGCCCATGAGGGTCGGGGCGGGCGACGTCGCCGCTTTTCACAATGCGAGATCCACTCAGTCGTCGAATTAAAGCGCCACGTCGACATTTCAGATTTTGTTTAGTCATGGAATTTTGTACGGCGCAGTCTAATAGTAATTATATCTATACTATTATTAAGCAAAGCCCAATTTTGACGGCTTTTTACTATCATGTCCTCATAAACATAACACACCTAAAAAATAATGTAGGGTTAAATCTGTCAAATTTTACTCCTGGACCATACACAAAAGAAGGTCACAACCGTAATTTTCACTCAAATCAAACTCTCTAAAAAAAAATTCCCGCGCCCTTGGATTCCTCTCCCCCTCAAAATCCCCACCGCCCTCAAAATCCAGATCAATCTAATCCCCCCTCTCTCCTCTTTCTCTCTCTAGCCATGGCGAAACCAACCTCCATCTTCTTCCTCTTCCTCCACCTCCTCCTCGCCGCGGCCGCCCACTTCGAAGGCTTCGACGGCAATGAACTCGACGACGACGACGACGACCGCTCTTTCCCCCTCCCCCAAACCCCATCCTCAATCCCAACCCTCACCGCCGAATATGAATCGCCCCTCCCTCCTCCTGTGCAATCTCAGCCGTCCGATTCCTCCGCCGAATCCCACAACCCCGCCCTCGACGACTGGGACGAGGACGAGTTCGAAGGCATCCCCTCCCAAAACCCCAACCCCGATCCATCCTCACCGTCAGGGATGAGCAGTTGTGCAAGAGGATTGAAAGGAAGAACTCTGGTTATCATGGTGATGACATTTCTCAAAGGTTAGATAGTACCATCAGTTTAGCATCACAATTGGATATCATCCTAAAACAAAAGGTATACTCTTACTATGATACTATATTTTCATAGATTTGTCGAGTTGTTTCGTTAGTTTTATTTTGTTTATTAAGCAAAATAAGTTATTGAATCATATAGCGAATTTTGTTTCTGCATTTCTTCTTTTATTCAGAAGTCTTCAGTTAGTTTGAGTGAAGAGGTTTCAACTCGGGAGTTTGTAACAGCTAAGAGAGAACAGGAACAACCAAGCCCTGTCTCTGTCCTAGATGCTTCATTCTACCAGGATGAGTTGCCATCACCTCCTTTAATGAAGAGATTGAATCCCTCTACAAGTAAATGTTTTATTTCTCTAGGATCAGAGATCATTCTTTTGGAAATTGGGTGTAGACAGGATTTGTTTAATTTGCCTCAATTAATGTGTTTATATCATTCTTTGAACTCATTGAAGAGTTCCAAATGCAAACTTGGCTATGAAATTTGCAGCCAATATGGAATAACACTATGTAATCAATTGACAACCTGCCTGCGGAATAAAGCTTTTCTTTTGTCATTTGATTTTTTTCAAGCTCTCTCTTTTTATTTTGAATCTTTGGCTCTCTAAATGGATGGAAACTGATCTTTTAGTTGCAGAACTTGGTGGTGCTTGGTGTTCGGCAAGGTGGAGAGTTGTGATGGGGGGAGGCTAGGGGTGTTCGGTTTGATGGTGGTGGGGGGAGTGGGGAGTGGGAGGAAGTGGGTGGTCGATGAGTTGATGGTGGATACAGAGTAGAAGGAGGTGGCCGGGGATTTGATCACCGATGCGGTGATTGACCAGGTATATAATCTATGTTTGTAGTTTTGCTTTTGCTAATTTGACTTATGTAGGATTTGGAATGGCATGTTGGTTTATAGTGTAACAATTAGGGGTCTTGAAATGAAACTAAATGTCTAAAAGAAGCACCTTCACATGTAAGTAAATGCAACAAACGTATGGTGTTGAACTAATGTTACTTTGATTATTTTCGGGATGAAGACAGGGAGCTCGGGTTGTGTGAGGGGAGGAGCACGACTGTGAGGGTAAACGGATGTCTCAGGTTCGATGACATATTACGTATTATTATTTACTCTATAAAAATAAAAAAATAATTTTTTAATTAAAACGTCCATCGCACGTGCATGTTACTAGTAACTAATAATCTAAGCGTGCAACACACGTTCTAATTATTTTTTTAAAATTAAATAATAAAACGTAGTTTGACCTCCCCTTAATTATACATACTCTTTACAAATTACTCCTTAGTAACACAAACTTCTATTTTATACAAGTGACTTTCATACATAATTATGTTGTAAATAAATTTGAACTTTGAGGTATTATATTATGTAACAACAGTTGAGTAAATTAATGACCAATATAAATCCAACTTAAAAATTGATGGTTGAGATTAGATGATTGATTGTCTACAAATTATACGTTATCTACAAATGACAATCCTAACTCTCCCATTATAGTATTAGAGATAAACAGATGATACACAAAAGATTACAGGCAACTTACAACCAAGCCTCATGTTTTCCTTATAACACATCTCTACTACTATAATGGGAGAAGGCCTTAGTGTAATTTGTCCATCTACCAACCCGTGCAACGCACGTGCATAACTACTGTAAATAAAGTTTTAGATCAAATCCATACTTCGTTTGAATTTTTACTATATATATTTATTAAGACGTGCATCGCCCGTGTAAACTACTAGTCCAGATTAACCACACACTGACTAACAAAGTAGTAACCACAGAAGCAAAGACGCACAAAATGCAGGAATAAATAAATAAATAAATAAATGCAGGAAATAATGCATGGTTTCACTAAAATAACTAATAAAGCTACCTCATTGCAACCCAAATAATAGAAAAATTACAGTAGCAATAGCAATAGAAAGAGGCAATAGCAATTACGGCTGGGTTCCTGCACTTCGTTGACGAATATAAGTTGATTTCCGAAAACGTTTTCTACAACTCATTATAACTAAAACAAGAACACACCCACGCCGGTAAACAATGAAAGCAATATTATGTTTAACCCTTTTCTACACAACAAAGTTGAGGTTTTCTCTCAAGTCCTGAGAGACAACAACAGATGGCTTCATCTTTTTTAGAGAACATATAGATATTAGATGTCAAGCTTTCAACAAACAACACAAAATATAGGAGGGAACGAAATGTTGCAGTGCTAACCCATGGCATACTTCTGAGTCCAGCTCCTAGCTGTGGTCTCGTACTTGTTCCTATCGGTCTTGTACATGTGAGCAATCTCAGGAACTAACGGGTCGTCAGGGTTTGGATCCGTCAACAGTGAACAAATTGAAAGCAGCACCTGAAGTTGACATACACAAAAACACCCTTTCTAGTTTGCTTAACAAAATGGACTAGAAAGCTTGAACTTTAGCAAAAGTTGTGAAGGAATGCTATTGATGCAAAGCTTGTTGGCTACCCTAAGTGTGTGGTTTTGTGTCAAACACAGCATGGCCATGTGTGAGACCTATATGCACCTCGACCGTATGCACAAATATATTGATACAGCACAAAATTCATGTGTCAATGGCAAGATGAAGGCATGAGATGAACACTAATGAAAGAATTATTTTAACAACTGATTTGTCAAATTGATGCTTAACGGACGCATTTAGGGTTTAGAAATTATAGTTACAGTTTCAAAATTCTCAAGTTGAATCAATTATAATCGAAATAGTGCCATTGACCAAGATCCGCCAATAAAGACACGAGACTTAAATTAGTGGTAGTCAGTCATTGCATGAAGAACTAACATAACTTCTCATAAGAGCTAGGGACCAGTACCACCTCCAAACCACATAAATTAATCAGCCATCCGTGCATCGACAACTCAGCAACTTGGCTATCTAGAAACTGCAAATAACCAACCTAACCTAACCTAACCTGCCTAACTACTGCCAAAACAGTGAAATTGATTGATCAATGATGACCATCATCATTCTAGGTTGCACTTTACCAACATTTCTATTGTCAGACCAAAACTCTATATAATACATACCCAATACGATACTTCTTCCGGATACTTTCAACATGTTTCTCGTACATTTCTTTAACTAAGGTAAATATTAGAAATTTAATAATTTACTGTTGACATTATTCCCCCTTTTAACGCTTCTTGGACGCAATTGTTAGGGAAAACAATTTACTGTTGATATGAGTTTATCATTTCTTCATTAATTTAGATTTCTGTCCATATTTTGTGTATCTTCATCATTGTTCCCACAATATCATGTGCTTAAAGTAATGAATAATGTGTTAAAAGGACGTGATCCTAAAATAAACAATTATATATAAAAAAATTTAAATCCACACATTTTACAACTGATTACAACACTATATCTCATGTACCATGGACTCTGACACATTTAAAATAAGCCTAGGAGGTTATGTTCAAAACTCCCCCATATGCAGTGACATGAAGATTTTTTTAAATAAAAATATTGAAAGCCCTCATGTAATATTAACCCTCCAACCTTCATCTACAGACTGATGAAAAAACTCACCTTTTATGATATGTACTATGTAGACAAAGATGAATCACCTACTGGGGTGGCCCATCAGATGTAGTTTAGCTGGGGAGAAAACATTTAACTTTTTCCTACGAACTATCTAGCTGTGTTCAAATATTCCATAGCATTTTTATAATTTGTCTGTGCAGGTGAACATAGATGATTAATAGAAACACAAGAGTTAAGCAGACTGGGTGCTAATTTTTTCTTAATAGCTACTAACCATACCCTAAAGCCTGTATGGATAAAAATAAATCCATACGAGAACCTTTTTTACAAACTTCTGAATTCTGATATCAGTGCATTCAATTAAATGAAAGATGAAATGTTTTTTTCCCGAGAAAAGTATTGACCTTGGAAATGGTTAGTGCTGGGCTCCATTGTTCCTTCAAGATGTCAAGGCAGATGCTCCCATTGCTGTTAATATTCGGATGGAAGACCTTCGTCCTGAATGCTACCTGTCAAGAGCACAAGTCTTTAACGACAGCCAAATTATAATTATTTGTTGATTACTGCTGTATCAACAGCATATTATTCTGTTAAAATATAATTTTTGTATAAATAGAGAATAAACTGTGATCCCCATCGTAATATAAGTTTATCGAACCACCATGTAATAGAAGTACATAAATCACTACTGATTCTGTTTAAATCTGCTAATGGACTCATTTAAAATCTACACAGGAACATCACACTCGTAATACCAGTGACCATAGGTTCACAACAAAAGCCGACAAGATATAGTCAGAAGTAACCATTTATCGCCGCTAACATATCTACTATTATTAGCTCTACTATTATTAGACCAAAAGCGTGTGTGAAGCAGTTGTCATTTCTGTAAAGTGGAGCTCTTCTGCACTACTTAGATAGAGCAATGTATACTGTTGTGCATTTCTCTTTTCCTAGAGGTCACGAGTAAAAATCATAAAATACCTCATGCTTACTTATGGTGACTATAGAAACAGAAAATATAACGCAAAGTGCTGCTCCTTCAAATAAATCTAGTGGTTTGTAAAAGCTAAAGTACCTTTCAGACCCTTTATGGGATCAAATTATCTTTAGCTTTGGAGGTAGGTAGAACTTATGCTACTTTTGTTGTCTTACATTTACCTCCAACTTAAAGTTATCTTCAAGAAAAATCAGATACGGGTGGATTTAGATAACTATAGTTTTCTCACCTTTGGGGTGAGAAAAATGTAGTTTCCTAACTCCAAAATGAAGTCCAAACATGCCAAAGCTGGGAATATCTACAGTTCTCTAACTCCAGTTCAGTAACTCCTCTAACTCCACTTATCCTAACTTAACTTTGTTTCCAAACATAACCTTAATTGTTTAGTCAATGGCATCTTGTTGCTTACAAAGATGAGAACCCCAAACAAACCTTATTTTTAACCACGAGCGGCTTCAGACAATAAATTCGATTACACAACGGTATTTAAAGTAGACGTTACATGTAAGTTTGCTTGCTTTTCTGACTAAATTTGGATAGCCAAACACCAGATTCATCCCAGTCATAAAAGACATTTCCTAGTTCGTGCTCAGACAATAAGCAGCCAAAGTGGGTATGGCTCTGGTAAAGTTTATTTTTTTATTTTTTTATTTTTTTAATAATAATAATAAAAGAAAAAGAAAAGAAAAGGAAAAAAAGAGAAAACAAAAGATACCTAGTTGCTCAGTTAAAAAAGAAGCTGAGGATTCACAGGGCATCTCTAGCAGCACAGCAGTTTACAATGTTCCAAAGATTTAACTTCAAATTAGGTGAAGTTGTGAAGGTATTTAACTGTGAGTAAAAGAACAAAAGGCCCAAAAGCATTTGCATGTTTGCACATGTAATTAATGTCACCACAAATATACTTCCTCAACTACCAATTTTCAATTTTGCTTTCAAAGAGGGTATTTTGGAAGAAAAAACCGGTAGCAAACTGCCCTGTAATAATTTCAGAATCGGCAAACACTAAGAGGAGCCACTTTCATGTAAACACCGTTCAAAGTGCATGATGATGATGATGATGCTGACATGGACCATTTGTGTTGTAACAAGGTACATAGGATACACATGTAATATGGTACATCGGTTATTTTGACACTTATATTTGCTGGAACACCTTCCCAGGTATCAAATCTTGGATGGAAAAGAGTCTTTCAATATAAATTATAATAATGCTGTCCATTTGTTCAAGACAAGCTGAACACTTTTTATTAACAAATTAACCCCACTCCAGAGGCAAGAAAACATTCAAGTACCTGAAGTACCACTATACATGTGCAGATAAACAAAAAATATATATATTTCAAAATTAACTGCATCAAACTGTGAAATAATTCAAAATTTTCCTCAATTTGGAGAGCTGTTACACCCATTTTCTTCCAGACGATACTTAGTTGACATTCAATCAAAGCATCTATGAATTATGAGTTCAATAAATCTTATTTCAGCTGAAAGTATCACTTGCTCGTTATCAGATATCAAAGTTCATATAGTTTACATTTCAATTTGCTATATATACGAATTTAGTCTAATATCACATTAGTAAGCCTGAAGATTCGGATGCATCTTTTATTTAAATTCTTATAAAACTACATAAATTTAGAAAACAAATGTACATCCAGAAATTTAAAACCAAGTGAATGTGAAAAAAATGGTTTTCGAGGGTACGGAAACAAAACAACTTTTCCTCCATATTAATTACGTAAGTAATAGGAAGTCCATTATGCAAAAAAAATGCCCTTACCGGAATTCTAATCACTAGTATATGTAGCACGTACGACATGAAAGAACTTCCAAATAATATTACCAACCTTCCCTTTTTCTGGCAAAAGAAACACATTTGAGAGACCTTTCTCAGGCCCTCTCTATTGTTCGCTTTCATAATTTCATGGCTTCAAGTGCACTCAGTGTCTTTATGAATATCCTTGACAATATGTGGAAATAAGAGCATTCTTGAATCTGAGAATGTCCAAATTGCTCATGTGGCTAATACGTCAACGAAACTAAGTTTAGATATCTTCTGTGGGCACATTACGCAGATGGTCACAGTTTCCTTGCAATTCTAGTACTTTAATTTGACTTATTATTTACAAGTAGAAAGTAGAAACCTTGTTCTCGTGCCCAAAATGTTCAAATAATTTATCACATCATTGAAGATAAATACTAAAATCCTTATCTGCTGACAGAGTTCCAACTATTTACCACTTCATATCAATGTATCAATTTCTTCATAAATTAATTCACAGCTTCTCCGAAACAAACCAATATTAAAATAAATATGTTTCGCCCTGTCTGTATAATATGCCTTGTACGGATAATGAAACAAAAGGTATGACAAAACAATTAGTACCAAACAGATAAAGCATAGCAAATGTCAGATTTCTAAGTTATCACCATATAAGACTTTTGCATTCCTAATTTCCTAATATTATATCGTCACTCTCATATTTTAGGATAAACCTTGTTATTTGTTTCTACAGCTTTACTTAATGGCTATTCTACGTTTTGGAAAGCTTAGAGTTCAACCATTTTGTCATTGTGAGTGAACTTGGGATCCTGGTTTCCATCTAGTAATAAAGAAGATCACCTAAGATAGGGACATGATACAGGGCTTTCTTGCAAATGGTCTCCCTTGAAATATATTAAATGCTGCAAGAAAAGTGAAAGCAATGTATTCTTCAGAAATAAATGAAACTATAGCAAATCTAAGGCCCATAAAGAGGAAAGGATATCCAAATCAATAAAGTACTACACCAAGCACACTACAGGACAATTTACACCAAACAAAACAACGCTACTATGCAATTCAACATCAAAATTTCAAAAAAATATTATGTAATCCAAAACCAACAACAAAGAAGAATTATTGAATATAGGATAGAATCTAAATAGTAAAGATATTACTGCTTCATTCAGATAAGGGAAAGGCAAGAAGATTGACATTAATAATGAGGATCCAAAAGTACACTAGAAAGTATAGACATCAATCCTGCCTTGTCCCAAAACTGGAAAGTATTGGCTGTCATAAAGGGAAAGCACAGAAGATAAATATGTGAAATATCTGCATGATTTCAATTTTGAATTGCAGCATTAGTTGTGACTTGCGAATTCAACCTGAACCTCCTCAAACTAATGTTGTATATAAGATTACCAAATAGCTTTACATAAATAAACGTTAAGACAATAATGTGGATCCTACTAATTCAGAGTTGTGCTTCTGGCTAACCCATCCTGATGAGGAAAACCATAGAAATCAGAACAGAAGAAATAATTCAGATGATAACAACTTCAGATAGCTAAACCAAGAGCATCATAATAAGAGCCCAAGTAATACCTTAGGCGGCTTAAATGGATAATCTGGGGGGAAGTGAATGGTAACTAGAAAGACACCTCCTGCATAAGGGCTGTCTGGCGGACCCATAATAGTTGCCTGCCAATGGAACATGTCTTCAGCCACAGGACCTGAAACGCAATATTTATTAAAACTTAGCAATCGCTCAAATTAAATAACTAACCACATATACCTAACCATGCACTTCAGCCATTAAATAAACTTCAAACTAGAAAAGGAAAAGACAAGATAGAAAAAATCCTAACTAGATACACCTAAACGACACATACACCTGAATGCCATGTGATGCAATAAGAAGATGGGACGCTTTCCATTTTGACAAAAACATCAATCAACCAGATATCCGATTTCCTCATTACCCCCCTTAGAGGATTCAAATCTATCCACTACTTGTCTAGTTCAATTCAAACTCCTCACCAAAATGAACTCCTTCCAAAAATTCTCATTTGAGATAATGAACTGCAAACTAAACCCTCAAATGCACTTCTTTATATAGAAGGGAACAACTAATTGTACGCAAAATCACACACCCTTGCCTATTTTGAGTACAATTAGCATAGCACTTCTTTTAACTACCTTAAAAGTTAACTTCTTCATGCTCAATACATCTCAAAGCTTATAATCAAACTCATATCCGTATACAATCTCCGGATAGTTCGATACAATGTAATTCACATCACGTTTCAATTATTCAGAAGATCATCATCTTGTCACATAGCACTATCACCTCAGCTCAACCTAAGCTAACAACCACACCATGACCGTATCGCAAAAACAAAAAAACCTTAATTTTCGCTATTCTCGACAAAATATATTTAATTACCAATTAAAATCACCAATTTCCCCAACTTCTAGGCCTTGATCACAAATTTTCTTCCAAAATCACACTACCAAAACATAAGTCCATTCTCAAATATTCAAAATAAAATTTTGTAAAATACCTAATCAGAATTGCAAATAAATTTCGCTACAAAGATAGCTCCTAAATCCAAAATATTTCAACAAATATTACATCTAATAACATTTCACCCCCAAATCCACAAGAATCGACGAATCTAGAAGATTCTAAAAGAAAGTGAACGGTAATCAAAGTTTCCAAATCGGATCGTGATTTTTCATACCTGCGCTGCATGACGTCGGTGGATCTTTCTGCAGATCCTTCAACTCCTTCAAGATCCGCTTCGAAGCCATCTCCAAATTCCCTGAAATCGCACCCAAAAAACCATTTAAAATCCCCAAAAATCCAAGGAAAAAAGGGAAATCGAAACCTAGGGAGAGAAAGATTGTACCTTTGTGTAATTCGCGTAACCAAATCGAGGAAGAAGAAGAACAAAGAGGTGGAAATGGAGAAAGGAGGGATTTTTATACGTAAAATAATCGATTAAAATAAAAGTAGTATTTTATTATTGTGAGGGAAGGAATCAATAATGGCGAGGGGTTGACGATGACGAAAAGCAAGGGATTTGATTGGGGACGGCTAATTTGGACGGCTGAGATTTGATTGGATAGACGGTCGGGATTTGTTTTGTTGGCGGTGGTGGTGGATGAGAAAGAATTTGACCCACTTTTGAAAATATTTATGGATCTAACCTGCTTCCAAAAATATTTAGCAATCTGATTTAGTTTTAGAAAAGTCAGCATAAATTGTCATCGAAAATAACGTCATAGATAATTACCATGTCGTTCTTCTAAAAAATTGTTCCAGTTTTTTTTTAGCATGCGGCTGTTTGAAAAAACTGTATCGCTACATTTTCTATTCAAGTGTGAATTTTCTAACTTGGAAAAAATTCTAAGTGTTTACACAACTTATAAATAATGTCGTTATCACCAAGAACGACATTCGAATTACTGATGTCGTTGTTTGAGATAACGACATCAGTTATGATACTCATTAAACAGTTGACAGAAATAAATTAGCCAAGTATAAGTAATAAAATGAACTGTTGTCGCTGTTCCAAACAACGGCATCTGTAATGTTGTTGCCGTTGTTCCAAACAACGGCATCATCTATATGATTGTTTTATACTTGTATTTTTTTTCCAAGTTAGAAAAAATATACGATTGAAAATAAGTTAACTGATGTTGTTACTCCAAATAGCGGCATGCGAATTTATTTTTAACATATGCCGCTATTGAAAATGACGGCATATGAATAACCTATGCCGTTATTTTCTATAACGTTTGCTGCTGATGTGTTCAAAATTGGGTCAGATCTCTAAATATTTTCGGAAGTAGGTTCGAGCATCAAATATTTTTAAAAAGTTGCGTCAGTACGGCAAAAAATTTGGTGGATGACAGGTAGGATATCAGCTTACGTGGAAGCCAAGAATTTGATTGGTTGGGAAAAAACAATGATTTTTGTGTCCACCCCAAAATTTTGGCCCCACACACTTATTCAGAATGGACCCCCTCCGAAATAAAATAAAATAAAATAAATTACTATTATTATTTGTTTAAAATTTCTTTTTTTTATGAATCGGATAGGGTCTAACAACCCAGCCATCAGATCAAAAATATATTAAAACTAATCAAAATGTAAATTTTACAAGCCGTAAAATGAAAGCGAGTAATATTTGTTTAAAATTTCATTTTATATATCCTTTGAATACAGCGTAACAAATATTTATGTCGGTCATTTTTTAGATATCTGATGCCTAAAAGCATTCGCAGTCGTGGTTGCTAAAAATTAGCAAATGTATATTATACCTATAGTAATCAGATATTTATTGCATTGGTGAAATGCTATAATATAGCAACAAAAAAAATTTGATTGGACGAACCTCTAAGTTTCGTCCTACAAAAAAAATCCCTAATTTTTTTTAATAATTATTTTAAATATTTTATTAATCTCTAATATTATAATGGGAGAAGGCCTGAGTGTCATTTGTCATTTTGTCATTCTACCAAAATGTGCAACGCACGTATATAATTAATATAAAGGAGGTTTCCAGTTCAAATCCTCCCTACGTCAGAGTTTTTTTTTTGTTGAAATTATTAAAACGTGCATCGCACGTGTAACTTACTAGTTTAAATCTATTTCTATTATAAAAGCCACAATAAAATCTGTCCAGAGCAGATCTCAGCCATTTATTTCGACAACTCAATCTCAACCATTCATTTAAATATTATCTGAGCCGTAGATCTGACATGATTAATTGTCATCCTTTTAATCTCAGCCGTTAATTCATCTTAGAATGTGATAATGATAAATAAAACATTGTTGCCGTATCCCACAGAGAATCCCGATTGAAACCCTAAATCAAATCGAAATTAAAACCCCTAAATCCCCAAATCAGTCTCGTTCTTAATCGAAACCCTAATCTTCGATCTTCAAAACGATTGCCTCCTTCTCCTCGCTCAAAACCCCGATGCCTCCCTCCGTGATCGACATCTCCTCTCGAATCCTAGCTATCTGTTATCGTCGCCGCCTCTTCAACGCCGGCGTCGGAACCACCGTTGATGTCGTCGTCTCCTCTGCCTACGAAGTTGAATTGAAAATCAATCATGAAACAATTTGAACCCAATTCACAACCAGATCCAGTACTACAAGAAGGAGAAGATGACGATGAAGAAAATTTATGGCGCTTTTTATGGATGAATTCATTCACACTTATCGTTCAATTGATGCCTCAACCTGAACTTCATAATAGCAGGATCACAAAATGAAGGTAGAAATTAATTTATGTTTCCTTCTACCTTCTAGATAAAGTTGACAACTTTGTTTCTATGCTCAAATTCCCATGCTTAATCTATTCTTATATATGTTTTAATTGCTAGATGTTCTGAAACTATAATAATGATTATGTGAGTAAAGGAACTTTGTATGATTTCCCCCCCAAATTTGTGATGCGAAGTCGTTGAGAATGATGCATCAATTGCTATCCGCATTTGCAAAAGAATTGAGAAGTTAGATGATCTGGTTGGCCCTGGTAAATTCCTATAGTTTTCTTTTAATAAATTTCTATTATGTTACATGTAAAGAAGTTGATTTTTTTTATCTTATCAGTGTAACAACAGTGAGGAAGAGATTGTCTACTTCAAAATCAAGAAAGCCATGAAAAAGGTGAAATATTTTTATTGAATTTGATGGGTTTTTAAGATATGAAGATGATCGATCAATAAATTGATTTTGTATGTTTCGATTCTTTGTAGGCTTTGAAGGTGGCAAAGAAGATGAAATCACAGGATGGACGATTCGAATCCCTTTGGTGACCCCATTTTGGGGGGAAAAAGTGAGTCTTTTATGAACCATTATTCAATTGTATTGAAACCCATTTGTCGAAACTTTAAGAGAATGCTTAAGAGTACAGTAAACTACGCATTTCTAGCTTTTGATTTTGTAGCTTACTATGCTTGGGCACGTGTGATGAATGCATCATCATGTCATGGTAGTATAATTTAGTTTTTAGGAAGTTAGTTTGTGTTTCTCTTAGGTTTTCAACACTGGAATTTAAATGGTTACGTTAGATATTAAACAAGGTGGACGCACTCATTGAAATTTTAGTTTCTAATCGTCAAAGAAGTACTTGTCAAGAACCGGTTGTGATTTAAGAGTTGGCTTTGCACTTGTGAGTTGTGATGGAGGTTGGCTTCAAACGGATTGTGGTTATAAAAGTAGCCAAGGAGTACTTCGTTATTTTTGTTTTGTTTGTGTGTGAGTGCATGTAAGTGAAAAGGTGGATAAGGGTAACAAGTTTTTATAAAGCTTTTACAATGTTGTTATTTCTCCATTTGCATTGCGTTTATAGACTTACCCTTTAAAAGAAATGATATAATAGATTCATTTGGTGGAAGAAGATAGATCGTGATGTTACTATGGGTCGACCATTAAGCATACCAGTCAAATCAGAAATGAAAAAGTATAAGAAGGTTGTATGTAAATGGAAATAGCTTCATTACGTATATTATATTTACACTATAAAAAATGTGTTATATACTATGTTTTCCAAAATAGTGAAGATTGAAAAAATGGAAAAGAGAAGAGAAAAAAGAGCTATTGAAAAGGCACAACATGAGGAGGAAATGATTATTCTGCATCTGTACATATAACATATCAAGACATTGTGGGCAGCTTGTCCATGTTTCCTTTTGCTGATTTCCTCAAAAGTTACACCCATTCCTATCACTGCATATTAGTTTTCAGTATTAGTTATGATGAACTTACAAAAGCAACAAATAACATTTATAAACTTATATTGAGGTCGATAATCTAGGAATTTTGCATGATACAAAGATGAAAACATAATCACATGATAATATGATAATATGATTGTCGACCAAAGGAAGGAGAAAGCAATTGATGCAAAGTCGTTGAGAAAAATAAAGGTTGATGTTAGAATTTGTAAAATAGAACTATCCACAAAGATGTGCAGATGAAAGCTTAACAATATAACTGAAAATACAATACTAAGATAAGTAAGATCCAGAATTGGATGGACACCATGTCTATTTAGAACCTGAGTTCTGACTCGCTTTAACTTGTTGGAACCTGAGTTCTGACTCGCTTTAACTTTAACTACAGAAACGAAGAATCTCATATTAAACCACAACAAGTTAAAGCGAGTCACATTTCATCTTGCTTATTTGTTTTGAGAGTAGATATGTACACATGCACTATCCAAAACATGAGTTCCATTTAGATATTTAAGGGTTGTGATTTAAGAGTTTGCTTTGCACTTGTGAGTTGTGATGGAGGTTGGCTTCAAACGGATTGTGGTTATAATAGTAGCGAAGGAGTACTTTGTTATTTTTGTTTTGTTTGTGTGTGAGTGCATGTAAGTGGAAAGGTGGATAAGGGTAACAAGTTTTTCTAAAGCTTTTACAATGTTGCTATTTCTCCATTTGCATTGCGTTTATAGACTTACCCTCTAAAAGAAATGATATAATAGATTCATTTGGTGGAAGAAGATAGATCGTGATGTTACTATGGGTCGATCATTAGGCATATCAGTCAAATCAGAAATGAAAAAGCGTAAGAAGAAGGTGGTATGTAACTGGAAATAGCTTCATTACGTATATTATATTTATACTATAAAAAGTGTGTTATATACTATGTTTTCCAACATAGTGGAGATTGAAAAAATGGAAAATATAAGCGAAGAAAGAGTTATTGAAAAGGCACAACATGAGGAGGAAATGGTTGGTTTAGAATTTTCAGCATTTCTTGCTTTTAATTTGTTTAAGCTTACTCGAACTGGACTGACAACTTACGTGTTTTTCTTTAGTAGACTTTGCTCAATAGAGGACGTGCTAGGGCTGAATTTCAAGATTACGAAAAGAGGGAAGAAGAGGTATCAAATCGATATTTCGTTTCTTATCAGTTTTTCTTTCTTGCGTACTCTTGTGTCCTATTGCATTAATCTCCATTTTCTCTGTTTTGAAATTTTGCTTTCCTTTTGGGGCAGTTTCATTTTCATCACAACAAAGTCGGATCTCGTATTAGATTGCGTGAGGGATACATTTGACCTATATATGTACCTTATAAGAGACTTAACGATTCCAATTGTGAGATAGGTGAACCGTACACTGTGTTTGAGTTAAGAACCTTTTATTTACTTGTATGAGTTTATAACAAGAGTTATCAATTGCATTTTACCTTTGTATTGTCATAAACTTTTTAAATTAAACTTTCAGTATTCACTTTCACAATCTTGAATGTTTATTCATGCATCTATACATGCTCCACTGTCGTGAAAGAACTTAAGAATGGGAACTTAGTTATGAATTATAAGTTCTTATGATGGAAAAGGATATTACCAAATTCTAGATGTTTTATGCTTTTCTTCTGTTATATAAAGAAGAGTGCATGTATGTGATGATACTCATATTAAGTGTATCTGAATATGTTGAGTTAACTTGTAAGCCCTTGTATGTATTAGGGCATGCTAGATTCATGACACATGTTTTGCAGGTTGGTAAATGATGAAAATCGTTCCTACGGAATTGAGATGGCCCTATGAGATTCATAATTAATGAGGATCCTTTGGGTATTGATAATACTTATTAAATGGTTTAGGAAATTAAATGGGGGATATGATTCATTTTAAGGGGGGATTCTTGGATCTTGATAGATAATCATGATTTACTAACAATGGCTTGTCTGCGTGAGCCACAATTGGATTTATAATAGTAGTGCAGTGCAACTGATTGTCCATCGGTTGACTATAGTCATGTAGAGTTTTTACTACATTAATCTGCATTCAATTTCAAATATTATTTTTCCTATTTTGCATCATCTTTTAACAAATTGAATGTATGACTTTACAATGTATGTAAGATACAAAAAACAATAAGGGTGTGTTTGGTTCCCTGTTGTAGGTACATGTGAGGACATAAGATCACATGTCATGCTTGCACAAATCATTGCCATACAAACTTCTTGATTTAAATACCATTTCCCTCCAAACTTTATAAAATCATTTAAAGAAAACGCTTATTTGTCCATGGCCTTGGTTAGGTACATGTGATGAATAACCAGTGAAGGAGTATATGTTTTCTTTCTTTTCTTAATTTTTCTTTTCTTTTTCTTTTTAAAATTAATCATGAGCATAAGCAGCATAGAGGGAAAGAACAAGCTCCATTTCTATGTGCAGGTTGGCTTGACACATCAAACCTTATTTGGCTTATGTAGTAAAGATGGGAACATTAAGAGAATATTAAATATGCAAGTGTATGGTCCACAGTTCAAAATGTGTAAGGTTCGAACATTTTTTTAGTTGGCTTCACTTTTACAGATGTTCGGTACTCGCACGAATCTGGAATATAAATAAGTAGAAAAAAAGAATTTGGTTAAATTTAATAATTAGCTTAGTTAAATTAATTGTGTTTTACCTGTTGAACAAATGCAGGGCTATAAGATGGATATTTATGGAGATCCGGAAACGGATATTGCAAAACTGGATAAACGTTTAGAGGAAATTGAAAATGCAACTAAAGCAGATAAGCAAGGTCCGCTTGGAGATGAATGTGCCAGGAAACTTACATTGATTAGATCCAATTAGTGAACAACATCATCTCTTTGCTGGTGTTGTTTATTTATTTTAGATTTAGCTGTGATGAAACTTCAGATGTTGAACTTCTGCTCACTTTTATAATGTTGTTTCTGTTGATCAACTTTGAACATGACTATGCAATAGCTGAAAGGTATCGTACTTAAATAAAATTAATTTCACTTGAAACCTTTTTTCTAAGTAATTATTGTGAAGAAATTCACTTCTGTTATGGTTGAACAACGCCATCTTACACAATGAGAAATGTTGAAACAAATATAACAGACGCAACATGCCATCTCTAATTTCCAGACGTTTGTATCTAAATTCAATGGTCGAGTCTGTTGGACTTGATTTAATTTAATAATCTTTGTCCATTTAAATGTAATCGTTAAATGGCATGTAAAGATGTTGTTAATTGAAGTTTCTAATGCCCGATAAATTTTGTCTTCAACTATATGATTATGTGGAATATGCATAATGTAAAACCGTTGTAAAATATTATCCTCCATTCCGAGAAGCAATGAAGAGGCGAGGCATAGAGGATATGGATCTGGTGATAGTATATGCCCAGATGCCTGGTATTCTTTATTTGGAGTTCTTTTAACATATTCACATATTTGTAAAATTCTTCTTAGGGTTTTCTTTTTTGAATGAGATCATTAATTCAAATGTTTGCTAATTTTTGCTGGTGAGTTGGTTATCACTGAAGCTGATTCTCCCAGCCAACGTTTTGCTAAACCACCGATTTTTTTCCAGACAGAGAGTGACTGTCCTATGGAGAATGGTTATGCACTCCCCGTTGAGGGCATCTATGTTCTTGTTGATATCCAAAATGTGGTTATCATTGAGTTCGAACTTCGAAGATAGGAAACTGGTTCTTGGTCCTCCAGCAGATCCGTTAAGAAACTACACTCCAGGAGATACAAGAGGAGGTGTTGATCGTAGTGATGTGAAACCTCTGCAAATTCTGCAACCTGATGGTCCAAGCTTTCATGTGAATGGTCATTTTATCGAGTGGCATAAGGTATCTTTCTATTATTGTGGCAGTAACAAAACATTAAAAATGGGATATATATAAATTTCACTTTTCAACAAGTATGCGTCAAATCTGTAAACCATTCCCTGTTAGTGTTGTTTTGGGGTTTCTACGCAAATGTGATGTTTGTATAATGATAGTTATCTTAAATTTGGTAGTTATTTGGTTATTAGTGTACTACTATGCATTTTTTATCTGCAAAGCCTTTTTCAGACTTCACTACAGAACAAATGCATGGAAGATGTGATTTGGAGAGGTTTTATGGTAGTTACTAATTTTAATGTGAAGTACTATGATCTACATTTTGTTATCTGCATAAGTCGTAAAGAGTTTTTTAGATTTTGCTATTGAACAGATGCCTGGAGAATGCGAACTGAGGAGATTTTAGGGTAGTTTTTTCAAATTTTTAAAAAAATGCCGATCAGGGTATTTTACAATAAAAGGTTGTAAACTTTAGGGTATTTTAAAAATAAATTAGCCTTTTATTACTAAGGATTTTTTTTAAAAAAAAATTATTGAAAATTTGTGTGATTTTGAATCTCTCAAAATTCACTTCATCTTGTCTGAAAACCTCGATTGTCTAGCTTAACTAGGGTAAATATAGTTCACGTTTTTTCTTCGTGTATATGAAATAGTTTTCAAAATTTTGTTGAATCTACATTGAGGCTTTTCTTTTAACTGTTTAAAGTTGTTTGGTGAATATTCTGCGACTACAATTTATAGTATGGCTTAGATGTCAAATTCCTTTTAGTTAACTTGTTAAGGACAGTTGTGACCTACTTATATTTATGTTTAGATTGATAGTGCTAGCACTCTCAATTGTAGATATAGTTCACAATTTGTTCTTTGTGCAGAGAGTATAATCATCAGACTTGACACGTGATGAAATAGTTTTCAAGAATTTGTTGAATATGCATTGTGGCTTTTCATTCAACTGTTTAAAATTGATTGATAAAAATTCTACTACTACAATTTAAAGAAAAGCTTAGAAGTCAAAATCCTTTTAGTTAACTTGTTAAGGACTATTATGACCTACTTATACTTGTGTTTAGATTGATAGAATCTGGTGCAGAATTTTGAATTGTAATGCAGATCAGCATTAGTAAAATCTTGGATGAAGAGTTTGTTAGAACCTTACAATTCTAATTGAACATGATACCTTATTTACTTTATTATACCTGATTGAACTGCAATCTATTGCAGATATCAACTCATCGGGCTCCACACAAAGGGTTTGGGAGAGAACTGCAAGTGGCTGGATATGTTTGAAGATGTCAGGATAGTCATTTTCTATGTTTCTTTGAGCGACTACGATGAATTTTATGAAGATGAAAATGGAGTAATTGTCAACAAAATGATGGAGAGCAAGAGACTCCTTGAGAGCATCATCAGCCATTATACCTTTAACCAGATGGATTTCCTTCTAATAGTCAACAAATTTGATCTTCTGGAGCAAAAGAAAGAATGTTCCCCTGTGACCGTATGTGATTGGTTTGATGATTTTAGTTCAGTTACGAGTCAAAATCCCAACACCACCACCAAGAACTACAGCCGAAAACCACAAGGTGATGACTCAAAGGCTCAGCCTTTCATTACATTGCTGTCAATTTTAAAAAGTTTGCTTCTATTACTTGAAGAAAACTGTATGTTAGTTCAGTAAAAGAATTAGAATCAGATTTTGTTGATGCTGCGCTTAGGTATGCAAGAGAGGTTTTGAAGTGGGCAGAAGAGAGAAGGCCATCCCTTACCGAATTCATGAGCTATGAACAATGCTGGTTTTGATCAGTTATGGTTATGGAAGGATGAGATTTGGAAAGAATAAGGTCTGCAGATAGATGTGCTGATGTTCATTTCATTTGTGTTCGTTTTTAACATTGTGTACATATTTAATCTGTAATAGTCCCTATATGTAGATATATGGTGGTTTAGGGAGGGCCTTAAAGGTTGAAATTGTAACCATATCTTAGAATGGGTGTATTATGTATTTATGTTCCACCTAAAGGCACACTGCTTATTTTTTTGACAGTGATAGCATTACAATTTGATGAAATATGAGCACTTTCTACGTTAGATTATTGATCCATTATTCATGTGGTTTCTGATCATATTAAAATAAAACTTCAACAAATGATTTATTAATAACTTTTATTTGACAAAAACTGACTTATTGGTAATTATATTTTTTTGCAAATTGGTAATTATAACTTATTGGTAATTATATTTTTTTTGCAAATTGTCTATATCAATGGATAATATCCATAATGAATATTCCTCTATCAATTCCTTGCAATAAGATCAATAGTTGTGGACTATTAAAGTTTTAATTACAAAACATTATGGTGTGAAGGACTACAAAAATATTAAGGTACCAGAAAAATCTCATAAGTGGCACTTATGAATAATGAGGTTTAAATACTTTAAATATTGTTTTAAAAATATATATTCATACATAAATAAATAATAATACTAATTTTTTATCTTTTGTAGGAAATTAGAATACTAATGATAATGTTTAATAAACAGTAAATGTGTTCCAACATACGCATGAGGAATAGAAAACTTAATTTCTAATGGAATATCGAAAAAATGTCGACAAAAGATATAATATAATGCACAATAAATTTAGCATCATTTTGATATTGGGAAGTGTTGTAAATGAAGTTGAGAAAGATCTCATCATTGATAAGGATAAGTACAAATTTGCACGAATTTCAAAATACATTTTCTACTGTCTTTAAAGGTAAAAAATCAAGTTACTCATTTTTTATTATGTATCAAATTGGCTATTACTGATATAAGATATCAAATACTAATTGCAATGAACTGCAGATTTTGTTAAGTAGTAATTAATGCATGATATAGTAATAAAGTTGAGAATCGAAATCTTACCGTTGTAGGATTCAGAAAATATCGATATATTTTGGAATTCATGTTTTTGCTTTGAGGTCAAAACCAATCTTATTTACTTTATGAGGATAACAAGGAATGAAAAATTCTCAAAGAATTATCATCCAACGTCCCGATTATTGCAATTACCTCTAAAAAAAAACCTTAAATTTTGGAAGTAATTATATACAATAAAAATTAATAATGATATTTATTATATATTTTATTTATTTATTTATTTAACATTATTATCTCTTACAACAAAAAAAACTACAATAGAGATAAATATAAATGAACCAGAAGCAAATCAAATTCGAGAATGGTATAATTTATATTGTATATTTAATTTGATAATTGCTGCTTTTGAAGTATTAATTACCATATTTTTTTCTTTGTTTCAGAATAAGCTATAATACAATTTTATTAAAAAGTAATTCTTTGCAAATAAACAAAAGAAAAGTAATGGATGTGGAAAAAGTGAAATTTACTGACATTCTCTATTGTGCAGATTAGCATTCTTATGAGGTATTATAGATAATAAAAAAAATTAATTCAGTATTTAAAATAGTTTGGTCTTTTTGCATAGTTTGTGCATAATTTGTTGTTCAATTTGCCACATGTCTAGGAATATTTCGTTGTATTGTAATTTTATTTAATATTTCTAAGCAAAATACTACTATTGCAAAGTTTTGATAAAAAATGTAAAAGATACTACAGATCCTTGGTACATTGTATACAAACATGTTCAACAAAAGTCAATTTTGAAAGATGAAGCTTATTGTTGAAAATGTTAAAAGAATAACATTGAATATAAGCCAAGATATACAAAACACTATATTGTTAGTTTTTCTTTTTCTATTCTTCAATCAAATATAAAAAAAGGTTATTAATCAATAATAAATTGTTTAAGATATGTATTTAAAATCATAATAAAAGATACAAGTGTGGAGTCATAATTGACTTTATTTAATGAGGAAGCAAGATGAGTCATCGGCTGTTCCGCAAAAGTCCTCGAACATATAAATAATAAGGTATAATATGTTATTCCCATAATGTTAAAAATAATCAAGACCTAATTACTTAATTATATATGCAGAAAAAATGTTGAAGAATTTAATAGAAGAACCAAGAAATGCATTGTAGATGAGTATAATTTTTTTTATCAGTCACAGGATGTCACGTATTGAAGAACAATTACAAAAATATTGATTCGATGCAAAGTAAAAAAAATGATGACAAAAAGTTACGAGAAGTTTTGAGTTCAAGAATGTTAAAGTCAAAAATGATGATTAATCTTATTAAAAATATGATGATAAGAGTTTAAGATTTTTTAATTTGTTTTTTTATATAAATCTTTTATGTTTTAGATAAGACAATTATATACATGTTATTTTATATTTACTCAAGACTAGATATAATATTTCTTTAATTTTAAAATTTTTAAGTATTTTGTGTACATAATTAATATATAGTGATTACATTATGTATTCAATTGCATTCTTACTGAGATTTATTCTATAATTAATTTTCTCAACAATATAAAAACATTGTTAAAATATTCAACTTGCACGTCCACCAAGTCACGTGCACTTAGTGCACGGTAAATTTCTACTAGTAATTTGAAAAGTAAAAAAAAAAAAACAGGTGGGACGGATAGTCCAAGGTTGAGATTGAAAAAAAAAAATTGTTGGGACGGAACTCTGAGTTATTCCGTCCCATATAAAATAAATATTTTTATTTAGGACGGAACTTAAAGATCCATCCCATAAAATAAAATTATATATATATTTGAGACGAACTTCAAAGATCCGTCCTCAATATTATCCATTTTCTCTAATCGTCTCTCATATATAGTAATCTTCTATAGCGAAATTGTTAAAATATGAATAAATAGCAAACGACTGTGCAGATAATTTCGCTATAATATGGATTTCCAAAAAAAAAAATAGCAAACCAGCTATAGATGCTCTAACAAAAAAAATTTAAAGTTTGTGATTTTTTTTCTACAAGGTTGTTTAATGACTCTTGACTTGTAGCTAATAATCAAGAAAATATTTGTAAACCTTTAGAAGACAACTCGAACTTTTTTTCCCTGCAGGGATGAGGAAGGATAGGTCAAGTCTAATTTGGCGTAAGGGAAGGGAAGGGTCCTCGTAATTGATAATAGAGGAAAAGTGGTATAATACCAACCATTAGGAAAAGTGCTCTTATACCGAATTTTTTATTTATTATTTATATAAGATACTTTTCGAAAATATTTACAGAAAGAAAGCAGTTGTCCAAGTATTGCGATTATGGACTCAACAACTAAACTTGTCGTTTCCAACAGCGAGTTAAGTTATTTCATCATCGCCATTGGGAAACAGCATGTTTAGTGCTAATTTTAGTTCAAAATTTTCAAAGAAGACTCGCTGTTCCCAGCGACGATGATATTTACACTAGACTCGCTGTTGAAAGTTCAAAATTTTCAAAGACGACTCGTTGTTCCCAACGGCGAGGATACTAGACTCGCCGTTGGGAATAGCGAGTTTAGTTTTATAAAAAAAATTCTATGGAGTTATTTTTGAAAATTCACAAAGTCCAACAAAATGTTTTACTCTCTGTAAAATTTCCTACATTCTCGTCGTTTCCAACAACGAGTCTAGTGTAAATGTCCTCGCCGTTGGGAAAAGCGAGTCTTCATTGAAAAATTTGAACTAAACTAATTGTTTCCAGCAACGAGTCTAGTATAAATGTCCTCGCCGTTGGAAAAAACGAGTCTTCTTTGAAAATTTTAAACTAAAAATTAGTACTAAACACGTTGTTTTCTAATGGCGAAGACTCAACAACTAAACATGCCGTTGAGACGAGTTTAGTTGTTGAGTCCATGAGCGCAAATACTTGGGCAACTGTTATCTTTCTGTAAATATTTTCGAAAGGTGTCTCATAAAAAATTTTATTTCTCTTATACCAGTCATACTTTTCATATTGACTAGCTAGACGCCGGCACTTGGCTTGTGGAATGCCAGCGTTTGTTATTATCCAGCGATAAAATAAAGAAAATTCCGCAAATGGTTATGGTGAGTAAGTCTGTGCGCTGCACATAGTAATAAACTATTCAAGTAGAGAACATAACTGCTCTATAGAACGTCTCGATTGGTGAATTGGTTGACTAGGTTCGAACTTTGTACCAGACGTGGGTGTCAAATTTGATGATAGAAATTTTGAGTTTCAACTGCAGTCTTTTAAACCAAAAATTTTAGTTTGGTTTTTTTTTTTACCAAAATCCAAATACGTGTTTGGTTAGGGTGTTTCGTGAAAAGAGTTTTCACAAAACTTCAACTTCAGTCATTCTTTCTCTACATGAGCGCAGCATTACATTTTTAGAAAAGCATTTTTGAAAACTTCAACTTGTTTGGTGTTTTTAGAAAATTGTTTTCAGAAAACTGTTTTCAAAACAACAAACCAGACAGAGTTAGGTTTTATTTAAAAAAATCGAAGGACGAAAGACTCGTCCCAAAAAAAAAAAAAAAAAATTGTCGTTTTAAAAATGTGTTGGACGATGAATCATTTCCCCCTGAAAATGTTTTTAAAAAAAATTAACCACGGACGGAAAATCATTTCCCATCCAATAATTTCCCCCCTAATTTAATCCCCATTAAATATTAATTTAATCCTAATTAAATATTAAATAAATCTTAAATTATAATTATAACCTAATATATATCCATAATAATTTGTATAGGCTAAGGCTTATAAAAAAAAATCAAAATGGGAGTGGGACGGGAATCATCTCCTGTCCCAACAAAAAAAAAATAATAATAAATTTTTTAATCGCCCGGACGGCAAGTTGATTTCCCGTCTTTTTACAAATTTAAAATAAAAAAAACTTCCGTCTGATATATTTAAAATAAAAAAATTTAACGGAACAAAAGATGATTTTTCGTCGCATTGAACGGATAAAAAATCATTTTTCGTCAGCTATTTTTTTTTCAAAAAGTCATTTCAACTGCCAAATATAACATACCATTGTTCACTCGATACCCAAATTTTGGGTATATTGCGAACGACTGGAGCGTTTTTTTCTTATTTTTTTTAAAAATATGAGTATATAGCCAACGACAACAAATGCTCTAAGGAAGTGCCTCACAAAGATACAAACCACAAACCGGTCGTTGGCTCGTTGAGTAACAAACTCGTTGAACAAGTTACACAACAACGAATGTTTTAACTTGGATAGGAAGATGTGAGAACTGCAGTTCTACGCACGAAAAAACCAACAATTTATCAACTGAGTTAACTGCATTGTTTAAGTTGACAAATTATGATGACAGAAAGCTTGTCCACAACAAAAATTGTTCCAGTCAATAAATCACTCAGACTAACAGTATAGATGACAAGCAGTCAATACAATTTTACAGATGTAACTTGCAATACAATGAGCAGCGTCAAAAGTAGTCATATAGAGAACTTCACTCCCTCGTCATCAGTAGCTGTTCCCTTGAAAATTGCAGCTTTACCCTTCTGCTCCAATAACTTCAGTGCTCGCATCAACACACCGCGATCAATCCCCGCAAGCTCTGGAAGCATATGCAAATGAACAAAGAAGATTAAGCAAAATTCATTTAGGTAAAAAAAAACCTATAAGACCTCAACCCTCATTGAAAACTTGTGGCTTTGACTATTATTATATGCAGATGAGCCTGAATGGCTTTGAATTGTGTATGGAATAGTTTTTTGAATTGAATCCTTCTTGAATAGTCTTGAAAGAATTGTCGGCATCAGTCCAGAAAATTTGGTAGGTCGTTATCATTATATAGCTTAGGTCACAGAAGTTGTTCTAAGCTTCTAGTTATGTATAGGTTCAAATGCCAAGTTCAGAAAATTAATTAAGTTGAGGATTACCAGTTCCACGAGATTCAATTCCTGAGCGTATATCTTCAATAGTCATAACACCGTCTTCCAATCCATTATCTTTTACCTATTCAATTGCACAAATACAATCAGGAAGGCATTTTCTCTGGCTTGTCGACGCATATGAATTAAATTATAACATAGACTACTTACAAAATTTATTATACAATCAGCCCAATCTTGAATTCTAAGCCATAGAATAAGGCATTTTTTGTGGCTTTTGTCCATCCATTCTGCTCGACCTGCAGATATTGATGTCGAGATTAAAACTTAACGTTTCAAGTCAGTGTCTCAAAAGACAAGCAAGGGAATTTTAACTTTCAATCAAATGCCACAAACCTTCAGAAACCAAAGCAGAAAGAAATACATCCCTCGCTTCATGGCTAAGAGATCCTGTAATTTCAGCATCAATCATCAACAAAACCAATGGAATCACTCAGATATTGCCAAAACTTTGTGGTCATCAAACATGTTTCATTGATCAAAATGGGAAAGATCACGGAGCATCTAAGCCAATTTGTAATCTATATAATAAAACACAAAGAAAGACATCAAGTGGCTCTCATTCAATAGGTTGAAATCAATGGTCCAAATCTAACCTCACAAAACATATTTTCCCGCCCAAAAGTTCCCCCCAAACTCAAATTCAATTCCCCAAAACAACACCTTTATTTATTTATTTATTTATTTATTTATTTATCACTCTATTTCTCTCTCTCTCTCTCTCATTCTCTCTCTATTTTCTCATAAATTTATATTTTCAGATTTCAGGTTTGTAAATTTTCTGATTTTTTATGCATTTTTTATTACTCATGTTACATTGAAAATGGCAAATATCTCATCAATAGTTAAATTTCATAATTTTCCACTCTCAAAGTTCTAAGAAGTTGGATTTTACACCCCCGTTTATAATTATTTTTCAACATATACTAATGGAAACATGGACTTTTATTTACAACTAATTATTGTTTTACAATTTAAACTTGAGCTACATAATTGTTATTTTACTGTTTACAAGACTTTCATATGCTGTTTCGTTCCGAAGACGTGCCGTAGGCACGCCCACGGGCAAATCTAGTTATTCACTAAACCGGAAAAACATGCATTGGAAGTGTGACTTACTTTCAATCGCTGGATTCGAGAACAAGGGAAACTCTTCCTCCAATCCGACGATAAATATCTTTTGATTTCTACAGTAATCAAGTATCAGTTCCTTCCATAATTGCACTTGCTTCTCACGAGTTTCCCTTACTGGTTGCAGACTATAAGAGTCATGAAATAATGTTAATTAGATGATATATGAAGACAACGAGCTCATCTCAAGTAGTGATCAACTGGTCATCTAACAAAGGAAAAATATGATTTAACTATATTGAGCAAGGTAGGATGTTACAAGAACAAGTAAAACACAAGTAATGCAGAATTTATGCAAAGTATAAGACTTAAGCTAAAAGGATAAACGGGATATCCACACTAAATGTAGTACTGGTTCACTAGAAAAAAAACAATATGAAAACAATGCATTTTCCAGACCTTCAAAATTTAGCAAACAACACCAAGGCCCAGTATAAAAAACCCAGTGAAAAGACATCCACTACATAACATTTCACAGAGTGAAAAATGCAATCCAATTAACACCTCCAAAAGAGTTACTGAATCTTGCAAGGCATACTTCATTTTTAGCCAACCCAAATGGGAAATAAACCATTTCAAGCAGGATCGGTCCTTAGTTACCTACTTACCTTTCATAGGATTGTTCATCATACTCATTTTAGAACCACGTGCGCTTGGCTGCCAACACATGCATGACAAATTTTACAAAAGCCATAAATACCTTTAAGAAAATTATCACTATTTTGCCATCCATACTTGGACAAGGACATCACCGTTTGCAAATTATGCAGTAAATAGATCTAAGTTACCTTTGACCATGCTTTCACATGATTCATATTTTAGAAATTAGAATTTGCTAAGCATGATTAAACAATTAATTAATTGTGAATGAATTAGCTATAAAATTAACAATGAAAACCAATTCTTTTTTAAGGGCAGTGTGACTGTTGTAGCACAGCTGTTTACATTCATTCAAGTTGACATATAACAAGCAATTGAGAATCGTGAACCGGAATGAGAAGTAAAATATCTAAAGCCAAAGTAAATATAACCTAGTTTGCATTATCCAGCTAAATGAAGAGTAAAAATGGGAAACAAGTGTTTGGAAAAAAAAATACAAATGAAAAAAAGTATATAAGTATATATTAGGAGATGAAATATTACGTGAAGTACGGTGGATAACTGAAGAAATGGGGTAGCTTAAAATCCCCCAATCTCTGCATCGGATAAATTCCTTCCCTACGAAACAGAGTTTACCACCTTAACTCTGCAATTGGAAAATTAAGATATATAAATTTACATCCCCTACAATTTACATAGTAGAACCCTACTAATTAATATGATAAAAGAAGTGAAACTATTTCCATCACAATAGAAAGAGATCTCACAACAACAACAAAACCTTTTTTCCAACTAGCTGGAGTCGGCTACATGAATCCTGGTTTTCCATTCTGCTCGATTTAGCGCAATATCTTCTATAAGGCCAAAGCTATCATATATTTTCTCACCGTTTCTATCCAAGATTTAGGTCTTCCCCTACCCCTAACTCTACCCTCAAATACTTAATAAATCACTTTTTCTAATAAAGGCACTACTAGGTCTACGTATGACATGTCTAAACCACCTAAGACAATTATCTCTTAATTTATCTTGAATAGGAGCTACCTTTACCATATCTCATATATGCTCATTTCTAATTCTATCCTTCCTAGTTTTACCACACATCCATCTTACCATCCTCATCTCCGCTACACTCATCTTTTGGACATGTTTCTTTGTTGCTCAACACTGCTCCATACATCATTGATGGTCTAATAGTCGTCCTATAAAATTTTTCCTCCAATTTCAAAGGTATACGTTTATCACACAAAAAAATCACTGACACTTCTCCACTTAAGTCACCCTGCTTTGATCTTATGTACAACATCTTCACAAAAAATTCCACATCTCTTTGTATAATCGAGCCTAAATATCGAAAATGATCTCTCGTAGATATCTTTTGACCATCAAGCTTCACTACTTCCTCATTTGTGTGCCAAATATTACTAAAATTATACTCCATATACTCTGGTTTGGTTTTGCTTATTCTAAAGCCTCTAACTTACAAAGTTTCTCTCCACGATTCGAATTTAGCATTAATTCATGCTTTAGTCTCATCCACTAAGACGACGTCATCGACAAAAAGCATACACTAGGGATGGCATCCGGGTCGGGTCAACCCGTGACCCGCTCGCGACCCGCCCAACTCGACTCGACCCGCCTTGGCCTGGTTCGGGTCGGACACGTTATCCCAACCGGGTCAACCCGGGTCGGAAAAATTTCAATACCAACCCACTCAACCCGGCCCGTCAACCCGTTCAAACTCGTCCGAACTCGACCCGTGACCTGCGGGTTCGTGGATTCGACCCATTTTGATTTTTTTTGATTTTTTTAATCCTTTTTTTGTGTGCCAAATATATGTATATATATGTATACATATACTGAAAAAATATATGTATATATATGTATATATGCATATAGATATAGATATACTCTAAAATTTATCAAAATTTTATAAAAATGAGTCTGGACATCAAAATTAATTGATTACTACCCACTACTCAATTAGACAACCCCCACCATAGCTATTTAGAGCATCCACAATGGTGTTTCTCATTTTTTAGAAAATGGTAGCTACAGTAATAGAAAATAGGGTATTTGTCTGCAGTGGTTGTTTGCTAAAATTTTGCTAAAATTTGAGAAAGATGAGACATGTTATTTTTGTACGGTTAATTAATTAGTGATTAGATATTAAAATAGGTTAATTAAATAAATTAGATAATAAAATATTACCTAACTCCTAATTAATTACACACTTAACCTCATTTTACCCTAAACTAATGCCCACCTTTACTGGACGGGACATGTTGTCCCATCCAAGCAAAATTGCTTGAGACGAGACAACATGTCTCGTTTCGACACTTTTTTGATTTTTTTTTCAGACGGTACATGTTGTACCGTCTGATCAATTAAAAAAAAAATTGTCAGACGAAACAACATGTCTCGTCTAATCCCATTAAAAAATTAAAAAAAATTTGGGACGAAACATGTTATCTCGTCTCTTATAATTTGAGAATCGCAATTTCGTTTCTCAAAAATGAGAAGCGACTGTAGCTATTTTGCCAAAATATGGCAAAATAGCAAACGACTGCAGCCTTGTTTGCTAAAAAATGAGAAATTGACAAATATAGCAAACGATTGTGGATGCTCTTATAGCCAGCTCCACCTCCTCACTTCTCTCATCTCACAAATGTGGGACTAAAAATTTCAAAGTTTAAAATCCAAATATATTTAAACCCACATTGGTGAGATGAGAGAAGTGAGAATGTAGAGTTGACTACAAATAGCTAAGATGGGGTGGGCTAATTGAGTAGTAAGCATGAGCAATTAATTTTGTTGTTCACACTCATTTAATATAAAATGTACAATTTTTTTTATTTTTGAAGTTTTAAAAAAAATCCAAAAAATCAAAAAAAAAAATTGGCCAACCCGTGACCCGGCCCGGTCCGGGTCGGGTTGAACCCGTATGGGTTCGCGGGTCATGCGGATCGATAATTTGGGATTTGAACCCGGCCCGGCCCGGCCCAGATATTCACCCAACTCGACCCGGACCCGCCCGTTAACCGGGCTAGCCTGCCGGGTTGGGGCCCGAATCGGCCCGAATGCCATCCCTAGCATACACCAAAACACCTCATCTTGTATTTCTCGCGTTAATTCATCCACAACTAAAGCAAAGAGGTAGGGGCTTAAAGTCGAACCATGGTGTAAACCTACTGTAATAGGAAACTCACTAGTCTCTTCTGCAGTTGTTCTAATTGTGGTCTTTGCCCCTTCATACATATCCTTAATTACCTCAATATACTAGATAGTTACTTTTTATATTTTAACGCTCACCATACTGTCTCTGGAGACTTTATCATATTATTTTCTAGATCTATAAACAACATATGCAAATTTTTCTTATTCTCCCTATATTTTTTCATAAGTCTTCTCAGCACATAAATTGCTTCCGTTGATTTTCCAGGCATAAATCCAAATTGATTCCTAGATACTGTAATTTCTAGTCTTATTCTATGTTCAATCAGTCTCTCCCGAATTTTTATCGATAGTTGGAGCAACTTTCGATAAATTTAATCCTTCGATAGTTGGAACAACTTTGTATATCTCCTTTATTTATATATATAGGAACTAAAATACTCTGCCTCCATTCATCGGGCATCTTCTTAGTCCTCAAAATTTCATTAAATAATCTTGTTAGCCAACTCACTCCTACATTCCCAAGACACTTCCAAACTTCAATGGGTATACCTTCCGGTCTTAAAGTTTTTCCTATTTTCATCCTTTCTAGAGCATTTCGAACCTCAGAAGTCCTAATTCTACGGAAAAGCATATGCTCTCGACTCTTACTCGAGTTCTCTATATTTAGGTTGGCCACAACCTTTTTATTTAATAACTTCTCAAAGTAATTTCGCTATCTTTCCTTAATTTCCTCATCTTTTACCAAGACTCTTGAATCCTCACTCTTAATACACCTAATTGTATCCAAATCTTTTATTTTCCTATCTCTTTGTTTAACAAGCTTATAGATATTATATTTTAGTTCTTTTGTTCCTAATTTTGTGTATAAATCATCATAAACTTTTTTTTACATCTCTTACCGCTTTCTTAACTTCTTTTCTAATTGTCTTATATCTCTCCAAATCTTCTTCATTTCTACTCTTTTGTCACATATTGAAGGTTGATCTTTTTTCTATCACAATATTTTAGACTTCTTCTTGCCACCACCATGAATATTTAGTTTGTAACTCTCTACCTTTAGATTCTGCAAGTACCTCCGTTGAGATTTCTCTTATGCACATAGCCATTTTAGTCTACATCATATTTGTCTCTCCTTCTCAATTTCATGTCGCTCCTTTAAGGACCTTATATCTAAAAAACTCTAGTTTGTCTCCCTTCAGGTTTCAGTACCTAATTCTCGAGTTCATAGTCTCCTTCCTCATGCATATGTGTTTCTCAATCTTAACATCCAACACCATTAATCTATGTTGTGAGGTTAAACACTCTCTCAGTGTAACTTGGAAATATATACATGTCAAACGATCCACCTTTCTAGTAATGAAAAAAATCAATTTGGCTCTTATTTGCCCACTTTTAAAGATTATCAAATGTAAATGTTCATCTCTCTTCCTAAAATAAGTATTTGCTAGTATAAGATATGAAGAAACCAAAATTTCCTCTAATATCATATTCTTTCAAAAAAAGTAAAAAATTTAGTATATCGGACGCAAATGCTCTTTCACCGGCAATTAAATCAAAGAAGAAGAATAGAGGGAGAAATTAGGGCTCTGGCCTCTATCTAGTTCGAGTGACTCGAGTCCTACTCTTACAATTAACCTGTTTAGAGGTAGAGAATCGGACAATGTCGAGGATCAGATTCGACAAATTGTATTCATTAAGGCATCATCATCTTCCTTGCTTTTCACTTGTTCGTGTGTTTTTAATCTAAGAAAAATTAGTTGACATATAGATATAAAGCAGAGGGGAAAGTTATGTTCCCACTCGATAAGGGTGCAATTGAAATTGTACACAGGTCAAATATGTGCAATACCATATCGCAATCCGGATTCTAAACACAAATATAGACATGTATATAGACATGGGTCCAAAAAATTCATACTCCGCGATTGACAAATTAGGAAAGGATAAAAATCAAATATGATAATGCCAACTACTGATATTAATCAGACATCAAATCAATATAAAGAACAAAGCTACAAAAATTGTCGGGGTTGTGGGTGCAACCGGCAGACTACTTAACAATTAATTCCACTACTATTTACAAACTAAACTCCTCCAAATTGCACTACTAACATATATCACATTTTACCAAAAACGAAAAAGATAGTCCTACATGCTATAAGAATACTAAACAAATTTCATAAAAAACCCATTATTCAGTTAATTATTTCCACCTACAAAGAAAAATGCTCGATGCTTGCAAGAAATACTTTACCCACTCACTTACACATTTTCACAAACAAGTATCCTGCATCAAACAAAGAGCTTCCATTGCTTGATCAAATATATTTTAACCATCTAGATTAAACTATGGTGCTAATAATCTTAGATGCCAATTTCCTATCTTATAACCTTAGATTCTCAAAATCAAACTCAAAACCCGAAAGTTTCCCTGGCAAATTCCCGAATCAAAACCTAAATCTAAACCAAACAAATTCCCGAATAAGAACTGGACAATAAAATGGGTACCTTTTGTGCGACAAGCGAAGGCTCAAGCCCTCAAAATTTAGGGTTTAGGAAAAGAGGGATTTTGAATCTTTGATTAAAGAGAGGAAGAGAGAGAGAGAGAGTCGGGATTTAGAAGAAGACTACCTGAAAACATAAAATGGGTTTTTTTCTTTTGCAGCAAATTTGATATTTGCCCTTAACAATTTCATATTTGAACATATGTCACGGATATTATTCATTTTTATTTTTAGAATAAAATGCTAGAATCAACCCCCCCCCCCCCCCCAAAAAAAAATCTGATGGGATTTTTTTGCCATAATAGGCCACTTTTTGAAAATACCCTCCCCCCCCCCCCCCCCCCCCCCCCCCCCCAAAAAAAATCTGATGGGATCTTTTTGCCATAATAGGCCACTTTTTGAAAATATTTGCGATTATGGGTCAGTTTTGAAATTATTAACGCTCGTGGACTACTTTGTACTACGTCAGCAACGGCCGCTATTCTCATTAGCAACATTTTCAATTGAAAATCGCTAATGAGATTAGCAACATCAAATAAATGTATTGAGATACTTAGCGATTTATACCTTTCAAAAACTTTTAGAAAAACCTTTCAAAAACCAACCACAGAACCCAGTACTCCACAACGAGGTGGGTACAGGCTTTCAGAATTCATCACATTGCTATAAATACATTACATCTTACAGTTACACACAATCTTTCATACTACAAAATAATACACCAATCTACTTCCATTTTTACATATAATACATACATACAAATATTCTATTTTACTACGAACAAATATATAACTATCAAACTACAATACTAGCTCACCTCGCAGCTATCAAACCTGCAGGAGAGTTAGGGTTGTCCACCCTCGGGGAGGGACTCCCCTAACCCCAAAAAACAACAGGGGTTAGCCATGTTTGGCGTGAGTATAAGAATAAGAACAATATATAACATTATTTTTAAAATGAGAAATACAAATAAACATGAAAATGTAAAGAAATAAATACAATCAAGTACATAAACCATCCACTTCACATCCACTTCACATCCACGCTACTATACCTTGACACTAATCCCATATATCAATTCATCACTGTAAAAAAACATCTACCATCATTTCGTTTACCATCTCTATTACCGTTCTTATTAACACTTCTATTTCCTTATATGAAATCTTACATACCGTCGTTATTATAATATCATGATAAACTCATCCCTCTCGCATCCCTGAGGTTCGTATCTCGGTAGTTAGTTCCCCTCATTTCAACCAAAATGGGGGCAATAGTTCGATGACCCGAAACCCAAGGCAAACAAATTCATACTTATCCATAAATTTACCATTATTACAATTCTTATCATCTACATTACCGATCCAAAACTGTTTCTATTAGCATTTCCATTTTCGTATCCATTATCATTTATTTAACGACATACTTAACCATGATCGTTATTATATCTTTACCATCTCACATTTCGATCTTTTATTCTATATCATACATAACGTTGCACTCCCAAGTTGATAACTTGAGTTACATTATCATACATCACATTTTATATATATTGCCGCACCCTTAAGCCGATAACATGGGTAATAATCACCGCACCCCAAGTAGAACTTGAGTAATATAACATCACATCTCAAACCGATAGCTCGGTTATTACTTTTCTTTATTTTCATTTTCATATTACAATTTACCTGACTTTATTTACCCTCTCGCAATCTAATCATCATATCACCAACCCACTAATTCACTCCGGGAGTTGTGTCAAGACAAGTAGTTCCCACCATTTTCATGGAAATAGCAGGCGAGTAGTTATTCGACACAATTCTAAGGTACATCTAACTCATATCATATCATAATTTACTTTAATAATTCTGAAACCTCCCTTTTTTTCTTTTGAGACCTACTTCCTGCTTGCTTTCGACTTAGTCCTTGCTTGAACCTTTGTGACGACTATGGCACCTTCTGGCTTGTACTCCTCTTTGACCTTTGGAACCGAGGGGGGCAGATTGTTCATCAACAGTCGAGAGGGCTGGAAAAAAGGACTGTTCGTTAAGCAACGTCTTTTGCGAGGGTAGCTTTCTTTCCTGTGTGATAGGCTTGACACAATATGCACGGCGTGGTGGAAAAATATGGGTGCGCATATTCCCTGACAAACATGTTACGGTAAGACCTGCAGAAACACCATTCTCATCACATAATACCACTTACTTTTATTATTCTTCTAATAATATATTTACTCCATGTTTCACGCTCATATTTATTTCCATACCACAATTTCTTCTCTTTTCATAATATTTCATAGCACCATTTTTTTATTTATATATATAAAATCACATAACGCAATTTCTTCTCTTTTCATTCTCATTTAACAACGTATGTCATTCATTATTCATTTACATACTCAATACATACACCATTTGTTGTATGAACTGTTTTCTTTCTCAGTGCCCATAAAACCCATCAAACTGACGTCGATAGCTCAGTATACACGCAGGAAGCTGCTCACACAGAGTCTGACACCCCCGAGGCTACGTCTTCCTCCTGGCCTATACCAGCGAGGAAAACCCCTTCCAGGTCCATCCTGGGGTATTTACTCTCATCTCAGGTCTATCCTGAGGTATCTGCACTCTCATGTCTATCCTGTGGTATCAACTCTCTCTCAGGTCTATCATGAAGTATCTGCACTCCCAGATCTATCCTGGGGTATCAACTCTCTCTCAGGTCTATCATGAGGTATTTGCACTCCCAGGTCTATCATGGGATATCAACTCTCTCTCAAGTCTATCCTGAGGTATCTACACTCCCATGTCTATCCTGGGGTATCAACTCTCATCTCAGGTCTACCCTTAGGTATCTATAACTCCTGTTTCCGGGTATATCCGACGCCTGTGGGGTCTAGCCCAAACCCATGGGAGATTGTGCGGCAAAGCAATATTAAATTATCTCACTTATATCACGTATTCACATACATCTGGTTATTTAATTTATAAGACCATTACTTCATATGGTTCCATATCATAAATGCACCAAAGTATTTATTTAATCACATTATAATATCTTATGAACATGCTAAATTAAGTAGATGATTATATCATATTACCGCCCTTGGTTTCACTTTAAACACCGCTACATTATACATATACTCATTCATTAATTTTCATCGATTATGTTATCATAACTCATTATCACCCATAAATAAATAAACCTCACCATACATATATTAACATATTCCTTCTGCTGATACGAGGACTAAAGCCGATGGCTTAGTCATCACACCAAATTCCCAGTATAACTGGGGGTAAAATATACTCATATACTGCCAGATTCATCACTAATGGCAATTTAATGCCATAAAACACCTCTAACTGCAAAGTAAAGTCATATCAACATCATGTTGAAAACAGATTTGGGAAAAAAATTATTAACTTATTCATTTATTTCTCAACTGTATACATCTATATATAAGAATTACATTCTTGGAGAAGAAGAAAGGAGATTGAAAGAAGATTAGGGAGATGAGAGATTTGGGGAATCTGTTTCTATAGAATATACAATTACTATATTTCAACACTCCCTCTCAAGTTGGTGCATAGATATTGAACATGCCCAACTTGTCAACAAATTTCAAGAAGAGCCGATTCGAAACTGCCTTGATTAGGATATCTGCGAGCTGATCTTCTGACTTCACTTTCGATATCTCAATGACTTTCTCATCTATTTTTTCTTTGATGAAGAATTTGTCCACCTTTACATGTTTCGTACTATCATGCTTAACCGGGTTAGCAGCAATATCACACGCTACTTGACTATCACAATACACTTTCATAGGTTCATTCAGACCATAACCTAAGTCCTGCAACAGGAGTTTCAGCCATAAAGCCTTCGCTATACTTAAAGCTACTCCGCGAGACTTAGCCTCTACACTAGAGCGCACAACAATATTTTGCTTCTTGCTCCTCTATGTAACTAAATTTTCTCCAACAAAGGTGAAGTATCCTGAAGTGGAGCGCCTATCAATTATAGATCCTGCCCAATCAGCATCAGTATATGCCTCAACCTTCAAGTGACCATGTTTCGCAAATAAGACACCTTTTCCTGGAGCAGACTCAATATATCTCATAATTCTCATCACCATTTCCATGTTCCCGAGGCGCATGCATAAACTGACTTACCACACTTAAAGCATATGACAAATCTGACCGTGTATGTGCAAGATACATCAGCCTTCCAACCAGTCTCTGATATCTTTCCTTATCACAAGGAACATGATCAGCTTCATTGCATAGTTTCAGTCCTTCTTCTAACGGTATACTAATCGGCTGACAAGCGAAAATTCCAGTTTCCTTTAATAAATCAAGAGCATACTTTCTTTGAGACAAAAATATCTCATTTCTTGAGCGAGAAACTTCAATACCAAGGAAGTATCTCAAAGAGTCAAGATCTTTCATTTCGAACTATTGTGACAAATAGTTCTTTAATGTCTTCCTCTCCTCAGGATCATCTCCAGTTACTATCATACCATCCACATAAATAATGAGAGCAGTAATTTTACCTTCTTTTCTTTTTAGGAACAGAGTATGATCTGAATTACTCTGATAGTATCCGAATGTTCTCATTGATTTTGTAGATCTCCCAAACCAAGCTCTTGGCGACTGCTTAAGTCCATACAATGCTTTCTTCAAACAACATACTTTATTGCTATGTTGGACTGATCTATTCGACCATGGTGGAAGATCTATATAAACATTTTCTGTCAATTCCCCATGCAAAAATGCATTCTTCGCATCAAATTGCTCCAATGTCCAGTCAAGATTTGTAGCAAGTGATAGTAGAACTTGAACAGTTTTGAATTTTGCCACAGGTGCGAATGTATCTTGATAATCGATTCCATACGTTTGAGTGTATCCTTTGGCAACCCGCCTTGCTTTGTATCGCTTTATTGAACCATCAGACTTATACTTCACCATATAAATCCATCTGCATCCGACTGGCTTCTTCCCTGCTGGCAGCTCGACTATCTCCTAAGTCTCATTCTTTTTCAAGGACTTCATCTCCTCATCCATAGTTGTTTTCCACCTTGGATCAGTAAGGGCTTCCTGCACACTGTTAGGAATAGATACAGTAAATAATTGCTTTACAAATGACTTATTTAATTCCGACAAGCGGTGAGTGGATACATAATTACTCATGGGATATTTGACGTTACTAGTGGGATCAGGTTCATAAGTGGTTTTTGGAATACCTCTATTAGTACGGTGCAGGAGTTCTCTTCTAGGAGCTTCGGACAACGATGACAATTGGTTTTGGGGTTCTGACGATTCACTCTTACTGAAATTCGGTACTGGTTGCAATTCTTCAAGAGGGACTTCTTCCCTTGGTTGCACTTCTTCATGAGGGTCTTCCTCCCTTGCTAGGTCTTCATTCAAGTGTTCGCCATTATTTGTATCCAGTTGTTCGTTCTGACTGGTAATTACTTCATCATACCCAAGAGTTTGAACTTCAATAACCTCGTCATCATACCCAAGAGTCTGAACTTCACTTCAGTACTCCCCCTGAAGTTCAGTCGTAGAAGAAGAAAAATACAACTCTTCTTCATGGTACACAACATCCATAGTCACAAACATCCTTTGAGTTGGTGGGTGGTAGCACTGATACTCTTTCTTATCCTGCATATCCCACGAAAATACAGCAGACAGCTCGAGGATGATGCTCATATACACCGCATCGTACTTATTGCGTTCATGTTGATGAAGATGAACAAATGCAACACACTCAAACACACGAGATGGCAAGTTGATGACTTTTGGTGCATTCACAGCTTCAGTTAATACTTGAAATGGCGTGAGGAAGTTTAGGATATTAGAGGAAACTCGATTGATTAAGTATGCAGCAGAAGCAAGGGCTTCCCCCCAAATAAATAAGTGGCATATTTTCATGGATAAGAGAATCACGGACCACCTCGAGCAAGTGTCTATTTTTTCTTTCTGCAACCCCATTCTGTTGAGGTGTATATGAGCATGTGGTCTGGTGAACAATTCCGTATTCCACCAAATATTGTTGCAAATTTGAACTCAGGTATTTTCCACTATTATCACTCCTAAGAACTTGAATCTGTAATTTATACTGAGTCATAACATGCTTGTGAAATTTCTGAAACAAGCTACTAACTTCACTTTTCGACTTTATCAAACAAATCGAGGTCATACGAGTACAGTCATCAACAAATATCACAAACTATTTGGCTCCTCCAAATGTAGTGTTTTTAGATGGACCCTAAACATCAGAATGAATAATCATAAATAGAAGAGAGCTTCTACTTGGATTTGGGGAAAACGAGACATGGTGACCTTTTCCAAGTTCACGCACATCACACCGAAAGACAGAAATATTCATCTTCAAAAATAGACTTGGAATTTTTTTTTTCAAATAACCAAAGGAAGCATGCCCTAGACGTTGATGTCATAGCCAAATATCTGATTTCTTTTTCTCACCTTCGGATCCTTCCACACCTAAAGCTTGAGTCAACTTACATGAACTTTTAGATTCTAAATCCAGGTAATAGAGCTTCATGTGTCTAACTCCATAACCAATCGTCTTGCGAGTCCGAATATCCTTAAACACACAATCTGAAGGCCAAAAAACTATAATACAATGTAAGGCTGTAGTTATTTGAGCAACAAATAATAGGTTAAAATTCAAGGATGACACAATTAGAGCAGTATTTAAGGTTAGGTTGTTTGTGAGAGGTATAGAACCCTCGCCAGTAGCAGTGGCAGGATCACCATTGGTAGTGGACGCAGTTGATTTGGTGGATGGTTGAAAATTTTGGACTTGTCTAGAATCAAAAGTCATATGATCGGTAGCACCCGAATCAATTATCCATGCATTATTCATATCAAAGGCATAAATATTAAAAACCTTACCATCATTATCTGCAGCAGTACGATCAGCAACTCCAACTGTGACAGTGGGATGATTGCAAGTCTTCTTCCGAATATCCCTGCTATGGTCAGAATTCTCCGGATAGCCGATAATCTTATAACAACGAGCTTTCGTGTGCCCGATCTTGCCACAATGAGTACACTTCCTTGACTCCATGGTGAAGAACAACAAATAGCAACACAACAAGCAGTACTAATAGCAAGTAGCACAACACCACACCAAACACACTAGTAAACAACAAATACCAACACCAGCATACAGCAAGGAGCAAACAGCAATCGACATATCAGATCAGATCTGATCGAATACAGATGGCTGTGATTGAATCTGATCAGATCAGATCATGTCAGGACTTGTTGATCTGATCTTTGATTTTTCCCCCAAAGCTCGACGGCAGAGGCTTCGGGTGGCGACGACGGGAGGCGGTGACTGGGGGTGATGGGCGGCGGTGACAGGAGGCAATGGGAGGTGACGGTCAGTGGCTCTGGATGCAGCAGATGTCGAATGGGTTAGGGCATCGGATCTGTTGACGAATGACGATTTCGACGATGTTCCAACTTCGATGGGTCGTGGTGACTGAAGGATGACTACTTCTTATCAACAATCGATTGAAGGAGCAAGATCGACTAAAGGATGACAACAATCAAAAGTTGGACGACTACTTCGACGACGACTTTAACAAAAATCGACTGAAGGAGTTGGGCTTCGGTTTCAGATTTGGAGCAAGATCCGACTTCGACGACGATGATGGGTGAGATAGGTGGGGCTTCGGGGCTTCGGTTTTCGGGAAAGATGAATGAAGAAGGCCTCTTCTTCTTCTTCATGTAGCCTAGGATGTGTTAGGCTCTGATACCATATTGAAAACAGATTTGGGAAAAAATTATTATTCTTAATTCATTTATTTCTCTATTGTATATATCTATATATAAGAATTGCATTCTTGGAGAAGAAGAAAGGAGATTGGGAGAAGATTGGGGAGATGAGAGATTTGGAAAATCTGTTTCCTATAGATTAGGAATCAGAATATACAATTACTATATTTCAACACATCATATACCTTTCATATCTCATATCAGTAAACATATCATTTCATATTTCATTTCATATTTCATTTCATATCTCACATCAGTAATTATATTCATATATCTCTGTCGTATCTTATATCATCACATCATTCTATACCAACACTCAATCTCACCCTTATACCTCATTTCCATTGGGTTATATACCCAAAATTTCCAATTTAATCAATACATGAACTACCATTCATTATATAATTGACATATCACATACATATAGCCAATATAGAGCATCCACAATATATTCTACCTATTTTAAATGCTACAATACCTCAATATATCATGACAACCTATAAATAGGTCATATATTAGTTATAATAGCCATTTAAAGTTATTCACTAGGATATATGACTCATATCGCTCTCTAAACATGCACAACATATACACGGGTTCCAAAAATCACAAATCACTTATTCGTCTATTTAAGCATTATAACATTAAATTATATCATGTTAGTCCATACACCATGCTCCATGTACACAAAATCACCTATAAGGGCTTATATGTCCAAAAACATGCATGAGACATGTCCGCAATATAAAAAGTGCATAAACCGCATAATCTACCATTTTTTTTATGCTTTAATACATCACACTAACCTATAGTTCATGTTTCATATATTCAAAATCATTAATTTCCCAAAGTATCACCACCCTAATTTCTTAATTTAAGAATAAACAATATTATCGAGGATAAAGTATGTCTCAAATTCCATCAAATTATCACTCATATTTCATTCAGACATTTCGTCGAACACCTGCCGTGCATACATGTTAAACATGTATTTTTGAGTTTCCGACGGGTTTCTAACTCCATAAAATTGCATTAAAATTTATTCCAAATTGTTCCCCTTAATTTACAACTCTTTCTATTACTCATAATAATTATTTTTTCTATTTATTATCCATTAATTCTAAAGGCAACACACTAATTATTTTCCAATTTAGTTTCGATTTCTTAAATGCCAAATCTATCACTTCTAATATAAAAAGAATTGTCTACTCTCGTACCACACCAATTCACAGCTAAAAATTCTTAAATCATACAAACACATAAAATTTAAATAAAACCCAACTCACCGTAGTGTCAATGATTTCAAAAACTAAGGCCGCGGCGTTGAAGAGCACCCTCCAATTAATCAAAACCCTAAAATAATTGAAAAATAGGTGGAGATTTAGTGGGGTGAAGAAGTATAGCGCCCCGAATTTCCAATATGATATTTTAGAAATACGTAGCACAATTTCCAGCATCAACTTCAAATGTAATATTAAACACAGTCAAACACCAATAAAAATTTTCAACTTTCATTACATTAATCTTTACATAGCACATCGGAATACAACACACCTTAAATTATAAATTTCTTTCCTTACAACAATTTCTTTTACAATAATACATAACCCATCAACCACTTTAACTCATGCATTCAAAATCCAAGCTACAAGTAATCACCTGTAAAATATGAGGCTAGAGATAATCCTAACCCCCAAAACTAAAGGGGTCAGCCATAACGGTGTGAGTGACATAAAAAAAACAAGCAGCATAAATAGAGCATAGGTTCATAAACGACATGTAATAAACAAAAATACATAAAATATGACATAGCAAGGAAACATGAAAATATCAAGTGAAACTAGACTATGTGTCAAGTGTAGAAAACAGGAAACCATATGCATGAAACCAAGTCAAGAAAACACAATTCTATATGCTGACTCTCTAATGCGTACTTGTCGAAGTCTATGCATCCTACTCTACATAGGTCTGATGCAAGCCCTTAACGTCTCCACATTGTAGGGTTTAATCCCCCGCTATGCAACTAATCCTAACACGATGACTACTACGAGATAAAGATAAACTGTGAGTATTAGTCCATGCCCCGATAATTTCGGAGGTCAATTTCTATCCACAGATAATTTCAGAGACTATTTTACTCACACCTGGGAGTCTTCGAGAATACCCCACACTGCAAGCGATGACACCTCATCACATGAATACCACATGAGCGTCGCCTCGACCCCGATAATTCCAGAGATCAATCCCACACCACCGGTAATTCCGGAGACTATTTCACTCATACCTGGATAATTCCAGGAATTATCCCACACCGCAAGCCATACTGAGGTCCATAACTCATGTTCTCGTTCATCATAACACTACTAGTGCCTGTCCTTATTATTTAGGTTATTGAATTACTTTACGAATCTCTTAGAGTTGGTGTACCCTACCAGACTTAACTCAACAATTGATCAACTAAAATGCCTCAACATGCCCAAACATAAATATCTCAACTGCCGGTATACTAGGGTCACACACACCCTCTAGAGATTCACACCCAAATATCCAAACAAAACTTCCCACATAAATTGCTCAGTTAACCCACTTGAAAACATATGTTCAGTAGAAGATAAGATATAGAATAGTAAGTTATAGATTAAAACATTTAGAGAATAAATCATTTAAAAGAATATTCAAAGATATAAAGATACATCAGTATCAGTCGACTATAGACAAGCGTAAGTCGACTGTCCAAAAAGAAAATTCAATAGCTTTAAAAAAATAATTCTAAGTATAGCAGTCGACTGTAAAAGGGTCATAGGTCGACTGTCCAGAACGAAAAATTCAATTCTTAGGGTGATATCAAAACAAAGCAGACTCAGTCGACTGTAAAGATGGGCCAGTCGACTGTTCCGTGTGATAATTTAAAACTTCAAGAAAATTACAGCAGTCAGGCAGTGACGGTCGACTGGAAAGTCACACCGGTCGACTGTCGACCTGCAAACTGCAGATTTTGGTTGTGCATATTTCGATCGATACGTAGTTTTACTTTATGGAAATGATTTCTACCAAAAACATATTTCTTATTTGATCAAATACAACTTGTAGGATATATAATCGTTCATATAAACTAAATCAAAATTACTTGAATTTATAAAGGTAGCGATTTGTTAATTTCTTTCAATCAAACATGAATTGTGCATATAATCAAAATAGAGTTTCTTAAAAATTAATTGTTCATTGAAATAGCTTCGTATTCAGATCCAAACGATATAAATACCAAAATCTCAAAAAGATCCCCAATTTGGATATATTTCCTCAAACTTAACTCGATTCCAAATTTCGATTCTCAAGACATGATTCTCTTGATTCATAAATTCTTTCTCCAAATTTCTCAAACTAATTCACCATTATAACTCATAAACATAATCAATTTATAATGTTACTATATCGAGTTTCATTCAACCAATACTCAAAAGTGATAAAAATCTCATCTTTATTAAATTTATACATGAAATCCACCTTATTCAATCAATCCAACATTAATCCAAAAGAAATAGCCTACCCATGATCTCCAAATAGGTTATTCATCAACCTCGAATTAACCACATGCAATTTTACCCATAAACAACTAGGGTTTCACAAGATCCAATTTTAATTCATCAATCTATCCAATCCATCATGTACATATTCATACTCAAACCCTAACATGCTTTCTAGTAGATGAAATACCACATACAACATTCCAAGAACAAAACAAAACAACTTATATCACTCACCTCAAATGAAGAAATATAATAAGAAAAGTCTTTCTTTTGCGAAGTCCAAGATCACCTCTTAAATCTCCAAAAAATAATAAGACTTTTGTGTTGTGCAGCGAAAGACGGCTGCACTTCACTCTTTTAAATAGGTCGGAATAGGAGAATAAGGGTTTTTGAACACATTTGCAAAATAACTCTTTTAAAGTATAACTTTTCATAAATAGATCCATATACTTGGAAACTTGATAAAACCAATTAAATTGAGATTTAGAAACAAAATAAACACTTTATTTTCCAGCAGACACTGTTTGAAAAGTCCAGAAAAATAGTTTTGCATTTTCATCCATCAAAATGATAATTTTGCAAAAAGATCATTCTTTTCGTAATATTTGCAAATAGGTCCAACAAATATCAGAAAAAATCTAAAAAAATTACAAATAAATTCCAACTAATAAATAATGATTTTTTCACAAAATAATTTTGCCTTTTGAACTTTTCTAGAAAATATTTGCATGTGTTTTGCACGTGTAAAAAGATAAATTTTCAGAAAAATATTTATTAAATCTTCAAAAAATCATTTTAATTCATTTATAAGTCTTTAAAATTATATTTATAAATACGGGATACTACAAGAAGCCTCAAGTTTGGTCGTGGGTGGGTTTCGGTCGAAAGGAAATGGGGATGGGGCTTGCGGTCTCAACTAAGGGTGGCAACAGGTCCGGGCAAGCCCGGGCCCGGCTCGGCCTGGCCCCCACTTAGGCGGGCTCAACCCGAGACCGAATCCCCAAACCCAGGGGCTGGTCCGGTTCACAACTTTTCCGAAATAGCCCGGCTAGGCCCAGCCCGGTTAAGGACCGGGACTGGCTGAACCAACCCGCCCGGGCCCGGGTCGACCATTAGGAATTATTATTATTATTATTATTTTGGGTTCAGAATTAAATATTTTTTAAATTTTTTTTACCAAATTGCCTCCCAACGGATCTATCTCGATCTCTAAATTCAAATAATTCTCTTGTTTTTTAATTTGATCTAATTTGTATAAAATTTTATTCATGTACTTCATTTTATTTAACAATTTGTAATTTATTTAATCAATTTAAATTTGGATTTAGTTTCTTTTATTTATTAATTCTTTACAATTGTTATGAAATTAAAATTTAATACTTGATCTTTCATCTTCCTTTTAAAAAAAATTATACTAAAAAACCGGCCCGGCCCGCGAACTGGCCCGACCCGGCCCGGGCCCACCATTGGGGCCGGGGGGCAGGTCCGGGCCTAGGTTTTTCCCACCTAGCCTGGCCCGGGTGGCCCGAATGCCACCCCTAGTCTCAACGAAACGAAAGGGGAAGAAGAAGAGAAAAAGAAAATGGAAAATTAACAATAAGCCCCTCTTTGACTCTTATAGTACTTATATGCCCATAAAACTCTTCTTTTCATAATAACGCCCAATAAAACCCATTCTACCAAATAAATAAAGTAATATATATATCTAACCAACATTTCTGACAATAAATATTTTCTGAATATTTCTATAATTTGGTTCTTCTAAATTTATTTTGTGTTAAATTCTTTTCAGATTTTTTATTAAATTATTTTCTAATCGAAAATCTTATTCATTTCGAATAATGGTGTATTTTGATCTTATTTTCTTTATCTTATTGATCGACTATTTATATTTGAGCCAAAAACAAATATATTATTATTATTGAATTATTTTAATAAATTGTTAAACTTTAATATTAAATTTTTATATAATTTTATTTTATTATGATTAAAATTATTAATTGTTATTTCTCGATTATCTATTTAAAATAAATCTATTGAATTATTTTACTATCGTATTTGATCTGATTTTCTTGGCAAACCCCAATTTATTTTCAAGCCAACTTATATTCTTTTCATTTGTATTATTTATTTATCTATTTGGATTAAAATTTGTGTTCATGAAATGTTTTTGTTCTTCTTATTGAGCTATTTCTTGTTGATCCAATTTCTATTTGATTAAGAGTATTTTATTTGAACCATATTGTCTTCAAACTCATCTATTGTTAAACCCAAAACCTAATTGCAATTGTTTCTAGACCAAAAACCCACTATTATTGGATCCTAACTCATTAACCCAACAATCTACTTGTATTCTATAAATACAACCCTAATACAAATCCTAAAAATACAAAAAATACAATTTGTAGCCGTCATCTCCTCTCTCCTCTCTCCTCCCAATTTCTCTCTCCCCGTTCAGCACTCCCGATCACCATCTCCAGCGTCGTCAGCCCCTATCGCCACCCCCTAGCGCCGCTACCCCTCTTTCCAGCGAGCCCCCTCTGCTCTCCTCCCGTCGACCAGCATAGCCCCCAAACCCCGACGCTTCTCCGATCATCGACCACATACAGATCCCCCTGATCATCTCCTGTTCCCACTCGACCAGCCATCGACGCCAGATTCCATCGATCTGCCCAGATCCACCGTCGACGCCGCCTTCACCTGCTGTCGATTGCACCAGCGACGTCGGACTCCCCCTCCTTCTTGCTGGTTGCTACTCTTGCAGTTGCTATTGCAGCTCTCTTTCTATTGTTGCTGAGTTCTCTTTTGCACAGAGTGTGCACGTATTATTCGTGAGATCGTGGGTTCGTTGCTTCGGAATTCTCATCCTGTTATTCTTGGTATTCAAATTAACCGTCAATAAGGCAAATCACTTTACCTCTTGAATTGCTAATTGTATCAAATTCAAGAATTTTTATTGAAACTCCGCAAGTAGATCTTGATCGTAGTATTAATTATCTTTCGTTGGGTCTATTGAGGGTTTACACGAGCTAACCCTAATATTTTTGACTTCGTGCCACTTTTGACTCCAATGATTGAATCTTTCTTGTACTCATATAGAATCGTTAATAGGGTCATGCATATAATCACTGCACAAATAATCTATCGTAGTTATTATTGTTAGTTTGTGTGTTTGAATGATCAATTGATGTTTGGTTGTTGTTAAAATAGTGTATGTGTGCATTTTTAATTGTATTTACCATGCTATTACACCCATCATGCTGATTAGATGATTTTTCAACTATAGAATTTATAACCTTCATGTTAAATCAATTTATTTCATGAAACTACCCAGAAACATGTATGTTGCTTGCTGGCTGTATTTTGTCTGCTGTTTCCGACCCAGTAAATGATTTCAAAATAAATAACTTTCTGAATAAGGGTTGTAGCCCCATGTTTCTAGTTTCTAAAACATCTTGAATTTCTGAATTCCAATTTGTATATTAAAGGTTATCATCGTTTTACTACAGCTGTGTTTTATTTCCAGAATTTCAGATTCTTATATGATTTATGTTTAATCTGTTAAAAGGTTGATTTAACATTAAAATATTGCTCTGAAAATTTTCAGAACATTAGTTAACATGTTTAGGAGTTTAACAAATATTGTTTAATGAATTTATTGTCGAGTTTTCGCTGATTCTAAAAATATAATAACTACATGTTTTTCTGCCTGAACATGAAATCTATAAAGAATTATGTGTTTGACCTTGCTCATGTTGTTGGATTTTAAACTTTAAATATGCGTTGGAACCGTGTGAAAGTCTAGTTTTCAGAATTTCTGACGGTTTCAATTTTCGAGTTCTGAAACAGCAGAAAATTATATTTTTGTACAGACAACTCTTGCTGTCCAGAATTTTATATTCCAGATTTTAATAGATTTATTCATATATCATAGTTTTGCATGAATTAACGTAAGTATGTTGCAATGCATGATCCTAGTATGCTATTTTCATCATTCTAATTGTCCAATTCAAGTTATCATTCTATTGTTCCCCTATTGTTGCTATCGTTCGTCTAATGTCTCTAGATTGTATATTGTATTGTTGCATCGATAAAATAATTAACAAGCAGGAGTTTAAGGGTTGACTTAAGTAGTGGATAATATAGAGACTGTACTCGGAAGGGAGCTCGTGGTTTCCCTACAATCACTAAATGACTGAATGACTAAATAACTGAATAACTGGATAACTGCATATTATTCCATGGATATTGATACTAAATAACTAAATGACTGAATAACTGAATACTGAAGAGAATCGTTTACATCATTCCCGAGCACATGAACTATAAAATCTACTACTAAGTCTAAACATAACTTGTTTGTATGTAGCACCCATGTGGTAAATAAATGGGACGCATGAAGTGCTACATTAGTTAGGATTAAAATGATTAATAGACTTAAGAATTGACATCACATCGACATTGCATATTGTACATCATTGTTTCCATTAATATCGAATTTTGTCTAAGTATTATTTACATATTATTGAATATTGTTATCTATTATTGAACCATTGTTTATACCATTGCATCCTTTATCGTGATATTGATTATTATTATTGTCCTATGTTATTGATTCCATTGATCCATTGAACTCATTGTTATATCGTTATTCCATTGTTCCTTGCTTTCTCTACTTTATGTCCATGACTTGCTCTAAGGACAAATTTTCTCCTTTTTGTAGATGAAGTGTTCACAGGTAATGAAGGAGAATTGCCTGCATGAATTGGAGAACAAGTTTTCTAAAGATTTAATCATTTCTAGTTGCTTATTATTTCATGAACTTATGTATTGAGACTTATTATTATTGTGTTGAGATTTATTATTGTATTGGGCTTATGACCCAGGTATTATTATTCATTTCGAGATGTTGGATTATTATTGTATTTGGAAATTTCATATTGCTTCATTCCAAATATTATTGTTCATAAGATTATTATTATTGCATGCGCAATTGCTCTGTATTGATTATATTGTTGAATTGATCGGACAAACATCTTGTAGGTGACGTTAGTTATTTGCTGGACCAATGTCATGTGCTCGTATTCCGTATTTTTGAAAAGCTGGGCATGACAATATATATAATAAAATTGTATATTTATGTATATTAATAACAATAATAATATCTGATAACAATAAAAGAATTACAAATTATTATTTTAAAATGATAAATTAGGAGGGTGTTACAACATTATTACAATAAAGTCATTTATTCCGAATAGTGACATTTGCACAACTAAGGTCGCTATTCCGAGTAGCGATCTCAGTTTCAAAAATAAATTGATTATTATTTTTTCATAGAGCAAAACCTCTCTAGATTTTGCTAAGTATTAGAATACAGTTCATTAAAGGTTGCTAATCTCATTAGCAAATTTATATATAGTTTGGTCGCTAATTGGAATAGCGACAGTAAATAAAAAAATTCAAATATTTTAAAATAGAGACCACTATTCACATTAGCGACTTTTAAAATGAAGAGATCACTAATGAGAATAGCAGCCGCTGCTGACGTGGTAGCCAACGAGCGCTAATAGTTTCGAAATTGGTCCATAATCGCAAATATTTTCAAAAGGTGGCCTAGTACTGCAAAAAATTCTCCTGATGGATCAGTACCTGATGAGTTGAACAAACTTAACTCTAATCCAAGTTTTAAGAATGCCTGCATGCTATCATCTACCAAATTTCTAATAACTTATAACTGATGCAAAGATATGCAGACACAAACTTGGTAAAAAAGACCAGCAGCCTCGCATGCATGGAGTGTATAATCCATTCATACTTGTACTTTGTTTCCGCGTAAACATCTGGATATATACAGATAAATCAACCTAAAGAATTGCAAACATTCTATAAGTATGACAGGTGGAAATGATTCAGACATATTGGAAAATAGATACATTATTTTTTCACAAATTAAATCAAACGACTTAGAGCATCCACAGCAGTCATTGTGTGAATTATGCATATAGCATTTGGTTATTGTGCTGTAGTCGTCGAATGCTATTTTTTACCAATTTAATTTAAAATAATAAAAATTTTAGATCAGACGGATTTTTTTACCAATTTAATTTAAAATAATAAAATTTTTAGATCAGACGGAGCTCGAAGTTGCGTCGGATCAAGAAATAAATTATTTTTAATTGATACATTGCGTCGGAAGAGAGAAAAAAAAGAAAATGGAGGGACCCAACATCAAGTTGTGTTCGAGAAATGAGAAAGTGGAAGGACGCAACATGAAGTTGCGCTCGAGGGGATTGTTATTTTACGGCTTTTTTTTATTTATAAAAAAAATTATTTTTTTTGGGAGCGACGAAACTCGAAGTTGCGTCCGACGATTTAAAAATAATATTTTTTCGAGCGACGGAACTCGAAGTTGCGTCCTTTAAATTATGTATAATTCTCATATCCGCTCTCATTTATAGCAATCTCCTGTAGCAAAATATGCATATTTAGCAGACGACTGTAGCAATTTTTTTGCCAAACGACTACAGATGCTCTTACGTGCATTTATATATAAATATTCTACAATACTTCAAAATGAAGAAATAGGATACACAAATATAACGCCGTTACAATTAGATCGTTTCCGAAATAACTGCTCCATTTTGTCGTAAATATGGACAAAATACATCTCTAATTTTATAATGGGAGAAGACCTTAGTGTCATTTGTAAATCTACTAACATGTACAATGCACGTACATGATTAATATGAATGAGGTTTCAGGTTCGAATCCTGTCAGAGTCAGAATTTTTATTTTTTTAAATTTTTTTATTAAAATGTGCATCACACGTGTAAATTACTAATCCATGTTATTGACAAAGCCTTTGGAGAATTTTGAAGTGGGTGACCCAGATTTGGGAAGTTGGTTAAAATATCAGTGAGTAGGTTGGTCCTCAAAAACCATACGAAAACACATACCATTTTCTAACAGAAGCCAGACGTGGTCACCCCCTCGGGCGGTTTTCTGCATTGACCAAGATTTCTTAGGGGGGTTTTACACATTTCAGAAGCCTCACAGTTGAATTTTGATATGGCTAAAAATGAGATCAAATCGCGACCGTTCAAATCGGACACGAATCTTAAAGCTCAGGGGTAAAACGGTAATTTCACCTACAAACAGGTCTGAAATGGGGCTGAAATGGGGACTGGGTCTTTCTTCAAAGCGCAATAACCCATAAACGGATCTGTCTTACTGGGTACGGGTCCCAACCCATTACAAACCAGTTCAGAAGGATAAAGAAGAATTCAGATTCATAATTATCCCTAAGAAGTGATCTTAACCGCTTCTATCCATTCACACAGGGAAGTAGAGATATCTTCTTATCTCGAAACGGATCCCTAAGGCGACTATAAAAATTCCTCTCCCCCCACCATAACAAGGTAATCAATCTTTTTCCACATAAAGTTCTTTCTTAATTATTCTGATTACTGACTTGAGCGTCGGAGGGTGCATCGCCGGGATCCATCCCGGTGTATCGCACATTTTGCAGGTTCGCGGCAGCAGCAAGAAACTGGTCAACAATTTGGTGAAGGTCAACAGGTCGACAGGTTTGCATAATTCGTTTTCTCCAAGAATCCACAAATTCATCTGTTTGCTCCCACACCTAAATCAGCAACAACAGATTGGCACCGTCTGTGGGAACCGAAAAAGCAACCCGACCTAACTTCATCAGAAAGACTAGTTTCAAGCCATGCATCCAAAACAGAAGGGGAAGGCAGTGGTCTCCAGCCGAAGAACCACTTCTCTTCCTCCTCCCCCTCATCCAGCTCAAGGTTCTCCTCCTCAACAGGCCCCTCCATGGTCTCAGGGGGCTCCCATCGGAGTCGTCCGAAGCAACATCCTCCTTATGACCATGTCGCGGATCCCAATCCTTCAGTTGAATCTATGGCTTCTCAAAGCCCTCCTGATGGGGATCTTCGTCAAGTGATTGCCGACCGCCAAAATGGGGTCGATCTCCGAACTCGCCTGAATGGATGGCGAGCCCTTGGGGAGTCCATCAACCTGAGCACCCAGGGGCCTCAAGAGTCCGGACCCCCGGCCGACCGAGGACCAGAAGATCCCTTCCCCCGAGGAGGCGAAGAGAGTCCCCTCAGCGTCATCGGCGGAGAACTCATTCTCCAGTAAGCCGAGCCATACATAGGGACTGCCAAGCTGCAGAGGCACTAGTCACAAGGGCAGAGCTTCAAGACTTCTAAGCGGCAGTCTTATGGGCCCTCAATATCACCCCAAATAACGACCAAAGGCCACCTACTCATGAGCCAGCTAAGAGCCACCGCCTTCACACTCCCAGTCATCGTCCATCTCCAAGCTACCATCACCGCAGCCCTAGTCCACCCTCGTACGAAGATGAGTCCCCGGGCTCGGCAAGATATGATCAAAGAGAAGATTCAATCTCCCGCCGTCTCCATGAAATGGGGAGGCGCCTCGGCCGAATTGACACGGAAGAAGAACAACGGGCAATAAACCTCCGCCTGAGCAGGCCTCCATTCTCCCGCACCATCATGGAGGCCCCCGTCCCAGAAAACTTCAAGCCGCCTCACTTTGAGTCGCATACCGGGGAGTCGGACCCCGCAGATCACATAGAGAGTTTCAAAACTCTCATGATGATCCACCATGCTTCAGACACCCTCCTCTGCAAGATCTTCCCTGCCACGCTGAAGGGGCTTGCGAGAGAATTGTACTCTTGACTCGCCCCGGCCTCCATCTTCTCATTCGATCAGTTCGAAGGACTCTTCTTTACTTATTTTGTGAGTAGCCGCCGAACCGAAAAAACAAGTGTATCTCTGGTGACCCTCAACCAAAGAAAGGGTGAACTCCTAAAGGATTACGTTCGACGCTTCACCGCCGAAGCCCGGTCCATTCCCTCCCTCAACCAATCAGTAGCCTCTGCCGCATTCCAGCGCAACGTCACTAATGCCAACCTCAGGGCGTCCCTTGCCAAGAAGCCTCCTCGGGACTTCTCAGAACTCCTACTTAGGGTGGAGAAGTACATACGAGTGGAAGAGGCTCTCAACTCCCCTACTCTTGAGGAATCATCTTCCGGGAACAAATGGAAGAATATGAGCGAAGATGGGTCCCAAAAATTCTAGAAGGACGGCAATGGCCAGCGCCGCCCGACTCCTCGTTTTGAGAAATTCACCCTCCTCATTGCTAATATATCAGAAGTTCTTATGGAGGTGGATAAGGAAGGGCTACTCCGTGCTCTCCCTAGAATGGATACCCCTTGCAAGAAGAGGAACAAGGATAAGTGGTGCCGCTTTCACAGGGACCACGACCACGACACGGATGATTGTCCGGCTCTCAAAGAGGAGATCGAAGAACTCATACAGCGGGGATACCTGACCAAGTTCGTCCTAAAAAATGGGGCCGATCTTCCCCCCTAAGGAGCCTACAAACTAACAGAAAGGCCCACCGAGCTTCAAGACTCAGAACCTGGGGCCGTCTTCCACTACATCCAAGGAGGTCCAATGGAGAGAGAACCCAGCTTCTCCTAAGCGGTCTTCACCTTATCGTAGAAGTAGGATCTCGGTTTTCAATAAGGCCGATGGTTGTAACCCGGCCAACAGTATGTAATAATGGTTCTCCCCATCGAAGTGGTCATTTAGTTTATCTCAATAAAACTTAGCATTTTTTATTGAAAATTATTGCTCTTACTTTATCTCTACCTCTCCGAGTCACATCTACGACTCGTTAAATGATGAGTTCAGAGTCCAGCTTCTTCTACATAGCTGTTCCCACAACTTACTAAGCTCAAAAAATGAGTTTGGAGTCCAACGCTTGGTTCGATGTTGCTTCAGCCGCTTGCAAACAAGCAAGGGCAGGGCAGCTCACCATTCGGAATTGCCCCTACAACTTGTTAACCCCCTCTAACAACAAGTTCGGAGTCTAAAACTTGGCTCGATTCCTCTTCAACTACTCGCTTACAAGCGAGTAAGAAGCAGTTCGTCATCCGAAATTACTCCCACAATTGTTGAATCTCTTTAAACGACAAGTTCAGAGTCCAAAACTTGGCTGGACTCCTCCTCAACTACTCGCTTACAAGCGAGTAAGAAGTGGTTTGCCATTTGGAATTGATCTCACAACTGTTGAGTCTCACTTAGACAACAAGTTCGGAGCTCAGCTCTCCCCTAGAGTTGCTCCTCAAACTTATCTCCCAAATGGCTCTCTCCTAGAGCCAAGCTCTTCGCTCCGCTCGCTTCTAAAGCGGGCCTCTTCTAAGCGAGTTCGGAGCTCAAAGCTCTCCCCTAGAGTTGCTCCTCAAACTCGTCTCCCAAATGGCTCTCTCCCAGAGCCAAGCTCTTCGCTCCGCTCTCCTCCAAAGCGGACCTCTTCTCAATGAGTTCAGAGCATAACTCTCTCCTAGAGTTTCTCCTCAAACTTGTCTCCCAAATGGCTCTCTTCTAGAGCCAAGCTCTTCGCCCCGCTCGCCTCCAAAGCGGGCCTCTTCTAAGCGAGTTCGGAGCTCAAAGCTCTCCTCTAGAGTTGCTCCTCAAACTCGGCTCCCAAAAGGCCCTCTTCTAGAGCCAAGCTCTTCACTCCGCTCGTCTCTAGAGTGGACCTCTTCTCAACGAGTCCGGAGCACAACTCTCTCCTAGAGTTGCTCCTCAAACTCGTCTCCCAAATGGCTCTCTCCTAGAGCCAAGCTCTTCGCTCTACTCGCCTCCAAAACAGACCTCTTCTCGACGAGTTCGGAGGACAACTCTCTCCTAGAGTTGCTCCTCAAACTTGTCTCCCAAATGGCTCTCTCCTAGAGCCAAGCTCTTCGCTCCGCTCGCCTCCAAAGTGGGCATCTTCTCGACGAGTTCGGAGCACAACTCTCTCCTAGACTTGCTCCTCAAACTTGTCTCCCAAATGGCTCTCTTCTAGAGCCAAGCCCTTTGTCCACTCGCCTCCGGAGCGGGCCTCTTCTCGACAAGTTCGGAGCACAAAACTCTCCCCTAAAGTTGCTCCTCAAACTCGTCTCCCAAATGGCTCTCTCCTAGAGCCAAGCTCCTCACTTCGCTTGCCCCTGAGTGGGCCTCTTCTAAGTGAGTTTGGAGCTCAAAACTCTCTCCTAGAGTTGCTCCTCAAACTCGTCTCCCAAATGGCTCTCTCCTAAAGCCAAGCTCTTCGCTCTGCTCGCCTCCAAAGTGGATCTCTTCTCGACGAGTTCGGAGCACAACTCTCTCCTAGACCAGTCGACTGTTCTCAAATCTATGTGGGACTATATTTTCTCAAATCTATCTCAAATCCGCGTAGACCAGTCGACTGCTAATCCAACCAGTCGACTGTTCGCTACCAGATCCGGGGTATTACAGCTTGTCAACTGTTAGAATGGCCAAACATATATATATATATATATATATATATATATATATATATATATATATATATATATAGAGAGAGAGAGAGAGAGAGAGAGAGAGAGAGAGAGTCTAATATGAGCTGGTGAGCTGGGATTCTTATCATGAGTTGGGTTTCTCATCCATTCGATCTCGTTTGATCACGATCAAACGGCTCAAAGAAGGTCCCACTCATCTGTGGTTATGGTGAGGGGCAAAATTGTCTAATATGTTTCTTTCTTTCTTGTCGAGCTCTCCTCTACCTCTCGCTCTGTCTTTCTTCGTCGAGCTCACTTCCTCCTCTACCTCCTGCTTAAAACCCTAACTCTTATCTCTCCCGCTCTGTCTCTTTCTTTCTTTCTTTCTTTCTTTCTTTCTTTCTCGTCGAGCTCACTTCTTCCTCTATCTCCTGCTCTGTCTCCTTCTTCGTCGACCAAAACCCTACCTCTTATCTCTTCCACTCTGTCTCTTTTTTCATCGAGGAAACCAAATCGATTTCAGGGTCTCGATTGGCTGTCTCTATCTCTTCGTCGAAGCAGGGGGTCTGCCGATTTCTCTCTCTCTTCGACGAGAAACCTAAATCGATTTTTGGGTCTCCATTTTTACTCCCTCTCTCTTCGACGAGAAACTCAAATCGATTTGAGGGTTCCGATTTCTACTCCCTCTCTCTTTGACGAGAAACCCCAATCGCGAATAAGGGTTTCGATTTCCTAAGCGATTCGAGGAGAAACCCTAGCCCCCAAATCGAGTCCGTACATTCGCTGATCCCTACATCGACCTCCTAGCAAAGCGACCATCTTCTTATCAGGTAATCTCAATTTCAAATTTTGTTTCTTTTATAATCGTTCATGTTTATTGATAAATTTTGTTTCCTTTATAATCGTTCCTTTGTAATAGGAAATTAGTTGAATAACATCATAATCTGGCTTTTTGCAGATATAGAAAATATGTATTGTTATGGTTGTATGAAGACCTTTTTAGGTGTATAGCAATTACAACTGCAGTTTGCAGCTGTGTTGGTTTAGGTCATTTGCAATTCATGATACATTTTGCCTGATATTATCTTGGTTGATTCACGATACATTTTGCTGATTCTATCTTGGCTGATTGTATGTAGGCTGGTTGTATTTTGGCTAATTATATATTGGCTGAATCTTGGGTAATAAGGAAACAATGATACTATGAAATGGCTTATTCCATTTCATAGTTACATTCTTATCATGTATTTAGGCCACGCTTTGCATATTTTATTTGTCTGATTTGTTATTTTCTTCAACTGCAACATGTTAGTATAAGTAGGACAGTTGGACCACATAGGTACATACGTTAACTATAAGTATCAATGATGGTTATCCAATTCGATGTGTGTGCACTTCCAACCTAGTTTAGTTTCTTTAGTTTTTTTAGGTGTAGCATGTGCACTTCCCACCTAGTTAAGTTTCTTTAGTTTTTGGAGACGTTGTGTAGCTTGTTTTTTAATGTTTATTATCTCATTTTTCTATGTAGAATGGAGTTTGAAAATAAAGAGTTACTAAGCCAAGATGTTCATACCGGTTGGAGAGACGTTGATGATGCTTCTAAACCAATTGTTGGTTCAGTATTTGCAACTTTAGATGAAGGATATGAATTTTATAAAAATATGCAAAATTAGCTGGTTTTTTTGTTCGCAAGTCTGCTACAATGGTAGACACTTCTACAAAGAAGAGGTATTCATAACAATTTATATGCTCAAAGCATGGTAAGCCGAAAGATACAGTTGGAGTCAATATTGTCAATATTGAAGAACCATTTTCTTCAAATGTGATGAAGAGAATGAGAAGGGCTGTAACAAGAGAAGAGTGTTTGGCTTAAATACAACTTCAAAAGGACGATGATGGGAGATGGTCAATTTGAAGGTTTGTTGAAGATCACACTCATCCTTGTGTAACACCTAGAAAGCAACAGTTCTTAAGAAGTAATAAAACTGTTTTCGAAGCACAAAAAAGTTTACTTAGTTCATTCAAAGAGGCTAACATAAGAACTTCGGAGTTTATGTCCTTCATGTAGATAGAAGATGAGGGTTTCAGTAATATTAATTGTACTGAAAAGGACATTAGGAATTCGTTGTAAAGAGACAAGAATGGGAGGATAGTTTATGATGTGGATCTATTGATGGAGCACTTGCAAAAGGAAAAGGAGATGAATTCTTCTTTTTGTTTTCATTATAAGGTGGATGAAGACAACAAATTGACCCATGTACCGGATATTGCACAGACCAAATGTAGTGGGAAGTGAATTAAAGGGGGGAAGGAGAAAGCCTTGGAGAAGGCCGTGAAGCCATTAAGGAAGTGCCGTTTATGCAAGAAGCTTGTTAATCATGTCAGTCGCACTTGCCCTTTGAAGGAAATGTTAGTATTTTCTTACCTGCTTTAGTTCAATTTTTGTTATATATAATATTATCTTATATTTATGCTTATTATTCGTGTAGTTCTAATTTGAATGAGTCACAAGCTTCTACTAATTTTTCGAGAATGGAACCCATAACAGAAGAGGATCCAAATATTCCATGATCTTTATTAGTTTATTTTGTAGGTAAGTGTCTTACATGCTTTGAATTTTTTTGTTTCCCATATCTGTAATTATTGTTATTTAATTCCAAATAGATTAATTTGTTATATTAATCGTTATGTGTTGACTGTTTGTAAGCAAACTGATGATGGACATAAAAGAGATAGTGATTTTGTGTTCAGGAAGTATTACTGCTTTCAAATATTTATTCTTGTTGTCTTTTATTGTATGTTGTTATAGGCAATGATGACAAACACTATTCTACAAGCATTACTTTCAGTTTGTCTTCCCACCCTCCCCCCTAGTTTTCCAAGCATTGTTGATGTATTTTGGGTGAATTGTATCTTGTATCTGGTAGTTGACATCATTCTGAAGCATTTTCATCTATCTTGGCTGATTCATTTGTCTTTTAAACATGACATGAATCTAGATACAATCATCCAATATGTGGCTGAACCAGCCAAGATATAACCAGCAAAAATGCTTCTCTCAGCCATGATTATTTTTAATGCCCACCGTCACATATTAGACTATCTCAATTGTTGTGTGTGTGTGTGTGGGGGGGGGGGGGGGGGGATGGTTGTAACTAGCAGGCATGGCATGGAAATGAAGACCTAGCCCAATAATGTTGCTTGATTTACATTACATTTTTAAATAGAACTGTGTTCTGAGTCTGAGCCTACGATTACTTCTAATAATGTTTTTATTGATTATTACGACTTGGTAGTTAGTAGTACTTTTTTGTCCATCAATGCAAGTTTAACTGAATTGCTTTTAACTTTTTTCATGGGAACCGTTACCATCTCAAGCATGTTCTCGTTCACTGGTTCGGCAATATTGTGTCAGAGGCGTTTGATTGTAATCATGACTGATTGTGTATTGGCTAAACTATTTATTGGATGAATTTTATGTTGGCTAAGAACTCTGAATAGTTGTTTGAATAGTGAGTTACACTTCCGTACTATCAGTGCTAATATCGGAATCCTCGGGGCCATGGAAGAAATAACTGATTAGCCCTTCAATTTTTACTTTAGTTAGAGTTTAGGCATTATTTTTTGTAAATTTGGCTTTATTGTATTCTTGGCTGGTTGTATATTGGCTGATTGTAATCTTGGTTGATTGTATCTTGGGTGAATTGCATATTGGCTGATTATATTGTATGTTGGCACTATTGTATCTTAGCTAATTGTATTGTGCTGGATTGTATCTTGTCTGAATTGTATTTTGTCTTAATTTATCTTGGCCGGATTGTAACTAGGCTAATTTGTAATTTGGTTGATTGTATGGTGGCTGAATTGTACCCCGACTGATTGTATTGTGTCTGAATTGTATCTTGGCTGATTGTATCTTAGGTGATTTGTATTTTGGTTGAATTTTATCTTGGCCGATTTGTATCTTGGCTATTTGTATTTTGGTTGATTGTATTTTGGGTGAATTGTATCTTGGGTGAATTGTATCTTAGGTGAATTGTATTTTGGCTGTATCATATCTTGGCCGATTTGTATCTTGGCTGATTTGTAATTTGGCTGATTGTATCTTGGCTGATTTGTAATTTGGCTGATTGTATCTTGGGTGATTTGTATTTTGGGTGAATTGTATCATGGCCGATTTGTATCTTAGTTGCTTTGTAATTTCGCTGATTGTATCTTAGCTGAATTGTATCTTGGCTAATATTGTATCTTGGGTGAATTGTATTTTGGGTGAATTGTATCATGGCCGGTTTGTATCTTGGCTGCTTTGTAATTTGGCTGATTGTATCTTGGTTGAATTGTATCTTGGCTGATTGTATCTTGGGTGAATTGTATTTTGGGTGAATTGTATCATGGCCAATTTGTATCTTGGCTGATTTGTAATTTGGCATATTGTATCTTGGCTGAATTGTATCTTGGCTAATTGTATCTTAAGTGAATTGTATCATGGCCAATTTGTATCTTGGATGATTTGTAATTTGGCTGATTGTATCTTGGCTGAATTGTGTCTTCGCTGATTGTATCTTGGGTGAATTGTATCTTTGCTGATCTGTAATTTAGCTGATTGTATCTTGGCTGAATTGTATCCTACCTGATTGTATAATTTTTTTTTTTGGGTGTATGAGAATTTATGTAGTTGACGAGCTACTTGAATTGTTTTTTATGAGATGGACTACGTTTTTCTTCTCCACCAAAAAAACTACGTATTACAAATCAAAAGTTTTATTTAAACCAATTTTCGCATATAAAGAGCTCAATAAAGAGCTCACTGTCAGCCAAAACATCTAACTGATCTGTATACAAAATAAGTACAATGACATCAAAATATCTTTATTCAATCTTTTCATTTACACCTCAAATGACCTCATAAACAACATATACAAAAGCTGTAAAATACACTTCTTGGTTCATATACAACACATATACAAAACATAAACAACATATACAAAACATATACAAACAACATAAACAACATAAACAACTGAAATTCCTAGCTTAAAATTACAGTTCTTGTTTCAACTGCTTCTGTTGCCTGCTTGAGCTCCTACGGCTACGCCTGAAATAAAAGAAAATAAAAAAGTCAATCAAAAGTACAAACATCCAAGTAGCACTAATCAACAAATAAATGATTTGAAGTCATTGTAAGCTCAGACCATACTTCCATTTCTCTATTTCTCTAGGGCTGCATTATTATGCAATGCCAACTAGTTTCAACTCCCCCCCCCCCCCCCCCCCCCCTCCTCCTCCTCCTCCTCCTCCTCCTCCTCCTCCTCCTCTAAATGCCAACTTAGAAAACTCATAAATAGTACAACACCTCTCACAGAATGAGATACAATCATCCAAGATACAAATAAGCGAAGATACACTATTCAGGAAGTATCAGCCAACACTTCTATTTTACTGTTCAGAAAGTATCAGACAATATACAATCAGCCAAAATATGGCTATCACCCAGTATTCAGCCAAGATACAATTCACCCAAAATACAATCAGCTAAGATAGAATCAGCCAAAATGTATCGTGAATCATCTAAGATAAAATCAGGAAAAATGTACCATGAATCAGCGAAAAATGCTTAAACCAACCAACATTCAAAATAAAACCAACAGGGACACTTGCTGCAATTGATAAACCTAAAAATTTACAAACAACCCCAACCAACACTAGCAATCTGCAATTGCAATTGCTATACACCCAAAAATGAACCAATATGGTCTTCATTGCATAAATGAAGACCAATAACATAACCGACACTTCAATAAAAATATGGGGGGAGGGGGGGGGGGACTGAAAGCATAATAATTCAAAGTAATGCTTCTGAGAGAGTGATTGTCATCGTCGCCTATACCAACACACACAACACAAAGCAGTTTCTACAAATTTAAAAACAATGAGACTAAGAATCGAACACAACCTGTATTGGGGAATCATGCATCTTCTATTATAAACTGTGATTCTGTATACAGGAATCATGCATCTTCTTGTATATTGGCTGAATCGAATCACTTTTCTATCCGTCATAGATAACAAAATGTGACTCTATCAACTTGCCTGCAAACATCAAATAATGTAAACTTAAAAAACGTCATACTAGTTTCTAATCCATACTACCATATCAGGTAAAATGTATCGTGAATTGCAAATGACCTAAACCAACACAGCTGCAAACTGTAATTGTAATTGCTATACACCCAAAAATGTCTTCATACAACCATAACAGTACATATTTTCTATACCCGCAAGAAGCCAGATTATGATGTTATTCAACTAATTTCCGATTACGAAGGAATGATTATAAAGGAAACAAAATTTAACAATAAACATGAACGATTATAAAAGAAACAAAATTTGAAATTGAGATTACCTGATAAGAAGATGGTCGCTTTGCAAGGAGGTCGATGTAGGGATCAGCGAATGTACGGATTCGATTTGGGGGCTAGGGTTTCTCCTCGAATCTCTCAGGAAATCGAAACCCTAATTCGCAATTTGGGTTTCTCGTCAAAGAGAGAGGGAGTAGAAATCGGAACCCTCAAATCGATTTGGGTTTCTCGTCGAAGAGAGAGGGAGTAGAAATGGAGACCCTAAAATCGATTTGGGTTTCTTGTCGAAGAGAAGAGAGAAATCGGCAGATCCCCTGCTTCGACGAAGAGAGAGAGAGACAGCCAATCGAGACCCTGAAATCGATTTGGGTTTCCTCGACGAAGAAAGAGACAGAGCGGGAGAGATAAGAGGTAGGGTTTTGGTCAACGAAGAAGGAGACAGAGCGGGAGGTAGAGGAGGAAGTGAGCTCGACGAGAAAGAAAGAAAGAGACAGAGCGAGAGAGATAAGAGGTAGGGTTTTGAGCAGGAGGTAAGGGAGGAAGAGAGCTCGACGAAGAAAGACAGAGCGGGCGGTAGAGGAGGAAGAGAGCTCGACAAGAAAGAAAGAAACATATTGGACGATTTTGCCCCTCACCATAACCACAGATGAGCGGGATCTTCTTTGAGCCGTTTGATCGTGATCAAACGAGATCGAACGGATGAGAAACCCAGCTCACGATAAGAATCCCAGCTCACCAGCTCATATTAGACTTTCTCTGTATATATATATATATACATTCTACCGAAACTAAACTAAAAGGCCATTATCACAAAATCCACATTTTAAATTGAACGAAAGGGAACATTAGTTTTCTTCGCTAACAGCAATTTAAACAGTTGACATTAACTATACCATTTGTTAGTAGAGAAATTGTTCCTTTTTTTCTTCTTCTTCTTTTGGTTTCAAGTGTTTCGTTTTTTGAAAGAAGACGCAAATAGTCCGCAGCTGGCAATCATTTTCATCCATAAACAAAGATTTTCGACAAAATTAGACACTCCCTACTTCTATTTTCGTTCTTAGTTCATGCATGGATTTCTAAATGCAATTATTCTCAAATTACTTTCATCATATATAGTTTCCGGAAACGTGATATAATTGAACGAATATTAGGAGGTTTACCTATCCAAAACATGCATGAATAAATCATCTCATTCAAACACCCAAAACATATATAAAACATGCATGAAACTTGCATGAAATTATATATACACACCTGGAATATGAGAAACAGTATTGATATGGGATAAATGAAGTGGCGCGATCAGGACCCTCTGATCTTCTCTGGGCTTTCCCTCCTGTGATCATCAAACCAGCTACAGTCCAATGGGCCACATCAAGCTCATGCCCATGGACAAACGGGTCCAACCCGGCCCGTTAGAGTTCCACACCCGTTTACCACTGCCTATAAATACCCTACCCCGCCTCACTTTGGCAGGTAATCAATCTCTCCCCACCTGAACCCTAACTGCCCAGTCTTTTTCAGTGACTGACTAGTTCGTCGGAGACCCTGTTGTCACGACTTCTCCCGGTGTTTGTAGGCAGTGTGCAGGTATAGAAGACCCGAGCCGAGCTCCTACATCCGAGCCGAGCCGAGCTACTGCACCCAAGCATCTACCTCTCGGTTCCTACATCCGAGCCGCTTTCGCTACCCGGAGTCGGACCGACGCCAGTACTAACGATTTCCCTCTCACAAATTATAAGAACTCACACTTGCTACCCTCACACTCTAAAAACAAACAGCATCAAGTATGATCATTATATAAGTTAAAGACAGTCAATGCAGAATTTGTTATTGAGAATTAGAATCTATACATAATATTATTTTAAGGGAATTTTTAGAGAATATGTTAGATACCTAGATATTCACACTTGCTACCCTCACACCCCAAAAACAAACAAAAACAAACAGCATCAAGTATGATCACTATATAAGTTAAAGACAGTCAATGCAGAATTTGTTATTGAGAATTAGAATCTATACATAATATTATTTTAAGGGAATTTTTTAGAGAATATGTTGGATACCTAGATATATACCAAAGATAAGATAAAAGTATCAAACGAAGCTTTTGTAAATTAATGAAGAAGTACAAACACTTGAAGGATAAACTAAGGATGAAAAGCTTTTGTAAATTAATGAAAAAGTACAAACACTTGCAGGATAAACTAAGGATGAAAATTGAGCAAGAGCTTCGTAAATTAATGAAGAAGTACAAACACTTGAAGGATAAACTAAGGATGAAAAGCTTTTGTAAATTAATGAAATAGTACAAACACTTGCAGGATAAACTAAGGATGAAAATTGAGCAAAGTTTATGTTATATATATATACATACAAGATTTGCCTGTCGCCACGTGCCTACGGCACGTCTTCGGAACGATATAAAATACGAAAAGTCTGTAAACAGTAAAACAACAATTATGTAGCTCAAGTTTAAATAGTATGACAATAATTAGTTGTAAATAAAAGTCCATGTTTCCATTAGTATATGCTGAAAAATAATTATAAATGAGGGTATAAAATCTAACTTCTTAGAACTTTAAGTGTGGAGTTGAAGAGATATTTACTATTTTAAATATAACATGTGAAAGAAAGAAATATTAAAATTCTGAAAATCTAAATTTCTAAGTAAATATAGAAAGAATGGGAGAGAGAGATAGGGAGAGAGAGAAAGAGAGAAATATGAGAAAGTGAAGAAAGAAGAGAGAGATAGTAATAAAGTAATAAGTTTTTTAGTTTTGGGGGGAGAAGTTTGATTTTGAGGTTTGAAATTTTGGAGGGAAAATATGTTTTGTGAGGTTTGATCTAGACCTTTGATTGTAGGGAGGATTGATTGTGAGCCACTTGATAATAGCTTTCTTTGTAATTTATTTTATATATATATATATATATATATATATATATATATATATATATATATATATATATTATATATATATATGAGTAATGTAAGCCTCATATTTGTATGAGGAAATTTTCCTCATACAAAGTGATTATACTCACTTGGTGGGACCCTTATGGAAGATCCAATCCGTCCATCATTTTTATCATGCTAATATATGTATGTGTAGAAAAAATCAAGTGTTTTGGAGGTTATTCACTCATGCATCATGTGAGTTCAATTTGTGGTTCGATTTGTATTACTGTTGAAATCGTTCATTTTCCAACCACATGATGCATGGGTGAATGACCTCCAAACCAGTTGATTTTTTCTACACATACATCCATTAGTATGATAAACACGATGGACGGAATGGATCTTCCATAACGGCCCCACCAAGTGAGTATAATCACTTTGTATGAGGAAAATTTCCTCATACTCTATATGAGGCTCACTTTTCTCTCTCTCTCTCTCTCTCTCTCTCTCTCTCTCTCTCTCTCTCTCTCTCTCTCTCTATATATATATATATATATATATATAAGGTAAAAGGGATATGAGCAACTTGCTTATTTAGTAAATGAGCAAGTGATTATGTGGCATGCATGTGATGACAACTTACCCTTTTTAAGAATTTTCCAATTACATTCATGCCACATCATCAATTGCTTATTTACTAAATGAGCAAGTTGCTCATACCCATTTTTCTCATATGCATATATATATATATATTATTTATTATTATTTTTGTTTGAATGTCTATGATAAAATCAGTTCAAACAATTTGATATGATTTTTGTTTGGAACTCTCCCTTCTAGGCCAAATCATCAATCTTTCCTGAAATCAATCTGCATTCAAAATCTTTGGTGACCTCATAAGTTCTGCGTACCCTCTCAAATTTCTTTTTAACCGATGGAGGAAGAAGATGAACAATCAATTTCATTTGAAACATTCTATGTCATATTATTCTTATTAGGTTTTTGTTCTAACCTATTTCCAAGATCACAATGATTTAATATTTAATCTAATCTCAAATAAAATAATAAGAACATAAATCAATAAGTTTTACCTTCAAGCTTTGATTTTTTTTTTTTTTTTCTCTTTGAATTCTAACTCTAGTTCTTTCTCTCCTTTTCTTCTATATCCTAGTGAGAGGCACAAGAAAGACTTCAAGGCTTAACTCTTGTTCTCATATTTATAGAGTAGATGAAAGCTTATGGTTATGAACTTTAGGAAATTCTAGTTGGGATAAAATTACAATACTGTCCACTATGTATTTGTATCTTGCTCCCCAACTAAAATCTAAATTATTAGACCTCTGTCACAATATAGTTCTACAAGACACCCCTCATTTATCGATATTCACAAATGCACCTTTGGAATTCGTGATACCATCTCCATGGGTCAATTTGTAACTTAAACCTTGTTTTCACATTTAACCTTTCATACAATCTGACAATGACTCTAAATTTTATTTTTTACAAAAAAAAAATGTATATAATAAAATAATTTTTCTGTAAAATATACCCATGAGATTTTATTGTCAGATTATAACTTTTGATAAATGAACAAGGGAATATCTTCTCTTTTAAAAATAGGATTCCGTATTGCAAATACATGTTCTCATATTTCTAATAAGACACATCCAACGCATCAAAATATTGGTCTAAAAGACATCACTCTTTGATTTATCAAAATGCGCGATATTAAAAAATGAGTTCACTATATGCTCAGCATTTAGAGGTCATGTTTATATTCCCTTTAACGATAACATTGTCTTGTGGTTATTTATAAATGTAATCATTATTTGTTCCATCAATTCATACTAAACGAACTAGTACAACAAGTTCGAGTCAACCATCTCACTTGTTGTGCTACAGTCTGCCAAATAGAATGTCCTGTGAATATGTTCTTTGTGTATAGACATAATTACTATGCACCATGGACCTTATTGATGCACAATACCAATATTTGTGAATAAACCAAAAATTATTCTATTAATAAAATGACAAATAAATAAATTTATTTCTGTCTAATCATATAACCCTACAATTCTAGCTAGCTAGCGCAATCGTCTAACTGACGAAAACTGTCTTCCTATCATGAAAGAAATGAACAAACATTAATCGTGCAAAGATTGAATAAATAACATGTCAACCAACTAGAATAATCACGACTCAGTCTAAACTTGCAATAGACGAGAGGCCACATAATGATAGCATTGACCCAGTTTCGCTGAAGAGTGGCACATCAAGAGAAGATGTGCGTGGGTCCAATGCGTGAACAAATTCAAGAATGCTTTACCAAAATGACCCACCTTTCGAAAGTATTTACTAAATTGATCGACTAGCTATCTGAATCGCTATCTCAGATAGCGAGTGTAGTTGTACTTATTTTTCAGAAAAATTTTGAACATACAATTTCTACCTAAAATGTATATAACTACACTCGCCATCTCACATAACGAGTCTAGTCCAACTAACATCGCTATCTCAGATAGCGAGTGCAGTTGTACTCATTTTTTGAGAAATTTTAAATATGCAATTTTTACCTAAAATGTATAGACATACACTCGTTATACGAGATAGCGAGTTCAGTTGAACTAGACTCGCTATCTCATGTTCAAAATTTCTCTAAAAAAATGAGTACAACTACACTCGTTATCTTAGATAGCAAGTCAACGTTCAAATGAACTTGCTATCTTAGTTGTAAACATTTTAGGTAGAAATTGAATGTTCGGAATTTTTCTAAGTGCTGGAGAAAATCATAGAACTACACTCATTGTTTAAAACAGCGGGAAAGTCAATTTGATAAATAGTTTCGAAAGTGGGTCAATTGTGAAAATTCCAAATGCAACGGGCTAATTCAACCATCGCTGAAAGGCCCTTCATTGACGGATTGGCTAGTCGCATTAATTTTATCTCCCAACAAACTTCATATTATATTTCAATTGAATATTGCTCATGCAGAGCCAAGCAGATTGTCAACCACGAATTCGTGAATGTAATAAATCCGTGGCTAAAATCAAACACTTTCCAGAATATCTGAACGAGTCAAAGAAGAAAAGAAAAATGAGTTGAGACATATAGCATATTGAAAAAGAAGTCAAATTCTAAAAAAATATTTGATATATGATGATTTGTGAGTTATATCTACCATTTTATATTTATGAAACTGGGCATACATCGATATATCATACATCTCTATCTCTAATCATCTCTAATCTCTAATATTATAAGGGGAGAAGGCTTTAGTGTCATTTGTCAATCAATCAACGTGTGTGACACACGTACATAACTAATATTGAGGATGCTTCAGGTTCGAGTCCTCACTACGTAAGGTTTTTATTTTTATTTTTTAAAATTATTAAAACGTGCATGTCCGTACAAAACTAATATAAAAGAAGTTTCGGGTTCGAGACCAGACTACGTCGAAATTTTGACTTTAAAAATATATATTTATGTTGCCGCTAAATCTGGTGTGGAGGCAAACAGATAGAATTTGTGGATTCTTGGGATGTTGAACAGTCAAATCTGAAACCTTTCCACCGGAGTTTGACCGTTATCTCCCGCCGTTGACATGCAAAAAGTGCAAAACACCGGGGTTGATCCCGGCGACGCACCCTCCGACGCTCAAGTCAGTAATCAGAAAGATTATGAATGAGCTTTTACTGGCTAAAGATTGATTACCTGTTAACAGTGGGCGATGGGGGTATTTATAGCCGCCTTAGAGACCAGTTTCGGGATAAGATCAAATTCCTACTTCCCAGTGAATAGATAGAGTGAATCAGGGCCGTTGATTAAGTATAATCATAAACCCTAATTCTATCCAGCTGGACTGGGTTCATTGCGGGTTAGAACCCGCACCCAGTTGAGGCAGATCCGTTCGTGGGCTATTGGGTCTTTGGAGAAAAGACCCAGTACCCATTTCAGACCCGTCTTGTAGGTGAAATTACCATTTTACCCCCGAGCTTTAAGATTCGTGCCCAATTTGGATGGTTCCAATTTAACTCTATTTTTAGCCATATCAATTTATTAAGACGTGCATCACATGTATAAATTACTAGTAATATTATAATGGGAGAAGAGGAGCCACGTGCAACTCTAACTCTCTCATTATACTCTTTATATTACTTTAAAAATATATTAGTTTTACCCTGTGCAAATTGAAGAGCTTAAAATTATTTTGAGAGACTCATAAAATTATATAGAACTCCAAAAAAAGTTGAGAGAATTGAGAGAAACTTATAAATATCATCTCCACCGTAATTACTGAAGTCTTCATTATCATCCGTATATAAGCAGATGGTTTAGAGAATCACTAACAAACCATAATGTTTTCCAGTTGAATATTACTAAAGCTAAAAAATTGTATGCAACGAAAAGATGTTGCGAATTCAGCTAATTTATGTTAACAGGTATATATATTAACATCACCAAAAAGATGTTGCGAATTCAGCTAATTTATGTTAACAGGTATATATATTAACATCACCAATATTCAGTAAATAAGTTATACATTATAAGTCATGCATTATAGCACATGTTAGGATAAAGATGATAAACTAAGAAAATTATATAAAAATAATTTTATGAATTGTGTTTGCTTAAAAAATCTAATTCTAAGTTAGGAGATGTGGGTGAGCTTGGAAAAAGACGTGAGATTTTGTGAGATTGAGAAAGTGGAAGAGAAATGGATTGTGTTTGAGGGATTGAGGTTTTTATTTTATTTTGGTTTTCTAATAAAATTATGCATAGTGCATGCGTTATTTAAATAGGAATTCATACTTTCTCTCTCCTTACTCTATTTCAAAATAGAGAAAAGAGAAGTGGTAGACTCCATCTTATTAGTATAAAATACAAATATAATATTTATTATTACATACCTCACACGTGCTATATTATATTACTTTGAAAACTTTATATTTATTAAAATGTGCATCTCACGTTTCTAAATACTCGTACTATAAAATATATTGAATCGGTGTGTTATTGATTGACCTATAACAAGAGCATTAAAGAATGGACTGTATCTTTTTTTTGATGATAACGGATAGAGTCTCTCGACTCCAGCCACATCAAAGCGCATTTATTATAATCAAAATAGTACAGGACAAAGCTTTACAAGAAGTAAAGCCCAGACAGACAAAACAAGATACAGGCAAAAAAGCAACAACACAATACAGGGAAAGCCATGAAACAAAACGACATAGAGACACTACACAAACAACCAAACAAACAGTCGAGCAGTTAAGTCCCAAAGACAACGAACAACTGGAACAATCAGCAGCAGCAAGAAGTGGATCAACGGCAGCACGCAAGGGGACGACGAGTCCGCGGAAAAGCAGACTCTCTCCTTCCCAGCCTGACAACCGAGAAAGAAACCTGAACGGCAGCGAACGAGGGATGAATCAGCAAGGTAGCCCCGGGCAATTGCAATCAAAACAACTCATCGAAGCATCCTACCAGATCCAGAACAACTGATGCCCTGAGAAGCTCAACAGGCCGAACCCAAAAGACACGGAAGAGCGAAGAAAAAACGCAGCACAGACAAGATCGCAATAACAAGCTCCAAACTATCATAAATTACCATCAACACCGAAAAAAATCCGGGCTCAGGTGGAGTGTATTGAAATCAAATACCACTTCCTCCCTAGACAAAACAATGCAGATAGAGATAAAAAGGACAAACATCATAATAGCCGCTAGAACAAAGCACCATAGAACTAAAATGCAGAGGAAAGTGCAAAACCAGTGCTCTGAAAAGCACCAAAACAGCCCAACTAGAACAAAAGGAAACCTCCCACCAGCCACAATACCCAAAAGGAGAAAGATAGCCCCCCAGCACGCAAAGAAAGAGCAAAACAGAGCAAAAAAATGTCGATGCGATCGACGAAGAAAAGCGTAACGCCTGCTATCACACAATCGACATGTACATCAGAAACAAAGTAAGAGTAACAGCAAAGAATGGACTGTATCAATTGATCAAATAATTTTCCACGTTAATTATTATTATTTTCGAACACTTCAAAGGGTTTCTTGTTCATGTTTTTGTCCTGAAGTCGTTGTTTGACCTTGCCTCCCTCACCAAGTCAACCCTCGACCATTTTGTAATCACACACCCAACCCTCATGCTTTCCTAGCTCGAAATTTTCTCCGTACCGATCCACTTTTTGAAAATATTGACCAAACTGTTCTACTTTTAAAAATATTTACCCAACTGAACCAATTTTTGATATGTCAGTATAAAACGCTATTGACAATAACTAGCATTGATATCGGATCGGGTCGAGTCCTTCACTACCCGGAGCCGATCCCATTCCCCTACGGGTCCAAAAATTGGACCCAGACCCAGACCCGTGAGGATCAGGTCTGGTTTCGGGTCCGGGTTCTATTAAAATATTCCTACCCGTTCGGGGTAGGAGCGGCAGTTTGAGCAGCAAGCGGATGCAGTAAGTGGAGGATTTAGAATAGAGTAGAGAAGAAAAAGACATGAGTTTTAAGTTTTGTAGAGGAAGATTTAGAATTGAGGAGGAAAGAGATGAGGTTGAGGATAGAATATTTATTTTATGTTGATTTTTTGGATTTTTTTTAACGGGTCCGGGTCCGGACCCGAACCCGGAATGGCCGGCTCGATTTCGGTCCAATAAAATAATTTTTCTGTAAAATATACCCATGAGATTTTATTGTCAGATTATAACCTTCGTTAAATGAATAAGGAAATATCTTCTCTTTTAGAAATATGATTCCGTATTGCAAATACACGTTCTCATATTTCTAATAAGATATATCCAATGCATTGAAGTATTGGTCTAAAAGACATCACTATTTGATTTATCAAAATGTGCGGTATTAAAAAATGAGTTCACTATATGCTCATGATTTAGAGGTCATGTTTATATTGCCTTTAACGATAACACTGTCTGTGATTATTTATAAGTGTAATCATTATTTGTTTCATCAGCTCATACTAAACGAACTAGCACAACAAGTAACAAGTTCGAGTCAACCATCTCACTTGTTGTGCTACAGTCTGCCAAATAAAATGCCCTGTGAATATGTTCTTTGTGCATAGACATAAAATTACTATGCAGCATGAACCTTATTGATGCACAATATCAATATTTGTGAATAAATCAAAAATTGCTCTATTAATAAAACGACAAATAAATAAATTTATTTCTGTTTAATCATATAACCCTACAATTCTAGCTAGCTAGCGCAGTCGTCTAACTGATGAAACAGATGCTGGAGAAAGTTTTACCGGATTCGATCTCAGATAGTTTTATGGAAACTATCTTCCTATCATGGAAGAAATTAACAAACATTAATCGTGCAAAGATTGAATAAATAACATGTCAACCAACTAGAATGAATGAATGATCACGACTCAGTCTAAACTTGCAATAGACGAGAGGCCACATAATGATTGCATTGACCCAATTTCGCTAAAGAGAGGCACATCAAGAGAAGATGTGCGTGGGTCCAATGCTTGAACAAATTCAAGAATGTTTTACCAAAATGACCCACCTTTCGAACGTATTTACTAAATTGACCAACTCGCTATCTAAATCGCTATCTCAGATAGGGATGGCAACTGGGCCGGGTCAACCGGCGACCCATCCGCGACCCGGCCCGCGAACCCAGCCCGTTTAAGGAGTTAAAGGGTTCGGGTCGAACCCGGTGAATAGTACCGGATCGACCCGGGTCGCAAATAACGCGAATTCAACCCGCGAAACCTGGCCCGCGAACCCGTTAAGAAAGTGAATTGAACCCGCCAACCCGCGGGTCGACCCGCGGGTTACGACCCGTTGGACCCGTACTCGAACATTCGACCCGTTACGGGTCGACCGTTGACCCGCGGGTCGAACGGTCGTAACCAGAGCGGCTCTGGACAGAGCCGTTGCTAACGGCTCTTTAGCCGTTGCTAACGGCTCTTTAGCCCTTTTTTTGGCCTTTTTTTGTTTTTTGTTTTTTCCCCCATTTTGAGCCGATAAATACCCCCAAAAATCTCATAAAATATCACACCTTACTCTCTTACTCTCTCTACTATTATACATCTTTTCTAAAGAATTTTTCAACAATTGTAGTATTCATCAAACAAGTCTACAACGAGGCATATACACTACCAAATTTCGGTCGTATCGAAATCAAAATTCAACGTCTTCAACCTTCTTCAACCCTCGTCAAATCTACTTCAAGCTCTCCTCAACTCTTCAATTGCGGAATCGGCAAAGCGCTTCTTTCTAGTTCTATTCTATTCTTATTTTCACGATTTTTTTTACATACGCGTATTCCACGGTGAACGGTATCAAAATTTCATACCTCTCTCGTTATATATTTTTTTTCGTTGTAGTTAAAATTATTGTTCGTTTTTTGAACTTCTCTATCTCAACCCTCTTGTTTTTTAGATTTTTTTTTTATAATTCACCGTTCCTACATTGTATATTTTTTTTACATACTTTAGCACAATACTACATTATGTCTAGATCACGTGGTAGCGGTCGTAGCGGGCAAGATTCCTTCTCCTCTTTCCGTAGGCCACCAATTGTCCCAACTAGTGAGCCCGCCCAAGAATACCATGATCCTCCTATGGAACAATGGGGTACACACGACATTATTGTAGGTGACATACAATTGGAAGAAGAAGAACAACAACAACCAACCGAAACCACACAACCCCGTAGTAGTAGGAAAAGTAGAGGAGAAACTAGCGATTGACATAAGTTTTATGATTATATCCCGGACGAACATACTCCGGGTATAGGTTTGAAAGTATGTAACATGTGGTAAAACATACAAATTCAAGAGGGGTGACGGCACCGGTACAATTAGTAGGCCCATCCAACATAACCATAAAGAACTTATTGAACAACTACAAGGCCAACAAAAAATCAACCCTAGGACCGGTCTAGTTGATAGCCACCCTTATGATCCCGATCTTGTTCGTCGGGAAATGGCCCGATTAGTCATTAAGGAAGAGTTACCATTTTCCTATCCCGAGAGTAGGAACTTGAAAAATTTTAATCAAACGGCCTTAAACCCTCATTTTAGAAGAATTCCGAGAAATACTTGCAAATCAGATTGTTTTAAAATATACATCGAAATGAAGGACGCTTTGATTGCAATTTTATGGAGTTTAACTTGTAGGGTTAGTTTAACTTCGGATTGTTGGACGGGTGTCAACAATATTTCAACGATAGAAATAACCTGTCATTGGATCGACAATGATTGGATTCTTCAAAAAAGAATCATATCACTTGCGGCGTTGCCGTATCCCCATTGTGGCGCTGAAATAGCAAATCGTATTATAGATATTTGTGATGTTTACCATATTCGCGATAAAATTATGTGTATTAGTTTTGATAATGCATCTAACAACAATATAGCAATTACCACTTTAAAATCTGTATTAAATCCTCCATTTGACAATATTTTTCATGTTAGATGTGCATGTCATATTATAAATTTATGTGTTCAAGATGCATTAAAAATAGCCGATCCATATATAGTTAAAATTAGAAATTGTGTACATTTCATTGCATTAAGTCCAAGCATGCATTTTACAAGAATGGAAAGCTTGGTGTAGGGTTAGAAATATTCCTTTTAGAAAATTTCCAAAGGATGTTAGACACCGATAAAATTCTACTTTTGATTTAGTAAATGTTGTTACAGAATATAAAGCAGCTGTAAATGATTTTTTTATCGCAAAAAATATGCACAATTTTGAAATGACTCCCCCCGATTGGTTTTTTGCCCGAATCTTTGTTGAAATTTTTAGAACCTTTTAAAACCGCAACTTAAAAATTTTCAAAAACATATGAATCTAATTCTAGTAGCATTTTTATTGAATTAGTTAGCATGATGCAAACATTTAACGAAATGTTAAATGATATCAATGTTGGTGAGATTGTAAAACCTGCATTTCAAAAAATTTTGAAGTATTATTTTCCTCCTCCTATGTTGATTTGTGTTGCTACGGTTATGGATCCTCGTATCAAATTAGAAGGTACGAAGAGTTTGATAGAAATATTTTTTGCATTACTTGAGGAACATGTAGAATTAGTAATTGATTGCGCTACTTTTTTAGTTCAGTTTGAATCTACGTTAAATAACTTGTATGATTATTATGATAGACGTTTTGCTTCTAGTAGTATAACTTCTGTAGTTAGTTTTTCTTCTCATAGTTTTAAAGGTAAGGGTAAAAGTAGAATTGGTGATAGAACATTTAATTTACTTGAACAAATTCAATCAAAAAAACCTAGGACTAATCAACCAAATGAATTAAATTGGTATAACCAACAAGATTCTGAGCCTTCTACTTCTCCACTAGATATTTTACAATGGTGGAAAGACCATGAACACACTTTTAGTATTCTGTCAATTATGGCTAAAGATTTACTAACTCCTCCTGTCTCTACAGTTGCTTCTGAGAGTGCATTTTCTTCAAGTGGCAGGGTTCTAACTGATTACAGGAATTGCATGAAGCCCGACACATTAGAGATGCTCGTTTGCACAGAAGACTGGCTGAAGGCTGAAGATAGGGTACAAGGGAAAGCACTATCAACGTCCACAAGTGGGAGCAACTCGCCGGAAGAACAACAACAACAACAACAACAACAATAACTTTGCTTGTTATGTTAAATTATAAAAATTGTAGTCAATTAAAATTGTATATAAGAAATATGTTATTGTATAAAACTTATTTGTGAATTGAATTCTTCATTTCATTAGAAATTGTGAAAATTGTATAACTTAAATTCATATGAATAATATTTCAAAATTTGTTGCCAATTTCACTCTTTCAATCTTATTATTATTATTACGATTTTTAATGTTTATTAGTATTATTACTTATTATTATTATTATTATTATTATTATTATTATTATTATTATTTTCAGCTACACAAAAAAATAAAATAAAATAAAATAAAATAAAATCTAACCCTATATAAACGGGTCGACCCGGCCCAACCCGGGTTGAACCCTAAAGGGTTCACGGGTTGGGCGGGCCACCCAAACCAAGTTTGAGCCCGGCCCGGATAAGTGGGCAAACCGGCCCGAGCCCGCCCACCATACGTGCCAACCCGTACGGGTTGGGCCCGGCCCGGCTCACTCGCCCCGTTCGCCATCCCTAATCTCAGATAGCGAGTGTGAGTGTAGTTATACTTATTTTTCAGAAAAATTTTGAATACTTATTTTTCAGAAAAATTTTGAATACTTATTTTCTAACTGAAATATATGTAACTGCACTCGCTATCTCACATAACGAGTCTAGTTCGACTAACATACATCGCTATCTCAGATAGCGAGTGTAGTTGTACTCATTTTTTGACAAAATTTAAACATGCATTTTTTACCTAAAATGTACAGACATACATTCGTTATACGAGATAGTGAGTTCAGTTGAACTAGACTCGCTATCTCCGATAGCAAGTATAGTTGTTTACATTTCATGTTCAAAATTTCTCTGAAAAATGAGTACAACTACACTCGTTATTTTAGCTAGCAAGTCAAGTTCAAATAAACTCGCTATCTTAGTTGTATACATTTCAGGTAGAAACTGAATGTTCAAAATTTTTCTACGTGGTGAAGAAAATCATAGAACTACACTCGTTGTTTGAAACAACGAGTAAGTCAATTTGATAAATAGTTTCGAAAATGGATCAATTGGTAGAAAATTCCAAATGCAACGGGCTAATTCAACCATCGCTGAAAGGCCCTTCATTGACGAATCGGCTGGTCGCATTAATTTTATCTCCCAACAAACTTCATATTATATTTCAATTGAATATTGCTCATGCAGAGCCAAGCAGATTGTCAACCACGAATTCGTGAATGTAATAAATCCGTGGCTAAAATCAAACACTTTCCAGAATATCTGAACGAGTCAAAGAAAAAAGAAGTCATGGAATATTGCTCATGAGTTGAGGTATATAGCAGATTGAAAAAGAAGTCAAATTATAAAAAAATTATTTGACATATGATGATTTGTGAGTTATATCTACCATTTTATATTTATGAAACTGGGCATACATCGGTATATCATACATCTGCATCTCTAATAATCTCTAACCTCTAATATTATAATGGGAGAAAGCTTTAGTGTCATTTGTCAATCTATGAACGTGTGTGAGACACGTACATAACTAATATTGAGGATGTTTCAAGTTCGAGTTCTCACTACGTAAGTTTTTTTAAAAAAATTATTAAAACCTGCATGTCCGTACAAAACTAATATAAAAGAAGTCTCAGGTTCGAGGCTAGACTACGTCGAAATTTTGACTTTAAAAATATATATTTATTAAGACGTGCATCACACGTATAAATTACTAGTAATATTATAATGGGAGAAGATGAGCCACGTGCAACTCCAACTCTCTCATTATTCTTTTTATATTACTTTAAAAATATATTAGTTTTACCCTGTGCAAATTGAAGAGCCCAAAATTGTTTTGAGAGAGTCATAAAATTATATTGAACTCCAAAAAAATGTGAGAGAATTGGGAAAAACTTATAAATATCATCTCCATCGTAATTACTGAAGTCTTCATTATTATCCTCATATAAGCAGATGGTTTAGAGAATCACTAACAAACCATAATGTTTTCCAATTGAATATTACTAAAGCTGAAAAAATGTATGCAATGAAAATATGTCGCGAATTCAACTAATTTATGTTAACAGGTATATATATTAACATCACCAACATTCAGTAAATAAGTTATACATTATAAGTCATGCAATATAGCACATATTAGGGTAAAAATGATAAACTAAGAAAATCATATAAAAATAATTTTATGAATTGTGTTTGCTTAAAAAATCTAATTCTAAGTTAGGAGATATGGGTGAGTTAGAGAAGAGACGTGAGATTTTGTGAGATTGGGAAAGTGGGAGGGAAAGGGATTGTGTTTGAGCGATTGAGGTTTTTATTTTATTTTGGTTTTTTAATAAAATAGTGTATATTGCATGCGTTATTTAAATAGGAATCCATACTTTTTTCTCTCCTTACTCTTTTTCAAAATAGAGAATGCAGAAAGGTGGTAGACTCCATCCTATTAGTATAAGATATAGATATAATATTTATTAATACGTTTCTTACACGTGCCATATTATATTACTTTAAAAACTATACATTTATATTAAAACTAGTATTATACACGTGTTGTGCACGTGGGAAAAATTGGGAGAATGGAAAGGGTAAAAAAAAAATCTACCAGTACATTCGTTGCACGGATTGGGTTAAAAACAAATTACATTAAGGCTTTCTCCCATTATAGTAGTAGAGTTATAGTAGTAGAGATGTACATTGAACGTTCTAAATAGTCGTACTATTAAATATATTGAATGAGTGTGTTATTGACTGACCTATAACAAGAGCATTAAAGAATGGACTGCATGAGTCTGCATCAATTGATCAAATAATTTTCCACGTTAAAGGGTTTATTGTTTTCGAACACTTCAAAGGGTTTCTTGTTCATGTTTTTGTCCTGAAGTAGTTGTTTGACTTTGCTTCCCTCACCAAGTCAACCCTCGACCATTTTGTATTTACATTCCCAACCCTAAATGCTTTCCTACCTCAAAATTTTCTCCACACCGATCCACCTCTTCAAATATTGACCAAACTGATCTACTTTTAAAAATATTTACCCAACCGAACCAATTTTTGATATGTGTATAAAACATTATTGGCAATAACTAGCATTGGTATCGGGTCGGGTCCTTCACTACATAGACCCCGACCTGGTCCCAACTTGGTCCAAAAATTGGACCCGGACCCGGACCCGAACCGGTGAGGACCGGGTCCGGGTCCTATTAAAATAGTCCTACCCGTTCGGTAGGAGCGGCAGTGTGAGCGACGAGCGGATGCGGTAAGTGGAGGATTTAAAAGAGATCGAGAAGAAAAATGCATGAGTTTTAAGTTTGGAAGAGCAAAATTTAGAATTGAGGAGGAAGGAGGGAATAAATGATGATAGAATATTTATTTTGATTTTGATTTTTTGGGGTTTTTTTAACGGGTCCGGGTCGGATCTCTTTTGAGCGGACCCGGACCCGAAAGTACAACGGATCCCATTTTAGGACCCAGACCCGGAATGGCCGGGTCGGTTTCGGTCCAATACCGGGTCCGAGTCGGATCCGTATTTCGGATATTTATACCAATGCTAGCAATAACGGTATAGATTATTTCTATGTCGTTGTTGTCAATAGCGGCATATGTAAATAAAAAAATTTAACATACTGTTTTTTGAAGTAGTGGCATAAGTACATTTCTTACTTATTTGTGAACTCTCTGACTTGAAAAAAAATGTAAGTATGAAAACATCTTATAACTGATGCTTCTATTACTAACAACGACATCAAAATACCTATGCCGTTATTATAAATAGCGGCAACAATTCAAAGAAAATTTCAAAATTTGATTTCAGAACTGTTTAACGAGAATAAAAATTAAAAATTTTCTTTGAATTGTTGCCGCTATTTACAATAACGGTATCATATATTTCGATGTTGTTGTTGAGAATAGCGGCATCAGTTATAAGATATTTTCCCAGTTACAAATTTTTTTCAAGTCAGAGCGTTCACGAATGAGTGGGAAATATACTTATGCCGTTATTCCAAAAAACGGCATGTAAAGTGATTTTTTTTTACAGATGCCGTTATTGACAACCAATAACGTTTTATACTGATGTGTCCAAGTCCAAAACTGGGTCACTTGGGTCAAGTTTTTTAAAGTTGGTCAGTTCGATCAATATTTTCAAACAGTGGGTCAGGAAGGAAAATTTTTCTCCCAGCTCCCATATTCAAATTCCAAGCCTTTTCACCCTCTATATGAACACCTCACAGGCAGCTTAACCAGACTCAAGCACAACCCTCTCTCTCTCTCTCTCGGATTCTCTCAATCATTATCAATGGATAACTTTGTAGAATCCGATGAGTTTTTGGCAATGGTCGTGCCGATTCTGGTGTACTGGGTTTACTCAGGCTTGTACGAGATGGTGGGTGGTGACCAGTACAGACTGCATTCGAGCAGAGATGAAGAGACTAAGAATTTAGTTTCGAAGAAAGAGGTTGTCAAAGGGGTACTACTCCAGCAAGCGATTCAGGCAACCATTGCTGTCCTAGTCTTCAAGGTGTGTTAAACAATATATAACAATCAGGATATACTGGTCATGTTACTTCATGTTTTTTTCTGTCTGTAGGTTGTAACTTGTTCCAGTATGCTGTGGTTGTTTTGTTAATTTCTTATTAATAAAACAGGATGGCCTTATTCCACATTTTCCCTCCTTAAAAAAAAAACAATTAATCAATATGCATACCACGGAAAGTGTTCTACTTTTAGGAAAATGACAAGTGTACATACTTTAGATATATATACTTCATATAAAATACAGTTGCATCAATTGCTTGTACGTGCTTAGAGTATATGTAGTCGTTTATATTCAAAGTTTCTATAGTTGGGGTTTTAGAAATAGGAAATTTGACTTGTTGTGTAGTCGTTTAGACTAAAAATTTGGAAATTTCTTTTTTTTAAATGTACGGACACTTGATCATCTTTCATCCCAATAAAAATTTTAAATTTTTGTTTAGTTTATTGATATGGGACGAGGCATCTAAAATCGTCCCATTTTAATTTTTTTTCTAAAAAAATTTCAAAAGACGAAAGAAGATCTTGCGTCCAAGATAAAGGTTTTTTTTTATTTAAGAAAGACACGAACGGGATAGGAAATCCTGTCCCATTTTATTAAAAAAAAAGGACTGGAAGATTTTGTCTTTCTAGCAATTTGTGGAGGAATTTTTTTTTCCTGACGGTGGATCATTTACCGTCCATTTCCCCCCCATAATTTGGGACGTTAAATGATCTACTGTCCGACACTACAAAACAATTTTTTTTTAGACAATGTTTCGTCTTGCATCTGAAATCATTAAAAAAAATAATTTGGGAATGGTAATTGATCTACCGTCCAACACTACGATACAAGATCAAATGTTCGAAGTCATATAACAGTAAATTTTTATAACGGACGAAGAAATATATTTAGAATGCTATATTTGGAGATTTCTCATATCACTTCTCAAATATAGGTCTTTACTGTTTCCCAAATATCATTTTTTTGTAAATATAGGGAACAACTACAACCTTTTGTTTTCCCCTAAATTTTTCAAAATTTCATATTTACACAACGACTACACTGATGCTCTTACTACATAGAAACAGCTAACTTTTTCTCATTAATAAACCCCATACTCGGTTTTTTTACTTCAACTTATGTATTTCAGGCGACCAGAAGCGAAACTGATCTTAACACCGCAATCTTAAAGCAATCTTTTGCAACTATTGCAACGCAGTTCCTCGTTGCAATGCTTGTGCTTGACACCTGGCAATACTTCGTTCACCGATGCATGCACCTCAACAAGTTCTTGTACCGAAACTTCCACTCTTGGCACCACCGACTCACTGCTCCTTATGCCTACGGTGCGCAATACAACCACCCAATAGACGGAATCCTAACCGAAACATTCGCTGGTGCAGTGGCATTTCTAGTTTCCGGAATGTCGCCTAGAACATCTATCTTCTTCTTCACTTTCGCTACCATTAAAGGGATCGACGACCATTGTGGGTTGATGCTTCCATGGAACCCGTTTCATATGTTATTTGGGAATAACACGGCGTACCATGAGATCCACCACCAGCTCGCGGGTAGCAAGTATAATTTCGCGCAGCCTTTCTTCGTGATGTGGGACAAAATTCTTGGAACCTATGCTCCCTACAAGCTCGAGAAGAGAGAAGGTGGTGGATATGAAGCTCGGGTAGCGAAGAAACTTGCTTGAACTAAAGTAGCTTCAACGTACCTCTTTAATTTTGAAAAGAACCATTCATTTATAAAAATGAGTGAATTTCATAAGTATATAAGTATGTTTCAAGGTAGTTTGTAATACTCACTAGGCAATTGTATCAATACAAGTATGTCTCAGTGTGAGGCAGCGGAGAATTACTGCGATAAAAAGAAAGCTAGCTCTTGATTGCATGAATGCGCCGATTGAAGTTACAGTATACCCCGAGCATTATTAATACCAGAACTGGATTAAATTCATAAATTTGTGCTCGATTATGCGTGGAAATTGGAAAATGAAGAAAATTGTTATCAATTATGATCAGAAAAAATATGCCAAGTATTGGAAATTGAAGACTCTGTGATAGAAGTACCTGATTGTCAATTGCATGTATTTGCTTGTGCTTCTGTGTCGTCTGTACACAGGCAAGCGATTAAAAATGAAAAGAATACAAATATTCAACATAATATCCAAAAAAAGAGGTGGCCGATCAGTAGGACTAGATTTCGTTCTATTATTGTTTGTTGGTTAGGGTGTATGAATTCCAGAACCCAGCTTGTTAGGATTTGAACTTCATAAGCCTTATTTTTTTATGTTTGTTTTGTTAAATTATTTTAATGAAACAGAGGAGGAGGGGGGGGCAATTGCAGACCTTTTACGATAAAAAAAACGAGCCATTACTAACGAATTTTTACGATGAGCTATGAATAAAATGAGCAAGAGCCTTATCTGTGTCATTATCATACATGGCCAGCACTTCAGCCAGATTATTTGATGAAAAACCCATTTCTCACAGAAATATTATAAAGAGAATTTACCATGCAAAATGAAAATATTATAAAGAGAATTTTAATTCGTAAATAAAATAACATCTAAAGAAAATACGAGAATTTACCATGCAAAATGAAATATTATAAAGAGAACTTTAATTCGTAAATGAAATAACATGACAAGAATATTTTCAGAACATGATGATGAGTCTAGTGGTTAAGAAAAGTCTTAAACACCAATATATTAAAAAGAAATTAATAGAACATATAACCAAAGTACAAGAGAGAAAGATTTTGTAGGGCTTTTGTTGTAATCCCGTTAATCTTTTATTAATGAGATCGGTGACTTCGGTCACTTTTACTTCAAAAAAAAAAAAGTACAAGAGAGAACCTTACAATTCAAGGGTTAAATCCTAGTACAAGAAACTAATTTTTTGAGGATACATCAAAATTGAGCAATTTCTAGAGTGTTAACATATACACAGTCTACTAGAAAAGCATACAAACATACTTATTACTTGTTGGGATTAAAACAATGGGTAAGAAGTCCTCGGTGTTTCATTAATAAGAAAAACAACAAAACATATAACCGTAGCACAAGGTAGAACCTTTACATTCCAAAACTTAAATCCTTGCACAAACTAAGCCCTAAACCAATATAATAATGACACATCGAAAATTCCATGTCATTAGTAGCAACATCCAAATCTAATCTACGAAGAATTGACCCTCAACCCTCCTTAGTTACGCCAACACAATGGTAAATCAAAACCCCAAACTTCATAGGATCAAATGCAAATGAAGAGGTGAGTAGGCTTTTTCCTATTCCACCAAGACTCCCAGGGAAAACCCAATACCTACCGCTAGCATCGATTAATACTCAATAGTCTTCGTGTCACTCTTACAAGCTCAATTAAGATTACTACAACCACCAGAACCAAATCGATTATCACCCAAATATACTAGCTGTCATGCTACAGCACACACAAACATCCTCAAATCCCACAGCTCCGGACTTTTTTTCCCAAAGTAGGCCACTTTTTGGAAACTACTTCCATAACAGACCACTTTCGAAACTAATTCCAAAAATTGACTAGTCAGTCATCATAGGCCGCAATACCAAACTGCGGCCTCTTTGATTTCGTAGCCGCAGTTCACAACTGCGGTCCAAGTATATATCATATATTTTTGATTAATAGATTCGGAGACTTGAGAAAAATTGTCCAAATGCAAAATGTGAAAAATAGGCTGCCACAGTTGGGTACTACGACCTCGATACTACAGAGCCCACAGCTCACAAACTGCGGCCTTAGTTATATGGTCGAATAGGTATTATAAGGTTTTAAAAATTGGACCCTATCGACCATATAACTGTGGCCACAGTTGTGATGCGGCCTATATATTAACGAGGCCACAATACCCAACTGCGGCCTCATACTTTTCACATTTTACACTTAGACATTTTTTTTCAAGTCTTCGTGCCTATTAGCCAAATATGTATAATATATACTTGGGCCACAGTTATGAACTACGGCCACAAAATCGAAGAGACCGCAGTTCTGTACAACGACCTATGTAGTATTGAGGCCGCAGTATCCAACTGCAGTCTCCTATTTTTCACATTTTATACTTGGATAATTTTTTTTTATGTTTCCGAACCTATTAGCCAAATATGTATGATATTTATCGAAATTAATTTTAAAAGTGATCTATTTTGAGAATTAGTTTTAAAAAGTTGTCTATTCCGGAAGAAAAAAAAATCCATAACTGCACCCAAATTATGACTGATAAAGACATAATGAGAAATTCCACACCAACCAACTACATCCAATGTGCATCGATTCCTTACTCACACCGTTTGATTTTGTCAACATCAAGGTAATGCAATATATCATACTTCAAACAAAGGTTAATTATAACTTTCTAGGTAGTAGGATTGCTATCACAAAATTAGTAGGGTTAATTGTATTACTATTTTGGAACTACTTGAGGCGAAAAAAGTGGTGGCCTATCAATGAGTTGGGCCCCACAAGGGAACCACCGAGCTGGAGAAAATCAACCAGTTAAGCTGATGAAGGACACAACACATGTGACACAACACACATAAAAAAAATATCTAAAATATTTCATCAACTAAAACTATATATGTGCTTCATAGTCAACCGGAATTTTATTATGACATTTTTCAAACTATTTGCATTTATAAAACAGTTATCAAAATATTTATGTTCGTGAACTTAACTCATCGTTCTCAACAGTAAGTTTATTTGTTTCATGCACGCCGTTATGACACAGCGAGTTTAGTGAAATTTTTTTGAAAACTCGTCATTCCCAATGCGAGTTCAGTTCCAAATTTTCAATGAAGACTCGTCATTCCCAACGGCGATGATATTTATACTAGACCCCCTATAGGGAACAATGAGTTTAGTTCAAATTTTTCAATGAAGACTCGCTGTCCAAACGCCGAAGACATTTATACTAAACTCGATGTTGGGAACGACGAGTTTAATATATAAAAAAAACTTCTAGGGAGTTTTTTTGGTTTTGAAAATTCACTAAGACCAACAGAATGTTTCACTCTCTGTAAAATTTCCCACATCCTCGCTGTTCCCAACAACGAGTCTAGTATAAATGTCTTCGCAGTTGGGAACGGCGAGTCTTTATTGAAAATTTTGAATTGAACTCGCTATTGGGAACGACGAGTTTATCAAAAAAAATAACACTAAACTCGCCGTGTCCCAACATCGAGCATGAAACAACTAAACTCGCTATTGTTGTTGAGTCCGCGAACACAAATACTTTGACTACTTTCCTCTTTCTGCAAATAATTTCAAAATGTGACATATATAAAAAAAGACTATATTAAAAAAAAACACTGAACTTTGGGCCATTTTAAAAAAAAACGCACTAAGTTTTTTATATGTATATTAAAAAACCGCAAATAACTTTAGTTTAAAAAAAACTCACTTTAACAGAGTTAGGTTTCCGTTAAGGTAAATTTTAAAAAATCACTTTCATCTTTTATTTGTGTTTAAAAAAATATCACTTAACTAATCTGATGTTTAAATAAACTCACTGAACTAACCCTAACCCTAACTCTGTTGGTGTATGTTTTTTAAAAGTTTTGTGCGGTTTTTTTTTTAAAAATGGCCTAAAGTTCAGCGAGGTTTTTTAAATTTAGCCCGAAAAAAAAAATCTAGTCAACCGATGTCTAAATCAAAATACACAAGTTCACATATATGAAAAACTTTTGTTAAAGGACAATGTTAGATGAGTTTGAAGAGATCTTACAATAGGTTTTTTTTTTCTTTTTTTCTTTTTTTTTGGATAAAAGATGACCATGTCATCGCTTCATTAATGAATCATAATGAAACAAAGAAGTACCAAAATACGACCAAAATATGGAGCCCCAAGCTCCCTAAATCATCACCCTACATCTCCAATACAAACACAACACAAAATAACCCTTCTGTTACATTCATTACATAAAAGCATAAAGTAAAGATCCATGCCGCTAAGCCTCCCCGGTCATCTTGATCTTCTTCTTCTCCACTGCGTAACCTGCCCAATCATGAATGTAAAGAAAAATTTTATGCATTGAAGTTGAGAATGAACATAAGTGATTGCGAAAGCATAAGTCTTTACGATCTAGCCATAGGTTCCAGATTGTTGCTGCTACCGCTATGTCCCAAGCCTGTCTATTCTCTTTTCTAATCGGGTTATCTCTCACACTACCCCACGCGTCTTTCGACGCGTTAGGACACTCCAGACACCCAACCCCCCTACAGAGAATGTCCCACGTCATTCTGGCCTTATGACACTCGGAAAAAATGTGATGTACATCCTCGTCCGCTTGTTGGCAAAACTCGCACTTGACTTCTATGGGCATATTTCTTTTCTTTAGGCTTACTTTGGAGAGGATAGCATCGTTAAACATCAGCCAACAGAACACTCTCACTTTTAGCGGGGCTTTGGTTTCCAAGATAATGTTTTCTTCTTTGCTTCTGATACCTCCGTCGTTGAGCCACCTGTACATTGATGACACTGAAAATTGCTTAGACCCGTCTATATTCCAGTATCTTTCGTCTTCCGAATTGGTCGAAATGCCACCTTCTGATTGTACGAGGCTATTTAGTTCCTCGAACTAACGGGTGCTCTCTATCATCTGACCAGCTGATACAGTCAACCTAAGTTTCATGTTTCTCCAGACATCCGCCACCATGGCGTCCTTGTCTTCTGACATCGCCGCTGCCAGTGGGAAGAGGTTTTCGAAGGACCTATTCCCACACCACTTGTCTTTCCAAAACCTAGTATTCTTCCCATTTCCTATCGAGCAAGTGGTATTTGTGTGAAATAATTGTTTAGCCACTCCTCTCCACATTTGCGACACCTTCCTACGTCCGCATCTTCCACCAAAGCGGAATTTTTTCCTTCTTCGAAAGAGATTGAAAGAGTGGCTCCACCATCCTTTATGCTGATTATTGTGTTTTGTATCGTTCTGAAGACGTGCCGTAGGCACGTGCCCACGGGCAAATCTAGTCCTAGTACAAGAAACTAATTTTTTGAGGATACATCAAAATTGAGCAATTTCTAAGGTGTTAACATATACACAGTCTACTAGAAAAGCATACAAACATACTTATTACTTGTTGGGATTAAAACAATGGGTAAGAAGTCCTCGGTGTTTCATTAATAAGAAAAACAACAAAACATATAACCAAAGCACAAGGTAGAACCTTACATTCCAAAACTTAAATCCTTGCATAAGAAACTAAGCCCTAAACCAATATAATAATGACACATCAAAAATTTCATGTCATTAGTAGCAACATTCAAATCTAATCTACAAAGAATTGACCCTCAACCCTCCTTAGTTACGCCAACACAATGGTAAATCAAAACCCCAAACTTCATAGGATCAAATGCGAACGAAGAGGTGAGTAGGCTTTTTCCTATTCCACCAAGACTCCCAGGGCAAACCCAATACCTACCGCTAGCATGCTCAGTACTCTTCATGCCACTCTTACAAGCTCAATTAAAATTACTACAACCACCAGAACCAAATCGATTATCACCCAAATATACTAGGTGTCATGCTACAGCACACACAAACATCCTCAAATCCCACAGCTCCGGACTTTTATTCCCAAAGTAGGCCACTTTTTGGAAACTACTTCCAAAATACACCACTTTCGAAACTAATTCCAAGAATTTACCAGTCATCATAGGCCGTAATACCAAACTGCGGCCTCTTTGATTTCGTGGCCGCAGTTCACAACTGCGCGGCCCAAGTATATATCATATATATTTGATTAACAGGTTCGGAGACTTGGAAAAAATTGTCCAAATGCAAAATGTGAAAAATTGGCTGCCACAGTTGGGTACTGCGACCTCGATACTACAGAGCCCACAGCTCACAACTGTGGCCTTAGTTATATGGTTGAATAGGTATTATAAGGTTTTAAGAATTGGACCCTATCGACTATATAACTGAGGTCGCAGTTGTGATGCGGCCTATATATCATCGATACCACAATACCCAACTGTGGCCTCATACTTTTCACATTTTACCTCTGGACATTTTTTTTTCAAGTCTTCGGGCCTATTAGCCAAATATGTATGATATATACTTGGGCCACAGTTATGAACTGCGGCCACAAAATCGAAGAGGCCGCAGTTCTGTACAACGACCTATGTAGTATTGAGGCCGCAGTATCCAACTGCAGCCTTCTATTTTTCACATTTTACACTTGGATAAAAAAATTTAAATTTCCGAACCTATTAGCTAAATATGTATGATATATATCGAAATTAATTTTAAAAGTGATCTATTTTGAGAATTAGTTTTAAAAAGTGGTCTATTCCGGAAGGAAAAAAATCCATAACTGCACCCAAATTATGACTGATAAAGACATAATGAGAAATTCCACACCAACCAACTATATCCAATATACATCGATTCCATACTCATACCGTTTGATTTTGTCAACATCAAGGTAATGCAATACATCATACTTCAAACAAAGGTTAATTATAACTGATTAGGTAGTAGGATCGCTATCACAAAATAAGTAGGGTTAATTGCATTACAATTTTTGTACTACTTGAGGCGAAAAAAGTGGTGGCCTATCAATGAGTTGGGCCCCACATGGGAACCACCGAGCTGGAGAAAATCAACCAGTTAAGCTGATGAAGGACACAACACATGTGACACTACACACATAAAAAAAATATCTAAAATATTTCATCAACTAAAACTATATATGTGCTTCATAGTCAACCGGAATTTTATTATGACATTTTTCAAACTATTCGTACTTGACATGGCTAAAAATAGGATTAAATCGGGACCGTTCACATCGGACTTGAATCTTAAAGCTCAAGGGTAAAACGGTAATTTCACATGCAAATGGGTCCGAAGCGGGTACTGGGTCTCCTTCTCACAGATCCAATAACCCGCAAACGGATCCACCTCAGCTGGGTACGGGTTTCAACCCGCTACCAACCCGATCCAACAAGATACAATCAAGGTCCCTAATTAGATCTAAATCAACGGCCATGATTCACGGCTATCTTTTCACTGGGGATTAGGGATTAAATTCCTTAACTGGTTATAGGGGATATACCTTATCAGATTACATGCCTTATCTGATTACGGGGAATATTCCTTATCTAATCACGGGGATTACATTCCTAAAACCAGTCCCTAAGACGCTTATAAATACCCCTCACCCATCTCCATTAAGAGGTAATCAATCTTTCTCTAGTTAAACGCTCTTTCATAATCAATTCTGGTTACTGACTTGAGCGTCGGAGGGTGCGTCGCCGGGAACAACCCCGGTGTCTCGCACTTTTTGCAGGTGCACGGCGGGAGCGACGATCAGAGTTCAACGGAACAGGTATACATGTTCTCCTATTCAGTTTCCCCAAGAACTCACAAATTCATCTGTTTGCCCCCACACCGAATTTAGCGGCAACAGATTGGCGCCGTCTGTGGGAAACTAACGAATAGAGACCTCTCCTCTTCCCGGTGAACAGGTTTTCTCCAGCCATGCCGCCTCGCAAAGTCAGATCTAGGGGCTCCAACCGAGCGCCCAACCCTGACCAGCAAGAAGTCCTTCCTGATCCCGCTCAGCAACAAGGGCAGCTCCCTCCTACCGTGGAAGAGCCCCTCCAGCGGAACCCTCCACATCCTGATCCGAAGGGGCCTAACCCCCAGAAACAGCCTCTTCACCAAGAGAACATACCCAACCACACTGCCTCCAGTGCCTCCATGGCCTCCCATCATCCCCGGGCCTCTGGTCGCCGCAATACCCCTCCCAAACGCCCGGAAGATGACGACCTTCGTCGCCATCTGGATGAGAAGCGGGCTCGGGGGGAAGCCTCCCGCCAGCGAGAGCAATCCCCCCGACACCGAGAGCGCAGGAGGTCCCCAGTCCGAAGAGGGAGAAAGGACTCCCCCGATCACTACCGAAGGAGGCACTCTCCAGCGGGTCGGCAGCAGCCCCGGAACAATGAGGCACCCATCACCCGTGCCGAGTTCCAACAACTCCAAGCAATGGTACAACAGGCCCTCAACCTCCGTCAGAACCCCAATGAGCAAAGGGCCCCATCCCCTCCTCCGGTCCGGAGCCCTCGCCGACGATCCCCTTCTCCTCGACCCGCTCCTACCAATTCCAGACGCACCCCGAGTCCTCGACGTTCTCGAAGCTACCATCGCCGCAGCCCTCGCTCCCCCTCATACGAAGACGAGTCCCGTGGCTCGGCAGATCACCGTCGGAGAGATGACACCATGAACCGCCGCCTGAACGAGGTGGAAAAACTCTTGGGACAGATAAACCGAGAAGAAGAACTCAGGGGGAGGACCCTCCGTCCTAGCCGACCCCCGTTCTCCCGGACCATAGTAGATACTCCTGTTCCCTTCGGTTTCAAACCTCCCCAGTTTGAGAACTACACTGGGGAGACCGATCCAGTTGACCACATCGAAAGCTTTAAGACTTTGATGCTCCTCCATCAAGCGTCCGATGCCCTCCTCTGCAAAACATTCCCTGCAACTCTGAAAGGCCCAGCTCGAGAATTGTACTCTCGTCTTGCCCCGGCGTCAATATTCTCCTTCGAACAGTTCGAGACCCTGTTCATCACCCATTTCGTCAGCAGCCGAAGGGCCGAGAAGACCAGCATTTCCCTATTGCACCTCCGTCAGCAGAAGGGGGAGAAATTGAGGGACTACGTGAAGAGGTTCACAGCCGAGGCCAGAACCATCGCATCCCTCGACCAATCCGTCGCTACCGCGGCGTTCCAATCCAACATCCTAAATTCCAACCTCCGCTCCTCCCTCGCCAAGAAACCGCCATGTGACTTTTCTGACCTCCTCCTCCGCACTGAAAAGTACATCCGAGCTGAAGAGGCCGAGGAACCGCCCAACTGGGAAGCAACCGCCTCCGGGTCTAAGAGGAAGGGAACGGAAGAAGAGGGACCCAAAAAGTTTCAGAAGGATAATGCTGGCCAGCGCCGGCCTCCCCCTAGATTTGAAAAGTTTACTCCCCTCACCACAAACATCTCCGCCATTTTCATGGAAGTCGAAAAAGAAGGGGTCCTCCCTCCAGCTCCAAAGATGAACACCCCAGCCAAAAGGAGGGATAAAGACAAATGGTGCCGTTATCACCGGGACCATGGGCATGACACCAACGACTGTCGGGCTCTGAGAAACGAGATCGAAGCCCTTATCCAGAGGGGGCAGCTGGCGAAGTTTGTAAGAAAGGATGGAGCCGAACTTCCTCCCCAGCCTCGGGGGGCTAACAAACGTCCAGAACGGGAAGAGACGCCAGAGTTCGAGGAAGAGCGAGTCCTCCACCTTATCCATGGGGGCCCAATGGGGGGCTCCTCGAACTCTTCTCGGAAAGCTTTTATTAGAGAAGTGAATTCTGTCCGAGCCACCCCTCCCCCCAAAGGACTCGGAGTGCCCGTCACCTTCTCTGACGAAGATCTCGAGGGCGTCCGCACCCCTCATTGTGACGCACTCGTCATCAACCTTCACATGGCCAATTTCAAAGTCGAAAGAATCCTAGTGGATAACGGCTCCTCCGTAAACATCCTATTCCTCGATGCTTTTAAGGGGCTGAAGCTCTCCCGAGACAGACTGAAGCCCGCCGGGTATACGCTCCATGGGTTCACGGGAGTGCCGGTGACGATCGAAGGGGTGATTACCCTCGATGTCACAGCAGGCAAAACTCCTACTACCCGCACGGAGTCAATGGATTTCATGGTCGTAGATGTCCCAGCGGCCTATAACGTCATTTTGGGTCGACCCGGCCTAGCCGCCCTTGAGGCCGTCCCTTCTGCCTATCATCTCAAAATGAAATTCCCCACTCGGGCTGGAGTGGGAGAAGTTAAGGGCAATCAGGAACAGGCCCGCAAGTGTTACATGACTTCCACACTCGGACCCGTCATCTCCTTAGAAACACTCGAGATCCCACAAGATGCTGCTCGGCCGACTCCCGAGCCGGTAGATGAGCTGGAGGAAATACTCTTCTCGGAGCAGGAGCCGACCCGTAAGTTTTATGTCAGCAAGGCCCTTCCGTCCGCCCTACATTCAAATATTGTGAAATGCATCCGAGCCAACCAAGACCTCTTCGCATGGTCAGCGGCGGACATGCCCGGTATCTCCGAAGAACTCTTGGTCCACCGCCTCAGTGTTGATCCGGGGTCCAAACCGGTCCAGCAGAAGAGGCGCAAGTTCGCCCCCGAGCGCCAGCTCGCCATCAAAGAGGAGGTAGACAAATTGCTGAAAGCCCGATTCATACAGGAGGTGAATTATCCGGAGTGGTTGTCAAACGTAGTCATAGTGAAGAAATCCAATGGAACATGGAGAATCTGTATTGATTTCACTGACCTCAACAAGGCCTGCCCTAAAGATCCCTTCCCTCTGCCGAGCATTGACACTCTGATTGACGCAACCTCGGGACATGAGCTCCTCAGCTTCATGGACGCTTTCTCGGGTTACAATCAGATAAGGATGTTCCCCCCGGATATTCCGAAGACGTCTTTTGTAACAGACCAAGGACTCTATTGTTACCGAGTCATGCCGTTCGGCCTGAAGAACGCAGGGGCAACGTATCAACGTCTCGTCAACAAGGTATTCCAGGCCCAGATTGGCCGGAACATGGAAGTCTACGTGGACGACATGCTTGTGAAAAGCATCCGAGGCGTTGATCATGAGGCCGACCTCCAAGAAGCGTTCGATGTTTTGAGAAAGCACAATATGAGACTCAACCCGAACAAGTGTGCGTTCGGCGTCTCATCAGGCAAGTTCCTCGGCTTTATGGTTAGCCAACGAGGAATAGAGGCAAATCCGGAGAAGATCAGGGCCATACTGGACATGGCCCCGCCTAGAAACGTCAAAGAAGTTCAGAAACTGACAGGTCGTTTAGCCGCCATTGGGCGCTTTTTGTCGAAGTCCGGGGAGAAATGCCTCCCGTTCTTCAAAGCCCTGAGGGGGACTAAGGGGTTCGAGTGGGGGCAGCCACAACAAGATTCCTTCGACCAGCTTAAAGCTTACCTCGTCAATCCGCCCCTTCTCAGCAAACCCATACCGGGCGAACCCCTCTACCTCTACTTGGCAGCCTCGGAACAGACACTAAGTGCGGTCTTAGTCAGGGAAGAAGAAAGAACTCAGAAGCCCATTTACTACGTCAGCAAAGTGCTCCGGGACGCCGAGCTCCGGTACCCGAAAATTGAGAAAATAGCCTACGCCCTGATAATGGCTACAAGAAAGCTTCGGCCATACTTCCAGTCTCATTCGGTGGTCGTTCTTACCGACCAGCCGTTGAGACAGATCCTTCACAAGCCAGAGACTTCCGGTCGCCTCATGAAGTGGTCGATCGAGCTGAGCCAACACGATATTACTTATCAGCCTCGAACCGCCATCAAGGCGCAGGCGCTGGCCGAATTCATAGTGGAAACGACTATCCCCGACCCCCAGCAGACAACGAAGGGCCCGCCTATCTGGTCGGTATATGTCGATGGATCCTCTTGCAACGAGGGGAGTGGGGCTGGAGTCATCCTTGCGGGCCCAGACGACTTTGTCCTTCAATATTCCCTCCGGATAAACTTTAAAGCCTCGAATAACGAAGCCGAATACGAGGCACTCATAGCCGGTCTCGGGATGGCCCGAAACGCAGGGGCACGACGCCTGCAGATCTTCAGCGACTCTCAGCTGGTCGTCAACCAGGTCCTCGGCGAATATGAAGCCCGCGATGACAGGATGGTGAAGTACCTGGCTAAAGTGAAGAGCCTCATGGCGCACTTCGAGGAGGCCCACATCCGAAGAATCCCCAGGGAGGAAAATGCCCAGGCCGACGCCCTGTCCAAATTAGCTTCCTCATCCCTGCAAGGCCTTGAACAAACCGTTCTGATAGAAGTCCTCCTCAAGCCAAGCATAGAGGACGAGGCTTTCAACTCCGTCGAAACACTGCCACTTCCCCTCGAAGATAATTGGATGAAGCCCCTCATCGAGTTTTTAAGAGACGGACTCCTCCCAAGGGATCCGAAGGAAGCCCGAAAGATAAGGACCCGAGCCGAGCGTCACATACTGGTCGAAGGCATTCTGTATAAGCGCTCCTTCACCCAGGTAGATGGTCGGCCCTACCTAAGATGCCTCTCACCCGGACAAGCTGATTACGCCCTACAAGAGCTCCATGAGGGCATCGGCGGAGCCCACTCCGGCTCCAGAGCCTTGGCACGTAAAGTGTTAAACTACGGGTATTACTGGCCCACTCTCCTACGGGATGCCGAACGACACGTTCGGCAATGCACCTCCTGCCAGAAGTATTCCGACATCCGACGCCTTCCGCAAGCACCACTCTCCTCCCTATCAAGTCCGATCCCCTTTGCAATGTGGGGGATGGATTTACTTGGGCCATTTTCACCGGCCCCCGGGCAATTGAAGTTCCTAGTCGTGGCAGTCGACTATTTCTCGAAATGGGTAGAGGCCGAGCCCCTGGCTACGATTACCGAACATAGAGTCGTTCAATTCTTCTGGAAAAATGTAATCTGCCGGTTCGGTGTTCCCCGAGTCATAGTTACAGATAACGGTACGCAGTTCGCTGGAGCTGCCTTCCGAGCCTTATGTGAAGACCTAGCCATACAGCACCGCTTCTCCTCAGTCTCTCATCCCCAGTCAAATGGCCAAGCCGAGAATGCCAACCGACAGATCCTCTCCGGCATCAAGAAGAGACTCGACAAGTGCTCCAAGGGATTGTGGGTCGATCAGCTGCCCAATGTGTTGTGGAATTACCGAACCACGAAGCGGACCCCGACAGGCGAGAGTCCGTTCAATCTCACCTACGGGTCCGAGGCCCTCATCCCACTAGAAGTTGGAATACCCTCTCCTCGCCTGATTGCCTTCGAAGAAGAACAGAATGCCAGGGAGCTCAGAACGAGCCTAGATTTGATAGACGAAATTCGGGAAAGAGCAGCCATACGGCAGCAAGGTTACCGAAGAAGAATCGAACTCGCCTACAACAAACGGGTCCGCCCAACCGACCTGAAAGAGGGGGATCTGGTCCTCCGAAAGCTGGCCATTTCATTCCCCGGTCAGAAGAGCAAACTTGCCCCAAATTGGGAGGGACCATACAAAGTATCCAAAGTGATCCGCCCCGGTGCGTACAAGCTAGAAGACCTTGAAGGTAGAGAAATTCCCAGGACTTGGAACGCCGACCATCTTTTGAAATACCAAGAGAAGGCAACCCCGCCTATCTAAGTAACTCGAGATGTCGGGCCACCACTCCTGCTACTAGTAATTTTTCCTTTGTTCTTTTTTTCATTGTAATAACGGCTAGCAACTTTAGAAGCAGCCGGCCATTAGATATTAATAAATAAATAAAGTTTTTTTTACATTATCGCGTACTTCCGCCTCTAATTCCCTTATCACACAATGGTTCGGAGTCCAGCACTCGGCTCGACTCTTCCTACTCGGCCCGTCTTCAGACGGGCGGGGGCAGATCGCCGTTCGAAATTGCTCCTGCAGCCGTTGAATGGATCGGAGTCCAACACTTGGCTCGATTTTGCTTCGCAAGTCCGCTCCTAAGCGGACTAGAAGTAGCTCGCCATTCGAAACTGCTCCTGCATCTCTTAAACTAATCACACAATGGTTCGGAGTCCAGCACTCGGCTCGACTCTTCCTACTCGGCCCGTCTTCAGACGGGCCGGGGGCAGATCGCCGTTCGAAATTGCTCCTGCAGCCGTTGAATGGATCGGAGTCCAACACTTGGCTCGATTTTGCTTCGCAAGTCCGCTCCTAAGCGGACTAGAAGTAGCTCGCCATTCGAAACTGCTCCTGCATCTCTTAAACTAATCACACAATGGTTCGGAGTCCAGCACTCGGCTCGACTCTTCCTACTCGGCCCGTCTTCAGACGGGCCGGGGGCAGATCGCCGTTCGAAATTGCTCCTGCAGCCGTTGAATGGATCGGAGTCCAACACTTGGCTCGATTTTGCTTCGCAAGTCCGCTCCTAAGCGGACTAGAAGTAGCTCGCCATTCGAAACTGCTCCTGCATCTCTTAAACTAATCACACAATGGTTTGGAGTCCAGCACTCGGCTCGACTCTTCCTACTCGGCCCGTCTTCAGACGGGCCGGGGGCAGATCGCCGTTCGAAATTGCTCCTGCAGCCGTTGAATGGATCGGAGTCCAACACTTGGCTCGATTTTGCTTCGCAAGTCCGCTCCTAAGCAGACTAGAAGTAGCTCGCCATTCGAAACTGCTCCTGCATCCCTTAAACTAATCTAACGACCGGATCTCTCCTATGGCTCGACTCTATCTCTCCGACTCGTCCTCAAACTGGCCGGAATTCGTCTCGACCATAAATTGTGCCGAACTGACGAGGTACCGACCCTCGTTTTGGGCAAAAAATCATCCCGAGATCAACTTGCCGTTAGATCCTCTCAAATTGTGTGCCAGAGCGTGATGAGTGGATCCAGTTGTGCCACGTGCCCACAAAACGACAAGATAACGTTTTCTTGGGACTTGGGCCTGCCTCTGGATTCGTGCCACCATCCAACGGTTATGGACACCCCACGTCGATCGGCGCCAAGAGCCGAACAACAGAGTCAGAGCAACACATCGTTGGAGAATTCGTTTCGACCATAAATTGCGCCGAACTAACGAGGTACCGACCCTCGTTTTTGGCAAAATATCATCCCGAAGGCAACTCGCCGTTAGATCCTCTCAAATTGCGTGCCAGAACGTGATGAGTGGATCCAGTTGTGCCACGTGCCCACAAAACGACAAGATACCGTTTTCTTGGGACTTGGGCCTGCCTCTGGATTCGTGCCACCATCCAACGGTTATGGACACCCCACGTCGACCGGCACCAATAGCCGAGCGACAGGATCAGAGCTGCGACAAAAGACTCGATGAATAGCCAATAGAAGACACTTCGGATAAATCAACCCCAATTTTATTAATGACTTGGGCGAGTTTACAAAAAGATTACAACAGCGAGTTCAACGAAAATATCAGAAGGCATGACCCGCTCATTTCCTCCGAGGAAGGGGGACACTCCGGTTCAACGACACTTTGGGTCGGCGCTTCTTGGCCTCCGAGCTCGTCTCCAAGCCAACGAACCGGGACGCCCCTTCGCCGCTGACCCTCACAGTCGCCCCGACCGAAGCACCACTTGAAGACACCGCCACACCGCTTTGTGCGTTGGCGGCTGACATCCCGATGATAGGAGTCCGGGTCGCCGCTTGATAGAACGTGATACCTCGCTCAATCTCTTCGCGAGTACACGAGGTGCTCCGGACATTGGCCCTCACCGGCTGAGGCTTGAGCCGAGCGACCTCCTCCTCCAATTCGACGATCCGGTTCTTCAGCGCCTCGTCCCTCACGACAATTTTGAACCGAGGAAGCTTCGCCGATCCAGGGTATTCGGCGCTGTCAGATATGACACGACGCAGATGGGTCACCTCGATACTCTTGTCGACTGTCACCCTTTGCAAATGCTCGACCTTCTTCACGAGCTCATCTCGTTCGGCCAAAACAGAAGCCAATTCTTCTTCCTTAGCAAATAGCTCGGCTTCGGCTATCCGCAAGTGGTACACTTCGGCCAACAGATCCCCGTTCTTCTTCTCCACATTGTACAGTATCCTCCTCGTCAGGTCGATCTCGCCCTCGAGGCGTTTCACGAGAGATAGATGGAACAGCTCTACTTGTCGCCGAGCCATCGTCGTGACGGGGGCCTATCCTACGACCGAACCAAACACTTAGACAATTTCAAAGGCAAAACGTTTTTTCATTCATCAAGAAGCGGTGGCCAGTCCGCAAAAGGCGTTACAAAGTTCGGAAGAAAAAGCAGAACAAAAACTACAAAAAGATTAACGAGAGAATCAAGGGTCCACCTGCGTCTCCGCTCCCACCCCGGACGCATCGACGGGCGGCCCCTCGATCTCTCCCTTAGCCGGATCATCCTCTCCCCCCCGTCTTCGCCTTCGACTTCGTCCTCATCATCCCCCTCCTCGTCGTCTACGGGCGACTCGGGCCACAGTCGATAGCCAACTCGCTCGAATCCGGGGACACGAGCCTGGACGTGGTCCAGGGCCGTCTGGTAGGATCGCTCCATGTTCTCAGCCATATGTTTCTTCGCCTCTGCCTCGATCTCGGCTTCAACCTCCGCCCTGATCCTCGCGGCCTGCGCTTCCCTCTCCGCCTTCTCGTCGGCCAAGGACTTCAATGCCGCAGCAAGTTCTTGGGCGGCCTTGGCGGCTTTGGCGGACTCCGCTTCAAGGCCCTCCTTCGCTTTCTTCAGGTCGGCAGTAAGGCCGGCCACCCGAACGTCCAGGGCCTCGGCCCGCCTCTGCTCGGCCTCGAGATCCTTGACCGCCCTGACCTTCGCCAGCCTGTCTTTCTCGCTGGCGGACTTCAGCTCCTTCTCCTGTGCAGCGAACGCCTCCATGAGATGGCCGAAGTGAACGGTGGCCTACGAAGACAACGATAAGTACGAAGTACACGCCGAGTAACAAACTTGAAGAAATTTGCGAACACTTACCGAAACAAGCCCCCGGGCGACTTCATAAGTGTCGTCGCCGACCCTCCCTGCCTTCAGCGCGGCCTTATCCTTCGGGGTCGCCAAGTGTTTGACGACCTGCATTGACATCTGCGAATTGCCGAGGAAACCATCATGATTCCTCACCAACCAGTTCGGCACAAACAACTGCTTATGCTGCTCGGTCAGGATTTCCTCGGCGTCCTGAGTCAATGGGGGAAACTCGAGCGCCAGCGCCGCATTGACATCAAAGACACCCTCGTTCACAGACGGGGCGACAGGGGCCGAGGTCCCCTCCACCACCACAACCTCCGAAGGCGCCTCGGTAGCCGGGGGAGGCGGAGCAACGTTAGTGGCGACCGCGGGCTGAGCACCCGAAGACGCACCCTCGGCCGCCCTCTTCCTCTTTTTGGTCCCGGTCAGCTTGGACCTATCGGCCATCATAGCTTTAAAGTCAATCTTCATTGACTCTGCATCAACAAAAAAAAACCGAATCAAGACAGACAAATTGAAGACTTAGAAAAAAAAAATGAATGAGATGTCAAGAGCGTACTCGGGTCGATGGGGCTTAGTCCGGACCCGAACAACACCTCTTCGGTCAACTCCCTCCAACTCAGTACCGGAAGGGCCGTGATCCTCCTCGCTACGTCCTCCTCGGCCTCAGATAGTGCGGGGTCGCTTCGCACAAATTTCGGCACTTCCACCTTCCACCGGGACGGAATATGCCGAATCACTTCACCCCTTACGATAAAATACTTCTCCCTCCAACCCTTAAGAGAGTCGGGATTCTCTACAATCTTAACACCTCTCCTCGGTCCCAAATAGTATCGGTACTCCGTCTGGTGTTGCCTGTTTATCCGATACAGGCCCCGGAAAACTGACAGATCCGGCGCTACCTCGGCTCGGTGGCACTGAAGCAAGAATGCGTTCACATGACGCCAAGTGTTCGGACTGAACTGAGTAGGGGCGAGACAATACCAGCCGAGGATCTGAAGTATGAAAGGGTGCAGCGGAAAACGCAGTCCCGCGTTCAAGGAGTCGACGTCAAACATGCACATGTCCGACGACGGCAACTTAGAGTTTGCTCGCACCCCGGGGCCAGCGACCATCAGCTTATACTCCGACGGGATAGCGAAGGCCTTCCTGATCCGAAGAAGATCCTTCTCGGACAACGACGAAGTGTGCTCGTCGGCTTCGGAGTGAAGGAACGGACTAGGCTCCTCGACGATCTTCGACTTTCCGTAGATCGCTTTCTCCAGAAGATCACCCTCGTACTGCCTGACTCCCCAATGCCCGGACAGGACGGAAGGATATTGTCCTATCTCGGGGGCTCGTTTCGGGTTCTCCACAATCACCTCCACTATGGGGGGCGAGGTCTCCCCCGTCCTCCTCTTCTTCCCGATCCTCGACCCGGCAGCCAGCGGTTCGGCCATCTGCTTCCCCTTCCTTCGAGCTTCCGCCCTACTCCTCTCCCCGGCGCCATCACCGCCCGAGGACGAGGTACCACTACCCGAGCTAACCCTTGACATCTCTTGAAAAAGCAAAGGCAAAGACAAACTAACCTTTGAAGTGACGTTCACGGTCGGAAAATGCTCGCCGGAAATCGCCTGGCCCACGCGACAGCTAACGTCAGCACCGTGGAGCAAGAGCGCCGCTAGCAGAAGACTTAGAGAACAAAAGTAAATTCGTGGAGTGAAAAGTGAGAAATGAGCTCAGAGGTGAAGGAATGGTAACTTATAACCCCAAGTGATAACGGGCCTCCTTGGGAATCCCAAAGGCCCACTAAGAATCCCAAACGCCCAGTAAGAAAGAGGCGACGGTACGAGAGAGATGGCGGAACTCCCCAAAAACACAAGCTGCGACTCGGCCACCAATCTAACGAGCCGAGCTATCGAACGAAAGGCTCAGTGACCGAACCACCGGGTTGGCCCAAAAACATTCAGCTCCCTCCCCGGAAAGCGGCGCGGAGGAGTGCAAACCGAGGTGGCGAGATACCGACCCTCGTTTTTGGCAAAAAATCCTCCCGAGGCAAAGTCGCCGTCGGATCTCTTCGAAATTCGCGTCAGAATTCGACGAACGGCTCAGATTGCGCCACGCCCACAAAACGACAAGATAACGTTTTTTCGTGATCTGAACCCCATCCTCGTGATGCGTGCCATGATGGACGACCCAGATTTTGCCACGTCCACAAAACGACAAGATAGCGTTTTACGGGGATCCACGCTGGAGATGGACGGCCTAGATTACGCCACGTACCCCGGATTCTCCGAACCGAGGTACCGGTCCTTCAAATCGAGTCGCCGACCCATTTGAGCCGCGGCACGACGCATCCGAGCCGGGATGCTGGGGTACCGACCCTCGTTTTTGGCAAAAAAACGCTCCGACCCTTGTGAGCCGTCAGATCTTGAAGAAAAGCGCGCTCGTCATGATGGACGACCCAGATCTCGCCACGTCCACAAAACGACAAGATAGCGTTTTATGGGGATCCACGCTGGAGATGGACGGCCTAGATTACGCCACGTACCCCGGATTCTCCGAACCGAGGTACCGATCCTTCAAATCGAGTCGCCGACCCATTTGAGCCGCGGCGCGACGCATCCGAGCCGGGATGCTGGGGTACCGACCCTCGTTTTTGGCAAAAAAAACGCTCCGACCCTTGTGAGCCGTCAGATCTTGAAGAAAAGCGCGCTCGTCATGATGGACGACCCAGATCTTGCCACGTCCACAAAACGACAAGATAGCGTTTTATGGGGATCCACGCTGGAGATGGACGGCCTAGATTACGCCACGTACCCCGGATTCTCCGAACCGAGGTACCGACCCTTCAAATCGAGTCGCCGACCATTTGAGCCGCGGCGCGACGCATCCGAGCCGGGATGCTGGGTCACCGACCCTCGTTTTGGCGAAAAGAACTCTCCGACCCTCGTTTTGGCGAAAAGAACTCTCCGACCCCTTGAGCCGCGGCGCTACGCCTCCGAGACGAGGTGACGGAGTGCCGACCCCCGTTTTTGGGAAAAAACCCCTCCAAGGAACAGGGATCGTCTGATCGCTCCGAAACTCGCGCTCCGCCTTGATCGAAGGCCCAGATGATGCCACGCCATAAATAGGTATTAAAAATTGATTTTTATTTATTTAAATCGTTTTACTTATTTGAAAAATTGCGAAAAAATCGCTAAAAATTCGGGAAAATTAGCTAAAAATTCCGGGAAATAATTAAAAATTCGGGGGATATTTCTAAGCCACCGAACGAGCAATTATCGCCTAGAATATACGGTTAAAACCCCCGAACAACTAGCCAATACATCGCAAAGTTAATAATCTGGAAAAATCGCCAAAAATCCGGAAAATTCTGAGAATACTTTTGGGCATTTTGCAAGCCCATAACAACACGGTTGCACCCCGAGCAAGATTCCAAGCTCCCTTAAGAACACCGATAAAATCCCGTACGCCATTAGAACAGTTAAACTACTCCTCAAAGGCTGAATACACTCAGTCTTTAGGAGTGGGGGGCTCGTGACATGGCTAAAAATAGGATTAAATCGGGACCGTTCACATCGGACTCGAATCTTAAAGCTCAAGGGTAAAACGGTAATTTCACATGCAAATGGGTCCGAAGCGGGTACTGGGTCTCCTTCTCACAGATCCAATAACCCGCAAACGGATCCACCTCAGCTGGGTACGGGTTTCAACCCGCTACCAACCCGATCCAACAAGATACAATCAAGGTCCCTGATTAGATCTAAATCAACGGCCATGATTCACGGCTATCTTTTCACTGGGGATTAGGAATTAAATTCCTTAACTGGTTATAGGGGATATACCTTATCAGATTACATGCCTTATCTGATTACGGGGAATATTCCTTATCTAATCACGGGGATTACATTCCTAAAACCAGTCCCTAAGACGCTTATAAATACCCCTCACCCATCTCCATTAAGAGGTAATCAATCTTTCTCTAGTTAAACGCTCTTTCATAATCAATTCTGGTTACTGACTTGAGCGTCGGAGGGTGCGTCGCCGGGAACAACCCCGGTGTCTCGCACTTTTTGCAGGTGCACGGCGGGAGCGACGATCAGAGTTCAACGGAACAGGTATACAGGTTCTCCTATTCAGTTTCCCCAAGAACTCACAAATTCATCTGTTTGCCCCCACACCGAATTTAGCGGCAACAGTACTTATAAAACAGTTGCCAAAATATTTACGTTTGTGAACTCAACTCATCGTTCTCAATGGTAAGTTTACTTTTTTCATGCTCGCCGTTGTGACACAATGAGTTTAGTGGTAATTTTTTGAAAAACTCGTCATTCCCAACGCGAGTTCAGTTCCAAATTTTCAATGAAGACTCGTCATTCCCAACGGCGATGATATTTATACTAGACCCGCTATAGGGAACAATGAGTTTAGTTCAAATTTTTCAATGAAGACTCGTTGTCCAAACGACGAAGACATTTATACTAAACTCGATGTTGGAAACGGCGAGTTTAATATATAAAAAAAACTTCTAGGGAGTTTTTTTGGTTTTGAAAATTCACTAAGACCAACAGAATGTTTCACTCTCTGTAAAATTTTCCACATCCTCGCCGTTCCCAACAACGAGTCTAGTATAAAAGTCTTCGTCGTTGGGAACGGCGAGTCTTTATTGAAAATTTTGAATTGAACTCGCTATTGGGAACGACGAGTTTATCAAAAAAAATAACACTAAATACTTTCCCAACGGCGAGCATGAAACAACTAAACTTGTTATTGTTGTTGAGTCCGCGAACACAAATACTTTGACAACTTTCCTCTTTCTGCAAATAATTTCAAAATGCGACATATATAAAAAAAGACTATATTAAAAAAAAACCACTGAACTTTGGGCCATTTAAATATAAAAAACACACTAAGTTTTTTGTATATATATTAAAAAACTGCAAATAACTTTAGTTTAAAAAAAACTCACTTTAACAGAGTTAGGTTTCCGTTAAGGTAAATTTTAAAAGAGAAATCTTAGGTTGCACACTACTTTGGTGAGTACTCCGTGAGCACTCACGAACTAGAGACCCTATGAAAAATTCGAACCGCTCATACTGTTCTATATGCTTTAGATAGCCTAACAATAAAAAATCAAGTAATTTGAAGTTCATTTGCCCATGATTTACATCATCACAAAATTGTATGGCTGAAAATTCTAACAACATGATGGATGGGCAAATGAACTTCAGATTACTTGATTTTTTATTGTTAGGCTATCTAAGGCATATAGAACAATATGAGCGGTTTGGATTTTTTATAGGATCTCTAGTTCGTGAGTGCTCATGGAGTGATCACCAAAAGTAGTGTGCAACCGAAGGGGACTCATTTTAAAAAATCACTTTCATCTTTTATTTGTGTTTAAAAAAACATCACTTAACTAATCTGATGTTTAAATAAACTCACTGAACTAACCCTAACCCTAACTATGTCAATGTATGTTTTTTAAAAGTTTTGTGCGGTTTTTTTAATTAAAAAAAAACTTAGTGCGGTTTTTTTTTAAAAAATTGCCCAAAGTTCAGTGGGGTTTTTTAAATTTAGCCCCAAAAAAAAAATCTAGTCAACCGATGTCTAAATCAAAATACACAAGTTCACATATATGAAAAACTTTTGTTAAAGGACAATGTTAGATGAGTTTGAAGAGATCTTGCAGTAGGTTTTTTTTTTTTTTTTTTTTAAATTTTGATAAAAGATGACCATGTCATCGCTTCATTAATGAACCATACTAAAACAGAGAAGTACCAAAATACGACCAAAATATGGAGCCCCAAGCTCCCTAAATCATCACCCTACATCTCCAATACAAACGCAACACAAAATAACCCTTCTGTTACATTCATTACATAAAAGCATAAAGTAAAGATCCATGCCGCTAAGCCTCCCCGGTCATCTTGATCTTCTTCTTCTCCACTGCGTAACCTGCCCAATCATGAATGTAAAGAAAACTTTTATGCATTGATGTTGAGAATGAATATAAGTGATTGTGAAAACATGAGTCTTTACGATCTAGCCATAGGTTCCAGACTGTTGCTGCTACCGCTATATCCCAAGCCTGTCTATTCTCTTTTCTAATCTGGTTATCTCTCACACTACCCCACGCGTCTTTCGACGCGTTAGGACACTCCAGACACCCAACCCCCTACAGAGAATGTCCCACGTCATTCTGGCCTTATGACACTCGAAAAAAATGTGATGTACATCCTCGTCCGCTTGTTGGCAAAACTCGCACTTGACTTCTATGGGCATATTTCTTTTCTTTAGGTTTACTTTGGAGAGGATAGCATCGTTAAACATCAGCCAACAGAACACTCTCACTTTTAGCGGGGCTTTGGTTTCCCAGATAATGTTTTCTTCTTTGCTTCTGATACATCCGTCGTTGAGCCACCTGTACATTGATGACACTGAAAGTTGCTTAGACCCAACTATATTCCAGTATCTTTCGTCTTCCGAATTGGTCGAAATGCCACCTTCTGATTGTACGAGGCTATTTAGTTCCTCGAACTGACGGGTGCTCTCTATCATCTGACCAGCTGATACAGTCAACCTAAGTTTCATGTTTCTCCAGAAATCCGCCACCATGGCGTCCTTGTCTTGTGACATCGCCGCTGCCAGTGGGAAGAGGTTTTCGAAGGACCTATTCCCACACCACTTGTCTTTTCAAAACCTAGTATTCTTCCCATTTCCTATTGAGCAAGTGGTATTTGTGTGAAATAATTGTTTAGCCACTCCTCTCCACATTTGCGACACCTTCCTACGTCCGCATCTTCCACCAAAGCGGAATTTTTTCCTTCTTCGAAAGAGATTGAAAGAGTGGCTCCACCATCCTTTATGCTGATTATTGATCTTCCACCACCATTTACTTAAAAGAGCTCTGTTCATGTCATGAAGATTAAGGATTCCCAGACTACCGAATTCTCTTTTCTTACAAACTCTCTCCCATTTTACAAGATGGAACCATTTGTTACCTTCTTCCGTTTCCTTCCACAAGAATCATCTTCTGAACTTGTCAATCTTGTTTATAAGCCACTTGGGAACCTCATAGACTGACATTACATAGAGCGGGATTGCGCTAATAACCGAATTAAGAAGAGTAATCCTTCCTCCAAGAGATAGAAATCAACTCTTCCATCCTCCCAATTTCTTAGCTATCTTTTCAATCAAAGGATTTCAATCCTCTATCCTTAGCATCCCTGACCTAATTGGCATCCCCAGATACTTAATTGGGAATTCCCCCATTTCACATCCCCATAATGTGCCGATATTGTTCACCGATATAGAGAGGTTTATCGCTCATTGGAACCACACTAGTGTTGCTTAGATTAACGGTCAGCCCCGACCAACCTAGAAAGCATTCCAGTGCCACCTTGATAGCTACAATTTCTTCCCTTTTGGCTGTTCTGAATAGGATTGTGTTGTTAGCATATTGAATAATTATCATCGGCTGTGCAACTCCTTTGATTCGTACCGGTGCAATAACTTTTTGCTTTTGAGCCCGACTAATCATTCTTGCCAGACCGTCTGCTACAATGGTGAACAGTAGAGGAGACAAAGGGTCCCCTTGCCTAAGTCCCCTTCTACATCTGACCTATTTTCCATACCATCCGTTGACATTTATTGCCGACTTTGCCCCTTGGACACACGTTTTCACCCAGGATCTCCATTTCTGTCCGAAACCTTTTAACTCCAGTGCTTCGTCGATGCATTCCCAATGTACTGAGTCGTAGGCTTTTTCAAAATCCAGTTTCAAAAGAAACCCATCCACTTTCCCTTAGTTTCCCCTATACAGAATCTCATGTGCTGACGCTATGCTATCCATGATGTCTCTTCCTCGGATGAACCCACTTTGCGCCGGACTGATAATGTCGTTCGGATGGGGTGCTAACCTCTGAGTCAGAACCTTTGTCACAATTTTGAAAGATCCATTGAGCAAACTAATCAGTCTGAAGTTGAAAACCGCTCGAACTTCACCTTTCTTCGAAATGAGAATAATGGAGGCATAGTTGAGTCTGTCCAGCTGTGTATCCCCTTCATATAACTCTTGAAAGATGTTCATTAGGTATTACTTAACAATTTGCCAGTAATATTTGTAGAAGAAGATTGGTAGACCGTCTGACCCCGGTGATTTGTCCTGTCCTAGCTTCTTAATAGCTTCTAGCACTTCCTCCTCTGTGAATCTATGCTCGATCCCATCGCTACCATCCAGCACGGATGAGTTCCACATTTCCGTCGAGAGAGAGCATCTAGAGGTTGGGTTTCTACCCAACAAATCATGGTACTTCTTGTCTATATGTTCTCGAATGATCCCTTCATTTTCTGTCCATGAACCGTCCACCGTCAATCCTGTTATGTGATTTTGTCTTCTTCTTCCGTTAGCCACCTTATGAAAAAAAATTGTATTCGCGTCCCCTTCCCTCAGCCATTGAATTCTGGACCATTGCCTCCAATACATCTTTTCCATGCTCCCAATCTGTTGCAGCTCAAGTCTGCTCATTGCCATCTCGTCTTTCTCCGATTGAAGAAGATCCCTCTCTTCCTGTAAAGTTTCAAGCTCGAAAATCCTACTCCCTAGGGACTCTCTTCTTATCTTAGTTTCACCCTTCTTCTGTATAGACCATCCTTTAAGCTTCCTTTGCAGTCGCCTAACTTTCTCCACCCATATTCCTATTGCCGAGGAATCGTGGGTGCTGGCCGACCAAGAGTCTTTTATGATTTGTCATGTCTCCTCCATAGCCTTCCATGCTTTCTCAATCTAAACGGCATAGTCTTGCGAGGACTCTCATGTCCACAGTCTAGGATAAGTGGAAGATGATCTGAGGTATATCTAGCTGTCGACTTGACTTTTGCCAGCGGAAATGCTTCTTCCCATTCCACTGAACCAAAATTTTGTCTTGCTTTGCCAAAATTGGGCTTCGTTGCATGTTTAACCATGTAAATTTCCTGTCGCTCATTTCTATCTCTAGCAGTTCCAATTCATCTATAGTATTGTTGAATGACTCATGCTCTCTGTGACTGTGGCCCCACCCTCTATGTTCATGTTGAAATCTGGTAATGTTGAAATCCCCTCAAACTACCCAAGCCCCCGCCCATTTGTTTCTGATCTCCTGTAGCTCTTTCCATAGCTCTATTCGTTGTCTGGAGTCGTAAGGACCATACACTGTAGTCACCCCATGCACCCAGTCGTCGCTTCTCTTTCTAAGTCTAATAAATAAACGAATCCCCAATCCTTACAGGTGGTGTTATCTTGTAGGTGGTGTTATCTTGTACTCCGGTTTCGTTGCAACACTAATCCCCAATCCTTCTGCAAAAATAAATAAATACCAATTAATTTTTAAAATTAAAAACCTAATGGGGCCCTTTATTTCATTACATATATATTTTTGAAAAATAAATAAATAAATAAATTTTAGGGGGGAGAAAAAGAAAGGATGAGATGAGTTACTTGAAGGAGGAGGATGAGTAGGGATGGCAAGTGGGCCGGGTGAACCGGTGACCCGCCCGCGACCCGCACAGTTAACCCGGCCCGTAAAACGTTTTGGCGAGTTCGGGTCGAACCCGTGAACAGTAACGGATCGACCCGGGTCGTCAAAAACACGAAACCAACCCGCGTAACTCGGCCTACGAACCCGTTAAAAATTGACCAACCCGCCGCCAACCCGCGGGTCGACCTGTGGGTTACGAACCGTTGAACCCGTACGGGTCAAACGATCAACTCGTTACGGGTCAAACGGTGGACCCGCGGGTCAGCGGAACGTTGGGGCGCTACTGTACAACAGAGAGCCTAACGGCCCTATCATAGCCGTTTATTTTGTTTATTTTGGTTTTTTTTGGGGGTTTTTTTTTTTCATTTTTAGCCTATAAATACCCCCCAAAACCCTATAAAAAAATCACACCTTACTCTTTTACTCTCTCTACTATTATAACTCATTTCTAAGAAATTTTTCAACAATTGAAGTATTCAACAAGCAAGTGTTCAAGGCATATACACGATCAAATTTCGATCGTATCGAAATCAAAATTCAACGTCTTCAACTCTTCAACTCTCGTCCAACTCCAAGTGATCAAGTCGTCAATTCTCCTTTAACCTCTCCTCAACTCTTTAATTCCGGAATCGCTTATTTCTAGTTCTACTTCTATTCTTATTTTCACGGTTTTTTTATATACGCGTATCCATGGTGAATGGTATCAAAATTTCATACCTCTCTCGTTATTTTATTTTTGTGTTGTATTTATATATATTGTTGGTTTTTTGATATTCTCTATCTCAACCCTCTTATTTTTTAGATTTTTTTTTTATAATTCACTGTTCCTACATTGTGTAGTTTTTTTTTTACATACATTACTACATTATGTCTAGATCACGCGGTAGCGGTCGTAGCGGGCAAGATTCCTCCTCCTCTTCCCGTAGGCCACCAATTGTCCCAATTAGTGAGCCCGCCCAAGAATACCATGATCCTCGTACCCAACAATGGGGTGCACATGATGAGTTTGTAGGTGACATATAATTAGAAGAAGAACAACAACAACAACCAACCGAAACCACACAACCCCGTAGTAGTAGGAAAAGTAGAGGAGAAAGTAGTGATTGGCATAAGTTTTACGATTATATCCCGGACGAACAAACTCCTGATATAGGTTTAAAAGTTTGTAAAACATGTTCTCAGGCATACAAATTCAAGAGGGGTGATGGAACCGGTACAATTTGTAACGCCCCGCCCCAATACTCAGACAATTTTATTATTTTTAGAAGACAAATTAGATACTATATAGTACAACTGCCCACCACAGGCTGCCTCTCAAAAGGTGGTTAACCAATTAGGTGACCCTTGATCATAGGCATTTATATTTATACTCAAATTATTTTGTGTATACTCCCGATATGGGACTATTATTCCCAAATCTCTTTACAAATCCCGTAAGCATTAAATCCCGTAAGCATTCAAATCTCATTTTTTTATACCCTTTCCGAAATCATTATCCATTCAAACAGATCCCGTCAGCATTAAATCCCGTAAACATTCAAATCTCATTTTTTATACCCTTTCCGAAATCATTATCCATTCAAACAGATTTCATCTCTTTTCTTTCTCAACCAAACCGGGCCCACAACCATGGATGACGTCATCCATTCACACACAAGCACCATTCTGTGCTTTCAATCCTTTTACCGTGGGCCCCATTCTCTTCAATAACCGGGATTTTGTATAAACCCCCCTATAGAAATATTCTATAGGACAACCCCCAAATTCTTTTATATATATTCCATTCATATATATATATTTATTTATTATAATATTCACAAATTACGGGGTATTACATACACCCTACCTTAGAAATCAGCGTCCTCGCTGAGTACGGGGCACACATCTAGCGCAGGATCTGCCTTTCTAGCCGATGTAGCGTCGTCCTCGATCCCAATAATTCCGGAGACTAGTCCCACACCGCAGGTAATTCCGGAGACTATTTCACTCACACCTCGATAATTCCATACTGAGGCCCTCTTCTACATCCGGTATCGAAAGTCGGCTCAGATACCATTTGTAACGCCCTGCCCCAATACTCAGACAATTTTATTATTTTTAGAAGACAAATTAGATACTATGTAGTACAACTGCCCACCACAGGCTGCCTCTAAAAAGATGGTTAACCAATTAGGTGACTCTTGATCATAGGCATTTATATTTATACTCAAATTATTTTATGTATACTCCCGATATGGGACTATTATTCCCAAATCTCTTTACAAATCCCGTAAGCATTAAATCCCGTAAGCATTCAAATCTCATTTTTTTATACCCTTTCCGAAATCATTATCCATTCAAATAGATTTCATCTGTTTTCTTTCTCAACCAAACCGGGCCCACAACCATGGATGACTTCATCCACACACACAAGCACCATTCTGTGCTTTCAATCCTTTTACCGCGGGCCCCATTCTCTTCAATAACCGGGATTTTGTATAAATCCCCCTATAGAAATATTCTATAGGACAACCCCCAAATTATTTTATATATATTCAATTCATATATATTTATTTATTTATTATACTATTCACAAATTACGGGGTATTACAAAATTAGTAGACACATTCAAAATAACCATAAAGTCCTTCTTGCTGACATACAAGGCCAACAAAAAATCATCCCTAGGACCAGTCTAGTTGATAGCCACCCTTATGATCCCGATCTTGTTCGTCGGGAAATGGCCCGATTAGTAAAAAAAGGAAGAGTTACCATTTTCCTATTCTGAGAGTAGGGACTTGGAAATTTTCAATCAAACGGCCTTAAACCCTCATTTTAGAAGAATTCCAAGAAATACTTGCAAATCGGATTGTTTTAAAGTGTACATTGAAATGAAAGACGCTTTGATTGCAATTTTATGGAGTTTAACTTGTAGAGTTAGTTTAACTTCGGATTGTTGGACAGGTGTCAACAATATTCCAACGATGGGAATAACCTGTCATTGGATCGATAATGATTGGATTCTTCAAAAAAGAATCATATCACTTGCGGTATTGTCGTACTTCCAAAGTGGCGCTGAAATAGCAAACCGTATTTTAGAAATTTGTGATGTTTTTCGTATTCACGATAAAATTATGTGTATTAGTTTTGATAATGCATCTAACAACAATGTAACAATTACTACTTTAAAATCCGTATTAAACCCTCCATCTGACAATATTTTTCTGTGTTAGATGTGCATGTCATATTTTAAATTTATGTGTTCAAGATGCATTAAAAATAGCCGATCCATATATAGTTAAAATTAGAAATTGTGTACATTTCATTGCATAAAGTCCAACAGTATTTCAAGAATGGAAAAAATGGTGTCATATTTCAAATGTACCTTTTAGAAGATTCCCAAAAGATGTTAGACACCGATGAAATTCTACTTCTGATTTACTACATGTTGTTACCAAATATAAAGCAGTTGAAAATGATTTTTGTATCGCAAAAAATATGCCAAATTTTGAAATGGCTCTCACCGATTGGTTTTATGCCGAATCTTTGTTGAAGCTTTTAGAACATTTTAAAACCGCAGCTTTAAAATTTTCAAAAACATATGAATCTACTTTTAGCAGCATTTTTATTTCATTAGTTAGCATGCTGCAAATATTTAACGAAATGTTAAATGATACTTATGTTGGTGAGATTGTAAAACCTGCATACAAAAAATTTTGAAGTATTATTTTTCTCCTCATATGTTGATTTGTGTTGCTACCGTTATGGATCCTCGTATCAAATTAGAAGGTACGAAGAGTTTGATGGAAATATTTTTTTCATTAATTGGAGAAAATGTAGAAATAGTAATTGATTGCGCTACTTTTTTAGTTCAATTTGAATCTACATTAAATAACTTGTATGATTATTATGATAGAGCTTCTAGTAGTACAAGTTCTGTAGTTAGTTCTTCTTCTGCTAATTCTAAAGGTAAGGGTAAGAGTAAATTTGATGATAAAACATTTAATTTACTTACACAAATTCAATCAAAAAAACCTAGGACTAATCAACCAAATGAATTAAATTGGTATAACCAACAAGATTCTGAGCCTTACAATGGTGGAAAGACCATAAACAAACTTTTAGTATTCTGTCAATTATGGCTAAAGATTTAGAGGTCTGTTTGGTTTGTTGTTTTTTTCTTTTCTTTTTTTTCCAAAACCCCAAAATCCGTTTGGTTAGGTTGTTTTGTGAAAACAGTTTTCACAAAACTCCATTTCTACTATTTTCGGTTTTTTCACATCCTCTCTCTAAATATATTTATATATATTATTATTATTATATATATATTTATAATATATTATTGTTACATATTATTATTATTATTATTATTATTATTATTATTATTATTATTTTATACATACATACATACATACATACATATATATATATATATATATATATATATATATATATATATATATATATATATATATATATTCTATTATATATTACTATTATATATTATTATTTTATTATATATTACTATTATTTCATATATACTAGTTTATATATACTATTATAATAATCTATTATTATTATAATATTTATTATTATTATTATATATTATTATATATATTATTATATAATTTATTATTATTATAATAAATTGTTTACTATATAATTTGAATATATTATTATTACATATATATTATTATAATTATTATATATTATTATATATATGTATATTATTAAATATGTTTATTATAATAAAGTATTTTATATTATTATATATCAGTATGTATGTATATGTATACAACATATGTAACACCCCGTCCCAATACTCAGACAATTTTTATTATTTTTAGAAGACAAATTAGATACTATGTTGTAGCGCCCCGAATTTCTAATATGATATCTTAGAAAATACATGGCACAATCCCAGCATCAACTTCAATGTAATAGTACACATAGCCCAAAAATACGAATAATTTTATTCCAAACTTTTATTACAACATTTATTTACAAACACAGCGGAATACAAAACACATTGAATTACAACATTCTCTTTTACAACACTTCTTTTTACAAAATTTACACATAGCTCTATTACATCAGTTTATCTCAAAACTATCTCAAGCATCCAAGCCTCCAAACAACCTGTAACACATGAGGCTAGAGTTGATCCCTAACCCCCAAAACTAAAGGGATCAGCCATAAATGGTGTGAGTGACATAAAAGCAAACAACATAAATGAACATTAAGCATGGATTCTTAAACAACATGTAATAGACAAGAATACATAAAATATGACGTAGCAAGGAAACATGTAAACAATAAGTGAAACTAAACTAAGTGTCAAGTGTAAAAACAGGAAAAACCACATGCATAAAACCAAGTCAAGAAAACATAATTCTATATGCTGACACTCTAATGCGTACTTGTCGGAGTCTATGCATCCCATTCTACATAGGTCCGGTGCAAGCCCTTAACGTCTCCACATAATTGGGTTCAATCCCTGCTATGCAACTAATCCTAACACGATGACTACTACGAGATAAAGTTAAACTACCACATGTGCGTCGCCTCGCTCCCGGAGATTAATCACTCTCAACACCGCAGATTGGATACCCGGCTATCAATCACTATCTGTGACTCTCAATACCGCAGAATATACCTAACCCCGGAGATCAATGACTCTCAACACCACGGAACATACTGAGGTACTTGACCCATGTTCCCGTTCATCATATCACCACTAGTACCTGTCCTTATTAATTAGGGTTGTATAATTACTCAACAAGTCTCCTAGAGTTGGTATACCCTACCGGACTTAACTCAACAACTGAACAACTGAAATGCCTCGACAGGCCCAAACTTAATTAACTCAACCGCCGGTATACTAGGGTCACACACACCCTCTAGAGACTCAAACTCAAATGTCTGAACCAAACTTCCATCATAAATTCTCAGCTTAACATCTTGAAAACGTAAGTTCAATAGAAGAAAAGGTACAAGTAGTTATAGATCAAAATATTCAACACCGCAGATCGGATACCCAGCTATCAATCACTATCAACACCGCAGATCGGATACCCGGCTATCAATCACTATCAGTGACTCTCAACACCGCAGAGTATACCCAACCCCGAAGATCAATGACTCTCAATATCGCAGAATATATCCGACTATCAATTACTCTCAACACCGCAGATTGGATACCCAGCTATCAATCACTATCAGTGACTCTCAACACCGCAGAGTATACCCAACCCCGGAGATCAATAACTTGAAAGAACATTCATAGATATAATAATATATCAGTAACAGTCGACTATAGAAAGCATACTGTCCAGAAGGGAAGTTCCATGATTTTAAGAAAATAAAATGAGGGTTATAAGTTGACTTATAAAATTCATAAGTCGACTTACCAGAGTGTTTTAAGTTGACTTATAGAAGTCATAAATCGACTTACCAGAGAGAAATTCCAGAAATCTTTAAGAAAATATTCTAAGGGTTATAAGTCGACTTGCAAAAGTCATAAGTCGACTTACCAGAGAGGAATCTACGATAACTTTGAAAAATAAATTCTAAGTGTGCTAGTCGACTAAAAAGGGTCTAAGTCGACTGTCTAGAACGGATTTTCAGGAAAACTAAAGATACAGCAGTCGGGTCGTATCAGTCGACTGAAAGGGCTGCCAGTCGACTGTCGGCCTATAGACTGCAAGGTTTGGTTGTACATGATAATCAAAATTAGGGTTTTCCAAAAGCAATTATTGTTTACTAAAATAATTTGTATTCAGATAAAAAAGACAATCTCAAATAATCCCTAGATTGGATACATTACTCAAATCATCCAATATCTCAAAACTTAATTCCCATGTTCTTAACTCCTAATTCTTCTATTAGGATTTCTCAATACTGAATTTCTTTCATAACTCATAACCAAAATCTGATTTGTAATCACAAGATCCAGATGTTCAACCATCCAATTCCTTATTTTCATAATCATACTCAAATCTTAAACATGCTTTCAAGCAATAAGAAATTTATCAACCAAGATCTACTAAATGTTCATAGATTTCACCTACATAATACAACAACAACCATTGCATCGTTCTCATACAAAATACACTAAATAAACAAACATGTCAAACAAACAACAAAACAATCGTTCACATAAATCAAACCACAAAACAAAGTTCATATCACTCACCTTAGGAATGAAAAGATCCAACAAGAAAGCCTCTCCTTTTTGCGTGATCCAAAATCCTCCTCTTGATCCTCCCAAAATCACAAAATATAATGTTGTGTAGCGAATGACGGCTGCACACCCACTTATATAGGCCGGAACTAAGGATTTAGGGTTCTAGAAATGCATTTGCAAAATAGTCCTTCCAAAATATAACTTTACATATATATAGCTCTATTCTTGGAAATTCAATAAAAATCATTTAAATTAGGATTTAAAAGTAAAATATAATCCTTAATCTCAACCGGTACTATTCAAAATGTCCAGAAAATACATTTTGCATTTTAACCCCTAAAAATGAAACATTTGCAAAAAGGTCCTTCTTTTCTCAAAATTTGCAAATAGATCCAATTAAGTTCAGAAAAATCTGGAAAAAATAATAAATAAATTCCAAATATTAAATAATGATTTTCCATAAAGAAAATTTGACTTTGAACTTCTCAAGAAAGTATTTGCACGTGTTTTGCACGTGTAAAATATAACTCTTTAGAAAATATCTATTAAATCTCCAGAAAATCATTTTAATTCATTTTCAAAAAAAATAATATTTGAAAATACGGGGTTCTACATATGTAGTACAACTGCCCACCACAGGCTGCCTCTCAAAAGGTGGTTAACCAATTAGGTGACTCTTGATCATAGGCATTTGTATTTATACTCAAATTATTTTTTGTATATTTCCAATATGGGACTATTATTCCCAATATCCCTTACAAATCCCGTTCAAATCCAAACCGTGAGCATCCTATAAGATATGCCACATCATCTATTTTCCCAAACCAATTCAAATCTCACATAATCCATTCCGAAATCAAATCCTTTATTCAAACAGATTTCATCTGTTTCTTTTTCTCAACCAAACCGGGCCCCACACCAAATCTCAACAAATTCAAAAACACCAGCATTCAACCCATTTCAAATTGTGGGCCCCATTCTCTTAACAACCGGATTTCATGAAACCATCCTATAGAATATTCTATAGGACAACCCCTCAAATTCATTATACTTTCAAATCATATATATATATATATATTTCAGAAATACGGGGTATTACAACATATATGTATGAGAGTATATATACTGTATACAGTATATACATACAACCAAACCTATACATACATTATACTCAAATTTTCAAAAAACTGTTTTAATAAAAAATTATTACCAAACAGCTTTTACATTCTCATTTTCAGAAAACTTTTTTCAGAAAACAGTTTTCAAAACAACAAACCAACCGCAACCTTACTAACTCCTCCTGTCTCTACGGTTACTTCTGAAAGTGCATTTTCTTCAAGTGGCAGAGTTCTAACTGATTACAGGAATCGCTTGAAGCCCGACACGTTAGAGATGCTCGTTTGCACAGAAGACTGGTTGAAGGCTGAAGATAGGACACAAGGGAAAGCAATGTCAACGTCCACAAGTGGGAGCAACTCACCGGAAGAAGAAGAAGAACAACAACAACAACAAGAATAGCTTTGCTTGTAATAGCAACTCGCCCGACACGTTAGAAATTGTATTATATCTTTGCTTGTTATGTTAAATTAGAAAAATTGAAGTAAATTAAAATTGTATATAAGAAACATGTTAGTGTATAAAATATATTTGTGAATTGAATACTTCATTTCATTAGACATTGTGAAAATTGTATAACTTAAATTCATATGAATAATATTTCAATATTTTTTTGCCAATTTCACTTTTTCAATCTTATTATTATTATTGCGATTTTTAATGTTTATTATATTATTTTAAGTTAAAAAAATTAAAACAAAAAAACCAATCTATCTAAACGGGCCAACCCGCGGGTCGACCCGACTCGAGTTTGACCCAAAACGGTTCACGGGTTGGGCGGGTCGCCTAAAACAACTTTCAGCCCGGCCCGGTTAAGTCAACAACCCGGCCCGAACCCGCCCAAGTCAACGCCCAACTCGGGCGGGTCCGGCCCGGCCCGGCCCGTTCGACCCGAATGCCAACCCTAAGGATGAGAAAAGCTAGGGATGGGAGTTTGGCGGGAAGGGATGGGCAGGCCCATTGTCATATACAAAGAAGGGCTGCCGCCGAACCCAGTCCGGTACATTGCAGAAGAAGGCGCCCCACCTCGGAAATCGTGCTCCATCAAACCGAGCGCGAATCTTAATGCAAAAGAAAGAAAGAAAGAAAGAAAAAAGAAATACATAAAGGTAGGTAGAAGATCAAGACGATGACAGACAGTATCTTATTGGGCTAATATCTTAATGGGCTTTAACTCTCCTTTATTTATAAGTAACAAGTAATTTACACGTGTGATGCAAGTTTTAGTAATTTCAAAAAATAAAAATAAAAACTTTGACGTATCGAGGATTTGAACCTGGAAACCTCATTTATATTAGTTATGTACGTGCGTTGCACATGTTGACAAAATGACAAATGACACTAAGGCCTTCTCCCATTATAATATTAGATATTAGAGATTTTACAGTAGGCCCATTCATATCACGTGCACAACACGTGCTTCTCCCTCCACTCAAAAAACCCTTCCCTTCCCATCCCGCTCCTCGGATCCGCCTATTCCGCCCGCCTCCTTTCTCAGTAGTTCTCGATCTAGAAGGTTCTAGAAGCTTCCGCCTCTCTTACCCTCTTCTCTCCCATTTCTTTCATCTTTTAATTTATTTATTTTCTTTTGTTTTATTTCAGGTTGAAAATTACGGAAAATGCCACTAGGTTGATACTAGGGTTACGGCAGGCAATGAGGAGGAAGAGGACGTCATCCCTCCTCATTCGCTCTTCGAAACGAGCACCGAAGGATTACTACAAGGGAAAGAACTGCAAGCCCACTAGGTTTCACACTGGCAAAGGTCGAATTTTTATAGTCTTTTTTTCTTGAAATTAATTTGTAGTTGTATTGAGATAGGATTCTCACAGATGAATTGGCCGCATGAAAAATAGGTGGGTATGTTCTGCAAGATGAGGAGTTGCCCCGGTATGTCGTGCCCGATCTGACCGACTTCAAGGTATGTGGTAACAGGTCCGGGTCCGGGGCGGGTCTCTTTTGAGCGGACCCGGACCCGGACCAGAAAGTATAACGAGTCCCATTTTAGAACCCAGACCCTGACCCGGATAGGTCGGATCGGTTCCGGTCCAATGCCGGTCCGGATCGGATCCGGGTTTCGGGTATTTATACATGCTAGTGAAACACTAAGAGCATCCACAGTGGTGTTTCTCATTTTTTAGAATATGGCAGCTACAGTAATAGCAAATACTGAAAACGTCTGCAAACGTTGTTTTCTATAATTTTGCTAAAATTTGAGACGGACGGGACATGTTGTTTCGTCGGTGATTTTTTTGTTTGTTTACGGTTAATTAATTAGTGATTAGAGATTAAAATAGTTTAATTAAATAAATGATTTAATAAAATATAACTTAAACCTATATTTAACTACCTAAACTAACTTTTCGACCCTAATCTAATTGCCCTGAAAATAGGGACGGGACATGTTGTCCCGTCCTAAGCATTTTTGCTTGAGACGGGATAACTTGTCTCATCCGAGGGTTTTTTTTTATTTTTTATTTCCTCTTCATCCAGACCATCCGGGAAAGAAAAAAAAAAGGACGATACATGTTGTATCGTCCGACGTGATTAAAAAATAAATAATTAATTAGGACGAGACAAATTGTATTGTCCGGCGTGATTGAAAATAATAATAATTGGGACGAGACAACTTGTATCGTTTCTTATAATTTGAGAATTGCAATTTCGTTTCTCAAAAATAAGAAGCGACTGCAGTGATTTTATCAAAATATGGCAAAATAACAAACGAGTCTTGTTTATCAGAAACTGAGAAATTGGCAAATTTAGCAAACTATCGATGCTCTAATAAACCACATAATTCTGAATTAATAAATAATTAATACAAAATGAACGGTTGAGATTATCCGCCCTATATTTAATTAAACAAAATCATCACGCGCTCTACAGCTGGATCTCGCCATCCGAGATCTCCTCCAACTCGCGGTCGCTCTCCAGCCTGCCACGTGTACGGTCCAGTAATAGCTGACTCACAAAAAATAAAAAAACCCACCACAGCACTCACTGGGCCCACCATATTAGCCAACTAACGGTCCAGCTCACCCCTCTGTCACGTTCACTTGTCAACATTCCGAGTCCACTTTCCGTTGATTCAATCAAACTCCCCATCTACTTATTTGACACGTGGTAAATGACGTGGCCGATCTCGTCCTCCTGGGCTTCATCTTTCTCCCTAGAGAGAAGAGAAAAAAGACATAGACTCCTTCTTTGAAATTAGGGTTAGGGTTTTTCTATTTTGGGCGATTCGGCGAGCGGAATTGCAGGTACGTGACTTCTAGAGGTGCGAAGTTTGTTAACATTACTCTGAGAATGATTTAGCTATAACTCTATATACAGCGCTGAAAGAAAGGCGATTTTGAAATCGTTTTTTTCTGGCAGCCTTCTCCGGCCTTCCTTCGTCATATCCGGCCATTCCTCAACTCCTTCCACCTTACTCCCTTCATTAATAGTGTTCAGCTCTCCTTTATCTCCAAACCCATATCCCCTTTTCCTCTCCATTCCATCTCCTTGGCGATCCGACTTCTCCCCTTCGGTCGTGGCTGTTTCCGGGCTCCTTTCCTTTCTTCAGTTCTCCGAGTACCTCCTCCCTTGGCGACGCTTCCTCTACGGCTTCCCTTCGGCGACTGCCTTTCCATCTTCTCGCCAGTGTCCCCCCCCAGCAGCTTTTCTTGGATTCGGTGTTCCATTCCTTCTTCTCGCCAGTATCCGATTGTTCCCTGGTGCGTTACTTGCCTTCCAGCATCCTCTCTCATCCACTCACTGTGAGTTTAAGTTTGTTTTTTCCTTTAGCGGTAGATTTGCATATTTCGTTTTGTTGGGTACTGTCGGATAGCTTGGTTTTGGTGGGTTGTTCCTTGGAGCGTTACTTTCTCCTTGCTACAACATCTGTGTGCCGAGTTGGTCCCCATTAGCTGTGATCACTCTCGTTTTGTCTGTTTAGTCGTTCTGGCATTGTGCTTCCCTTTTCCTGGGGATCATTTTCGCTAGTGGCTATTGCAGCGCCTATTGGTGTCTGTCCGAGTGCTTCTCCTAGCTCGGTCGCGCTTTCATTTCTCTCTTTCTCTCTAATTTCTCATTCCTAGTTCTCCCGTCTGGAGTGTGCGGTTTCTCATCTTCGAGAAGCTCGATTCGGTTGTATTATTGGTTTTAATTATCTTAGTTGGAGCTCTGGTTGAGCTTTATCATTGGCTTCAATTTTGTAAGGGTTTTCTTTGTCCATCATCTCTACCTTGTTGGAGCTTTGGTTTGCTCCACTCTTGGAAGGCTTCTTCCATGGATCACATCAAGGCTGTAACGAGCTCTTCCTGTTCTGTTTCGGATCAGGATTTGCAGCGCGACTTATCCTCTTCTCCTCCAAATTTCATCTACCCTCGCAGGGTTCTCCCACCTTCTCTAATTCCCTTTCGCATCGTAGGCCCGATTCTCATCGGGTCTGTTTCAGGTGTCTCCTTCCGGGACATCTTAAACGTGAATGTCCGAATAAAACGAGGTGTTTTTTCTGCGATAAGCTCGGGCATTCTCGCAATCGATGCTTCTCACTTCAAAAACTTCTTGGCTTTCCCAGAGGACATTCCTTACCGGCCAAGCTCCTCACCTTTCTTAATTACCCTCTCTTAAAGCGCAAGCTTCGGTTTAGCTTGGTTGATAAGCACAGTATGGCTAAGAGCAAGGACTTCGACTCAGTTGTCGTTCCTCTGTCAGCGTCGTCTTACTCAACATCTTTCTCTCCTCTTCGCACACCTATCGTTGCGCTTCATCGGCCTAACATTGCTTTCCTTATTAAGGATCTTAAAGTTGTTACGAACCTTGTCTCCCTTCCTCGCCGGGGCTATTACAAGGCTCGTCTCCGCCCTTTCTCAGCGACTCTGTCCTTGAATTGGATTTTGGGTAAAAATCCAGATTGTTTTACATCTTATTTCTCCCGGGGTGCGAAGGAGCTAGCTTTGCACTCCCGCATTTCGAATCCTCTATTGCTCCCTGAAAGAGCTGCAGTTTATTCTAAAGCCCCTTCTTTATCTTATGACTATTCTTGTGTTTTGAAGATCTCTGTCCCCACACTTTCTGCGGTTTCTTTTCATTTTCCAGGATGCTTATTCTCGTGGCATCAACATCTAGGGGTCCAGTCATGGCTCTATCAGATTTTGAGGGCGTTCAAACTTTTCGTGCTCTTCCTCCACCTTAAGCATTCTTTAAGTCTTCATGCTCCTTCTTTTCCCCGTTGGGCCGGCTACTCCAAGTCCATTCTTCCTTCCTCATCGATTGCTCCCAACAGTCTTGGTTCCCCTTCGTGCCCTATCTCAGTAGGCGCTTCATCATCGGACCTTGCGGCGTTGTCATCCCCCTCTGTGAGGGTAGCACCTCCCCCCGTTAGGCGAGGCTACAACAAGAAAGTTTTTGACCATTCCAAGATCCGTGTGAGTGCTCGGCTTCTCGCGAAGAAAGCAGCCTCCGTGTCTGCTCTTCAGCTAGGACACTGGTGAGTCTTGCCTTCTCGTTGGCTTCTCAGTTATTGGCAGTGCTATACTTCCGTTTCGCTGCTAGAGTCCCTCTAGCCTACTAGTGGAGTTATATGCCGTCGTGGGAGGAGTTTTTGTCCTCCATGGTCTTGGATCGGTCGCTGTGGTTCCCCTCCTCTTTCGAGCGCGACGATCTGGCTCTTGTATCTTTCTCTTTGCTCGCGTTTCCGAGTCGTTTGCTCCGCTCTCGGGTAACGGCGTGGTGTGTCTCGCTGTGGGTCCACCCCCTGTTTTGCTGATGTTGAGTCTTTCATTGTATTTCTTAGTAGCTTGCTTATTGTATTTCTTTCTTGCTCGCTTATTTCTGTTTTACATCTTGTAAAACCATTGACTATTTGTATTGTTTATTAACTGTTTTATTGATTAATATATTTTTGATGGCTGGAGCCGTTTGGCTCTATCCGATTCATCAAAAAAAAAACATTACTTTGAGAATACTGGATTTGAGTACAATTTGGGAATATTTTAGCAATTTTTGGCGATTCTTAGGTTGTTTGTTGTGTTTGGTAAAGATCGCAATTTGGGAATTTTAGATGTAAAGATCGCAATTTCACAGTAGGCCCATTCATATCACGTGCACAACACGTGCTTCTCCCTTCACTCAAAAAACCCTTCCCTTCCCATCCCGCTCCTCGGATCCGCCTATTCCGCCCGCCTCCTTTCTCAGTAGTTCTCGATCTAGAAGGTTCTAGAAGCTTCCGTCTCTCTTACCCCTCTTCTCTCCCATTTCTATCGTCTTTTTAATTTATTTCTTTTCTTTTGTTTTATTTCAGGTTGAAAATTACGGAAAATGCCACTGGGGTTGATACTAGGGTTAGGGCGGGCAATGAGGAGGAAGAGGACGTCATCCCTCCTCATCCGCTCTTCGAAACGAGCACCGAGGGATTACTACAAGGGGAAGAACTGCAAGCCCACTGGGTTTCACACTCGCAAAGGTCGAATTTTTATAGTCTATTTTTTTTTTCTTGAAATTAATTTGTAGTTCTATTGAGATAGAATTCTAACAGATGAATTGGCCGCATGAAAAATAGGTGGGTATGTTCTGCAAGATGAGAAGTTGCCACGGTATGTCGTGCCCGATCTGACTGACTTCAAGGTAGTTTTTTGCGTTTTCTGAATTTTGAATGGATCACAAATTCGTCGAAATCGACATAATTGGATGTCATTGTTGACTGGTATTTTAGTTAACCGTGTTTTACGATCAGTGCAATTTGCATTATGCAAATGTTTTAGGCCTATAGGTAATTTTTACGCGGAGGTAGAGGAATTTAACGTGTAACCTGTACCTTAACTGTGAGGTGTAAGAGGCTAAGAGCATCTACACCCGTTTGTCATTTACCCCCAAAAATGGCAAAAATGGCAAATGAGCACCTGCATTCGTTTGCCATATACCCAATTTTTGGGTTGGAGTGGAACAGTACACTGTGTACTTTGGCAGCGCAAATGGCCAAAGTCATATTAACAGACGAAATATGATTTTTTTTTTAATAAAAAAATATAGACGGACGAAAGATCATCTTATTTCGTCTGTTGAATATTTTTTTTTAAAAAATGAGGAACGAAAGATCATCAAAAAATCGACGGAGGAAAGATGATCATCTTTTTTTTAAAAAAAATTCAAAAAAATCGATAGATGAAAGATTTTTATTAAAAAAGTAAAAAAAAAAGGCTGCTCCTTCAAAACCCATTTGCCAAATGCCAAAATATCCATATATGGTTGCAATGAGTGTAGATGCTCTAATAACTCTAATTTCCAAAATATGACCAAATGGATCAGTGGTTAGATATCTGCACGTATACAAGCACCTTCACTAACCTTTGTATCCAAACATGACCATCCAAACATGACCTTAATGTATTGTATGCTTCAATAGTCATGCTAATTGTAGTAGCAAGTAGTGTACAACTTGACTACTTAAGTAGTTGAATTAGCATGACAGAAGATAGGGGGGAGCACATGCTATCTGAATGAAATGAGTGTTCCTATATTTCTAGCAATGTGAAAATGTACTAACTAGAGGAAGTTTGGGAAGTATACTAAAATTTTCTAGTTAAATTATTGTTCCTTGTTAGGGTAACAAATAATGTTTATCTGAAAGATTGCACCTTGTCTTGTTTGGAAAGTTTGGAACGAATTTTAGACTAGGGACGTATTTTAGATTTTGGGTGAGCGTAATGTATATGTAGAATCATTCTTTTACCTCATTTCAGGATGGTCGGGTTAAACAGATTTTGAAGCAAGATGCTTTTATGGCAATGTGTGTGACATTAATTTGAAATGGAGGCAGAACTAGAAATATTATAGTTTATGTTGAATAATGGAGCTTAACTGTAGAGTTTGTTAATGTAGTGAAAGCGAGGGTGTAAAGAACTTATTGTATGAAAGGATTGCTTAGAAAGTAACACAGTCCTAATGCATGTGTGGTTTGAATCTCCAATTCTTAGTAGCTAATAACGTGACTTTTAATAAATATAAATGATGTTACTAATAAAACTTGTTTATTAGCAGAGTTCCCCAATATGCATATGTGGTATTAATGTCTAGCTATGTTTTGAGCAACACAAACTCTCTTTCGTTCAACTGGAAGGAATTGGATAAGTCTCTTAGAGCTTTTGGTTTAGTGTCAGTCTATATGCAGATTGCGACTATTAGGTCATTTCAAGCTGGTTTGTGTAAGTGTTTCAGGAAAATCTTTTTGAAGCTTGATGCTCACAAGGAAACATTTGAGATGCTAGTTTTTAAAAGAAGGATTAGGAAAAGATATTTGGTGATGGGACAAGGAATTTTATAGTTAATATTGGGTGATGGAGCTTACAAGTAGAGTTTGTCTAATGTAGTGAAAAAGAGGGTGTACAGAAACCGGGGATTTACATGAGAATTCGAGCAATATGAAGATTAGTACATGCTTTCTTGGAAAGTGACACAGGTCAGTGAATCCATGGTTGAAACTATGTTATTGATAGTTAACAATGTGCTGTATAATGACTGTAAATTGTGATACTAGTAGTACTTGTTTATCTCTTCAGTTGTACAAACAATGGAGAAACTGAAAAATGCTGTGATAAGAGCACAAACTCTCTTTCTTTGACCTAAAAGTAACATGATAAGTTTCGTAGAGCTTGTGATTCTGATTGATTCTATAATGACATCTTTAATAGCCTCTATTAGCACGAGGAAACCACCTCTTAGTACATGAGTTTGCATTTACCATCTCGATGCAAAGCATCTAATATGAATTCCTAGAGGATCTAAGCTAGTGATTAGTCAAGTGAGAAGTGAATGGAAGACAAAAAATAAAAATTTGAGACCATATCAGAAGTTGGCACGACACTTGATGAAGCAGTTAAAAGTGATATCCAAGGCTAAATTCTCCAGGGTGATCGATGGCGAAGTAGTACCATGGGGGAAAGGTGAAAAGAACCAGTAACATAGAACATGAAACCGTGAGCGGCCAAGCAGTGATAGGAGAATATGATCTCTGATCGCGTGTCTGTTTAAGAATGAGCCGGTGACTCATAGGCCTTAGCTTGGTTAAGGGAACTCACGGAGCCCTGTGAAAGCAAGTCTTCATAGGGCGGTTGTCATTGCTTATGGACCCGAACATGGGTGATCTATGCATGACTTGGATGAAGCATGGGCGAAATTAAGTGGAGGTCCGAACCGACTATCAGCAGATGAATTGTGGTTAGGGGTGAAATGCCACTCGAACCCGTAGCCAGTTGGTTCTTCGGAAATGTTTGAGGCGCAATAGTTGAATGGACATCTAGGGGTAAAGCATTGTTTCGGTGCGAATAGCGGTACCAAATCGAGGCAAACTCTGAATACTAAATATGATCCCAAAATAATAGGGGCCTAGGTCGGTCAGTGAGACGATGTGGGATAAGCTTCATCGTCGAGAGGGAAACGGCCCGGATCACCAAATAAGGCCCCAAAATGACTTCTTAGTGATAAAGGAGGTAGGGGTGTTGAGACAACCAGGAGGTTTACCTAGAAGCAACCACCCTTGAAAGAGTGTGTAATAGCTTACTGATCACGCGCAATATATCCCTCACTCATGTTCCAAGGGAGTCTTTATTCTTTGAAAGTGGTATCACCGACATTTGTTGCAATGAAAATGCAATTAGCCATCACTAACACAATTTATGCACTATTGACCCTGATATCTAATATACCTTTCATTTACGGTGTGTCATAATCATGCATGATTAACATTTTGCACTATTTGATAAATTTCAGTTAGTGTAGTCAAACACCATTTGATTTGATAAATACAGACACTGTTATCATTTGTTTCTTACTATCTTATATGATTTGTAGGGATTATTTTGTGTGTATTCGGATAATCTATTTTACAAATAGATACAATTTACTCGGCTAATTCAAGCATTACATGTATGTGTATACTTACTTTGATGACTTAGATGCAACTAAAACCTCAAATCGGATATAAATGAATAACTTGATTGACACCACTGAGATGGTACAAAATTGGGATGGGTGAAGGGAGGTCTCAGATTCGGGATGTTCGGGACCAGGCTACGATGTAGCCCTTTATTCAAAAGAGGAAAATAACAGGATTGACTGATCAATTGGATTGATCATCATCTTTCTCATCAAAATGGTGTTGACTATGGGCACAAGCTCCATAAAGAAAGGAAAAGGTTTCTATAACTTTTTGCAATTGATTTTCTCCTCTGACATCAACCCTATCTTAGTTCCAAATTCTTACAGCAATAACTACAACAATCATATCCTTATTAGTTATTAACAATCATATCCTTATTAACTTCCTGAATTGAAATTTATTGAGGAATTCCTACAGTTTTCTTTTGTTACATTGACTACAGTCCCATCACTCTTCCTAACTTCTTCATTGATCTTTTACTACACATGTCCAGCCTATCTCAATCAGTTCTGCCTATTTTATCCCCTAATGTAGTTACCTTTTCTTGTCTTTGAGTGTACTAATTTTTTGTTCCGAATATATATGAGGAATGTATGAACGAGAAGCAAGGAAACACTTAGATTCTTCATAACCATCATTAAGCCATGCGAACTGCGATCTGGATCACGCTATCCCATTCGGGATTAGTTTACGATCCAGAGCGCTATTATTAGCGAATCCTATCGCAGAAAATAAAAAATCCAACAAAAAAGAACGCAATAATTTATGTTTCTGTTGCATAAATATCTAAATTAACGTAAATGCAACATGCATAAAAATAACTTAATAACAAGAAAAAAGAAGAGATGGATGTTATTAAGATTTGGTAACAAACAACTCCATAAATAATGACAAAAATCTAACAGAGAAAGAAGAGATGGATAAGATTAGCTTAAATTTCAATATTAGTTTAAGCCTCTGTTATTGACATTTTATCAAACAGTCAAATGTATTTTAATTTCAGGAATCTTCTTTTTAAGAGGAGAAATTAGGGCGCTTATTGTTTGGAAAAGCTATCATGTATTTTTGTTGGATAGTTATTAGCAAGAGAGAAGCACACTTGAATACGATAAATAATACACATAAAGAGATTTTGTCTGCAAATCATAGTTATGAACTAATGTTTTATGTATATAGTGAACCAAAAGTGTACCAACTAAGCCTACCCCCTACAGACCGCAAATTTACAAACTACTGAACCACGAACTAGGTAACATTGTTCCTAACTACCTCAATCAAAATTTGTGTAGGTTCCTGATTTCCGTTTACCTCTACCTATAGATTTTACTCCATTAACTGCAATCCTATCACTCTTTTTGAGTGGAGCGTTATCCATCTCCATTGTACATGCCTTATCCATCTGATCGTTTCCCCGTCACTCTGTCTTCAATTGGAGCCTACATTTATTTTTTTTACCAGAAGCGCTCATTCCTTTATCTTTTTGAAAAGGGTTTTTTTCCATATCCAGACCCACAATGTTTGCTATTTCCATATCCCGATCTGAAATTTTTATATTTCCATATTATCACCTTAAATCAGTAGGTTAATTCCAAAAGCACACCAGATCTTGAAAAATACAATTTTGTCCTTTGTTTTCTTCTTCATTCTCTAATTATCCATCAAATTAACGAGGGAACCCTAAGAGAACCAAGCAACCCATTTCAATTTCTTCAAATTTCTTGCAAAACATATTCTAGTAACCACTAAACTTAAATATTCTTCAAATGCTTCTCAACAAAAAAATCTTGAACTCTTATTCTTTCAAATATTTTGTGACAATTTGAAGGCTAAGAAGTTAGATCATGATATTTATTAAAAGAAATATTCATTGAAGAGATGGTGAAGATGAGTTAGGTTATAATTGTATTGTTGAGAGATGAGATATTAATGAAACAGTACTCAAGGAATTAAAGACGTTATGGAGGAATTGAAAAAGATGATAGAAGAGAAAAGAAGAGATTTAAATGAAGAAGATGGTTGGATTGAGGTTAGGTTGGAAATAAAAGTATATTTTTATTGGGTTTGGACCCAATAAGGAGAATATTCAATGCCTATTCCTCACAATTAAGTCAAAAATTAATGTTAGGTGGTTGTTTTGGAATCACTACAATGATTTTAATTGGAAATATGGAAATATGAATAATTCAATTGTGAAGAAATATCAAAGATTTTGAGATGTGGATATGGGAAAAAAACCTTTTTGAAAATTGCCACACAGCCGGCTCAACATTCTCAATTCAGCTCCACTCATTATTTGAAGATGTTTTTCTATAATGTGTAAGTTATAATGTTCTATTGACCACATTATCATTAGATCAAAATTTTAATAATTCTTATTACAGATTATATTATATAAGATTAATATAAACATAATATGTACATATTTTAGCTATCTTGTCATCTTATCATGTAACATTATGTTTATTTGCATCTATATCATGAGGCCTCACATTGTTATTCCTGTACCATTGCACCTTGGATCTAATGAGAAATTTTATTGAACTAAGAAACAATTTTCTTGATATCTCAACCACTGGATGTTTGGAACATGTGTGGTTATGCACTTAAATCTATGTAATTGACAAACTGAAATAAAGTATGTCATATATAGAGCCGAAAAAACTTCTACAATTCAACCTTAAAAAATGCGTTTCTGCTTCAATTTGGATAGCCTGTTCTTTTGAATTGCTGAACCTGCATACAAGCGGCACCTACTTTCACTAGTTTGAGTTTTGAGTGCCTTTGATTGTCTGTGGATGGTAAGTAAAGAAGAGGAATCGAACTAATAAAATTAATATAGAGATCTGTACAAAACCATGTGAAATATTAATGTGGAAAATGAGCTGAGAGAAAGATCTCTGAAGATTCTGACAAGTTAAAATGATCTTTTGAATGGAAATGAGATTATGAACAGAATAAGAAAGTATGTAGAAGACTATATATGAAGATTTGGATTACAAATATTCATTACATAAGTAGAATTTTACACATCTCACTATGTATTTGTCACTTTTATGTTGTCCCTTAACTGAGCTGACGGAGAAAGAAGATTGATGTGGCTGAACCTATTTTGGATAATCGCATTGTTCTTGTGGTTTATTCTAGCATACATGAATTCCGTCCTAACTATGAATATTGGACATGCCCAGATTCTCTTAAATATTTAATCACATGGTTGATTACTTTCATTTGCCTGTTGTTCCTAACTTATTGAATTATCCTTTTGCAGCTTAAGCCATATGTGTCTCAGTGTGCAAGGGATGCTACCACCACATCAACCTCCGAGACTACTACTGCAGCAAAATGATTACAGTTTTCATCATCAACATTAGGTAGTTACCTCCAGAGAACCAAATGCCCTTTATATAATATGGCCAAATTACTAAGAGTTCCCTAACTTTTTTGGCGAAACATTGGATAGACTTGCTTATATTTGGTTTAAATTGATGGTTTCTATGTATCGGTCGCTCTGGAAAATGTCTCCGTGAATTCAGTTGTCCAACCTAAGATTAATGTGAACTCATGTACTCTCACTTGTGCCTGTGTACTAGATCTTTAAGCTGCCTATTCTTAATCGTTATATTTGCTGCAGGCCCTTGCATTAAAATCTTTTGAGTGTTATTTTTGTGAGTATGGTATTCAATTTGCTTAGGGGGGGTGTTTGGTAGCTTACAAATGCAAGTGAAATTTAAAATTTCCTCCAAACTAATGGACTCTATTACCTAAATACCGTCGATGTTTTGGAAGGAAAAGATTAATGGAATTATGATGAAAAAGTGGAGGATATTTTGGTAATTGTGGTCTAAAGTTTTCGAGGGAATTTTAAAGTTTTCATTTGCATTCGCAAGTTACCAAACATACCCAGTTGCAAGAGAAGTGCTTGTGCGAAAAGTATCATAGTGACTTGGATTTGTTTGTACACTTGTATTTGTGCAAAAAAGGTAATTTGATATGAAAGTATTTTTATACATCATTGACAATTGTAATTGCTAAGACTTCAGTTAGTCATAAAGCATGTGCATTGCATCTGCTAGTCTTGATGATGCAAGAGGAAAGCAACCGAAATATGATGCATGCACCACTCATGTGACTTGTAAGTTCATATTATGCATCATGCAGTTACTACGTACTTGTTGGGCATAATTCTGTAGAACGCAGAACACATTTTGATTATGAATTGCAACATTACTTGAATTATGGTGCACCCAAAAAAAAAATTGACCCAATTTCCATCTTTTTGACGATTCAGAACATGCTGCAGCCTACTTTCTGTGTGTATTCCACGTCATCATGCAGACAATGTGATAAGATTCCATTTAGTTTTCACAACAGCAAGGTGCAAGCTCAGCACAGAGCACTTCTGCATTAGCATCATTATGTTTCTTGTCAACAATACACGCAAAAAGGCTAAATTGCATTAAATTATGGGTAATGCTACACCCACCGTTAATTTTACTACTTTTCTCTTCATTATCTTAGTTGACACACTTTTGTTGGAGTGTAGGTAGAGAGTAGATTGTAGAACTCTCGGTACCGCTTACTCTTTACCTACTCTTCAATAGAAGTGTATCACCTTAGATAGTAAAAAGATTGGTAGTGAGTGTGACATTGGCTAAATTTGAAGGGAAAAAAAAACTTGAACTATGGCCTATATGCAAAAAACCCTACCGATATTTTTTTAATCCAGAAACCCTCCTGAAGTATTGTTGCAAAAGATTGGTAGTGAGTGTGGGTTATAACATACTACTAAATTTTATAAAGTAGTTGGAATTTACCGTGCACCAAGTGCACGTGACTTGGTACACATAAATGGTGAAAATTTTATCTAAATATACTTGCATTTTGCACACTCATATTCTTCAAACTACAAATTCAAAGAAGTCAATCATCTTAAAAAGCAAACTATGAATTTCAAAATTACTCCAACGACAACAAGCGCAGCGAAATCAGGTTTAAAGCAAGCATCAAGAACCCAAGTTAATTAATTCTAGCAATATTTCAATCAAAACAAAACGCAAATGGATCAAAATTTGAACGATGTAAGAGAGAGCTATAGGCGTAATAGTTTCATCTAAAACATAAAGATATAATCATTGTATTTTTTCATAACATATATCATCATTTTCTACTTTAACTTTCTTGAACTTAAAACTGATATTTTAAAAAAATTTAATAAAAGAAACAAATTAGTAAATCCTAAATTGATATCGTCGTATTTTTCATAAGATCAATCATCACTTTCGACTTTAACTTTTTTGAGCTTAAAATTGCTTGTAATTTCTTGTTCATCCATTTTAATTTTGCATTATGTCAATATTCTTGTAGTTGTTCTTCCATATTGGACATCTTGTGATTTGAACAAAAACGTATACTCATCTCCAATGCATATGATGCTCAAGTTTGAGTTTAAGATTTACTAATTTGTTCTTTTTTAATATCTTTTTTAATATCTTTTATGTTTTAGATTAGAAAATTATTTACATGTTATTTTGTATTTTCTCAAGACTATATATAATACTTAGGAGTCTTTAATATTAATTTACATGTATCATCATTATACATTGACATATTTGAGCATCATATGCAAAGCCCTACTATCTAAATGTATAAATAGTACATACAATGTGTAAGATTTAACAATCATATCACAGGTTTCAATGTTATGAAGAGCAGCAGATTTCATAAAAGATATTACCATAGCGATGTTTCAAATAATTTAAGCAGAGAATGAACAAAAATTAAACTCAACCTTCTCAACTGGACCAGTTATTGCTTGAAGAGTTATTATATATTCCATAGTGCAAATAAAAAAATCTATTCATTATTAAGGTTTAGCATTGGTCTTTCTTAAATTGATGTTGTGCAACTTCGTAGTTTATGCTTTTGATTGTTTGATAGTTTTTCTTTTTTCTCCCATCGGTAAAAGTGATGTCCTCAAATTGTAATAGTTGACCTTCCGTTTTGCAACCAGCATACGAAATGAACTGAGATTTACCCCCAATATTCACTGTAAAAAAGTAACATAACCTTCTAGCATTATAAGATCATATAATCAATTATCTTTATCTAAAGCTCTTAGTATAAGAGCAAAGGAATGCCATATGGAAAAGAAAATATTAAGATGATATCTTTTGTAAAAAAACCTTAGTAAAATAAAGTCTAAACATTGACATCTTTGAGCATCATATTCAAAGTCCTACTATCTGAAGTTATAAATAATACATACAATGTGTAAGATTTTCAATTAAGAATCATATGTCAGGTATGAATATTATAAGTAGCTAGCAAATTTCATAGAAATTATTTCCATAGCGATGTTTCAAAAAGATAATCAAATAATATGATATAATATAATTTAAGCAGAGAATGAACGAAAATTAAACTCAACATTCTCAACTGAATCAATTATTGCTTTAAGAGTTATTATATATTTCATAGTGCAAGCAGAAAAATCTATTCATTATTAAGGTTTAGCATTGCTCTTTCTTAGACTGATATTGTCCACAATAGCTTGACTAATAGATCGTTCACCTGATATTCAGAAGTGGTCAACTTTAACCATCTTGTCTCGCAGTCATATAATAAGATATGCAGTGATATCTTTTGATTTTTGAATCCTTTCATTTCATTCATAATTTTCAGAATAATGGTAAGGAAGAATCTTTTATGATTGTTATCCCAACAACCTTCACCAATCCTCTCAAAATAAGCTAAAAAAATTGCGCTGCATGTTGTCCAATTTAAGAATTTCTTCACATCAAAAAGCTTCAATTCCAAACTTGTGCTCATTGAAATGAATTGAATGGGTGTATATTCAATTTTTTTTTATCTTAAATTTCTAAACTAAGTTTGGTAGGTTAAGAGCATTCCCAGTTGTGTGGTATATTTGCATATTATGCATTTTATAGCATTTGTTGCGCTGCAATCATGTGTTATTTATGCATTTTATCCCAAGTTCGCTACAGTATACTGTTATCCCAACAACCTTCACCAATCCTCTCAAAATAAGCTGAGAAAATTGCGCTACATGTTGTCCAATTTAAGAATTTCTTCACATCAAAAAGCTTCAATTCCAAACATGTGCTCATTGAAATGAATTGAATGGGTGTATATTCAAACTTTTTTTATCTGAAATTTCTAAAGTAAGTTTGGTAGGTTAAGAGCATCCCAGTTGTGTGGTATATTTGCATATTATGCATTTTATAGCATTTGTTGCGCTGCAATCGTGTGTTATTTATGCATTTTATCCCAAGTTCGCTACAGTATATTGCTATATATGAGAGAGGATATATTAATAAGCATGTTATACAGGACGAAACTTCAAGTTCGTCAAAAATATTTTATATTATTTTTAATCCATTTGACGAAACTTCAAGTTTCGTCGGAAGCTCTTTGTGAATTAAAAGAAAAATCTCGGACATACGTGTTAAATTAGTTAATTAGTTTAGGAGGATAATTATTTAGTTAATTATTTAAACTTACTTACCTAATTAGGCTAATTAATCATCACGTTTGGTGGATTAATCATGAGTTAGTCGATGTCAGAAAGGAGATTTTGTTTTTTTTGCAAAAAAGTCCGGACAATTCAAAAAATATATTTTTTATTTAGTTTTTTGTTCCGACGAAACTTCAAGTTTTGTCCGTTCTATTCTTCCTCCACTTTGTGACGAATTTCTATTTCTATTTATGCATTTTGCTATTTTTTAGCTTGAACGGCTGTGGATGCTCTGAGAAATGCCCTGAATGGACGATATACCATTTTAATATGAAGAACGCATACTGATTCTATATATATATTTTTTGTTTTGCAAACATTTGATTAAAGCACTTTCTTAAATAGAAAATTAAAAAACTTACTGCATAATATGGTCGTCTTTCCTACGTTCACTTCAAATTTCTCACAGCATCCAACTTCAATCCACTTTCCCATTTGAGGAGACCAACCAGTTCCTTGAAGCACCATAAACTTCTCATGTACGGTTTGGTTTTTCTATAATCATTTCAAGTTAATTATTGACTACTTATTAGGATTCTCACCAGAAAATAAATAAATAAATACTGATTAGGATAATATATAAAGAAATGCAAAAGGAATTTATTTTTTGTAAAACTACAGTAAAAGCTAACCGCTCCTACCAATTATAAATCTAGTTTGAAGATTCTCAACTTTTTGTGACATATTTCACTATATTACAAAGCACAATAAAGAAGACTAACTTAATAGATTATATAGAGAAAACCCGATAACTGAAAGTTAGGGAAACCAAAAATTTTGGACTTTTACTTGTAAGCAAGGATTTACTGGATTAAAATTAAAATTCTCAAAATAAGACATGGCATTACAACTAGTTAAAATTTAGAGTACCAAAAAAATATTGATAAATATATATATATATATATATATATATATATATGTTTAAATCACAATTACTTGATATAGAGCATTGCATTACTCATGCCAAATATGAATTGACCTCAACTACATCCATTGGTATCCTACCTAGGAAGTTTCAATAGATCTCCTATTTGAAAGGGGAATCATTTACAAAATAAAAGAGAGAAAATCAGGAAAAGAAGGTAAGAAAGAAAGAGAGTAATATTTAAAGGTAAGAGATATTTAAAGGTAAGAGATATAGTATGAAACTCATTAATCATCAAATGAGTTGATCTTTACATTGTAGCACTCAAACTCCCAAGTAGTTTCAAAGTTCAAAATTTTGAACTGATTGAGTAACCAATTAATGAGTAAATCTTTACATTGCAGCACTAAAACTCTCAAGTAGTTGCAAATTACAAAAAAAACAACTGATATGTCTTGCTTAAACTTATGGGACGAAATAGTCATCGTCACAACATTGTCAAGATCTATCTGCAAATCAATTTCCAAAGGCTGCAGGGTTGTAGCTACTCTTCAGTGTCCATCCTGTAGAAGTTTGTGAATGCCTAAAAAGGTGTCTCAATGCGAAAAACCCCATTGGCTCCAAAATCAATGAGGCAAACTCCATTGGCTCCAAAATCCTACAAGATACCACTATAGCAATATTCATTCGATTAACTAAAAACATACTTATAAAATGGAAGCAACGATCCACTCACCTAATTTTGCCAAATGATACTTATTTTTTATTTTGAAGCTGTCTTTTAACATGGAAATTTCTTTTCATTTCATTTCTCATATTTCCATTAATAGGTTGTATACCGTAGATCCACCCAAGAGAACTTTGAAAAACATATGATGTTCCATTTGAGAGTAGAGAAATTCGCTACAGAGCTAACTGTAATCCTGCACAGTTGACCCTTGCAAGGGATCTCTACCCAGTAGACAATGTGGAATCAATGTCTTCCACATTGTCAATAACAAATAGTAACATTTGCCCACATGAACAAAATTTAATTTGTTGTATCTAGACCCAGTCGATTTCCCACCTCCAATTGTAGTCCTGAACTTAAACCCCCAAAAAAATAGAGTTCTCATCCTTCACGTCATAAAGCTTTTCCATCCTTCAACTTAACAAAATCAATTATCAACAAACAAATTAAATAAATAAACCCACAGCATTAATCAAACAAAACTTGCTTACTTTCTAAAGATTCTCTCTTGGCAGATGCAAAATATCAATAACGTAAATGAAAAGAAAAGAAATAAAACATCAATGAAAAAGAAATAATTGATGAATTAGCAATTTACACAAATAAACAAAGATTATGGAGAGGGGATCAAAAAATATGAGCGAAGAACAGAGAAAGAGGAAGAGGAGGTGGAGCGTCTAGGAAAATGTTAGATCAACTTGAACTTGATGAGAAAGGATTATATCATATGACTTTGAGTATCCAACATGTCAAACTATACACAAGATGCAAGATAATACTAAATTTATCAATGGTTCCTAAGCCGAAAGGAATTTGAATTTCATTTGGCAAAGAAATGGTTAATCAACACAATAAAATATATTAGAGATATAACCACAAAGCTCGAATTTTATCACAGATTGAATGTCTGCAAAAAACAATTAAAAGGCTATAAGTTGATTTATAATTTTTTAACAATCAATTAATGACCAATAACATAAGATTTATAGAGTTGAAGATCTTTCACATAAAAGAAAGAATAACTAAGATGAAGAGAAGCCAATCGTGGATTGACAAGTTGTAAATGGATGGTGTTTTCCCATAGGAAGATTTCACATACAACCTTAATTAGGTACATCAGAATTCAGTGCTGCACACTACAATCAAACTATGGCACATTAAACTATCACCGAATTGAAGGGAAAAATAAAATTGTGTTCAGATAGTTGTTTTGGAACAACACTGCCAATTACCAATCCGTCCAAAGCCGACCTAATGGAAGCAAAGAATGTCTGTAACTCTTGGTCCATACAGCAAGGAGCTTGACAACTATATAAGAATTTACTAATTTTGCACATATTGCAAGTTGGAGAACATAAGAAGGTAAGCAGGGAAAGCTTGAAAATAATATGTACAATATCTTTATACATATGATCAGCAAATGCCCCTTTTCGAAGCATCTATTAAGATAAGAATTCATTTAGAATTTTGAACAACATATAAATGAAGTTCTTTTTGGAGAAAAATTTTCAAGATAATATTACCTATGCATAACCAATAGTAGCCAAATGATCGATATGAAGCCTGAACTCATACATGACCCAATCCGTCATTTCTCCGCTTGGAGGCTTTCCTAGATGAAAAACAGAAAAATCAGTGTTTTCTTCAGCAAATGTCTAAGAATTATAGACAATAGGCATGTCTTTACCGGTAGCTATCTAGTAACCAGTTTCAATAGCATGGTTAGTCCTAGAACCATGTGAATATTTCTTATCTCGAGGGGAGAAGAAGTACTACTCAAGATCCCAACTTTGCAAAGTAGCTTTCCCTGCAAAAATAGCCAAATTAAGCAAAGCTGAAACAACACTGTGTAACTAAACCAACAATAAGTTTGAGAAGATAAGCTAAACCAACAATCTAAGTCCTGCAGTTCTGATATGATTGAAGAAGATACAGAACTATCTATCAAGACGAATTCAGAGGGTTGGCTTTCTTGAGCACCAACAATAGAACTTCCCTAATCCATTTCTCCTTTGAATTTCTCCATACGATAAGTAAACTTATCAAGAAGCCTAGCATACCTGTAACTCACTTGTTTGGATAAAAACAAGCATCTTGTCTAGCAGATCAATTCCAGAATATATGTAAGTCTCCCTTAAATTTTTTTGCTTCAGGTATAGAGGAAGTTGCCTCACATTCTTCTTGCATCGTCTCTAAGGGGGAAAAAAAAAGGCTTGAGTGGTCATATTGTTTTTTTTAAATTTTTGGAAGAAAATAAAGAAGAAGTTATGCAAATACATGCCGAGGGTTCTCTTCTCCAGCATTCTTAATGAACAATGCCTCCTCAAATGATAAAATCCAAGAAAGGTACCAAACAAACACATTCGGGCATAAGATCAAACAGTTGGTAGGAAAAACCTCAAAATCCTTAATTAAAAATTGAATTTATAAAAACCTCTATGAAGTTTTCAGCATGTAAAACAAAGAATTATGTCATACAGCAAAAACTGTAATTCTCGAAGCAAATCGCTAATTCATAGTAAGAAATGCAGTAAGATAACAAGTAAAGCAAATCGCTATTCATAGTAAGGCACGTACATATAAAGTAGTATTTCGGAAATGATTCTCATCTAATCACAATACACAAAACGTGTGAGTGATCTCTTCTCTAGAATTCATAATGAACAGCCCAAATGATAAAATTCGGCAAACGTAACAGATAAACACAACCAGTCATTAGATCAAACAGTTGGCACGCAAAAACTCGAAACCCTAAATTAAATATTAAATTTATAAAAACAGTTCCTCATTATCACCTCATCTTAGGAGATTAACCCAAACCTGCATATTACAATAATCAAATACCTGCAGTAAAAAATAAAGTGCATGATTAAAAAGCAATAAAAAAAATTTGAAAAATTAAAATTAGTGTATCTTTCATTTAGGACTTACTGCCTTGAGTTATCTGTGATTGGAACGGTGGAGAGTGGACATCGACTCTATTAGCGGAGTTAAATGAACCCCAATGTCAAAAACCTGAAACAAATTTGCTCAGTAGATGGCATTTTACAAATATATCCTAAAGTCTCTGCCGACAATCCTAGGGTGGCTCCATCTTTGTCTCAATGAAATAAGCTCTTCCTAAATGGCCGTAAAGGCTTAGGGAGGGGTTTCGGGATTAAGAACGAAATTGGGGGTAGGATTTTGGTTTTGAGAGATTGAGAGAGATCAAGATTTTGAGGAAAGATCGGGAGAAATGAGATTGGAGCGATTAGTGTTTGGGTTTTGATCGGGATTTTGGGGGAGAGATCGAAAGAGAAGAGATTGGAGCGATTAGGGTTTGGGTTTTGATCGGAATTTTGGGGGAGAGATCGGAAGAGAAGAGATTGGAGGGGATGGGTATATTAGTGATTTTAATTAGAGAAAAATAAAATATGAGGATTTTGGATGGCCGGGATTTAATCAAGAAATATCATATCTACAGTCCAGATACGCTTTGGACAGAATTTTTTTATATACTGTGGCTTTTATAATAGAGATAGATTGTCTAAGAGCATCCACAATTAGCATTGGTATCGAGTCGGGTCGGGTCGGGTCGGGTCCTTCACTACCAGGACCCGGTCTCCTACAGGTCCAAAAGTTGAATCCGGACCAAAACCCGTGAGGACCGGGTCTGGTTCCGGGTTTGGGTCCTATTAAAATATTCCTACCCGTTTGGGTAGGAACATGAGCGGCGAGTGGAGGCAGCAAGCGGAGGCGGCGAGTGGAGGATTTAGAATAGAGGAGGGAACAAAAAGACATGAGTTTTTAGTTTGGAAGAAGAAGTTTTAGAATTGAAGAGTAAAGAGGGAAGGGATGAGGATAGAATATTTATTTTTATGTTTTTTTTTTTTGGGTTTTTACGGGTCCGGGTCGGGTCTCTTTTGAGCAGACCCGGACGCGGACTCGAACGCGGACGCGGACCCGAACGCGGACGCGGACCCAGACCCAAAAATACAACGGGTTCCATTTTAGGACCCGGACCCGGATAGGCCGGGTCAGTTCCGATCCAATGCCGGATTTCGGGTATTTATACCAATGCTATCCACAATGGTGTTTCTCATATATGAGAAAATGGCAAAAATGGAAATAGAAAATATGAGGGAAGTCTGCAGTTGTCGTTTGCTAAAAAATTATCAAAAAATAACCAGACGAAACATGTTGTCGCGTCTCTCCAAATTTTTTAAAATTTGTTTGCGTGGGACGGAACGTGGGACGGAGCATGTTGTTTCGTCTCACCAAAAATTTTAAATAGTTAATTATTAATTAATCAATACTTAATTAATTAGTCATTAAAATAATGCTAAAATATTAAACATCGGTTGAAATGGATGCAGTTGATAACCGACATAAACATCTCCATTCCTTTACGCTGTTTTTCCGAGGGGAGTGGAGTTGGAATAGAAATTAGTTGAAATCTTTCTGTAGGGAAAGAAATTTAGTTGTTTCCTTTGTTTTCTTTTTCAAAACAAACAGGCTGTGGAATAGGATAAGATGGGCCCATCCGCAGTATTCCATTCCTTTCCCTAGTTTTTTGGGTTCCCAAACGCGCCCTCAGTGATTATAGCCTAATTAATGGGTTAATTAACCTTGAAAGCAATATCTTGCCAACAAACGGGACATGTTGCCTCGTTTGTGATCGGACGGGACAACATGTCCCGTCCCGTGCCATTTTATTTTGAATTTTTTTTTGATTTAGACGGGATAACATGTTCCGTCTGATATTTTAAAAAATAAAAATTAATAAAAAAGAATCGCGACAAAACAACAAGTGTCTTCTGAAAGGATTAAATAAATAAAAAAAGGTTGGGGACCCCTATAATTTTATGCGTTTTTGCCATAATATGACAAAATAGAAAATGACTGCAGACCGATGTTTCTTATAATATTGGAATATGGCAAATATAACAAACGGTTGTGGATGCTCTAACTCTCATAATCCTTGCACTTTTGGTATGGTATCAAATTATTTTTTCATGGAATCTTAAATCAAATTATTAGCTGTCAAAATGCCTCCTGCAAATCTGCAAATCTGCACTGTGTCTTTTTGTATTTTCCCCCGGTACGTCGGGGTTGTTTTATTAACTTCTTATTAATGAAACAAGGTGGCGTTATTCCACCTTTACCATATATATATATATATATATATATATATATATATATATATATATGGGAGCCCTTCGGTTGAGAACTAATTTTGGTGAGAACTCCGTGAGAACTCACGGAGTAGACCTCCCATGAGAAATCCGAACCGACCATCTCGTTCTACACGCCTTAGATAGCATAACATAAAGAAATCAAGTAATTTGAATTTCATTTGCCCATCCATCAAATCGAGTAGAATTTTCAGCCATACAATTTTGCGATGATGTAAATCATGGAAAAATAAACTTCAAAATACGTGATTGTTTTATGTTATGCTATCTAAGGCGTGTAGAACGAGATAGCCGGTTCGAATTTTTCATGGGGAGTATGCTCCTTGAGTTCTCACCAAATTAGTTCTCAACCGAAGGGCCACCTATATATATATATATATATATATATATATATATATATATATATCTGAATATGGTTCAGTCGGTATTTTACCGTACCGTACCGAATAAAGATATTGTAAACTATAATAATTAAAAGATGAATGATACCTAATCATGTCTACTTTACTGATAGTTTTTAGTTCTTTATTGAGAGAAGGTAGAAGATTAATAAGACAACAACACACACATCCCTTCCTTAATATATTATTATCAGAGTACACATATTAGGATAGATTAGTGTCGAAAGATGAATCTGCCACAAATTTTGTATAATCACTAGCAATAAGCATTCCCTATCCATTAATAAAACAATATACGGGTCTTGTATGTGTATGACAAAATGTTAATGGAAGAAATAGAGATGCATAACTAGGGAACGATAGCAAAGTCAGCATTGATATGATAATCGTTTTAGATAATGCATTCTGGTGAGAAAGAGCAACCTTTAAATTCACAACTGTAAAGTTAGCTTAAGTCTCCTTCATATATCAACCTTACAAATATATTATACTACCCAATATAAAATCGTTTTCATAAATAACTTTAACATCAAGTATACGCACATAATTTTATGCAAATTATTTCATTAGAAGGTGTCTTCCAAATCATACATTATGTTCAATCAATTCGCTTTAAAAGAAAAGAAATTCTGAGTTAGTATACAAATAAAAACTACAAGTAAAGTAGACATGGTTAGGTATCATTCATAAGCCATCATGCATAATATCACGCAGAGTGTATATAAATTAGGTAAGTTGTGTGATACTGTTAACTTGTTATTTTCATTGGTATTGATATTTGTTAAGGTATTTGTTGGGTCGTATTTGGTATAACACCAATACCGAATTATACCAACCGAACTAGTCGGTATACCGAAGTTTTGGTATACCAAAGTTTTTGGTTGGTAACGGTTTGCATATTTTCAAACCGAACTAGCTTGGTATGGTAGTGTTACAATGTCAAAAAGTTAGGTACCGTACTGAGCCCACCCCTACAATTTTGTTCACCGTAATATCTCGAAGTGTTTTATACACGAAAAATACTGTATTCTGACGATATTTTCTATGCATTATGTTATCACAAATTAACAATTTTTATTAGGAATACTAAAGGTGCACAACTTTGGATGTAACAATAGAAAATTTATTTATTTTTGGGTATCTTTTGTTTTTTTTGGATAATAGCTACGACAGCGGGACCAAGAGAGACAATCGCAGGGCCGGCTCTGAGTTCCCGGGGGTCCGAGGCGAACTTACGAAATGGAGCTCCTCATACAAAAAAACAAAAAAACAAACAAACATGTATACAAAAAAATTGCACATTGTTCAAAGCAAAATATGCAAAAATATATATATCATTGTTAAAAGGCTCGTAATCTGGTTTAGGGTAAGCTTCGTAAAGGTTTCAGGTTTAAAATTGAATGTGAGTTTCAGGTTTGAGTTTATATTGATTTAAATATTGATTTGTTTTAAATCACCCAAATTTAAAGTCTCAAATTCAATTCAGGTCTTCAAGCCCAAACCCAAATATTTTTTTTTTAAAAGTAAAGGCTCAAATAATTATTTTTTGGGGCCCCTAATAACAGTATTTTTTAACGTGCAAAATACTTGCCTATATTTACAAGGGAATTACAAATTTGGGGCTCCCTAAAATCGCAAAAAAAATGGGGGCCTGAGGCAGCCGCTTCAAGGGTGGGGCCGGCCCTGGATGATCGCTAGAGCTTTTGAGATAGAGAGTAGGATGATAAAAATGTGGTAATGGGTCCCACTCTGGACTGATGTAGTACGTCTCGACTCAGCTGCTCACCCTCTATGGCGTTGTTAGAGGGCCCTCTTTCATCTTATTGTGATACTCTTGTATGTTTGGATCTAATTAGATTTTGTTGAATTTGTACCACCCTCCTATGCACTTTGGAGGTACTAGGTTTTATTTCATGTTTAAAGTTTTTATAATTATGTGCAATACCTTAAATTTATTTTATTAACTCTTTATTAACAAAACATAATGGCTATGCTCCGCCTTTTTATTCAACAAAAATAAATAAATAAAATATACAACTTTTGAAAATCCAAAAATATGTAAAATGCATAATAATGATATATAAAAATAAAAAGCAAAATTTTTTTAATCACTAACTTTGGTGGAAAATAAATATTTTGTGATAACTTGACGCATTAATGAAACATGGCATAGGTATCGGGTCGGGTCGGGTCGGATCCTTCACTACCCGGACCCGGACTCGTTCCCCTACGGGTCCAAAAATTGGACTCGGACCCGGACCCGTGAGGACTGGGTCTGGATCCCATTAAAATATTCCTACCCGTTTGGATAGGAGCGGGAGTGTGAGCGGCGTGCGGAAGCGGCGAGTGGATGATTTATAATAGATGAGAGAAGAAAAAGACATGCGTTTTGAGTTTGGAAGAGGAATATTTAGAATTGAGGAGCAAGGAGGGGAGGGATGAGGATAGAATATTTATTTTTATGTTGATTTTTTGGGGTTTTTTAACAGGTCAGGGTCCAGGTTGGGTCTCTTTTGAGCGGACCTGGACCCGGACCCAAAAGTACAACGAGTCTCATTTTATGATCCAGACCCTGATCCGGATAGGTCGGGTCGGTTCCGGTCCAATGCCGGTCTGGGTTGGGTCCGGATCGGATCTAGGTTTCGGGTATTTATACATGCTAGCGAAACACTAATAAACCACATAATTCTGAATTAATAAATAATTAATACAAAATGAACGGTTGAGATTATCCGCCCTATTTATATAAATCTTAAACTAATAGGCCTACCCCATCTCTCCTTTTTCTATTTTGAAATAGAGAAAGGTGAGCAAAAGTAGGAACCGACATGTGTAGCCCACACCAATTGCCAAAACTGAATTAATTAAAAAAACACCCAAAAAAAAACCTTTTTCTTCCACATCTCCCCAAAACCCATAAACCCTAACTCTCCCTACCCCAAAACCCACCCACACCTCCTCACCCGTCCGTCCCTACCGTCACCCTCCGTCCACCCCGCCCTGATCCTACTCGTCTCTACCCTCCATCGTCGCCGTCCGTCGTCGATCCTGCCCCGACCCCACCGTCTCTACCCTCCATCGTAAGTTTCCCTTTTACTTAAGATTTTTCTATCTTTCTCTCAGGCTCAACAGTTCCCTTCTAATTATTGTGATGATATGATTTGTGAAAATGAAAAAATATATATGTTTTGTTCTGGTCATAAATTAGGTTGTCATTGCATCCAGTGCAGCTTCTCCTCTGATCGACACGATGGCACACAATATTGCTCAATCCAGTGCAGCGTAAGTCGGTGGAAAGCACTTCGTCTTCCTCAATCGAAATCAGGTAGTATGTTTATCAAAATTAGTACACTTCCATTATACTGTCCATTCTTTCTAAGGTCGCAAACAAAGTTTCTTTAATTTTATTTTTTATACTCTAATTAGAATCATAATGGGATTTTCCTTTTTTTTTTTGAACGGTGGGATGGTTTAGGAAGGTGTATAAAATAGGGACAAAGGTGCTAACAAAAAATTATGTTAATTAAAAGGCCTAAATTATTTTACACTAGTGCTAAGAAAGGTGCTAACTTGGATGAATGTTGTAAAAGGGGGGAAAGAAATGAGTACATTAATAGACCTTGGGCAATTTTTTTTTGTTTCTGAGTTGTGATATTCATATTATATCTATATATTATACTAATAGGTCTACACCACATCCCCTTCCTCTATTTTGAAATGGAGTAAAAAGAGCAAAAATAGGGACTAACATGTTCAACACGCATACAAACAGAAAAAGAAAAAATACGACATCATGTACTCATCCTCCCCCATTTCCAAAACTCTTCAAACCCTTCCTCTTCCCCAACCCCCAACCTCTTCTAACCCTTCTACTCGCCACACATCGCCCTATGCTGCATGCCTCATGCCGCCATATGTCCAATCATCCCCCTCCCCCCCTCTTTGCAAATTTTTCAAAATTTTGGGTGAATTTTTAGACTAATTTGATTCATTTTTGTGGATTTTTTATTCCGCATCTTTTGTACAGGGATTTCAAATCGATCATACATTCTTTGCTACTACTGTCACCGAAAATAGAGTTGTGAGTGATTTGTTTGATTCATTGTGTTTTATTTGTAGATTAGTTGTTTGTCGATTTAATTTGGATTACTATATTTGTTGACTATTAGGGTTTCTTTTTTAGTTAGTTGTTGTTTTTAGTTGTGATTTTCAATTACTATCTGAACCGAAGATGATGCTGTAACAACTTTGTCACGTTATAATGCAAGTTAATGTTATTCCCACTAATTATGAGTGGTCAAGAATGTTGATTACGTTGTTCGCAAAAAATGCGTGGATACTGTTGCATTAAAAAATAAAGGGCATCTCTAAATTTAGTGACTTAGGATTTACATTTTGTTGGTGGTGGAATTGTTGAAAAATTACACATCTAAAATTTTGGGGTTTCCTTTCATTAGAATATAAAATGTAGAATGATGTTGGTTTTAAAATGTGAATTGGTTAATCTGTATATTTGTCATATTTTGATATAGCTAATTATCAATTATTGTTTCTTCCATGTATTTCTAATGTTGATTATGATTGATTTTAGAAAGAATGCTTGATTTAAGAGAGAAGGTGGTTGAGAAGCACGCTGTGTAGAAGAAGATAGCGGAGTACATCAAGGAGTGCAAGAAAAGCCACAACCCAATTTTGGCAATTATTTGACTTTTTCTCTCTTTCCTGTTGGTCTTATCCGCCCTCGAACGTTTTGTTTTGAAGCGCGTGGATGTTGTCAGTTCAAACCATCATTTGGATCATTTGGAAGGAAAGGAACAATAGGTTGTTCCAGCATCGCAACACCTCGATAGCGTCTATGATTGATGAACTCTTACTTCTCTTTAAGCTCTGGGCTTCGGGCCCAAATTTCAAAGCCAGTGCTTCTCTGGCTTATCAAAAATTAAACGACTCTGTTCTTTGTCTTAGCAACCTTCATGCTTTATAACCGCTGGATTTTAGTGTTTTTGTGCTCACTATTTCTTTTCCTCTCTCTCTTTTGCTCGCAGGTTTGAACTCCCTGTTAGGGAGCAGCAGGGTGTTCTGGCTTTGCTTTTTTGTGCTTCTGACTCTAACCCTTTTGGGTCCTCTGGGCCTTTGCTTAGTTGCTATCAAGATGTTTTGAGATGCAAACATTGGTTTTGACTGGGATGCTTTTAGTCTGGATATTTTTGTTGCCTGTTATGATTGTAACTATCGGTCTCTAACCTATAGTCTCTGATGTTTCTTTAACTGCAGGCGGCTCTGCGCTTGGGTTGTGCTTCCATTTCTCTTTCCCTTGTTGTGCTGGGCTTCGGCCTGGTTGAAAGTGCTTATTGCTCTAATCTAGCTGTTTCGTCATTTGTTTTTGGCTATAGGTTAGGTTATGACTTATGTTTTATGTGTTTGCTTTTCTCATCTCTACGTTACTGAGTTTTCTTCTTAATCACTTTGAAACTGGATGAAGTGCTCTGTATTTCTTTTCGCTGCTGTTGTCTGGATGAATGACTTTGGGGGATCATTGAGGTTACCCTTTTGTTTCACTGCGCTTATTGAGCAGTGCTGAGGATGTGTTGGATCTGTGGATTACTAATGGGGAGAGGGACTTGCCTTTTCCCTCTGTTTTGCTCCCGAACCTTACCGCAGGTCCATGAACCTTCTTTAGCTGCTGTTTGTGATGTTATCTTCTTATTTGTATGGTTTTGGGATGGTTTGGAAGGGTGTTGGCTGATGTATTTGTGAAGCCACCTTCTCTTTGGTTTATCTAGGGACTGGGCTATGTAGTAGGGGCCTAGTCATGTGGTCGCGCCCCTTCTCCAACTTTTTTTTGACTGTCTTCGGCGGTACAGCGACCGTTACTTCCAGCGAGTCTTCTCCATTGGGTGGTTTTGCGTCACCATGTGTGGCAGTTGCGAGACTTCTCCCTTTTTTGTCTTGAGTGATGCCGCGAAGGGAGTTCCGGTGCGCGTCCGCTCTCCGGGCTCAGGCTAGGTCAGCAGATCCACCCTTAGTAGCCTGCTTCAGTTGCTGGCTCTCTTTACTATACCCGCTGAAGCCGCTTTCTGAGTCTCTATTGTATTGCGTATTTTTGGTTTCTATGTAGCGGCTTGTTTGGTGATTTGTTCTTTCTCCGCTTTGTTAGGAATTTTCTCTGCTTTATTGTTTTACTTCTGGTAAAACCCATCTTTTAAAGTTAATTATTATTTATTGATTGCCTGGCTGGAGTCGATTGACTCTATCGGTTTTATCAAAAATAAAAAAATTGAATAGAAGTATATAATGATGTTGGTTGGTTTGTAAATTGCTTGGTTTAAAAATATGAATTGGTTAATCTGTAGAATTGCTTTTTGGTTATATTTTAATTGAAATAGTTAAAAGACATCTCTAAAATTTTGAATTACATATAATTTTATAAGTCTCTCAAAATTATTTTGGTATGTGCAATTTGCACATGGTAAAACTAGTATTTTGTTAAACAAAATCATCACGCGCTCTACAGCTGGATCTCGCGATGCGAGATCTCCTCCAACTCGCGGTCGCTCTCCAGACTGCCACGTGTACGGTCCAGTAATAGCTGACTCACAAAAAAGCAAAAAACCCACCACAGCACCCACTGGGCCCACCATATTTACCAACTAACGGTCCAGCTCACCCCTCTGTCACGTTCACTTGTCAACAATCCGAGTCCACTTTCCATTGATTTAATCCAACTCCCCATCTACTTATTTGACACGTGGTAAATGACGTGGCCGATCTCGTCCTCCTGGGCTTCATCTTCCTCCCTAGAGAGAGAGAGAAAAAAGACGACTCCTTTTTTGAAATTAGGGTTAGGGTTTTTCTATTTTGGGCGATTCGGCGAGCGGAATTGCAGGTACGTGCCTTTTAGGTGCGAAGTTTGTTAACTTTACTTTTAGAATGCTGGCTTTGAGTACAATTTGGGAATATTTTGGCAATTTTTGACGATTCTTAGGTTGTTTGTTGTGGTTGGTAAAGATCGCAATTTTAGATGGAAAGTTTTGTTTTGTTAATTTGGGTGAAATTGTGAGTGTTATGGTAATTGAGGGAGAGATATGCGGGTATTTTGGGAAGTTGGGGTAGAAGGGATCTTAAAGATGAGAGATCTGTTGATTTTGGATCGTTGATTTGCTGCTTTGTGGGGTTGAAAGACAAATATGCCATTGGATTCATGTGGAAAATTATACGTTTGTCGGACATTTTTGTAGAAAAGACCCTAATTTGTTCTCTATGTTTTTTACAGTAAAAAAGATGATATATTTATGTCTAAAATTTGAAATTTTGTTTGCTGCGAAAAGTTGATATCATTATTACATATAGGCAACTATTTGTAGTATTATTTGTTATAACTACCGACGGGTATGAGTCTGTGATTGGATTCTTGATAGTACAAGAAATTAAGCGAGTTCTTAATTTTTTCTTGACAGCACTAGCTGTATTTTTTTTTATTTTTTTTTATTTTTTTTTATTTTTTTTGGGTTTGTTGAAGTTCTTAATTTGCTTGTTATCTCATATCTGGATCAAGGATAATTTAGTCAAGTTCTAGTTTGTTTGAAAGTGAACGAGCAAGTTAGAGGTTAACAAGCAAATTTCTGGTTATCTTTTCCCTGTTTGTTACATTACCTTTACCTCCAACTTAAAGTAAACTTTACCTACAACTTAAACTTGGTGCTTGGGAATTCCGCGAAAGTTATCTTAACTATATCCATGGGTAATATGGTGGAAATTTCAAATTCTTGTTACCTTTCCCCAAGATCCAGTTGAAATAACTGCTTTAGGATCTCAATTACCCAAGTTAGTAATTAGTTAGCAAGCTTCAATTTCTGGTTAAGTTTTCCCTGCTTTTTACTCAATTACATGACTTCAATTAGTTAGCAAAATCAAGTAGTCATACTTGACTCGTCTGTTTTTTTGTCATCAATTTTATTGGGATTGACTTAATTTAATTGGCTATAGAATAATACATGCATTCCCATTACAGTCAAGCCCTCAACTTCTATATATGGCTTTGTTCTTATACCCAATCCAGCCTAAATTCCCCGTAATTCTTCACATTCTCATTCAATCAAATCTCTAAGTGAGGAAGAAGAAGACGAAGAAGAAATTGTAGTAGATGATCCATTCGGTATATTTCCAGATACGGTAGTGCCGCGTCCAATGTAAACATTTTTACTTACCGGAGCATTGTATGTATGAGAGGTACTTGACGGTCATCCTGATCGTTGCAAACAAGAGTTTCGTTTGGATATTCACATTTTTTCATGCACTTGTTCACCCCTTAAGAGAAGGCAATCTTATTCAATACAATCGGGGTGTAGATGTTGAGGAACAAGTAGCAATATTCCTTTATATACTTGGATGCGCTGCCGTGGTTCATAGTGTAACTAATCATTTCCAATACAGTAACGCGACTGTAAGTCGACATTTTAATAGTGTACTAATTGCAATGACGCGACCTCCTCGTAATAATATGATCAAGTATTAGATGAACTCCTACTTCCAGAAAAATTGATGAACTTCTCATCTTACATAAATTCAAAAGAACGCCTTTCTTTCTTTATAGAGGTTTAAACAAAATTCATTCTATTTGGGAATAAATAACAATACCGATACCAGTAATAGACACTTTGATGAGGACATCTTTACAGTTTAGGATTTTTATTTTATTACCATTTTTATTTCTGGCAATTATAGCCATATGTAATTTTTTTGTAATTTTAGATTCTGAGAATATTTTGGAGATATGTTTCAAGATGTAATTGAGCCTATTTAAAGGCCCTGAGATGAATGAGAAAAGCATGCCATTATTGATCAAAAAAAGCTGTGTTGAGTTTTGCTCTTCATTTTTTTCTCCTTTGTGTGATACAATTGAGATCAAATTAGGGTTTGTGATAAATCCTAATCTAGTTTTAGAATTAGTGATTAATTCTAAAATTTATCCCCACTTAAAAAATCTCCAATACAAATCATAATCCCCTAATCCAAACCCTAATCCCCTAATCAAACCCTAATCCTATATCCCATATCCAGCCGCCACTCTTTCTCCTTCTTCACCTTCTTCTTCTCTACCCCGATCCCCACCAAACCCACTCACAGTCGATTTCTTCTTCTCCCTCCTTCTTCATCGTTGTCCCAAACGTCGCCAGAGACCCACACCGCCACCTCACCATCACCCCTGCCTCCCGATCGCCAACAACCCCTGACCATCCACCGCCATTGCCCTCAACCCACAGCCTCTCTCCCCTCATCCTCGACCACGCCCCTCAACCCCAAACCCCGTTGACCCATAACCTCCACCACTACAGCCTCCACCCATCTCCTCCTCCCTCCCCCTCGTCGAAACCCTAACTTCCCGCTCCTCCCGAGCACAGAAGACGACCACGCCCCAGCCGCCCTGTGCCAACACCAGCTCCGACGGCAGCGGTCAGATCTCCTTGCTGCACCTCTCTCCTCTTGCTCTTGTTGCTCTTGAGTTGCTGTGTTCTTGTTGCTGTCCACTCCAAGATCTACGCTGGCTTCTTCGGATTCGGTATACTCTTTCCATCTCTTCCGTATTTATGTTTTACTGCCTTATCATCTAGTATATTATCTGATTTGACTGTCGACCACAAAATACTGAGATTGAGTGATCCACATGCTAGATTAGGGTACGAATTGGTATTGCTCTTTTTACTTGCTGAAACACGTAGGGATTTACTTATTGATTAGGATTGAATTATTAATTGGGATTGTTAGCATTTGATTCAATTCTTGAAAACCCATCAAACCCGTTAACTGTTTTAAATTTCTAACTTAGATCAGAACTTTCATGTTGGTAAAATTAACCCATTAAAATTCTTGGAAATTCTCTATTTTAGGGTTGGTTTTACATCACACTTACTCCTTTCGATTTGGACATCAACATCAGATTGAAAATTATTTTGGATTGCTTCTTGATTTCCACTTATTCTGTCAATCCCTTGTCAAGATGAAGTAGCTGAAGCGATGAGGGTTAACAAAAAAGATGAGGACTGGATGAGAAGAGGATAAAATCAAGTTAGATGAAGAGAAGATGAGGACATTTGGGAGGGGATTGGTGCCCTCCGAAATTTTGTGCGTGCGCAAGGGAGAGAGAAAATTTCACGCTTAGTAGAGATACAGAGCGCTCGGTTAAGAAAAAGGAGGTTAGAGTGGAGTTTAGATAACTGCAGTTATCTCAACCCTCAACTTTTGAGGTGAGATAACTGCAATTATCTACACTCCAAAATAGGTGTCAAACGGGTCAAAGTTAGGATACTATGCTTTTTTAAAGTTAAAGGATACGGTGCCAAACAGGGCCTAAATAAGGTCATATCACATGTTGATTGATTGTGTTGTTCACATAGTGATGTACTTCCAAACTTCCTATGTTTGGACGGTTTATGTCTTTGAACCCTTTACTCTTGTTAGATTATTTAGTTGATGTGCTCCATCTTCACTGAGATTTATGCCATGAGTTGTACTCCATACCGATCTACTTTTCTCTCATCTCATACGCGTCTATCTTTTCCTCCCCACTTCGTCTTTCACCTTTTCCGTATCTTTAGTTGATGTCATAAGCTTACATACTCACATATACTAGCCCAACAACAACTTCAAGCCATTGGAGGAGAAAGGGTTGATAATGACGAGGACAATGAATCAATCAGAGAGGGTAGAGAATGTTGAATTTGAGTTCGTGCATCCTGTCAAAGAGTAATTGTTGTTATTGTGAATAAGAAATTAGATTTTTCTTAACTATAAGATGTGAAATGAAATGGACTTTGATTATGAATTCGATATTTTCAATTGCCTGCTGACTATTTCTCAGGAAAAAATAAAAATGCATATTTAAATATTCACAGGTAGCGCCAATTAGGAATAAAATGAAGGGGAACCGGTTGAGTTGGTTTGGGAACGTGCAAAGCTGCAAAAGATATTAACAGTAATACCAAAAAGAAGATTCCTGGCCTCTGTGAGATTGTCGTAACTGGATCAAAGATGACCAGCCAAACTAGTTTGGAATGGGCATTTAAAAAGGATATATATATATATATATATATATATATATATATATATATATATATATATATATATATATATATATATATATATATAGGGGTGTGTGTGTGTGTGTGTGTGTGAGAGAGAGAGAGAGAGAGAGAGAGAGAGAGAGTAATGTGAGCCTCATATTTGTACGAGGATTTTTCCTCATACAAAGTGATTATATTCACTTGGTGGGGCCCTGATGGAAGATCCACTTTGTCCATCATGTTTATCATGTCAATGGATGTATGTGTAGAAAAAATCAAGTGGTTTGGAGGTCATTCATCCATACATCACGTGGTTCGATTTGTATTACTGTTGAAGTCGTTCATTTTTCAACCACAACATGGGTGAATGATCTCCAAACCACTTCATTTTTTCTACACATACATCCATTAGTATGATAAACATGATGGACAGAGTGGATCTTCCATAATGGTCCCACCAAGTGAGTATAATCACTTTGTATGAGGAAAATTTCCTCATACTCTAGATGAGGCTCACCTCTCTCTCTCTCTCTCTTTATATATATATATATATATATATATATATATATATATATATATATATATATATATATATGAGAGGATGTTCCATTGCAAACCACCTAAGCCGTTGCTGGAAACGACAGTTTAGGTTATATTAACACTGAAGCCATTGTTGGAAACAATGGCTTCAGTGTTAACATAACTGAAGCCGTTGTTATTAACATTGAAGCCGTTGTTTCTAACAATGGCTTCAGTGGTTTGCACGGGACCCGTTTGCACGGGACCCGTTTGCAATGGAGCATTCCCCTATATGTGTGTGTGTGTAGGGGGGGGGGGGGGGGGGGGGGGGGGGCTAATCTGTTAGAAAGGATATGATAGTTTGATGGAGAAATGCTCCTTGGGACATGTGTCAAACACTTTGTACGTGTATTATAATATTATAGTCATGCCTCCGGTCCCACTTCTTAGAAGTTTCCTGTGTCCATACGGGTACCTGTGCCAAGTACTAGTTCCGTGGCCTACCAGTATCCATGCTTCCTAGTGCTACTTTGTTGGTTTTTATTCAAATAGTAGCTTATGGTCCATTTACTGCTTTGATTACTATGTACTTTCAAAATTAACTTTTTTATTTCAGGATGATAGTGGCATACTCAGAATAGCTGACTGAGCTTTTGTTATGCAGTTTGAGTAACACTTGTTGGTTCTTAAAAGCCTCTGAAACTGACTTCCATGGGAAATGATGAAGCCATGACTCCTTCCAAGCCTGAGAAGGCACCATCACCTGTGCAGGTCAGCAAATGAAGTTTATTTGTTTCACTTGTTGTAAATATTTGAAACTGATTGACTGCCATGATTTGCATGTATTTACCATATATAAGAATATACATCTTCTACTATCTTCTTGTATTGAAGGTCACTTGGAGAAGCATTTAGAAACAATGAGCAAATATTCTACGAGAAAAAAAATGTTGTTATTTTTTGAGTTGTCAAATTCTGTGTCTAGTTTATGCTATTTCATACTTCATTAAGATATGCTATGCTGAGAACCTGTATTTCAGTAATAAGGACAAGAAGTATTCCTGATCATGGTTGTTTGGTACATAGTCTTCAAGTAACTAGAGTTTCGGAAAAAATTATATGTTGTGTGAGGATCACCTTGATCAGCAAGCATATCTGAATGAAGTTAGACCTGTACAACCTAGACTGAAAAATTCATTACTGCTAAACAATTCTTGAACTGGACGTATATTAGAACACAGTATAACTTCTCTATTACTATTATAACTAGAGAGTTTGAATTGTGGCTAAGTGAACTTCATGTGCACACGCATAGTGTTTGTAGTTACATCTTTATCAAAAAGAACTATGCATAAACGGAGTGTATCCTGATATACTTGTTTAGGAGAGCATCTCATATGCTTTTGGGGGATAAGAAGAATACATAAACTTTTAAATTGTGCAATTAGAGACCTAATATATTATTAGTGCAGTAGAAAACTGAGATAATTTTTTTTCCTTTAAGAATAATATTTTCGTAAGACATCATTTTCCATAAAGTTACCCAAGTCTCTTGTTGTTTGAACAAATGCTTTAATACACAAGTCACTAGCATGATGATGTTGGGCCTAATGCCAGTCCTCTGTTTGTTGGTTTCCTCGGTTTCCTGAATCATGAAAAAATTACTACGAAGACATCATGTCATAAATCTCTAATACTGATTGGGTGCCTCATATTCTACTTTGTAGATCTACTACTTATGGTTATGTAGCTTGAGCAAATGCAATCATGACTTAAGCCACTAATCCTTCTTAGACTACACATGAGTTAACACAGAGGTAAGACGATAAGATATGCAATTATTTACTGCATCACATCGTTACCATTGGATCGTAACATAAGCCAAAGAGACAATGGAGCCGCGTCTATACTTATGGAGCATCAACGTTCCGCTATATAGCTAGATATGGAGTCCTCCCATCTCTTCAGCCTGTTATAATAATCCACTTTTTCTGTGTTTGATTCTAAACAATTACATGAATTAAAGTGAAGGCGAGAAAGATAAGTGAAAAAAAAATTCCTTGAAGGTACCAAAGGTCACCCATTCTTGACTCTTAATAGTCCTTCACTTGAATCTCTGTGGACCATCTTTGTTGCTGATTTATTTATTATTTTCTCTCTGAAAATGTATTTCGTTCTCCCCAGTTACCTTCACAGTTGATCTCTGTCTTCAACTTTTCTTCTCATTTTATTGCACACAAAAACTGATTCTGTCTTTTAAGATCGTGGATTCTTGTATGGTTCTAGAATTACAATCCCAGTCCTTCACGAATCCTTATCACAAGTACTGAAGTTCATTTGCTATGTTGTCACATCACATGCATGCAGGGATGAATCCAGAGCAATTTTGCCTGGTGGACCAAGCAGTAAACAACTTTAGAAAGTAAAAAAAATACAACTAATTATAAAGTAATTATAACATTTATACAAGTCTGTTTTTCTTATATACAAAAAAATCTAAACATGTGTATAATTTAACATCTATGTATAACTTAAATCATACAAGTTACATATGACTCTGAGGCACATATTTGACAAAATTGACGAAATGTAAGGCATATATAATTATATATATGAACTAAAATAATCCACAATAATTTATGCAACTCCAATTGACACAAGCTACAAAATCCATGAAATATTTTTACTCTTCATGAAGACTACATAATTTAGACAATTTATAACTTCTTCTCAATTATTAGGATCTTTAAAGGATAAAATATACATAGAAATTATAAGTCAAAACTTAAATTTATGAGGAAAGACTAGAAAACATACCTCAACTAGTTAATCTCACTCTCATCGCTAGTTGAACAACAAGTCTCTATTTCAGCTACTCGTTTTCTTCCTCACTTTAAGAAACTACAGTAGCATAATCTTAAAAAGTAAGAACAAAGAAAACACTAATTAGGCTAATTTCCGTAATTCTAATGAATTTTGTTTCCCAAAATTTATATATTGAAAAATAAAGAGAACTAAGATTATTGTGACTCAAGGCTCTAGTTCTAATTATAGTTCTCAATGATTTATCTCAAATTCAGGTATGTTCTTTATATTCTAATCCACACCTTCTAAACAGAATGTACACTTTGTTCCTATTCATGGCATCTACATGCTCACGAGCCATTGAAATATATTTATGACTATCAAAACCCCATTTGCTTTCTACATGTAAAGTGCTTTTGATCAATGATCAACTTTAAGTAACCAGCGACGACCAACTATCACACACTATAAGCATAAAAATGGTTCTAATATAAGAAGATTTGATTGAAAATATTGACACCATCCAAGGAAGAGACGTGCTATACTATAAATTATTTGCTAAAAGCCTAAAACATAAAATGCTATAACAAATGCCTCTTCTGAAAGTTGTCTTCTATATTCTACTAATCAACTTCAATATTGTTTTATCCAATCCAGTTATCATGCGATAGTAAGCTCCAAGTAAACCATCATAAGTGATGATATTCTGAAGTAAACCATCATAAGTGATGGTATTCTGAAGGTAGCCAGGTAGGTTATGAATAAAAACGAGCAAATACACACTTAAATAAGGCCTAATAATAATATATGAAAACTCATAGGAATTTCACCAAACACCTTATGTGCATGTATTTCCACATATAACAAAAGATAACAAACTTGGTTGAAAATGATTAGGGAAATCAACTGAAATATAAAACAAAATAGTCAGAAATAAGAATACCTTTTTAATCGTTGATCATTGAAGTTTGAAGCAAATATATATCAAATATTTTTCCTTTCTCCTAATTTAGGGTTTGGGGTGAGGTTGAGGATTTGGGGATAATTGACAAATTGGAGATTGGCGGAGAAGAGAAGAGAAATTGAAGACAAGGAGAAGTAGATGAGGACTGAGGAGGGCCAGGAGGCTGGGGAGGAGGAGTGAGGTTAAGGAGCTGTGGTCTGAGCAGGAGGGTTAGGGTTTCTCTGTTTGGGCGGAAGAAAAAAGGAGGGAAAATGTTCCAGCTAGGCCTCTCGCGGCGACTGGAATCGCAGCGTGCCGTCTTCTCTTCATTCGATTACCTGCAAGCCCTAGCTGGAAATCAAGAAGAGAGAAGGAAGAAGAGAGTCCGACGAATCTTGACCAAGGATTTTAATCCAAGGTCGGTTCAAAGGACCAGATGACGAGGAGTTCCATTGATTACGGTGTCGAATTCCATGAGTCATCCGATCTTGAACGACGATTGATCTTTGAGTCTCGTCACCGGAGTAGGAGGTCGGGAATTCATCATAAAGGTCTCGTTGATGGTGGTGAGTGTTATTCTTTACCTCGACCATTTACAGAACATCAATTTTCCGACCAAGTCTTCAACCAAGAAGTTGATCAAGAACTCGAAGAGAGATTGGTGCGATTGGAGTTAAATCTAGATCGATTGCTTCAAGATTCATGCCGCACTCATCATTCTCGACGTTCAAGGGAGCGTTGGAAGTTCGAAGACTGTGGCGGTTCTTGGCGATCATCAAATTCTCGATGTCAGAATCCTAGCCCACAGCATCGACTTGGTGATGAATCATTTTCAGTTTATGAAATGAACTTGGATTTGAGGCGTAGAAGATGCACACATGATGTTCGACAAAATTTCTGTGAGCCAGCATCAACCAAGGGATCACATGCTAGGTATCTTCTTTTCCATCCGCGACAAAAAGCTTCTGCCTTAAATAGCAACCCAGGTCCAATTGTTCAATCGAAAAATAACTCTTCTGATTATGGAGTTGCTGGATGTAAACCTGTTTGCAAGAAAGAAAAGGGAACAAATGTAGTTCCTACATTAACTGCTACTGTTGAATGTGATACTCCAAGAAATAGTCTTAGTCGAAGGTTGGATAGAAATAAAGTAGAAGAGAGAATTACTGTTCATCGTCTCCTTCCTTCTCTCTTCTTGATTTCCAGCTAGGGCTTGCAGGTAATCGAATGGAGAGAAGACGGCACGCTGCGATTCCAGTCGCCGCGAGAGGCCGAGCTGGAACAGAAAAATGGAGTCACCACCTACAATTGGGAGAGAAAGTATTCGCATTTCCAGTCAACTAATGGTATATATATAGGGGGTTTATAAAATTTTGGATGGGCCAAAGTGAAATTTTTATAACTATTAGGGGAGGTTTTCAAAATTCGTGGGTGTCCCAGGCCCACCTGGTCTCCGTCCCTGCATGTATGGAGAAAGTTGATTGTACCTTGTCCACAAATATAGGCATGCATATATAAGCACATAACTTGCACTTGTTATATTTTTTGTTTTTTGTTTTTTGTTTATATATATATCAGCATGACTCTCACTTTCTTACTGGCAGGAGCAACCTGTTGTTTATCAATATTCTGATTGGGCAGCTATGCAGGTAAATACTTCCTAAAAACTTCACTTTAATTGACTGTTTTATTTTTTTGATTGAACAAAAGGAGAGCTAATTATATAATCTCTATCCTTTATGTCTAGTATCTACAAACTATCTCAGTAACATGGACTGGTTAAAAATGCTATTTAGCCAGCTTCAAGCTCATAATCCCCAAATCCTCAACCCCAAACCCCCCTAATAGTTATAAAAATGAGAAATAGCAAATAATATATGGCAAAATGAGAAATAGCAAATAGCAAAAGAAACATTCGCTACATTCGTTCGTTTGTCAAATTTTGAGAAAGAATTTTTTTTTAATCGGACGGAACATGTTCCGTCCGAAAGGTATTTTTGTAATTTGTAGTAAAATTAAATTAGTGTTAGTTATTAAATAGTAATTAGTTAATTAATTATTGATTAAAATAATACTAAATACTTCCTAAACTAAGATTAGTGTGTTAAAATGAGATTAATGTGTTGAAGTGACATCTTGAAGCTCAAACGGGACATGTTGTCCCGTTTGTCGATTTTTTAGATCGGACAGGACATGTCCCGGCTGATGTTTTTTTTTTTGGGACGGACTAACATGTTCCGTCCGATACTGTAAAAAAAAAATTATAAAAAATTCGGGACCCATTAGATTAAAAAAAAATATTAGGGACGGAACAACAAAAATGAGAACCGACTGTAGTAGAATTCTCAAAATATGGCAAAATAGCAAACCGTTGTAGACGGTTTTTTCCCAAAATATGGCAAAATGGCAATTATAGAAAACCAGTGTGGATGCTCTTAGCCTTTGTATGAGTGCCTCAATTGTGTATTTTTCACTAAAGGCTTAACAAAAAGGATTTTTTTTGCCTTATCTCTTTTGACGTTCTCTGGGAACTTGCCTATTACTGCTTTAAGCATTTCTCTAATTGGGTGCAAAAATACTATTCATTGAATACACTCCATTGTCTGCAATGAGGGTTTTATATTGGCTAAATTTAAAAAACTCCACGGAAGTATTGGTTATTTTAAAAAAACCCCACTAAACTTTTTTATTTAAAAAAAACACCGCACTCAACTATGTTATCAAAAAATCCACATTGACGGAGTTAGATTTCCGTTAAGGTTTATGTCAAAAAAACCACATTCATCTTTCATCGGTGTTTTAAAAAAACATCACTTAACTAATCAGATCTTTAAAAAAAACATCACTGAACTATTGCATCAGTGCAATGCAGATGACATAAACCCTAACGGAAATTAACTCCGTCAATGTGGATTTTTTGATAATATAGTTGAGTGCGGTTTTTTTTAAAATAAAAAAGTTTAATGGGGTTTTTTAAAAATGAGCAATACTTGAGCGGGTTTTTTTTTGAATTTAGCCGTTTTATATTACTTGTGTGTGCTTCAGTTGCAAGATTCTCTTAGAAAACTATCACTGTTTTAGCTCTTTAATCCATTATAAAGTATATCTGAATTTCTCTTTTCTCCTCATGATCAGGCATATTATGGTTCAGGAGTTCCTATGCCGCCTCCATATTTTAATACTGCAGTTGGTCATCCACCGCATCCATACATGTGGGGCGCACGGGTACTGTATTTCTTTTATTACTAGATTTGCAATGCTTTTTTGTCGATTTGATTTTACCTACACATTGATTTTAAGTTGTTATTTGTTTGTGTATTTTGGTTCTGCTAATGATTTCATTTTTTAAAAATAATTGTAATAAGCCTTATTGTTCACTACATTATTTGTAATTGGCACTGCTTCGGAATTTGAATAGAGAAAACGAAGTAGTTGAAATTTTGAGTTCCGTTTCACTTTTGAAGGATGATTGTATAAGAAAATCTCTTTTCAAGAGAATATAATTACAGTTAAAAACCCACTTTCATTTTGTTAAGGTGTAATGGGGAAAACACTATTTCAGTAGAGGGAAGTATTAAAAGCCACACCCAGTTTAAGTTGCCAAGGTACAATTCACGCACCTGTCCAGCTAGAATAAGATTACGTGGGAGTTGTAGCCTCTTGTTATTTATCAAAAATTACAATTATTAAGGAGATTAGTGGAGTCTACCTTGAACTTCGATAATGAAAGCCACCCACCAATTTTTCTTCAAAAATCCACAACAATTTACTCCTGCAACCCAAACAAAAAAACAGTAAAGTTCAGTGCGTTTCTTCCTATATTGTGGGCCTTTTTGATAGGCCGGCCACATAATTTGTAGCAATAGAAAACAACTAACAGAAGTTAAATAAGATGATTCTAGATAAATTGAGAACAAGCAAGGAGTATTCTTAACAAGTTACGACACAATAATTAGTCTTAGTATCCTTAACGAGTTACGACACAATAATTAGTCTTAATATTTAAGTCGCCTTTTCAAGCTATTTCTCCACACCAGAGTTGTTGAAAACAGATTTGGAGAAAAATCTTTATTATTCTTCTTGTTCTTTATTCTTTACAGTATACATCTATATATAAGGATTACAATCTTGGAGGAGAAGAAAGGAGATTGAGAGAAGATTGAGGGATGAGAGATTTGGGGAATCTGTTTTCTATAGATTAGGAAACAGAATATACACATTAGCACTTACTACATTTCAACACTCCCCCTCAAGTTGGTGCATAGATATTGAACATGCCCAACTTGTCAACAAATTTCAAGAAGAGCCGGCTCGAAACTGCCTTGGTCAGGATATCAGCAAGTTGATCTTCTGACTTCACTTTAGATATCTCAATGACTTTCTCATCCAATTTCTCCTTGATGGAGAATCTATCCACCTCTGCATGTTTTGTCCTATCATGTTGAACTGGATTGGCGGCAATATCACATGTTGCTTGACTATCGCAATACACCTTTATAGGTTCATTCGGACCACAGCCTAAGTCCTGCAACAAGAGTTTCAGTCATAAAGTTTCCGCTATACATAGAGCTACTCCGCGATACTCAGCTTCTGCACTAACCACAGCCTAAGTCCTGCAACAAGAGTTTCAGTCATAAAGCTTCCGCTATACATAGAGCTACTCCGCGATACTCAGCTTCTGCACTAGAGCGTTCAACAACATTCTGCTTCTTGCTTCTCCATGTAACTATATTTCCTCCAACAAAGGTGAAGTATCATGAAGTGGAGCGCCTATCAATTATAGATCCTGCCCAATCAACATCAGTATATGTCTCAACCTTCAAGTGACCATGTTTCGCAAATAGGACCCCTTTTCTTGGAGCAGACTTAATATATCTCAGAATTCTCATCACTGTATCTATGTGATGTTCCTGAGGTGCATGCATAAATTGACTTACCACACTTAAAGCATATGATAAATCTGGCTGTGTATGCGCAAGATACATCAGTCGTCCAACCAATCTCTGATATCTTTCCTTATCACAAGGCACATCATCAGGTTCGTTGCAAAGTTTCAGTCCTTCTAATAGTGTACCAATCGGCTGACAAGCAGACATTCCAGTTTCCTTCAATAAATCGAGAGCATACTTTCTTTGAGACAAATATATTATTTCTCGAGCGAGAAACTTCAATACCAAGAAAATATCTCAAAGGGCCAAGATCCTTCATTTCGAATTCTTGTGACAAGTAGCTCTTCAATGCCATTCTCTCCTCAGGATTATTCCCAGTTACTATCATATCATCCACATATATAACGAGAGCAGTAATCTTACCTTCTTTCCATTTCAGGAATAAGGTATGATCTGAATTACTCTGACAATATCCGAATGTCCTCATTGATTTTGTAAACCTCCCAAACCAAGCTCTTGGCGACTGTTTGAGTCCATATAGTGCCTTCCTCAATCGACACACTTTATTACTATGTTGGACTGGTCTGTTCGACCCTGGTGGAAGATCCATATAAACCTCCTCTGTCAATTCCCCATGCAGAAATGCATTCTTCACATCAAATTGCTTCAACGGTTAGTCAAGATTTGCAGCAAGTGACAGTAGGACTCGAACAGTATTGAATTTTGCCATAGGTGCGAATATATCTTCATAATCAATTCCATACGTTTGAGTGTATCCTTTGGCAACCAGCCTTGCTTTGTATCGCTCTATTGAACCATCGGACTTATACTTCACCGTATAAATCCATCTGCATTGTACTGGCTTCTTCCCTGCTGGCAGCTCGACTATCTCCCAAGTTTCATTCTTTTTCAAGGACTTCATCTCCTCATCCATAGCTGTTTTCCACCTTGGATCAATAAGGGCTTTCTGCACACTGGTAGGAATAGATACAGTAGATAATTGATTTACAAATGACTTATTTGATTCCAACAAGAAGTGAGTGGATACATAATTACTCATGAGATATTTGACGTTACTAGTGGAATCAGGTTCATAAGTGGGTTTTGGAATACCTCTATTAGTACGGTGCAGGAGTTCTCTTTTAGGAGCTTCGGACAACGATGACGATTGGTTTTGGGGTTCTGACGGTTCACTCTCACTGAGATTTGGTACTGGTTGCAATTCTTCAAGAGGGGCTTCTTCCCTTGGTTGCACTTCTTCGTGAGGGTCTTCCTCCCTTGCTAGGTCTCTATTCAAGTGTTCGCCATTATTTGTATCCAGTTGTTCGTTCTGACTGGTAATTACTTCTTCATACCCAAGAGTCTGAACTTCACTAACCCCTTCATCATACCCCAAGAGTCTGAACTTCACTTCGGTACCCCCCTTGAAGTTCAGTCGTAGAAGAAAAATACATCTCATCTTCATGGAACACAACATCCATAGTTACAAACATCCTTTGAGTTGGTGAGTGATAGCACCGGTACCCTTTCTTATCCTGTGCATATCCCACGAAAACACAGCGGATAGTTCGAGTTAACTTATTGCGTTCATGTTGATGAAGATGAAAAAATGCAACACACCCAAACACACGAGGTGGCAAGTTGACGACTTTTGGTGCATTCACAGCTTCAGTTAATGCTTGAAATGGTGTGAGAAAGTTTAGGATACTAGAGGGAACTCGGTTGATTAAGTATGCAGCAGAAGCAAGGGCTTCCCCCCAATAAATGAGTAGCATATTTCATGTATAAGAAGCACGGACCACCTCGAGCAAGTGTCTATTTTTTCTTTCTGCAATCTCATTCTGTTGAGGTGTATATGAGCATGTAGTCTGGTGAACAATGCCGTGTTCCACCAAATATTGTTGCAGATTCGAACTCAGGTACTCTCCGCTATTATCACTCCTAAGAACTTGAATCTGTGATTTATACTGAATCATAACATGCTTGTGAAATTTTTGGAATAAGCCACTAACTTCACTTTTTGACTTCATCAAATAAATACATGTCATACGAGTACAGTCATCAATAAATGTCACAAACCATTTGGCTCCTCCAAATGCAGTGGTTTTGGATGGACCCCAAACATCAGAATGGATAATCATAAATGGAAGAGAGCTTCTACTTGGACTTGGAGGAAAAGAGACACGGTGACTTTTTGCGAGTTCACATACATTATACCGAAAAATAGAAATATCCAACTTCAAAAATAAATTTGGAAATAATTTCTTCAAATAACCAAAAGAAGCATGCTCTAGACGTCGATGACATAGCCAAATATCTGATTTTTTCTTCTCATCTTCGGATTCTTCCACACTTAGAGCTTGAGTCAACTTGCTTGAACTTTCAGATTCTAAATTCAGGTAATAGAGCTTCCCGTGTCTAACCCCATAACTAATTGTCTTTCGAGTCCGAATGTCCTTCAACACACAATGTGAAGGCCAAAAGACTACAATACAATACAAGGTAGTAGTTATTTGAGCAACAGATAATAGGTTAAAATTCAAGGATGGCACAACTAGGACAGTATCTAAGGTTAGATTGTTTGTGAGAGGCATGGTACCATCGCCAGTAACAGTGGCAAGATCACCATTGGCAGTGGACAGTTGATTTGGTAGAAGGTTAAAAATTTTGAACTTGTCTAGAATCAAAAGTCATATGGTCAGTAGCACCCGAATCAATTATCCATGCATTATTTATAACAGAATCAGAAATATTAAAAATCTTACCATCATTACCTGCAGCAGCACGATCAACAACTCCAACTGCGACACTAGGTTGATTGCAAGTCGTCTTCCAAATATCCCTGCTATGATCTCAGTTCTCCGGATAGCCGACAATCTTATAACAACGAGCTTTTGTGTGGCTGATCTTGTCACAATGAATACACTTCCTTGACTCGTACAGATATTGTTCCATAGCAACACAATAAGGAGAACAAGTTGTCTGCCAAGCAGTGAGCAGCAAACACCAATGGAGTACAACGGCAAATCAGATCTAAATAAATTAGATCAAGAGATCACAACAACAACAAAGCAACAATAGCGACTATCGGCAAGAGAGAGGCAATGGCAGCAACAGCAACAATAGAGAAAGAACCGCGACAATGGCAGCAACTGAGAGAGGCTCTGGTTGGCGGCGTCGCTGGCTCGACGACAATTGAACAAGGGGCGTGAACGGAGGACGGCGGTGGTCCGGCGACGGCGGGAGGCGGGGTGCGGCGTTGACGGGATCTGGGTCGACAGGGATCGACGCAGGCAGAGCGACTCGGGGTTTGACAGGGTTCGTTGAATCTGGGTGGCGCGAACGGGGGTGAGGGCAGAGCTTCGACTGGAAGGGGGTAGCGCGATGGGGGTTTCGATTGGGCTGTTGGCGTTGACGAAAGGGGAGAGCACCGGGGTTCAGCGACGGAATCTGTGGACGACGACTAGGAGGTTTGGGGATCGGGTTTTGGTCGGGATCGAATGAAGATGGAGGTGTAAGATCTTATCGCCTCCTCTTTTTCTTCTTCAGTTAGCCTAGATCTGGTTAGGCTCTGATACTATGTTGAAAACATATTTGGGAAAAAATCTTTATTATTCTTCTTGTTCTTTATTCTTTACGGTATACATCTATATATAAGGATTACAATCTTGGAGGAGAAGAAAGGAGATTGAGAGAAGATTGAGGGATAAGAGATTTGGGGAATCTGTTTTCTATAGATTAGGAAACAGAATATACATATTACTTACTACATTTCAACACTATCTCTCTTGTTTTGTTGTTGGTTGTGGTGATGGTGATGACATTCTCCATATTGAATTCCTGGGTTATGATGATGATATTCACTGAAAATCAGCATCTTCTTTGTTAGATCTATTAAAGTGGAAATATAACCATAATATTGATCTCTTGTTTATTATTTGCGTGCCAATATTTTGGTTAAAGACCAAATATTGGTTAATCTTGGTAATATATGCATAAGTGCTAATTATAATGACTATCATTGGGCAAACGAACGTTAAATTACATGGTTGACTACTTACAGTTAAACAGATGCACTGGGCAGAAATGAATATGCTTTTTAAAATCGTTTTCTGCTGTTTCTATCCTCATTGGCATAGTTGGTGGAAATACCAATTAGAATTCAAGGCCTGTCTGCTTAGTATTGAAGTCGGTTTAGACTCTTAGTGCAAAAGCTTGTGACTGATCTTTCTGACATAGGAATTTTTACCATAATTATTTGGTCCTTTATTCAGCATTGGTTGTAGTGCTAGCTAAAGATATTTTTCCTGACATTCTACCTTTCTCAGCCTCTGTTACCACCATATGGGATGCCATATCCTGCGGCAGTTTATCCGCATGGTCTTTATGCCCATCCTCCTGTGAACCTCGTAAGTTGGACAGTCTTATTGAATTTATTTCCTAAATAGTAGCTCTAGTTTTGAACAAGCTCATGTTCTTATTGTTATTGTTGTCTTGCAGGTGGCATCATCTCCTTCGACCACTGATGTTCCTTCCAAGTCCCCTAATAGTACAGACCGGGGATTATTGAAAAAGCTTAAACGGTTTGATGGTCTAGCTGTGTCAATTGGCAGTGGCAATGCTGAGAGTGCCACTGCTGATGGGAGTGGCCAGTCACAAAGGTATATATTTTTTTCCTTAAGACTTTGTGTGCCTTTAGTTTGCTCTGCCTTTTGCTCTCTGTCATTGTTAGAGTAACTTTAATTCTTTCTCTTTCAAGTCATTCTTCAGAACTATTAGTTGATCGACTCTAATTTGAAAATTTGTAACAGTGAGGACAATGGAGTGGAAGGTTCTATTGATGGCACCGATGGCTCTGCGGCGGTATGCTCTCTGAGTCTTTTCTGTTTTTTCTTTTATTTACAGCATAATAAGGAATGATCCAGCTGTTCATTTTCAAGTTATAAAACTGCATGGTAACAGAGTATGTTTTTGTTAGGGGAAGGAGACTCAAAGAAAGAGGAGCTCTGATAATACAACCACCTCAGGTAATACCGTTTCTCTTCAGTGAACTAATCTTCTTAATTTCGGTCTTTTGTATACTTTACATTGTAACTCTGTGTACTATTTTATTTTATTTTCTTTTGGGATGGACTTCTGGTTGTTAACTGTGGACTTCATTCCTAAAATGGGATTGTATAAGTTTATTATTTATTGTTATTAGTTGTACTAATGTGCCTTCATTCAATCTTTATAGGCGATAAGAAATCCATCTTGGCAGCCAATGCAATTAACAGCGGGGAAATGTCACCTAATATATCTGTCGGAGTTGCTTTGCCTCCAATATGTACTATGCCTGATGCTAACCAAACACCCGGTGTGGAGTACAGGCCTTCCACTACCAATCAACTAAAAGCAGGCATACACCCTGAATGCGGGACACAGGCATGTGTAAATTAATCTTCCTCTTTTGCTCCTTATGTTGTCAATAATACCCAAGTTGTTGCTTATCAAATGTATTTTTGGAAGTATCTAATCATGGCTTTGGATTCTGTCGATAATTTGATTCATGGATCTGGGATTCTAAGCTGATAGCCTGATACAATGATGGGAAACTTGAAAAGGGAGACTCTAGTCGTATTAGTAAATCTAATCTATTTTTTATCAGGCAGTTGTGCATTAGTTTGTATGGATATTTATAATTTAGTAAGTTTTATTTCAGCTATTTTTAGTTAGGCTTTTATTTTCTGTTATATTTGTGAGCTTTTGATAAGGCAAGATATTTTGGTAAGCTTTTGAGTTTAACTTATCATAAGCATGTTTCTAGCTGATAATGCATAATTTTTTTTTTTAAACTTTAGTTCTTCTTGTAGGCATCAGAATGGATGCCTAAATAGTTCTTCTTGTAGGCATCAGAATGGATGTTCTCTGAGCCAGTTATTTAGGTTTTAACTTTTCAGCAACATGTTTACTCCAGGATGAAAGAGAACTAAAGCGGGTGAAAAGGAAACAATCCAACAGAGAATCTGCTAGAAGGTCGAGGCTGAGGAAGCAGGTCACTGTAGTTGAATATCATATTCATTTCTTCTAAATTGCCTTCCTTTTTTCTGTTCCTTTTCTTAATTACTTATCCTCAATGGCCAGGCTGAAACTGAGGAATTGGCAACAAAAGTTGACGACCTCACTGCAGAAAATATGACTCTGCGAACTGAAATGAACCAGCTTAAAGAAAATTTAGGGAAATTGAAGGCAGAAAATTCTTCACTCATGGTAGCTTTAAATTCAGTTTATGCCCTTGTTTATTTCGAATATGACTAATTACTCTGAGAGGTTTAAGATAGCAAGACTGAAACACCAGTAACCAAAGAAAAGAGAGGGCAATAGGTATTACTCAGAAACAATACCAACAATATCATATATAAAAAGTAACCGAAAACCAAAACTAACTCAATTCTTTTGCCGTACATGCACTTTTTTTGATTCAGTTCCCAATTTGTTCATAGCTGCATGTGCAAATACAAAATCTTATTTATTGACTTTGTGGTGATATCATGTAAGAGTTTAACAAAAAATTTTAACAATGGAATATAATTGTAAGCAGTAAAATGGTTTGAAATCTTATACCTAGGTACTAAATTTTTTTTGTTTAAAGATGGTGAACTAGACTCTGTTTGCAGGAGAAGTTGAAGAATACTGAAGCTGACGGTAAATTTGAAAGTCGAGAAGGGCCGACTGTTGTCGTTGAAAACTTCTTGTCTAGAATAGATGAGCTAAGGCAGGATGACAACCGAGAGAACTCAAACGGTGGCAAAATGCACCAACTCTTGGACTCCAACTCTAGAACAGATGCTGTGGCTGCAGGATGACACCCAGCTCTTATTTATTCGACTAATTTGTAGTTTTGGGGGGTGATTATTTTTCATCCTCTCGAAACTACTATACTAATATTTATCAGGTCAAGGAGTATATTTGGTATTGCACAGTAATAGAGATTGATTACTAGAGCAGGTAACCTACAATATCAGCTGTTTACTGCTTATGTTCTTAACTGTGTAATCCATCCATGGTGTTTAAGATTTTATTACAACCCATGTTGTTGGAGATTGCGAAGACGGAAAGTTTTCTGTATATTTTTAAGGTGTTAATTTGCCAGGATATTGTAACAATTCTCACATTGTGCTTGATATCCCTAAATATATTTGCAATCTGGGTTTGATATGTACAATATATTTAAAAGAGGAGTTGATTTTCCATTGCTTTCCTTCTTTTGTGTTCTTGCTCTTCTTTATCAGTTATTTTGATAGAACTTCATGATTATATTTTAGACACAGCACAACATTTTTGTCTCATTTTTTTATGTATGGAAAGTTAGGATATCATCATGCAATATTTGGAAACCTGAAATAGAAGAAATTAGGGGGCAAGGGCTGTGATGATTTTGAAATGTTTTCTACTAGGCAATCTATTATCCTCCTTGTGTGCAAAGATAATAAATTCGGTCATTGTGATTGGACTCTATTACGAATTTTTGACGACGTTGTGTGGACAACAATTCCTGGTGGTTTGGAAATTCTTTTAACAACTGCAAAATTCCGAAACAATAATGTTACATTCATAATATTTTCTACGACCTTCAATAATATTGAGTTACCTAAGATTGTAAAGGAAAAAATTGTTAAAAAAAATGTGGGTACTTAGAGCATCCACGGCCGTGTGTCAAATATGCATATTATGCATGTTTTAGCTAAAATATCGCTACAGTCATGTGGCATTTTATGCATATTTTGCCTTTTGTGATACACAGTAGAATGACATATGAGAATCGATATAGCAATATGCATAATATAAATGACGAAATACCATGTTTTGTCCTCTGTAATGTTTTATAATATTTTAAAGTGATCGGACGATGAAAATCATCGATTTATGAAAATAAATGTTTCTGGGAGAAATAGAAATGACATTGGATGAAACATCATCTTCAAAAAAATAAATTGGACCATTTTGTTTCATCCCATTCCTTTTTTTTTTTAAGGATTTAAATACTTTGGACCATTTTGCCCCTAGTTTTAAACAAAATTTTAAAAAAACTCCAAAAAATAAAAAGAATAGGGGGGTAAAAGAGTCAATAACCCCAAAATCCTAAACAATTTTTTTTTAAATACCCCTAAAACCGGGACGAAACATCATGTTTCGTCCGGTTCTTTTGCAAAATGCAAAAGTGTTGGACGAAACATCGTCCGACCAAAAAAAAAAAAATTTAAGAACTTTTTTTGTTGGACGAAACATCATGTTTCGTCTATATTAAAATATTATTTAAAATTTTATATCATATTTAAAAAAATGTAAAATTTAAAAAAAAAAAATTAGAACAATTTTTTTTATAACAACTTTAGTATATTTTGTCTTTTTCCATTGCTTACTATTTCAATTATGCATATATGCATATATTTTTACCTCTTAGAGCATCCACAGTTAAATTTTCATTTTATGCACAAAAAAGTACTGTAGCCGTCACACTCGTCAACTATTCTGCCATTTCTGACTTTTTTTCTACAGTAGAAAGGTGAACATATCATGTTTCACCTGGATTATTTAAATATTTTTTAAATTATCAGACGAAACATGATGTTTCGTTCGATAAAATCCTGAATTTAAAAAAATAATAATAATAAATAAAATTTAAGCTCCTCCTTTAGTTAATTAAATAGTGTAGTTAGTATTTTAATTAAACTTTTAGTTGAATATTTAGTTAATAAAATAGGTTTAGTTAGTTAAAAACTTAATTATCTAAACCTTAATTCCAAAAAAAACCACTGGGACGAAACATCATGTTTCCTAGTGATGTTTCCTAATGTTTCTTCTCATGTGGGTTCCAGTTTTTTTTTTTTTTTAACCCTCTAAAAAAAATCCCAGAAATCCAAAAAAAGCTCATAATTCACTTCGGATGATGTTTCGTCCGACATGAAATTTGTTTTTTATTTTTTTGTGACCCGTTTATTTTATTATTAAATTTTTAGTTTCTGACTATTTAAATTGATTTTTTTCTCACAAACGAAACATCATATTTCATTTGTTTTATTTTGAACAAAATTATACATTTTTTAGATTTTGATGACTGCAACATTCGCTCGAATTGCTAAGGTAAAATATACATATATACATATTTTACCTCTTACGACTGTGGATTCGTATTATGTAATTCACCCTTGAAAATTGAAAATAATGATCTTAACTTGGTACATATTTTGCTCGTAAAATGGCGAAAACAATTTGCACACCACAAAGTAAACAAATCTCTACTGCTATAATGGGAGAATGCCTTAATTTGTCAATCTATCAACCCGTGCAAACGCACGTATATAGCTATTGTAAATGAGATTTTAAATCAAATTCAGACTGCGTCTGAATTTTTATTTTTCAAAAAATTATGTTTATTAAGACGTACAATAACATGCATCGCACGTGTAAACTACTAGTATAATAATTATGCACAAAGGACAGACAGACAGACATATGTGATACAAAGGCCAGGGGAAATCCAAACAAATTATAAAAGCTAATTAAATTTCTCACCCACCCAATTCGCACCAGCATCGCACGATTCTCTTGGTCGGTGGGACCATCCATGGAATCTGCACACGCTTCCATTTGTAATTGGTAAGTGATGCTGTTTGCTGTTCGGAATGATATCCAAATCTTTCCTTTTCGTCCACGGATTCAGGCGTACGGTACGGCTGTACATACATGAGCATGTGGGTTAGCGGGTCCGGATCCGTAGGCCCGGGTGGGGTTAGCTTCGACAAGTGACAACAACCCATCTCCCCACGTGGCCTCGTGCTACTCCCCTCGATCCCTTCGCCTATAATAGACTCCAATTTGTGAATGTTTTTAAGTAATTACTAGCAGAGCCATGTACAATATTGCACATATTTTAAAATGATGGTGAAAAAAATATAAAAATCGCTCTAAAAAATTATGCATAATTAAAAGCTAAAATAAAAACATCAAAAACTATTTTTGTTTTAAAGAGACTGCAAAAACTATATAAATCTTGTACATATGGTGTGTTTCGCTTAGGACAACATTTAGCAACCATTATAAATCTTGTAATACTATTGCTATAGCTGCTACAACCTAGATTCTTTGGCTAGATAGGAATAACTGTTACTTTCGTGGGACTAATAATAGTATTTTGGGTAATTTGACTCACATTATGCATCTTATTTTATTTTGGGCTATTGTCGCTGCAACAGGTCCTCGTAGGAAAATTGCTAGTATCTTCCAGATAGAGGAGTACGACGACGAGGAAGTTCAGATCGGATCGACGATTGACTGAGTGACGAGACGACACTACTGATAGATCCCCACCGCTAGGGCTGCAAACGAATCGAGCTATTCGCGAGCTATTCGGCTCGAGCTCGGTCAAAGCTCGGCTCGAACCGAGCTCGGGCTCAAAACTGAGCTTGTTTCATAAACGAGTCGAGCTCGAGCTTGGGTTTTTATTATAGGCTAAGCTCGCGAGCTATTCGGCTCGAATACGGTCAAAGCTCGGCTCAAACCGAGCTCGAGCTCAAAACTGAGCTCGTTTCGTAAACGAGCCGAGCTCGAGCCTGAAGGTATTCGGCTCGGCTTGGCTCGGCTCGATTGCAACCCTACCCACCGTCCCAGGGTTTTGTTGGGGGGATTTTTGTTGTTTTGTTGTACTTTTGGTAGGGAAAATTAGATGCTTTGATGTACTTTTTTTTTCTTTTTCTTTTTGTGGAAGCATGTATGTACCATTCTGTTGTCCCACCCCCCATGCTAGGGGAGGATTTATGTTTTCTTTAATGTATTACAGGATTTTTACTTGGCTCAGTACTCTGAATTTATTTTATTAACTCCTTATTAATGAAACAGGGTGGCTATACTCCACATTTTCCTTCAAAAAAAAACATTTAGCAACCAGTATAAATAAGTCAATAACATATTTATATGAAACAAAGCACATGTTTATAAGTTTATGAGAAAGTAATAAAATTTCTTGTAAAATTGGAGAATAATTACTTTTCATACAAATAGATATTAAAAAAAGAACTACTTGTGCAACTGATGACACATTTTTTTAACATAAAATATAAGAAATCTATTTTGGTCTAATAAATAAACCATCATGTTTAGTATCATACATAATATGGCTAAAAATAGGGTTAAATCGGAACCGTTCATATTAGGACACGGATCTTAAGACCAGCAGGGGCAAAGTGGTAATTTTGCTTGCTTGCTTGCAGGTCTGAATCAGGAGTTGGGCCTCCATTCAGGACCCAATAACCCTGAAAACGGACCCGTCTTACTGGGTACGAGTTTGAACTCGTAGAAAACCCAGTCAAACTGGATAGGAGAGGATTCGGATTTACGATTATCCTCAAACAGTGGTTTTAACCACTTCTATCCATCCATATCGGGAAGTAGGGATTTGATCTTATCCCGAAACTGACTCTTAAGACGGCTATCAATACCCATATCCCCCCACTGTTACGAGGTAATCAATCTTTTGCCAATTAAAGCACTTTCATAAATCATTCAGGTTACTGACCAGAGCGTCGGAGGGTGCGTCACTGGAATCAACCCCGGTGTCTTGCACTTTTTGCAGGTTAACGGCAAAATATTGTTTTTCCTTGTCTTGACTTGGTTTTTTCTCTCTGGCAGAGGCCCCGAACATGGACTTCAAGGCGATGATGGCAGAGCGAAACGTGGGCGGTGCTAAAGGCTCCGACGCCAAGAAGAGGAAGAGGACGACCGCGGGACCCTCGTCTGGCCGACCTACTAAAGCGCCTTCTGCCGTTGTCGATACCGTGGACCTGGCATCTCCGCAGCGGTCTGCCTCGACTGCAGCTCTTCCTCCCCTGACTCCGTCCGAACCTTCAATCGAAGTCTTCGGTGTCTCCGTAGCATTGGCGCTCGAGGCTCCGCCTCTCACTGAGAAGGTCGAGGTGATTTTGACCGAGGAGCACAAGAAGCTCTTCGTTCCCGACTGGCGGGTGATGAATCATGATGGCTTCTTGGGGGACTCAGCCATGAGCATGCAGGCCTTGCGCCATCTGCCGACCCCAAAGGACCGAGCAGCCCTGAAGGCGGGGACGACGGATGACGATGCTCTGGAGATAGCTCGGGCGACGATGTCGGTGAGTCTTGAATAATTGATTCACTGATAACCCAAAATATTTCTAAGTATTTTGCTCGGTTATTATTGTTTCTTTTCCTCTTCTGTTTAGATCACATGCCACTTCAGCCACCTCCTCGAGCAATACTCCGAGCAGGAGAAGAGCTGAAGCTGTCGTGTGACAGGGACCAAGCCGAGCAAGCGAGAGTCGTGAAGCTTTACGAGGTGAAGCAGCGCTGCTCGGAATCCCTGGCAGCTCAGGCTGCGTACATGGAGACGACCCTGGCGTAGGCGAACGAGAAGGCGGCTCGGGCGGACGAGGATGCCAATCTGTTGGCCTCATTGTTTGAACATAATAATTATTATTAATTAATCTAATTATTTCGAGGGCATTAATTAATTATTCCAAGCAATAATTATTTACTCAGGGGTTCAAAAATATTTTCCCAGATTTATAATTATTTTTTAGAATTTTTAATTAAATTTCCTGAATTTTAAATCATTTTTTCACAATTTTTAATTAAATAATTCGAATTTAATAAATAAAAAATAGATTTTTATACCTATTTATGATGTGGCAAGATCTGGACCGTCCACCAGCTAGAGGCACGAATATCTGAGCGATCTGTTGACCTGTTGACCTTCACCAAATTGTTGAGAAAACGAACGTTAAAATTAGAGTAACGGAGAAAAATGCCTCCGAGCCACATCAGCCGCCAGATCGCCAAGATATTCGCGCCGACGGCTGATGAACGTCCTAGATCTGGCCACGTAGCTCGGCAGCCAGCAAAGCGCCGAGCTACCGAGCTGCCCATACGGAGAAAATTGCCTTCGAGCTACTTGAGCCATCAGATCACTTAGATATTCGTGCCTCTAGCCGATGGACGGTTGCCACTAAAATCGGTGTGGGGGTAAACAGATAGATTTGTGGATTCGAGGGAAGATGAATAGTCAAACCTGAACGACTTCACCAGAGTATGACCGAGATCCTTTGGCCGTTAACCTGCAAAAAGTGCGAGACATCGGGGTTGATTCCGGCAATGCACCCTCCGACGCTCTAGTCAATAACCGGAATGATTTATGAAAGAGCTTTAATTGGCAAAAGATTGATTACCTCATAACCATGGGGGGAAAGGGGTATTTATAGCCGCCTTAGGAGTCAGTTTCAGGATAAGATCAAATCCCTACTTCCCGGTGTGAATGGATAGAAGTGGTTAAAACCACTGTTTGAGGATAATCGTGAATCTGAATCCTC